>OZ022502.1:1642500-4042500 GCA_963989385.1 Ctena decussata | reverse complement strand
AGTTAGACTCGGAAATGGCGCCCAGTTCTTGTAAACGTCAACGTTTGTTTACTGACGTCACGTCCGATAACGTAACGTCATTTCTACTTTCGCGCCATCAGGCGTGGCTTTTAGCGTGTATGAAGACACCAAATGGCATAATGTAGTTTCAAATTTAAAACAAGTTGTGGTTGATATTCTGATATAATCTTATAGTTTGATTTCGTACGCAGAGAGCACTGAAGAAACTAGCAGATTAATATCAAAGGTATATAATAAAAAGGTTATTGAATTTATATTGTGAAATATTCAGCACTCGTTCATATGGCGGAGACGCACTCGCAAGCTCGTGCGTCCTTCGCCATATGAACTCGTGCCGAATATTTCCCAATATAAATTCAATAACCTATAAATATTGTACTGCATTTACCGTAGAAACAGATCATCAGTCATTACAGAATCTGAATGCTCAGAACCTTAAGTAGCAACAGGTTCATGATATGGACGTTAGCGTTACGACCGAAATGGTTCAATATTACGACAAAACGCGGCTCAGGGGGCATCTGGGGCCGTATTCATAAAGCCACTTAGGTCGTTGCTATGCTGTTGCTATGGCTCAATATCTTTAAAGGAGATTCCCTACAACTATGAAATTTGATCTGGAGGACTGTTCCTGCAGAGCAAATTTCATAGTTGTAGGGAATCTCTTTCATAGAAATTTAGCCATAGCAACAGCATAGCAACCACTTAAGTCGTTTAATCAATACGGCCCCAGTTCAGATTATATGAGTCGCGTATATTATGGCAGTCTAAGAAAACGACGTTTTGCTCTTAGTCCCTTGCACTGCTGAAAAGGGGCAGATATGTCACGTCCCTTTGTTAATGCAATATTTAGTGAGAGAGTTAATCATGTTTATTTTATGTCTTCTGTATATAGCCAGTGTTTTAATCATTCCGAAACATTATGATCTATTGATGATCGCAATGACTTTTGAGACAGCACGTGCAATTGTCTTTAAAAGGAGTATTTATCATATGGGTCATTTAAAAAAAATGTCCATATTTTAGTGTATAATTTCCAAAAGTAAGTCATGGCTTTCTGAAGTATTTACGATTAAATTACCTCTAACTAACACTGACGAGACATGAAAAAATAGTAACTTTAAAGAGTAACTACATTTCAGATCCCAAACTATATCCTCGACATCAAAGGGAAAGATTGACAAAGACAACCCAACAAACAATAAATGACCAGTGATAAGCCGAGTCAGCAGCCCTTTCCTAAATAGGTGGCAACTCAGCTATCTTTATTGAACTAAATAATTTAGCATAAAGAAAAACACAAATAAGTCTGGTGTTCTTCTGGTAATGACATCCTGTCGCCTGCCAGTGTCCCTGGTAAATTCACCTCACATATTAAAAGATATTCAATTTTGAGGAAAGTAACATAAAGAGAGGACTAAAGCTATAAAAACTTTGCCATATATAACAATTCTAATGTTTTATATGAACAGAAAACTAGATCAAGTGTGGCCTTTTGGATGTTTTCTGCATACGACAAGCATACTGACCTTTAAGTTTGCATCGGATATTGTATTGATTCGAAGCAGGTACTTCCTACTCCCCTCATATCTAGCGCCATTCTGCGGAGCTTCATATGTCAACATATTGCAAAAACATATTGCCATGAATAAGAGAACATTTTTAAAAACTAGAAACTTGTGTCTGTTAGACACTAACGATGCCCCCGTGCAGTGCCTGTCACAGGACGGGTACATCACTAATGCACCTTTTAAGCACAACCACAATCTACAAATAATCCACTGAAAACATTACACAAGCTCCATACTCTGTAGTGCAAATATGCAGCCTAAATTCAGTAAGTTTGAAAGGCCAAAATTCAATCAAAATTATTAATTTCTTTAAAATAAAAAAAAAACATACAAATCTTCATTTTGTCCTTTTTAAGTACACAATGTCTAAAAAACAGCCACTGAAAATTATGGGAGGATTTGATTACACAAAGTACTTACCCTACAATGGAAACATATGCCTGAAATGACTAAGTTCAAAAGGCTGTAGTTTTGTCAAACATTAATTCTGGCTCCAACAAAAACCCACTTTGAAATGCACATCTTCAATATGTCCACAACATGTATGCGATATTTGAAATAGATCCACTGAAAATTGTGGAAGGAGTCGATTACAAAAACTAAATACCATAAAGCGTGACGAACGGACGTGAAGACGGACATACAGACAGGAGCAAATCTTAATGCCCCCTGACTATCGTCACAGGGGAGGGGGGGGGGGGGGTAAAAACACTTTCGTAACTCCAAGGACATTACGGTAACACCGTGGACAGATAAGTAACATGAAAATACGATCTGCCTAATAGTATGTGTTTAAGAATAGGAAATAAATAAGAGTCAGCATGTATTATGAAATTTTCAATGTTTT
Organism: Ctena decussata; assembly: GCA_963989385.1. NCBI lineage: Eukaryota > Metazoa > Mollusca > Bivalvia > Lucinida > Lucinidae > Ctena > Ctena decussata. The sequence continues at coordinate 4,040,061 of OZ022502.1, read as the reverse complement.
TAAGGTTTAAGTTCATAATAAACTTTTTCAAGGACGTTTGCCATATGCTGTTTAGTAGTTTTGGCAAGAACAAGCATGGTAACTGCAAGGTAAGGTTTTACGCAATAAATTTGAGAGTTAAATTTTATTCATGACTGATGTTCTTTGATGGCAGAAGGTCTACATATAATATCTTCTCAGTAAAATTTGTTGTGGCGTTACATCACTAAATAGTTTCTAGTCATTTGGCTGATTTCAATGCTCGTAATAAAAGTATGACTGCCAAGCTATTACAAAAGGGGTATCGGTATCATAAACTTCGGAAAGCTTTTTCTAAATTTTATCGTAGACACTTTGAATTGGTTTCTAAATATAATACAGGGTTAAGGTCACTTTTGCAACAAGGCCTATCGGAACCTGAATTTTATGGTGACTTAGTATATAAATTACGCAAAATCGTAGGGAAAACAGAATTTCCTGATCAATTTAAGAAAAGTATCATGCGATTTAAACGCATTGGCTATTTAATAGATGTAATGCGACAGTCTGCATGCTTAGTGGTTAACCCAATCACGGTTGACAACTTTGCTGTCCTCTTTAATTGCACGCCGGTGGGTCGGGGTTCAGACACTATGATAGCCCTACATAAAGCTATATATTAGTTGGTTGGGTCCGGATGTTTGTCTGTTTCTTGGCCCACCGGGGTTCAACTGGTGGTCTACTTTTGCTCCAGTGTTCCAGTGGTCTTGCTGACGCCCCAGGGGATCTCCAGGTGTCTCAACACGTTTTGGTTGTCAAGTTCTCATCCTTGCTTCATCACAGTCTTTTCTTGATTTTAATTGTTGCCCGAGATGACTCTCTGATGAGTTATGGGACCTCCATACGAACCCAACTACCAACTAATTGTGTGCACCGCGGCGGAGGGTGGGGGCGAAGGCTTGGGTCCAGTAAAACCGGTTTAACCCCCCAAAAATCAATTTGCTTAGTCTGATGTAAACCTTCTGTTTGTCTAAATTATTTAGGTTGGTAAAGATAGCTGAGTTGCCACCTATTTGGGAAAGAGCTGCTAACTCGGCTTATCACGTGTAATTTATTGTTTGTTGGGATGTCTTTGTCAATCTTTCCCTTTGATGTTGGGTTTGGGATCTGATACAGTCGGTACCTGAAATGTAGTTACTCTTCAAATTTATATAATGTCGGATTAGGATGACAAGAAACCTCTTTAAATTTACAGTCAAGTATGAGGTAACAAGACGGACATATGTTTGAAATATACATCAACTGTTGTTTTTAATGCAAAACTTACAGAAAATGTTAAAAGAAAATAAAAGAAACAACTAGAAAATAAGCTAATATAAAATGATGGGCATGTTTCTTTTTTTTTTTCCTTCATTCTAGTCTCCAGGCTTAACTAATCTGGCTCCCACTCCCCCCATACCCCCATCCCTGTATTGCATTTCCCTTTCCACTGAGACTAAATTCTGTGTCAAATGGCTTCCCGCAAAAACTCTCCCAGAGTTTTTGCTTTCAGCAGGAGACTGACTTTTTTCAGACAGTCTTGTCAGAAAGCAACATCTCATGGACAGATGGAAAGTAGCATTGGCATGGAGCCAAACGAGAATGGAACCACTAGGCGGAAGCTAGTCCCAGTCCCGGCAGTAAAAAATAATTTGTTTACTCTTTGTCTTCGAGCCAGTGGTATCCTACACTTCCGATACAAGTCTTTACTAAGCATTTTATTATTATTGTTACTATCATAACTGTTCTATTATTATTACCTGTAGAAGTAGTTATAGAAGTAGTAGCATTTGGTGTTGCCATTTTGTTACCTAGTTTGTTTTAAGTGTTACTAAAATCAAGACTGAAGACACAACTTATGAACATAAATATTTACACAATTTCATGTAAATCCGAAATGTACATAGTCAATTATTCTTGAAACATATTGAACGGCAGCATCAATTTAATTGAACTGTAGTTTAATGTCTTAGATCCAGTTATATGTCCATTGTGTAACTTTGATGCTGTCACTGATGTTACCAATTATAATATATCATTTCATGCAGATTCAATATTCCAACTTATCAAAGCCAATTATATACCAAAATCCATTTTGTTTTTGGAAATTGGTACTATGTCTGGTAAAAATTAAATGCATGGGATGTTTCATAAGGACTACATTTTTAAAGTGTACAATGTCTATGGTGTTACCAAGCAGTGTCACTGACATAACCTTTATCCAAGATCATTGAATGCGCTCATCAGAATATCACTTGTAATATACAATATTTTTGATAAATGAAGCATACTTGAAATAAAAAATAATCTTTAATAAGAGATACCTCTCAACAAGAATATTATGCTTCCTAATTGTCCACCAAGTAACCAAACATGTCCATTTTGTTACCTTTATGGTGGGAACACATGGGACAGTAACACAAAGGAATTATTCCACCTTAAATGCATTAAAAGTGCATAATGATGGATCTCTAACAACATTTCTATTTTAACAAAAAACAGTCAGTTAATCTTGATTTTGCAACAATATCATTCTAATACAACCTGTCCTGTTTTATTACTTCCAAATCCATGTAACAAGAAGGACTGTGTAAAACATTACTCGTGCAATGAAACTACCATTAACTCTAATATTTTTTTACCTTTAGAGTTTTATTAATATAACTGTTTTTATCATGGGGAGACGCTATTACCTAATTCTTGTCTTGTTAACTTTATCTGATACAGCTTGCAAAACCAGTACGGTAACACCGGGGACACGGCGAAAAGATACATACATTTCATCTCTCAGCTTCAATTTCTGTTTGAATTAGACAGTGATAGAACATCCTTATACATTATCTGTGTCGAAAACAATATACAGACCCATTTTATTTGATTTCTTATTCACCTGGTAAACAGTAATGGGGTTCGAAACATTAATAACCGGCGAAGTCACAGACATAAAATGAAGTTTTCAGGACCTATGAAGGTAATCAACACATCTTTCTCGTGAGCCTAAAATATTATACTATTGATTTAATGATCATTCATGTTCAAATGTTGTATGGTGAAATCCTTAAAATACTGTAAGCTCTCTAAAGAAGTTCCTGTAAAGCGATAACTGGAATCCGGGCATGTTTTGAGAATGACCCAGATGATATAGTATAAAATTTTAGAATATCACTGTGTAGCAGGTGTTTCAGGAACTCACTACTTCTTCAGGGAATTATGCATTTTCAAATTACTATAACTTAAGCATATTAGTCAGATTATTGGGCTATAGAAAGCATTTTAATACTAATGACTTTCTCTTTTATCTGAGCTTGGTTTGACCATGATTGATGACAAAAAATAATGAGGTAATTGATTTTCGAATTGTGCTCAGCATTCCGTATTGTGGTTATACCTGCTGCATGCACTTCAAAAAGTTTTGTGTCAGCTGATGCTCACACCATGTCAAGTAACATTTTTTAAAACAATATAAAAAGACGACGCTCTGCGCAACATTGATTTATTATTGTCGATAAGTGTTCACTACAGCTGACTGATCATGGTCCTGTTAAAACGCTGAAATTATACTAGAAAACTAGAATGCCAAGACGATAGAACCACTAATCAAAGAGTCAGAGTTTTAACATGATAAAACTACTGTAAACGTAAAACAATGCTTTTGAGATGTCGCAATATAACAGCAATAGTAATGCTGTAAGGTACTACCCAACGACCTCTTATAGCGTTAGCCATCGACGCTGTAAACTACGACTTGACGTTAGGTTTTACGGCACGTAATAGAATAATGGATTTGTTCAAGCAACAACATATATTTCTGTATGTATTTTTTTCTCTTTTATTCAGAATACATGTATATATACTTAATGTAATGTACTCTTGTGTTCTGTTTCAAAGAGAGTGTGACAAAATATTAACTCATCAAAACCGCCCTAACGCTCGTCCGTCAAATGATCCAGAGAGGAACGTCATCTCTAATTTTTGGCTAAAAACTGTGGTGCTGACGACATGGTGTGGTGTCTTGCATAGTCATGTTTTTAATTAATCCGAGATACTGATGATGGAGAAACGGCAGAAACGAGGACGCAAGACGTCATCAATGTAATAATATTCAGATTACCTTACATTAAAAGCAGGCCCGTTGTCACTATTAAGCTGTCTACAGGCCCCGAGGTTATAAAATGTTTTTCATGCTCAACTCAGCTGAGCATGAAATTTTTTCTGCTCGTAAATTTTAAAATGCCAACAATTGTTGGCATTTTAATATTTCTGAGCAGAAAAAAATAGCCTTCTTGGGATATCTGAGCCTGAAAAATGCTGAATTTCTTTGTATTTTTATATAAATGGGCATTTTAAATTTCATGCTCAGCTGAGTTGAGCATGGAAAAAGTTTTATAACCTTGGGGCCAGGAATCGTTTCAAGCTCATAACAGTCCGTCTATCGCTCGGTGTGCGGCGATAAACCCGAGTTCTGCCATCAGCTTGACTAAATGCAAAGTGTAAAATGGCAATGATCGTGGTCGAGATTTGTCGTTGAACTAACCGTGTTCCAGGCTGACACTGATAGATGAAATAAATGCCCAATGCACCCGATTAAGCTTTGACGGCTTGTCATTATCTGACATTTAAGACGTCTCCCTGTTCATCAACCATAGTCCAGTTTTTATTTTACTTATATGTTTTTAGATCAGTATAAATATTCTGAAGAATCGGAATTAATAATTGGTTTAGATTCATATTTCTGACATTTTATCGATCCTTTTTATGCCCACGTGACGATAGTCTGGGGGGTGGGGGCATTAAGATTTGCTCCTGTCTGTAGGACATGAAGATTGTGTAATCAACTACTCCCATAGTTTTTAATGTATCTTTCTCAAACCTTACCTACATGTTGTCAACATATTGAAGACGTGCAAGTGTTTTTCTTTTGGAGCTAGAAATAATTTTGACAGAATTATGGCTTTTTGAACTTGTCCTTTTATGATTTTTTTTTTATTTTTTTATTTTTTTTTTTTTTTGCATATGAATATGAATTTTATGTCATCAACTCCTCTCACAGTGTTTAATGGATTTTCTAAAGCCTTGTTTACATATTATGGACATATTGAAGATGTGCATGTGGGATTTTGTTGGAGCTAAATTAATTTTGACAAAATCGTGTCCTTTTGAACTTAGTCATTTTAGGCACGCGTTTGAAAACGTTTGCATTTAAGGGTAAGTAATTTGTGTAATCAACCCCTCCCACAATTTTAGAAGCTGTTCTTCAGACATTTTATACATCTTGTGGACATAATAAACATGTGCAAGTGGGTTTTGTGATGGAAAAAAATAATGTTGACAGAAAAATGGCCTTTAAAATTAGTCATTTTGGGCAGCATTTTTTGCAGTTTAGCTTAAGGAGTTTGTGTAGTTATCTAAAGGAGTACATGAAGATTTATTTTTACAACAGATCAAGGTCATTCACCGACCTTTGACCAAGGTATATCGAATATTTCAAACTAGTCCTAGAACCACCGGGTCAGTTGTAACCCAATTTTATTTAGAGCCTACAGGGCTTACAGGAACAAACCTTTCTACAAGTGGTCCAGGTCAAATTTCCAACATGGCCACCACGCCCATATATGGTAAAACCTTTACAAATCCTTTTCTCTTCTGCTAGGTAACATCTAAGACCCAAGTGCTACTAATATTGTTTAAATGATGACCTCTGGTTGATTTTTAAGGCAAGTCAAATTTGCTTTCTAGTGCTTTTATATTGAATTTGTAGACGCTTTTTATGCAAAAGGTGATAAATAGTCAACTAAATTAGTACAGGAACATTTTTGTGTGATAAAGAACGAGGTCATTCTATGTCCTTTGACAAAGGTCTCTCATATTTTGAGTGTTTCAGACTATTAGATTGGTTCAAATGATAATCCTAGTTAGATCTTTGACCATTTTCCTCAGATGAGCGATTCAGGCCCTCTTGTTATTAATAAGGGCGATGCACACGGATGATTTTATTTTCTCGCAAATGGTAATGGATATCTTGGGAAGATAATCTATCTCATAAATCAGTGACCTTTGCCGACAGAAATCTGGTATGACATGCAAGAAAGTGCAGGTTGCTTAAAAGGAGTTGTATGGAATGTAAGGTCTCTGAGACCAGTTAGAAAACTTGAAAGGCTGACTCATGCACTCATGCAATGGACAGGTATTACTGTAAAATAATGGTGCTCTGTGCTCTGGGAAATACGCTGGAAAAACTTTGGTGGGATGCCAACAGATGAAAGACGTAGAATGTTTTCAGTCGATAAGAGAACAAACATGAGTAATTGGAGTTGTTGTGCATCAGGACTTGGTGAGTGCTGTCTTGGGATTTCGACCAGTCTCCATTTTTTTCATCATCACCAGCATACAGGTTTATGCACCAACATTTGGACACAGTAGCATTGAGGTTATCAACTTCTACCAGCAACTCCTGGAAATCATAGACCAAACACCAAACACGGAGATTTTGTAGAACAAGGTGATGGAAATGCTGAAGTTGGGAAGAATGCACAGGCAGACTGCGGGAACGTTTGTGGACCCTACTGCAATTCAGAGAGAAATGAGATAGATCTCAGACTTGTAGAGTTTGCAATCGTTAATAACCTATTACTGACAAACACATTTGGTCCTCATAAACCACCCAGAGGTAAGTCGTGCCACGGCCAGATGGGAAGCACCACGATCAGATCTGGGTGGAAGAGTTTCCGTTCAGGAGTTAACATCCATGGGACAAGAAGCTTTGCTGGAGCAGACAAAGAAAGCAACCATAACCATGTAATGATGACTTTTTCAGATCGTCTGAAAAAGACAAGAAAGCCAATTCAGCCAAGATTGAGGATTGATCTCGAGAAGTTAAGCGACCCAGATGTATTATTCACTTTTCAAGCATCAATAGGTGGATAATTTGCATTACTCATTGGCCATAGGGATGATGACATGATCACAGATACCATGATAATCACCTGCAATATAGCAGTGACTGATGCAGAGAGATAATTAGGAAGGAAAATCGCAGAACCCTGGGTATTCACAAGTCTTCTCGACCTCTGTGATGAGAGGAAAAATTTGAAGTAGAGGCGTTATGAAGCAGAAGGAGCAAAAGCATACAGGCAATTTAACAAGAAGATTCCTAAGTTGGTGAATAAAACAAGGGATTACTGGATAGTTATAACAAGAAAAGATACAGCTGGAAAAGGATCAGATTTCAGAGAAACAGGGTAGATTCACAACTATCCAAGACAAGTCTGGGAACTTTCTTACAGTAAATCAAGAGATTTTCCGCAGATTGAGAGAATATTTCTCAGAGCAATACAATCGTAAGAGCTATGGTGAAAACGAAGATTTAGACTGCAATTAGCCCATTGAAGGAGATCTACAACCGATCCCTCAAGAGGAAGTGTAGATTGCAGTAGCAGCATTGAAAACGAAACGGCCTGTCGTTGAAACTATACGAACAGAACTTGTACAAGCTGGCGGGGTACCATGATTGATGCTTTAACGGGGATCTGTTACAAGATCTGGCGAAGAAGAGAATGGCCTACCTCATGGGCTCAGTCGCTGATAATTACACTGAGTCTTCCTAAAATGGCCAACCTACAGCTCTGCTACAGCTACAGGACCATCAGCCTCATCAGTAAGTCATTTCAGCAAAGCCATGCTAAAATTTGTCTTGAACTTGGCTCAACGCCAAGCCGAAGATGGATTGATGGATGGATGACTTGCGATTTTACGTCCTTTTAAACAGTATTTTAGTCAAATCGAGACGATGGAAGGGTGATAATGAAACGTTGTGTGCAATGGAACACCGTTAACGTTCTAAAAGATTATCGCCTGAAGCGGGAATCGAACCTGGGACAGCTACATAAGCAGGTCAGCGCTTAACCTACTGAGCTACCGATGCTCCCCCAGGCGGAAGATATAGATTCTGCAGAACAGGCTGGGTTCAGAGCCGGAATATGCGCCACATTACCAAGGGGTGCAACGTATTACGGTTTTTACGGTCAATAGGTCGAAAATATATCGCCACAGGTCAAAGATGGCGTCATAACGTATAAAATTTGTGAATTTTGTTGGACAAAAATATAAAGTAAGTATGTTTGCTGGCTCTGAAATATTATATTACCTAGCGCAGGATGTGGAGAAATTATGCAGTATCTCTGGAAAATTGGCCGTATCTTCTGATCTTTCCTCAAACTTTAGTGATGTCCGGTCAGCTGCGAAGCTCGAATCGACGAGAAAATCGGAACCGATTTTGACCTGTATATAATCACGCTTAGCAGCGAAAATCAGGTCATTTTGGATTTAATTTCAGTGTCTATATCACCACGCTATGTAATCACGTGGCCTAACTGTACTACGACAGATGCTGCTTTGGTAACCGTACTGCTTTATTGGGACGATTTCCGCAGAACGGTGTTTGCACCATGTGATTATTTTGAAGAATTTCTTCTCTAATATAGCCAGAAAGGTGAAAGTTCTTGCACAAATAATTACATCATATATGTTGGTTTTTGCAGCAGAGGTGTCATTTTGAATGGATGGAAAAGAAATGAGAATATTGCAATTTAACGGGTTTGAGTTAGTCGTTTACCACGATTGTTGTACGAAAAAAGTAATTTTTTACCTAGACGTACAACGAAAAAGACAGAGAAAAGTCTGCCTATGGTGCGACAGAAAGTGCATTTTCCAAATTAAATAGAGTTTAGCTTGATTAGATTAATATTCCATGAGAAAAATTGGATTTTGCGTCGGAAAAAGTGAACTGCTTTCCTAGCACGAAACAAATCCAACTGAACTGCATTTTTGGTTTCCAGGAGTCTGTTACTGCGACTACAGAATGACCAAAAGTTATTCAAATAAAACAGAATAAACTGCAAAATACCTAAAATTTACAGATTACAGTACTAAGTATTGCTGTAAGTGCACTAGTATAGGGTGACATGCGGCAGCGATGATGCATGTGTTAGTGCATGTGTTCCTGTAAGTGTCAAAACTTGCTGGAAAAGTGGTGTTTTCCCTTTTTTGTCTTGCTGATGAACATTTTATCTTCAAATAAGGGCAAATCTGGATAGTGAAGCAACATTGTATAAAGGGCGGGACACTGTCAAAGGGAATAACTATAGGAGTCTATGGTAGAAATAATTATAGTTCACGCTTCCCTTTATGGGCTCCCTTCATGTAAGGAGTAAAACTTTTCTTCATCTACACAAGTAACACGCGAAAATATACGTCTGCTATGGTTACGCCTACATGAAGTGACCTGACAGGGTGGGGGCTAGCGATTTGTTTCAGTGCATTATAAAACAGGTAAAGCAACATGTTCGTAACCAGTCAGGTAAAAAGATATTGCATGAATGTACATGTATATGCTCAAGGGCTTCATAGCCTATAGCACTTGAATAAACATTCTTCTTCTTCACAATGTAGACAGGAATTTAACTCCTGTAGAACTTCTTGCCTCTAGCAAATATGGAGTGAGAAAGATATGAGACCTAGCATACAAAATACTAATAGGCTGCAATATTCACACAGTTCTGCCATTATAAGAAGTACTTAAATAAAGCAACGGTGGCTCATTAGGAAGAGCAGTGTAGAGGCAGTACAGCATAGGCATCTTTAACCATACTTTAAGGCTCAAGTCGAGGCGAATCGCTGTTACAGTCAAACATGCTTATGTGGTCACCTCCATTAAGGGGCCACCTGTATTTAGCAGCCACCTTATCTTGGTCTCTTGAACCAAACTCGGTGCAAATGAACCTGTGTTAAGGAGTCACTTGTGTAAGCAGCCAATTTTCATTTGGGTGACCCCTTAAGACAGGTTTGTCTGTACTCTGACGTTTTTTTTTTAATTTTCAGGCCGATACGGTAGTCTGAAGTCCTAAACTGTGATACAATGTTTTACGAAAATCAGTACAGTTGATGGAATGTAATACCTTAAAAGCAGTTCATCACAACAAAAAGCAGTACATTAAACAAAACATGCAAAACGGCCCCCTGTCCTTTTCACGTAATAAGTACCAGTATTTTTACAAAACATCAGTATAAATGATGTATAATACATATGTGATCATTCAAAAATAACATAATAAATCGAGAGAAAACACAAATATTTGAGATGACAACAAACTGAAGCACATGACCGATGATGCAGATTTCTTCAGATTGTCGCTTAAATACCGTATTCACAGATTAGTTGTCAAAGTACAAAGCAGATTATTCACTGATACCACTTGCTCGATGTAAATCATTTCAATTGAAATAATTAGACAAGAAATAAGCCAGCTTACCGTCACAACGGAGCGCGTGACCACCATTTTCTTTTACAATTAAGCAGTACGGTTACCAAAGCAGCATCTGTCGTAGTACAGTTAGGTCACGTGATTACATAGCGTGATCACTAAAACGATAAGCCCCACATTCTTGTCCTAATTTAACTCTAAGAGCACTCCTCCATCTCGAGGAATCAAGGTTTAAGCTATTTAATGTTGCTTCGGGTCAATTGTAGGACACTTATGTTGTTTACTGGTCAATAAGTAATTGCAATCAGCACGCCTAGCTAGCCTCACTTTCGTTTCAGAATCAAGATTACTGAATGTCCCATAATACATGTGACTATTTCTTGGTTAAATGTCTCGTTTATAAAGGCATATATAAAAACCTCACAGTATCCGAACTCTCTGTACCAGTTCTTCCGGTTTTCATAGCGTCGAATCGATAGTACAAACATTCGCTTATAACCAGTAGTCGAAAATCATTATATGTTTTGAGATTTTATCCGGCATGTGCTGCGTCATTTATAGTTATTCAGCTTCGAAAATGTAAAGAGGATAGTTTAATATAATTTGCTCTCTTCGGTCTTTTACTTTATTGCCCTGTACAATGTCCTGTATGGGTGGATAGTAAACGGTACAGTATTCAAATCGCCCTTGGCATGATTCTAAAACCATTTTGAGCCTTTTTATACTTGTTTTTTATTAAAATCTTTAAAATAAACGGAAGGTGTTATCAATCTATAGTTTGTTAGTTTTGATAATAGGATGGTAGCTAGGTTTTGCGCGACACAAACTCGTGTTAAATTAAGCTGTTCGGAATCAAATATCTGTGACGGCCATGAGGTTTTCATTGTACATGGTAATAAAGTAAAAGGCCGAAGAGCAAATTATATTAAACTTACCTCTTTACATTTTCGAAGCTAAACAATTATAAATGACGCAGCAGATTCCGGATAAAATCTCAAAACATAATGATTTCCGACTACTGGTTATAAGCGAACTTTGTACTCTCGATTCAACGCTATGAAAACCGGAAGAGATGGTACAGTGAGTTCGGATACTGTGAACCTGTAATATACGTTGCAACATTCAAAGCAGGGATGTTTATGTGTTCGGTAGTAGTTCGTTCCCTTGGCTCAAAAAGGCTGTAACCAAAATTGTGGTCGAAAAGTTTTTTTCTTGTTTTGCATAATTTTGTGCCTAAGAACACAATTCATTTAGAAAAGAAGTATTATAGCTGGAGTATGTCTACATCTTGAAATTTTTCAGCATTTTCACAGTTACTGTAGCTTTTGTGCTATTTTTGTCAGTAATAGCATTTCTGCACTAAATTTTTTGCACAAAAAGGTGTAAGTGCACCTACATCCTTTTTACGCCAACGTTTCAAAAACTTCAAAATATTAAATCCTGCTGCTTTATATTGCAAAATATGAGAATTAGAACCTATTCTGCATCTGCCAGAATTGAATCTAAAAGTTTAAGATTGAATATGGCACATTTCTTTGTTGAATGTAAAGCCATTTAAGTCTAAAATTGGTATAAATTACCCCACCCTCTTTATTCTGTCTTAAAATCGGAAGTGAATTTTTGCAGGTCAGTAACTGAACTGCAACAAGAAATAAGTCATACTGATGACTTTGCTTAGCATAAACATGCTTCAAGGTAGAATACTGATATCTGAAGGCAGGAGAAGCCCGAAAATGTTAATAGCCGGAAATAGGTTAGTCTTGTTCTGAGATAAAAAGTAAACATCAGATTTCAAATTTCATCAGGAGACATTTATTAATAAATAACCCCCACAATTATTACTCTCCGGTGATTGCTCTCCAGGGACAAAACTCTCCAGTGTGTTCTCTCCAGGATGAAAATTGTCCAGCGAGTTCTCTCCAGGATGAAAACTCTCCAGTGAGTTCTCTCCAGTACGAAAACTCTCCAGTGAGTTCTCTCCAGTATGAGAACTCTCCAGTATGTTCTCTCCAGGAAGAAAAATCTGGATTATGCACTTACAACTTTTTCGCTCCAACTTTTTTGTTAAGCATTTTTCATAGTACAGGAGTAAATTAAAGGCACTGGAAATCTTTTATGTTATGTGTTATAGCTTCTGATTGGTACTAATTTTAATATTATGCAATATTTACATACTTGGTGTATTTACTGAAAAGCCCTATAGTAAACCGATGGAACGTAATGTAGTTTACATTCCAATAATTACATTGAGACACGCGACGTCAGTGACGTAAAGATAAACAATGGCTCTGTACAACCTGATTGGACGTCAGCAACGTCATTACGTCATGCATGCCGTTCTGCTGTTAGCAGAAAAACTGCGTTTACATGTTTTACTGCTTCAATTTTAGCACTTATATAAAAATTTTTCATGAAAGATTTGATTGAAATGTATGTAAACATAAGCAATGAACTTAAATTTTCTGAGATTTATCGAAATGTAAACTACACTGGGTCACGTGCAAAGTGAATGAACCCCGAATATAAAGCAGCAGGATTTAATATTTTGACGTTTTCGAAACGTTGGCGTAAAAAGGATGGGGCATTTATATTTGTTTTCTGCAAAAAATTTAGTGCAGAAATGCTATTACTTACAAAAATGCACAAAAGCTACAGTAACTGTGAAAATGCTGAAATAATTCAAGATGTAAACATAATCCAGCTATAATACTACTTTTCTAAATGTATTGTGTTCTAGGCACCAAATTATGCAAAAAAGAAGCGTTTCGGCCACAATTTTAGTTACAGCCTTTCAGCGCCAAGAGAACGAACTACTACCGAACACATAAACATACCTACTCTGAATGTTGCAACGAATATTACAGGTTTGATATATTCCTATATAAACGAGACATTAAACCGAGGAATAGTCGCATGTATTATGGGACATTCAGTAATCTTGATTCTGAAACGAAAGTGAGGCTAGCTAGAAATGCTGATTGCAATTACTTATTGAACAGTAAACAACATAAGTGTCCTACAATTGACCAGAAGCAACATTAAATAGCTTAAACTTTGATTCCTCGAGATGGAGGGGTGCTCTTAGAGTTAAATTAGGACAAGAATGTGGGGCTTATCGTTTTAGTGATATAGACACTGAAATTAAATCCAAAATGACCTGATTTTTAGCTGCTAAGCGTGATTATATACAGGTCAAAATCGGTTCCGAATTTCTCGTCGATTCGAACTTCGCAGCTGACCGGACATCATTAAAGTTTGAGGAAAGATCAGAAGATACGGCCAATTTTCCAGAGATACTGCATGATTTCTCCACATCCTGCGCTAGGTAGTATAATATTTCAGAGCCAGCAAACATACTTACTTTATATTTTTGTCCAACAAAATTCACAAATTTTATACGTTATGACGCCATCTTTGACCTGTGGCGATATATTTTCGACCTATTGACCGTAAAATCCGTAATACGTTGCACCCCTTGATTACAGATCTTTAACCTCAGAATCCTGTGTGAAAAGTTCTTCCAACGTCAACAAAATTTGTACCAAATCTTCAGTGATTTAAAAAAAAAAGCCGGTGACAGGCTCTGGCATGCAGCGTTTTGGGACACCATGCGGCAGTACAATATCAGTGAAAATCTAGTTTGCACCATTTAGAAGCACTACAACAAGGCTACAAGTACAGTACAGTTGATTTACAGCACAGGATAATGTTTCAGAACAATAGTTGGAGTTAGGTAAGGATGTTTCCGTCACCGACCATCTTCAGCATTTTTCTCGAACGGATTATGTCTCGGGCTCTGAAAGAACATGACGGTCAGCATAGGCGGCAGAAATATTATTAATTTGCGGTTTGTCGATGATGTAGATGCTCCAGCAAAGAAAGAGCAGGAACTAAAAGGCCTTGTTGAAAAAAAAAGACAAAATCTGCACAAGATATAAGATGGAAATCAGTGTTGAGAAGACAAAACTGATGACAAACAGCGCCGATGGCATTCAAGGAGAAATCAAGGTAAAATGGCAGATGCTGAGTACTGTACCAAGCTTCAAAAATCTTGGAGCAATTTGTTTCAGTAAAAGGCTCAAAACCGGTAGGTCTCTCAAGCATTGCACAAACTACTGCAGTCTTACAAAGCTGATGCCAATTTGGAGAGATAACAACATATCTCTTGGATACAAAGTAAATCTGGTGCGCTTCCGTTTCATTTCCTTATTTCTATCTGCCTGTGTGTCATGGATTTTGACAGCAGAGTTAGATAACAGGACGCAGACCTTTGAGATGAGACGCTACCGAAATTTATTGAACATTTCTTAGAAGGACCACATAATCTTTGAAAGATCCAAGCAGCCATTCGAGATTAGGATAAACTCCTGACCATGTCACAAAACGGAAACCTAAGGTGGTTTGGCCATGTCTCAAGGTCTTCTGGTTAAGCAAAGACGATTCTTCGGAGAATAGTGAAAGAAAAAAAATGAAGAGATAGAGAGTAGAAGAGGCAGGAATACGATATTAAGGAGTGGACAGGGATGGACTTTGCCAGCTCAACTAGGGCGGCTGAATACAGAACAAGATTGAAATGGATCGTTTCGAAGTCATGTATGGTGCCCCAACGATCTTACAAGGTTATGGGATAGAACGGAGTAGACAGGAATAGAATCAAAACACAGACACATGACTTGACATGGCCAGCTATGATTTTCGTTTCTATGGTGTGTAACTTGCTTCTGCAGGTCTTAACAGACAAGACACCACTTATCTTATTCTGATGACAACATATATATTTCCAGCTCAATGTTGTGAATATAGGTTAAACTTATGTATCCCCCCCCCCCCCACACACACACACACACACACAAACACACACAAATAATAAATAAATAAAGGGTTGAAAATAGGGTATGCATTAATATGTTTTCTTCTTCCAGGATAAAAAAACATTGGGCCGTATTCATAAAATGACTTAAGTGGTTGCTATGCTGTTGCTATGGCTGAATTTCTATGAAGGAGATTCCCTACAACTATGAAATTTGCTCTGGAGGAACAGTCTTTGTAAGACTGTTCCTCCAGACCAAATATCGTAGTTGTAGGGAATCTCCTTTAAAGATATTAAGCCTTAGCAACAGCATAGCAACGACTTAAGTGGCTTTATGTTTACGGCCCCAGTATACCTATACTATATAGTCAAACAGCTATCAGTAAGTATTTGGTGTCAATTATTTTACGTCTTACCTTCCTGAGCTATCATTTTTAATATGTGTGGCGGGAATGCTCGCTTTCTTCTTTCTAGAACACTTAAGTCTGAAAAACAATGATAGATAGTCAATTATTAAGAATAAATACTGTTACGAAATCAAGTGGGTTCAAAAATGTGTCATGCTCATCATGTTATTGGGTATGGGAGTTTACTATGCTCCGTCTTACAAGACTTTTTACTGCCAACTGTACCTAGCGCATAAGCACGGTAATTTGTTGTTGTTGTTTTTTTTTTTGTTTTTTTTTTTTTTTTGTTTTTTTTTTGGGGGGGGGGGGGGGGATTATAACCAAATCATTTTCACAGTGCCTGGCTGCGTATTGTGTAGGCGCAAAAGATTAGAACATGTTTATTTTACATGCCAATTTAGGATTATTCGCCATTTGCCAAATTCTTATTTTTTCTGTTATTTGTCTAATTTTGAGACGTACTTTAGACTGCATGAGTTGTTAAAGACATTACTTGGAACATGTGTTGGAGGCTTCGCTTGGGGAACTTATGTTTTCGGTTGATACGGTAATAAGCAATGCCGTGACTTGTAGTCATGTATTCATATGATTAGTCTTAATTCCAGGGATTTCATGCTTGTAAACGAATTCTTTGTATCCCTCTAACAAACAGCGCAATGATAGTCGTGTATAGTCTCAAAAATTACTTCTACTGATTAATTTTGTAAGGAAACTTGCAGGTTCCGAGAATGGGGCATCCCGTGTCGACGTACATTGCTGACAAGTCAGCAAGCGCCTCTGCTAAACAGGCAACCACATTGGCAGCTAAGCCAGAAGCATAAGGCTTCTCTTTTTCAACCTCTAAGGGAGGAAAATATATAAGCAGCCGCATAAAGAATCAGGCTAGAGAAGACGATATAGGCTGATACAAGCCGTTATGTTATAACAGGCGAATGAGGGCAACTTTTCAACGTGAATCCTATGTCGACGAAAGTCGGTGAAAACTCCAGTACTGGCTGCGACTGTGGAGACTTCAGCGGGGATCGTCGCGTTTTCGGAGTCTCCAGCTGTGTTTGTAACTGTATCTATCAAGTGACGGGTTTTCTCCTGTTTCTACTGTAGGTTTCGTAATGGTAATCTAGCTCTTATGTCCGAACTGTTGTTTACTTAGATTAAGTGACCGGTTCTTATGACTGTGGACTCGATCGCCATTATTACTCACAGTAGAGACAGGTATATTTTTGCTGTTGTATGTTTTATGTTGTATGTAATTGCAAAGCTTTGTTACTTGTTGTTATTGTGGGGATCAACGTAAAGGAGGCCTTAACATACCGGAAGTCCCTCAGCATTCCTCGCTGCGTATTTGACTCAGTGGTATGGAGTACGTCTTGGATAATCGGTGTCATCTTTCTGTAGTCAACTGACTGAAGGAAGATTGTACCTCGTTTGACCCTCGACACACAGACTGAGTAAAGGAGGTCGCAACAAGTACGTAGGACACCCAGGTTAAAAAACGAAAACATTTCAAACATTTGGACAGATAGCTAAGGTCTGAGCAAACAGTGCAGACCCAGATAAGGTTGTTCCACAAGGATCTGTCTGCTCAGTGTGAACGCTGTTTGGCATTCTGTCTTAAAGCATTATAAACCAATCTGTGAGATTAAATGACAGTTATGGTAAATATTTACATGTCCCATTTTCAAGCTATTTTTTAGTAAATGTTAAAAAGTGGCAACGTTTTTTTTTTTTATCATTTTTCTCCTTTCAGCCAACATGTCATGTTACCTTTCGAAGCATGTTTTTATGCCAACATATCACATAATCCTATTTCAAGGTTTAAGTCTTACATCGTCAAATGTAATTATTGAATTACTTAAGGTAGTGATTTATGGTAAATGTAAAAATCTGCATAAAACCATAAAAAAGTAACGTATCTCCCTGAAAGTTAGCAGACTTCTTATTTTTGTTGTTCTTTACAGTTTAGAATACAAAATAGACGTACATGCTTCTGAAAAAAGTGTTTTTATAAGGAAAGATCAAAGGGTAATTTTCTGCGCAATAATCAAAAAAATTAACATCGTTATTGAAAATTTACGTAGTTCTGAAGGTGCATTATTGCATAATGAAGAGCGAGCTAGCAATTATTTATTCCAACTCTTTCTCAAATTGTAATGTAGACCAGATGATAACGGTAGCTTTTTTCTCAAATGTTCAACACGGACTAGGTAATGTACACTGGATGCATTTATTAAATATAGGGTAGGCAAGCATACCTATGTAACACCTACAGTATAAATAATACATTACTTACATGATCACTGGTGTGTAGATGAAATTGTTCAACCTTGTTAAAATAGTCTCACCTGTTTCACCTGTGTGTTTTGACAAAAAAATTTGGACACAGACCTCATCTTTTTTCATCTGCTCAGCCTGATAATGTGTGAAAGAGTTTGGAAAAATAATTGCTAGCTCGCTCTCCATTATGCAACAAGGAACTCTCAGCACTAAGTATATTTTCAATAACAATATTATTTTTTCAGATTATTGCGCACAAAATTACCCTTTGATCTTTCCTTATAAAAACAATTTTTAACTTAAAAAAATGCTGCATTTTGGGAGTCTGAATTGTCAGAAACAACATAAAGAAGGAATATGCTAAGTTTTGGAAAGATCAGTGGTATTTTGAGTGTTTTATGCAGATTTTTGTCTTTGCCCCAAATCAGTGATTATCACCACCTTAAATTAAGGTCAATGGACATACGTCAAAAATAAAAAAAATAATAAAAATAATAGATTTTATTTACAGAGGGTAATACACATTCAGTTAAGCAATAGTCTTCCATGTGACCCTCTCTTAAATGCAATTCAGGGGAGAAAGCAGATGTCATTAGCTCGCCTGAATTTGATTGATTGATTGATTTGATGCTTTACGTCCACGGTAAAAAGCTATAGTCATGTCGGAACGGTCAGTTAACCTAACCACACTATTCCTGGGCAGGCTTAGACGTCCTAAGCGGTTAACCAGTACTAAGTGCACATACTTTCGCCAGTAATTGACAACAGCGGCGGCGGCGGCGTAAGCGAAATGATAAAGTTTTACGTTAAAGTTTTTAAGTGATGGACAAGGCGCTGTCAGGCGAACTATCCTGTCCCACTGACAGGTCTTGTTTTTATTTTCCTCTCTTCTAAATAGGTTTCAACCCTAATAGGAAAGAATTGCTGCGCTAGCATTATTTTTGTCGGTTAAGAGTAGACCTTTTTGGAAGGTTTATTATGTCACGTGAAGCAAACACGGCGTCACAAAATTTTTCAACCTTTGAAAAATTTGAGGGCAAAAATATGACAACACACTGAACAAACATCTAATCTTAAACCTAGGTCGGCTTCGATTTCAGATAACAGCGAAGCCAATCAAGTTATTTATTTTGTTTTATTAATTTATTCAATCCCCTGTACGTGTAACCATCCAACTTAAAGTGAATGTCTAAAAATGCTGGCTAGAAATTTTCGAGAAAGACTGCATAATGTCTTCTATGGGTGTAGGGTAGAGTCGGGTAACTTCGGACATGAGGGTAAATTCGGACATACAACTGCAAACAGTGAAAATCCAGATGAGATGGCTCATCATGAGCCGTCTCATCAGGATTTTCACTGTTTGGTCAGTTATTTTTGTTTTAGTTCCAAACAATTAACATATACACCTTTCCTATATATCAGAGTCAGTTCGAGTTTTGTCCCTTGCTAAGCCTATGACGTCATCTATAGGATAGGTTATTGTTTTTCATTGTGTAACCAAAGAAATGCCGGTTTTCCGTATATTCAAAACTAACATTCAACGGTTAAGATTAAGACAACTATTTTGTTCCAGCTATATTTAGCTCTTTCTTAGTCGGAAAATAAGCTTTATAACTTATAGCATTTGGGTATTTGACATAAAACTAGATGATTTCTCACTAAAATTTCGGACCAAAATTACCGCAATCGAAAGAGTATGCATCACCAGTACAGCTTCCAAAACATAAGCAAAAGAAAGAAAATCGCGGAAGATGTTCAGACCGTTATTACAAAAGATACAAAACGAACGATTAGCTGATTATAAAGCAGACACACGCTAAAAATGACAACAAAGTGTGCTGTGACACGGAATTCGTTTGTGTAATCACCGAATTGCGCGCATTGCCGCAATAAACAAACACATATGATTGTGTATTACCTAGCGTGTGTTCGGAAGGCAGCTTTAAGAACACCTACCGTGAAATGGAAACGATCAAATAAATAATACCGAAGATAAGTAAGAGATGGAAAAAATAATATAAATTCAACCTCGGGTTCAAACTTACGGAAAACTGTCTGGATGCTGATGCTTTTAGATCTGTGTATCGTACAAGAAACCATAAATGTCAGCGCTATAATCTGTCCGGTAATAATACGTAGTTACTATCTGAATGTCGGAAAAATGGAAATAACTTTCCAGATTTACGAAACTTATTTTTACGAAATGTAACTTTTTTATATTGAACAAACGTGAATGTATATTGCCGGGGTGTTAAAACACGGCGTCGATGAAAGGGGTCATGAAAATCAAGAGCGACCTGTCTGGATTTTCAATATGATATTAAAATAAATCCACAAAAACATATATAAATAAAAAATGTTACATGAAAACGGTGCAATTATACTTTGATTTGGTCTTTCAAAACGTCTGCTTTATGCATGATATGTGTGTTTGCAGTTGTACTGAATAATATGGGATATCCTATGGATGACGTCACAGTCTACTTGGGTAGATAACTCGTGCGCGACATAATCGATTTATAGGAAAGGTGTATAAATGAAACAATGTCACTGTCCGAATTTACCCGCTGTCCGAAGTTATCCAACTCTCCTCTATACGAGCAAAACGTGCCTACAGCAAGCACAACAATACGTCAATAAAATAATGCAAACCAAACCTTCATCCTAATATTTGTTAAACTCTCTCATAGGGCTCTGCCAATACATGCATAATGTTAAAATCCTTGTGTGTATTTGCCTAGTTGCTCTCAGACAAGTAGGCATTTCTATAATGGCACAATAAAAGGACATATGTAAAAACACTTTGGCAGGCTATATATATCTATAACGGTAAAAATGCATGTTTATTATGTTAAAAGATTGTCTCTAAAATTAAATAATTTATTAGCAATTTAAGTTCATTTTTAAATGATGATAAATTATCTCAGCAGCCATCAATTTATCAATCCAAATGAGACCATACCGTCCGCAAGCCTGACATCAACGAATC
Source organism: Ctena decussata (assembly GCA_963989385.1). Lineage (NCBI taxonomy): Eukaryota > Metazoa > Mollusca > Bivalvia > Lucinida > Lucinidae > Ctena > Ctena decussata. Next base: position 4,019,325 of record OZ022502.1, on the reverse strand, counting down.
CTTCCGCTTCAAACTCCTCTTTTTCTGGAGCTGCTGCCCCTGTTTCTCTATACGGTTCATTGGTGTCAAACTGTTTCTCACCAGCCCAATCTACGAGTAGAAGAGAACAAAATCATTAATAGAAATTTCCCGCAAGTACACATTGTTGTTCATCGGTGTCTGTCTCATTGACTGAAAAACCTACGAAATTCTCGTATCTGCAACAATATCCGTTTAGAAGAAATAGCTCTTGTGTAATCAGAATATGCAAAACACGAAAACATGAATGAATTTGACAAAAGACAAAGTGAATTAAATATAAGATATGGAAAGATTGTATTTTCCATTACTTCAAAAATGTAAAACATGGGTATAAACTCGCGTTTGACACTTTAATATAGAAAAAAAATTGTATATAAATGATTCGCCCAGACAGTCACTATGTCTTTAGTTTTCCTAAAATTCTTCCATCGATCTTACCAATTCTCCAACCGTTCGAGATATTTTGATAGATGAGACCCAATAGGTGTCCTGGGGCTGTATTTATTAACTGACTTATGTCGTAGCTATGCTGTTGCTTAGGAGGAATTTCTATGAAGGAGATTCCCTACAACTAGGAAATTTGCTCTGGAGGAAGAGTCTGAACAAGACTGTTCCTCCAGAGCAAATTTCATAGTTGTAGGGAATCTCCTTCATAGAAATTTAGTCTTGGCAACAGCATCGCAACCACTTAAGTAGTTTTATAAATACGCCCCCTGTTTTGTCCACTTATCTCTCTTGGATATAGGTTAAAGGCATCAGCTTGTGTACGCTATAATTCTTTTACACATGGAATCTTGGTTATATTCGGTAGAGATGCAGAAGCTACGTCACATTCAAGAACAACAACCTTCAATTTGTATCTCCCCTGAAGACAAAACCTTGCACGCCCCACAACCCAAACAACTTTGGCGATAATCTGATAATTTTTGTTAGGGATGTAGATAAAGTTTGTGCAAATATGACAACTCTTATTTATTTATTTATTTATTTTATTCCTTTACTAGTGATCTCACCTGAAGCAGAGTCTCAGATAAGGTGAGCGTTTTAAACTAATTCTTCTTAATGTTTTCTAATTATGTCCATTAAAGATATGTTCTGACCCGTCATTAAAACCTTCGCGACATAAAGCTTCTTTTGAGAGGTCACGCCAAAATTTATGGAGGACGAACAAACACTATTTTTAGAATCATATTCAAATATTTATATTATACGTGCATTTATTGAAAAGCCCTGTGGTGAACCATTAGAACGCAATGTAGTTTACACTTCAATAACTACATCGTTTCGCGTAACGTTACATGACCTTAAGTGACGTCAAAATAAACCATGATTCTCCGATCTGATTTGACGTAGGCGAAGTTATGACGTCGTTGTTACGCCGTTGACGCTGTTCCGCTTTTATTGCAGAAAAAAAACTGCGTATAAATGTCTTTTCTGCTCCAACTGTAGCCACTAACGCAAATTTGTGGTCAAATAATAGGTAAAAATAATGTAAATGTAAGCAATGCACTTATTTTTTCTGTAGGTCATCGAAATATAAACTTCGTTAGGTCGCTAGCAAAGTTAATGTGAGCCCCTTACGGGGTTCGCGTATTTTGCACGCGACCCTATGAAGATTATACTTCGATAAACATCAGAAAAAACGATATTCATTCCTTAAATTTTCACCCTTATCTGGGCCTCTCTCTGAAGACTTAACATCTTGCACTCAATATATTTTGGTAAAAGTTTTAAGGAATGTAGATTATGTCCGAAGGGCATGTCACGTGCAATAACGATACATATTACTCTATTCTTTTTAACAGTTAGCTCCCCTGATGACGAACATTTTTGCAATGTAAAAATCCAATAGCCTTTAAGATACTTTAATTATACTTTTTCGGGACAAAGATTTGGAACGTCAAATGGCGTGCTTGACAAAAAAAAGGTTGCGTGTGTATACGATTTAAAGCTAACACTCTGGAAACATAGTTTTTCTTCTTTTTTATGGAAGCAAACACCTCTCCTCACAGCTACGGTACGTTGAAATGAATGCATATTGACAGAAACGAAAAACGGAAATAATATTTAGGATGTCCCTGGTAGACATGCTAACTCAAAAAGAGATTTCTGTACAGAGAAGGCATGTAAAATCGTGCATTCGTTTCTCATACTGCTTTCTCGTCAATGCCCCCCCCCCCCAAACTACCGTGAGACCAGGCAATTTAAACGGACGTCATGTCAAAGAAAACAAAAGTGACCAGAGAAAGACAGAGAGATCTGATAGACATACGGCATTCCTAACATCCTACGTCATCAGCAAGTGACGTATTCTAAAAGATACACCATTTCGAATGGTCCAGTGTTCGAATTATTTTTCGTTAATCTTGTAAACTTCATGATTCTCTAAAAAGCCACTAGGTGCACCAAATACGGCAATGAAAGGACAGTCTTGCAACATGGAAGTCAGCTTCCGACACTTAGTTGATTTTGCAAACAGTTCGACCGAACATGCTTCAACTTATATTGTGATGTATTTAGTCGAAGTATTTGCAAATTCTACAACATTTCATGGAGTCACTTTCATGTTGAAAAAAATGCCGTTTTTTTAATGCACTTGGTGCATGCAGACCTTTCTCCAAAAGTTATCAACATAAAGAGAGTTGTTGGTCTATTCCGAATAGATGATTGCCCGAATAGGTGTTCTTTGATCAGTTAGTGACGTGTCGGATGAGGTAGGTTGGTGCCATTGACGATAACGATTCCATCTCACAATTTCCCCACGTGACCATGCCGTACTAACCTGTTATGTCATTTCCTAAGGCTCTGTACATTGCAAGGAAAAACACGCAAATGCCAACAAACTCTTGCAGACGCATACTGTTTCTGAAATATTACATAAATGAGCCGCAACACGAGAAAACCAACAAAGTGGTTGTGCGACCTGCGCAAACTCAGATCAGCCTGGTCATCCGCCCAGTCTGATCAGAGTCTTTACAAAGCGCTTAAAGGAAAGCTAAGGGCCCAGGCTACTTCCATGCGGACAGCGAAGACTCTGATCAGACTGGGCGGCTGATCTGAGTCTGCGCTGGGCGCACAACCACATTGTTGGTTTTGTCGTGCCGCGGCTCAAATTACAGTTACAAAAGTTTTATGTGTCTGTCAAGACGGGAAAAAAATTACAGCATCTGGAAACAGGGAATCAGCTCATGATTCTGCACTGTTAGGGTTATGGGTTCACCTCTATGTTTTTCGCATCTTTTATACAATCCGAAATAATACTCTTGACTCTGTTTGCTTCCCTACACAACGTATTTGCTCATAGGAGAGTTAATTATGTCTTGGAGTAGACGCTACTAAGAAGGGCGGTAAAAATAAAATGAGCCGCGACATGACAAAACCAACAATGTGGTCGTTCGCCCAGTGAATATCAAATCAGCCTGGGCAGCCGGCCAGTTTGATTAGACTCTTTGTTAAGTGCTCAAAAGGTAGCTAAGGCTCTAAGCTACCTTCATGCGGACAGCGAAGACTCTGATCAGACTGGGCGGATGCCCAGGCTGATCTGAGTCTGCGCTGGGCGCACAACCACATTGTTGGTTTTGTCGCGTCGCGGCTCAAATGGCTAAGTCGCTGCGCCTGGAAGTGTTCAAATTCAGAAAAGGCCCCGGGATGAAAACCAGAAATGCAGACCTCCGGTAAAAATCAAACATTTGCAGGCCAAAATCAATTGAAAGACAGAAACATATAATTAAGCCGAGACAAGAAAGTGGCATATGTGCATGCGTAAGCAACTAGTAATTGTGTACGTATGATAAATATTCGTAGCCAAGTCTGATGTTCCCTCGGACATATTTCCTCAAATAATTTAACGCTAGTAAGTAAATAGTAATTACGAATATGTACGTACGTAAGTCGAATTCACTGAAATTTAAGCCGAACAAATAAAATGCTTATCAGCACACGCTACTCATTTATGACCTTGACTTCTACTGTGTTTCGTCTCTGGGTTTAAATTTCGGTAGACGAATATATGAGTAAATTCATTTATGACAAGGTGATGCGATGAAAAATGACACTACCCTTACAGATCATTTTACTCCTATAGTTTATTTTAAAATTTCATGCATATTCTACGTGTGATTTTGAATGTGGTTTGATATTACGTCACGAAGGCAAAACGTTTTAACCTTAACCAGTCCATGTCAAACTACATTGCGCAAAAGGTCGACTGTATGATAAGTTTAAGAAATCCAAAAGTAATATTGACTCAAATAATTATAGTACTCGTAAAAATCAAGTGACGTGGGAAATTCGTAAGTCTAAGAAAGCAGAAACAAATAATTTAGCCGAAAAACTTAAAAACCCTAATATAGGTCAAAAAGATTGGTGGAATACACTCAAACGTTTTATTAAACCCGATCATAAATCGACTCTACCGCCACTCGATATAGATGGTGTCGTTTATTCTGATGGTAAAGATATTCTATTCTATTCTATCCCATAACCTTACTAGGTCGTTGGGGCACCACAGATGACTTCAAAACAATCCCTTTCCACCTTGTCCTGTCTTCAGCCGCCCTAGTTGAGCTGGCAAGATCCATTCCTGTCCACTCCTTGATATTCTCTTCTTACCTCTTCTTCTGTCTACCTCTTCTTCTTTTTCCTTTCACTGTGCCCTGAAGAATTGTCTTTGCTAAACCAGAAGACCTTGTGACGTGGCCAAACCACCTTAGTTTCCGTTTCTTGACCAGCGTAAGGAGTTCATGATATTCTCCAATGGCTGCTTGGATCTTCCTGCGAACCTCCTCATTGGTTATATGGTCTTTGTACGAAATGTTCAGTAACCTTCGGTAGCATCTCATCTCTAAGGCCTGCGTTCTTTTCTCTAACTTTGCTGTCAAGGTCCATGATTCACAGGCATACAGAAATATGGAAATGACAAGGGAGCGCATAAGTTTCACCTTTGATCTAAGAGATATATTGTTATCTCTCCAAATTGGTTTCAGCTTAGTAAGAGCTGAAGTGGCTTGTGCAATCCTTGAGAGAACCTCCTGTTTTGAGCCATCATCTGAGACAACTGCTCCAAGGTATTTGAAGCTGCTCGTGGTACCCAGCTTCTGCCCTTTTACCTTGATCTCCCTCTGGATGCCGTCTGCGCTGTTCGTCATCATTTTGGTCTTCTCAGCACTGATCTCCATCTTATATATTGTGCAGGTTTGGTCGAGACTTTCAACTAGAGCTTCCAGTTCCTGCTCTACCTCAGCTAGAGCGTCTATGCCGTCGGCAAACCGCAGATTGGTAATGTTTCTGCCGCCTATGCTAACCTTTCCTTCATGTTCTTCCAGAGCATCAGACATTATCCGTTCGAGAAAAATGTTGAAGAGGGTGGGTGACAGACGACACCCTTGTCTTACTCCAACTGTTGTTCTGAACCATTCTGCTGTGCTGCCATTTGTCAGGACTGCACTTGTAGCCTTGTCGTATAGCTGCTCAATGGTGCGAACTAGATTTGCACTGATATTGTACTTCCGCATGGTGGCCCATAAGGCTGCATGCCATACCCTGTCAAAGGCTTTTTTGAAATCAATGAAGACATTCTATTGATGTAGGAGATACTTTTCACACAGGATTCTAAGGTTGAAGATTTGTTCTGTGGTGCTCCTTCCTGCTCGGAACCCAGCCTGTTCCTCAGCAATAATCTCCTCGGCTTGTGGTTTAAGCCTGTTCAAGATGACTTTCAGCATGACTTTGCTTGAATGACTGATGAGGCTGATGGTTCTGTAATTCTGGCAGAGCTGTAGGTTGCCTTTTTAGGGAGCGTCTAATCAGCGACTGAGTCCATGGGGTAGGCCATTCTCCTGTTCTTCAGATCCTGTTACTAATATCTGTTAAAACATCAATCATGGTCTCCCCGCCAGCTTGAACAAGTTCTGCTGGTATATTATCAATTCCGGCAGATCTCCCGATCTTTAGTGCTGCTACTGCAATCTCAACTTCCTCACGAATGATCGGTTGTGGATCTTCTTCTGGGGGCTGATTGCAGTCCAGAACCGCATTGTCACCGTAAGTCTCATGGTTGTATAGTTCTGAGCAATATTCTGTCCATCTGCTGAGAATCTCTTGTTCCTCTGTAAGGCATTTCCCAGACTTGTCCTGGATAGTTGTGGATCTACCCTGTTTCTCTGAAGTAAGATCCTTCACAAGCTGGTATGCTTTCTTGCTGTTGTTTTTGTTCAAGCAAGTTTCAATCTCCTCGCACTGACTAGCTATCCAGTCCTCCTTCGCTTTCTGCACTGCCTTCTGAATCCTCTTGTTTGCTTCCCTGTATTCTTCTGCTCCTCCTGCTTCATACCTCTTCTTCTTCAAATTTCTCCTCTCATCACAGAGGTCGAGAACATCTCTGGTGACCCAGGGCTTTTTCCTGCGACGTTCCTTCCCAAGTATCTCACTGGCTGCCTCAGTCACTACTGTGTTGTAGGTGGTAATCATGATATCTATGTCCATGTCATCATCCCTCAGACCAATGAATGGTGCAAATTTCCCACATATTGTTGCTTGAAAAGTGCATGCCACATCTGGGTCCCTTAGCTTCTCAAGATCAAAATTTTGTCTTGGCTGGGTTGGCTTTCTAGCCTTCTTCAGACGAACTCGGAAGGTCATCATCACCAGGTCATGGTCACTTCCTATGTCTGCTCCAGGAAAACTCCTTGTCCTATGGATGTTAACTCCTGATCGGAAGCGCTTCCTCACCAAGGTGTAATCAATCTGATTGTGGTGTTTCCCATCTGGACTGTGCCATGTCCATCTTCGTGATGGTTTGTGAGGGCCAATGGTGTTTGTCAATACTAGGCTGTTACAGGTTGCAAACTCTAGAAGTCTGAGACCTCTCTCATTTGTCTTGGTATTGCAGTAGGGTCCACAAACGTTTACCCAGTCGTCCTGTGCATCCTTTCCAACTATAGCATTCCAATCCCCTTGTACAACCAGAATGTCCTTCTTGGGTGTTTGGTCTATGATTTCCTGGAGTTGCTGGTAGAAGTGTTCTACCTCATTGTCATCATGCCCAGATGTTGGTGCATAAACCTGTATGATGGTGATGTTGAAAGGAGCTGCCCTTAGGCGAATTAAAATCAGTCTGCTGGAGACTGGTCGGCATCCCAAGACAGTACTCACCATGTCCTTATGCACAAGAAATCCAACCCCATACTCATGTTTGTCCTCTTCTCCACTGAAATAAACCTTGTGTCCGTCATCTGTTGACATCTCACCAAGGTTTTTCCAGCGCATCTCACAGAGCCCCAGTATGTTCCAGTGGTACCTGTCCATTGCATGTGTCAGCTCCTCAAGCTTCCCAGCTGGCCTCAGAGTCCTCACATTCCAGGTTCCAATTGAGATGTTCTCCGTACCTCTGAACTTCTTAATCTGTGTTACACCAGTTGCATACTTGTCACCTACGTCCCATTGTCCAACAGTAGGCGCGGTCATTGTTAACCCGGGCTGCGACCGATCCGGTATTATGGTATTGTTTAGGTTGTCAAAATACAAGCAGATAAAGAGGTGTAGGTGTACATTAGAGCCGTAACATAAATTAGACACTTCGACTACCAGTCTATATTTACTTTGGGTACAGATGTCGACCAAATAACGAAGTCTGGTTCTAGCTGCCGAGATATCCCGAGGAAAGTTCCCCAGAATCACCGCTAAAATTAATAATTAGTAGTTAATGAATGAATGACCGAATTTCCTCGCGTTGGTAATTTTGCAATCGCTCTAAGTTGTCTGCTGCATTAGAAGACATTGGTCGGCAATACTGGTACCTTTGATATCAACGATAGTCTAAGAGCCACTGGTGCCAATGTTGACACTGTGAACGGCATAGGCATACCAATGGTGACATTGGCAGATACACAGCCCTTTGTGAACGTATATTTAGTATATTTCCGAGAGTGACATAACGCTGAAATGGCGAACGGACGTTGGGTTGCTGACGTTGCAATGACATTGTATCGACGGCAGTCTACGAAATGCCTCGTAGCAATACATACCTAACTTGTTCCAGAACTCTTTACTCGTTTTGAAAAGGCACACCGCTCAGAAATAATTTTATGAAAGTCGATACTGCTGCCTCGACTTTTATGCGACGTTGTTTGTTTTCTGTGTAAGGTTCATTTTCCTAACATTTTACATGTATCTTAACCTTGGTTGTATTTTTCATGCAACGGTTCAAACGTCGTATTAATGTCGACATTTCGTCGAAGTTGATTCGACACTTGCCGTCTTGGTTCCTTCAGACTAGGCTTCCAACACTTACATGTAAAATCATTTGCTGTTCGCACCTATGTAGATCATACAGCCCAAACCCTTAAACGCATACAGCTCTGTTCTTTATACAAGAAACAGCAAGTGCCCTTACGTACATGTCTCAACAAGGGTAAAAGAAATATGTATTTCTGACGACATTAGAAGTCGGTTAGTCTGCTCAACGTTAACATTATAGACACACGACCGAAATCGAAAGTAAACTCGATCCTTCTCGCAAAACAGATATACCTGTTGTTTTGGTATTATTTTATTGTTAAGCCACCTGAGAAAACCTTGACATATATAAAAAGTTAAATTAGAAAAACATAGTCATGTAATTTGAATCAGCGCATAGTTCAACTGAAAGATCTATCCATCTACTTACCTACCTATCTACCATTCTTACCAGCATACAATCGTTACCCCTGTCTGTTTGTCTGTCTCTCCTATCTATCTATCTATCTATCTATCTATCTATCCGATAGGCCATCTGCCTGTCTCTGTCTGACAGATCGTCTCGTCTGTCTGTCTATTTGTCAGTCTGTAACTTTATATTTAATATTTATAGGACGCTTTTTCAACAGTATTATAGCCATATCAGGGCGATGGTTGGGTGATAATGAAAGGGTGTGTGCAACGGTGCCCCGTTTACGATTGAACAGACTCCCTCCTCCGGCGAGGCTCGAATCCGAGATCGCTAGATCAGCAGGCCAGCGCTTAACCTACAGAGACTCCATGTTTCATAGAGTACGAATAGTCTGATTAAATATGAGCCGCCGCGACGTGACAAAACCAACAATGTGGTTGTGCGCCCAGCGCAGACTCAGATCAGCCTGGGCATCCGCCCAGTCTGATCAGAGTCTTCGCTGTCCGCATGAAGGTAGCTTAGATGCTTAGCTACTCTTAAAGCGCTTAGCGAAGAGTCTGATCAGACTGGGTGAATGTCCAGGCTGATCTGAGTCTGCGCTGGGCGCACAACCACATTGTTGGTTTTCTCGTGTCGCAGCTCATATAAAAAAAAAACAACAGAAGACCAAGATAAGCTCTAATCGTAAAAAACATCACAAAAAGAAAAACAACAACTTTATTTTGCACTTGTAGATTCCTGAAGATCCGCAGATAGCGTGTCAACAGCAAAGGCTCTGACCTGACTGCCCGGATGCACAAATGGGTAACACTTTCAGGAGGAGCAAGTCTGCCATTTGCATTTATTGCCTCAGTTTTACTTAAGGGTCAACCCATAAGGGAAAGAAGCTACCCACTGATGTCCGAATTCTTTCATCTAAGCGTTGTTTCAGTTTGAAAGGGCAGCTGGGCCGAGAATAAGACAGGAAGACACAAAGTTATTGGCGAGAAAGCATGAAGTGTACCAGTTCATAAAGCAGGTTTGCCGACAGTTTGAAACTTGGCACATGTCATGAGAAAACGTTTTACTGCTTTCAGTCATATCAGGCCGATAAGTGGGTGATAATGAAAGGGTGTATGCAAATGAACACTGTTTACGATTGAAAAGAATCCCGCCAACAGCGGGGCTCGAACTCGGGACCGCTAGATCAGCAGGCCAGCGCTTAATCTACAGTGCTACCAGAGCTCCTTGATAAATAGATTGACACCAGCAGGGGCATGATGTCGAATTGGCGTCGATTCTACGAAATGATGTCGCATCGGTGTCATCTCGACGTCATTTCGACGATACGTATCTCCTTGGACGATGGTCATTCTAATTTCCCAATCTGGTTTTCGACCTAGCCACTCAGTTACCGCATATGCAAAAATCGTTGTCGACCGAGACAATCGACACCAGTATCAGCCCAGTTGGCGATCATTAACAATAGTTACTGTATCATTCACCGTGACTGGTATAGTTTCGACCAAATTCTCGGTCCACAGCCACTTTTTCACAGTACCTGGTAGGTCGACTGTTGATATTAGTTGTTGTTAGCTGATAGTCCCACTATGACAAATTACGTTAGTCTTCTATGGTTTATTTATCGTAATTTTTCCATTCCGTGTTAGGAGTGGTCGATTGGGTGATGCTGCTTTTTAATATTCACCGCCGGGGCGTTCTTCTAAATTGGCTAATAGTAGAGCAAGGTTCGGATGTGCCTGCAGCAGGTGCGGGATGGTGTTTGTGTGGATTATTCTTGTCTCATCTATCCTATCTTCTCCTTTTCTTTCTCCCTCTCTCTGGAAATAGTTTGAAGAAACTGAAATACTATCTCAAAGAGCTGTTAAACCCAAAACCACATCCACCACCACCATCCACTCCATGTTAGTACAAACTTATGTTAGTGCAAACTTCTGAGCGCTTGACATGCTTTTGAAGACGACAGGTTGCTAACTAGCTAAAAAAAACTCCTTCAGTCGTAGTCCATAGGTTGCTATTTAACTGGAAAAAAACTCCCTCTGTCGTAGTTCGTACATGATCCGTTTCAATCAATAATGCAATGCAGCGAAATGACATTACTGGACCATATTTGCTATGCCGACAATGACGATAGAGTGGAAATCTAATGCCCATAAACTATACCACCAAAAGAGAAATGTAACATTATATCTTTATATAATTATCCTCAGGGGCCCTGGTACTCAGTAGGTTCAGCGCTGGCCTGCCGATCTAATGGTTCTAGTTTAGCGAGAAGCGGATATCTTTCCGATTTTTAATGGGGTTACATTACGCACAGGCTTTCACTATCATCCTCCAATCGTCCTGATATCAAAATACTGTTATAAAGGATGTAAAATCGCAACTGTGTCACTAGTAACACAAGCTGGCAATTAGTATCGGAAAATTTCACAGCCATCCGTCCTTTAATTAGGTCGTTCCTATGAGTTAGGGTTGTCGTTTCCATGATTAAGTATCCTGTTCCAACGACATAGTAGTACGATATACTATAACCAGTAGAATTTTGTTTGATTTCGAACAGTTTGATAGGAAGAGCAAAACAACAAACCTCACAATTAACGAAATCAGTCTAAATGAATCGACGTTAAACACATTGTCTATGAAGTGGGGATCGGCATCTTACACGCGATGCTATGGCTAACATTCGTTTCCAGTAACCTTAAAATCTACCCTCATATGCAAAAGCTACAGGTTTGACACGACATTATGTTTGCCAGAATCATCCAGCAGGACACCCGGATACTCTGTTCATCTTTGAACATAATCTCTGTGATCTTGATCTTTGAGCTGGGTACCTAGGTCTTATACATCCATGACGGTAGCGAAGACTCTGATCAGACTTGGCGGGTATCCAGGCTGGTCTGAGTGTTTTCTGGGAGCACGTGCCACTTTGTTGGTTTTGACATGTCATGGCTCAAATAAAAAAGTTGTAACAGATCGGACACAACATGTGTATGTCATAAACATAATATAAAGGCACCATTGCTTCATTGGAAGTCATAATATAACACAACGAGCGGGTGGGAAGTATAATATGACCGTGGTCACTTTTCTTTAAAAAAGAACTTGGGGGTCAATATTTTATACATATCATTCATTGATGGGGTCATTATTTTTAAGGGGGGGGGAGGGGCGGGGTTATATTCTACAGAAAAGGGAGCAGTTTATCTAAAGAGTTATGACCGTGGGTCGTCGTAATTCTATGGGGGTTACTTTACTTCGTTACACCGGTAAAACTAAACATTTGCAAGCTGAAGTCTAAATTAAGATAATAACATGAAATCTTAATTTATGCCGACACATGTGTTCCCTCGGACATTTTTCCTCAAAGAATGTATCTCTAAGAATAGTACATTTGTACATACACGTAACTCGAACACAGGGACCCCTGAAATAAAGCCAAATGCTTATCAGCACACGCTGCTCATTTACCACCTTGTTTAATCCCGTGCGTTGTCTCTAGTTTAAATATGGGTACAATCTGGTCTTTAAACGACTAAATAAGTAGATTTAGATGTGATCAGGTGATGGGACGAAACCAGAAACTTTTCAAGGGGATCATTTCCTCCTATAGTTCATATTTAAACTTCATGCACCTACTACGTGTAATTTTGAATGTTGTTTATCGACATATAGGCAAAACGTTTGAATACAATTAGACAGTGATGGGGCCTTGTGTTACCAAAGGTTTGGCAACTAGCAATCGAGAGACCTTTGGTAAACGGATGGTTTGTTATTATTATTCTTTTAGTTTGCCTCAATTTCTGACAGGAAAGCTAGATGAACCTTAAAATTAGTTTCCCTTTGAAAAATGGCGGATACGTCATGTATTCTCTAATAAAACGGGGTTCTGATTCAAAAGAATCCCAAATACCTAAATCCGTCTTGTAAACGGATCCAAATTTTTGGATTGTTTTTGGAAGAGAAATCTCAACTTACAGCACAGTTACACAATACCGCATTAATATGAAATAGGCGCCACCTATATTGCAACCAACCTACATGATGACACTCCCCCCCCCCCCCCCCAAAAAAAAAATAAGTAAAAAAACGAAAAAAAAAAAACGAACTAAAACAATAAAATTGTAGCACAGCTGCTTGGATAGCTCCTTTGTGGTAGTTTTATGCATAAAACTACCACAAAGGAGCTATCCAAGCAGCTGTGCTACAATTGTATTGTTTTAGTTCGTTTTTTTTTTGTGTTTTTTTTTTTTTTTTTTTTTTTTCTTTTTTTTTACAGCACAGAAATTATAAGTAGTAAAACAATAAAAAAATCTAAAAAAATAGCACGGCTCAAAATAAAATTACGATGCCCAAAGGATGCAAACGGGGTTAAATATTTTCCCTTTCATTGTAACAGTTCCTGTGTTGCCCCTACCTATTTTCGGAGTTTATAGCTTGCGTCGTCTGAGTATACCTTATTCACATTAATTTTGTAATATGATATGAGCCGCGACACGACAAAACCAACAATGTAGCTGTGCGCCCAGTCTGATCAGAGTCTTTGCTGTCCGCATGGAGGTAGCTTAGACCCTTAGCTACCCATTGAGCACGTAACGAAGAGTCTGGTCTGGTTTTGTCGTGTCGTGGCTCATATGAACAATTAAATCTGGAGAACTAAAAACTAAAAGTAAAGATTCTTGACTAATTTGCTAAACTGCGCAGGCTGATTCGAGTATTCGATATATTCACCTGGCTTAAGGCACCATTTCAAGCGATTCCAATCACTATCTGGTGGACACACGAGGTCGAAATGACTTTGTTTCGATGTCAGTTCGCCATCATGATGTCCCAGAGATACACATACAGCATCGTTTCGAGGTTGTGTGCCTCTCGTCGGAAGATGGGATTACCAGCCTGATAGAGAAGATGAAGAAATGTGAAAAAAGAAAACAAAAAGCAATTTTGAGATCGGTATCATTTATGTGTTATAAGATCGATTAATTGATCGATTGATTTAGTGATTAATTGATTTTACCATTTTCTGTCAACATCTGTACAACACATTTGTATTATTCGTATCACGAGATATTAAATAAATGATAATGAAATGAAAACAAGTAGGCCTAGGCAAGAGACAGGACAGGGGACAGGTGTTTTGGTTGAGAGACTGAGAGAGACAGACAGACAGACAGACATACAGGCAGACAAACAGAATGGTACTATTGGTAGCCGTAAAACCCTGCACAGCATCGGCAGCCAATTGTGCCATTGGCAACCGTTGGCACCACGGGCAAAATTGGCAATGTCACCACTAGCAGTTCTATTGGTAGAGCCAATTGTATTATTGGTAGAGCCGATGGCGCCTATGGCACCATTGTAGAGCCAATATTTTGTGTTCTAAGAAGTTTTTAGTTTTTCTAATTTTGTTTCATTCTTGTGGAGAAAAAGTCTCGTGTCAACTCGAGTATTTATGATGGGTTCAATAAATTGCCATTGATATTGAATGACGCAAATTTCCCGCCATGATAATTTTTCCCATGCCCTAAATTGTCTCCGGTATTGGCAGCCAATCGTCGGCATGGTAGAGCCAATGGTGCCGATAGTTAACTCAGAGTGGCACTGGCATGCCAATACAGACATAGGCAGAACCCCGAATGCAACCAGTCTTGGTTTCGACGTCACACATAAAGATGCGACGTCACCAAAAGAGCCACCCACACCTACTGCAAGTACAGTAGGCCCTAGCCCTACTATTACCAAATCAGCAGGACGCCCCGTCACTAAAAGCTATACCCAGCACCATTGCGCCACCAAGCAAGTCCTAAAGAGAACCGCTTTTTCATATAAGTAGAAGCTATAGTAACATGAGCCGTGACACGACAAAACCAACAAATTGGCATGTGCGCCCAGCAAAGGCTCAGATCAGCCTGGGCATTCGCTGTCTGCATAGAGCTATCGTAGGCCCTTATCTACCCTTCAAGCGCACAGCGAAGACTGTGATGAGTCTTCACTTGCCGCACAGTGCCACTTTGTTTGTTTCCTCGGGTCGCGACTCAAATGAGCTATGACACTGACACTCACTTCAATAAAAGAATATTTTGCTGTAAGAAAGTGGGAAAGTGGTATGTTTAATGGAGATAACCTTCTCATATAGGCTGAAGAATGTGCCTTAAACTTTGGAAGCCTCCGAAATACGGTCGGACTGAGTTATCCGCTTTAAAAGAGCCAAAATGTCCATTTTGACCTTGTCTGAAGCATCTTTTTAGGGACGAGTATACAATTCGACTAGATCATGAGTGTCTTTCAATATCTTGTTGAATCTTCATGAGAGACTCAACTTACAAATAAACTTTCAATGATGACTATCAAATGAAAATAAAACCTGGCTTATTTGGTCTTCATGTTTATTCATTCTGGTCATATTCCTTATACTTGTCTGTTTGTTCCATTTCACAAAATGATGGAAACAATAGTTGCTAAAATTTGCATTGGAGATTATGCAGAGTTATCACTTTGGTTTAAACATATTTTATTCAAATTTTCAATACATATATACATTGTAACAATACAAATAATAGGATTGGAACGAAAGCACAAGTACTTATAAAGTTCCTCTCCTTAACTATATCTAACATGCAAATATCATGGCGATAGCTTGACAAAATAAGTTAAACAAAATTTTCATTTAAATATATATGTAATATCGTTTACAAAAACCAGTGATTGATAATGAAACCAAATGATAGGGAACAGTGTCCGGACAAGAAGGGAAAAATGAAGACATTGTAGAAAAGGAGCATGAAAAAGAGAAGATACAACTTTACAAATTATGCAACCGAGGATGAGAGAGGGGGCGCAGAATCGCAGCGACAGTCGCATCAAGCACTCTGACTACCATTACTTACATAAATACCAGCCGCTTGCCATAAGCTAAGAAAATATGCTATCAGAAACGTTTTGAGTCCAAAATAAATTTATGGACCTTTTCAAATATAACTGCATTTGTTTCAAGAGAAAAAGAATCGTTTCCATATAAAAGGAGAGACAACGAGGGAACCTGATACTGCGACACTGTATTTATGAGCTCGGTTCGTTGGACTTGGAAGTTTCTACAGTGAAAAAAAGTAATGTTGGGCATTTTCCACGCTACCACACTGACATAAAGGGGAATCGGAAATGTTCCTTATGAAAAGATCTAAGTTGAGCGAACTGCAATAGGTTCTTAACCTAGTGTGTAATATTTGAGCTTTCCTATTACCTATGTAGAAATATTTCGGAATATGCGATTTGTCTTTGTTGAGAAAGCATTTAAAGCTATTTACTGAATCAGATTGCTGCGCCTCTTCGTGTACGTTATTCCAGGCTCTGACAGTTGATGGTAGGAAAGAGTTATAGTAAAGAGTTGTCCTTGCATCTATTGCTTGAAGATCATTAGAATTTCTAAGATTATAGCGTGAAATATTACTGACAGACTGAAGTACCAAGGAAGATAGATATAAAGGAGCTAGATTATGTGTCATTTTGTAAAACAAGGTAAGTTTATGATTTAATCGTCTCTTTTCAAGCGAGTCTTACCCTATTTCCTTACACAGAACACTGATAGAAACAAGTCTAGTGGCTCCTGTAGCTATTCTAGCAGCTTCATTCTGAATTTTGTCAAGTTCTTGTTTCTCATATTGCAAACAATTATCCCAAATGATATTGCTTTTGCTGTAATATAATTTATATGTTGGTGCCAAATACAGTCATTTGAAAAGTAGAGACCAAGATGTTTATGAGACTCAACTTCAGATATCTGCTGGTTTTGCATAACGACAGGAAAAAAAGGTCTATTAAGTTTACGAGAGAAAAGTAAAGATTCGGTTTTGGAAGGGTTAGAAATAACAAGCCATGTTGAAGCCCAGTTTGAGATTTTACCAAGATCTGTACAACCGGTTGCTGTGATAGGATCATCTACAATGATAAAGAGACTAGTATCATCAGCAAATACCGAATATTTGAGCCAATATCATTTACAATATCATTGATATACAAAAGAAGCAGAAGAGGGCCTAAGATCGATCCCTGGGGAACTCCAGCACGAATATAAGTCCAGTCAGAAACAGCGCCAGGGAGAACAACTCGTTGTTTTCGGTCAGAGAGATAGTCTGCGAACCATGTGTGGACGCTTCCTGTGACACCAGCTGCTTGAAGATTAGAAAGGAGACCAGCGTGCCATACACGATCGAATGCTTTGCTGATGTCGCAGAAAACAGCCCGTTCTTCTTTTTTTTTTTTTTTTTAATTTTATTTTCAAACTCATACAAAGGCAACATAATACATCAGTATCTCTATATATGTATACATGTGTTTTTAAACAGCATATAAATAGACTCATATAATGTTGATGTAATACAAATATAGCTAAGAAGATAGAATGAAACGCAAGGATATATAGATCGATAAAGATAATTTTTTACATTTGAGAGAGAGAGAGAGAGAGAGAGAGAGAGAGAGAGAGAAATACATGAAAAGCTTGATAGTTTCTCCATTGCATGTACAATATATTCGATTCCATACAGATGATCTGCGACATATATTTGTGTGTCTAAGGGCATCCCCACAGAACGGACATTTTTTATTGTAGTCCCTTTCCCCTGCTGCTAAATTTCACCGGAATTATTAATTCGATCAAAACTTAGTTATTTAGATAGTTATATAAACTTGACCATTTTACAAAAAACTTTCCCATAGTATAATTTTTGTGTGCTATGTATCGTTCACTTTGAAATTTTCTCTTAAGTATTATTTTAAAAATGTCCAGATTTAATTCCCTACCGGAAAATTTGTTAACATAAATATAATGTTTAGCGATAACAAACAAATAGTTTCTTAATTGGTTTTAATCTTGAAATGCGAACAAAATATTTTTTGCTTCTAAATTCAGCGATATATTTGAATTTTCCATCAACCATGTATTCAAAAGCTCCCAAAATCGTTTCACCTTTTCACACTCTACAAATAGATGATATATAGTTTCGGAATGTTGGTTACAATATTGACAAAGATTATCATCCATTATATTTATTTTATTCAAAAAAGACTTAGTGACCAGATTTTTATGTGTAACTTTATATTGGAAATCTCTTAGCTTCACCTCTTTCAAGGACCGAATTACTGAATAATAATTTTCCCATTCTTGGTCTGAAATGTTTGTTATCTCCCTTTCCCATTTATTATTTGAAGTGCCTATGTTTGCTGCTATCATGAAGTCATAAAACCGCCTACAACCTCTTTTTTCTTTAATTAATTCTTGTACATATATATTGCAGTTGACATTATATCTGTTTAATATACAAAAAAAATTATTATCATTCAATAAAATCTTCCAGTCGTTTGGAATTTTCCTAAGTAATGACTGAAACTCAAGAAAAGTGCCTCTCAAATTATATATATATTTTTAAGACATCAAACGAATAAATATTACCTTGCTCATCGATAAGATCAGATATCTGTCTCATCCCTTTAATATACCAGTCTTTAATACAAAAATTCTCTCCATTTATTAAATTCTTATTATACCATAATGGAGAATTTAAGACTTGATAAACCGACTCTATCTTAAAGACATTACAAAAATCTGTCCAGTTTTTCAGAATTTCTTTCCAAAACGGATTATCTATATTTTGTTTACTATAATGTGCATACCCTTGTCCATATGAAAACATTTTTTGAAAATCTATATTTGACAACATATGCCAAGAGGCATCTTGGGAACTCAGAATAACCCTTCTTAACCAAGAAACTTTTAAAGCTTTAAAGCTTTAATGAAATAATTAATATTAATCATTCGGAGCCCCCCCCCCCCCCCCCCCCCCAACCTTTAAGTCCTGAATAATTACAGATCTTTTAATGCGATCGGGTCCCGAATTCCATAAAAATTTATAAAATATTTTTTCCAGCTTTTTCGCAAGCTCGCCGGGAGGGTTTGGCAATGCTAAAAACAGGTGGGTGAATTTCGATAATGCTAACGATTTAATAATAGTTATCCTTCCGCTCAAAGTCAACTTCCTTTTGGACCAACGTTTAAATATATTTTCAATTTTCGTTATAATTTCGTTTGAATTAATGTCCCAAATGTTAAATACTTCCGGTGAGAAGGTAACTCCTAATATCTTGAACGGTCCCTGAGTCCAATCCAGCCTATATTTTTTGCACAACTGCCTCGTAGAGTTACTTAAAGAGCCAACCCAAATTGCCTTTGTTTTCTCAATATTAATTTTAAGACCTGACATGTTGTAAAATGTATTTAGAATTGTTTAAGCTTCTTGTAACGACTCTTCTGTCCCATTTAAAAAAATCTGTGTATCGTCTGCGTATTGACTTAATCTAATTTCTTTTCCTTGTGTTTCAATCCCATGTAAATTTGCACTGTTTCTAATCATTTGTCCTAAAATTTCTGCACACAAAATAAAAATGTAAGGCGAAATTGTGTCCCCTTGACGACATCCCCGTTTTAGTTGTAAGAAATCTGACATAAATCCATTTTGAATTATACACGATTCAGATCCATTTTGAAATAATTTTACCCATGCTATAATTGAAGGTCCAAATTTATAATATTTTAAAACTTTTTCGATAAATTTCCATGAGACTGTATCAAACGCTTTTTCAAAATCCACTGATAGAATTAATCCAGGTAATTCCCGATTTTTTATTTCGAACAGCACGTCATATATAAGTCTTGCGTTTTCACCGATAAATCTGCCCGAAATAAAACCTGACTGCTCTTTGTGAATTAAAGTATCAAGTACCATTTTAATTCTATTTGCTATCACAGCGGATGCAAGTTTATATACAACATTTAATAGAGATATTGGTCTCCAATTTTTCAGATAGTGCCTGTCTTTATTTGGTTTCGGCAAACAAGTTATTATACCTTGTTTCTGCGTAACTGATAAATTTCCAGTCCTGTAGCCATAATTTAGTGACCTCAAAACAAATACTCCCAAATCGAGCCCAAAACATTAAAAAAATTCTACGGTGAACCCATCTAACCCAGGACTTTTTTCGTTTTTCATATTTTTCAAGGCTTGTGTCAATTCAGTAAATAAAATTTCCCCTTCCAAACTTTCTGCCTCCGGATGCGACAACTTATTATTTACTTGCCCTAAAACCGTTTCAATTGGCCTATTGTCCGTATTATTAACTTCTGCATATAAATTTTGATAGAATCGTTTTTGACAATTTAAAACATCTTTTGTATTAGTATACTGTTCACCATCCTCTTCTATTATTTTATTCATTACTTTATTTGTAAATTGCCTATTTTCTAAATTGAAAAAGTATTTTGTTGGTTTTTCTCCTAAATCTTCATATCGTGTCCTTGATCTTAGCATAACGCCTTCAATTTCTACTTTCCGTATTTCAACCAGCCTTTCTTTTTTTTTCTACTAAAATTTGAATTTTTTTCTTGATCTATATTTACAAAATCGTTATTCATTTCATCTTCGATTATTTTTATTTCTTCTTCTATTTTTTTTTTTCCTCTTTAACCGTTTCCTTTTTTTATGGAGCCATACTTTATCGTTTTACCTCTTATTATCATTAAAAAAGTTTCAAGGAATAATTGGTCATTTATATTAAATTGTATATCTTGATTTGAAATATTTTCCCCTAAGGGTACATTTATGCCGTATGTATGTTTCACTTCTTTTATAGTATTTTTTATTTCCTAAACGTATTTTTAATTCTTAAGTAAACTATTGTTGAATTTCCAATAACCTCTACCTCTTTCATTTTCTTGAAGATTCAATTTTAAAATTATGGCCGCGTGATCTGTTCTATACCCTGGAACAATATCTGAATCTGTTACATATTGTAATATACTTTCATGAATCACAAAGAAATCTAATCTTGCTTGCTTTTTAACTGGATTGAGTCTACGCCATGTATATTTTTTTTCACCTTCATGCATTATACGCCAAGGATCAACAAAATTTCCTTCTTCTAATTGATTTACTATAACTTGTCTAGCTCGTGGATTGTTTAT
The DNA here is from genome assembly GCA_963989385.1 of Ctena decussata. Classification (NCBI taxonomy): domain Eukaryota; kingdom Metazoa; phylum Mollusca; class Bivalvia; order Lucinida; family Lucinidae; genus Ctena; species Ctena decussata. The sequence continues at coordinate 3,998,644 of OZ022502.1, read as the reverse complement.
ATGTAAATAATTGTAACTGTCCATATTCTCATCTATTATAAAATTCCAATCTCCACATATAATTACTTGTTCACTTTGACACTCATTAATTTTTTGTATTAAATTTTCGTAAAAGCTTGGATTGTCATTATTAGGACCATATAAATTTACCAATGTTATCCGTTTATCTTCTATGATAGTCTCTAAGATTATATAATTCCCATTATTTTCAGTTTTTACTCTGTTAACTTTTATATCACAATTATTGTTAAGTAATATCATAACATAACAGCCCGTACTTCTTTGCCTGAGTCTAATGCTTGACAAAAGGTATTGCAAAGAAACGTTAACTGGTTGACGATTGAGTCTCCAGGAAGAAAGCCGGATTGTAGAGAAGAAAGTAAATTGTTGTCACGTTGGTGATTAAATAAATGTTTAAAAACAAGCCTTTCTAGAACTTTATCCTCTGAGTTAAGCAATGAAATGGGTCGATAATTGGAAACATCAGACAGGCCACCTGCTTTAGGTATAGGGCAAACATTGGCTTCTTTATATGCAGAGGGAACAGTACCAGCGAATAGTGACTGGTTGAAAAGAGAACAATAAGGTATTGAAACTTCTTTAGATAATTCACGAAGAACACGATTACTTAGGCTATCAGGACCAGAAGCTTTGGAAATTGGAAGAGTTTTAAGAACTGATTCAACTTCTAATGGGGACAATATAATGTTGCTTAATGGTGTATTGACGGTAGCTGCAGGTAAGTCAGAAATAATGGCATTCTGTTCATTTAAAATTGTGTGGCTTTGGAAATATCTATTTAAAACATTAGCCTTATCATTGTCTTCCGTGTATATATTGTCATTCAATTCGAGGGGCGGAATGGATGTTTTGTATTTAGGAGCGATGAAAGTTTTAAGTGTAGACCACCAGTCTTTTGAAGAAAGTGTCACAGAGGTAAGTTTTGCTGCAATTTTGTCCTAAAATATTTTTAAGAATCGCGAATATATTGAACAACTTTATTACGTATTGATTTAAATTTCTTCCAGTCTGATTCTTAGTTAGTTCTTTTGGCCTTCCTATATATTCTTTTCCGTTTTCTAATGTGTCGCTTAATATTCGAATTAATCCAAGGCGGTTCTGAAGGTTTTACTTTAATACATCGGTTAGGTATACAATCTTTAGCAATAGCAGTTATAGTGCTATTCATATTATTTGCGTAAGTATTGATATCATTATCCTTAACAGAGTCCCAGTCAAAAGATGCTGCCTTATTACGTAGTAGTTCATAATTACCTCGGTCATAATACCAAATGTGTCGCGTGAATGAAACAAATTTAGGCTTAGAAAACTTAAATATACCATGTATTAGACAATGATACCTTATTTCTTGATGTAGAAAGGGGTCACCAACTCCACTGACTATTAAATGTGATTTATAGACAGACAGACAGACAGTAACTTTATTCACTCAAAGTACATGTAAACATGACATAATGAGGAATTTCTAACATACTAATCAACATGGCAAACGGACGGTGGATCATGTACTAATACTAGCAATAGTAACAGTAAATGGTTTGAAAATTTGAATGCAAGGGGAGGAAAACACAGAGCATAAAGCGAGAAACTGAAAGAAAGGAAGAAAACAAAATATTACAATATATTTCACTAAACGGCTCACCGCATACTTCCTGCTGCCAAAAATAAAGGGCAAGGCATCCTAAATAAGCGAAGTTTCAGAAAAATTAAAACTCCAAAATTATGATAATAGTAACCATAAAATTTGTGTTTACAGTACAGGACAGCAGAACGCATATGGCTAGCCGTTACAGCAGCTATAAAGTACAGAGCTTCTCGAAACCAAAGCATCTTACAAGGAATTTCGTGAGAGAGAGAGAGAGAGAGAGAGAGAGAGAGAGAGAAAACCAGCAGGTACAGTGACCGCGGGACGACGTCATACCGACGTCGATGCAACATCAAGTCATCATAACATCGCCTCGACTTCGGCGTGACGCCGTCCGGATGCCACATGGTGAAAAGAGAGGGATAGAGAATGAGTGAGAAAAAGAAACAGTGTAGTCTTTTTAAAACATTATTTTTATGAATAACAGCAATGTAAATATTCGATTGGTGCTTAGACAATCAGATGGGTTAACAACAAATGTGACTTAACAAATTCAATTTTACTGGTACCTGTCCCTGCCTGCCATCCTTACCGAAACGAAATGCAAGGGCGACAAGCAGAGATTAGGAATGGCATATCCTTCCTGTTTTGCCAACTTTGCCGGGGAGACAGGCAAACGTGGCAGAGCAGGACGGAAGAGAAAACTTAGAATAACTGCTCTAATGTGTCATGTACATTCCTACATCTAAAATTTGTATATATGTAGAAATAATAATAATAATAATAATAATAATAATAATAATAGATAAATTAGTATATTAACGCGTTAAATGATTCATCCAGTATGAATGTTTGGGAGTTTACTGTAGAGCAATATCAGCTGAGAGCGGATTAGACGTCTCCATTGAAAATAGGTAAACCAGGTTGCAGTTGTAATGAATGGCAGGTAACGGCGTCCAATGGGTCCGTCCAAGCCGATGCATTAAGAAATCGTGCAGTTTATAATCTGCTTCATTCATACTTGTGAAACGGATAACACAAAACACACTAAGCTCCAAGAAAGGAAAATAATCAGGAAAATGAACAGGTATTCTTAAGATACTAGTATTTCAAGATATAGCAATGCCGCAGACAAGACAGGACTCTTGGTACGAACAGGGCCCTTCTGTCTCCACACCCGGAGGATAACGCGACTAAGTTTTTCAGATTCGAGGAAATATATTTCAGAAGAAAGGCGATAATAAGTATATAAACAAGTAAATAAATCAGATGACTAGAAACAAAGATTGAAAAAAAAAAAGAAAAAAAGTTCCACCTCAGAGTCCTGGCTTGTCCTGGCATTTGAGAACGTAAATATACCAATTGTTGTTCTTGTAGAGTTATATAACGAATCTAGAGACTAGACGTATCCTCCTGCACTAGCATCAGCAGGATCCCAAATTTATTGCCAACCAGACTCACAACGCCGAATCAACGCAGAATCAGCGTCGATTCAACGTTGTGTGACGTTGAATCAACGTCGGCTAAACGTCGACTCAACATCGCGCGCCTGCTGGGTGAACATAAGCATGTGGGGCGAACCTTGGTCCAAAACACCCAAGGGGCATAGCAAAAGTGACTGCCCCCATCAGGGATACTGCAAATGCTCAAGGTGTTCGTGTAGCCTTGTGCACAGTCCCATCGGAACTGGCAAATAAAAGCAAACTGAGCAACAATGTCTATCACAATTACAAATTTAAAAGTAAGTACACTAATAATTTTAACTATATAGTATCACTATTCTAATATTAAGGTACCTGTTAATTAACGTGTTGTTTGCTAGCGATCCGGCAAAATCAGTTCCAACCTCTCAGCAAGCACAATTTGCTGCAGCAACGTCGTATCAACGTCGATGATATCGCAACGACCGCGATACAACGTTGCTCAGCGTCGTGCGAATACTTAGGTTAGATGTTTGCCAAGTTGGTTTTAAAAACAGAAATATGTGGCAAGGATCATTCGTAAGCTTATTCTATTAGGAGAGAGAGAGAGGGAGAGAGAGAGAGAGAGAAAGAGAGCAAGAGGGATTTACATGCAAGTTCTACTTCATCAAACAACAAAAAATAATAATATTGTTTTGCCAAGTAACTGTACTTAGGTAAATAGTCACGTGCCAGCTCAGCCGGTTAGAATGTTCCACTGAAGAGAAAGGGATCAAAGATCATAAACAAAATGTAGCAACGTCGATGCAAGTTAACGTCACAGTATAGTGTCACATCGACTCGTGCATCAGTATCGTGCGTCTTTGGCAGTAAATTAATTTGCAGATAAATTTATAAATTACTCATACAAATGGATATGTAAGTGGAACAGTCCAATCGGTCAGCTGCAAATCATGCGTTTCATGATTCATTCATAAGAACAAAACAATTGTATTTTATACAGCTTTTATCGGGGCACCTGAGAAGGGGAACGTTTGACTCTCGACTCTAAGTTCAAACCCAGCGGGCACGTGACGTCGAATCGACGTCAGTTCGACGTCGCATCGGCGTCACGCACCCGCTGGGAAGCGGCTCCCGAAACATAGTTTCAGTAAATTAATTTGCAGATAAATTTACAATTTACTCATACAAATGGATATGTAAGTGGAACAGTCCAATCGGTCAGCTGCAAATCATGCGTTTCATGATTCATTCATAAGAACAAAACAATTGTATTTCATACAGCTTTTATCGGGGCACCTGAGAAGGTGAATGTTTGACTCTCGACTCTAAGTTCAAACCCAGCGGGCACATGACGTCGAATCGACGTCAGTTCAACGTCGCATCGGCGTCACGCACCCGCTGGGAAGCGGCTCCCGAAACATTGTTTCAGTAAATTAATTTGCAGATAAATTTACAAATTACTCATACAAATGGATATGTAAGTGGAACAGTCCAATCGGTCAGCTGCAAATCATGCGTTTCATGATTCATTCATAAGAACAAAACAATTGTATTTTATACAGCTTTTATCGGGGCACCTGAGAAGGGGAATGTTTGACTCTCGACTCGTTCAAACCCAGCGGGCACATGACGTCGAATCGACGTCAGTTCGACGTCGCATCGACGTCACGCACCCGCTGGGAAGCGGTTCCCGAAACATAGTTCCATAAAAATTATCATGGTCAAACTGTCCCAGTTTCTGGTGCTCGTTATAAGTGCAGGGAATACATTTTAGAATAAATAATCGGATTCTTTCACCTAGCAGCCCTTTCAACACTGTCGGACAGGAAAATTGACAAAATGGTGATAAGTCAAAAATTCAAGCGTGCGTAGTAAGCGCATATCGAAGAACTTAATGCTCCTTCATCACTTTTTCAGTCATTTTGGGCTGGTGAGAAAATCGGCGTGAAACTAGGTAGGAATAACTTGGGGCCATGTTCTGGGTCATTGTTTGATCCAGAAAATGTGCTTGGAAGCCCGGTCAAGCGGGGAAGACCCTGATAAGCCTGTTCGTCTGCTCAGTCGGATCAGACTCTCCTCCGCTCCTTACCATTAGCGAATTGGTTAAATTCATTCAACAATACGGCCAAACCAGTGGAAGTTTGCATTCAGGTGCAATTTCTAAAATGACAGCTATAGCTTGTAATTAATCCTAGCGGTCTCAGTCAATCCTGGCAATCCTAAGATAGAGGCTGTGTTATTTTATGGGTGACTACTGTTTAACACAGACCAACCTGCACACCAGCCTGGCTGGCGCATGACAAGGGGGCCGTTGGGTCCGCGCCGACACGACGTGCATGACGTCGTGTCGACTCTGACGTGGCCTTCCCCAAACGTCACGCGCCCGCAAAGATAGTGGCCTGAATGGGATCTCTATTTTCGTGATACACCTGGCATATAGTATATATATTATAAACAGTAAATAATAAACAGGACGGCTACTCTGAAAGACATATATTATCTAGTTAAAATGGCATATCAAATGCTTCATAAAAAAACTTAGTTTCCGCAACTTCACTTCATTTGTAATATTAAGAAGTTCTTTATATTTCAAAACATTTGGTCGTTTATAATAATAGGGATCAATGAACAATTTTCTCTGGTAGTCAAAAAAGGGGCATATCAAGAGATAATGAAAATTGTCTCCGATGTCATTTTTCTGACAGAGTTCACATTTTCGATCTGAAATTTCGATATTTTCCCAACGGCCCTTCTCGATCGGAAATTTATGGTTACATGTTCGGAACTTTAACATATTGAGAAGATTGGCACCATGCAATATAGTTATGTATTTTTCAGACGAAATATTATCTTTAAATAGAGAATAGTGGGTTCCTTTGGAAGAAACCTGTAGTTCAGAACTCCAGTGCTGCAGATATTGGTCTAATAGCCTATTTTTGACAATTTTTGCTATATTTTTAGGGAGATGTATAAACTGTTGTAACCATATGTAATTCAGTCCACATGTATCTAATATTGCCTTAATACAATTTGGCCATCTGAACTGGTTATTTGAATTAGACATGTAAAGATAAGTTTGATATGCAAATTTCGATTTCTTACCGGTAAGTATTGACATCCAATAGTTTATCATGCGCGATTTTATATCTATTTCAAGAGGATGTCTTCCAAGCTCGGCGTACAGCATATACCTTGGTGTGCTTTTTCTAGTTTTAGTAATTTGTCTTAAAAATTCCGTGTGAATACGTTCAATAATTTCAAGATTGCTATAACCCCATATTTCACAACTATAAGTAAGTATGGGCAGTACAGTATTATCAAATAATTTCATTTGTAAGTCCAGTGGTAAATCAAGGTTATTAGCTCTCATAAATAGCAAGTGCATTGCTTTTCGTGCTTGCTCTACAATATGCTTTTTCGTATTTATAAAACTTCCAGATTTAAACAGTAAAGTGCCTAAATATTTGTATTTATCCGTTATCGCAATTTCATGCTCACCTATTTTAAAAGTAAAATTGGTATTTCTTGCATTAAATACAATTATATTTGTTTTATCATAATTGATTTGGAGTTTCCACATTTGACAATATTCCTGAAAAGCATCAAGACCTTTTTGAAAGTCGTCCTTATTATTGGAGAAAATAATCGTATCATCCGCATACAATAAGATGAGTAGTTTGAAGAAAAATACGGTTTCATCAGTTTGAAACTCTAAGGTTATAGGTTCAGTACCTGAAGCTAGCAAATAGGCTTCAAGGTCATTCAAATACATAGCGAACAACAATGGCGATAGATTTTCTCCTTGTCTCACTCCATTTTTACATGCAAAAAATGTTGAACTCTGGTTATTGAACTTAACACAGGATTTTATATTGTCGTACATATTGTAAACAATTTGGAAAAATTTTCCCTTTATAGAATTAAACAGCAATTTACGCCACAACCCGCCTCTCCAGACCGAGTCAAATGCCTGTGAGAAGTCAATAAAGGCACAAAAGAGTTTTTGCTTTTTAGCTTTTAGAATTTCAATAAGTGAACTTAGGACAAAAATATGGTCTGAAGTGCTGTATTCTTTTCTAAAACCTGCTTGGTTCTCGTTTAGCATGTTAGAGTTATTCAAAAACTTAGTAAGCCTGTTATTTAACACTGCTGTAAAAACTTTACCAAGACAACTTAGTATAGTTATTGGTCTATAATTGTTGGGCTCTGATGAATTTCCTTTGTTTTTATAAATTGGAGTTATTGAACCTTCAAGCCACGAGGTTGGTAAGAGTCCAGAATCAAATATTTTATTAAATAATGTTTCATAAACTGGTAAGAAAATCTCTTTGGTCGATTTAAGATATTCATTTAAGATATGATCCCCACCCGCGGATTTTCCATTTTTTAAATTATTTATACACTTTCTTATTTCGTCACTCGTAATATAGCTGTTTAGTATTTCGTCTGTATCATTTAGATGCATGTTTATGTCCATATCGTTGTCGTATTTATTCTCGTTTACATTTTTATAATGCTCATAAAATTCACCAATTGTTGGCTGCGGCCGTGGCTTTTTGTTATTATTCAGACTATTTAAATATTTCCAGTACTCTTTAGGACTTTTGTATTGCATATTTCTAAGTTTTTTGGCCTTATCTATTTTAAACAAAAGTATGTATTTATTCATAACCTTTTTGAAATTTTTACTTTGTATGTGCAAATTATTTTTCAACCTTTGACATTTGTTTAATTTATACAGCCTTTTTGCTTTATGATATTGTTTTCGCGCCGTTTTGCACGCGGGACCAAACCATGGTTTGTCGAATGGTCTTTTATTATTAAAGGCTTTAGTCTGTTTTAAAGAATTTTGTGCAGCTTCCTCAAATATAGTGGAAATTTCGTTAGTATATCTGTTTATATTCTCACTGCTTGGCTCTAGTGTTTCTATTCTTTGTTTTACGTGCAGGACTTCAGCTAAATCAATTTGTGCAATAAAATTCTCTTTGGTGTTTTCAGACCATCTGAACTTTGGCTGAATATTCGTTTTGTCATTATTTGAGTTAGAAGATTGATAAATATTCAACTCTTCTGCATGTAAAGACCATGAAAGTAGAGAATGGCCGTCGGAAAACATGGCATCCATTTCAATAATTTCAAAATCCGACAACCATGCAAAACATTCGGCCGTACAGATTGTATAGTCAATGAGTGACTTATCCCGAAATGTTGGTACCCCTAAGAATTTGTCCTTTCCTACTCTGCCGTTTACTATAAACAAATTATTATTTTTGCAAGTTTCAATAAGCCAGTTACCTGTATTGTTAGTTTTACTATCCCTGGTTGCTCTCTCGGTCGGTATATTATATTGTTCAAGAATATTTACTTTATCAAAAAAAGAACGAGTTTCATTATCGAAGTCAAAAATATCAGATAGAAAATCATCGGCACGTATGTAGTCCCTCAGTCTAGCCGTCCTAGCATTAATATCCCCAGTAATAAACACATATTTGTTATTACTGCAGACTGATGTTATTTCTCTCTCCAAATTTAGGATTTCTTCAGCATTATAATATTTAGATTGCGTAGGCGGTACATAACTGATACCCAACATCAAGTTTTCGTCACTATTTATTAGGGCTTTATCTAGTTGTACCCACATTACATAGTCTGAGTGACTATCTATATGCTTAACGTATTTCGCCAGATTTGCTTTGGCATAAAAAGCCATGCCGCCAGACTTCCTTAGATAGGTTTGTTTACGTGGCTGTGATATGCATATAAAACCTGGGAGAGAAACAACATCAGTGTCATCTAGTTTTGTTTCAGCAAAACACAGAAAATCGTACGCATTAAAAAACGAAACAAAATCTGGGTAATTTGATCTAGACTTTAGACCACAAACATTCAGCGTGGCAAAATTTAGAGTTTGTTTAGGGTTCGCACCAAAAGACAAATTACTTTCATTCGTATGTTCAACTGGTCTTTTATGGTCCTCCCCTCGATCCTAACGTCCACCATTTTTATCGTTTGAGTTTGTTTCATTTGGGGTTGTATCAGTCTGGCTTGAATTGAGACTGTTCGAGCCCTGTTCTCTCCTAGACGTAGATTGTTTCCTTTGGCGAGATGCACTTCTCTTCTGAGAAGCACCACGAACATCGGGTCCTGTTTTATTTGTTATGTTTGCAGGGACCGACGATTTTTGACCAGCTAACTTTGAAGCGTGTGCTCCTGTTGGCAATGGCCCTTTGCCAGTAGTACTGGCAATAGGCCCTTGAGAACAGGAACGTACGTGTACAGATTTAGAGCGCGATCGTTGGTTCACATTGTTTTTACGTGTAATGCTGCGACTACGATTTATGCCACCATCATTTCCCGTTGGTTTTCTAATAGGTGGATTGACAGAATTGCCTCCCATGCCTCCCATGCCAAGGATCGTGGGTGGGGGCATTGGTTCCGCTAGGATTGAAGGAGAGTTTGGAGGAGAATGTGGAAGAGATTGTTCTTCATAGTCCATTGTGTTAGGGGATTGACGATTTACAGGCGAGCGATTTTCATTTTCATTTGAACATGACCCATTCCTAATTGTATCAAAACTACGTGGAATCCGATCGTTATCATTCGGTTCACTCCTACTTGTACGGTCAAAAGTATCCGACTTTACTGCTGGGTTTGTTTGCTTAAAACGTTGTATATCGACCCTACTCCCCTGCAATACAGGAAACCAGTCAGGGAACATATCAGCTACCACCACGTTATCAACTGTTACTCTTGCAGGATACTCAAGGGTAACTTTTTTGTTTAGGTTATTTTCCCTGAGTTCTTTAAATTTCCACCATAGTGATTGTCGGGCTTGAGAAATCTCTTTCGGATAATCCCGACTGACGCCATAGTTTGAACCTTTCAAATTTGAAGCATTTTCCATAATTTCATCGACGTCACAGTAGTCTCTAAATGCCACGATGATAGGCCTTATTTTCGAGCTGTCATAACGCCCCAGTCGGTGAGCGCGCTCTAAGTACATATCTCTATCTATATTTAACCGACCGTGTATAAAATCCCTCACCACTTCAAAACAATTCTCTCGTCGGTTTTCAGCTATTCCTTTGAAAAGGATGTTTCGCCTCCTGCTACGCGCCTCAATGTCAATAGATTTATATTCTAGTAATTTTATTCTGTCCGTATTTGATCGTAAGACACGCTCCACCGAATTTACTCTACGTTTGAGGTCAATGACTGCCTCAAGTTTGTTTTGAATCTCTACAACCCTGCCCTCATTTAATGACACCTTCGACAATATAAGTGAAATCTTGTCCTCGCTTGATAAAGTATCATAATTAGGCGGCTCATCAAATGGCACATTCAGTTCATTACTTTTTCCGCCTGTACTTATTCTCTGACGCTTGCCACGAACAACAATAAAGTCGTCGTCCGGGTCTGCAGTAAATGCCTCGTGGTCATCGTGGTCGTCGCCATTTTGACCCACAACCGGGTCACCTAACACAGCAAAAAAGTTATTGTCTGAGCGTGTATACCTTGCCGACCCTTGAAACATACCAACGCGACCGCCCCTGGTCCTAACACCTCTCCCTCTTGCGCTAACATAAGCCATTTCAGTGCGAAAAAACAAGAAAACTAGCAAAAAACACAGCAGCAAAATATGCCACGTCCAACTTGTTGCCATTAGTCACGTGAGTCCCCTATAATTAACAAGAATGATACGATTAATGATGATGAGTTTTCGGTAAAATGTGTGGGTTGGCTTATAGATTCATAGAAAGAGAACTGAGTACAAACTGAATCAATTTTTCTCGCGGTTTGAGAATTAAGTAAATTTAGATTGAAGTCGGCGGTAATAACTATATCCGAAATTCCTGGTGAATCGACTGCTAGCGCTATAGACTCCTCAATGTCAGAAAGATAGTTAGAGTCAGAATTTGGAGGACGATAAAACAATCCAAATGATATACGTTTATGGTTATTGGTCAATTCAATTCATATGCTCTTAATATTGCGAGACTCTAAATCTGCTCGACGCTTATAATGTAGGCAGTCCTTCACATATATCATAACACCTCCGTGATTGTCTCCGGGGCGATCCTTCCTCTCAGGGCTATAATATGAATGCAACAATAAGTCATTTGTGTCAATAGAAGGGCTGAGCCAAGTTTCTGTGAAGGCTAAGATATCGAATTCAAAAAGTTCGGTCTCTATTATTTCTAATTTCGAAAAAATACTTTGTACATTATAGTGCACAAAGGACAAGTTATGTGTAAGATCAAGAGAACTAACTAAAATATTGGACATACCCGAGGATGAACTGTAGTTGCTGCTTGAAGAAGATGTTGATAGGGGTCCTGGATTAGGGTGAACATCACCGCAGCAGAATAATAGTAAGACAAGCCATGATGCAAACACCACAAACGAAAATTTAAATGCCAAGTTGGAAATAAAATCAGCATTAAATTTTGCATGTGACGATTTACCTGGTATAAGTCTTTTTTGATTTGTATACAGATATAGTTTGTGTGCTAAGAATTCACTTTCATGCATGACCATCAATACTGAAAATGTACGTACATTGTCCCTGTATAAAACTGTCAGCGCAAGAAAATGTATCAAAATAACAAACTTACACATGCGGCGGTATGTTTGCATGACGGCTAACCTATTTTTTCCATTTGTAAAAGCCCTGTCACACTACAACGTTTCAGACAACGTATGCCAACGTATGAAAAATTTATCCAATACGCTGGCATACGCTGCAGATGAATTAAAACATCAAACAGCAGCCGGTTTTGGAACGCACACATAACGTACTGAAACGTATAAATAACTTATTCACAACTTATCCCTAACGTATAAGTAGTAAAGGGCGCCACTATGGCCCCCTTCGTCCGGAGACTAAGTCCGCAACCTGGGGCAGTCTCCGGCCGGGAGGGGGGCCATAGATGACACCGCTTTAGTAAACTTGAAAAGGCTAGTTTGAAATAACTTAGTCTTTTTTCAGGGTAAAAGTCTATGTAAAAATGGCATAGGAGATGTCTTAAGAGGCTATAAGTGTAAAGTGAGTAATAACAGTGAGGTTTTGAGATGCATTATGTCAGTCTGTCAGAAATGGGACAGGGTAAGCCGATTTGTCTAATGTGTAGATGTGGACATGTGGAAACTCCACATTGTGGATCCACATCGTGCACATAACCTCCACATTGCATACACATCAAGTCCACATCATCCACATCAGCTCCACAATTTCAATGTGGATATGTGGACCTTCCACTTGACATCCACATTAGCTCCACAATTTCAATGTGGATATGTGGACCTTCCACTAGATACCCACAAGTTCAATCACACTGGGAGCAGAGATCTTCTCGTCATCAAATGTAGTAGTCAGGCTTTAGAAGGCTAGTAAGAAATAATTTCAGTCCAGAACATTAAAATCTTGAGATACAAGATTTTATAATCCCCAAGAACAAGTACTGACGCTATAAAGTTATGCCTCTGGTATAGTGAGCCCCTGAGATACAGGGTCAAGAGACTGATAGCAGACGCATATTACTGTAAAGCCTCAGAAATTGAACAGAATGAACAAGAGTATGCCACAGCAACTTACACCATCAACTGACGCTATAGAGTTATGCCTCTGGTATAGTGAGGTCTTGAGATACAGGGCTAAGAGACTCATAGCAGACGCATATTGCTGTATAGCCTCTTAAGACATCTCCTATGCCATTTTTACATAGACTTTTACCCTGAAAAAAGACTAAGTTATTTCAAACTAGCCTTTTCAAGTTTACTAAAGCGGTGTCATCTATGGCCCCCCCTCCTGGCCGGAGACTGCCCCAGGTTGCGGACTTAGTCTCCGGACGAAGGGGGCCATAGTGGCGCCCTTTACTACTCGTATACATAACTTATACAAGCGTATAACAGCGTGTTCCCAGCGTATCTGTAGCGGTCCCAATCATCACCCGACTGCCGAGCCTACGATGGTAGCCAACCTCCCTCTCGTGCAGACTTCAATGCCTCTTTAGTGGTATCCGTGGCGGCATCTGCAGCAGCTGTGGTGGCATCTAAAGTATTAACCCCCTCTCAAGTCTCAAAACGACAAGCAGAAGCGGTCCAAGAAGATTCCTTATTTCAAAGTGATGAATTGCTGATCTGTATCCAATATATATAGCTGAAGCCCAGGCCGCTGGCGGATATGTTACCTAAATACTAGATACTAAATACTCTAGTACGCTCAGTGCGTTCGAGACACGTTGAATAAGTTATAAGGTCGTCAGGCATAGGTTGGATACGTTCTGGATACGTTCGGTATAAGTTACAGGTATAGAGCTACCTATAAGTTAGAAATACGTTACGCGTACGCTCCACAATGGACCTGCTGGCTGCCGACGTATGTCAACGTATGATTAACTTACAAGTTACGTGCATGAACGTACGCATAACTTACCTGTTGCGTACACCAAACTTATGACTAACTTATAAACAATACGTCGGCGTACGTTGAAAATTTTATGCATGCACAAAATTTTGTGCCGCATTCGACGTACAACAACTTATGCCAACGTATTTGAGCGTGCTCGTAACTTGTTCATAACGTACCCCTAACTTATTCAACGTACACCAGCGTGTTTACTAAATTTCTCATACGTCGGCATACGCTGATGCTATACGTCACTGTGTGACAGCCACATAAGAGTCATGTGATCATTGTAAGATCATTGTAAGAAAGAGTAAGAACAAAACAAGTACCATCATACCAACGTAAACATGTTCAGAAAATGTCAAGGTGATTAAAGCGACAACCCAATGCGCAACGCTCCCCTCTCTCAGCCTCAGTAAGTGCGAATCAGGTAGGAAGGACAGAGTATAACAATCACATACATATTAGATATGCTTTTAGAGACACTTTATAAAATATCACAATCAGTCTGGTAAGCTTCCGAGATTGCAGACCCTGATCAGCCTACTCAGCAAATGTAGCAAAACCAGTATAAGAAGTTAGCAAGCATTCCAGTTCATGATCTGACTGCTCAACAAGAGCAGCCAGGCCATGATCTGCAATGTAAATATTAACAATCATATCTATTAGGCAAATACGGTAAGTTAAGATTTTAGAGACAGACCAAACATAAAAATCTGTCAGGTAAGTTTGCACGCAATGCAGAGCTTGATCAGACTAAGCAGTCTGGCCAATATCTGCAATGCCTGCCTAAGTACTGGCAATCATAAATCCGACAGGTAAATAGGGAACAACAAGCTTTAGAACATTTCAAACAAATGATAATCAATCAAGTAAGTTGACAAGTATCGAAAGCCCCGACCGGACTGCTTAGCAAACAAGCATATTTGAAGAACCCGATCAGGCTGCTCAATAAGAGCAGGATCAGCTTCACTTACGTTTGACCAATTATAAATAGTAATATATCCATTAGGCAAGTACAGTACAATATAAGAAACAATCCGAATATAACACATCAGTCTAGTAAGTTGGCGAGCCATTGCAGCTCCTGTTCATACTGCTCAGTAAGAGCAGCTTGGCCAGGGTTTGCGATGTTTGTCTAAATATAAGCAATCATATATTTATTAGAAATAAAAGGTTAAAGAGACATTTTAAACATGACACAATGAGTCCAGTAAGTAAGTTGACAAGCACTGCAGATCCTAACCAGACTGCTCAGCAAGAGCAGCCTGGTCAGTATGTGCAATGCCTGTCTATGTAGTCACAATCATTTATCTATTAGGATATATGATACAATACACAAAACAATCAGTGATGGTAGTCCTGGTAGTTTGAAAGCATTGCAGACCCTGACTAGAATGCATAGCAAGATGTCCAATAAGATAGACTGCAGATCCTAACCAGACTGCTCAGCAAGAGAAGCCTGGTCAGTATGTGTAATGCCTGTCTAAATAGTCGCAATCATTTATCTATTAGGAAATACGATACAATAAACAAAACAATCTGTGAAGGTAGTCCTGGTAGTTTGAAAGCACAGACCCTGACCAGAATGCATAGAAAGATGTCCAGTAAGTTAGACTGCAGATCCTAACCAGACTGCTCAGCAAGAGAAGCCTGGTCAGTATGTGCAGTTCCTGTCTAAATATCAACATGCATATTTTAATATAATAAACATTTAAGAAACAAGACAAACAGAAAACAATCATTGAAGTTAGTTTGAAAAAAAATGCAGACTCTGACTAGAATGCACAGCAAGATTATAACATGATAAGTGTCCAGTAAGATAGTAAGCACTGCAGATGCTGACCAGATTGCTCAGCAAGAAAAGCCTGTTCAGCATGTGCAGTGCCTGTCTAGATATCCACAAAAATATTTCTATTAAAAAATACAATAAATATTTTAGAGACAAGTCATACGTAAGACAGTCATTGAAGTTAGTTTGAAAAAAAAAATGCAGACTCTGACTAGAATGCACCGCAAGATGATAACATAATAAGTGTCCAGTAAGATGGCCAGCACTGCAGATCCTGGACAGACTGCTCAGCAAGAGAAGCCTGGTCAGTATGTGCAGTGCCTATCTTAATATCGTCAAGAATATTTCCATTAAGAAATACAATAAATATTTTAGAGGCAAGTCAAACATAAAACTAGTGAAGCAGGCCCGGATCCAGACCACCACGTACTGGTGGGGCTCTGGATAACTAGAGGGGCTGGGAGGTGTCGAGGTGTATGCATGTGGTGGGAGGGGGGGGGGGGGCTTGAAAATATACGACATAATTAGGGATCAATTTGATGAGAATGTTTTATGTCATTGTTGCCTTGAAATATATGTTCCGAGATCTCATCCGAATCGCCTCGCCGAGGCGATTCTAATGAGATGTCACAACATATATTTTAGCCTAACGACATTGATGACTTACCTCAAACTGTCATTAGGTACTACTTACTATCTGGATGCCTACGTATTATACATAGCACAGAGATCCAGATGGCGGGGCTGGAGCCCCAAAGCCCACCCCCTGGATCCGGGGCTGTGAAGGTAGTTTGAAAGCATTGCAGGAAGTCCATAAGAGCACCTGTCGGTAAGATGGGGCATAAACAATACAAGAAACTTTAGGAGACGTAAAAAATATAGGACGGTCGGTCCATTAAGTAAGCAGCCACTGTTGACACAGTTAGAATATTTACAATATCTCTGTTGAACAGATAGTAACAATATTTACAATATCTCTGTTGAACAGATAGTAACAATATTTACAATATCTCTGTTGAACAGATGTAACAATATTTACAATATCACTGTTGAACAGATAGTAACAATATTTACAATATCTCTGTTGAACAGATAGTAACAATATTTACAATATCTCTGTTGAACAGATAGTAACAATATTTACAATATCTCTATTAGGCAGATACGCTACCATATAGATTTCCAACAGCCAGGAGCAAACCGAACTGGATACACAATGTTTGTGTGCTGCAATAATTGCCGGGATTTACGGTACATAAAAAGTTCAGCAGATGACACAGGTTCCGTAGCAATATCAAGGCAGAAATACAGGCTGCGTGATAGAAGCAGCTCGACCAGGATTTACATCTTTTGTCCATATATGTTCATAAAGTGCATGACATGCAACAATTTCAGTAGCGTACAACATACTATACAGCCAAACCAGGGCAAGGAGTTTAAGCTGACGTCTGGTGAAAAGGTACCTAATCGCATGCGAATGCAGCGTAAGTCAGGATAGATCCGCGCATTTGGACAAGAGATCGCAGTCTTTCCTATCCGTTTACCATAACGACGAGTCCTGCGGGACCCAAATGAAAAGGTAATACTGAGACCGTATGCACTCCTACGCTGGCCGATCCGAACTCCCAGCCGCCTGCGCATGACACAAGGCTCATCATACGCGACATCTCAGGTTATCTGCGGGGAATATTTACAGAGGAGTCCGTCTATTTGTTATCAAATGCATATATATCAAAATGCAAGGTAGCACTATATAAAACGAGCGAACAAAATCATATAATTTGAATCCAGCTATAATTGACCTACGTTCGACCTACGTTCCTATCTATCTATCTATCTATCTATCTATCTATCTATCTATCTATCTATCTATCTATCTATCTATCTATCTATCTATCTTTCTATCTATCTATCTATCTATCTATCTATCTATCTATCTATCTATCTATCTATCTATCTATCTATCTATCAGGTCGCCTGGCTGTCTGTGTCTGTCTGTTTGTCACTCTAACTTTTTATGCAATATTTATAGGACATCACTATTTTCAGACAGTATGGATTGATAAATGACTTGCGATTCTATGCCTTTTCAACAGTATTTCAGTCATGTCAGGGCGATGGATGGGTAATAATAAAAGGGTGTGTGCAACGGTGCCATTTTTACGATTGAAAGGTTCCCGCCTCCGCCGAGGCTCGAACCCGAGATCGCTAGATCAGCAGGCCAGCGCTTGACCTACAGACTCCATTTTCATTGAGAACGGAGAGTCTGATTAGATAAAAACAGAAGACAAAGATCAGCTGTAATCGTAGAAAAGATCACAAAAAATACTTCAATTGCGCTTGTAGATTCCCTAAGATCCGTAGATAGCGTGCGAACAGCAAAGGCTCTGACCTGACTGCCCGGATGCACAAATGAGAACACTTTCAAAGGAAGCAAATCTGCCATTTCCATTTATTGCCCAGGGGCCGTATTCATGAAACGACTTCGAACCTCCATGGGTAGCTTCTTTCCCTTATGGGTTGAACCTTAAGTAAAACCGGGGACCGTATTCATAAAACCACTTAAGTCGTTGCTATGTTGTTGCTAAGGCTAAATTTCTTTGAAGGAGATTTCCTACAACTATGAAATTTGCTCTGGAGGAACAGTCTTACAAAGACTGTTCCTCCAGACCAAATTTCATATTTGTAGGGAATCTCCGTTATAGATATTTAGCCTTAGCAACCGCATAGCAACGACTTAAGTGGCTTTATGAATACGGCCCCCGATTTTATCTAAGGTTCAACCCATAAGGGAAAGAAGCTACCCATTGAGGTTCGAATTCTTTCCCCCAAGCGTTGTTTCAGTTTGAAAAGGCAGCTGGGCCGTTAATAATACGGTCATTCCCACGAGTTTGCGTTGTCGTTTCCACGAATTAGTATCCTGTTCCAACGGCATAGTAGTACGATATACTATAACCAGAAAATATTGTGTGATTTCGAAGAGTTTGATAAAGAGAGCAAAACAACAAACCTCACATTTAACAAAATGAGTCAAAGTAAATCGACGTTTAACACATTGTTTATGAAGTGGGGATCGACATCTTACACGCGATGCTATGGCTATCATTCATTTTCAGTACCCCTTAAACGCTATCCTCAAATGCAAAATTTACAGGTCTGACACGCCATTTTGTTTGTACGAATCATCCAGCAGGACACCCGGACACCATGTTCATCTTTGAACATGACCTGTGTGATCTTGAACTTTGAGCTGGATACCTAGGTCTTGTGCGAGACACATCCATGATGAAAGCGAAGACTCTGATCAGACTTGACGGGTATCTAGGCTGATCTGAGTGCTTGCTGGGAGCACATGCCACTTTCTTGGTTTTGACATGTCATTGCTCAAATACGAAAGTTGTTACAGATCGGATACAATATTCTGTATGTCAAAAACATAATATAAAGGCGCCATTGCTTCATCGGAAGTCAAAATATAAAAAACGAGCGGGGATTGGGAGTATAATGTGACCGAGGTCACTTTTCTTTAAAAAAAGACTTGGGGGTCAATATTGTATACATATCATCGATGGGGTCATTATTTTTAACGGACGGAGGGTGGGTTCAGTATTTTACAGTTTTTCTATGGAGCTATGACCGAGGGTCGTTATTCTATTTGGGTTACTTTACTTCGTTACACCGGCAAAAAAAAGCATTTGCAAGCTGAAATCTAAAGTAAGATAATAATAAATGCCGGCATATCTGTTCCATCGGACATTTTCCACAAAGAATGTATCTCTAAGTAAATAGTAAATTTGTACATACATGTAGCTCGAACACAGGGATCCCTGAAATAAAGCCAAATACTTATCAGCAATCACTGCTCATTTACCACCTTGTTTACTCCCGTGTGTTGTCTCTAGTTGAAACTGGGGTACAATCTGGCCTTTAAACGAATAAATAAGTAAATTTAGAGGTGGAAAGGTGATGGGATGAAACCTTAAACTATTCAAGGGGATCATTTCCTCCTATAGTGCATATTTAAACTTCATGCACTTTCTACATGTTGTTTTTCGACATATAGGCAAAACGTTTGAAAGAAATAGACAGTGATGGGGCCTTTGTGTAGTCAAAGGTTAGGCAATTAGCAATAGAGAGACCATGGGTAAATGGATGGGTGTTTTTATTATTTTAATATTTGCCTCAATTTTCGACAGGAAAGCTTGATGAACTCTGAAATTAGTCTCTCTTTGAATAATAGCGGATATCCTATTTGTTCGCTTATAAATGGGGTTTCTGATCCAAAGAATCAGATCCGTCTTGTAAGACGGATGGTAATTTTGGGATTGTTTTGAAAACTCTAGTACCGTCTTGTAAGACGGGTCTAGATTTTGGGATTATTTTTGAAGAGAAATCTCAATTTACAGTACACTTACACAATTTGAAGCAATTACTTTTGAAAATGCTTGGGACCCTGGAAGAGCACCAGAAGCACGACTGGAAATCTTATGTTGCCCCGCTGGTGCACTCCTATAATGCTACACGGCACGATAGCACTGGCTTTTCCCCATTTTACTTGATGTTTGGGAGACATCCCAGACTGGCCATGGACGCATATCTAGGTTTGTCATCACCTGAGGAGAGTGCTATCTTACCTAAAGAACATTATGTGACCAAATTGAAGAAACGCCTTCAATTTGCATATAAAGTTGCTTCAGATGAGGCTCATAAAAATGCCGAGCGCAATAAAACCACTTATGACCTCAAAGTACGAGAGGCAACTTTACGAGAAGGAGACCGTGTTTTAATTCGGCAAATGGCTTTCCAAGGAAAGCATAAATTAGCCGATAGGTGGGATAAAGACCCCTATGTGGTAATTAGCATACCAAATAAAGATATTCCTGTTTTCAAAGTCAGGAAAGAATCCGATGAGTCAGATGTTAAGACTCTTCACAGGAATATGCTTTTACCCTTTACTGCTATTCCTGGAGTAAGTAAGGTAAGTACTTCCCCACCTAAAGTGGAAAAACCACGTCCAAGAACAAGGTCTGTTAAGACTGGAAAGCAACCAGTTGCCCAGTCTTCAGAGTCTGAAAATTCAGATTCTGATCAAGATGACCAGTCTTTTGCAGTACACAAATATGTGATTCCTCCAAGGAGGACAATCAGTGATACTGCTGATAGTTTTCATTCTGTAAGTTTTTCACGGTCACCTTCTGTTCAGAATCCCTCAAACAGTGTTGTATTACCTGATACAACGTCACATAATGTGAGCAGTGATCAGGGTTTATCATTACCCTCAGGCATTGAACATAGTAGTTCAAATGCATCTCCGGATTTAAGTCTGCCACCTCCCCTTTCCCCTTCCCCACCTCCTCCTTCAGTCCCTGTTGAGCCTCGGCGTTCAGTCCGGAATCGTCAGCCGCCTAACAGGTTTGGTGACTGGGTCACAAACCAGCGGACTGCTGTCAGTTCCGAATCTGAACAAATATGGTATGTGTAACAGTGTTATTTTATTAATTTTTTTAAAGAAGATGAATTGCAGGGGAGAATGTCATGGAAGTTGTAAATATTATTGATTTCTCCCTCTGTGTCTGCTCAGTATGTCTTTGAAACTGTTACACTTACTGTGACAGCATTTTGAAGACCTTACTCATATTGTATTTGTGGTAACTGAGTCAGTATTTTATTTTCACATTTCTAGAAGGCGGTATAATGGGAAAAGACGCATATCTGTGATATTCAATTCTGTATAGTTTAATTTACATGTGTATAGCATTGTGTGTAATGTACACATGTATAACATACACTTGAACTATGAATTAGAATAGTATTTGTGTAACTGAAACTTTTGTTGAGTTTATATTTTGAAAATGTCGGGAGACATTTTTCCTCAGCAGGGGAGAATGTCACAGATGTGAGTTTTGAGGTTTTAGCAGTTATCTGTGTAGCATAGACCATTGGTGACCCTTTCTTCTGTGTGGCTGGACTAATAGTCACACGGGTGTTGTACCATACTAGTCATTGTGCAAATAGTCACTTATTTGTTTACTTCCAAAACGAAAGTAGAATTAGCAATTTGCATACACCAATGGAAAACGGTCTTTTAAGGTGTGTAAGTGTTACAGAGTGGTTGATTGGCCAATTTTACTAATCTTTATGCATTTTAACCTTCACAAATGCGCGCGAGCTTCCCTTTGTATGTACACAGCTGTAGACGCCATGTTGGCTGGTTTGTCACCTTCAATGTGACAAACCGATTTTGATATATAATCCAACTAATCTCTTCATCTGTCAAAGATGTCTAAGAATTAGATTAGTCCAGGTATGTTCTTATGTTTCAGAATCTGCTGATTTGCTGATAAATGTTTATCTATCAGTATTTATTGAAATCATGCAATCAGCTGATCTTTGTACATGTACTTTGCAAATGTAAACAATACCCTGGCCTAAAATATGTATATAAAATAGCTGTGATATTTAACTAAATTGATTATTCAGCCAGTTGCCTGCATACCATTTATAATATAGGAATTTATGCTGAATTGGTGGTGATTCTTAAGTTGCCCAAGTTTGAATCAGGCCATATTGTGTTAATATGCCTGGTTCAGACTGCTTTGGCTTGAACGTTTTCACCCTTTCATCCAGATCATCAATTCCCATCGTCCCAAGATGTGCATAACTGTATTTTAAGGGACCGTGGGTCTTCTACTGGCAATGGCGTGCCAAGTGAACCATATTGTCATACATTCTGATGTGTAGACCCACTGTCATCTCTGTATATTTATGTGTCCTAATTCTAATACTGTCATGTCAATGTGCAGTAATTATTGTATTGTACTGTTTGTATATGTTCGTATTTTATATGTTGTAGGACACCCTTCTTTTCTTTCCATAAATACAGTCAAAACCCTCAGAGTTCTTCTTCTTATGAGAAATTACCCTCTGCTTCAATTACCCTTGTCACGGACTCTTAAAAAATCTCACGCCCGGGCCGAGGATCGAACCCGGGACCTTTCGATCTGAAGTCTCGCACTCTACCACGTCGCTATAAAAGCCGGCTTGTACCGCAAGGCAGTACAAGTGTATCTTATACCTAACCTATACCCTGTGACATTTGCAATTGTAAGCAGTGGTCATTCTTGAGTGGCAATGACCCGTCTTATAGCTGAGTAAATGGGATAAACGTGGGAGTGTTAATATTCTTCTTGAGAGTCCGGGGCCGTATTCATAAAGCCACTTAAGTCGTTGCTCTGCGGTTGCTAAGGCTAAATATCTATAAAGGAGATTCCCTACAAATATGAAATTTGGTCTGGAGGAACAGTCTTTGTAAGACTGTTCCTCCAGAGCAAATTTCATAGTTGTAGGGAATCTCCTTCAAAGAAATTTAGCCTTAGCAACAGCATAGCAACCACTTAAGTCGTTTCATGAATACGGCCCCGTATCACGTCATGATTCTTCTTTATGTTAGCAGCACTAGCAGCATCAGCACTAGCATCTTACAGACATAAATGTGATATTTATGAACATATTCATAAATGCTAATTATGCGCTAGATACGAGTTCTCTCAGTTTGCTGTGTTTGGGTGATGTGAGTGAAAGCTCACCTATTGTAGCTAACCTCAATTATTGAATGGATTAGCTAACAATAAGTATAACTCATTTAGTGTTGTGTTCAACAGTGTTCAGTCGATATTAGCGACATATTGAGTCGCATCATAATTTTATGCTTTAAATTAAAATTGGACGTAAATTACAAGTCATTCATCCTTCCAAATTAATATCAGTATGAGTTTGTCTTCGTTTGCCTATTTTATGTCTCGTACATTTCATTATCAAAATATTTTTCTCATGTTGTGTTACAGAACGCCAGCCGTTTGCTGTAACCATTATCAGCGACTCCATACCAAAATATATTAGAAACATCCGTCACACTACTATGCAGTGTTTTCCTGGAGCCACTATTACTTCAATTCAGAATAAAATTTCATCTCATCAGGCTAGTATTAATTTCAAACATACTATTATTCATGTCGGTAAAATGATATACCGTCACGTCTACAAGTTGATGAAATCATGAGTTCTTATGAAAATTTGATAACATTTGTGAGAAGCAGATCTCACACCAACTTAATTATTTCAGCAATTAATCCTCGCTTTTGTGACCTACCCTCAGCTGGTGCAGAAACTCGTATGAAGGCTGTAAACAAGGAATTAGAAAAACTTTGCAAACGCCGAAATGTCCAGTGTCTCAAAACTTACAGAATTTTTCTTAAACAAGGCAAACCTATCCGATCTTTATTTGCTATTAGAGATAGAAGTCTTCATTTGAACTTAGAAGGTACACGTATTTTAAGACATTTTTTTCATTAACACTGAGGCTCATTTGTCATAATATTATAATATCAGTAGTGGTGTGACTTGTTGTCTGTAGTCCTATTTCTTTCTTTTTTCAGGCGGTTCCCGTTCAGCTACACGCAGAGTCACCTCTGGTAGTGGGTAACTTACGGATAGAACAAAATTTTCCGCAGTTAGTGAAGGTTCCACGGAGTGGTATCAGACGCTCTGGGCTCCTTCGTTCAATAGCCTGGTCAGGAAAGAAATAGGTACATGAGCTGCACATAGCTAAGTCTAGTGAATAGCTAAGTCTAGTCATTTTCATTGACTTTTATTTTAATACACTACAAACTTTGGTCTTTTAATGCAGTACCTGTGTACATAGTGGTTACCATGTTAATCAATTGTGACAGCAAATTCTGTGATACTTCGTACGGACATGCTGTGAACAGTGAAAATTTGTTCTAGTACTTTTTATGCCAGACAGTTTAAAATTACAGTGCGTCACGGACACAATAATTCTAACGCTTAAAAAGAGACAGTGAACCATGTGCGTGAAGTGATTGTTGGGATCAGCCTGCGCTCCTGCACAGACTGGTCGAAGTACTCATTCCGTTTCCTTCTGGTTCCTTAAGATTCATGGATTGTATACGCGAACAGAGATGAGTCTGATCTGTGTCTTCTCTGGAAGCGAAGTTACTTTTCACGTGTCACTAGTCTTTAGTAGATTTACATATAAGCTATAGGCTTATTTATGATTTTGATGTGAATCTCACTCTTTCTCAAATTTACTTTCTTGTAATTCTCTCTCTCTCTCTCTCTCTCTTTATGTTTTCCCTCTTTTTAGTGGTATTGTTGTATTTGGCGGACTGTTTGGCGGCCTTAAAGAATGTAATCTGTAGAACATTACGTATTATATTTGCCATCAATGTATATAGATTCGCCAAATATAAACATGATTAAATTTACATATACTTTGCGTTTGTATTGCTTAAGCGTTTCAAGTATAATTTGATATTTATGAACATATTCATAAATGCTAATTATCCGCTAGATACGAGTTCTCCCAGTTTGCTGTGTTTGGGTGATGTGAGTTAAAACTCACCTATTGTAGCTAACCTCAATTATTGAATGGATTAGCTAACAATAACTAACTCATTTAGTGTTGTGTTCGACTGTGTTCAGTCGATATTAGCGACATATGGAGTCGCATAATAATTTTATGCTTTACCCACCCACCCAACCCAACAAATCTGTTTTGTCGTTTGCTTGTATATAGAACATGTTCAAACATTCAATCCAATTATTTGTATTGGAAATCGTTTTATGTATTTGTTAGGGCGGCCTTAAAGAATGTAATCTGTAGAACATTACGTATTATATTTGCCGTCAATGTATATAGATTCGCCAAATATAAACATGATTAATTTTACATATTCTTTGCGTATGTATTGCTTAAGCGTTTCAAGTATAATTTATAAAATTGAATATGGGTAAGATAGGTAGGTTATTCAGCCTTGGGCGTTGGAAAACTTTCACAGAGTTTAATATAGGGAAATTGTTTCCTCAATAATAGTTTTGATGAGAGTCTCGACAACTTGCGAGTAACCGAGGCTGGAATTTAACACATTTTTTGTCCCTAACACATTTATTAACGAATATTGTCATGTGGATATTTAAGCTGAGTAATCAGAAAGGGTCCTTTGGCTAGTTGGTTTTGTTTTGTTTTTTGGGTTTAACGGCCCTTTGAGACAGTATTCAGTCTATATCGAGCCGTCTCCAAAGAGAAGCAGAACGAAGATAGAAACAATAAATGAGTGAAAAAAAATGTCCAAACAACCTCCACCCACACCTACTGCAAGCACAGTAGGCCCTAGCCCTACTATTATCCAAATCAGTAGGACGCCCCGGCACTTACGGCTATACCAAGCACCATCGTACCACCAAACAAGCATAGGGAACTTTATGCTTCAATACGGCGGAAATTACCGATAGCGACTGACGGGTTTATCCGAGAGCTTACCTGTTGAAATTCTGTCCTGTGCTATATGCAATTACATAGGAATACAATGCAAAATGTTAAATTAAATACATTTATGATAGTACGACAATTTTTTATAAGTTATGAACATAAACTTCAGTCTTTGTCCGTTAATATGGTGTAAAAATATATAAAATAACTTCATGTTTTGATTCTTCCATCGGCTTTTGAAGTTTGAAGCTTCAATCACTTGAAATTATATACGAATCATGTCGAAAATGCCGCAGAGGCTATGTTCAGCCTAAAATTTGAAAATGATAGAATTTTCTATATAACTTTTATAAGTTATCACCATCGAGAATTTTTTATAAGGTTTACATTGATGTAATTCATTATAAAATAAGTACACTATAAGTATCTTCCATTGATTTCTAAACATACAAAAGGTTGTGTTTCGATAAAACCTCGCTCATAATTATGTCTCAAATAATCTAAGTCCAAATCCGCCAATATTGCGTAAAGGCTAACACCACATCCTTTCTTGGTATTCGTGTTTTGTTTATATATTTCGTGTGTGCTTTTTATGATCTACATGTAATTAAGAAAGGAACAATATTTATATAGTCTGATTAAGAAAGAAAGAAAGATCGAATGAAAGAAGAACACAAGAAAGGAAAAAAAGAGAAAGAAGTCAATAAACTCTTGAACGTGACAATCAAACGAGAAAAACAAAAACAAAAAAAAAACGGTTAATCGGCTAATGGTAGTTTTTTTTTTTTTTTTTTTTTTTTTTTTTTAAATTCTTAAGAAGCTAAAAAAAATCAACTAATCTTATAGTAATGTTAATTTAATCTATTAGTTATCAGTTATTATATAATTTCTAGTGTTTGTGCTAACAGTTTTGATTGAAATTTATTCGAGTGTGGTAGGGCGTATTTATCCAAGAAACCGAAATATGTTTTGTCTATTACAGGGTAGGATCTTAGAAGCTTTTTATTGACTAGCTAATTGGCAGATTTGCTCATTTATTATTAGGAGACATGTATAGCTCTCTTTAGATATTACAGTATTGTCGAAAAACTGTTGACTGTAAGAAACTAAATCATGATGAAGATATCCTCGTAACGTTGTGTAAGGAGCGCTTACTATAGCATAGTACGCATAGCTAAGGAAAAAATGCTATGAAACATTTTTCTTGCAAGGCTATAGTAACATTTTTTTATGTTTCACTTTATTAGTAATATTTCTTTTCATAATGAATTTTATCCCTTTAATATATGACTGTTTTAAGTGAAGCTAGAAAGGATTATTTAAAAGATAAAAATTTTGTGCTATTTTTGGTATTTCTGCTAAAATGAGTACTTACGTAATAAGCCTGTGCATCTGCGCAATGTTATCAGCGTCTGATATGTGCAAAATGATAAGACCAAACAGAGACTGAACGGTTTGCGCAAGCTGATCGGAATACGTTGATAATACGCTATGTATACAGTATAAGTAACATGTTTATTACGCGTGCGTTAATCGATTATCGATCATAAAATCCGATATTTCCTCCTATCAGTTATAGTAATTGTCATCTCATTAAAGTTTGAAATGAACTCATCATGAAATAACTAAAGATAAATGCTAGGAAATATAAAGCTGCAACATTCAATTTATGGAACTAGTTGTTCACAGTTTCGGGCATGACTTACAATATATATTTAAGTTTAAACAATATAGATTGATCAATATGCAAACTGACTCACACCAGTTATGCACTTGCGAAGCACTGGTCTGAGTTTATGATCAGTTAATAATTTTTGTTTTTGTCAATTTTAGTATTAGTTTGTATAACCTAACCCGTTTCTGCATAAACCGAACTGATCCGAATTTCTGATCAAATATTTTAAACATGTGTGATCAAATCAGGCTGTGCCTGTGCGCAAACCATTTAAAATTGGCAAGCTGATCCCATGTTGTAATTAAATTTTCATAATTGTCCTCATACGAGCCGCGACACGATAAACAGCAATGTGGAATGTGCACCCAGCGAAGACGCAGATCAGCCTAAGCAGCCACCCAGTCTTTGCTGTGCGATTAAAGGGTAGCTAATACTCTGAGCTACCTCCATGCCGATATTGAAGCCTCTGATTAGATTAGGCGGATACCCAGGCTGATCTGAGTATTCGCTGGGCGCACATGCAGCTGTGTTTTATCATGTCACGGCTCATTGAATTGTTTGCTAAAGTCAACGACTGAGAAGCCTACTGAGCCGCTGTTGTCGACACGCCATCTGTCTGAAGGTGTGAAATTCGGTCACATGTCTTGTCAAAACAATGCAATTTCAAAATTAACACTCGCTAACGGCAATGAAAGTCAGAAATCGATTTTCAGTCCGATATATATTAAAGATCGTCTTCTGATGATTTTTTAACCGTATAAAAATAGTAATTTAAGCAGCGTCGCAACAAAACGAACACAGTCCATTAGCGCCCTGCGAAGTCTTAGATCAGCCTGGGCAGGATAACCAATGGGCTAAGCTACCTCTTCGCGGACAGAGAAGAATCTGATCAGACTGGGCTGATTCCCACGCTGATCTGAGTGTTCGCAGGGCGCACATGCCATTTTGTTTGTTTTGTCGTGTCGAGACTCTTTCATTTATTTTTGTTTTGTTTTGTTCGCAGAAAAAGGCAACTTTTAAATACTAATCGTTAATGTTTAGCAGCTTAGCAGAAAGCCGAAAGACGGTATTTGCATAAAACTTTTGAAAAGTTTTGTCAAAACAGAAAGTCAAAAGAAAAAAGTTGTCGTTGCTGTTGAGTGGTGGTTTAACGTCCCAGAAAATGATATTTTAGTCATGTTGAGATAATGCCTCTGAATTTGTAGGACTGCTAGAATAACTCGGCCTGCTATAAATGACACTCAGGTCTAGCAGCCGCTGCCGCAGAAGCATCAGGCAGCCAATATATATTTCGCGAGCCCCAGTGGGCGGGGCAAAAGAAAGAAAAATGATAAGTAAAAGAAAACAAAGAAAAAAAACGTGGGTGGATGGGTGTCTGTATCAGGCTTAATCTTTCCATTAAGCTGAGAACGACAAAGAGGGATCGAAATATCATAATTTATTATAAGTATTATTGTTTTATGCTTTTGTTGTCAGAAACTAAAACGACCAATAATCAGATCTATTTTTCTCGCCAATCCTTACGAAATTGACCTAAATATGTGAAAATAGAGACTTATTACAACAAAAGTGAGCAAGTGAGAAAAGTCAATTGATTTGATATGAGAACAAGAAAACCTATATTGTTAAAAAAATAAAAATGTTTCGATCAGCTCCTTCGTATTGTTATTATGCTGATAAAATACCAAACACAGTGATGACAAAAAACCGGCTTCAGAGAAGTTCAAAACCTGTACAGATCCGGGAATATGGACATCGATATGACATTCCTAATATCGATTAATACCTATCGCTTCGCGGGTCTAAGAGAAATAACTGCATTCACACTTAAACTCGCTCCAGGTAACAGGTAACCGATTACACTACTTAGCGTGTCTTGAAGATATAAGTGTCAGATGTCCTAAAGAGAATAAGTAGAACCTATAGTGACATGAGCCGTGACACGAAAAAACCAACAAATTGGCATGTGCGCCCAGCAAAGGCTCGGATCAGCCTGGGCATTCGCTGTCTGCATGGAGCTAGCGTAGGCACTTATCTACTCTTTAAGCGCACAGCGAAGACTCTGATGAATGAGCCTTTACTTGGCGCACAGTGTTACTTTGTTTCCTCGAGACGCGGCTCAAATGAGTTATGACACTCACAATCACTTAAATAAGAGAATATTTTGATGTAAGGAAGTGGGAAATGGCATGCTTACTGGCTTTCCTTCTTATAAAGGCTGAAGAATGTGCATGAAACTCTGGAAGCCTTCGAAATATGGGTTCGAGGTTATAAAATGTGAGTATAATTTCAAACTCAAAATGAAGCACACTGATTAGCTGCTTTCCGAGCATGTCCTCGGAAGCAGCCAATCAGTGTGCTTTATTTTGAGTTTGAGACTGTACTCAAGTTTTATAACCTCTGGGCATGGTCAGACTGGGCTGTCCGCCTCAAAAGGGCCAAAATGTCCATTCTAACCTTGTCTGAAGCATGTTGTTTTTTTGGTTGTTTTCTTAGGGCGAGTATAAAATTCGACTAGATCGAGGGTGTCTTTCAATATCTTGTTGAATCTTCATGAGAGACTCAACTGGCAAATAAACTTTTAATGATGACAAATCAAATGAAAAACTTTAGGTTATTTGGTCTTCATGTTTATACATTCTGGTCATATTCCTTATACGTGTCTATAAATACAATTTCACAAAACAATATTTGAGCCGCGACACGAGAAAACCAACAATGTGGTTGTGCGCAAAGCGCAGACTCAGATCAGCCTGGGCATCCTCCCAATCTCATCAGACTCTTTCCTAAGCGCTTAAAGCATAGCTAAGCGTCTAAGCTATCTTCATGCGGACAGCGAAGACTCTGATCAGAGTGGGTGGATGTCCAGGCTGATCTGAGTTTGCGCTGGGCGCACTACCACATTGTTGGTTTTCTCGTGTCGCGGCTCATTTGCTAAAATTTGCATTGGAGATTATGCAGAGTTATCACTTTACCTAGTGGAGCGAATATTGTCTAGTTTGTAAACTTGGTGAGTTAGTCCAATTTATTTGTACAGCACAACGTCATCTCAGCGTAATCTCTGCTTATTTGGTACTTTAAATGTAGTATGTGCAGCCTCTCTTGGGGGCCCTATTTATGTGTTGAGAATCGGTTTTGTATTTCATTTTTAACCATTTTACCATCCCTGGTGAGTACAAGTGCCGAAAATATTGTTTATAAGATTGTAAATCTTTAATCTACCGTACATCGTTAAACTGCTGATTTTCACCATTTGCTCATGAACCTAAATTTGAAGGAAATTGATACTAGATCATGAGATGATACAACATGCAAATAATATGAAAACACACATTGACTTGCCGCTAATATCGTTATAATAAGCGAGTTCGGAGTTCCAAAGTGCGCATGCGCAAAGGTCGATAATTCATTTCCGGGTCATAGCTCAAGTGTGTCAAAGCCGTATGCGCAAAGCGTAAGACACCATCATATCGACTAATATTTCAATTTTCCAATATTCCTTGTTTTTTCGTCTAAACATATTTTATTGTCCTTTTCATAAACATATAAATGGGTTGGACCACAAGTTCTAACAACATTAATTATCTAACAACATTAATTACGGTCCGCCCGTTTTTTGTTTTGTCCTTGTTTATTCTACCTTGATAAACTAATGTGACTATCCTTTGTCCTTGAATTGAAAACAAATTTTCATCATTTCATTGATTTTTATCATGAAAAAAGGTGTTTTATATCGACTTCGCAGGTAAGTGTAATGATGACCGATCGGATTTTTCCACACTAAACCTCTGACCTTTTGCTCCAGTCCAACCGGAAACTCGAAACTCCAAACTCGCATATTTCAAATTTAACATAGTACTTTCGCCAGTGTGGCTTTTTGACGACCTAAATAGTGTCCAGCATAATAGTGGAGCAAATTTGATTGCACAAGCGGCCTAGAAAAGGAAGATAGTGGTCTACGGAGTGTAACATTTGTTTTTATATATCAAAATGATCGTCTGGGTCTATAGTTATCCAATTCAGCGTTTGCCACTTTGGCAAACCTTGCACAACTCTGTAGTGGCCAGTTATTTACGTTACCACTTTCAATTTTGAATATCAAAAATATTTATTGAAGTCAATAAGAAATGTGTTTAAACTATATAAATGTACCAAATCTAAATATTTTCTGTAAGAACAGTTAATATGCTATAAATTAGGCTGCTCAGAAAACAGTTCAGAATTTGGTGTTGTTACTTTCGTTACAATATATCCTGTACCCCTTGAAAATTTAAAATTGGAACTTAAGTTGTTGCATTTTACAAAGACTCTATTACAAAAAGGCCCAAAATCATCAATTTCACTTACTATTTAATTGGCCCCTCTCGGTGCCTAGCAAAACAAATATGAGACCTCTAGCTTTTATACTTTGTCAACCACGTCCTGTTGAACAGTTACACCTATTCCCTGTTTTTGGCTGAAAAGTCATTTCGTACAAAAAATGGCTGATAACCAATTTAAACTTGACAAATTGGGGCCTTTTGCAAAAGATTATGTTAACCATGATAAAACACAATAGCTTAAAAATCATTTTTGACCTTACAACACATTTTAGCCAGAGTAACGTACTTAACAGGTTAAAACGTTTGTGTAAAGCGTCCATCAAAGTTTACAGAATGTTTTTAATTTAAAGAGTAACTACACTTCAGGAACTGACTGAATCAGATCCCAAACCCTATCCCCAACATCAAAGGGAAAGATTGACAAAGACATCCAAACAAACAATAAATTACAAGTGATAAGCCGAGTCAGCAGCTCTTTCCCAAATAGATGGCAACTCAGCCATCTTTATTGAACTAAATAATTTAGACCAACAGACGGGTTACAACGGACTAAGCAAATTATATGAAAAACATTTAACAATTATTTTTACCTATTTTCTATTTTTATGATACAAGGATTAAACTGAGAACACAATAAATTAAACCGCACCGAACATAAAACAAATGCAACCGCAACAAAAGTACCGCCTTGGGACGGTCAGTAATAACTACTGGGGAGTTTAAACCGGTTTTACTGGGCCCAAACCTTCACCCTCACCCTCCGCTGCGGTGCACACAATTAGTTGGTAGTTCGGTTCGTATGGAGGTCCCATAACTCATCAGAGAGTCATCACGGTCAACAATTAAGATCAAGAAAAGACCGTGATGAAGCAAGGATGAGGACTCGACAGCCAAAACGTGTTGAGACACCCGGAGATCCCTGGGGCGTCAGCAACACCACTGGAACACTGGAGCAAAAGAAGACCACCAGTTGAACCCCGGTGGGCCAAGAAACAGACAAACATCCGGCCCCAACCAACTAATATATAGCTTTATGTAGGGGCTATCATAGAGTCTGAACCCCGACCCACCGGCTTGCAATTAAAGAGGACAGCAAAGTTGTCAAAGTTGAAGTCGCAAATCATTCCGGACAAACCTCACATACAGGTGTGGACAAACAGAACGCAAAAAAACCTAGAGATTTCAGCTTATTTAATACCTCACATGAAAGTTTAATAGACCAAAAAAAAAAATTGCCTGACCTTTCATAGACCTGTTCGGAAGTCATGCATGAGCTAGTGGTAGCGATAAATCGAGCCTTATATGGTCGCTCATTAGGTTAAGGTAGCCAGTAGAATTTGGGAATTTAAAGAGTAACTGCACTTCAGGAAATGACTGAATCAGATCCCACACCTTATCCCCAACATCAAAGGGAAAGATTGACAAAGACATCCCAACAAATAATAAATTACAAGTGATTTAGCAGCTCTTTCCCAAATAGGTGGCAACTCAGCTATCTTTACTGAACTAAATAATTTAGACCAACAGAAGGGTTACAACAGACTAAGCAAATTATACGAAAAACATTTAACAACTACTTTTACCTATTTTCTATTTTTATCATAGAAGGGTTAAAATGAAAACACAAAACATTAAACAGCACCGAACATAATACAAATGCAACCACAACGAAAGTACCGCATTGGGACGGTCAGCAATAACTACTGGGGGGGGGGGGGGGCGTTAAACCGGTTTTACTGGACCCAAACCTTCACCCTCACCCTCCGCCGCGGTGCACACAATTAGTTAGTAGTTTGGTTCGCATGGAGGTTCATCAACAATAACAGCAAATTTAGTGGATGTATAATAAATGTGGTAATTTATGACAGACTTCTCTTTTGCAAAATTCTGCTAATGAGCCTAGTTTATGTTTTCTAACTGTGTAAAGAGGTTTTATTTGAAATATGCTAAGAATAACGTAGCATCTGTTGGAGCGACTTTTGTCGCCCTCTTATTAATTGTAAAATGAACCTTCAAATATCAAATCATTGTTTTCTATTATACCTTCAAGGAAGAATGCTTTCGAAAATCGCTTGTGGATAAGGTGCGGGTGTTCGCGAGGCAAAACTTCATAGCTTTTAATCCGAATTCATCTCGAGCCAAACGTTTATTGCTTCTAATCCGAATTTATGAGAAAGTTTAGTGTCAAGACTTTTTACATCAAATGATACCATAAATGCGTTACAAGTCACAATATGAGCCACGACACGACAAAACCAACAATGTGGTCGTGCGCACTGCGCAGACTCAGATCAATCTAGGTTTCCGCCAAGTTTGATCAGACCCTTCGTTAATTGCTCAAAGGGTAGCTATGGGTCTAAGTTACCTTCATGCGGACAGCGAAGACTCTGATCAGACTGGGCGGATGCCCAGGCTGATCTGAGTCTGCGCTGGACGCACGACCACATTGTTGGTTTTGTCACGTCGCGGCTCATATGAAATGAGAGAAAGTTAAAAGATTAGACAACGGTCAGGAATTAATACAATCAAATCCCACATTACATTTCGCTCTCAAAACCAATAGGAAAAGAAACGCATACACACAGAAATTGACACAAGTTTACGAAAGACACGCACAGACCGAATGAGCAGCTCTTTCCCAAACAGATGGTCACTCAGCTACCCCATCAACGTCTATCTTTATTTATTTATCTTTTTTATTTTAGTTACAAAACAAAACAGATGGCAGTTGGGCAGCAATACAGGCGACCAAACCGCCAGAGACCATAGACAAGCGGACACAGCACAATATCACATCAAGGAACCGCAACAGAAGTACCTCCTTAGAGTGGTCAGCAAAAGATTACTGGGTGGGGGGGGGGGCTTAAACATGTTTTACTTGGCCCAAACCTCGCCCTCTGCTTCTGCAATCTACGTCATCTCTAATAAAGGTTTAAATGGAGTTAAAGGATGTCAGTGAAGTTGCTCGAACTATATGTTTTGCCGATTGCACTAGCTACGATTACCGTACATTGCAAATCTATAGGACATTTTGAATACTAAATATTCCGACTGCGTTTCCTTACATTTCTCATATATTTTTCGTAATCTATGAAACTGCTTCATTTAAAATCACATTCAAGCAAGTATGCGATTGCATCCCTGCTGTTTCTTTTAATAGTTTATTTAGAGTTTCCATCTTTTAAAATGTCGTTCGTTCTCGAACATATATCATTTGTTTTCTTACAAAACAAAACAATTTGCTAAGGTTCCTAATACTTTCTTCACTATAGAAAATCGGCTTCTGTTGTGGTTCCTTGATGTTACATTGTGCTATGTCCGCTTGTCTTTGTTCTTTGGTGGCGGTTTGGTAACCTGTTTTGCTACCCAATCTGGCTTTTGTTTTGTTTTGTTTTTTAAGTTAAAAAACAAAATAGAAAAAAATATAAGTTGATGATGTTTTTTATTAGAGTAGCTGAGTGACCACCTGTTTGGGAAAGAGTTGCTCATTCGATTTACCGTGCGTGTCTTTCGTTTACCTGTTTTCCTGTTTCAATTTTTCCTTATGTTTGTGCTTTTTTCCCTATTGATAATGAGAGCGGGATGTTGAATTTGATTGTATCTATTCCTGATCATTGCCTATCTTTCCACTTCTTTTATTGTTAACTGGTAAAGATGTTTTAGAGTGTTTCTCTCTCGACACCGACGCACTGACAGAGGACATAAGAACGTACCTAACTTCTGTTCCCTTTCCAATGAGGCTCCATAAAAATTTAGCTTTGAATGGCCCAGAAGATGTTTAAAAAATTTGACAGACGACGGACGGGCGACAGGGCCTGCTTATTCTGTAAGCTCGCCTATGAACCTAAACTCTCAGATGAGCTACAAATGGGCTGGTTACGGTTCTTTTTTCGGACTGTAAAACTTTTATTATAACACTTGCTAATGTATGCCGACTTTCTGGCAAATACGCAACCACTCCGTTTAGAAGTGTGAAAATAGGGTTAAACATTGACAGATTTTCCGTGTCTAGACCCATTAAATTTTGTTCCGGTAAGTTCTCACAAAGGGGGGGGGGGTGTATCAATAAGGTGGGTTTTCTGCATCCTACCAAAGTTTTCTTTTTCTAACTGATGGTATACTCCAATGTGTCTAATTTATCGGACCATATGTGACTTTGGTCGGAAAGCTCTACTTACTGAGCTATGGGTCCACAGAAGTGGGTGGGGTAATCCAACATGGTTTTAGCCTGTCTTGTAAAAACATTCTCATTTGGTAGAAGAGTACAGAAGACAGACAGGATTTGATAAAATGATTAACAGAACATCTAAACTATATTTCCATATCATTTTATTTGGTTTAATTTGAGCATATGTTGTCAAATAAGACTTCCTTTGACATTCAGCATTTTTTTATATTTTTGTACTCAATTTTCAATATTTCTTGGCCTAATTGTTAAATAAACAGACCAGTTGTCATCAAACTAATGTCAAGGAAGCACCCTGACCAGGACATTCGGATGATGTGACCAGAATTTTACAATGACCTAGTTTTCATGGTCGACTGAACATATAAACTTGCTTGGAAGATGTTTTTTCATTTAATTTTGACCTAGAATTACGAACCTTTGGCCAAATTACTATTTTAACTGCTATATTTTGCCCTACAACCCCGCCACTAAAGGTGAGAGAATACATATTGGGTTCAGATCGGATCTCCTTGGCGTCTGCATCTGTGTCTGTGTCACATACTTTGACCTTGGAAACAAGGTCAAGGTCAGATTTTGATGACCTTGACCTTGTTTCCAAGGTCATAGAAGGACTTAATATGTGACACATACACAAATGCAGATGCCAACGAGATCCGCACTGAAGCCAATATGTATTCCCTCACCTTTAGTGGCGGAGGCGTGGGGCATAATATAGCAGTTAAAATAGTAATTTGACCAAAGGTTCGTAATTCTAGGTCAAAATAGACAGGTAACCATCTTCCAAGCAAGTTTATGTGTTCAGTCGACCATGAAAACTAGGCCCATTGTGAAATTCTGGTCACATCATCTGAATGTCCTTGTCAAGGTGCTTCCTTGACATGAGTTTGATGATTACATGACTGTTTATTTAACAATAAGGCCAATAAATATTGAAAATCGAGGTCAAAAATATAAAAAAAAACGCTGAATGTCAAAGGAAGTCTTTTTTGACAACATATGTTCAAATTAAACCAAATAAAACAAATAAAAAATGATATGGAAATATAGTTTAGATGTTCTGTTAATCATTTTATCAAATCCTGTCTGTCTTCTTTACTCTGCTACCAAATAAGAATGTTTTTACAAGACAGGCTAAAACCGTGTTGGATTACCCCACCCACTTCTGTGGACCCATAGCTCAGTAAGTAGGGCTTTCCGACCAAAGTCACATATGGTCCAATAAACTAGACACATTGGAGTATACCATCAGTTAAAAAAAGAAAACTTTGGTAGGATGCAGAAAACCCACCTTATTGATACCCCCCCCCTTTCAAAGCTAATTAAATTGGGTATATTTGTATAAAACAGGTTTGCTTGAAAATGTTTTTTGCTAGATTTGTCTTCCTAATATCAACAACCAGCAGAGGATGCTGAATTTCTCTTACCTCATAGGGAATCGCTAAACAAGATGGGCATTTAGTCTGGTAAGCTTTACCAATTAAATGAGCATCCGCCCAGTCTGATCAGAGTCTTCACTGTCCGCATTGAGGTAGCTTAGACCCTTAGCTATTCTTTAAACGCTTATCGAAGAGTCTGATCAGACTGGGCGGATGCCCAGGCTGATCGGAGTCTGCGCTGGGCGCACTACCACTTTGTTGGTTTTCTCGTGTTGCGGCTCATTTATGTCCAGTGAACTCCTCGTCTAGCCTGGATGTGTCTATCATTTACAGTGAAGGGGCGCCTGGGGCCGTATTCATAAGGCCACTTAAATCGTTGCTATGCTGTTGCTAAGGCTAAATATCTATAAAGGAGATTCCCTACAACTATGAAATTTGGTCTGGAGGAACAGTCTTTGTAAGACTGTTCCTCCAGAGCAAATTTCATAGTTGTAGGGAATCTCCTTCAAAGAAATTTAGCCTTAGCAACAGCATAGCAACCACTTAAGTCGTTTTATGAATACGGCCCCTGGTTTATATTTTAAGGAAAAGTACAAATCTGTCATAAATGTGTGCAATAAGTATAGGCTCTGATCAGACGCCACGTTTTGCGGTTTCTGATATGGCCCTGCACTGTTGTCTTATATCATTCTTATGGGGCGCTACGAGGAGCGATAAAATCGTCTAACTTAAAGCCTAAGATATTTCCTGTAAATCTGCGCATGCGTGCTTAACACGAAACATTGCCATGTACTAGCTTTCGATGGAAGTTTCAAAAATATTTGGCGAATGTTTCCTTTTTTACAGCACCTTAAACACAAGAGGGGTGGCATGTTTTTAGAATAACGTTTAAAATCTATTTGTCTTCCTTACTTTAAAACAATCATTCTTCACATTCTACAAGATTTAGACGGTTCTTGTTGTAGTACATGAAAATATAGTGATTTGTCAATAGTTTGATGGAAATGCAAAATATTTTGGCATCTGGTGGCTTTACTGTAAAACCTTAAATATTGCAACCCTGAACTTTTGATACGTATATCCTACTTTCGTGTTTGTTAGGAACAAGGTGAGCAAAATCAAACAATGTGTGCACACATATAAACATTGACATCTTACATGATTTTTGTCAAAAGAGTTAAAAGATATCCGCTTCTGTGCAATCAGAGCATTTCTGAAAATTAAAATTTTGCTTTTTTATTCTGTAATGGAATAAATTTATGTTTGCATATATCATCAAATACCGGGATGCTGTAGGACATATATTTCCAAAAATCTATTGCAAATGTTTGACTCTGCTAAAATTATGGTCGGTCAAAGAGTTATACAGTGCACACATGGGGGTAACTGTGTAAGGTGGACTGTTATCCAATTGATATTTAAAATAAATTCCCGAAATATGGCGATTGTTGCTCTTTAGAATGGCTGTTTAAAACCAATAACTCAAATTCGCTCTGAATGTTTCAAAACATGGTGGGGCTTAGAACTTTTCGATTTCTCCTCGTAGGTTTTAATTGGTTAAACTAGTTGATTCGTCATGGTTATGTGAGTAACTTAATAACTAAACGGTTGTCGCACAAAGCACACTGTCACTTGGAATATTCATTTACATGTCCTTTTTCGGTTTTACGTAAACAATTGTCCCATCAAGCTTCTGACCGGTCAAATCACGAACGTCAATTGCAGGATTGTTCTTGAAAAGTTGGTGTCTGGTCAGAAGAAAAATAGTTTTGTCACCAGCCTGTGCAGCGATTATTTCAGTGCCCTGAAGTAGAATAAAATGTTTCGAATAAACTGAAGTGTTTGGGTACCCAGCAATGTTTTTGACACCGTTATTTTTCATTCTATTCTTTTTCAATGGATGACAATATTTGTCACTTTTCGTTTACTTCAACCGTCCCGGGAAGGAAAGAGAAAACTAAAACAGCAGTATGCTCGAAGGAAAGATGAAACTAAAAAAGCAGTAAGCTCGGCTTACTGCTTTTTTAGTTTTCTCTTTCCTTCCCGGGATACCCCCGTAACACTGTTAAGAGCCAACACTAGTCCCATAAGCCATCATAGATAACAGAATCAGTTCTAGCATTTCATGCACTTGATTGAGCAGAAACAAAATATTTTCCTTTTAGGGCTATCAGGGACCTTAAGTCCTGCTAAAATTGATTCATAACCACTTTTCTCAAACCCAGCCTAATAGTAATGTACCTTGTAAACTTAAAAAAATATCCACTCATATTAGCTTAAACAATTGAGCAGAAACAAATTATTTTCCATTTTTAGATCAGGAGCCATAACTCCTTTCGAATTAATGCATAACCGCCTTTTTCGAATTCAACCTGTATTGTAATGATACCACATAAATGTCAACAAAATCATTTCAATTAAACTGAAATTATTCAGCGGAAACCAAAAATTTGCAAATTTTCACATCTATCAGGGGCCATAAACTTTGAACAAAGTGAGACACAACCTCATTTTTCGAACTCGACCTGTATTTTGTTGATGGTCAAGAACCATAGAAATTTCAACAAAATCAGATCATTTAAACATAAGTTACTGAGTGGATTTTTTTATTTATGTCTATCAGGGGCCATTACTCCTGCCCTATTGATGCATTACGTCCCTTTTCAAACTGAATCTGTTTTAAGTTATGGTCAGGTACCATATAAATTTTAAAGAAATCCATTTATATAAACTTAAATTATTGAGCGGAAACCAAATAATTTCCATTTTAAGACCTATTAGATGAAAAAACTCCTGTCCGAATTGATGCATTACATCCTTTTTCGGACTTAACATGTATTTTGTTGATGGTCATGTACCATATAAATTTCAAACCAATCCATTCATTTAAACTTAAGTTTTAAAGATAGAACAAATGAGCCGCGACACGAGAAAACTATCAATGTGGTTGTGCGCCCAGTGCAGACTCAGATCAGCCTGGGCATCCGCCTAGTCTGATCAGAGTCTTCGCTGTCCGCACGAAGGTAGCTTAGACCCTCAGCTACCTTTTAAGCGCTTAGGGAAGACTCTGACCAGACTGGGCGGGTGCCTAGGCTGATCTGAGTCTGCGCTGGGAGCACAACCACATTGTTGGTTTTCTCGTGTCGCGGCTCAAATATTTTCAAATTTTCATGTCTATGAGGAGCCACATTCCCTTTTAGATTGGAGCACAACCTCCGTATTTTTTAACTTAAGATGTATCACATTGATGGTCATAAATTATACAAATTTCAAAGATTAAAGCGAAAACCATATATTTGTATGTTTTTTTTATTTTATTTCATTTTCTTTTTTCTTTTTTTTTTTTTTTTGTCTATGTTGAGGCAAAACTACTTTTCCAAACACTGCGTGTATTTTATTGATGGTAATATACCATATAAATTTCAAAGAAACGCATCCATTTAAACTTGAGTTATTGAGTGAAAACCAAAATTTACAAATGTTCATGTGTATTAGGGGCCATAATAAAAATTTAAAGAGTAACTACACTTCAGGAACTGACTGAATCAGATCCCAAACCCTATCCCCAACATCAAAGGGAAAGATTGACAAAGAAATCCCAACAAACAATAAATTACAAGTGATAAGCCGAGTCAGCAGCGTTTCCCAAATAGGTGGCAACTCATCTATCTTTACTGAACTAAATAATTTAGACCAACAGAACGGTTACAACAGACTAAGCAAATTATCTGAAAAACATTTAAAAACCTTTTTTTCCTATTTTTCTATATTTTATTATAGAAGGGTTAAAATGAGAACACAATAACTTAAACAGTACCGAACATAAAACAAATGCCGCAACGAAAGTACCGCCTTGGGACGGTCAGTAATAACTACTGGGGGGGGGGGGGGGTTAAACCGGTTTTACTGGGCTCAAACCTTCACCCTCACCCTCCACCGCGGTGCCCACAATTAGTTAGTAGTTCAGTTCGTATGGAGATCCCCTAACTCATCAGAGACTCATCACGGGCAACAATTAAAATCAAGAAAAGACCGTGATGAAGCAAGGATGAGGACTCGAGACACCTGGAGATCCCTGGGGCGTCAGCAACACCACTGGAGTACTGGAGCAAAAGAAGACCACCAGTCACAGCCTCCTTTTTTCGAACTCAACCTGTATTTCCTAGCTGGTCATTTACCATATAGAGTTCAAAGAGATCCATTTATCTTAACCTAAGTTATTGAGAAGAAACAAAAAAATATAAATATTTATGTCTATAAGGCGCCATTACTCCTATTAAAATTCAAGTATAACCTCCTTTTTCGAACTCTACCTGTATTTTCTTGATGGTCAGGTACCATATCAATTACAAAGAAATCAATTTAATGTCTTTGAGGGGCCATAACACCTGATCAAATTGGGGCACTAGCTCCTGTTTCGAACTCAACCTGTATTTTACTTATGGTCATGTACCATATAAATTTCAAAGAAATCCATTTTTTAAAGTAAAGTTATTGAGTGCCCTGTCTAAAGGCACCATAACTGTTGTACGAATTGTGGCTCAACCTCCTTTTTTGAACTCGACTTGTATTCTATTGATGTTCAAGTACCATATAAACTTCAACCAAATCGGATCATTCAAACTGAGGTTATTAAGCGGAAACCTCTGGCATTTCAGACAGATGGAAGAAGGGACAGACGGATGGACAACGTAAAGACAGTATACCACCAAAAACACAGTTTGCGGGGGATATAAAAATGTCCTAAGAAAAGCAAATGCTTTATTTAAAAATTGATTCCATTGAGAACGGAAGCAAACATGGAGATCGAAGAGTTGCTGCCCCAATAATGGTCAGTGTACATATGCTCAAAGTATAATTCTGACAATTAAACATACCAGGCAGTA
The DNA here is from genome assembly GCA_963989385.1 of Ctena decussata. Taxonomy (NCBI): domain Eukaryota; kingdom Metazoa; phylum Mollusca; class Bivalvia; order Lucinida; family Lucinidae; genus Ctena; species Ctena decussata. Next base: position 3,956,678 of record OZ022502.1, on the reverse strand, counting down.
AACCGTGACAAGACAAAATGTCTTTCAGCAAACCTTACGAAGCTTTTGTCCAAAATTGATCTCGTATCTGCCGCAAAAACAAATTTACTAGTGTATCAGGGTTTGTGCCTTTGGAAATCAGACCAATTGTTGTCGCTGTAAGATTCCATCACAATTGGGCACATAGGGTAGAAAGATTTCACCACAAATGTATATATAGGGTAAAGCAATCTCACATGTGGCCGTATTCATAAAACGACTTAAGTGGTTGCTATGCTGTTGCTAGGAGTGAATTTCTATGAAGGAGATTCCCTACAACTATGAAATTTGCTCTGGAGGAACAGTCTTTTTCAGACTGTTCCTCCAGCGCAAATTTCATAGTTGTAGCACTGTTCCTCCAGACAAATTTCATAGTTGTAAGAAATCTCCTTCATAGAAATTGAGCCTTAGCAACAGCATAGCAACGACTTAAGTCGTTTTATGAATACAGCCCCTGATTGTAAGGATTTCAGTCATGGAATCTTTCTTACAATTCATTAAAATAGCGCTGAGGACGAGACTAAAACACAGCAGACGCATGCATCAAGTTGCGAGCAACGCCTTGTTACAGACAAATATGATGACAATTCAGATAAACCGTAACGCCGTTACTGTTTCTTGCCCATTATTTGCCCTTTGATAGTATGAGTGCCAGCTCTCGACTCAGCCCTCTCGGAACTTCACGAGGATAATTGGGTTCTTGTCATCCTAATCCGACATTACATAAAAGCAACTTCGAGCATCTCCGACAATTATTGAAAGCATTTAAAGTAAAATAACAGGCAATGATCAGGAATTAATACAATCAAATAACACATCCCACTCTCAAAACCAAAAGGGAAAGAAGCACACACATACGGAACAATTGACACAAGTTAACGAAAGACACCTACGGTAAATCAAACGAGCAGCTCTTTTCCGAACAGGTGGTCATTCATCTACCCTAATAAAAAAGCATCAACATCTATTTTACCGAAAAGTGATTGCAATCAATCCCTGAGGATTGGGATTTGATATCTATCGAGAAATTTTGCAACAGAGATCATGAATTGGCGAAATTGAAAATTTTGGTGAATTTGCACCTCTGAATAGATATATACAAAGTTATTTTGCCATTGTCTACATTTGAGAAGAGCATCATTCTTCCTTAAATGGCTTTAGGAAGAACAAGTTTCCATGACAACCCCATTTTTATGCATCTTTCTTATTGTATTTTTCTTTGTTAAATTCCAAACAAAATTATTACCAGACTAGTATTTCTAAATAATTTTATATGTGTTATTTGCATGGTATATTTCTGTTTATCATATGACGTCGCATCTGAGACTGTAATAAAGCCATGCATAAAAAACGATAATCCACTAGTGGATTAAATATGCAAATTACGTCGTACCGTTATGCGTTGACGTCCATAAAAACGTCGCTTTTTTACATGGCAAAATCGTGATGTTTTAGTGCAAAAATTGATAATAAAATGCGATTTTAGTGTCATATGATAAATAGAATTTTGCATTCGTGCTCCTGTATTATTGAATTTATTAAACTCGTTGGTGAAAATGATAAGATGCTTGGCAAAGCCTCGCATCTTATCATTTTCCTCAACTCGTTTAATGAATTCAATAATACATGAGCACTCATGTAAGATCCTCTATGTATATAGCTGAAAAAATAGACAAACTTTAGAGCTGGTCTTATGGTCTTGAAATACATGCTGTTCTTATAACAGCTCTACCACATTTTCAGCCTATCTGCAAAGACTCTTTTTAAATGTTGTTGAAACCAAGTAACCAGGGTCTAAATACTGATTGAAAATATGTTTATTATCATTTTAACATAATTTATTATGAAAATATAAGAATGTATTTCATATGCATGCAAGGTTTGATTTATTTTGTAACCCTACCCTTTTATTTTCACAGGACTCATTGTAAATTTCATGTTGTCATAGTTTTTCTTATTTTCTTAATGAATGTGTGCAGCAGTTGCTTTTACTATGTTTTATATTCAATACATGAGTTTCAGTCTTGACCAACAACAACCAGGGGCCGTATTCATAAAACGACTTAAGTGGTTGCTATGCTATTGCTAAGGCTTAATTTCTTTGAAGGAGATTCCCTACAACTATGAAATTTGCTCTGGAGGAACAGTCTTACAGATTCCCTACAACTATGAAATTTGCTCTGGAGGAACAGTCTTACAAAGACTGTTCCTCCAGAGCAAATTTCATAGTTGTAGGGAATCTCCTTTATAGATATTTAGCCTTAGCAACAGCATAGCAACACGTTAAGTGGCTTTATGAATACGGCCCCTGCTTCATATTGCTTTTTCTGGAGAAAATGAGTTCAGTCACTGAAACAGGTACGATTTATAGACTGTAGGGCGAAACAGTGGACCCGGAAACAACCCCCCCCCCCCAAAAAAAAAAAAAAAAAAAATTAATCTTCAACTTTTCCATCTTTTTTTAACAACTTCAACAGACAGAACACCTCACTTAAATAATCCATTAAGGAAAAGCTGCCTTTGAGTGAAATTTGGCCACATTTTGCATATTGCTCTAAGGGTCACCGACACTGATACAGGATAAAATTATCAGGATACAAAAATATCATATCTGGGATAAGACTAGTTTTCATGAAAGCCAATGTTTATGCATTTTCCCATAAAATCGTAAGGAACCAAAGTTGACCTCAATATTAAACAGATCAAAGGTCAAAGCAGGCTCAGATGATGATTATTATACAAGCATTGCGCTTACCGTCAGATCGTACATTGATATGATTTGTATTTGTATAAATGTATGTAGTTTAACTGAATAAAATACTGTTTAAACCAAAGCAGGCTCATCATCATTTGTCAAAAAAAAAAAAAAAAAAAAAAGAAGAAAGAACTGTAGGGCTCGAATCTTCAATTCTGCACACAAAGTTTCAAGGTCATTGTCTTCTGGTTCTGGAGAAGAGTCTTTTAAAGGATTTTACCGGATATCGGCAAGACGGCTAATTCTGTCATGTGACCAAGACCATCTGAGCAAACTTTTGTCCCACTGACCAAGGGAGGTTTCTTATAAAATATGGCTTCAATCAGCTCAGATGCTTCAGGGAAGACGATATTTGACAATTTTGACGGGCAACAGAATCTCAGTGACCTTACAAAAGGTCAAAGAATGACATTGACCTTTTGGCAACATGATGTTTTAACTGCTCATAGAATTGACGTATAAATATATTGTTATTTTTTAAAACTTAAATCGTTTCTGGCAATTTCACTGATCACGCTTTTTCTGATATAATAGCATAACATTCCAAAGGTGATCATGCCAAACATTAGGTCAAGGTCAACATTTGAAAACAAATAAGCACCCCAGACCCAGAGAACAGCCATATGGTACTTCTCTGGGTCTGGGGTGCTAATATGTTTTCAGATGTTCCTGGTCACAACCAATATGCCCAACTTGCTCATATATGGTAAAAACATTTACGAAAAAACTTCTGCTCCAGAACCAAAACGCCAATGACCTTTAAACGTTTTATGTATCACTGGGGAATTGGGCTCTATCGAGTTTGTTCCAATACTGACTCTGCGTTGACCCCGACCTTATTTAATCAGCCCTGTGGCTTTAGAGGGATAGATGTTTGAAAATGTTTACGGGCAACATAATCTCAATTACCTTAAACAAAGATCAATGAACGACCTTGACCTTATACAATATAATGTCTTCATCTGTTAATCTAGTTGACCACATGTTCTAAATATTACACCTTAGGCTTATAGTTTCTGAGAAATTCACCTTTTAAGTATTTTCACCGATATAAAAACACAACGCACCAAAGCTGACCTTACCATAAATTAGATCAAGGTCAACGCATGGTCATGATTTTTAAAAACAATCATGGACCAAGAGTCTCCAATGCTACATACCAAGCCAAAATGTCAATGGGTATTTGGTTCCGGAGAAGAACTTTTTAGAAGTATTATTACCATAGATAGGCGTGGTAATGTGACTAAGACCATCTGAACAAACTTTGGTTCATTTGAGTCACTAAAGCTCCAAATAAAATATGGCGGCTTTTATTGGAGCAGTGGCTTCAGAGAAGAAGACGTTTGAAGATGTTGACGGGCGACGAAATTTCAATGACCTTGAAGATCAGCAAGACCTGTCAGTGGGACAGGATAATTCGCCTGACAGCGCCTTGCCCATCACCTAAAAAACTTTAACGTAAAACTTAACATTTTGCTAACGCCGGTGGCGCCGCCGACGCTAGGGGTAGTACAATAGTTCTTCCTGAAATTCGTTCAGGAAAACTTAAAATGACCTTGACCTTTAGCAACATAATGTTCTTATTTGCGCATTTAGTTAACCATATATTCCAATTATCATAGCTTAGATTTAATACGTTTCTGAGAAATCTACTGTTTCTGCATTTTCCCATATAAAAGCGAAATGCACTAAAATTGACCTTCCAATAAATTAGATCAGTGTCAACGCACGGTCGTGGGTTTTGCAAGTTATGATGGGCCCGCGTGTTCAGTATTACCTTGTCAGCCACAACGTCATTGGGCCTTTGGTTCTTGTGAAGAAACTATTTGAAGGGTTTTTTACCATACATAGACGCTGCGGCCATTTTGGTTATGTAACCAAGACCATCTGGACAATCTTTGGTTCCTTTAACCAAATGAAGCACCATTTGAAATATGGTTTTAATCGGCCCAGTGGCATCAGAGGAGAAACTGTTTGACAAAGTTGATTGGGGACAGAAACTCAACGACCTTGGCCAAATATCAAAGAATGAACTTCACCTTTACAAACATAATTTACTATATATACTAAATATTATACCTAGGAATCAAATAGTTTCTGAGAAATCCATTGTTTAAGCATCCACCCATATATAAGCAAAATGCACCAAAACTGACCTTGCTATTAATTCGGACAAGGTCAACGCATTGTCATGATTTGTACAAACTTTGATGGGCCTGAGTTCCAAATGCTACATTCTAAGCCCCAATGACCTTTGGTTCAGGAGAAATGTTTGGAAGAGTTTTACCATATATGAGCGTGGCGGCCAGTCTGGTCATCTGACCAAGACCATCTGGATGAACTTTGGTTACTTTGTCACAGTGGCTCTCCATAAGAAATATGGCTTCAAACGCCCTAGTGGCTTCAAAGGAGAAGATGTTTGAAAATTTTGACTGGCGACAGAATCTGAGGGACCTTGAACAAAGGTCAAAGAATGACTTTGACCTTTAACAATATAATATCTTCATTTTCTCATTTAGTTAACCATATTAACCAAATGTTATACCTTAGACCCGAATAGTTTCTGAGACATCCACTGTTGAATCATTTTCCTATATAAAAGCATGACGTGCCGAAATTGATCTTGCCATAAATTAGGTCAAGAGCACACAGGGTCATGGTTTGTATAAACTGAGATTAGCCCGAGTCCCTAATGTTTCATACCAAACCACAAGGTTACTGGGCCTTTGATTCTTTTAAAAAAGGTTTTTGAAGCGTTGTTCAACCATATATAGGCGAGGCGGCAAACTTTTATCCCCCATATGAAATTTTTGCTTCAATCGGCCCGTAACCTCATTTTTAAATTACATATATGAACCAAATATGATAGGCATCGGAGCAAAATATACTGGACGAACGGACAAAGTCAAAACAGTTTGCCCTTGAAACTCTGTTTTCAAGGAATACAAGTAAACTGAGTCTGCTTTTTCGTTTCGTTTCATTTATGTATCCTTGCCTTCCAAAGAATCTAACTCATATTTGATTTTGGCATCTGCGATTCAAGTAGTTAAGGCTAAGATCAGAGGTTAAGTCAATGTTGTTTTCCCACACCATTAATAGACTAAGAAATATTCCTGCACAAAATGAAAGCTCTGGCTAAAGTGCATTAAGTCACATTCTGCTTTAGGTCTTCTCTGGTTTCAATTTTGTTAGGTCATATTCTGCGTGATACAAATCAAATATTATTTTACCGTTTTGGCATTATGGATAGCTTCCATCGTGTCCTGTCTAATAACATGTTTAAAATCCCAATAAGCTGTGTCATAATCACCACGCTTTTCATATACCCACTGGTCCGATGGCTTGGTCCTAACTTTCTTGGCTCCATTTAATAGATATTTTACCGCTTCAATGCCTATAAACACAAAATGGTATAATCATAAACGTACAATCAAACAAACAATTAGAATTATAAAAGGAAATGACAAAAAATCGGCCCCTTTTCATTCCCATTTCTTTTCAATACTAAAACTGACAAGAAAACGGGTGCTTTTCAACATAAGGTCAGATACGGTTCCCTTGTTTATATCGCATTAGTCACAAACGTGGTTTTTGTCATATTTAGAATAAGATTGTGTATGTCTTGTCAAAGTTTGAAACAGTAGCTTAGAGCACCAGGATGTATATATCGTTGAGTAATGACGTGAGAAATGTCCTACTTATTTTTAGGTAACACGAGATTATTCTGAATTTGGTGCTATAAATTTTCGACGTTTTGTCATTTCGTAACGGCTACTCCCGAGTAAGTTGATTGTTTTATACCAATGATAGTCAGTGGGTCATTTAAAAACCTAAAATGAAAAGTGGTGATTGACAGAATTAGTTGTAATTCAAAATTAAAATTCTGGAATTTCTTATCGACAATATTTACGTGGAGTTTAGCGGACAGATTTTTCAACAGACAGTTGGCATTCCAATGGGCACTAACTGCGCCCCCTTACTTGCCGACTTGTTTCTTTACGGGTATGAGGCGGAGTTTATACAAGGGCCCTTAAAAGAAGGTAATAAACACCTTGCACAGAAATTCAAGTTCACCTACAGGTACATAGATGATGTTCTGTCTCTGATTAATCCAAAGATTTCAGAGTATATTGACCCCATCTATCCATGTGAACTTGAAATTAAAGATACCACAGAGTCCAGTTCACCTGCGTCATGCTTATAGTGCTATCTCTATATTGACAATGGAAAGCTTGTTACTAGGCTTTATGACAAGAGGGACGACTTCAATTTTCCCATAGTTAACTTTCCATTTCTGAGTAGTAATATCCCTTCGGCACCTACATACGGAGTTTATGTTTCTCAACTAGTCCGCTATGCTAGGGCCTGTTTCAAATATCAAGACTTTGTTGAAAGAGGGAAGCTACTCACTCAGAAACTGTTGAAGCAAGGTTATCATAAAACAAAGCTTGTGTCGACAGTTAAAAAGTTTTATGGAAGACACCATGACCTTGTTGATCCCTACAATGTGGCCGTTTCTAAACTAATCTCCGATTTGATGGCCTCAGCTGAAGCTTAGTTAAGCTTTCAAATACCAGACTTTCATTTTCACAGATTTTTTTCCACAGATACATAGATATGGCGTGTGTATTATAATAGGCAGGTGATGCTTACGACCCCGAGGGCACCTTATCACACCTCTGTTTTGGGGTCCATGTCTGTGTATCTAAAATATTCCGGAATTGTCTATGTTTAACTGACCTACGAGTTCGGACTTATGATTTGGGTACTTTGACCACTATCATATGTAAACATTCTGACTGTGTACGTGAAACTATTGTACATACACGAAATACTTTCTCTTCTCTTGTGTTTTTTCCACAGGGATTAGTTAAGCTCAAATCCAATGAAAGAACTGAGTAGAAAATGAGTGTTTCGCTTTGTTTCGTTCTATACGAAAACTCCACAAACTCCGTAAATATTCATATTGTACTGCATTTACCGTAGAAACAGATCATCAGTCATTACAGAATCTGAATGCTCAGAACAGGCCATAGCAACAGCATAGCAACCACGTAAGTCGTTTAATCAATACTGCCCCAGTTCAGATTATATGATTCGCGTATTTTATGGCAGTCTAAGAAAATGACGTTTTGCTCTTAGTCCCTTGCACTGCTGAAAAGGTGCAGATATGTCACGTCCCTTTGTTAATGCAATATTTAGTGAGAGAGTTAATTCTGTTTCTTTTATTTCTTCTGTATATAGCCAGTGTTTTAATCATTCCAAACCATGATGATTTATTGAAGATCGCAATGACTTTTGAGACAGCACATGCGATTCGTCTTTAAAAGGAGTATGGTATTTATCATATGGGTCATTTGAAAAAAAATGCCAATATTTTAGTTCAGATAATTTCCAAAATTAAGTCATGACTTTCTGAAGTATTTATGATTCAACTACCTCTAGTTAACACTGACGAAACATGAACAAGTAGTAAGCATAAAGAAAAAAGACACAAATAAGACTGGTGTTCTTCTGAAAATGACATCCTGTCGACTGTCAGTGATCCTGGTAAATTCACCCCCCATATTTCAAGATATTAAATTTTGAGGAAAGTAACATAAAGAGAGGTCTAAAGCAATAAAAACTTTGCCATATACAACAATTCTAATGTTTTATATGGGCAGAAAACTAGATAAAGTGTGACCTTTTGGATGTTTTCTGCATACGACAAGCATACGGACCGTTAAGTTTGCTTCGGATATTGTATTGATTCGAAGCAGGTACTTCCTAATCCCCTCATGCCTAGCGCCTTTCTGTGGCGCTTCATATGTCAACATATTGCAAAAACATACTGCCATGAATAAGAAAACATTTTTGAAAACTAGAAAATTGTGTCTGTTAGACACTAATGATGCCCCTGTGCAGCGCCTGTCACAGGACGTGTACATCACTAATGCACCTTTTAAACACAAACCCTATCTACAAATAATCCACTGAAAACATTACACAAGCTCCATACCGTGTAGTGCAAATATGCAGCCCAAATTGACTAAGTTTGAAAGGCCAAAATGCCATAAAAATCATTAATTTCTTTAAAATAAAAAACAAACATGCAAATCTTCATTTTGTCCTTTTTAAGTATACAATGTCTAAAAACCAGCCACTGAAAATTATGGGAGGAGTTGATTACACAAAGTACTTACCCTACAATGCAAACATATGCCTAAAAATGACTAAGTTCAAAAGGCTGTAGTTCTGTCAAACATAAATTCTGGCTCCAACAAAATCCCATCTTCAATATGTCCATAACATGTGTTCAATATTTGAAATACGAGGGTTGTTCAGAAAGTTCTGATCGTGACGTCTTATTTTTGTAACCATCATAAATACAGAACTTATGATAGCGAAAATATATAAAGGTATGATAAGTCCGGACAACTCTACAAACGTGGTGTATATTTTCTAAAGGACATGTTTTCTAACGTTTTTGAAAGAGGTTACCCTACAGCCACTGCCGATTTTCACTTAAGAAGGTCATAATTCATATATAAGCAGTCTTTGAATTATTTTCATCATAGCTACTTAAACTTATTCCCCAGGCAACTGTGACCTGTAAATATAGCGGAAAATATATTTAATCTAGGTTCCACACTGTCCCTTCAATCTAGATTATAAGCATTTTATGTAGTAGCGAATTCTCCCTTTCTACTAAAGTTATAAGGATTTTGTAACAAAAACAAGGATTTTAACATTCAAAATCTTGTTAGGAAGAGCCTTTGCACGGGCAAATTCGAAACCATCGAAAATTAAAATTCATATAAACAACGAAGCCGCTACGAGCTTTCGAAAATGACGTTGACGCTGTTTTTACTATCGTCATAAGAACTGCGCATCGCTTTGTAAGGACGAAATCGATAACGTTTGCTGCCTTCTAACTTTTGAATGGATATTGAAAGCAACGAATGACAAGAAGCTGACAAAAATTCATTTTGTATTTACAATGATTTTTCACTTGAATGACACACTGAAAATTAATTCGCATATGAAATTAGCCCAGTGGTATGACTGGGGCCTAATAACATGCGTTGTAACTCAATAAGAATATATATCTTTGAATAGTTTTAGGTATCATTATAAAGACGAAATGTAGTGCTTTCAATACATGCTTAGCATTTGTCCCCAGCATGCCGCTAAACAAATTTATGCGGCTAGAATCAGAACTTTCTGAACAACCCTCGTAGATACACTGAAAACTGTGGAAGGAGTCGATTACACAAACTCTATACCATAAAGCGTGACGAACGGACGGGAAGAAGGACACACAGACAGGAGCAAATCTTAATGCCCCCTGACTATCGTCACGGGGGATAAAAACACTTTCGTAACTCCAATGACATTACGGTAACTCCATGGACAGATAAGTAACATGAAAATATGAGTGAGTCAGTGAACTCGGGTCTAACGTCCCACCAACAATTAGGTCATATGGAGACGGGAACTTGGTTTAAAGTCTCATCCAAAAGATCGGAGAAGCGGGGGATCGATCTTGCGACCCCTGGATTGGTAGTCCGGAGTGTTATCCACTACGCTACAGCCGCTCCTAAAATTAAATGCATGTGATGTTTCATAAGAGCTTCATTTTTAAAGTGTATAATGTCTATGGTGTTGCCAAGCAATGTCATTGACATAACCTTTATCCAAGATCATTGAATGCGCTCAGAATATCACTGGGTACGCCCTGTAATCTTCAATATTTTTGATAAATGAAGCATACTTGAAATAAAAAGTAATCTTTAATTTAATAAGTGATACCTCTCAAAAAAGAATATTATGCTTCCTACTTGTCCACCAAGTAACCAAACATGTCCATTTGTCAACTTTATGGTGTGAACACATGGGACAGTAACACAAAGGAATTATTCCACCTTAAATGGGTTAGAAGTGCATAATAAAGAATCTCCCTAACAGCATTTCTACTTTAGCAAAACAGTCAGTTAATCTTGATTTTGCAACAATATCATTCTAATACAATCTGACCTGTTTTAAGACTTCCAAATCCATGTAACAAGAAGGAAAGGGTAAAACATTACTCATGCAATGAAACAACCATTGTCTCTAAAACAATTTTACCTTTAGAGTTTTAATAATACAAGGGTTGATCCAGAAGTAATGTCACTGTGTCCATTGCGCGCTTATTCATCGTAGCACTATTATAAAAATTATATCAAGCTACACTGTAATTCAGTTCTGATTTACAGAATGAATATAAAGTTCGAATCTTTTTCCTTTTCAAATATATAGACGTTCAAAGTATGCCACAGACGCCATCGTGCCGCACGTTAGAATAACGTTAATTACATGAAATGAGTTTCAACGGCAATCACAAATCAAAATCAAAATAACGCGCCAAATCAGATGAAAATTTGAAACGATGACCAAATATATTTCTGCCGCCCACTGTTGAAATTTTAATAGCGTCACTGCAGTTTGAAATTCGCTAGCTAGTGCTAATGCTTGTTACTGCCGAGAGTAAAAATGTAGATTTCTGACAAACGCGTCAGCGGATATATATGCGGTTTTGCCTCAAATTATGAATATCACCATTACAGCCTCTAGAGCTGTTTATTAGACATGTGGTGATATAACAAATATTATCAGGCTTGTGACAAGGTGCAATCAGTTCGATACGGGTGCAGATGGGTCCCTAGAGGCTAGTCCGAAAACCGGAAGACCTTTATGTACAATTTCAAAAAATAACGTCACTGTTGTTCTGAACCCATATATGAAGAACGATGTCCTGCAATTCAAATATAACGTAAATTCTTAAACCTGAGCCGCGGGGCTGTTCAAGTAATATTAAAGGAAGAGATAGACATGGGTGAACAGACATTAGTGCTTTGCTGGAACAACGAATATGCTACTGTGGACATGACACAGTATCGAAACTTCGTCTGGTGCGTCAACGACGTCATTGACGTGCGGCGCGTTTCGTTACCATGTCTTCTGTCTATCTCGATATCTCAGTTACTTTGCACTGTATTTTTATGATATTCTCAGATCATAATGCAAATAGATTAAGGTACTTGGATACGAAATTTTGTTGCTCTCTCCTTATTTTACACGATTTTATAGCTGCAGTGACATTACTTCTGGATCAACCCTCGTATAACTGTTTTTATCATGACTTGCCAAGAACTGTATTATGGGGAGACGCTATTATCTGATTCTCTTCTTGTTAACTTTATCTAATACAGCGTGCAAAACCAGTACGGTAACACCAGGGACACGGCGAAAAGATACATACATTTTACCTCTCAGCTTCAATTTCTGTTTGAATTAGACAGTGATTGAACATCCTTATACGTTATCAGTGTCGAAAACAATATACAGACCCATTTTATTTGATTTCTTATGCACCTGGTAAACAGTAATGGGGTTCGAAACATTAATAACCAGCGAAGTCACAGACATAAAATGAAGTTTTCAGAACCTATGAAGGTAATCAACACATCTTTCTCGTGAGCCTAAAATATTATACTATTGATTAAATGATCATTCACGTTCAAATGTTGTATGGTGAAATCCTTAAAATACTGTAAGCTCTCTAAAGAAGTTCCTGTAATGCGACAACTGGAATCCGGGCATGTTTTGAAAATGACCCAAATGATATAGTATTAAATTTTAGAATATCACTGTGTAGCAGGTGTTTCAGTAACTCACTACTTCCTCTGGGAATTATGCATTTTTAAATTACTATAACTTAAGCATATTAGTCAGATTATTGGGCTATAGAAGGCATTTTAATACGAATGACTTTCTCTTTCATCTGAGCTTGGTTTGACCATGATTGATGACAAAAAAAAAAATGATGAGGTAATTGATTTTCGAATTGCGTTCAGCATTCCGTATTGTGGTTATACCTGCTGCATGCACTTAAAAAAGTTTCGTGTCAGCTGATGGTCACACCATGTCAAGTAACATTTTTTTAAACCAATATAAAAAGACGACGCTCTGCGCAACACTGATTTATAATTGTCGGTAAGTTTTCACTACAGCTGACTGATCATGGTCCTGTTAAAACGCTGAAATTACAATAGAAAACCAAAATGCCAAACCGATAGAACCACTAATCAAAGAGTCAGAGTTTTAACATGATAAAACTACTGTAAAAGCAAAACAATGCTTTTGAGATGTCGCAATATAACAGCAATAGTAATGCTGTAAGGTACTACCCAACGACCTCTTATAGCGTTAACCATCGACGCTGTAAACTACGACTTGACGTTAGGCTTTACGGCACGTAATAGAATAATGGATTTGTTCAAGCAACAACATATATTTCTGTATGTATTTTTTTTTCTCTTTTCTTCAGAATACGTGTTTATATACTTAATGTAATGTACTCTTGTGTTCTGTTTCAAAGAGAGTGTGACAAAATATTAACTCATCAAAACCGCCCTAACGCTCGTCCGTCAAATGATCCATGGAGGAACGTCATCTCTAATTTTTGGCAAAAAAACTGTGGTGCTGTCGACATGGTGTGGTGTCTTGCATAGTCATGTTTTTAATTAATCCGAGATACTGATGATGGAGAAACGGCAGAAACGAGGACGCAAGACGTCATCAATGTAATAATATTCAGATTGCCTTACATTAAAAGCAGGCCCGTTGTCACTTTCCAGACTATTAAACTGTCTCCAGGCCCCGAGGTTATAAAAAAAATTTCATGCTCAACTCAGCTGAGCATGAAATTTTTTCTGCTCATAAATTTTAAAATGCCAACAATTGTTGGCATTTTAAGGATGTCCGCTGGTGACGAATTTGAGACCTCTGCGCAACGCGAACTGCCAACAACGGTTCGGAATGTCGAGTGTCGGATGTCGTAATTTTGCCGTCTTACAATTTAGAAATAATATAAAATCACTATGTTTTTAAAAACTTTGGATGCTGTTGTATAATTTTCATTCGAGCGCTACCATTTTTTCATTCGCTCAAGAGATATTAGATCTCACATACCCGTGATGTCGTTATTTGTCTGCACACCACATGCCAAGCACTTTACTATGCCTTTACAATGTTTACAATTTGCAAAATATATTCTTGGGGGCTCTAACCATACTGCATTTAGTTCCTATGTCATCCGGCATCCCATCCGTCAGACAGTCTCTGGTTTTATTTGACAAAATATTCGACTTTTCTTTACGAGTTTCGGAGCAAGTTGATGCATCCCATACACCCCACCCACATTAGGCCGCGAGAGGCCAAATCCCTTAGACACCAAAGAAGCTCTGATGAGTCTGAGGGCTATACATGATATAAGAAATATGCCTGTTGACAGATATAATCTTACTTCAGCCAATGTCCTAGACATACGGTTGAAATTCTCTTATCTCTTCAAATACCTGCAGCTGGTTTGTTTAGGTTCGTTGGTACACGTAACGATGACGTGTAATGTTGCTGTCAATTAGAATCTACAGCTGACTTCATCTGAAACTGTTAATGAATTGCCAAGTGGTGTGTTTAATTTTACTTTGGTATCAGTTCGCGCATCGGCAACAAACAGCTAGTACATTCAAACGCAAAAACTAACCAGAGTGACAACAGTTGTGGAGTGAAGTTTCTGTCATTAGTGAACTAACTGCGCTGAAAGCCTACGTTAGACTTCATTAGTGCACGCATCTGGCTGCTCAAAATCTCCTCTACTAAAGCAGGTCACAGTAAAATAGTCAATGTTCTTGAGACCCAACACCATATCAAAATTTTGAGGTTAGTACTTTATCCTTTGGGTGGTATTTTACTAATCAAAAGTTTTGATTTTATACCCGATTATTACGGACGTCATTTATTACTGGGTGGGGGGCCGGGTACATTCAGTGGGGATGGGATGTCGGGGGGGGGGGGGTTCATACATTTTGTCAGGCATATGGGGGTGGGGGTCAGAAGTTTTGTATCCGTCTACATTAAAAAAATAGTTTCAGCTTTGGGAGTCGAGGGGCTACCTCAGACTTCCCCTCCCCTCCCACCACCCCCACAATTACGTTTTCAAATTAGTTCTTTCGATCAAACTTGTCTTCCAAACATTTAAGGGTCGACCATTTGATATTCTGGGGGGTGGGGGTGGGGGCTGGTATTCTTAATGGAGACAGGACATTTTATTTCACTGGAATCTGGAAACAATTTCTTTTTTGTCACCTCGAGGGAGCTAATTTCTTTTTTTTTTTTTTTACAAACTAACTCAGACAGTTTTTTTTTTTAATTTTATACGCTAAAATATCAGATCATTGTTTACTTGACCTTAACATATCCTTATTTTACCCACACCAGTAATTTTTACACCTTTTTTCTCACAAAAAGAACATGGTGCTGTCTGTAACCAGCCTAAGGGCATGGCTTAGTTTGCTTTTGCAAACCAGTGCCTGGATTATTTTACTCTCTTCAGCTAAGGTACAGATATAAACATCCCTGTATAAGCTTGGCAAAAAATAGGCCTTAAATTAGAGATACGAGTTTTGGCAAAAACTCAGGGCTATTTTCGCAAAGTTTTAGGGCTAACATTAGGAAGTTTTTTTCCTAGCCCGATCATATGCCCAAACATGCTTTATACGCACTTTTAGAAAGTTTGTTAAATACTTACTGATGCAGTCACATTATACATGAATGCCAGTTAATAAAATGGCCAAAAGATCTGTGCTAAGAAGTTAAGAAGGGGGGGGGGGGTCTGGGGGGCGTTTGCACCCAGAAGCAAAAGCAATTTTCCAATTTTAATGGCAATTCTAAAACTGGAAACACTAGAGAAAAACTAGGGATGATATAAAATGTAAGAGCAAATGTAAGAGCATTTTAAGGAATTTTGCCTTTTAGAGTGTTTATTTTGCCATATTTAAATGGCTTTGTCTCCCATGAGCTAGTGACTCTTTTGCAATTCAGTTTTAGTGGAAACATTTACTTAGTAATGCGGCAGATCAATAATACATGTATGTGAATGTTGTATAGGATATTTTTGTAAATGTATGCATGCACATGCGGGATATTGTAGATAATATTAAACGGAGTGGCTATTGCCAGTCGACTGGCAATAGCGATTTTACGTTAAAATCGCTATTGCCAGTCGACTGGCAATAGCGATTTTACGTTGAAATCGCTATTACCAGTCGACTGGCAATAGCGATTTTAACGTAAAATCGCTATTACCAGTCGACTGGTACATGTAATAGCGATTTCAACGTAAAATCGCTATTGCCAGTCGACTGGCAGCAGCGACTTTAATGTAAAATATTGCTATTGCCAGTTAGTTTTAGTTTTGGTCCAAAAAAAGGCAAACACTACTTATCAGCAAGCAGTGCTTGTGAATGTTTCTACTTTGTATTTATTGTTGCACCCTTATTAAACTGCACTGCTGAATATAGGTTTAGACTTTTCTTAAGTCTAATTACTTAACTTGCTCCTACTGCGTTGAAATCTGAAATCCACGAGTTTATTTTTTCAGCCCTTTCGATTATGCTAATATGATGTCACGGAGGCTTGAAAGATGTAGAAATACGGGCATAGGTCTGAACTAAAAATCATTTTCGTCCCAGTTTGACAAGTTTAAACAATTTCTGTATTTTCTAACTATCTTTGCCCATTTTAATGTTTTACAGCTTTTTTAAAGTAATATTCCTCGAGAGTCTAAAAGAATCTAATAAACTATGAGCTCAATACTCGCCCAGTCTTGTGAGTTTTGGTCGGTTGGTTGTTTGTGTTTAACGGCTCTTTGAGACAGTTTTTCAGTCTATATCCAGTCTATATCCAGCCTTCTCCCAGAGAGGGGGAGAAAGAAGAGAGATTATGATTATTATTTTTTATCGATTATTTACTTATTGATTTAATCATTTTTGTACTTTATACTGTTAAATACCATGGTTTTCATTTATTCAATACCAAACATTTTGTCGTGCCGATTCTTTAGACGAAAACTGTACTGCTTTCATAATTTTGGACGGATTCAAAAGGATATGATCAAATGCTACATGCATATAAACTGTTAATCATTTAATATTCGCAATATCTTCATTTTTTGCTAATATTTGCAACACCTTCATTTTTGTTAATATTCGCCAATCGGATCCAAGAATCTCGCCACTGTTCGACAAGTTAACTTCCAAAGTGACGACAATTGGATTATCGTGATTTCAAGAATCGCTGATATTTTGAAAGCCATCCTATTTTTAAAGAATAAAACGCGAAACTAAAACGCGAGTTACAATAGCTGATCTTCCTATCTTCAGGTTCATTCATCAAAATTCAGTTTTGACATTCAGATTATCTATCTATCTGAAAAAAAAAATCCCAGGTATATGACCAGCGATCATCGATTATTGATATACACGATCAATGTAGGTGTGATAAACACCGTACTTGAGCAAGATAATGCGTCTTTAATTTGAAAAAGAACCATACGGCATGTGCGGAATTTGTAAATGCTAAAATCGGTCTACGCATTAGTTCAGACTCACCAGAATTCTCTTCTCATCTTGTTTTAGATTCTTCATAAATCAAAGATTGTTTCTACGAAGATGGAAGGGTCGGCCGCGCAGATTGATCTGAGTCTTCGCATACCGTATGGTACTTTTTCACGCGAAAGCAATTAGTAACATTATCACCGTCTTTAATTCATTTCGTGCGATATCTGATAACAGTTGAAAAATATGCTCCCTAGTCCCTAGCAAACAAAAAATTCGCGCATGTAATATTAGTACGTCAGATAAAAGACCATATGTAACAGATGTGCTTCATAAAAAGTTTGCAGCTCCAGTATCAAAACTTTAAATTTTTTCGTAAGAGAAAACTGAAAAAGAATTTATAGGAAAATTGCATTCTCGATCATTTTGGAAACAAGTTTTGACAAGTTTGCCTCTTATGTCCGAGTTTGGAATGACATATAGCGCATTACAGTTTCGTCTAAAGGCTATGCTAGAGTTAAAATTTGGTGATATTTAGGACACAGTATTTAATAGGATCGAAAATTGTCATTGAAATACAGTGGTCTTAATTTTTGGCACTCCAAATCTTCAACAGTTTCCAAGAAATCTCATGCTTTATCATTTTCCCATATAAAAGCTACTAAAGCAAATTTGACCTTACCGTAAAAAAGGTCAAGGTCAACCCAAGGTCATAATTTGAACAATCTTGGTAGTACTTGCGTACCCGATGTTAAATACCAAGTTTTAAGGCCATCGGCCTATTGGTTCCGGAAAAGAAGATTTTTAAATGTTTTTACCATATTTGGGCGTGGCGGCCAAGTTGGTCATGTGACCAGGACCATTATAACAGTTTTTTCTTTCCTAAGTCCCCTGAAGGCTACATATGAAATTTTGTAACAATCCGCCCAGCGGTTTCAGAGGAGAAGTCGTTTGAAATTATGGACGGATGTGAAAGCAAAAAATAAAGAAATCAAAACACTGGCATGTAACTAACTCGTAATACCGCAGGTTGAATATGCATCTTCTGTCTGGAGCCCATACACAATAGAAAACACAAAGTTGAAATGATTCAACGAAGGGCAGCAAGATGGGTTTCCAATGGTTACTCACTCTATAGTAGCGTGACAGAAATGATGAGTAATCTTGGATGGCGGTCGCTTGAGTGCCGACGTTACGATGCGCGTCTCGCTATGTTTTACAAGGTAGTGTATGGCTTGGTTGCTATTCTGGTTCCGTCATATTTCGAACAGCCCACCAGATATACTCGTCACATGCATCCTCTTTCCTAAGGACAGATCCATACATCTGTCTGTTACTATCAGAATTCGTTCTTTCCCATTACTATTGTACTATGGAATAGATTACCAGCTGATCTCGTCCAAGTTTCAGATCTTGACTCCTTTAAATTAGGACTCAGCAAGATCAGTCATACCCTCCCTTAAACATAAATACTGTTTATATCCTGATTTTAAACTCTTCTAACATGCGTGGTCAAATCCAAATAATACCCGAAAGGGGGGTTTGGATCATGTGAAGATAGATAGATAGATATTGCTACAATTCCTTACTAAGCAAAAATGAAAAAAATAAAACAGAATAAATAAATTGGTTATTTCGCAGAAGTAAAATATTTTTGAAGTAAGGCACACTTACTGAGCAGCTATAAACTTAAAATGGGGTGCAACTTCTTCAGCTTCAAATTTATTCTTAAGAAATGGGGAGAGAAACTAAGAAAAAAATAACTGGCAATAGCGATTTCAAAATCGCTATTGCCAGTCGACTGGTAATAGCGATTTCAATGTAAAATGGCTATTGCCAGTCGACTGGTAATAGCGATTTTAACGTAAAATGGCTATTGCCAGTCGACTGGTAATAGCCATTATGACGTGAAATCGCTATTGCCAGTCGACTGTCAATAGCGATTTTAACGTAAAATGGCTATTGCCAGTCGACTGGCACTAGACCTTTCCAATATAAAATATTACTATAAATATGGGGGGTCTGGGGCGCATCCCCCCCCCCCCCCCTCAGTGGCCGGAGTCAGGTTATTTTTTCACTTACTTTTGAGGCCAGGTTATTTTTTCAATCCCCTTATGAGCCAGTTTATTTATTTTTTTTTGCATATCCAAAGACACGTTTTTTTTTTGTAAAATATACCAGCTCCCCCCCCCCCCCTTTTATCCGTATATTGGAACAAACAGAAATAATAGACGTCAATGGAAACCAGGTTTTATCAAGATTACGCGATTTTTAAAAAATTCTGCAACTACAGATTACAAACATACACATTTATTTTTCTTTTACATTGCATAAATCATTTATCTACATAAGTTTAATTCTCATGATGGTATACGTTGTGCTTTTCATATACGGTATTTCTTCTAAAATTTCGCACACTCTAAAGTTTCGGACACCTAAAATTATTGCCGATAATAATTTCTGAAAGTTCTCCGAAATTCGATCAGTGGTTATCCTTGAAAAGGTGAATTTCTAAAATTTCGAGCAAAAAAAATATGGGACTTCGTGGGACTTCGTTTTTTGCTTGTCATTGTGACGTCACTGAACTGACAGTTTAGTTCAACATTACCCAAAACTATAATTTCTCTTCAACACGACACAGGTGTTTCTATCTATTTTCCTCGGGCAGTGGTCCAAATCGAGTGCATTGTTGACCCGTATAGACTGAGATCAAGCTGCTCATTACGCTGGCTTATTCAATGATTGAAAAGATTTTAGGTAATACAATAAAATGCTACCCGACAGTAGCATGCAAGCGGGGCGGGGGGGGGGGGGGGGCAATTAGATATATCTTAGAGAAAAAAACAGAAAACAAAACAAACAGAAAAAAACTGACTGAACATTGTATAAAAGATTGTACTCCAGCCTTACTTCATAAAGAAGAGGGAACCAATCCTCTGGAATAACGTTTGCATTCGTTCATGTGACATTATGTAGCTTTCCCATTTTAAATCCCCAACTTTTGCTCGCGAAAGCTCGAAAATATGCAGATTACCAAATTTGTTGAGTGTCACGCTTATATTACATGCATCTAAGACTATTTTACATGTGTCAATAAATTTAAGGCACATGTATACAGAGAGTTTAAGAGATTCAGACTAACTTTTCACCTTTTATTTATTTATTTCTTTTTTTTTTTTTTTCAATTCTCTATCATGCTCGGTCAAGCTCGGAGATTATGTAAATTAAAAAAAAAACTGTTGAGTCAAATCATACACATGAGCATGCATTCAAGAGCATTTATACATGTTCAAAATTTACACGTGTACCAGAGATTGATCAAGAAATTTACGTTGAGTGTGTGTCATGTTAAAATCAGATCAGTCAGTCAGTCAGTTATCCGAAGTGGGTGGGGTAATTACCATTCTAAAACTGCTTTTCCAAATAACAGCTTATTTTTGTCATATTTTTCTGTATGCATGTTAAGGATATATTAATATCTAGTCAAGAAAATAGACTTTGGAAATGATTTTATCATAAACATGAAAGAAACATATTGTAGTTTACCAACACAGGCAGCCATTGTTTCTACATGGGGTGGCTTAGAATCTGCTTCGATTAGCCTAAGATCCAATTAGTTGTTAATGAAGTACTCTTTGGTTATGAAAAGGCTATATAATTTTAGAGTAACATGGCTGTTTTCAGTTTTACATTAAAATTCTTTCATCAGACTAGATAGATAACTCAGATGCAACCGTGATTCTTCTATTAATTTACACACAGCCAAAAATAAAAGGGGGTAGGCTTAAAATTTTCAAGTTTTCTTTCTTATTTGCACACTAACCTATATTTTTCTACTAATTTTCCTGAAGATAATTGTCTGAACGACAAACCATCAAAGTTTAAGAAAAAGTTAGAATCTGCTTCTGTTATTTTTCATCACTTTGGTGCAGCATTACAAAATATTAAAAAAAATTGCATTCTTTTGGGGGTAGGGATAAATTTTGTCATTTTCTGCCAGGGCATTTACAGTTTTTAATATAAAATCTTCAATAACTTGTTTTAATAATAAACTTTGTGTCAGGTATAGTCAAAAATTAAACAAAATATCTTTATTTATTCAATATTTTGTCTTTTTTTTCCACAATTAATCTTATATTCAGTTAGAAGAGAAGATATCATAATACCAACATATCTCAAGTGCTATTTAATAAAAGAGTGTTTCAGGACATTATTTTTTGCTTAATTATCTTTAGACAAGACCCTAGCAATATAATATTATAAACAGAAATATTGCACTAATACCCTCTGCAGCATTTTTTTTTGAAAGTGGCCTGGTTTCATTTTTATGGCTTCAGAAATAGGCCAAAGTCATGGGGTTGGGGAAACACTTCCTTTAAATTTTGGGAGATTAACATAAGACTGTGCACAAATTATGCTTGAAATCAATATAGCATTGTGTGGTCGTCAGAGGAAACGCATGCAATTATTCATTCAATCAACTAATTCCTCTTCTTAAAAGATTTAAACACATGATTAAATATATTTATATTATGCTAAAAAATTTCATAATGGCCGGGTACCCTCACAAGCTTCCACGGCATGTACTGCAAAAAAATCCACACTAACCTATACTTTATTTTGCATTTTTGGACTACATATTGGTGGAAGAATTGAAATAACACAAAAGTAAAAAAAGTTTGAATAAATGATTTTCACCAGCGGACATCCTTAAGATTAATTCTCTGTAAGCACCAAAAAATTGCAATAGGGGGTGAATATGACATATCTCAGATTTTGATGAAAATTAGTGTCTTTTTTGCTTATGTCAAGTGATGAACAAAAATACAATTTTTTCTCCAATCAAACTGTCCGTTTCCATGGCAACGAGGATTTTCTGTTTTTTGGCCTAATTTGGTGATTTTTCGTTTAAAAAATGCCAGATTTGACACCAGTTGTATTGACAGTATTTCTCAACAAATGTTATTGACTTTCATGTCTTTTAAGAGACCCATGTAAGTGCTGTGTACGGATAGAAAAAATTTCTTTATATTGCTATGGTCAAGGAGTTGGTGACCTTGACTTCTATCTAGTAAAGCATCCCTTTAAAATATCAAAAATTGGCCAATTTTGAAAGCACTTTGTTAGAAAATGCGGCAATAGATTTTTTTCATTCTCTTGGTACAGACAGTATAACACCTAGCTCTTAATATATCAAAAAATTGGAGATGGTATATTTTTTAAATTGAAAATAATTTTCTTTGAATTTAGTCACCGTCAGGAAAATCAGAAGAAACTGTGAGAGCAGAAAATCTGTTATAAGAGTTAATATCTGGAGAATGTCAAGCAAATATGAGCAAAAATACAAATAAATACATTGAATACAGTGGAGGGAAGTTACATAAATACTTTTCTCATTCAGAAGTATGCTTAAAATTTACAATTTGGGGTACAATTACCCCACCCACTTCCACTGAATATGAAATGCATGCAAAAGTTACATGTCATGGATAGTATATCTCAAGTTTCCATAATTGTGAGTAAACTGAAACATTTTTAAAAGATCACCACATGTTTGCTGTCATTGTTTTTACATTGTTTATCATTTGGTAACCGTGGTAACTGTTATTTTATTATGGGTCATTGCGGTGTTCATTTACACGGATATTTACAGAAAATCATTTCAATGCTGATGAAACGTTTTCCTTGTGATTTACTATTTACATATGCATACGTATTCTAAGTGTTGATTTTGTTAAATAATATACGATAAATCAGTATTTTTATAGTTGCTATGACAAAAACCACTCATTCCTTCCACCAAGAAATCAGTCAATCTGAGTGTATGTAGTACAATGTAGAGAAAGAACAGCAACTGAGCATAAATAGAGATATGCATTGGAGAAGAAATAAACCACACATACAATGTTTATATTTTTTCATTCCTTAATATGTTTAATCTGTATATCTAGGGGGTGAGTTACCCCACCCACCTCATTTAGTTATATAACAAATTCATAAGTTACATACTATGAGTTTTGATGATGAAATAGCACCTGGTACACTTGTTTTAAAGTTGCTCATCACATGTCTGGTCTGCATAAGCTTTCTTGTCTATTGTCCTTTGTTTTTGTATAAGTTCTTGATGGAGGCTCGCATGCATATATGCATGCACATACACCAAACTGAAGTTTTGTCGACTGCCTTGCTTACGGCAAGCGGGTTCGACAAAATACTCCTGTGACCTTGAAAATGGCATCAAGGTCGCCAAGTTCTAAGTCTTTGTCTTGCCTAAAAGGTTGATCTTTGCAAGTTTGGTAAAAATGAATCTACTGGTTCAAGATACATCTTCGTTTTTCAGGACAAATCAACAAATGACCCTTAAAGATAGGATCAAAGTCACTAAAACCTAACTAGAAACATCCTAACTAACAGGGCCCCGCCTTTATGAGACTATTGGTGGAATTTAAAAAAAAAACACATAAACAGCTTTCTGTTACCATATCAAGTTTGACTTCATGTTGTTTGGAATTAAGCCTCTGGTAGAGTAATTAAGATACGGGCAAAAAACAAAATCATGACTGATTTAAACAAAGGCAGCCACTCTGTAAAGCAG
The DNA here is from genome assembly GCA_963989385.1 of Ctena decussata. Lineage (NCBI taxonomy): Eukaryota > Metazoa > Mollusca > Bivalvia > Lucinida > Lucinidae > Ctena > Ctena decussata. The sequence continues at coordinate 3,932,887 of OZ022502.1, read as the reverse complement.
AAAACTGGAGTTACCATTCTTGCACTCTGCACGACTTCAGATATTCTGACGATGCTTTATATTTGTACCAAGTTTTGTGACAATATCTTCAAAAGCTTTGAAGTTATAGATTGGACAAGGTCTCAATACCCAAAAATACAAAGGGATATAATTCTGTCTAACACAAATGAAGGTGCAGTTATGGTTCTTTTTCTCTACAAATTGTTTGATGATTCTTTACATTTGTATCAATTTATAAGAAAATATCTTTTACAGTTTTAAAGTTAGAGTGTGGACTGATTTCTATACTGAAAATTACAAAAGGGCATAATTCTGTAGAAAGTGTAGATGAAGTTACAGTTTTAATTCTCTTCACATCGTCTGATAATGCTTTGTATTTGTACAAAATTCCAAGAAAATATCTTTGACAGTTTAAAAGCTGAATGGCAGACAAAATTTCTATACTTTAAATTACAAAGGAAAATAATTCAGTACAAAAGAAGATAGAGTGGTGGTTTTTATTCTCTGTACATCGTCTAACAATGTTTTGTATTTGTACATTGTTTCATGAAAATATCTTCGAGAGTTTTAAAGTTATATAGCGGACAAGATATCCGTACTGAAAATAACAAAGGGGCGTCATTCAGTAAAAAATATAGGTAGAGTTATGTTTTTTGTTGTCTGCAAATCTTCTGATGATGTTTTACTTTCGTACCAAGTTTTGTGAAAATATCTAAAAGGGGTTTAGAGTTATGGAGCAGACATGATTTCTGTTCTGAAATTACAAAGGGGCATAATTCAGTGAAAAATGTAGAAAGAGTTACACTTATTGTTCCCTGCACATCCGCTGATAATGCTTTACATTTGTACCAAGTTTCGTGAAAATATCTCAAACAGTTTCAAAGTTATGGAGGGGACACGATTTCCGTACCAAAAAATTACAAAGGGGCATATTTAAGTAAACAATGTAGGTGGAGTTGATGTTTTTTCTCTCCGCATATTGTCTGATACTGTTTTACATTTGTACCAAGCTTCATGAAAAAATCAGTTATGAATCATCTCCAAATGATGATTTAGGGCTAGTTTAGCATAATTCCAACAAATGCTTCGTAATATAGGCTATAGATAAGCCATTTTATAAACATTTTTAGACCATATTTGACCTTCAAAACAGAATAAAGGTCAAACAATCCATTTAGCAGCTTTCTATGACTTCCTGGGACCTTTAAAACTTCTATATTTATGGATAGATTTCAAAATAGTTGTGCACAGTTGTTCTCCTTGATGATCAGAAGTGTCATTTGAAACATTCGTTCAGGTAGGTCCAAGGTCAAGGTTACACATAAAGGTCAAATGCTAAAATGGTCATATATTGAGTTTGTCCGAGCCATTACTTCTACATTTATAGATGGATTTCAAAATAATTTGGCACAATTGTTCTCTTTTATGAGTAAAAGTGCCATTTCGAACATTGGGTCAGGTCGGGCCAAGATCAAGGTCACATTCGAAGGTCAAATGGTAAAAATTGTCATAAATTGAGCTTGTCCGGGCCATAACAGCTACATTTATGCATGGATTAAAAACAAAAAACAAAAAACGGCACAGTTGTTCTCCTTGATGAGTTCAAGTACCAATTGAATTATCTGCAGGTATATCCAAGGTCAAGTTTACACTTGAAGGTCAAATGATAAAAAAAAGTCATAAATAGGGCTTGTCCTGGCCATTACTTTTACATTTATGGATGAATTTCAAAACAGTTAGGCACAATTGTTCTCCTTGATGAGTAGAAGTGGCATGTGAAATTTATTAAAGTTGGTCCAAGGTCAAGGTCACACTTGAAGGTCAAATGATAAAAAAGGTCACAAACTGAGCTTGTCCGGGCCATATAATTTATACAGTTATGCATGAATTTCAAAATAATTTGGCACAATTGTTCTCCTTGAGGAGTAGAAATGTTTGTTCAGGTTGGTCCAAGGTCAAGGTCACACTTCAAGGTCAAATAATAAAATTGTCATAATGTGTGCTTGTCATGGCCATAGTTCCACTTGTTTTCCTTCATAAGAAAAAAAAAGAAATATGCTGTATCATGATATTGTTTGGATTCTTTCTAATAAGTAAAAATTGAAGCAGTTAGTCTTGACATACTTATAGGTCACTAAAGCAAACAGTGGGCTCGACAAGTTGTCCCTGGACAACCATCTAATTAATTTTTCCCATGTTCCAATGGTGTGTCTGTGCAAGTTTGGTCACACTCGATCTGTTCATTCCGTAGATATGGTGCAAGCAAGCCATTTTTAACACTGTAAGTCCTCATGTGACCTTGAATATAAGGTCAATGTAATCAAAGTCTAACAGTGTTTCCCCACCTCCTTATAATATACCTGTGCAAGTTTGATCAAAATTCATAAATCCCTTCAGAAGATATGGTGCATACAAACCATTTTCACTGTTTTTGACCTCCTGTGACCTGAAAATATGGTCAAGGTCACCAACTTTTTTCAGTTCTTTTCCACTTCTCTGTGATATATTTGTGCAAGTTTGATCTAAATCTATCCACCCCTTCAGGACATATGGCGCAAACAAGCCATTCAGATACCTCATATGACCTTGAAATGTGGTCGACGTCACCAAAATCTAATCAGCTCTTTTTCCCCACCCAAAGATGTATCTTTGCAAGTTTGGTGAAAATACATTTATCCCTTTAGGAGATAGAGTGCAGACATGAAGCTATGCTGACACACAGACACCGACACCAATGCAGGCGGGATCTGCATCAAAACAACATACCCGCCTTCCCTTTCCTCCTTCCCCAACTCTCCTCCCCCCAATGGTGGGGGGACATAAATATGCTTATCAACATGATAAACATAAATATGCTTATCAATATGATAAATATATAAGCAAATTTTCTTCTCCATTATGAAATATTTAAATGTATTTCTGATCATTTTATGTCCTTTATTTGCTTGCTACCAGATGCACTCAGATTGTCAATTGCTGTTTTGATTGAACATTTGGTTGTATCCATACCAACTAAAATATACCGAATTATTGTCCAAGGTGAGACTTATTTGGCCAATAGAAAGTGTATACATAGATAGAAAATCACAATCAACACTTTAAAACTAAATTTGAATGTTTTTTTAAATATCCAGGAGCCCTGGTAGCTCAGTGGATTAAGCGCTGGCCAACTGAGGTAGTGGACCGGGTTCGAAACCCGCTTGAGGCGAGAATTTTTCCTACCGTAAACGGGGTTCCATTGCACACAGCCTTTCATTATCACCGTCCCATTGTCCTGATATGACTGAAATACTGTTGAAAAGGACGTAAAATCGCAAGTCATCCATCCATCCATTTTAAATATTCGTCTCCAACAAAAACAGACTAGTGATAGAGTATTGGTTGCCATGGTTACTACGTGATAAATAATACAAACTACAAATGTTTCGTTCACAAAAACAGATGAACCCCCTCCTATCCTTTCTCAGCTGTATCATTTTCCCTGAATATTGCAAAGTTAGGATCTGTTGTAAATCTTGAAATTTGGGTCCAGGTCACCACCATCTTATCATTACTTTTTCACCTCCCGATTATAAACTTATCTATGTTTGGTCGCAATCCATCAATCCCGTTAGGAGTTATCATGCCGACAAGCCATATTTCAACACGCTACAACCTCCTGTGACCTCGAAAATGAGGTCAAGATTACCAATATCTTATCAGTTTCTTTTCCATCTCCCAGTGATTTGTTTATGCAAGTTTAGTTAAAATCCATCCATCCATTCAGAAGATATGGTTCAGACAAGCCATTTTTCAACATTTCTGACCTCCTGTGACCTTGAAATTAGGGTCAAGGTCACCAAAATCTAATCAATTCTTTTTCATTTCAGAGTGATATATCTGTGCAGATTTGCTTTTAATCCATCCATCCATTCAGTTCAGAAGATATCGTGCTGACAAGCCATTTTTCCAGCGCTCAGTGACCTTCTGTGACCTTGAAAATAAGGTCAAGGTCAGCAAAATCTAGCCAGTTCTTTTTCATTTCTTAATGATATATTTGTGCAAGTCTGGTAAAAATCAATTTATCCATTTAGGAGATACGGTGCAGAAAAGCCATTTTTCATCATTCTTTGACCTTCTGTGACCTTGAAAATAGGGTCAAGGTCAGCAAAGTCTAGTCAGTTCTTTACCCCTACCCAATTAGGTATGCATGCAAGTATGGTCATAATCCATTTATTCCTACAGGACATAGAGTGCAGGCAAGAGCTACACAGACGCTGATGGGATCCGCACCAAAAAAACAATATGTCCCCCATCCCGACCCCACCCACCAACCACTGTGGGAATATTATGAAAAAAAGAAAGACGACAGAAATAATGAGCTTGTAGAAGCCCCCTAGACCATTCAAAATCAGCAAAGACTGAGATATATTCATTGTAGCATGCAACTTTTAATTTGGTTTTGCATTGAAAGAAAGTGGGTGGGGTAAATAAACCCCAAATTGTTAGGTACTAACGTATTTTTGAAGGTGAAAACTCTCTATGTAGTTTTCTTTAGTTGTTAATCATGCATCAACTTGTATTTTGGCTCAAATTTTTTGAAAATGTTCAAGGTATTGTATTTTATCTCAGAATTCCAATTATGAAAGTTTCTTCTGATTTCTCTGATGGTGACTAAATTCAAAGAAAAATAATTTCAATTTAAAGAATATACCATCTCCAATTTTTTGAGATATCAACAACTAGGCTTTGTACTCACTGCACCAAGAGAAAGAAAAAAATCTATAGCCGCATGTTTTAGTAAAACGTCTTAGAAATTTGCTGATTTTTGATGTTTTGAAATAGACGCCTTACAAGGTGGAAGTCAAGGTCACTGACTGCTTCACCATAGCAGTATGAAGAAACTTTTCTGTATTTGTAAGCAGCACTTACATGGTTCTCTTGTAAAATGTAAGCATCAAAACCGTTTGTTGTGAATTACTACCAGAACAATTGGAGTCAAATCTTGCATTTTTCATTTGAAAAATCACCAGATTAGGCTGAAAACCCGAAAATCCTGGTTGCCATGGCAACGGATAGTTTGATCGAAATTTTTTTTTTTTTTATTTTTGTTCATCACTTGACATAAGCAAAACAGACACTGAGTTTCGTGAAAATCTGAGACATGTCATTTTCACCTGATTTTGGTGCTTACAGAGAATGACTTTTAATATTTCTGAGCAGAAAAAAATAGCCTTCTTGGGATATCTGAGCCTGAAAAATGCTGAATTTCTTGGTATTTTTATATAAATGGGCATTTTAAATTTCATGCTCAGCTGAGTTGAGCATGGAAAAAGTTTTATAACCTTGGGGCCAGGAATCGTTTCAAGCTCATTACAGTCCGTCTTTCGCTCGGTGTGCGGCGATAAACCCGAGTTCTGCCATCAGTATGACTAAATGCAAAGTGTAAAATGGCAATGATCGTGGTCGAGATTTGTCAGTGAACTAACCGTGTTCCAGGCTGACACTGATAGATGAAATAAATGCCCAATGCACCCGAGTAAGCTTTGACGGCTTGTCATTATCTGGCATTTAAGACGTCTCCCTGTTCATCAACCATAGTCCAGTTTTTATTTTACTTATATGTTTTTAGATCAGTATAAATATTCTGAAGAATCGGAATTAATAATTGGTTTAGATTCATATTTCTGACATTTTTATCAATCTTTTTTATGCCCCCCGTGACGATAGTCAAGGGGGGGGGCTTTAAGATATGCTCCTGTCTGTAGGACATGAAGATTGTATAATCAACTACTCCCATAATTTTTAATGTATCTGTCTCAAACCTTACATACATGTTGTCAACATATTGAAGATGTGTTTATGGCTTTTTGAACTTAGTCCTTTTATGATTTTTTTTTTTTTTTTTTTTGCATATGAATATGAATTTTATGTCATCAACTCCTCTAACAGTGTTTAATGGATTTTCTAAAGCCTTGTTTACATATTATGGACATATTGAAGATGTGCATGTGGGATTTTGTTGGAGCTAAAATTAATTTTGACAGAATCGTGTCCTTTGAACTATGGTTTGAGGGCTGGATTTGGATTTTGATTGTTTCAGTTCCTGGTCTTTGCATACTTTTTACTTTTAGTCATTTTAGGCAAGCGTTTGAAAATGTTCGCATTTAAGGGTAAGTACTTTGTGTAATCAACCCCTCCCACAATTTTAGTGGCTGTTTTTCAGACATTGTATACATCTTGTGGACATAATAAACATGTGCAAGTGGGTTTTGTGATGGAAAAAAATAATGTTGACAGAAAAATGGCCTTTAAAATTAGTCATTTTGGGCAACATTTTTTGCAGTTTAGCTTAAGGAGTTTGTGAAGTTTCTAAATGAGTACATGAATATTTATTTTTACAACAGCTCAAGGTCATTCACCGACCTTTGACCAAGGTATATCGAATATTTCAAGCTAGTCCTAGAACCACCGGGTCAGTTGTAACCCAATTTTATTTAGAGCCTACAGGGCTTACAGGAACAAACCTTTCTACAAGTGGTCCAGGTCAAATTTCCAACATGGCCACCACGCCCATATATGGTAAAACCTTTACAAATCTTTTTTTCTTCTGCTATGTAACATCTAAGACTCAAGTGCTACTAATATTGTTTAAATGATGACCTCTGGTTGATTTTTAAGGCAAGTCAAATTTGCTTTCTAGTGCTTTTATATTGAATTTGTAGAAGCTTTTTATGCAAAAGGTGATAAATAGTCAACTAAATTAGTACAGGAACATTTTTGTGAGATAAAGAGCGAGGTCATTCTATGTCCTTTGACAAAGGTCTCTCATATTTTGAGTGTTTCAGACTATTAGATTGGTTCAAATGATAATCCTAGTTAGATCTTTGACCATTTTCCTCAGATAAGCGATTCAGGCCCTCTTGTTATTAATAAGGGCGATGCACACGGATGATTTTATTTTCTCGCAAATGGTAATGGATATCTTGGGAAGATAATCTATCTCATAAATCAGTGACCTTTGCCGACAGAAATCTGGTATGACATGCAAGAAAGTGCAGGTTGCTTAAAAGGAGTTGTATGGAATGTAAGGTCTCTGAGACCAGTTAGAAAACTTGAAAGGCTGACTCATGCACTCATGCAATGGACAGGTATTACTGTAAAATAATGGTGCTCTGTGCTCTGTGAAATACGCTGGAAAAACTTTGGTGGGATGCCAACAGATGAAAGACGTAGAATGTTTTCAGTCGATAAGAGAACAAACATGAGTAATTGGAGTTGTTGTGCATCAGGACTTGGTGAGTCCTGTTTTGGGATTTCGACCAGTCTCCATTTTTTTCATCATCACCAGCATACAGGTTTATGCACCAACATTTGGACACAGTAGCATTGAGGTTATCAACTTCTACCAGCAACTCCTGGAAATCATAGACCAAACACCAAACACGGAGATTTTGTAGTACAAGGTGATGGAAATGTTGAAGTTGGGAAGAAAGCACAGGCAGACTGCGGGAACGTTTGTGGACCCTACTGCAATTCAGAGAGAAATGAGATATATCTCAGACTTGTAGAGTTTGCAATCGTTAATAACCTATTACTGACAAACACCTTTGGTCCTCATAAACCACCCAGAGGTAAGTCGTGCCACGGCCAGATGGGAAGCACCACGATCAGATCAGGGTGGAAGAGTTTCCGTTCAGGAGTTAACATCCATGGGACAAGAAGCTTTGCTGGAGCAGACAAAGAAAGCAACCATGACCATGTAATGATGACTTTTCCAGATCGTCTGAAAAAGACAAGAAAGCCAATTCAGCCAAGATTGAGGATTGATCTCGAGAAGTTAAGCGACCCAGATGTATTATACACTTTTCAAGCATCAATAGGTGGATAATTTGCATTACTCATTGGCCATAGGGATGATGACATGATCACAGATACCATGATAATCACCTGCAATATAGCAGTGACTGATGCAGAGAGATAATTAGGAAGGAAAATCGCAGAACCCTGGGTATTCACAAGTCTTCTCGACCTCTGTGATGAGAGGAAAGATTTGAAGTAGAGGCGTTATGAAGCAGTAAAGCAGAAGGAGCAAAAGCATACAGGCAATTTAACAAGAAGATTCCTAAGTTGGTGAATAAAACAAGGGATGACTGGATAGGTATAACAAGAAAAGATACAGCTGGAAAAGGATCAGATTTCAGAGAAACAGGGTAGATTCACAACTATCCAAGACAAGTCTGGGAACTTTCTTACAGTAAATCAAGAGATTTTCCGCAGATTGAGAGAATATTTCTCAGAGCAATACAATCGTAAGAGCTATGGTGAAAACGAAGATTTAGACTGCAATCAGCCCATTGAAGGAGATCTACAACCGATCCCTCAAGAGGAAGTGTAGATTGCAGTAGCAGCATTGAAAACGAAACGGCCTGTCGTTGAAACTATACGAACAGAACTTGAACAAGCTGGCGGGGTACCATGACTGATGCTTTAACGGGGATCTGTTACAAGATCTGGCGAAGAAGAGAATGGCCTACCTCATGGGCTCAGTCGCTGATAATTACACTGAGTCTTCCTAAAATGGCCAACCTACAGCTCTGCTACAGCTACAGGACCATCAGCCTCATCAGTAAGTCATTTCAGCAAAGCCATGCTAAAATTTGTCTTGAACTTGGCTCAACGCCAAGCCGAAGATGGATTGATGGATGGGTGACTTGCGATTTTACGTCCTTTTAAACAGTATTTTAGTCAAATCGAGACGATGGAAGGGTGATAATGAAAAGTTGTGTGCAATGGAACACCGTTAACGTTCTAAAAGATGATCGCCTGAAGCGGGAATCGAACCTGGGACAGCTACATAAGCAGGTCAGCGCTTAACCTACTGAGCTACCGATGCTCCCCCAGGCGGAAGATATAGATTCTGCAGAACAGGCTGGGTTCAGAGCCGGAATATGCGCCACATTACAGATCTTTAACCTCAGAATCCTGTGTGAAAAGTTCTTCCAACGTCAACAAAATTTGTACCATATCTTCAGTGATTTAAAAAAAGCCTGTGACAGGCTCTGGCATGCAGCGTTGTGGGACACCATGCGGCAGTACAATATCAGTGAAAATCTAGTTTGCACCATTTAGAAGCACTACAACAAGGCTACAAGTACAGTACAGTTGATTTACAGCACAGGATAATGTTTCAGAACAATAGTTGGAGTTAGGTAAGGATGTTTTCCGTCACCGACCATCTTCAGCATTTTTCTCGAACGGATTATGTCTCGTGCTCTGAAAGAACATGACGGTCAGCATAGGCGGCAGAAATATTATTAATTTGCGGTTTGTCGATGATGTAGATGCTCCAGCAAAGAAAGGGCAGGAACTAAAAGGCCTTGTTGAAAAAAAAATGACAAAATCTGCACAAGATATAAGATGGAAATCAGTGTTGAGAAGACAAAACTGATGACAAACAGCGCCGATGGCATCCAAGGAGAAATCAAGGTAAAATGGCAGATGCTGAGTACTGTACCAAGCTTCAAAAATCTTTCAGTAAAAGGCTCAAAACCGGTAGGTCTCTCAAGCATTGCACAAACTACTGCAGTCTTACAAAGCTGATGCCAATTTGGAGAGATAACAACATATCTCTTGGATACAAAGTAAATCTGGTGCGCTTCCGTTTCATTTCCTTATTTCTATCTGCCTGTGTGTCATGGATTTTGACAGCAGAGTTAGATAACAGAACGCAGACCTTTGAGATGAGACGCTACCGAAATTTGTTGAACATTTCTTAGAAGGACCACATAATCTTTGAAAGATCCAAGCAGCCATTCGAGATTAGAATAAACTCCTGACCATGTCACAAAACGGAAACCTAAGGTGGTTTGGCCATGTCTCAAGGTCTTCTGGTTAAGCAAAGACGATTCTTCGGAAAATTGTGAAAGAAAAAATGAAGAGACAGAGAGTAGAAGAGGTAGGAATACGATATTAAGGAGTGGACAGGGATGGACTTTGCCAGCTCAACTAGGGCGGCTGAATACAGAACAAGATTGAAATGGATCGTTTCGAAGTCATGTATGGTGCCCAAACAATCTTACAAGGTTATGGGATAGAACGGAGTAGACAGGAATAGAATCAAAACACAGGCACACGACTTGACATGGCCAGCTATGATTTTCGTTTCTGTGGTGTGTAACTTGCTTCTGCAGGTCTTAACAGACAAGACACCACTTATCTTATTCTGATGACAACATATATATTTCCAGCTCAATGTTGTGAATATAGGTTAAGCTTATGTATCCCACACACACACACACACACACACACACACACACACAAACACACACAAATAATAAATAAATAAAGGGTTGAAAATAGGGTATGCATTAATATGTTTTCTTCTTCCAGGATAAAAAAACATGGGGCCGTATTCATAAAATGACTTAAGTGGTTGCTATGCTGTTGCTATGGCTGAATTTCTATGAAGGAGATTTCCTACAACTATGAAATTTGCTCTGGAGGAACAGTCTTTGTAAGACTGTTCCTCCAGACCAAATATCGTAGTTGTAGGGAATCTCCTTTAAAGATATTAAGCCTTAGCAACAGCATAGCAACGACTTATGTGGCTTTATGTATACGGCCCCAGTATACCTATACTATATAGTCAAACAGCTATCAGTAAGTATTTGGTGTCAATTATTTTACGTCTTACCTTCCTGAGCTATCATTTTTAATATGTGTGGCGGGAATGCTCGCTTTCTTCTTTCTAGAACACTTAAGTCTGAAAAACAATGATAGATAGTCAATTATTAAGAATAAATACTGTTACGAAATCAAGTGGGTTCAAAAATGTGTCATGCTCATCATGTTATTGGGTATGGGAGTTTACTATGCTCCGTCTTACAAGACTTTTTACTGCTAACTGTACCTAGCGCATAAGCACGGTAATTTGTTGTTGTTTTTTTTTTTTTTTTTTTTTTTTTTTTTTTTTTTTTTGGGGGGGGGGGGGATTATAACCAAATCATTTTCACAGTGCCTGGCTGCGTATTGTGTAGGCGCAAAAGATTAGAACATGTTTATTTTACATGCCAATTTAGGATTATTCGCCATTTGCCAAATTCTTATTTTTTCTGATATTTGTCTAATTTTGAGACGTACTTTAGACTGCATGAGTTGTTAAAGACATTACTTGGAACATGTGTTGGAGGCTTCGCTTCGGGAACTTATGTTTTCGGTTGATACGGTAATAAGCAATGCCGTGACTTGTAGTCATGTATTCATATGATTAGTCTTAATTCCAGGGATTTCATGCTTGTAAACGAATTCTTTGTATCCCTCTAACAAACAGCGCAATGCTAGTCGTGTATAGTCTCAAAAATTACTTCTACTGATTAATTTTGTAAGGAAACTTGCAGGTTCCGAGAATGGGGCATCCCGTGTCGACGTACATTGCTGACAAGTCAGCAAGCGCCTCTGCTAAACAGGCAACCACATTGGCAGCTAAGCCAGAAGCATAAGGCTTCTCTTTTTCAACCTCTAAGGGAGGAAAATATATAAGCAGCCGCATAAAGAATCAGGCTAGAGAAGACGATATAGGCTGATACAAGCCGTTATGTTATAACAGGCGAATGAGGGCAACTTTTCAACGTGAATCCTATGTCGACGAAAGTCGGTGAAAACTCCAGTACTGGCTGCGACTGTGGAGACTTCAGCGGGGATCGTCGCGTTTTCGGAGTCTCCAGCTGTGTTTGTAACTGTATCTATCAAGTGATGGGTTTTCTCCTGTTTCTACTGTAGGTTTCGTAATGGTAATCTAGCTCTTATGTCCGAACTGTTGTTTACTTAGATTAAGTGACCGGTTCTTATGACTGTGGACTCGATCGCCATTATTACTCACAGTAGAGACAGGTATATTTTTGCTGTTGTATGTTTTATGTTGTATGTAATTGCAAAGCTTTGTTACTTGTTGTTATTGTGGGGATCAACGTAAAGGAGGCCTTAACATACCGGAAGTCCCTCAGCATTCCTCGCTGCGTATTTGACTCAGTGGTATGGAGTACGTCTTGGATAATCGGTGTCATCTTTCTGTAGTCAACTGACTGAAGAGAGATTGTACCTCGTTTGACCCTCGACACACAGACTGAGTAAAGGAGGTCGCAACAAGTACGTAGGACACCCAGGTTAAAAAACGAAAACATTTCAAACATTTGGACAGATAGCTAAGGTCTGAGCAAACAGTGCAGACCCAGATAAGGTTGTTCCACAAGGATCTGTCTGCTCAGTGTGAACGCTGTTTGGCATTCTGTCTTAAAGCATTATAAACCAATCTGTGAGATTAAATGACAGTTATGGTAAATATTTACATGTCCCATTTTCAAGCTATTTTTTAGTAAATGTTAAAAAGTGGCAACGTTTTTTTTTTTTTTTTTATCATTTTTCTCCTTTCAGCCAACATGTCATGTTACCTTTCGAAGCATGTTTTTATGCCAACATATCACATAATCCTATTTCAAGGTTTAAGTCTTACATCGTCAAATGTAATTATTGAATTACTTAAGGTAGTGATTTATGGTAAATGTAAAAATCTGCATAAAACCATAAAAAAGTAACGTATCTCCCTGAAAGTTAGCAGACTTCTTATTTTTGTTGTTCTTTACAGTTTAGAATACAAAATAGACGTACATGCTTCTGAAAAAAGTGTTTTTATAAGGAAAGATCAAAGGGTAATTTTCTGCGCAATAATCAAAAAATTAACATCGTTATTGAAAATTTACGTAGTCCTGAAGGTGCATTATTGCATAATGAAGAGCGAGCTAGCAATTATTTATTCCAACTCTTTCTCAAATTGTAATGTAGACCAGATGATAACGGTAGCTTTTTTCTCAAATGTTCAACACGGACTAGGTAATGTACACTGGATGCATTTATTAAATATAGGGTAGGCAAGCATACCTATGTAACACCTACAGTATAAATAATACATTACTTACATGATCACTGGTGTGTAGATGAAATTGTTCAACCTTGTTAAAATAGTCTCACCTGTTTCACCTGTGTGTTTTGACAAAAAAATTTGGACACAGACCTCATCTTTTTTCATCTGCTCAGCCTGATAATGTGTGAAAGAGTTTGGAAAAATAATTGCTAGCTCGCTCTCCATTATGCAACAAGGAACTCTCAGCACTAAGTATATTTTCAATAACAATATTATTTTTTCAGATTATTGCGCACAAAATTACCCTTTGATCTTTCCTTATAAAAACAATTTTTAACTTAAAAAAATGCTGCATTTTGGGAGTCTGAATTGTCAGAAACAACATAAAGAAGGAATATGCTAAGTTTTGGAAAGATCAGTGGTATTTTGAGTGTTTTATGCAGATTTTTGTCTTTGCCCCAAATCAGTGATTATCACCACCTTAAATTAAGGTCAATGGACATACGTCAAAAATAAAAAAAATAATAAAAATAATAGATTTTATTTACAGAGGGTAATACACATTCAGTTAAGCAATAGTCTTCCATGTGACCCTCTCTTAAATGCAATTCAGGGGAGAAAGCAGATGTCATTAGCTCGCCTGAATTTGATTGATTGATTGATTTGATGCTTTACGTCCACGGTAAAAAGCTATAGTCATGTCGGAACGGTCAGTTAACCTAACCACACTATTCCTGGGCAGGCTTAGACGTCCTAAGCGGTTAACCAGTACTAAGTGCACATACTTTCGCCAGTAATTGACAACAGCGGCGGCGGCGGCGGCGTAAGCGAAATGATAAAGTTTTACGTTAAAGTTTTTAAGTGATGGACAAGGCGCTGTCAGGCGAACTATCCTGTCCCACTGACAGGTCTTGTTTTTATTTTCCTCTCTTCTAAATAGGTTTCAACCCTAATAGGAAAGAATTGCTGCGCTAGCATTATTTTTGTCGGTTAAGAGTAGACCTTTTTGGAAGGTTTATTATGTCACGTGAAGCAAACACGGCGTCACAAAATTTTTCAACCTTTGAAAAATTTGAGGGCAAAAATATGACAACACACTGAACAAACATCTAATCTTAAACCTAGGTCGGCTTCGATTTCAGATAACAGCGAAGCCAATCAAGTTATTTATTTTGTTTTATTAATTTATTCAATCCCCTGTACGTGTAACCATCCAACTTAAAGTGAATGTCTAAAAATGCTGGCTAGAAATTTTCGAGAAAGACTGCATAATGTCTTCTATGGGTGTAGGGTAGAGTCGGGTAACTTCGGACATGAGGGTAAATTCGGACATACAACTGCAAACAGTGAAAATCCAGATGAGATGGCTCATCATGAGCCGTCTCATCAGGATTTTCACTGTTTGGTCAGTTATTTTTGTTTTAGTTCCAAACAATTAACATATACACCTTTCCTATATATCAGAGTCAGTTCGAGTTTTGTCCCTTGCTAAGCCTATGACGTCATCTATAGGATAGGTTATTGTTTTTCATTGTGTAACCAAAGAAATGCCGGTTTTCCGTATATTCAAAACTAACATTCAACGGTTAAGATTAAGACAACTATTTTGTTCCAGCTATATTTAGCTCTTTCTTAGTCGGAAAATAAGCTTTATAACTTATAGCATTTGGGTATTTGACATAAAACTAGATGATTTCTCACTAAAATTTCGGACCAAAATTACCGCAATCGAAAGAGTATGCATCACCAGTACAGCTTCCAAAACATAAGCAAAAGAAAGAAAATCGCGGAAGATGTTCAGACCGTTATTACAAAAGATACAAAACGAACGATTAGCTGATTATAAAGCAGACACACGCTAAAAATGACAACAAAGTGTGCTGTGACACGGAATTCGTTTGTGTAATCACCGAATTGCGCGCATAACCGCAATAAACAAACACATATGATTGTGTATTACCTAGCGTGTGTTCGGAAGGCAGCTTTAAGAACACCTACCGTGAAATGGAAACGATCAAATAAATAATACCGAAGATAAGTAAGAGATGGAAAAAATAATATAAATTCAACCTCGGGTTCAAACTTACGGAAAACTGTCTGGATGCTGATGCTTTTAGATCTGTGTATCGTACAAGAAACCATAAATGTCAGCGCTATAATCTGTCCGGTAATAATACGTAGTTACTATCTGAATGTCGGAAAAATGGAAATAACTTTCCAGATTTACGAAACTTATTTTTACGAAATGTAACTTTTTTATATTGAACAAACGTGAATGTATATTGCCGGGGTGTTAAAACACGGCGTCGATGAAAGGGGTCATGAAAATCAAGAGCGACCTGTCTGGATTTTCAATATGATATTAAAATAAATCCACAAAAACATATATAAATAAAAAATGTTACATGAAAACGGGGCAATTATACTTTGATTTGGTCTTTCAAAACGTCTGCTTTATGCATGATATGTGTGTTTGCAGTTGTACTGAATAATATGGGATATCCTATAGATGACGTCACAGTCTACTTGGGTAGATAACTCGTGCGCGACATAATCGATTTATAGGAAAGGTGTATAAATGAAACAATGTCACTGTCCGAATTTACCCGCTGTCCGAAGTTATCCAACTCTCCTCTATACGAGCAAAACGTGCCTACAGCAAGCACAACAATACGTCAATAAAATAATGCAAACCAAACCTTCATCCTAATATTTGTTAAACTCTCTCATAGGGCTCTGCCAATACATGCATAATGTTAAAATCCTTGTGTGTATTTGCCTAGTTGCTCTCAGACAAGTAGGCATTCCTATAATGGCACAATAAAAGGACATATGTAAAAACACTTTGGCAGGCTATATATATCTATAACGGTAAAAATGCATGTTTATTATGTTAAAAGATTGTCCCTAAAATTAAATAATTTATTAGCAATTTAAGTTCATTTTTAAATGATGATAAATTATCTCAGCAGCCATCAATTTATCAATCCAAATGAGACCATACCGTCCGCAAGCCTGACATCAACGAATCCTTCCGCTTCAAACTCCTCTTTTTCTGGAGCTGCTGCCCCTGTTTCTCTATACGGTTCATTGGTGTCAAACTGTTTCTCACCAGCCCAATCTACGAGTAGAAGAGAATAAAATCATTAAAAGAAATTTCCCGCAAGTACACATTGTTGTTCATCGGTGTCTGTCTCATGGACTGAAAAACCTACGAAATTCTCCTATCAGCAACAATATCCGTTTAGAAGAAATAGCTCTTGTGTAATCAAAATATGCAAAACACGAAAACATGAATGAATTTGACAAAAGACAAAGTGAATTAAATATAAGATATGGAAAGATTGTATTTGCCATTACTTGAAAAATGTAAAACATGGGTATAAACTCGCGTTTGACACTTTAATATAGAAAAAAAATATATATATAAATGATTCGCCCAGACAGTCACTATGTCTTTAGTTTTCCTAAAATTCTTCCATCGATCTTACCAATTCTCCAACCGTTCGAGATATTTTGATAAATGAGACCTAATAGGTGTCCTGGGGCTGTATTTATAAACTGACTTATGTCGTAGCTATGCTGTTGCTAAGGAGGAATTTCTATGAAGGAGATTCCCTACAACTAGGAAATTTGCTCTGGAGGAACAGTCTGAACAAGACTGTTCCTCCAGAGCAAATTTCATAGTTGTAGTGAATCTCCTTCATAGAAATTTAGTCTTGGCAACAGCATCGCAACCACTTAAGTAGTTTTATAAATACGGCCCCTGTTTTGTCCACTTATCTCTCTTGGATATAGGTTAAAGGCATCAGCTTGTGTACGCTATAATTCTTTTACACATGGAATCTTGGTTATATTCGGTAGAGATGCAGAAGCTACGTCACATTCAAGAACAACAACCTTCAATTTGTATCTCCCCTGAAGACAAAACCTTGCAAGCCCCACAACCCAAACAACTTTGGCGATAATCTGATAATTTTTGTTAGGGATGTAGATAAAGTTTGTGCAAATATGACAACTCTTATTTATTTATTTATTTATTTATTTTATTCCTTTACTAGTGATCTCACCTGAAGCAGAGTCTCAGATAAGGTGAGCGTTTTAAACTAATTCTTCTTAATGTTTTCTAATTATGTCCATTAAAGATATGTTCTGACCCGTCATTAAAACCTTCTCGACATAAAGCTTCTTTTGAGAGGTCACGCCAAATTTATGGAGGATGAACAAACACTATTTTTAGAATCATATTCAAATATTTATATTATACGTGCATTTATTGAAAAGCCCTGTGGTGAACCATTAGAACGCAATGTAGCTTACACTTCAATAACTACATCGTTTCGCGTAACGTTACATGACCTTAAGTGACGTCAAAATAAACCATGATTCTCCGATCTGATTTGACGTAGGCGAAGTTATGACGTCGTTGTTACGCCGTTGACGCTGTTCCGCTTTTATTGCAGAAAAAAAAAACTGCGTATAAATGTCTTTTCTGCTCCAACTGTTGCCACTAACGCAAATTTGTGGTCAAATAATAGGTAAAAATAATGTAAATGTAAGCAATGCACTTATTTTTCTGTTGGTCATCGAAATATAAACTTCGTTAGGTCGCTAGCAAAGTTAATGTGAGCCCCTTACGGGGTTCGCGTATTTTGCACGCGACCCTATGAAGATTATACTTCGATAAACATCAGAAAAAACGATATTCATTCCTTAAATTTTCACCCTTATCTGGGCCTCTCTCTGAAGACTTAACATCTTGCACTCAATATATTTTGGTAAAAGTTTTAAGGAATGTAGATTATGTCCGAAGGGCATGTCACGTGCAATAACGATACATATTACTCTATTCTTTTTAACAGTTAGCTCCCCTGATGACGAACATTTTTGCAATGTAAAAATCCAATAGCCTTTAAGATACTTTAATTATACTTTTTCGGGACAAAGATTTGGAAGGTCAAATGGCGTGCTTGACAAAAAAAAGGTTGCGTGTGTATACGATTTAAAGCTAACACTCTGGAAACATAGTTTTTCTTCTTTTTTATGGAAGCAAACACCTCTCCTCACAGCTACGGTACGTTGAAATGAATGCATATTGACAGAAACGAAAAAAGGAAATAATATTTAGGATGTCCCTGGTAGATGTGCTAACTCAAAAAGAGATTTCTGTACAGAGAAGGCATGTAAAATCGTGCATTCGTTTCTCATACTGCTTTCTCGCCAATGCCCCCCCCAAACTACCGTGAGACCAGGCAATTTTAACGGACGTCATGTCAAAGAAAACAAAAGTGACCAGAGAAAGACAGAGAGATCTGATAGACATACGGCATTCCTAACAGCCTACGTCATCAGCAAGTGACGTATTCTAAAAGATACACCATTTCGAATGGTCCAGTGTTCGGATTTTTTTTCGTTAATCTTGTAAACTTCATGATTCTCCAAAAAGCCACTAAGTGCACCAAATACGGCAATGAAAGGACAGTCTTGCAACATGGAAGTCAGCTTCCGACATTTAGTTGATTTTGCAAATAGTTCGACCGAACATGCTTCAACTTATATTGTGATGTATTTAGTCGAAGTATTTGCAAATTCTACAACATTTCATGGAGTCACTTTCATGTTGAAAAAATGACGTTTTTTTAATGCACTTGGTGCATGCAGACCTTTCTCCAAAAGTTATCAACATAAAGAGAGTTGTTGGTCTATTCCGAATAGATGATTGCCCGAATAGGTGTTCTTTGATCAGTTAGTGACGTGTCGGATGAGGTAGGTTGGTGCCATTGACGATAACAATTCCATGTCACAATTTCCCCACGTGACCATGCCGTACTAACCTGTTATGTCATTTCCTAAGGCTCTGTACATTGCAAGGAAAAACACGCAAATGCCAACAAACTCTTGCAGACGCATACTGTTTCTGAAATATTACATAAATGAGCCGCAACACGAGAAAACCAACAAAGTGGTTGTGCGACCTGCGCAAACTCTTAGTTGTTTCCAACTATGGTTTGAGGGCTGGATTTGGATTTTGATTGTTTCAGTTCCTGGTCTTTGCATACTTTTTACTTTCAGATCAGCCTGGTCATCCGCCCAGTCTGATCAGAGTCTTTACAAAGCGCTTAAAGGAAAGCTAAGGGCCCAGGCTACTTCCATGCGGACAGCAAAGACTCTGATCAGACTGGGCGGCTGATCTGAGTCTGCGCTGGGCGCACAACCACATTGTTGGTTTTGTCGTGCCGCGGCTCAAATTACAGTTACAAAAGTTTTATGTGTCTGTCAAGACGGGAAAAAAATTACAGCATCTGGAAACAGGGAATCAGCTCATGATTCTGCACTGTTAGGGTTATGGGTTCACCTCTATGTTTTTCGCATCTTTTATACAATCCGAAATAACACTCTTGACTCTGTTTGCTTCCCTACACAACGTATTTGCTCATAGGAGAGTTAATTATGTCTTGGAGTAGACGCTACTAAGAAGGGCGGTAAAAATAAAATGAGCCGCGACATGACAAAACCAACAATGTGGTCGTTCGCCCAGTGAATACTCAAATCAGCCTGGGCAGCCGGCCAGTTTGATTAGACTCTTTGTTAAGTGCTCCAACGGAAGCTAAGGCTCTAAGCTACCTTCATGCGGACAGCGAAGACTCTGATCAGACTGGGCGGATGCCCAGGCTGATCTGAGTCTGCGCTGGGCGCACAACCACATTGTTGGTTTTCTCGCGTCGTGGCTCAAATGGCTAAGTCGCTGCGCCTGGAAGTGTTCCAGTTCAGAAAAGGCCCCGGGATGAAAACCAGAAATGCAGACGTCCGGTAAAAATCAAACATTTGCAGACCAAAATCAATTGAAAGACAGAAACATATAATTGAGCCGAGACAAGAAAGTGGCATATGTGCATGCGTAAGCAACTAGTAATTGTGTACGTATGATAAATATTCGTAGCCAAGTCTGATGTTCCCTCGGACATTTTTCCTCAAATAATTTAACGCTAGTAAGTAAATAGTAATTACGAGTATGTACGTACGTAAGTCGAATTCACTGAAATTTAAGCCGAACAAATAAAATGTTTATCAGCACACGCTACTCATTTATGACCTTGACTGCTACTGTGTTTCGTCTCTGGATTTACATATCGGTAGACGAATATATGAGTAAATTCATTTGTGACAGGGTGATGCGATGAAAAATGACACTACCCTTACGGATCATTTTACTCCTATAGTTTATTTTAAAATTTCATGCATATTCTACGTGTGATTTTGAATGTGGTTTAATATTACATCACGAAGGCAAAACGTTTTAACCTTAACCAGTCCATGTCAAACTATATTGCGCAAAAGGTCGAATGTATGATAAGTTTGAGAAATTCAAAAGCATTATTGACTTTGATAATCATAGTACTCGTAAAAATCAAAATACGTGGGAAATTCGTAAGTCTAAGAAAGCAGAAACAAACAATTTAGCCGAAAAACTTAAAAACCCTAATATAGGTCAAAAAGATTGGTGGAATACACTCAAAAGTTTTATTAAACCTGATCATAAATCGACTATACCGCCACTCAATATAGATGGTGTCGTTTATTCTGATGGTAAAGATCAGGCAAACAAACTAAACGATTTTTTACTGAACAAAGTAACATTTTTTGTCACCACTTCCGGATCTACCTCCATTTAAATTTGAATCCATTTCAGTTTCCTCTGATGAAGTTAAATCAGTGCTGATTTCTTTAAACATAGGTAAAGCCTCAGGTCCAGATTCTATCAATAACAGGCTTCTAAAACAACTTGCCCAGCCATTAACTTCTCCACTTAAAGATCTTTTCAAAGACCTTTTGGCTATTCGTAAAGTTCCCAGTGTATGGAAACAAGCCAATGACTCACCCATTCGTAAAAAAGAAGATCCCTATCTAGTTATAGACCAATTCCGTATCTTAGCACGGTGGGTAAGGTACCGGAAAGAATTGTGCATAAGCATATTTTTAATTTCTTTCAAGAACATCATAACAACCTTGCAATCAGGTTTTGTCCAGGTGACTCAACCGTAAACCAATTAGTCAACATTTATAATACATTCCGTAAAGCACTTGATGAAGAGAAAGAAGTTCGAGCAATCTTTTGCGACATCAGAAAAGCGTTTGATAGAGTTTGGCATAAAGGTCTCATCTTTAAACTTAAATCTGTTGGCATTTCTTGCTCTGACCTTCTTTGGTTCGAAGACTATTAGGATAATAGAAAACAAAGAGTAGTTTTACCGGGTGCTTGCTCAAACTGGACTTCTGTTAATGCAGGAGTCCCCAAGGTTCTATCTTAGGTCCCCTACTCTTTCTTTTATATATTAATGATATTGTTGCAGACATAAATTCTTGTATAACACTTTTCGCAGATGACACTAGTCTGTATACAATTGTAGAAAATCCTGTAGATGTGGCGAATGAACTGAATTCTGATCTTTTGAAAATACACCAGTGGGCGACAAAGTGGCTGGTAACATTTAACCCTGCAAAATCGGAGTCAATTGTATATTGCTGAAAAATTAATACATCTTATCACCCTCCAGTGGTTATAAACCAGAAACATATTATAGAGGTAAATTCACATAAACATTTAGGAGTTGTCTTGTCTGACGATTGTACGTGGCATGACCACTTAGAATATATAAAATCTAAAGCGTGGAATCGTATAAATGTAATGCGTAAGTTGAAGTTTACACTTGAAAGAAGATCTTTACAAACCATATACTTTTCCTTTATTCAACCTCTTTTAGAATACGCTGATGTCGTCTGGGACAATTGTTCGCAGTACGAGGTTTACGAGCTCGAAAAGATACAAAATGAAGCTACATTGTGACAGGAACAACGAGACTTGTATCTATCAATTCTCTTCTTTTGGAGGTTGGTTGGGAATCTTTATCCTCTCGCCGGAAAAAGGATAAGCTTGAATTACTTTACAAGATGCTGCAAAACGATCTTTCTCCTGACTATCTATCCTCTCTTGTTCCACCATTCGTGGGCAATACTTCTTCTTACACACTACGTAATTCAGCTGATCTAAAAACTCTTCATGCAAGATCTCAACTCTATTATAACTCTTTTCTTTCATCAGCTGTCCGTGATTGGAATGAACTGCCTGTCGAAACACGTTACCCTAATAAGCATAGCATCTTTTAAGCGAAAATTATATGCAAATGTAACTACTCCACCGAAATCGTTCTTTGAGGGGAAAAGAATGGGACATATTCATCATGCAAGACTTGGAACGAAGTGCAGTTCTTTAAATTATCATTTATTTTCTAAAAATATCGTCGATGACCAGTTATGTCTTTGTGGAGCTGTCGAAGATACGAAACATTTTCTATTTCATGTGATCGCTACAGAGATTCAAGACAATACCTATTTGACAGTATCTCGCCTGTCTGTGAACCAACCCTTGATATACTTCTTCATGGGAATTCTGAGCTTTCAAAGGCGGAAAATAAATTGATATTTATAAAAGTAAAAAGTATGCAAAGACCAGGAACTGAAACAATCAAAATCCAAATCCAGCCCTCAAACTATAGTTGGAAACAACTAAGATTACAAATAATCAAGATACAGAGAACATATGGCCAACCGAGTGAGCAGCTTGTTCCCAAAAGGTGGCCACTCAGCAACCCAAACCGAACCAAAAATAATAAGAACATACATAAGGTAAAACATCACAGAAACTCTGACACCAAAAACAGGCAACAGAGAACCACAACAGAACTACCGCCTTGGAACGGTCAGTAATGAATTACTGGGGGGCTTAAATCGATTTTACAGGCCCAACTTCACCCTCAGTTTCTGAAGTGGTACAAAATATTTAGTTGGTTGTTCGGTTCGCATGATAACCCTCTAACTCGTCTATGGATCATCACGGTAAACACATAAATCAAATTTCAACACCATGAAGAAGCAAAGACGAGGACTCAACAGATACAACGGGCCGTCTGACAGGTGGAGATCTCTGGTCTGCCAAAAAAACCCACTGGAAATCTGAAGCAAAAGAAGGTCACCAGTTGAGCCCCGGTGGAACAAGCAACAGACAAAAAGGCTCCGGTCCCAACCAACAAATATATATAGCTTTAGGTCGGGGCCATCATAGAGTCTGACGCCCGTTCCCCCGGTGTGCAATTAAAGAGTGCAGCAAAGCTATCAACCGTGATTGGGTTAATCACTAAGCATGCAGACTGTCGCATAACATTTACATTATAGCCAATACGTTTGTGACGTATTATTATTTATCGGAATTGATCAGAAAAATCAGTCCTACCCTTAATCTTTTTGAATTTGTATACTAAGTCACCATAAAATTCTGGTTCCGATAGGCCTTGGTGTAAAAGAAATTTTAATCCGACATCAAATTTTGAAACCAATTCATGGTGTTTGCGATAGAATTTAGAAAAAGCCTGTCTAACCTTATGATACCGATAGCCCCGTTGAAGAAGTTTAGCAGTTAAACATTTATTACGAGCATTAAAGTCATCTACATGACTACACACTCTAGCAAATCTTATAAGTTGAGAAATATACACTCCATAAGAGGGACGACGTGGAACGTCACCATCCAAAAATGGAAAATTAACTGTATCAAAGTCAAAGTCATCACGTTTATCATAAATTTTAGAAGATACAAAACCGTTAGAAATAGATAGATGTAAATCCAAAAAGGGGGTCTCGGTATCTGAAGTATTAGCTTTATTCAATTTAAGTTCAGGTGGGTAAATTTGGTTGACCATGCTTTCAAAATAAGGATTATCAATATTCAGAAGATCGTCTAAATATCTAGAGGTTGAGTTAAATGCCTCAATGATATCAGCTTGATTATCAACAGAAAGAGACGTCATGAAATCTCTTTCATAACAAAACAAATCGGCCACAAAAGGAGCACAATTTGTACCCATCGGAAAACCAACAATTTGTCTGTATATCTTATTACCAAATCTGATGTAAATATTATCTAAGAGATATGATAAGGCGTCACATACATTCTGACATGACCAACGTTCATATCCTCTATATATTTTACGGTCAGTAGAAGTGAAAAACGCTTTCTTATCGTTACAGGCAATATAAAGGGTACCTTCATCTTTGGAGATTCAAGTAATAAGCTTCCATAACATAGTCCATATTTTGATAAGAGTGCCAAAACTATATTTGTAATTTGAAAGTATGATTTCAAATGAAAGACCTAGCACGAATTATTATAATAAACTATCATACTTTTTCATCAGCTCATCTTCTCTGAAGACCTATCTTGTCGACTGTGGCATGCACACTTGACAACGTCCATGACTAAGAAACGTTCCTCTTGTTTTTCTTTCTCTACACCCCATGGAGCTAGTCATTTTTATGAATTGAATTGAAGTATATAGTTTTTGGTTTATTGAGCTGTTATTTGATATACATGTATGAGAAATAAAAAAAATTTACAGGCTGTATACAAATATACACATAGAAATGATTCGGACTGTGTGAAGGACCTCTAGTTATCAAGGAATCTTAACAGCGAACATATATTTGAGGATTCGTCCTCGATATGAAACTAGTAAGACGAGTACCAACGTTAACCTCCCTGAAAAGCTAGAGCAACAAAAGTCCAACATTGAAACCTGGTGGCCCAGCCACAGACAGAGCATCAGGCCCCCGCCTACTTTACTCGCAGTTTTAATCCGGATCTATCATAGAGTCTAAGGCCCGACCCCCGACCCGCCGGCGTGCAATAAAATAAGTGTGCAAAGTTGTTAACTGTGTTAGGCTTAACAACCTACCATGCAGACTGTCGCGTGACATTCATGTTTTATCCAATTCTGTTGTTACGAAAATTCATTTTCCTAAATTGAGCAGAAAACTCATTTCGACCCTTCCAAAATACTGCAAATATGTAAATCAGTCTTGTGTATTTCAGCTATAAAATGGGTTTTTTTTCTCTCTTCCAATACAATCTCAAAGATCTAGATCCGTCTTGTAAGACGGATCTAGATATTTGAGAGTGTTTTGGAAAGAAAAAATCCGGCATTGTAGCCAAAGAAGTGTGGTACTACACTTTACAATGAATGTTTATGCAAAATAGTGTGTCTATTGATAAAAAGATTTTTTTAATACTTATAACGCTTGCTAGTTGGGCTGTCCCTGCGGCAGAGTCATGTTCTACCCGAAGGCTAGGTCTTTGAGGAAAATTTTATCAAATCCATGCAACGCAAAATAACAATCTTTAGTTTTCGGTACTTAAACAGTGATTTTTTTCTTTTTCTTTTTTGTAAATCCGTACTCTCTATTAAGCCCATAGACCCAACAGCCAAGTCTTCCTATTTTTCTCTTTTTTATGCAATATCACACCTTATTACGTTCAAAGTCATTGGTATGAAAAGCTAACTGATCTTCGATAGCTGTATCATTTTTCACCTCATCATCCTATTACCAAAATGTACTAAGTTTACTCGCGTGAACACATCCTTTTATACATCAAGATTCGTGGAGTGAACACCTAGCTTATGAAAGCACTGTAAAGACTCAAGTTGAAAATATGCATACTCGTAGAACATAGGCTTGCTTAGCATCTGAAACATTTTGGGGTTGAAGTTTGTGAGCGGCGGAGTTTTAATATGTAAGTAAAATAGTGTTGTTTGTTGTTTTCTTGCTTTACGTCCACGGTAAACAACTATGATCATGCCGAGACGGTTAGTGAACCCAACCACACTATTCCTGGGCAGGTTTAGACCTCTTAAGCGGTTAACCAGTACTAAGTGCACTTACTTTTGCCAGTAACTAACAACTGCCTTTCTTGAATCAGCAGAAGGAGAAACGGAAGTAAGGGGCCGGATCGGGTATTGAATCGGGGACCTCTGGCTCTTGAGTTAGATGCGCTACCGACCGTCCTATAAAATGATAAAAAAATATATTTCTGTTTTGTAAGTACATATTTATATCTCACTCATGATGTGACTTTCAAAATTAAATACTTACATCATCCGTGCGTTTATTGAAACCAGTATAACATAGTGCAGTTTATACTTCAATAACTACATCGATTCACGCGACATAACATGACGTTAAATGACGTCAAAATAAACCATGGTTCTCCAATCTGGTTGGACGTAGGCGACGTTATTACGTCGTCGTTACTTCGTTGACGCTGTTCCGCGTTGAGTAGAAAAACTGCGGATAAATATTTTTTCTGCTTCAACTGTAGTCCCTAACGCAAATTTGTGGTCAAATAGTATATAGAAAAGAATGTATATATAAGCAACGAACTTAGTTTCTCTGGTGTTTATCGAAGTATAAACTACATTGGGTCACTAGCAAAGTTTACATGAACCCCTTAGGGGTTCACTTACTTTGCACGCGACCCAATGTAGTTTATACATGTACTTCGATAAACATCAGAAAAATGAAATTCATTCCTTAAATAAGTTCAGTTTCATGTATTTAAGTATATAAAAAAATAACGTATCCTGTTAACGCTAATAAGGACAACTGCTATAAATTGGTGTCTTTCTTCCCCAGCTCAATTATCTGTAGCAGATATATTCTGTGTCAGATATTTCACTGGGGACAACTTACGACATGATTACATGATTCTTACGGTGAATATTTTCAATATTTTAAACAAAAGAATACGAAAACTTATTATATTTCAAGACAACTTTAATGCAAAAACAGTTGCTTCGTACTACAGTCATTTGTCTATATTTATGACATAAACTCCGTTACCAGGAAATTCCTTGACTGAGATCAGTGTATTTAGATGTATCCTTAGGCTAGTAACTACATTTACTCGTATTTCATACTACGGTTACATTTGCTATATGTAGACAAAGGCCACTAATGCGGCAACTGGTTTTATTACATTTAATCGGCCTTTTAAATGATTTTCTTACCCAGTTTTGAGTTTGTTTTCCAGATTTGTATTATTATACGTTTCTAATATTGAATGTGTGTAGCCCATTAATTACATTAATTTTGCTCGTAGTATAAGAGAATGCATGATGCGATTGAGGCCTACAGAAGGAAATCTCAGGCAAGTTTTCAGATTATTTAGTCTTATGCGAGGCTAGCCGAGTACAAGACTTATGTAATATGAAAACAAGCCTGAGATTTCCTTGTCGAGGCCTCAATTTCATCATAAATTATTTTTCTCACACTTAATTAAGAAGCAGAATATCCATTGAGCATCTTAACTTCTTGTTTAGGTCATTCCTATAAACTTCAATCTAATTTTCCATTAAAAGTTCTGACACGCGTGTAAATTTCACCTTGTGCATGCATTTTTCATGACTAGCAGCTAATCAGAAATCTACAGTGGCACTTCATGTACATCACTGGCTGACAATTTGTTTATATACATGGCAGGTGGCAGCAAGTGGATTTGTTGAAAATAAGTGTGTAATTAATTGGGCTGTACTATCAAGCAATGATTGATTGACATTTTGAGACAGTGTTCTGAGCGTAGGCTGACTTAGCAGCCCATGATAGAATATTCTCACCCATTGGATAAAATTATCCCTTCCTAGAGGTGTCTGAGATTTTTCTATCTCGGCCTGCTATCTCAGCCTAGGCTCAGAAAGCTGTCTCAAAATGCCAATCATTGCTATATAGTACAGCCCAATTAATAACACACTTTAATTCAACAAATCAACTTACTACCTGTCATGTTAATTGCATGCAAAATATGAAATTGACACCCATTGATGTACAGGAAGTGTCACTGCAGATTTCTGATAAGCTGCCAGTCATGAAAAATGCATGCACAAGGTGAAATTAACACACATGTCATACTGTTAATAGAAAATTAGCTTCAGACTCAACAAGAAGTTAAGAATTCAATAAATATTCTGGTTTATAAAACATGGGTGAGAAACATAATCAATGATGGGGTTGAGGTCTCGACAAGGAAATCTCAGGCTCGTTTTCAGATAATTTAAGTCTTATGCTCGGCAAGCCTCGCACAAGACTAAATAATCTGAAAACTAGCCTGAGATTTCCTTGTCTCGGCCTCAACCCCATCATAGATTCTATTAATCACAGACAGCTCTAAACAAGGGATAGTCTTGTGTTATGAGTGAGAAATGACGGGAGGTATTCATTTATGCACTTGCCTGTTGTCGTTGTTCGAGCAGGTTATTCTAACAATGATCACAAAGCGCGAATGCGCAATAATAAAAGTCTCATCACTTCCTCTGTTTCAAGCAAACATAATTTATCAAACTTTCCTATGTAGGGTCGAGTCTCGTAATTTCGGACAGCGGATAAATGCGGAAATACCATTGCAAACAGTAATAATCCAGATGCGACGGCTCATGAGCCATCTCATCAGGAATTTCACTGTTTGCCTCGTTAGGTTTTCTTTTTAAATTCCAAACAACTGACATAAAGGGAACAGTGTCACTGTCCGAATTTACCTGCTGTCCGAATTAACCTGACTTGACCCTATTTCATCCTGAGACACAGGATGATGATTATCGCACGTCACGATTACGTCATAACTGATATTTTGAAAAGAAATAATTTTTGAACGGATAGGGAAATCAGTTTTATCTCAAGTTTTACGAAGCCGAGTTGGATATGATAAACTGCAGTTACTCACAATTGATTTCCTATGTCAATCATAGTAACTGCCACCGTTTCGTGAAATGAAGCCAATTACCAGGCTACTACAAAGCAGCAATTTTTCGCTTACCATGAAGCATTCTGGTAAAGGGGATTCGTTTTTTAAAACCAGATGAAAGACGCTACTCTTTATGACATTAAATCAATTTTCTCATCTGTATTCCGTTACTATTTTCGAGTTTCAGAATGATTCTATCCTTGGTGATTTGTTCAATTTTAATCACAACTAGGACCGTATTAACAGACAAGCAAACTGATACCGACAGTAAGTCCTCAGGTAAGTAAGTATATCTAATTGCCCCCATGGTGTCCCTGTAATCAGTCTAAATTAAATGAATGACTAACCTTGACGTTATCTTTTAACTATTTCTATGCAGTCGGACCCAACAATTTTGCGTTTTCTGTATATTCTGTTTATGCAATTATTCATGTATATTGTGTCAGGACAAGGGAAAATAAGGCAGGGCAGACAGGACGTCATAATTCTGATAATTACTTTAAATTTCGAAAACATCCCAGCAAACGCTGTGTTTTATATATAATATAAAACATATTCACGCCAAACTTAGTGCGACAGACACGTTTTTCTGTATTTAAATTCTTCAGTGTCGCTAAATCACACAAGTTTGAAAGAACAGAAATGATATGCAGGTCTCGGCAGGCAATCAACATTCTTCTTCGAGCCATATTTACTGCTGCATTCCGCGGGAGTTAGGTAAGAGACGCCTACGTATTGATGATTGTATGCATGTGTGTTATATGCCTGAGCTAGGCAGGCGCTAGTAATTGCGAGGGACAATCTTTTAATCTGACCGAGAAAACTTTTCCTACTTCAACCGCTATAATGTTCTAGCTGTTCCTGGCACTGCGCCAAATGTAATAGACTAATCTATTCTGTCGGATCCTTCAAGGATCTGAGTTCCTTTGCAACAGACAATCAATTCAGTGCATTTGATTCATTTACAACTTTAACCATACTCTCACATCCACGCTCTCAAAGAGAAAGTCTATACACATAACTTTAAAATCTGACAGTGCCTAGCACTAATAAATCCAGTCAATTAAGGAGAAAAAGTCCCAGTTTTTCAGTGATGTTGAATCCTACAAACCCGACATTATTGTCGGAGCAGAAACCTGCCTCATACCTGATATCTCTGATAGCGAATACTTCCCACATGAGCTCGATTTAAACGTTTACAGACGCGACTGTGTAGACCAGAAAGGTGGTGGAGTTATCACACTTCTTCACTCCAAATTTACCTCAGAAAAAAGCTTGAAAATAAATCAGATTGCGAAATCCTATTGGTCCAACTGAACCTTTCTGGATTCAAATCAGTTCTGACTGGAGACTATTACAAGCCTCATAAATTAGATCAGCACAGTTTTGATGAACTGAACAAATCTCTGACCTTAGCTAAACAATCAAATTTAATTACCTGGCTTCTGGGAGACATTAATCTTTAATCTGGGAGACTTTAATATTCCTAAAGTTGACGGGGAACACCTTAAGCCTATATCAGATTGTAGTCAAACGACCTTCTACAGAGAGTACCTTGAATCTTTTAGTGACTGCATTCTTGAGCAAATGGTGACCTCCCCAACCCGACGTAAAATTCTCTAGATCTGTTCTTCACAACAAACCCATCCCTCGTGGACGATATTTTTCTCACCCCTGGGCCCAGGTTCACACTCATTCTTAAAGTTAAGGATCACCTTAAAGTTAAGGTGAAAAATTTCGCTCTCAGAAAATCCGTATTTAAATTATTCTGAAAATCGCAATTTTTGCGTGATCCTACAGACAATTGTCATAGAAATGTAATACGAAAGAAAAATCAAATGCATTTAGTTTTTGCAAGGTTTTATTTACATACGAAATTTTGGACCTTAACTTAAAGGTCGTCCTTAAATTTAAGGAATGATTGTGAACCTGGGCCCTGGTCTTTCGGACCACGACATTGTAATGGCCAAGGTTAATGTTAAACTTGAAGTATCAAAGCATGTCCCGCGTAATGTCCCGCGTAATGTCCCGTTGTATAAGAAAGCAGACTGGGACCAGCTTAAGCATTCTATGGGGGATTTCCGCATAGAAATCACAACGTCTGACCTTGCTACCAGATGCTTAAACCCTGTAGAATAAGTTTGCTACCAGACTTCAGCAAGGTATAGACACCTTGATCCCAGTCAGGAAATCTGTTACCCGGGATGGGTTCCCCTGGGTCGACCAAGAAATCCGCCGCTTAATACGTAAGAGAGATAAGCTATACAGACGCTGGTCCAGGTCCAGTATACCATACGACCATAACAAATTTCTTGGACATAAACACATAGTACGGTGGATTTCATTAAGACCCTTTGAAAAGTACCTACACTGTAAAAATTGCGCTTAGCTATAAAACACAAGTGGTTACATGTTTAGGTATAAACATGTGTAGGAATATATCATATAGCTAAGCATGTACGCCTTTTCTATTATTTTCCCGGGCAAAGTCAGCTAAACGCGTTTATATTGTTACGCGTTTCGGATGAATCCATTCTCTCTTTTCCCCGTTGAAGAACGAAAACAAAAAAGAGGAAAATGTTGACAGAGGAAATTTTCAAAATAAAAGGTAAATATAACCAGTTTTGTACACGTTTAGTTTCTAAACATAAACCTAAACATGTTGCAAATTGAACATGTTACGATTGAAACACATAAAAACGGACTGCATTTTTTGCATTGATTCTAAACACATTTTTAACAGTGTAGGTGAATCATATTTTAGGTCTCAATTTTGTAATAGATGACCAAAATATGGGAGATCCCCCAAAGGTCAAAACAAAGAAGATCCCTTCTCAAGCATTATTCTCAAGATTCAAATGACATTTCTTCTCTGAGTAGGGATATACAGACACATTCATCTGAAACAAATAAGGCTGATACTTTGAATGGTCAGTTTCAGTCGGTGTTTAGCTCAAAGACCCCAGTATGTTTTAGGTCCCTTGCCCAAAATTCATTATATGATTTGCATGACCCTGGTATTAAAAATCCTCCTCTTCCAGCCCAGTCCATACTCCAAACTGCCAGATATAAGCATTTCATATGAAAGCACTGACACGCTCCTCGTAGGCTTGAAGCCACACAAGGCTGCAGATCCAGGCAAGTTTAATCCCACTGTCTTACAGTCTTGACATAAAGAACTCTCTCATATCATGCAGCTGATTTGGAGGTGATACTGTAATGTACCGTGCTCTTAGCTCACCTTCCGAAGGTCAGGCCTTCAAAAGTACCTACTTAGCCTAGAACACTGTGACAAGATGTTGGATATGAACTTTATTCCCTCTGATGTCAGGTCCTTCATGTCACTTGTCCACTGTCTTAACCCCCTCCCTCTCCCCCATTGGAACTTGATATTGAGCTGGATAGTGTTTCATCTGCAAATTTTCTCGGGGTCACCAATTCTAACATTGAGTACTAATATTGATGATATAACAAAGAGCTCCAACCACACTCTCGGATTTCTGAAAAGAAACATTCGGTTCATAATAAGGACATGAAACTAGTAGCTTACTCAACACTAGTAAGGCCCCAGTTAGAGTACGCTTCAACAGTATCCCCCCACCCACACGAACACACACTGTCACGGTAGACACAAAGTGGACGAGGTCCAAAGAATGGCTGCCAGGTGGGCGACAAGGTTATAGTTACAAATCCAGCGCTACTGCTATGCTGAAGGACCTCAGTTGGCACCCCTTAGACCACCGATGTATAAATAGTTGTCTTATGATGATGTACAAGGTCACATATGACCTTGTTGCCATTCCTGCATCTGAGTACCTTGTTCGTAACACTAAACTATCAAGACATATTCGTCCACTTTGATATAGACAATCCCCACTTTTAAAGACTACCACAGGTTCCATATGCTCTCTTAGCCCACTTACCGATCTTTCCCACCATGGCGCAGTTCAGCAGTGCTGTCTGCCAGGTGATCCATGTCTCTCCTTAAAACCAATTTCTGTTTTTTTTTTTATCTTTTAATTATATTAACAGTTTTTATCGCACAGTACAAACTCATCTCACACACTTTCCTTTTCCTATACATTTGTTTCAGCTAACCCCCTTCAGCACTTGGTTTGCCGGAACCCGTCTGATGCCCCCTCAGTGATTGAGACGTAAAGGTAGATAGATACGCCCCCCCCCCCCTCCTCCCCCCCCCCCCCCCCCAGTGCTAACTTTATAGGGTTTTCATAATTATTTATGCATGTAGTTGATATGCATGTATATTGCAATAATCATTGCATGTTTTATACTCCATTATTCTAGGTGTCAGAAATTTCGTTAATTCCAACGAACTGATTGTGGGCTTGATGTCACCAGATGAGATATCTGATAGTTCTCATTACGGTAAGATAACTATGAGCTTTCTTCATGTATTTTGGAGAAGAAGGAAATGGCTGAAAGAGTCGATAGACACATTAACTCGTAAGGAAAAGGGGTTGTGAAATTGCAGCAAATTTAATATCAACTGAAAAACACTGCGTTTGTTCATAGCTGACTGTTTCACTGCTTTGTCCGTGAAAGCAGACAGATCTCTAAATTTTACATTCTTACATTCTTCCAGTGATTCTTTTCATATACATGATATTGATTTAGCTTTCCTGAGCCGACGACTCCTATGTGCTTATGGAATAAACACTCCGCTTATTCACTAAGCTCATAAGAGCCGTCATCGTCCAGCAGCAGTGTCAGATAACTTTTCCTCCCACCCCGCTGTCTTATGCTATATTCATTATTGTCAAACTGATGAATATGAGCCGCGACACGACAAAACCAACAATGTGGTTGTGCTCCCAGCGCAGTCTCAGATCAACCTGGGCATCAGCTCAGTTTGATCAGGCTCATCGTTAAGAGCTCATAGGACAGCTAAGAGTCTAAGCTCCCGCCATGCGGACAGCGAAGACTCTGATCAGACTGGGCGGATACCCAGGCTGATCTGAGACTGCGCTGGGCGCACAACCATATTGCTGGTTTTGTCATGTTGCGGCTCATATTTCTTTTAAGTTAGAATGATAACTAAAGAACTAAAATCGTATCTTCGGAGGCAGAGTGTTGCATTAATGCATTGTATATGAAAACTAGCAGATCCGCAGTTTTCTCGTTTTCGTTGGCATTTTTCTTACCGTGTTATCCCTATTTTCCACATTTTGATCCATTTCACCTAGGGATATATATCATTATTTGATGAGTCAATTTATCTGATGATTATGGTGCTTAACATTCATTATTGACAGAGTAATATCCCTTTTTCTGGGTAAAAGAGATTTTTACCATGACTAAATCTCCAAGAAGACGTGTTGCCAATCTCGGTTATAAAAGGTAGTCGAACATATGACAGTGTCAGGCCCAATCTTGTTACATACAAATAACTGGTTCCAAGAACCGTTCGTATCTGGAATAAACTCTGCATGTGCACGATCTGACCCCAGGTTACTTAAGTTCTTCATGCTCAGCACAAATGAGAAAACTATTAATAAACTCTGTGCTTATACCATACACTGTTGTTGACTTAAGGCTTTAATTTTCAGCTCAATTTACTCAATTCTTCACTAAGAATTGGATTTGGCTAAGCTCTCAGATTCTATTATAGTTCAAATTTCAAGCTAAGCTAAGATGAGCATGAATTGTCAGGTCAAATAACAGAGATTATTTTATACTTTGCAGGTTTTGGTGCTACAAACAGAAAAAAGCGAGCAACATCAATCCTTGCTCAGATAGGTAAACTATTATTTAGTAATACTGTTACATAAATATCGTATTTATTGGGTCCGATAAGTAACATATGAAAGAAACCGTTAATTCTACTCCCATGCTATCAAAAATACTGAAATAAAGTCATCACAGAATAAAACATCAGATCTGCAGGCCAGCCGTTGCCACGGCAACCCAATTTGAAAAATAAAATAGCCAGTAGGGTCCTAGACGAGGTTTATTTATTTATTTATCTGTAATCATTTATTTATAATTTTTTAATAGCAACAGAAACACTTCAGCTGTCTTTTTCCCAGAGGCTTGATTAGATATCAAAAGGTTGGCCATTAGCTCAATAACCTAGGGGTTTCAAGGATATCGAGAGGCTCTGTGTTTGAGTCCCGGTCGGGCCACGATTTTTTCCTCCCCTCTGACATACGTTTATTTAACCCAAAGTTTTGTTGTAAAATGACTGTTTGGCTTATTTCTCAATTACAACTAACATGCAAGCAAATATTACCAGTACAAGCTTAGGGATTGGAACGAAAGCAAATTGCTTATCGAGTTCCTCTCTGTTTGAGGATTGTTTAATTTCATGCAGGCTAGATAACGTCATAAATCAAAATTTACACTTGCCACTGACTTCCCATAGGTAAACCTATTAGAGCACTGGCTTCATGCACCGATGAACGACAATTGATCATGTCAGGTTGTCGTCAAGCGACGTCTGGGGTAAACAAACGTCTTGATTGGTCCGCGTAAAGTTCGATTGCTGCCACGTTATGACGACGGCTGTTCAACGTAATGGCCGAATACGTCGTTACAACATTTTCTTCGACGCATATCTTGCATATTCTACATTATATTACAACGAAAACACCACAGGAAGGGTCTAAAAGTAAAGTGTAAATATAAGAATAAAAATTTGATTTTTCAGCGTTTATTGTGTGAAGAAGCCAGTGGTCGTCGCTAAAATTCTACAAGAAGCGCTTCGCGCTTCATGAAATTTTAGCTCCATCCACTGGCTTCATCACACAATGAACGCTGAAAAATCAAATTTCAATTCTTAATTGATGTTAGCGCACCTCTATGTTTGGCCGCCAATTTACGAGGTAAAATATTCTTTTTGACTTCCTTTTTGCTTCCTTAGATGACATCATGAGTCCTTCGAAGACAGAGACTGAGTTTTACTTTTTTTATTCATCCCTCCTAGAGGAAAATTTTATCCTTTAACGGTTGTCCGGCATTAAGAAGTGCGGCAAAAAAAGAAAAGAAACAGCAGTTATGCTCCTCTGAATGTGTATCCATGCACATTAATGCGGGTATCTGTAGTAATCAAATTTGTTTCAATTCTTCAAGCTTAAATCATAATATCATCAAATATTATGTTTATTTACTTACCTATGTATCAGAATGTCTTTGTATCGAGGAAAGGATACTTTTCAATATGTTCCTTCATTGTTTAAGGGTACCAGTATTCGCAACTTCAATTGTGTTTCGTTTCTCTGAACATTGAAGAGCTTCGTTTTAGGTTTTGAAGTTTTAGGCTACTATGAGATGTAATAATATCCTCCCATTCCTACCAGACAGACATCCCCCCCCACACACACACACACACACACACAAATATATGGAAGACAAACATTTCTTGGTATGAATTCACCATTCCGATGCCATGTTTACTTTGACAAGTATGCATCTCTATATTAAATGTAAGCTAAAATCACGTACCTATTATTGGACATTCAACTTGTGTGATTTTCTTTGTGGGACTGTGTCACATGCTGAATTACAGTTGCATTGTGCATCTACACACTATCAGGTGATTTTTGGTTACATTCTGGGTGTGGCTTGGAAAGGTGCTTTATCATATGACGTCGCATCAGAGCGTGTAATAAAGCCATGCATTACTGTCGCCCAAAGATAATTTGTTTCCCGCGCAAATAATCTAGCATGCCCATTTAAGGATAACAGGTAAAACAGGTAGTGAGTAGCCTCGGGCAATTATCCTCAGCTTTTGCAATACTTCCATGAGTATATTTCTTAATATTTCATCATTCAAACAGTTGGTACGTGGTCGAGTGGGTTAATGGCAGCAGTAGCGAATTCTTTTGACAATAAAGCAGTTTAGTGCGAGTTCGAAACTCGTGCAGTGACAATTTTTTTTCAAAGACTTTTTCTCAAGAGTTCTTACTTACTTCGTATTTAATATTGTTACGCTGATATTTTTATCAGTCTTATTCATTTTTTTTTTCTTTTTTTTTTTTCTTTTTATTTTGTATTATCATTTTTTTCTTTGTCAGTTTTATTTTCTATCGTAACAAACTTGAATAGATATAACGCGATGGTATAATGACCTGTAAATATTCTATTCCGCGGGTGTCACTGGTTCGATCTCAAGATTCAATCAGACATGCCGTCACGGCATTCAGAGACATTAAAATGATTTTTCCAACTAGACAGCGTAAGCCTACTGGTATATCGAAAGCGTCTGATTGAAATCTCAACATCAGTTGCAAAAAACAAAATAAGATTACCCAGCAGCCACATCACATTGAATTAACGTTGAATCAACGTTGCGTCGACGTTGAATCAACGTTGAGTCGACATTGTTTCAACGTCGTGTGCCTAATGGGTAGGTATTTAGCACCGAGAAAAATAATAACCTCAAAAGCAAGAATATCAAACAAGCACACACACACAAAAAAAAAAACACGTGTGATTCGAACCTACGACCGTAGACAAACCAAGCTAGATCTTGGTAATCTGGTCCACTGAGCTTCTTTGATTAGTAATTTATTCTGTGGCAATTTAGCCATTATAATATGGTCAGGCGTCCTAACTTACTACAGGTAAGTACCTGTCACCCCTTTCAATGGTGCGTGCCATGTTTACATCAATGTTTGTCAATAACACATTATCGTTGGGCCACTGTATAAACGATAATCCACTATTGGATTGTTTATGCAAATTACGGAGTAACGTTATGCGTTGGCGTCCATAAAAAATGTTGCGACTTCTACTGGCGCAACCGTGACGGTTTAGAACAAAATTTGCTAATAAAATGCATAGCCTCGTATCTTATTTTTTTCCCCAACTCGTTTAATAAATTCAATAATACATGAGCACTCAAGTAAGATCCTCTATCTAAAACCCTGAAAGTGTTTCCATTTGCCTTTTGGTCACATATGGACATAATCATATATGTGTTCCCGTTTAACACAAGTTTTATCATATTGTACATGTAGGTGCTGCTGCAGTACAATTTCTCCTAAACGGGGCCCGGCGTCTTCGGTCAGGAAGAAGCCGATTTCATCAAAGATTCGAGAAACACGGAGATTTTAAAACTGCTCTCAAAGACTTTTACTCTGTTAATCCACGTGACGTGCATATCGAGATCGTCGAAAAAGGAATAGGGAAAGGAGTAAGTTTTATTTTTAATACTCAGGCTCTCGAGTAAGACTTAGAGAGTGCTATATAAGCCGCGACACGACAAACCCAACAAAGTGGTTGTGTGCCAAGCGCAGACTCAGGTCATCCTGGGTATCCACCCATTCTGATCAGACTCTTCGCTAAGCGTTTAAAGGGTAAGCTACCTCCATGCGAACAGCAAAGACTCTGATCAGACGGGGTAGATGCCCAGGCTGGTCTGAGACTGCGCTGGACGCACAACCACTTTGTTGGTTTTCTCGTGTCACGCTCATTATGTTGTTGACTCAAGTG
Source organism: Ctena decussata (assembly GCA_963989385.1). Lineage (NCBI taxonomy): Eukaryota > Metazoa > Mollusca > Bivalvia > Lucinida > Lucinidae > Ctena > Ctena decussata. Next base: position 3,894,914 of record OZ022502.1, on the reverse strand, counting down.
TTTCCTTTGTTTTTACTGTCTGAACGGACATCATTCGAAGGGCACCTTTGGGTCTTTCCGAAATCAAAACAACACACGCGTCACAGGCTTTTATAATCATAAACCCTGACGTTGTTTATGAAAAAAAATAGAACCAAACAGGTATGATCAGGGCAACTTTTGTCCCCCACTCAACTTCACTTGGCATTGCATGCATTTTATTGCTTACCATTTGAATAAATGGGGGCATACAGAACCTATGTTTTCATAATATCATAATTTCTGACAGGTCCGTCGTGTTTCAGTAATGTTTTAGGTAACTGCAATAAAAGAGCCATTCCTTTACATAACATAAGGTTTTGAAAGCACTTGATAATAGGCTTTTATTGATATGCAAATTGTTGTGATATCCCTACCAGCTAAATGTGCACTGCGCAGGGCATGTCAAGTTTAATACTCCACCATCTAGAGTGTGCCTGTCCGCTGACGTTTAACAGCAAATTTCAACAGATCAAATTGAAGTGTCTCAACTAAGAAAATGAATACAAACAACATATGAGCCGCGACACGACAAAACCAACAATGTGGTTGTGCGCCCAGCGCAGACTCAGATCAGCCTGGGCATCCGCCCAGTCTGCTCAGAATCTTCGCTTGGCACTCAAAGCGTAGCTAAGGGTCTAAGCTACCTTCATGCGGACAGCGAAGACTCTGATCAGACTGGGCGGATGCCCAGGCTGATTTGAGTCTGCGCAAGGCGCACAACCACATTGTTGGTTTTCTCGCGTCGCGGCTCATATGTTTATTTTGCCTATGAACAGAGTTATGGGAATTTTTATATTTTTATGTTGAGATAAGCGGGAAGATGTTCCAAACGCTGCAAAAATACAAAGTGAAAATAAACATAGAGCCCGGGGTCCAGGTAACAATACATCAACACTTTGTCTGTATTCAAAATACAAGATGTGCTGGAGGCCGGGCCAAGATATTTCTAAACCCACAAAGGCGACAAAATTTGTCTTTTTTTGTAAAAAAAAAGGCTTGGGTATGGTTATATTCAAGATTAAAATCCAATTTGAACAGACTTTAAAAAAAAGCTGCTCCATAACTCTTATGTGGCAATGTATGGGTTGACGATTTTCTAAGCATTTTGTTCCTTGGCGTCTCCTTAAATATACATGAGCCCCAATTTACTCCAATATGCACTGGGTTCCTTGAAAATATGGCCAACAGTTGCTATCGTTACCTTTTTGACCGAATACATCACTGCCTCTCAATTTTATTTTCAGCTTCTTTATGTTACTGCCTTTAAAGCTGCATCTAGCTTTGCCCTGAATGGTATTCTACAGCACAAACACAACTTTAAGGCCATCGTGCTTTCATTGCGGTTTCATTTGTTTTATGTTCTGTGCTGTTTAATTTATTGTGTTCTCATTTTAACCCTTCTATAATGAAAATAGAAAATAGGTAAAAATAGTTGTTATATGTTTTTCGTATAATTTGCTTAGTCTGTTGTAACTATCAGAGAGTGGTTTTCCCCCTCCCCCCCCCCCCCCCCCCCCCCCCGGAAAAATGGCTATAGGAAGGACGGCTATATAGTGGATTGTCCGGACCTCATAGAACCGCTTTTCCCCCATAGTCCTTTTTCCCCCACCGGGAAATTGGCTATAAGTGAATTTGGTATGGCTATTGGTATTTTGCGGAACGGAACGAAACGGAACGGAATGGAACAGAGACATTTTACGGAATTAACCGCATAAGAAATGTATCAGTACTTCAAGGGAGGCAATTAACGCGATAAATTAAAAAAAAATCAATATGCAAATTTAGCAACCATATTTTCATGATAATCAATACTTACTTATTAAAGGAACGAGAAGGGTGTGGTTTCGTCCAAACGTAGATATTTATATACGTATACATACGCATGCAAGCTTACAGGAGCGTACGAACGGGTGCTTTGTCTAGTCAGGGTGTTTATTGCATTGAAAATCATAATCGGATTAGTGTCCCAATGGGAGTCGAGCCCAGGACTCCTGCATGAAAGGCGACCACTAGTCCAGGCACTCCACTGCGCGCACACACAGATGAATGCTTGTACAAACACAAAATTATACAAAACTACGCACACAATCACGTACACTCATATCCGTTTTTGGCTAACATGAAAAGCAAAATGCCTACCTGTTTTCCCGAAAACAAAAATAAGATTGATGGACACATGCATGCGGTTCTAGCATCTGTTATCCATCGATATTTTACGGACAGATACTCGTATTTCTGTTTCAGTCATGAACCTCACTATTATAATTGGAGAAGGAGCAAATTCCACTAAGAAGCGTGTTTTCCTGCAATCATATTACCAGGGGGAAAATCCACTATAGAGGGGAAAAACGGCTATGCAAAAACACATATAGTAGATTTTCCCCGGGGAAAATTGGCTATATAGTCATATTTCCGGGGGAAAATTCTACTATATAGGCAACTTTCCGGTGGGAAATTCTACTATGGAAAAATCATAGTCATTTTTCCGGGGGGAAATTCTACTAGGGGGGGAAAGCTACTCTCTGACAGTAACCCTTCTGTTGGTCTAAATTATTTAGTTCAGTAAAGATAGCTAAGTTGCCACCTATTTAGAGCTGCTGACTCGGCTTATCGCTTGTAATTTATTGTTTGTTGGGATGTCTTTGTCAATCTTTCCCTTTGATGTTGGGGATAGGGTTTGGGATCTGATTCAGTCAGTTCCTGAAATGTAGTTACTCTTTAAATTTGTCGTTTCGCGGCTTAATTATGTTTTCTGTTTTGCTTTGTATGTGTTTTGTTTTAAATTCAATTCTTTAGTTCCCAAATCGGCAGTTCTGGGGGAACTAAAGAATTGAATTTAAAACAAACCTCCAGTTCTGGGGGAGCTAAAGAATTGAATTGAATCAAATTATTATTACTATTATTATTATTTATAATATCATTATTATTTGGAAAGGTCTAGTGCCAGTCGACTGGCAATAGCCATTTTACGTTAAAGTCGCTATTGCCAGTCGACTGGCAATAGCGAATTCACGTCAAAATGGCTATTACCAGTCGACTGGCAATAGCCAATTTACGTTAAAATCGCTATTACCAGTCGAGTGGCAATAGCCATTTTACATAAAAATCGCTATTACCAGTCGACTGGCAATAGCGATTTTGACGTGAAATCGCTATTGCCAGTTTTTTTTTTTGTTGTTCTTTTTTTTTTTTTTTTTTAAGTTTTTCTTCCCATTTCCTAATAATAAATTTGAAGCTGAAGATGTTGCATCCCATTTTAAGTTTATAGCTGCTTAGTAAGTGTGCCTTACTTTACAGATATTTTACTTCTGCGAAATAACCAATTTATTTAATTCATTTTATTTCATTTTTGCTTAGTAAGGAATTGTGGCAATATGCTTATTAAGGAGCTGCGTAAGCTCAGTGTGTTATGCACTGGCCTGCTACGGTAGCGGTCTGGGTTGAATCCCGATAGAGGCCGGAATTCTTTCAACCGTCAAAGAGGATCCTTAGAAGACAGCCTTTTTGTAGCACCTGCTTTCTACTCGATATGACTCAAATATTGTTGAAGGGGCGTAAAACTGCAAGTGATACATCAAAAATTTCAGGGATCATCAAGCAGAGTGGGAGAAAAAAGAGCAGGTGTCGTTTTGGTCAGATAGCCCCTCAACAATACAAAGTTATTTTCGAGTGCGGTCAGTTAACATGAAACTTCCATTTTGTGATTTCCAAAAATGACTTACAGGTAAACGCCCGTAAAAATAACGGGGAAAGGACTGGCAGCTGGTTTCCAGTTATTCTACCGTAAAATCTACAGGATTTTTTTTACAGTGCATGGCCTACAATGTTTCACTATCACCCTCCCATCTTCCTTATACGACTGAGGGCCGGTAGCTAAGTGGGTAAAGCGCTGGCCTACTGATCTAGCGGACTCGGGTTCGAGCCCTGCTTGAGGTGTAAACGGGATTCCGCTGCACACAGCCTTTCATTATCACCCTCCCATCGTCTTGATATGACTGAAATACTGTTAAAAAGGACGTAAAGTCGCGATTCATCCATCCATACTTCTATGACTGAAATACTGTTGAAAATGATTACTGAAAAACGGTTAAAGGGATTAGGAGGCATATCATATCGAAATTAGAGCGAGCCTCCATAGATGATCATTATCACCGCTATGGGTTCGAGCTTTATTCGAAGAACAGATCTGCCCACGGATGGTCTTCTCCGGGAACTTCTTTGCATGAAATAGGCCTGAGATATTCTTGAAAGGCTCGTAAAACCCAACGGCAGCCTCAATCGCTCTTGAATTTGCTCCCATGTGTAAAGATGAACAAAAAACATATTTAACTGAGGTTTAATTCAATTTTCAATATTTAGGCTATGCAATAAATTAAAACAATCGCTCTTCGAAACTCATGAAGTAATCCATGACAGTCATGAAAATCCATGCCAGTCCCCTATAAGAGCAATAACTGACACGCACAATACCAGTCCGATGATCTTAAATGGACTGGCAGTCGTATCATGCTTCGTGTTCATAGGAATTTTTAAACAGGCTCAGTGTTTGTACTTTCAGCGGCAGTAATGAGACCACTGATTTTCTTGGGTCATTTTAACAGGACTGAAATATCTATCTATCTATCTATCTATCTATCTATCTATCTATCTATCATTTCATTGTACATCAGACCGTCTGCCTGTATATCTGTCTAAAATACGCGGTATCGATTAATCAGCGATAATCGATTTTTGATCAATGTAGGTGTGATTTAATGAGCATTCTCTTCTCTCTTTGTTTTAGATTCTTCATATTATTAAATCAAAAGATTGTTTCTACAAAAATGTCAGGATCGGACGCGCAGACTGATCTGAGTCTTCGCATCCCGTATGGTACTTGTTCACGCGAAGCCAGTATGTTATTGTTGTTTTTTTTGTGGTATGTGACCACAGCGATATCTGATAACAGTTACAAATATACTCCCTCGTCACGTATTGATTTTATTTGTACCAGTCTCACGAATTTGATTGAGGTCCGCGATTCTTTCAGTTATATTAAATATTTTTATGACAATATTTTGCACTACACCGATAGCTAATACTTCAGAGCTGCCATGTAAAAAATTCGTAAATATACAGCAAGGAAGCGAATGTAATTTTCTAGACTGATACCAGTATCAAACTTGTATAAAGCATTCCAGATACTCTTTTCCGAACAATGACTCTGTACTTTGGCATCGAACGTTTGTCCATACGGCTTTTCTTCCTTTCATATTTTGCGTTTGCTTGATATACATGTACGTTTTATAGATTTAAGTCATGTCACATTTGACATCATCGATGTCATCACCGGTAGTATAAATTCATAAGCTGCATATGATAATGATCATTCTGTTGGTTACGTATACATGTATTCATTTCAATATGTATTTACACATTGTAAGACTTTTAAAGCTGAAAAAATACTCTTCTTTCCGTATATCCAGCCATGATTATTAAAGACGCATCGTCTTGTTCGTGTGCGCTTGTTTATTACTCATCGTTAAATATCACACCTGAGGTACATGTAATCATCCACTAATCGATGTCGCGTGCCACGATTAATCGATACCGCTCCTTACCTGGACGTTTTGCAGGTTGAATGTCTATCAAATAGATAAACAGAAGCATGGAAGGAATATTTACACAGAGGGACGATCGGGCGAAAGATAGATAGATAGATATATAGAGCTGTTGTCAAAACTGAATTTTGATGAATGAACATGGAGATAGGAAGATCAGCTTTCATAAAAACTTTAATTATTGTAACTCGCCTTTTAGTTTCGCATTTTTAACAGTAACAATGACTTTCAAGATAGCAGCAAGTTCTTGAAATCACGATCATCCAATTGTCACTTTGGAAGTTCATTTGTCGAACATTGGCGAGATTCTTGAATCCGATTTGCGAATATCAGCAAAAATGAAGGTATTGTAAAGGTTAGCAAAAAATGAAGGTATTGCGATTATTAAACGATTTACAGTTTATGCATGTAACATTTGATCATATCCTTTTTATCCATCTAAAATATCAAAGCATCCCGGTTTAAGTCTGGAGAATCGACATGACAAGATATTTTGGCATGAAATAAATGAAACCCACGGTATTTAACATTAAGTAAATGAATAAATAAATAAATATTAGATCAAAATAAGAGAAAGAAATAGTGAATAATAATAGTTGATAATAAGAAATAAATGGCCAAGTTTTTAATCTGTCATTACAGAGAAGGCACATGCTTGTGCTGAAAAAATGAGTCTCAGGGCCCGGAGAATTTCTTCCTCACTGCGACAAGTTAGTTTAAATTCGAAAGTCATGTGAAACGAGTCAGTCCATGGACGGACGCTCGGCGTCCCGTTACTGCGACTTTGGATTCGTTCCGCTGAGGTGCGGGGGCAACGTCGATATAAGAATTGAAATACTACTAAAAGAGTCAGTCACTAACCCTGTGAAAATATTGATGATTGGTTCTATGGAATACAAAAGAACCACAAAAGATCCGCACGCCCGCATCCACGACGGTCCCCGCAAGACTTGGGGTGGAAGCGGACTTAATTTGGATATTAGGGCAAGGACCTACATGTACTGTGATTGGAGTAAGTGCGGGTGGAGTTGTTAGAATATTTTTGCTGTCGCCTGTCATAAGCTCTCGTCTTTCTCTTCTTTCTCCCTCTCTCTGGGAGACGGCTCGATGTAGACTGAAATACTGTCTCAAAGAGCCGTTAAACACAAATCAACCAACTAAAACTGGCAAGATGGGCGGGTACTGAGCTCAGGCTATTTTAAAAATACTACTTTAAAAAAGATGTGAAATATTAAAATAGGCAAATATAGTGAAAATCTATACAAATATAGAAACTACATGTATTTAAATTTATTAAACTAGATCTGAAGTGACTAGGGTTATGAGGCCGAGATGACTAGGGGCCGAAGTGACTAGGGGCCGAAGTGTCCAGGAATTTATTTCTAGGGGGGGCCGAGATGGTTTGTCCTCACAATAATATGGTCACCTTTATAGTTCTCTCATAATGTCCTCTTAACTACGCTTATAAGAGAGAGTGGGTAATTTTGGGGTTGGGGGTGGATTTTCATTAAAAAAACGCAGTTATATTTCAGAGAGACAGGGAGAGAAAAAAGAGAAATTTGTAGTATCATGCAGTTAATCTACTTATTTTTCATTGAGTTAACCTCGACTAATGACGTGGTTGCGCAAAATGCATGACCGCCGTCTCTGTATGGCCAAGCCAAGTAAACGCAGCTTGCGTGAGTTCGAATCCTAGCCCTCTGGAATGTCCTTCTTAATAACAAATCTAGATTTTAGACTACTTTTGTGCCAACTGCAGTGTTGGCGATTGCTCGTTTGGTTACATGTAAAGTAATAGAGACCAAAAGAGAATAAAATGTCGTTGCAGCAGTAGCAGCATGCAATGCAACAAAATGATTTTCAGCTCAGACCTATGCCCATGTTCCTAAATCTTTCAAGCCTTCGTGGCATTATATAAGCATAATCCAAAGGACTGCAAAAATAAGATGAAATAATTAAAATGAATTTCCTTTCCAGTATACTTGTGGATTTCAGATTTCAACGCAGTAGGAGCAAGTTAAGTAATTAGACTTAAGAAAACTAATTTAAAACCTATATTCAACACTGCAGTTTGTTGGTGAGCCACATACATGCTGCTGCATTAATGAGGGTGCAACAATAAATACACAGTAGAAACATTCACAAGCATTGCTTGCTGATAAGTAGTGTTTGCCTTTTTTGGATCAAAACTTAAACTAACTGGCAATAGCAATTTTACATTAAAATCGCTGCTGCCAGTCGACTGGCAATAGCCACTCCGTTATTATTTTCATTATACATTTTCCAGCCGTGACACCAAAACAGAATGTTTGTGTTTCAGGTTTCTAAGGTGACAGGACAAGTTGGCGACAAGAAACTGACGCTTGTGAAAAAGAGCCGTGAGTTCTTAAGAGAACCTGTTCTTGATATACAGTCTACATTGCCAGATATTGCCGACCCTGGAACTAGCCATTTGTTCACTGTAAAGGGAAATCCATACGATAGAATCATATATAAGAAAGATTTGAAGGACTAACGCTTTCGAAACAAGGAAACTGTTTAAGATTCACTGAATTATTTTTGATAATTATCATTTTATGAAACATCTCGTACCTTTTAAATCTATTTTTTTTTTTTTTTTTTTTTTTTTTTTTTCTTTTCATTTTTTGCCCGAATTTATTTGGCTACAGATAACGGTCTTTCCTTTCTAGAGTGACCCCAAATATTTAAATCAGTCTTATGAAACTCTGTTTGAAATGGTTTACCCCTTCCAAAAGAATATTGAATTCTAAATTCGTCTTATAAGACGGATTTGGATTTTTGGATAGTTGTTGGAAAGGAAACACCTCAATTTTACAACCGAAGAAATACGGTAATAATTTAGGCATTTTGAAATGTCATTGTTACTTCTAGCAGGTACATGTAGCTGGTCTGGTTATACACTGTTTATGTGTATTGTATTGTGTTGTGTTGTATTGTATGATGTTCCGTTGTAAGAGAGCTTTCTGTTCAGGATAATTACATGTACAGTGGCAAGTAAAACATGACGAAAATTCTAGCAATTTATGAAAATGTAATGTGCAACATGACACATCCATGTAAATGTAACATGTAAATCGACATTTTGGTTAGACAGATTTTCTGTATTTTGTGCAGACTTAGATTCTTAATGGACAGTTGTTATCGTTCAAATTGTGACAAACCTTTATACTAAGGTAGAAAGATAGTAAATAGAAACATAGGCGGGGCATTCAAACCAATATGCCAGCTAAATTATGTTAAATTTTCGGATGAATTATTCCCCTTTTTGGAACATTGGATTTTTTTAATAGGAACAACCTTGTGAAAAAAAAAATATCTGAAGAATCCCTTAAGCTTTGATTTTTGTATTTGACATAAAGCACAGGCCAAGGTGTAGATGATCTGATTAACTTTTGAGCCTATTTCCTAAATTTTCGGTTAAGTTATTCCCCCTTTTCACACACCGAAAGGCATTTTGTAAAGCTGCAAACTTGTGAACAAAATTTCTGAAGAACAACATATGCTAGGGTCTTTATGTTTTGCATGCAGGTTTGGACTTAGGAGTAAATGAACTGATCACTCTTTGAGCTTATTTTATAAATTCAGTTGAATTATTCCTTGTTTTCGGACAGACGCATTTCGAATAGGAACAAGCTTGTGAACAAAGTATCTTTAGAACCACATAAGCTAGGATCTTGATATTTGACATGCAGGATAAAACCAAGGTGTAAATGAAACGATTAACTTTTTAGCCTATTTCATAAATTTTCGGTTGAGCTATTCCCCTTTTTCGGACAAAGGCATTTTTATAAGAACAAACTTGTGAACAAAATATCTGAAAAACCGATTAAGCTAGGCTCCTTATATTTGGCATACAGTTACAGACTAAGATGTAGATTAATCGATTAATACCCCTTTTTGGCTTATACATTATGGAATTAACCTCCTTTACCATACGGTTGGGGGCATAGTTTTACATAAACACATTTTCTGGTTTCACTTTATCTTTAGACCCTTTCTGTGCTGTTTTCATTTTAATTTAGTGTAGCATATGCAAAAGTTAGCATCCAGGTGTTCGGCCAGTGCGTTAAACAGTTGTCGTCTTGACGGGGCGCCAATCAAACGTTACGTGGATCAAACACTCAGACGTCGCTTGACGACAACGTCACATGATCAATTGTCGTTCATTGGTGTATGAAGCTAGTTGCTCTAAAAGGTTAACTGATGCATAAGGGAGGTCAGTAGCAAGGTTAACTTATGCATAAGGGAGGTCAGTAGCAAGGTTAACTTATGCATAAGGGAGGTCAGTAGCAAGTGTTAATATTCATTTTCTGTGCAATGTGCGGCGGCCGTAAAAAGACTCCCTATATGCAGATTATATATTTTTGGTCCTTGGGGGGGGAGGGGCCGGCATTAAACTCATTTGAAAATAGAGTTACGCTGAAGCATTGATGGGGGCGTGGGCAGTTGCAACATTACATTACCGCACATAAACTCATTTAGGCCGAGTCTGCTTGTTTCGTACCTTTAATATGGCTTTGCTTCCAGAGGATCTTCTGTCCGGTTTTTTTTAAACACTTTACAAAAAAACCTTTCAATCCTTTGTGCGTGGATACGCCACACGGGTTTGGTCGTAAGTATGACAACTGAAACAACTTTAATATGCACAGTTTGAAAAATATGTCTGATCAGAGTCTCCACTGTCCGCATGGAGCCAGTTTAGACCCTTAGCTACGCTTTTAGTGCACAGCGAAGACTCTGATCAGACTGGGTCCAGGCTGATCCGAGTCTGCTCTAGACGCACATGCCACAGTGTTGTTCTTCGCGTGTCGCGGCTCACATGACATCTCTTCAATCACGTCTTGTGGGCTCTGTACCCTCTTATATCAAAGAATATTGTCTAAACAAATTTCCTATTATTATTTTAATTTCAACTCCGGATATCTCAAACAACTGACATTTCAAAGTGAAAATTTACTTTGAGATAGTAGTTTGGGGTGGTTTCGACTTTGAGATATCGACATTTGACTATGATTTAATTTTAACAGCATGGGATTCCTCCCTTTGGAAATAATTATGTCCTTTGTCTTTGTTCGTTAAGGGGAACAATCCAGACACATCATTAGACAGGACCGCAGAGATGATTAATGAGCCGCGACACGAGAAAATAAACAAAGTGGAATGGTCCCCCAACGAAAACTCAGACCAGCCTGGGCATTCTCCCAGTCTGATCAGAGTCTTCGCTTTGCACTAAAAGGGTAGCTGAGGGTCTAAGCTAGCTCCATGCGGGCAGCGAAGACTCTGATCAGACTGGGCGGATGACTAGGCTGATCTGAGTCTTCACTAGGCGCATCTGCCACTTTGTTGATTGTGTCGTGTCGCGGCTCATTTTTAAATGGGATCCAAAACAAGTTCTGTCATCGGCGATTACTGTGTATTTGATTATGTGCTAAATTTGAGCGGATTTATGTCTCTTTGAGCGTAAGCCACTCCGAACTGCTGCGTGCGCCTGCACCCAAACCTTATACCTACAACACCAGCAAAGACAGGCCCGCCCATGATCTGACCTGGAATGTGCGCAGGCTGGTGGGAGTATGTGAAGTATATTTATCCTTTTATGGCATGTTTTCTTATAACCTACCGTGTTACCTAAGGTAAATGGGTACTCGTTCATGGGGGAATAATTTTCTCAGATTCAACAATTAAAGGAATAAATTTTCTTCCTTTGTGCAAGTTTTTCCTTCAAGACTAGACTTCGTATTTGAAAGTCTACTCCATCTAAAATAGCAAACAGTAAAAAATAAGTTGTTCCCCTTGATAAGAATAATAGACAAACATGCAGGTGTGCTTTTAATTCTTTATTTTTTATTCAAATACTGAGCTTTTCGTTAACGAAAAGGTTGCTAATTCAGTGTAGAGTGTACCCGATCCAGTAGTCATGCTTTTTCAAACTTTTAAGAGAAATTGCAAAAATAGTGATTCGAACCGCGCCATTTGATCATTGGCGCCTATCATCTTTATCAAAAATTTGAGCCGCGACACGACAAAGCCAACAATGTGGTTGTGCGCCCAGCGCAGACTCAGATCAGACTGGGCATCCGCCCAGTCTGATCAGTCTTCGCTGTCCACACTGAAGTAGCTTAGGCCCTAAGCTACCCTTTGAGCACTTAACAAAGAATCTGATCAAACTTGGCGGCTGCCCAGGCTGATCTGAGTCTGCACTGGGCGCACAACCACATTGTTGGCTTTGTCATGTCGCGGCTCAAATGTATTTCATGGAAGAGTAAAACTCATGGACGTCTGTAACCAAAGTGTATGATCCGTCGCGCGTAAAATGGGACTTCCTCGAATTTGCGAAAAGCGAAGACTTAGATCAGCCAGTAGAACTTCGCAGTCTGATCTGAGCATTTCACTGTCCATGTATGAATTCACAAGAATCCATTAGTAGCTAATTGAACAGCGAAGACGTCGGAAAGTTTGAACGTATACGCAGGGTAACCGATATCTTCACAAATCGCTCGTGCGATAGGTATCACTTCACATTTCATGGCCTACCGGTAAATGATGATTTTACGTCAGCTTGCAGCTGCCTCAAATTTTATGTAAAATCATCTATATACATAAAACGTTCTAAACTCCGTCAAGTGTTTGATTTTATGCTTATTTCGGCTAAATATCTACAGCTGGTATCCTAACATATCCATAAATATTAGTTAAACACTCAACTATGATTGGTTAAAGAACAAAAGGATGATCTAATATTCACTATGTAAATAAAACGCGCATGCGTTCTGAATATGAGGTGGAGGCGTTAAGTCTCGTAAACTCTCGCAACTTCTCTTGAAATGTACATTATCGCGAGAGGAAATCGAGCAGCACCTGTCGTCTGCAAAGGAGTTTAAATGACAATGTATCATCCTTGGCACGCGAGCTGTCTAACTTTATTATCTAATATACCTACGGATAGAAATAAGATATGTTTATTTCTTGTTTCATGAATACATTTACACCTCTTTTTTTCTCTTAATTTTATTTTTAGTGAACAGTGTCTGGTTAACACCGTCATACACAAATTTATAAAATAGTTAAAGCTAGTGTCTCACTGGGATGCGACAACTGGCGACTAGTTTGAGACAAAGATTTGCGATAAAATCCGCGACTTTGCGACATTTTTTTATATTTGGGTCTCACTGAAATGGTGATTACGACATATTTGCGAGTGTCGCGCGAATGTCGCACGAATGTCGTACGATTATCTCACGAATCTTGTCCAAATTCGCCTGGAGTTCGCATACACGTCGCGCGACAGTCGCACGACGTTCGTGAGACACTCGTGCGATGTTCGCACAATAAAATTGCGATTATTTCTCTCGTGCGACTGTGTCACGATACTCTCGCGAACGTCGCACGACTGTCGTGCGAAGGTCGTGCAACAGTCGTACGATGATTTTGCGAGAAAATGAGAACCCTATTGACATTCCAGCAATTTTTTAATCATCAGACGTCAGAAAGATGGATATTTTGTTTTATCATAAAATATGGGGTGGTTCAGCCAAACTCAGCCAGTACATTCTGGTGGGCATCCTTCCATGGGTACTGTTTCTCACTCTCAATGTCCAGTTTCTTTTTCTTCCATGTTTCAGCCGTCAGAGAAACCGTGGGAGCTCCCGAGCTCTCGTCGTCGGAGGGAACAGGAGCTGGGACTGTTTCGGCTTCCTGTGTTGTGGTTTGATGGCCGGGTGCAGTGGCAGCCCTACCCCTACCTCGCCCTTTTCTGACCTTTGCTGGCATGATGCCCATGTTGGAACTGAATGACTGAGTGCAAACTGTTTGCGGGAATACGAAAATACGAACCATTCACGACACTTTTGCGACATTCCGAGTAATTTAAGACACTCGCACGATAGTCGTAAGATTTTCGTACGAATGTCTCACGACGTTCGCGCGAAAGTTACTCAGTTTTATTTTCTCGCAATTTAGTCGCGGAAGTGTCTTATTTATGTCGCAATTTGTTCGCAATATAGTCAGATTTATTTCGCAAATTTTTCGTGTTCACGGTCATTGCGACTCGCCGGAAACTAAATTGCGATGGGTCCGCGACGTGTACGGGACACATGCGATGACTCTGCGACTATGTTGCGACTATATTGCGAGAAATTTTGTCGCATAAAAAAGTTTTACATGTAAAACCTTTTTATGCGACAATGCGAACCGTTTGCGCCAGTTTGCGACTCACGCGAGGATATTGCGAATCCCCGCGAACGTTTCAAGACAGTTTTGAGACTCATCCGCGAATGCAATTCGCAATCTGTCGCAAACTGTCGCATCCCAGTGAGATAGGGGCTTAAGTCCGTTCAAAAGCAACATTTAAATGATTGCACATGCTTGTCAGTTTATTAATCATACTGCCAGGATAAGCTTTACTATCAACGCCCACCAAGGATTAACTGCCTTTACGCAAATACGTTGCGTATTGAAATTTTGTCAAGCTGCGTATTTGCATGCTGTCGTTTTCTACACTAAATATAATTTTAGCAAAGGAAGTATGGATATTATATACCTCAAAATTGGCCAAAAGGTCAACACAAGTTTGATAGGTTCTTACTATAGTCTACATTTTAGAGCCTGTTAAACCTATGTTGACGTTCTTGCCATTTTAGCCTAGGCTATAAAATACGTATACATGACGGCTGTCTTTTGATTTCAGTACGAACCTATGACAATGTGTGGGGGTAAACCCCTAGACTGTATCAGTCACACCCTCGGCGTAAAACAAAACAAGCAAAAGGCTGTCTTTTTATCAAAATAATTTATTTTACTAGCGTTCTTTCAAACACAGGCGTCCAGTATTCAAGTTACTCAAAGACAATTGGAAACAACAAAAGAAGTTTACAAAAATACTTTCTATACACTTCAAACTTTATCAAAATTTCACCATTGAGTTATCAATGAACACTACATGTAGCACATGCATATCAAGGGTCCCAAAGCGAGCTCGTTGATCTTGGATCCGATTTAGACAAGACCATTTATTTGCAAGATGATTATTGGTTAAAATGCAAATATGCGGTTCCAGATCAGACACCCTGTTCTGCGGCGTCTTGTCAGGGTTTACATTATTTGCCAATGAGCAGCAACACGACAAAATCAACAACGTGGTTGTGCGTCCACCGCAGACTCAGATCAGCCTGGGCATCCGCCCAGTCTGATCAGAGTCTTCGCTGTCCGCATTGAGCTAGCTTAAACCCTTAGCTACCCTCTAAGCGCAAAGTGATGACTCTTGCCAGGCTTGGCGGATGCCCAGGGTGATCTGAGTCTGCGCTGGGCAAACAACCACGTTGTTGGTTTTCTCGTGTCGCGGCTCAAATATTCATGTTAGGGACTGGTAACTATGGATACACCATGTTAACAAAGGGGAACAGCATTTTATGATGTCCTGATTAAATCCCCAGAAAGTAAAGGCCTTCTAAAACGGGGTCCAATCTTAAAAGAGTGAAACAGATTCTGTGCTTTAAAATCTGATCCCTATTAGGGAGGCAAAAATGAAAGTGACTAGAGTCGTTTACCCTGAAAGTGACCTACTCTCACCTTGCATAAACATATAAATAAAACGACACCACTGAAAAGGTTCCCGCCTTCAGCAGGAATTGAACTCTAGACCGCTAGATCAGCACACCAGCGCTTTACCCAATGAGGTATAACGGACCCCCAAACTTATACAGTCTCGATTTGCTTATGAACTATTCACGATAGCGGTCCCAGGCTCGAGACCCGCTGGAAGCGGGGTTCTTTTTAATCGTAAACGGGGTTCCATTGCACAAGGCGTTCGTTATTACCCGCCCATCGTCCTGATATGACTGAACTGCTGACGAAAGGGGCGTAAAATAGCTAGTCATCTATCCATCAAAGCTACTTCCGCTAAAACACAATTAACACGCTGTACCCAACAAAACTGAATCGAAACGTTAACTTCAACCGCGAAAGGTTCACTCATTTGTTTAGGTCTTATACAAATTTTAAGAACAGGTCTGATGCGTAACCGACAAGTCCACTTTTTGCTAAGGTTGACTGCCCATTTTAGCACAATTTAAACTTATTCTGCTACAGCTGACTGCTTATTGATATAATACCTTATCATGGCAGCTTTAATATTGACAAAAACCATCTCTGCAGCAGATGCCATTGTAGACCTGAATTAAGGTGATTTTACCTTTACTGGTTTAACTGTCATCAATCTGGCACAAATGTGCTGGCAGCATGGGAAATACTACTGCAGTCCCTAAACAGTCTGGCCTTGCTTGGTCTACAGTGTTTGCTCAGACATTCCTGTCCCAATATTTAGTGAGATGAAGATCATTTATGAACATTTATTTGCTTGTAAGACCAAATTCATACCTGTGTTTACATATCACTTTGAATGAAAATCCAGGTATATGCATGTATCTGGTAAACAGTAAACTAAATAAGATGAAGAGGGAAAGAAATCAGAATTCAATTATGTCTACATGGTCTATGCATTGCAAAGCGATATATTAATAAGCATCAGTTCTGGAAAGCCTAAACTGCCATGGTGAAAGCCAGTCAACAATTTCTTATAGTTTGAAAACTGTTTCTCAAGACCTTGTATTGCTTATATGCCGTTTATTCAATGTCTTCTGAATAGCTGTTTTTAGGTCCAGTTTCCACAAATATCTAGTTTTAGTTAAGAACCCGGTTCAAATATTTCAACAGCAGAGCATTAGCATTCGTATCATGAAGTTCAGAATTTGGCCTTTTCCATGCTTTCATTTTAAGGAGTCATAGGATGGCTTCTAAGCATGTACTTACGCACAACTAGCCAGGTAAAAGATTTTGGACAGTGCACTGATTGCACATGCATAGTATGCGAAACCATATAGGTGTGACATCCCTTATTCAATGGATAAACCTTACCACCACTGAACAAGAAAGTGTAAACAGTTTTTAAAATTTGTAGAAGAGCTATAAGACTAAACTGTTGCTGTTTAGAATGAATCACAAAAGAAAAAGATTTCTTTTTCTTTTTCACTTTTTTTTTGTTGTTGTTGTTATTTTTTTTTTTTTTTTCAATGTGGTAGTAGTTTCATTCGTGGCTGTGCCACTCGTGAAATACAGCTCTGTGAAATATAATTTCGCGTTTACACTGAACAATCAAATATTCTCAATACCTTGAGAGAACAAGTAGCAGTTTGTTTGCACGAAGTGATACGTAGTGGCCACAAGGTTTCATCTGGTTTCCTCAAGACAGTTGCAGCTTGAGGTCTCAAGATCGTATTTCAGTCATGCACCCATAATGATACATGTATACATGTCCTTTTCCGGAATTCTCTACACTACTGAGATAAACCTAACGGGATTAAAGCATTTACTGACGTTTAAAATATATATATATATAACTGATATGTTTTGGATATTACATACACTCATTCATTTTACATACTTTTCACATAATTTACTCATTTTACAAATAATTAGTTCTTATACAATGCATATTAACACTTTGTACATGTATGATAGAGTACATACTCATTGTATATGTAGGATGGTATATGTAAGGTGGTAATTTGCATTATACATGTATACACGTACGACTAAATAGACTAACACAGTGTATATTATGATGCGTATAAAACATACTTTCCAGTTGCATAGAATGAGAAACTTTGTACAGGAATGAAAATATAGACAATCTTACAAACATACATATGCTTGATCAGTTTCAAGATACTCTGCTGATACGAACAAATTACATATATCATTAATTCACGTAATAAGGCACCGTGGATTCACATGGAAGACATGTATGTTTCAAATAGTACTGCATAAGCTCAGTTCAATCTATTTACAAATACATGACATTTTGCATAGATTCGCATACACATAGACGTAATCACAGGGTATAATCGATTCCGCTAATTTTCGCTTCCTGCAGAGACTGTACATCATATTTAGCTTCCGCCGAGACTGTCCGCGATCTCTTGCTTCCTGCCGAGACTTCTGCACATGATAAACGACTTCCTGTAGAGACTGTCCGCGTGATTCTACTTCCTGTCGAGGCTCTCGGCAGGAAGCAGAGTCACGCGTACAGTCTCGGCAGGAAGCCATTTCTCGAGGAAAGTAGTCTCTACAGGAAGCAAGAGTTCGCGGACAGTCTCGGCGGAAGCCAAAAATGACGGACAGTCTCTGCAGGAAGCGAAAATTAGCGGAATCGATTATACCCTGTTGTAATAGACACAGTAATAAAGTGACATATTATTGTATAACCTAATAACCTAATAAAATAGTAGGATTCGATTAAAAAATCACGTTTAATCAAAATTACATATCTTTTAAACTAGTGAACTGGATTTGAAAGTGACTAGAATAGCAGCCCAAGCCGAGCTTGCGGAGCTTTTGCACAGTATGATGGGAAATGTATCTTTTTCTGAAAAAGTAACATATGCCTCTCCTATATATCTTTATTATGCCCCAGATTTACACTTACAAATATATGCCTTATGTACACAATATCCCTCATGCTTTGCATTTAAATATGCTTCAAATAGGCTCTCGGCAGGAAGCAGAGTCACGCGGACGGTCTCGACAGGAAGCCATTTTTCGAGGACAGTAGTCTCTGCAGGAAGCAAGAGTTCGCGGACAGTCTCGACGGAAGCCAAATATGATGTACAGTCTCCGCAGGAAGCGAAAATTGGCGGAATCGGTTATGCCCTGTGTAAAACTGAAATCCCGATGCAAAGTTTAGACCGCTGATGATACTGGAAGAGTTATGCCTATGCCTTGTTGCTGTTAGTTCGAGACAAAACAAAAACCCAGCCCAATTATTGCAAAGTCATTGAACCGTAAAATACAGGTCAAGACATTATACTGGGGTCGTATTTATAAAACGACTTAAGTGGTTGCTATGCTGTTGCTAAGGCTAAATTTCTGTGAAGGAGATTCCCTACAACTATGAAATTTGCTCTGGAGGAACAGTCTTTTTCAGACTGTTCCTCCAGAGCAAATTTCATAGTTGTAGGGAATCTCCAACATAGAAATTTAGCCTTAGCAACAGCATAGCAACGACTTAAGTGGTTTTATAAATACGACCCCAGGTCTTTCAGCTGAAAACATGACCCCAAGATTCATGGCTCTAGCTTTTTAAATTATTGAGAGACATAGCTAAACCAGAAAACGCAATTCAAATTTTGAAAGTCAGTGAACCTTATTCTCTAGGTTAGCATGCTATATTGATGATTGCAATTGTTTTCAGTTTCACTCTTCCAGACTCTGTTTCATACCCCAAGTTTCATGGCTCTGGTCTGTATTGTTCCTGAGAATCTGGGACCGTATTAATAAAACGACTTAAGGCGTTGCTATGCTGTTGCTAAGGCTAAATTTCTATGGAGGAGGTTCCCTACAACAGGAAATTTGCTCTGGAGGAACAGTCTTTTTTAGGCTGTTCCTCGAGAGCAAATTTCATAGTTGTAGGGAATCTCCTTCTAAGAAATTCTGCCTTAGCAACAGCATGGCAACCACTTAAATCCCTTTACAAATATGGCCCCAGAGCTTAACTTGACGCAAAGTGGTGCAAAATCAATGAACCATAAAATGTCGGACAGGCCGCGGTAACATCGAGGGTACGTTTGTGTTATAACTTTTCCAGCTCTTGGATGACCCAGGCCTCAAGGTTATAAAACTTTTTTCATACTCAACTCAGCTGAACATTAAATTTTTTCTGCTGATAAATATGAAAATGCCAACTAGTGTTGGCATTTTCATATTCATTAGCAGAGAAAATTTCATACTCGGCTAATCTGAGCAGGAAAACAACTGTACTTATCAGTAATTTGCTATTTATTAGCAGGTAAAATTTCATGCTCAGCTGAGTTGAGTATGAAAAAAGTTTTATAACCTCGGGGCCTGGTTGCATGGTACTAGCACTTATAGTTCTTAAGAAACAGAGCTAATCGCAAAAACTCCACAAAATTTATTGTAAAGTCAGTGAATCGTAAAATGTAGGTTAAGGCTAAATATTGATGGCGGGCCGGCTCCGACTTTTGCTCTTCCAGATGTATGCCTGGCCCAGGTTTCATGCTCCACAGCCCTTATAGTTCTCGAGAAACACAGCTACACGGAAATGTTAACATTATATTGATCTTTGCCCTTCTTTCTTTGCAATGTTATGTCATAACGTTGAAAAGAAAGAAGGGCAAAGATCAATATTGTTGGTAGCTTTGAGCTTTACCTAACAGATGTATGCCTGATCCAAATTTCATGGCACTAGCCCCTTTAGTTCTTGAAGGTTCCGTATTGATGGTGACTCTGTGCTTTACACTCCCAGATATATGCCTGACCCAAGTTTCCTGTGCTTTACACTTCCAGATATATGCCTGACCCAAGTTTCCTGTTCGACGATGTATAGCATTTACCTGAAGTACACTGTTGGCGTATATCCGAAATATCCATTTAGCATGTATCTGAAGTATCCAGCTGTACCTGCAGTATACCGTTAGCAGTCATATCAAGACAATTGGTGGCTGATAATGAAAGGCTGTGTGCAATGAAACCCCGTTTATGCTTGGAAAGGTTCCCGCTTATAGCGGGGCTCGAACCGGGACCGCTAGATTAGCAGGCCGGAGGTAACAGCGGTTTATGTGATTTATTAATTTAATATCAACCCGGCTTTGTGAGCGAGACATGTTCGTTTGTTTGATGTTGGTGTGTCCGTCTGCTCGTGCGTATGTGGGCGTGAATAACCTTCCCCATCTCAACCCTTTATATATCAAACTTAGAACCGTCAAACATGAATTGTGATGTATAAAACAATGAAGTATGATGTATGAACTATGAGAGATATCGTTAGCTTGTGCCTGCCGTACACATTTAGCGTGTACTTGACGTATACAGTTAGCCTATATCTGACATGTACATTTTAGAATGCATCTGATATATACAGTTAGAGTATGCAGTATATATTTAGCATATACCTGAAGTACGTGGGTTGATCATTAAATAATGGAAACCCCTTTGTAGATTAGTTCATTATATATAGAAATAAGTATCCTTCATGTATCACCAAAGAGTGTCTTTGGAGCTTTCGAATTCATGTTTGAAATTGAAATTTTAACGTGTTGCCATAGCAGCATATGACGTCACGTTCATGCTGGGTACCGCGTGTGAATTTTTTCGACGTCATTTTGGTAAGGAGGTGCGTGTGTTATGCTTATTTTATGCGCAATGTAAAGAGAAATTGAAAATTTAGGAACACCTTCCGTTTAAGTTAGGTTTTGGCTTTAGAAACACACATATAATGATTCTTTATGAAAACGTTCTTAAATTTTGCCTGAATTATAGCTGAAGCAGGGGTTAAAATAAATGACTTTTAGGGAGTTTGACGTTTTATTCCGCTATTTTAGGTAGTATTCTAAAGTTAATTGATCGGTTGTTAAGTACAGGATGATTTGGTTCTCACTGCTATACAATGCTCCCGAGACTCTGTTTGCTAAACTGCAATGACGCCACAATTCTGGTCGTTGCCATGACAACGATATCCTTAAACAGTACTTTTGAACTTAATTATATGTCATATGCTTGATTCTTAGGTATTATATATCTGAAATACTGTTTTGACACATCGCTTATGAAATAAATGCTAGTTTCCATTATTTAATGATCACCCCTCGTATAAATTTAGCATATATAGAAGTACACATTTCCATACGCCTGAAGGATATATCTGAAGGATATATTTAGCATCTACCTGAAGTACACATTTAGCATGTATCTAAAGTATCAAGTTAGGTAGTACCTGAAGTATTGAGTTATTTTGTCCTGAAGTATACAGTAAGCATATGCCAGAAGACAGGATTTCCTTGTGTTCCGATGGATATATAGTCAACTTATTGGACCCCGCTGAAGTGGAAAATTGGGTTTGAAAAGTTACAGTTATGCACGATTTTTTTCTTCTGCTATGAATATGAGTTTGTTTTTGGAATAATATACTACAGTCAGCTCTCTGTACCTCGAATACTGATACGTCAATGTGGACTTCTTATATCATAGAATTTTTGCTTTACATTTCAACTCTTGTGATCAGTAAATTTTCTGGGACCAGAATGTTTACTTTGAAATATCAGTAGTTTGGGATGAACTTTGACTTTGAGATATCTAGAGTTGTCTGTATGGTGTGGTCTACATGGTTATTGTATGTTTCGTATAAAAACAGGAGTTTTAATAGAACGTGCAAACAGCAGAAACTCAGAACAGACCACACATCCTCGCAGGTCGGTCACATTCTTCCTTATATGAATCAACAGCCAATAAGTTTCGGGATTTATTCTGAGAAACTGGGATTCAAAGTCGTGAGCAAATGCAGCGTGTATGCGTCATGGACGGGATACATTTTCACAGCTTTGCTTTCTGCATATGCTTTAAGAAAAATGAGGAGCGGCGGTAGTATAGTGAATAACACACTGGACTACCAATCCAGGGGTCTCAAGATCGATCCCCCGTTTCTCCTGTTTTTCGGATGAGACTTTAAACCGAGGTCTCGTCTCCTTATGACCTATTTGTTGATGGGACGTCAAACCTGAGTACACCCCCTCACTTTAAGATAAATGGGTACACTTCTTTGAGTACAGCCAACTCTCGACATCTCAAACACTGATATCTTGTTATATCAAATAATATAATTTGAACACATTACTTATTTAATTTACTTTTCATCTCCTTTTGTCTCAAACTACTGATATCTCAAAGTAAAATTTCTAAGACCAGAAAATTTACTTTGAGATATCAGTAGTTTGAGATAACAGGAGTTGAAATGTAAAGCAAAGTATGAAATGTGTCTGGAAAATTTACTTTGAGATATCAGTAGTTTATAGTTAAGACACATTTCATACTTTGCTTTACATTTCAACTCCTGTTATCACAAACTACTGATATCTCAAAGTAAATTTTCTGGGATCAGAAAATTTACTTTGAAAATTCAGTAGTTTGGTATGAACTTCGACATTGAGATATCTAGAGTTGACCGTATATGGTTATTATATGTTTCGGATAAAAACAGGAGCGTTTTAGATTGTACAAACAGCAGCAGCTCAGAAAAGACCACGTATCCTCGCAGGTTGAGCCGATTCTTCCTATTTCGTGTCAACTGTCCATAGATTCCGCCTTTCTATTCTGAGAAACTGTAATTCAAAGCTGTTTTTTTTGTTTTTTGTTTTTTTCGTTGTTGTTGTTGTTTTTTGTTCCGCTCGACAGCCACTGCTTGGAAATATTTTGCACTGGTCTGTCAGAGTAAAAGCGTACATGAATACACTATATAAAATCTTCTCCCAGTGAAATGTCCTTCAGTCTTCCAAAAAACTTTCAGCATGCTGCTCTTGAATAAGGTCTGAAGCATAATCCATTTAACTTGTCTTAGTTTGGATGGTTTCATATTTTCTGGTGCTCCACTAGATCCATTCTATTGTAACCAGATCTGATCCATGACCGTCATGATACGAGCCCGGCCAGTTCATTTTAAGGTAAATACATAAAGCTCTTTTCCACTGTTTTTACAAAGGGGAACTACTTTTGTGTCTTCCTGTTTTCTCCCCTGGACGACAAAGCTCTCTCACAGATGGATACACTGTAAAAGGAAAGAATTTCTTCAAGGGGAGTAAATTCTTTCCTTTTACAGTCGATCCCCGTTGAGAAAGGAGGCAAAAAATGAAAAAATGAAAATGACAAAGTTGTTTTCCTAAAACAGTATCAGCTCAATTCGCGAACTTTCATTCATCCGATCATTTATAGCTTCCAAACCAGTTCAATTATAGCATGGGTCTAATAACAGTTGCTCTTAGACGGACTGGTGTGATTTGCATCATAACTGGTGTTATTTACGTCAGTTTACATCTGTATGTAGACTTTAGGAATGGCTTTTTTACTGATCCTGTTTTTGTCTATAGCTGTTAATAAAACGTGCGTCTTCTGCTGTTTGTCTGTCAAGTTGGTAGCACATCCCTGAAAATGAAATACAAAATATCATGAACCATATACATATAACGACAGGCACATTTGAGCTGCTCCGAAACAACAAAACCAACAAAGTGGTATGCGCGCCCAGCGAAAATTCAGATCAGCCTTGGAATCCGCCCAATCTGATCAGACCTTCGCTGTTCGCATGTAGCTAGCTTAGACCCTAAGCCACCTTTAGTTGGCTGTCCAGTCTGATCTGAGTCTTCGCTGGGCGCACGGTCCACTTTGTCGGTTTCATCGTGTCGCAGCTCATTATGTCGAGTTTCTTTAAGTTGTTAAGTCCAGTCACCGATTCCATTTGCTTTCTGCGTGCATCGTTCTTTATATATATGGTTATAATCTTGACTATTTTGTCATCAGTAGAGCACCGATTTTAATATCCGGCAGTGTGTTTAAAATGAACCTTCGGTAAAGGTCTCTGTTTTAAGAAGGTGACCTCAAAATACAGATTTATGCACACTGTATTTTACTTTTAAGCACCCAGTTTGCAAAGTGGCTTTTTAACCCATTAATGCCTAGCGCCCCAAAAATGGGATGTAGGCAACCAGTGCAGACCCATATCAGAGGCGTCTGATCAGGGTCTACACTTTTTGCATACGACAAATCTGTATTGGGGGACAGATTCTAAATAAGTCAATGACTTACTTCTGTATCCTTTTCATACTGTACGTTTGAAAAGATTGCTATATGTATGCACATATGAGACGTTCTCAGTTAAGCTGGGCCATTAGCTATCATTTTTGTCCTTCGTATTACCTTTCTTTAAATTACAAAATAACGGTCCTGTTTACCCTCTGACAAGTAGCCCTCTGTCTAAAGAAGTAGATAAAAGTACCAAGACATGCATGCGTTTTGTTAGACATTTTTAACACTGGTTCGAATGATGATACCCTGGTTTAAAAGGCGATGTTTTTAAATGTCGCAATATTGCCGTTGTATAGATATGAACGCCGCGCGGCTAAAAAAGATAAATCACTGCTTAAAATCGAGTTCCATTATTAAATTCAGGTGATTTCTTATATATTTCCCCGCTTAAACAATATCTAAAGGGTAGTTTTTGCTACGAAATGAGACTGGGAACTAATGTCGCAAATTTTATGTAACCTACGTCACAGCGCTAAATTCGTGATACATGTATTAACTAAAATGACCCAGCTTCATAAAACTTACAAGATCACACGAAGAAATATGTGTTCCTTAATAGTTTATATCATTTGTGCAGATTTGGTCCATTTTGTATATTTTACTCGACTTCAAAGTACATTACCCCAGCATTTTTCTTTAAGAATGTAACCTTACGTCACGGGCTTTTCTTAAAACTGAGCAAAGCAATCGCTCTGAAACTCATGTGCAAAATCTTGCCTAGTAACAGCTACAAGATGGTGTGATTAGATTTCATGCACTGAAACATTAAATGGTATAAAAACGTTAAAAAGTGTGTACTGTAACCTACGTCACACGTAACCTACGTCACAACGTCACTAAGATCACGTTTTGGAAGCGTTGACGTCATTTGATTAAGCAGCGCTTCATAGAAAACCCCTTTCTTCCAGAAAAGCAAAGAAAAACATTTTAAATTGAAACCAGCCAAAATAATCAAATGTCAGCAGATTGGTAAAAGTGCAATGCTACGCATGTCAAAGAAATCGTATGCGACATCGTTCTTCAACGTATCTAAATAACGTCATAAAATACGCCATGTCTCTAAACATGGTTGGTATTCCATAATCTTAAACTATTATCTGAAAATATTTTAAAGCTTTGAAGCAGATATCATGAGCATTATGGTCGTGATTTTTTCTTGAATTCTGGCATGGTTGTATATATGGCCATTTTTGTCCTCGAATGGCCCAGCTTAACTGAGAACGTCTCATATACGTACAGTATATTGAATGAAATATTGTTTAAAGCAAATCTGTATTTTTCCTCAAAATAAAACAAAAACTAAAAAAATAAACTAAACCTGACACCCCTTAAATGACAAATGGACTCGACCAGTATATACAGATAGAAGAGTCCACTAGGCATTAATGGGTTAACAGAGACTGCTACGCAGCACCATAGCAGCAACATATCTCTTACTGACACACTCCCTTGTCATATGCCTGTGAATCGTGGACCTTGACAGTATAGTAAGAGAAAAGAATGCAAGCCTTTGAGATGAGATGCCCCCGAAGGTTACTCAACATCTCCTTGAAGGATCATGTAACTGATGAGGATGTTTGCAGAAAGATCCAGTCAGTCACTGGAGAACATTAGGAACACCTGGCCATGATCAAGAACAGAAATTAATGCGATTTATCCACGTCTCAAGGTCTTCTGGCTTAGCAAAGATTCTGCAAAGAACCAGAAGAAGAGGTAGACAAAAGAAAAGGTGAAAAGGTAATATCAAAGTGTGGAAAGGATGAACTAGGGCAGGCTACATAGGACTTGCAACGTTATGGGACAAAATAGAATAGAATAGCTATTTAGGTTTACTGTCCTTATGTTGGTTTTTCTCATCTGCAGTTTGCATCCTGGCATCCAAGAAGGAGCGATGATAATCTACATCCACGACTGCTGTGTAAAACGTAATGAAGGCTATTATCTCTCCTTCTATGAACGATTTTGCTGCCGAAGTATCCTGACATGTAAACAGACAAGAACAAGAATAGACTTCGCAATTAGAACAGTCTAATCAGGATCATCAACGTTTGCTCAGTTATTTCTTACCATCCCTTCAAGATGATATACAGATAATTAGAGGTAGAGGTGTTAAACCAGAGGAGGATAATTGTTTGCAAAAATCAGCAGGGGCATGAGGAGAAACCTCATGTATGTATTACATGATAATTAAAGGCTCAGTGACTAGTTTAGTACTAATCTTATAGTTTCACCACAATTACCCAACACTATGTTTTCAGTCGATACCTGAGTCCTCAGCACCCAGATCTACCGCCATTATTTTGAAGGGCGGTCATGTTTGTTACGTAGATAAGTACCCGGATGAGTGGTGCTCGACCTTAGGTAGCCTCTAGTGATGAAGGTAATAAAGTATACTTTATCTTAAGCGTTTACCGATACGGATCCTCGTTGCGTCTTGAAGTGTAGGATTATCGGGGATAAACGCCACTTCATAACGTAATAGAATCTTTTAACCACTTATAGACGTGTGGCTATTATCTATTTTATCTTTGTAACTCACGTTTAACTTTGAATGACCTATCTCTTTTCCTTTTTATTAGGACGGTTCGTCCTTTTTCAGGTGGATTCGTGCAATTATTATCGCCTTAAAGATGATTTATCAATAATGAGATAAATAGGCGAAAATTGGTGAAAAACTGATAAGTAATTCGATATTGTAAAGCAACTATCTACTTAATTCAATTTTGTGTTGATAACATACAAAATTTAAATGAAGGGATGTCGAAAATTATTGCAAAAGACAGCGATTTCACAAATAACGGTGAAATTTGTTCCAATTATGTTTAATTGAGATATACCGCCCGGTAGCTTATGAACGATTGTTATCAGATACTGTTTCAGCCCGGACACCGGCGAATTCCTCTCTCATAGCGTGAGCTTAGAGAGAAGACTCAAATCAGCCTGCGCACCCGCGCAGTCTTATAGGTTTCATCCCTGTTCGTATGACAGTCCCTGGCAGTATAATTTATGTACTCCTTTTATCGTGAATAAATTCATTTTCTTTTTCTTTCTTCAGTTTTTTTAGGTTATTATTTCTTGTTTAATTGTATTGATTTTTATCATGGAAAGATTAAGATCATCAAATTCAATTTTCATCTGTATTGTGGTTTTGATCGTTACGGTTGAAATGCATTTTGAAAAGTCGCGTAAAAGAACCTTTGATTTTTATGCTAGTGTTCGCGGGCAGGCAATGTACACAGATATTGCAAATTCAGATCCCGATCAGAGAACTCATAAAGAGTTGTTTCATCTTCATCTTAGTACCTGTTCAAAATGGACTTTTCAAGACATAGGGGAGAGTCGGGTAACTTCGGACAGCGGGTAAATTCGGACACTGACATTGTTTCCTTTATATGTCAGTTGTTTGGAACTAAAACAAAAAATAACTGGCCAATAGAGAAAATCCTGATGAGACGGCTCATTATGAGCTTTATGGGCCGTCTCACCTGGATTTTCACTGTTTGCAAATGTATGTCCGAATTTACCCGCCTGTTCGAAGTTACCCGACTCTCCCCTAAGCGTCAATTTTAGACAGGGAAATTCAGATGGCCTCAAAATATTGATCATCGATAAATTTTAGCATGTGGCTCTTACTAGGCGGCTGGCTATAACGATTTGACGTTAAATCGCTGTTGACAGTTGACTGGTTATAGCCATTTCAATGCCAGTTCACCGGCAATAGCGATTTCACGTTTAAATCGTTATTGCCAGTCAATTGGTGATAGCGATTTAAACGCTGTTTTCGCTGCTACCGCTTGACCGCTGATAGCAATTCTAACGCAAAGTAACTATTGCCAGTCGACTGCAAGCGATTTTGACGTAAAATGACTATTTTCAGTGGACTGTCGATAGTTTTATCAACAAAATAAGGCCAGTACCAGTCACTTGGTGACTAGATCTTTCCTAAATTTTATGCTAACAAAGATGCATGTACATGCGTATTTTTGCAATCTCGATGAGAACAGGTGATTCCAGGTTTGAAAACGGAAACGTCATCGATTAAATTCAAATTAGAACCGCTAAAAAATCTTGATCCGAATCTCTGAAACGGAAATCAGATTTATGTAAATTACGGCTTCTGATGCTAAAAAGATTGTTGATTGCAGTGTCATCATAAAAGCTTAACAAAATGCATAATATTGCATATGTCAGGTGTCATCTTGGTTCGCTATGGAAAAGGCTCCTTAAGGTTTATAAGCGAACAGAGAAGTCTCCAATCAGCCTGCGCGGATGCGCAGACTGATCAGAGACTTTTCTGTGCGCATGTGCAATAATGGAATCTAGAGAAACGGAACGTGATAAAAAATCAATGACCCTCGTTAGAAAAAGCAGGCAGGCAGAAGTTTCCCTATCCCAGCTTATCGCAGATGACCTAAGACAAATTTACTTATGCTGCGGCTCGTTACAGTAGAGGCCCTGGAAGGGGAAAAAACATCAAATGCAGCATTTACTCAGAACAATGACGAGTTCAGTGACTATGCTTACATTAAGTGCAGTCTGATCATTTGACCATACTTTTAATCTCGGTTACTGTACGCTCTATGCCAGTATGAATGTTGTTCTCTTTGATACTCATAAACAAAAGTCATGGTTATTAACGTGTGATCTACTTACAATATGTTGTAAGCCCTCAAGAAAGCCGCCTCGTTGGGGCGGTTCTCTTGAGGACCCACAACATATCGTTTTATAAATAATGGTCACAACTGATTTGAGACTTGATTATTAGCAAAATCCACCCCTGTCCAGAGCTCTACCACCCTCAAACAAGAGGGCCCAAGAGGACCCTAATTCGCTCACCTGAGTGTCAGTCTTCAATCGTCATCAGTTACTTCAACAACTAAATGCAACATACACATTCTAAAAGACTATCATCTTCCTCTTCATTGGACTTTAGTTTACAAGTTGTCCAAACATAACTGGTAGCCTGGAGGCTTAAGTAGCTCAATTGTACAGGCCTTGTGAGTGAGTGCTGGGGCCTGTTTCACAAAAATTTACAGTACGATGAATCGTGCGATAATCGTACGTTTGGTCGTACGAGAATCGCACGATTCTCGCACGATCGTTTCATAAAAACATCGTACGACAGATAGTACGATTCTCGTAGGATTTTAGTTATACGATGGATCGCAGACGTGATGTGTATTAGCTTTGACAGATGTGTATTGGGTTTTATAAACACAAAAAG
Source organism: Ctena decussata (assembly GCA_963989385.1). Classification (NCBI taxonomy): domain Eukaryota; kingdom Metazoa; phylum Mollusca; class Bivalvia; order Lucinida; family Lucinidae; genus Ctena; species Ctena decussata. The sequence goes on along the minus strand of OZ022502.1, from coordinate 3,865,406 downwards.
TAGCGATTTGTAATACAACGCAATCATGTCAAAGAAAAGGGTCAACAGGACCTCCAATGAGGTTAAAGCCCTTCTCACTGAAGTAAGGAAGATGGATGGATGGATGCCTTGCGATTTTACGTCCGTTTCAACAGCATTTCAGTCGTATCAGGACGGTGGAGGGGTGATAATGAAAGGTTATGTGCAATGGAACCCTGTTTACGATTGAAACGATTTCCGCCTCGGAAACGACCTCAGGACCGCTTGATCAGCAGGCCAGCGCTTAAACCACTGAGCTACCGGTGGCTTCTAAGTAAACATGGACGACTCCTAACCAAAGACACCTGGGAAGTTTTCAGTCCAAGGTTTAAAGTTTTTTATCCTTAGTTGCAGATCTTCAAAACCAAGATACGTAGTAAAGGGTGTCACTGCATAGTGACACCCTTTACTTCTAAGATATGAAAACAAAATTCCTATATAAATTCATTTTACAAAAGTGGGGATTGGAGATCCAAAACCTAGGACTGAACCTCTAAAAACAAGGCTGAAACTCAGGGTTTTGAAATTCATTGTGCATTGGCTTGCCATGCCCTTCCTCGATTTTCGAAATACAGTTTTGAGAAAGAAGTTCCGAGGAATTAAACTCGGGTCTTTTTATTTTGCCAAATGCTGTCTGTGATTGTATCAGCTCTTTCAGACTTGCACTGCAGAACCTTGTGGTCAGCGCAATGATTCGCTTGTATAGTATAGCAAGCCAAATTTCGCATTCTCAATTTTAGGTGTTAAGTTTTCAATCCTTTGTTTTAACTTCAAAACTAATTTTTGAAAATTGAAATTTTCTATAATCGTTTTTACAAATCCGGGTATTGAAATCAGATTTGAAACCTATGACTGAACTGAAACCAAGGTTTGAAGCTCAACTTAGGGTAAAATTTCTTAAACCTAGTTTAAAGATTTATTGTGCATTTGGCGTGCCATACCGTTGAACACAAACATGCAGTCTCCTCAGATCAGAGATCACCTAATTAGGGGTTCAAACAATCCTAAAACCTCCCATTTTCTTGTAAGATAATTTCTCTCTATAAGAACAAATGCTGCCGTAATGATTTTGAGAATAGTCTCTAATACATTGCAGGTAAATTATCCCGCAAGAATCGCACGACAATCGTACGATAATCGTACAGGAAAAACTTCACTCAAAATCACCCTTAGGTGATTTATCATAAATTTGGAATTTTGTTAATTGGCTGATTTGCTCAAAACTTGGTATATGCTTTTCAGAAAGACAGTAGATAAATGTAATCTATTCAAAAGTTGAGTATGAGTATGTTGTGCGATGAAAGAGGAGAAAAAGTGAAATTTACGACTGCCCTTTAGGTATCGTAGATTTGATCGTAAATTGAGTTCTACGAGGACAATAGTGAAACCGAGATTTTTTTCATGAAATCGATTTTTGGTCGTAAGATTCTCGTACGATCATCTTACGACGAATTTCAATCGTACGATTCGTTGTGAACCAGGCCCCTGGTGCTTGGCAGAGATAATGGCATGTTGGCCTGTAAAGCTTTATAGGTCTTGGGGGATTTGAGAGGAGGGGAGAGGAGGGGGGAAGAGGGAAGAGAAAGGGGACTGGTACTTGACAGCGGCATAGTTGCTTGTAGAGTTGCCATTGCCTAGGGTGTAGGGTGCGTGGGGTGGGGGAGCAGGGATTCATGCTTGAAAATGGCATGACATAGTGGTTTGCTGTTGTGTAGGCCTTTGGCTTCATATGGGATTGTAGGAGGGGGGAGGTGGGGCGGGGAGGGGAGGCAGGAAGTAATCCCCACACATGGAGGCTATGCGACTCCAGGTGTCGGCCATTTTGAACCCTGAGGGGCATAATTCGAACAACTTTAGAACTTTGGTAATGTCCGCCAGATGACGCTACAAACCGAATTTGGAAGATCTGACCATTGTAGTTTCTGAAAAGAAGCTCTTTAAAGGTTATCAATTTGTGTAAAATATGTGATCCCATTTTTTTATTCCAGGGGGGCATAATTTGAACAATCTTGGTAAAGGACTACCAGATGAAGCTAAAACCAAGTCTGGAAGATCTCACTTTTGTAATTTCTGACAAGATTTTTTTTAAGATTTTATCCTTTATGAGCCTATGTAAAATATATGACCCCGGGGCGGGGCCATTTTTTGACCCCAAGGCCATAATTTGAACAATCTTGATAAGGGTCTACTAGATGAAGCTAAATACCAAATCTGGAAGTTCTGACTCTTGTAGTTTCTGACAAGAAGTTTTTTTAAGATTTAAACTATATGAGCCTATGTAAAACATGTGACCCCCGGGCGGGGTCATTTTTTACCCAGTGGCATAATTGGAATATTCTTGGTAGAGATCTACTAGATGAAGCTACATGCAAAATTAGAAAGAACTGGCCCTTGTGGTTTCTGACAAGAAGATTTGTAAAAGTTTTCTTCAAAATCTACCTATTTGTCGCCATGGAAACCAGAGTTCGGCTTGGATTTCAAATCTTTGTACAAAGTTCAGTCAGAGCCAACTAAGTATCATTACTGTGAAGTCTGGACCAAATCGGCTTAGTGGTTTAGGAGAAGATGCCAAATGTTGACAACGGACGACGGACGCCGGATACTTGCCTATTGGAAAAGCTCACTTGAGCAGGTGAGCTAAAAACTCTCAGTTATTTTCCTAAAAATACGGTGAAGACGTATGAAGCGTCACAATAACGAGAAATGTCGCTTTTTTCCTCCATTTCAACATGACAAGTGCAGCTTGCATCTTAATTTTTGTCATGGGCAAAGATAAAAGTATTTGATTTATACGCTTCAGTAAAATGAGTCACAGTTTAATGAATGACGAAGATTCTGACCAAATTGCAAATAATAATGCTAAAAATCTTTTTGACAGGCTTTCAGATAAAGACAAAAATAAATGAAACAAGAGGGCCAAGAGGCCCTGAATCGCTCACCTGAGCAAAAAGGTTAAATGTAAAACAAGGGTCATCATTTGAACACCCCTGACAGTTTGCAACCATTTCGAAATGGTATTGAAGAAGATTTTTGAATATTTTTCTATGTATTGCTATGGTTGAAACCCTGAACCCCATGGGGCTGGGCCATTTTGGACCCTGTGGCCATCATTTGAATAATCTTGGTTAAGAACCACTAGGCAATGCTACATGCTAAATTTCAAGCCTCTGAGCCAAGTGGTTCTGAAGAAGAAGGTTTTTAAATATCTATCTATGTATTTCTATGGTTCAAACCCAGGGCCCCTGGGGCGGGGCCGTTTTTTGACCCTGGCGCCATCATTTGAACAAACTTGGTAAAGGACTACTAGGCAATACCAAATTTCAAGCATCTGCACTGACGGGTTCTGGAGAAAAAGATTTTTAAGTACATTTTAATTTCGAACCCAAGACTACCCGCCCCAGAGCCATGTTGGATCCCAGGGCCACCATTTACACAAACTTTGTGAGAGTCCACCAGGCAACGCATCATACAAAATTTCAGGCATCTGGGCCAAGTGGTTCTGAAGAAGAAGATTTTTTAATATTTTTCTATATATTTCTATGACCCAAACACAGGACTCCCTGCCGCGGGGCCATTTTGGACCCTGAGGCCATCATTTGAACAAACTTGATAAAGGACTACAAGGCAATGCTACATATCAAATTTCAAGCATCTGAGCAAAGTGGTTCCAAAGAAGAAGATTTTTGAATACTTTCCTATTTATTTCTATGGTTCAAACCCAGGACCCCCCTGGGACAGAGCCATTTTAGACCCTGGGGTCATCATTTGAACAAACTTGTAAAAGACTACTAGGCATTGCTTCATACCAAATTTCAAGCATCTGAGCCAAGTGGTTCTGAAGAAGAAGATTTTTAAATATTTTCCTATGTATTTCTATGGTTCGAACCAAGGACTCCCAGCCGCAGGGTCATTTTGGATCCTGGTGCCACCATTTGAACAAACTTGGTAGAGGATCTTCAGGCAATGCCACATACTAAATTTCAAGGATCTGAGACGTGCGGTTCTGAAGAAGATTTTTGAATATTTTTCTATGTATTTCTATGGTTCAAACCCAGGACCCCCTGGGGCGGGGCCATTTTGGACCCTGGGGACATCATTTGAACAAACTTAGTAAAGCACCACTAGGCAATGCTACATACCATATTTCAAGCCTCTGAGCCAAGCAGTTCTGAAGAAGATTTTTGAATATTTTTCTATGTATTTCTATGGTTCAAACCTGGGACTCCCTGTCCCGGGGCCATTTTGGATCCTGGGGCCACCTTTTGAACATACTTGGTAGAGGACCACTAAGTAATGCTACATACTAGATTTCAAGCATCTAAGGCAAGCAGTTCTGTAGGAGAAGATTTTTGAATATTTTTCTATGTATATCTATGGTTCTAACCTGAGACTACCTGCCCCGGGGTCATTTTGGACCATGGGGACACCATTTGAACAAACTTGGTAGAGGACCTTCAGGCAATGCTACATACCAAATTTCAAGCATCTGAGCCAAGCCGTTCTGGAGAAGAAAATTTTTAAGAATTTCTAGTTTCGAACCCAAGACCCCCTGCCCCAGGGCCATTTTGGACCCTGGGGCCACCAAACTTGGTAGAGGTCTACTAGACAATGCTTCATAACAAATATCAAAGCCCTAGGCCTAGCAGTTTTAGAGTTCACGACGCACGACGGACACTGAGTGATCACAATAGCTCACCCTGAGCCTATGGCTCAGGTGAGCTAAAAAAAAAAAAAACCTTCAGCAGTAGTATGAACTTTAGCAGCAGTATGAATTATATACGAGGGATTTTAAAAGAAAACTGCAAAGAAAGAGTAACGCCTCGACATTTTTTTACTTCCTATTTTGTAAGTAATTGAAAAAAAGAAGACTTTAAAAATCACAAAGAACAGTTGTTGATTTTTTTTGACTGGTAAACGCAGTCAATGCTAACTGCTGCGTTTATGTCTTTATTAAAGCGAATACTTGTTATACTGACACATATGTTGAGAATGGTTTATCCCTCTTTGAAAATACAAATTCAAGCTTCAGCACAACTCTGATCTCTACCCTTCTCAAAAAGAGCTGTCTGTTTATCAATGTGCCATCCTTGAGAAAACCTGTCTTTTAAAAGAAAAAAAAACTTCTTTTGAACGGCAACTCTGCTTAGAGGAGAACCGATACTTTACATAAAAGTTGGCTCCCTTTGAAATCATGTCGAAAATAACAAAAAAAAGGTGTATCTGCGCACCTTAAGTATATAGATACACTTTCAAGGGAAGCCAATCTTCTATTTACATTTTTGCCTCTTTTCTCAGTGGAGATCAACTCTTAAAGATTGTCTCCCTCGTTTATTTCATGTTTTCAGAAACAAATATTTTAACAAAATTTCGTTAGACAATATGTAATAGTGTCATAATTAATCATACAAGTTCTGAGAAAATACATGTTTTTTTCTCGATAAATGCGGAATGAAAAATAACCTTCAAATTAAAATGCAAATTACCTTTTTCCTCACGGCCTGTTAGAAAATCGATTTTGACCACGTGTGTCATGTGATCATGCACAGGTATTTTTCTTATTCGCGCACGTGATGGTGACGTATGAATAAATTATTTTTGTCCAATAATGCGATTTCGACCGCGGTCCGCCATCGTTTAAAAATTTAACTTAGTTTTTTGTTTAAAGTCACTTTTATCAAATATTATTATATAAACTCTATTTCAAATGTATAGTTAGACCAAGTCGGAGGTATTGCATGAAATATTTCATCAAATCATTTTTGTCATTTTTTTCAAGGGAGTAAATCTTTAAAGGACAAACATTGCTTCTAGAGGAGCAAATGCTTTCCTTTAGTAGAGGGTTCCATTTTTAAAGAGTTACCGGAAAGCAGACAAGTCACACAAAAAAGATATCCCTTCTTCCAACATGCCGGGTAAAAAAAATACAAAAAAAAAAAACAGAGCTGTAACCATACCTGAATTTTGTGAATCAAAACCAGCTGGCAAAATCAAGTAGGTCCTCTTCTTCTGCACTCAACCCCTCGAATGAAGAATCTGATGAGGCGCCTGTCGTTGTTGACGATGTGTGCGAACTTGGCGTAGTTGGTAGAGAAAATGAAACACACGAATCAATGTTACAATTATTGGTTAACACAGCGTTTACAGCATCGTGATCATCAACAAGCGTCTGTAAGTATCTGATGTAATCAATGGCGGCTTTAAGAGTGTCAACTTTACTCATTTTCTTACTTTTACTGTTTTCAGATGAATATGGCAAGTGTTCACGTAATGTTGCAAACGTCATATTTATAAGTTTCACTCGATTCCGTTCACGCTCATTTCTTCTGGCGACAGACACTGTAGGTTCTTGCTTTATATTGTAAAAGTCAGACTGGTTCACTGTACTGAAATCAAGTCGTCTTCTGCAGCTAGAGAACTGAGAATATTCTTTCATTAAATGAAATCGAAAAAGCCTGGTTTTCGCGACATTACTTGATGCCATATTTCCAACCGGATGGCTTTGAGCAAATCTACATGACGACATATTTTCTATATCTGTTTGGCCTAATGAGAATTCTTTTTTGACTCTCGGTAAAGAATTAAATTTTAACTTAGTTTCCATGATACCTAACTATCGAGAACACCAACACAATACATCTGCAGAGCACCAAAGACAAAGTCGTTTATAAAATTTCTGAATTTGGCATTTTGCTTAAGTTCTGCAGTGAATACGTCACGGCTCGTGCCTGTCGCGTGCAGTTTGTTTACAACCTCGTTTTCGTATTTCGTCTGCAAGCGTAAGAAAGTCAATAGAATAAATGCAGCGAATTAAATTTGGAAATAAATATTTGTTATAAAGCTAATCTAAGAAAGAAAGTTAGCCCCTCCCCCTCCAGATTAAGAATTCAATACCAACTATCAGTCGCTGCACACACGCGCCTAGGCACCTGACAGATAGCATAATACAGGCCGCGCCAAATGACACATGGACTTACGGTATCTTGAAAATAGATCACTTAGATCAGCCTGCACCACTGCCCATATTTATCAGATTTTCAATATTCGTTTTACAGATAACTCAACAGGAATATAAAGATCAACAGAAAAGATTCTGGTCCAGCTGAGCGTCTGCGGAAGCTGGTCTGAACCTACGCTGTTGTTACATGCACAGACGCTCTTTTGTCCGTGTCCCGGCTCAAAAGATGAAGTTTTATTTTGCAGAAAATGACGCAGAAACCAGCCAATGATACCTGGTGGGTCTTTAATTCGCAAAGAGGGGTAATTTCCTACTATGACGTGCAGAAAGTGTCTTTGATCGCTTTTTTATAGTTCAAAGACTGGAATTATGTAAATGCAGAAAGTTGGGATAATAGATGCATTTTTAATACCAGCAATTTAGAAGGACTCTTGCTTCTACGAAACAATAGACTGATCCTCAAAGTCAATCTTTTTTCATCGTATAAGAGATATTTATGCCAAAAAAGGACATATGCTTCTTAAACTTCAAAAGAGAAAGCAGTCAGCTTCAGACCGTAACACAAAATGTATGTACATATTCTGGTTTGGCTATGTGGCCAAGATGGGAGATGCCATGATAAAATGATGCCATGCGCAAATGATATGTTGAGTCATCAGAGAGGCGCCGTGGTCGAGTGGCTTTGTGCAGAAGGTTGCGGGTTCGAATACCAAACGGGTCAGCTAGGGACTCAAAATGGCCATGAGTAAATGGGTACTTTTTTCGAATCAGGGAATTTAAAGATCAGCGAAAGGACAGGGATGGGCTCAATCTTTCATATGTCATGTCCATGAAGCGTTGGGCCTATACTTTCCACTGTCCCGCAGCCACAAGGCTACGAGAAATCTTAACTTTTTATTATTATTATTTTTGTTTCATTTATTCATTCATAGTCGAAGCGTGCCAGTTTTTCATAAGTTTAATGATACACAAATTTTGGTTCATCCGCCTGTACGGAGAGAAAATCCACGAGATTTGAAAGAGATTATCGACCGTGCACGCGGACAAGCCTGCTCTATCTCATACCACCATATCCAGCATGGGTATTGCACGTTATCAGATATATAAGATGCGACACGACAAACCAACAAAGTGACATGTGCACCCAGAGAAGACACAGATCAGCCTTGGCATCGGTCCAGTCTTAGCAGAGTCTTCGCTATAGCGCTTAAAGGGTAGCCAAAGGCCTAAGCTACCGAAATGGCGAAAGCGAAGACTCTGATTATACCGGGCGGGTGACCAGGCTGATCTGAGTCTTTGCTTGGCACTCATGCCACTTTGTTGTTGTTGTTTTTTCATGTCGCGGCTCAATTATCATGCTGAGGATTATCTGGGGATCGTGCGATGACTATGTTATGTGTACTTATGGAACTGGACTGGATGTGCATACTTGATTTGTATTTCAATAACTTTTGTTCAAACGATCGACCCCGTATAATTATATCCCCGAGATACAAAGTATGTTAGGGGTATATAGTTTTTGTTATTCCGTCTGTTTGTTCGTTCCTTCGTTTGTTAGTTCTTTCGTTCGTCCATCCGCGTCCGTCCGTCTGTCCATTCATCAATTTTACGTTAAAGTTTTGCGTTAAACCTTTTTTGGTTGGCAATGCTCATGTATCAGATTCTTTTCATAATTGATTCCTGGTATCACTACGGCATTGCCTTTGATTTAAACTATCCAAGCATTTGGGTTCGACCCAAGGGAGGGATAAGGAGGCAATAGTTATGACTTAGGCATTATCATTAAGTCAAATTGTTGCGTCAAACCTTTCTGTCTGCTCATATCTCTGTAACTGCAATGAAAAATTATTCCATATTTGGTTCATGGTATCCCTGTAGCATCGCTTTTGATGTGGACTTCATAGCTGCTGGGCCCGGCCCATAGGTGGGGTCAAGGTGCAATAACTACGACTTTGCCATTTGTTGTGTTTTTTGGCAACCTAACGTTATAAGGTCACAAACTTTTGGATTGAAGTTTTGTGTTAAGAGAATGCTTTCATTAGGCGGTGGCACTGGTCGGGAGTAAACCTGAGCCTCTGCTCACTTGCTCCAGCTGCAATTCTTCGGCAAAGGTGACGGAATCATCCGAGGTTTGCCGAGTGAACATTTGATTAATTAATTTACACTGAGTCTTTCAACGTTAAAACATCTTTTGGTCAATTCTAATCCTCGGATTATTAATTTTTATTACCATAACAGTTATTACTACAATTTACTCCATTTCATAAATATGACAAGCCACGACGAAAAGGAACTGAAGGCAAGGCATGAATCAGATCAGACTGTTTATATGTATGGAATTGACAAAAATATTTGAAGTTGACAACAATTGCTAGATTTTGTAACTACTAATTAACAGGGAAGATTTTGGTCAGCCTGCGCGATGTCCGCGCAGGCTGATCTATATCTCCCCTGTTCTTATGGGTCCAACAACACCTTGTCTCGCGGCAAGTTTCAGACATTGCCGTTGCAATACAGTGACGCGGTATTGAAGAGAACGTCACAGAAACAGCGCCTGGTGTTTAAGATATAAAGTTTTAATCCTCATCTTCTTACAAGTTTAAGCTACCATTTTATTCAGATTTTCAATGGTTCAATTCTTCCAATTGTTCCAACGAATAAAACCTATTCATGGCCTGGCTTGTACAGTAGCCTTTTATGTGCGACAGTTTATAATTCAGTTTTAAATGAAATTTAATTTAAAAGATTAAAAAGCGCAAGCCTATGAATCTTTTGAGGGCTGATTATTTATTCCAATTCTGCAATAGCTTCAAGCAATGGCCTCGTTATTAGCTTCGGCTTTTATATTACTTTGAGTCAGTTCAGAACAAGGGGAGAATACGATTCAATGAATTGTGTTGATACAATTGTTCGTCGGGCTTTAACTTTTACATAACTCATGCAAATTAGGAAGAAGGGTAAGGGTCATTGCATAATTTGCATGTCAAATCAACACGATTTGGGTTCATTATGTAACATAAAGAGCCCCGTATAAGGTGATATGCCTATTACAAAAGTCGGGTTACTTCTTAACTGGATAACGTTGCGTGGAAAGGGACCTCAGATATGCGCGAATTGTAAATGCTCAAATGAAGCTGTCCATCTGCTACAACTGATTAGGGTCCTAACTTGTACCTTGTAAGATCCCCCAGAGTTTGGAAATTGTGAATGCAGATAGAGAAAACTATGATCAGACTGCTAATAGGCCCAGACTAACCTAAGTCGTCCGTGTTCGCTCGTGCAGCGCAGTACCTTTTTATGTGAACGCACAACAGTGGTGTCAAGATGCAGTTAGGAAGAATAAAAAGTTTAGGTTCTGATAAATAGAAAATTAATGGATTGTGAGTTAGATGAGACGAATCGTGTCCCGGGACTAGGTGTGTTGTGTCATAGCAAACCTGCAACTACAAAAACGGAGATTTTGGCCTCCGAACCGCAAGTTAAGCTATGATTGACCGTTCACAGGTTTGTTATTTAGTTTGGCGCCCAGCAACAAAGACATCCAAAAATACTCAATCACACGGACACAGAATTATCCTGATCTATGATAGCCTTATTAATTACGCTGGGAACCTTTTCTCTATCTCATTTCATATAAAGACGCTGTGTGGCAACGGCTCAAAGAAGCAATTAATGGACAAAAAGCTTATTATTGCACAACCGGGGCACGCGACACCTTAGCAACCCGACTGCATTTGGGAGTAGGTCAAATTCACGCTTGATTTATTGTCTCGACGAACTTTAATGTTAACTGCTATGTCAGGACAAAAATAAGGAGAATGCTCTGTCAGCTGAAGAAATAGATAACTCCTAGTACTTGTAAAAGCCTTCCCAGCAGACACGCCGGGCCGCGTAGCGCAATCAGTAGGGCACCTGACTTATAAGTCAGAGGTCCTGGGTTTCTCCTTCCGCTGATTCAAGAAGGGCAGTTGTCAGTTACTGGCGAAAGTATGTGCACTTAGTACTGGTTAACCGCTTAGGAGGTCTAAGCCTGCCCAGGAATAGTGTGATAAGGTTAACTGACCGTCCCGACATGGCCTTAGTTGTTTACCGTGGACGTTAAGCATTAAATCAACCAACCAACCCAGCAGACACCCAACGTTGAATCAACATTTAATCAACGTTGCTTCAACGTCATGACGTTGAAGCAACGTTGATTCAATGTTGATTCGACACTACTTAGCCGGTGAGTTTATCTCACCGAAAGAGTAGACTCAGATAAGCTTTCATGTTGCGTCTACCCATTTAACCAAGTGGGCTGTTCTATTCTTAGCAAAAGGATGAGTCCATTTGTCAATTAAGGGTCTCTGGTTTGGTTTATACCATTTTTTTAAAATATATTTTAATAATGGCATAAATGATTGCATGCGCGGGCGGACAATACTCGGATCAAGCGTTCCGCTCCTGGGTCCGTTAAGGCCATTTCTTCGTCGCTACATGGTTTCTTCATTATCCATAAACGGTTTAAGCAAGTATTGAAGATTCTGATCTACCTGTTTAGGTGCAGATGCGCAGGTTGATTTCAGTCCCTCCGATGTGCACACGCTTCAAAGCCTATTTCCCCGTGGCATTATTTAAAGCTTAAATGCAGTATGTGTGTTTTACGTTTGCAAGGTGCAAATAGTCTTTTTTGCTGTTCCTAGCTAAAGTGTGTTTTCACAATATCAATGAAATGACATGCTTTTTCGATTTTTTTTTTTTTTTTTTTTTTTTCAGTTTCTTCTAAACATTGTTCATCACAGTTTTAGTGGCATAAAAATATCTTTTTTTTTCCTTTTACGTTGCTCATTTTCTTTTCTTTTCTTTTTTCTTTCTTATCTTTTTTTAACTTCTTTCTCGCTTTAATATATGTTAACTCAGTTTTAAAAAGTCAAAGGGTCTTTGTTTAAATTTAGAAGGATTTGTGTTTCTGAATATTTGGCATCACGTAAAAAAGGCCTTATTGCATGCGCGCATTCTGATCAGAGTCTCCCCATTTTCCACAAAAATATGTTAATCTTGACAGATCTAACAATCGACAAACAAAGACTCTGATCAGTCAGATTGATTTGAATAGTAGCTAAACGCAAATGGCTTAAGATCCTTTTTCAAGCGACGCTAAACTTTATGTGTAAGGAGTTATTATAGTAGACGCAAACTGTAAAACTTTGATCAGACCGCGCATCTGCACAATCTGATCACTCTTTTTTTTTGTTTTGTTTTGAATCAAATAAAGGATATTAAATGTCGATACGCAAATCAGTTTGCGAATCTGCCATAGCTGGCTGATTCGAATCTTTGTTGCTTGCAAACGTCAGGTACACATTTCCCTGACAATCTCTCAAAATATATGTTATTTAAAGTGACAATATGACATAAATGATGGCATTCATTATTAAATATGAGATTTCGCTTCTCCCTATTCGCCATTTTTCCTACTTTTATGATACGGTGTAGTGTTGAACATGCAGGTGAAACCGTAAGTGTGACCGAAACAAAAACGAACTGAACCAAACAAAACAGACAACCATTGAGATAGTGCTTTTGTTTTCGCGAAGATTTCCGCATTTTTTAAAAAAAAAAACGTTAGAAAATATAGATAGGTTTACGCTGAAAGGCTACAGACGCAAAGTACCCATCCAATCATCGAAAGAGGAAGCATTGAGAAAACACGAATGTACGGGGCTCGGAAAGTGACAATGAAAAAGAGTGACCAAACCATTTGTAAGTTAGTGCTCGGGAGTTCATCTTGTTCTCCAATGGCTGACTCAATTAAACCGAGTCTGCTATTCTCTGCTCTTTGATGTATTCCTTGCTTCCAGAGGATCTAACTATTCAGAACTTATCGAAATTATCGGCGAACATCCTCATAATTTTTACATGGTCCTTGTTCGAAATACTCAATAACCTTGAGAAGGGCCTGAGTTTTTTTTATGTCCCCGTCATGAAATGGTGGAAGGGCATATGTATGTATGTATGTATGTATGTATGTATGTATGTATGTATGTATGTATGTATGTATGTACGTACGTACGTACGTACGTACGTACGTACGTTACCGAAATCGTGCCCGATCCATAACTTTGGATTGTATGGTGGGATTCAAAAATTATTCGGCAAAAATAATCATTTTGACAAGACAGTGTGTCTCGTGCAAGGACCACTATCTCAAAGTCAAGGTCACAGTCCGCACTTAAACTTTGTACATAGGCTATAATGAAATATGTTCGTGTCCGACCCATAATTTTAGACTGCATGGTGGGATTTAAAAATTATTTGGCACAAATGATCATCATGACAAGACAATGTGTCGCGTGCAAAAACCACATGGCTTTCTCAGAGGTCAAGGTCACAGTCTGCACTAAAACTTTGTACATAGGCTCTAATGAAATATGTGCGTGTCCTGCCCATAACTTTGGACTGCATGGTGGGATTTAAAAATTATTCGACACAAATAATCATCATGACAAGACAATGTGTCGCTTGCAAGAACCATGTCACTATCCTAAAGGTCAAGGTCATAGTCCGCACGTTACCTTTGTGCATAGGCTGCAATGAAATATGTTCGTGTCTGGCCCATAACTTTGTCCTGCATGGTGGGATCACAAAATTATTTAGCATACATAATTGGCATGACAAGACGGTGTGTCACGTGCAAACACCGCGCTGCTAGCTTGAAGGTCAAGGTCACAGTCAGCACTTAAGCTTTGTGCATAGGCTGTAGTGAAATTTTGTCCTGCATGATGGGATTTCAAAATCAGCTGGCATAAATAATTATCATGACAAGTTGATGTGTCACATGCAAGAGTCATATCGTTAGTTCAAAGGTCAAGGTCACAGTCTGCGCTTAAACTTTATGCATAGGCTTCAGAGAAACGTGTTTATGTCCTATCCATAACCGTTTATCCTGCATTATGGGATTCAAAACTATATCGCATAAATGATCATCATGACAAAACCCTAGCTTAAAGGTCAAGGTCACACTGCGCATGTAAACTTTATGTGAAAACATTTTTGTGTCTGGCCTATAACTTAGTCCTGCATAGGTCGTTTTGATATTTCGTGTCTCTTGATTTGCCATCTATGTTGTACAAGTCTGCCTCTATGAACCTAGTTATCCTACAAGGTGCCATCTTACTCTAGGCACTAGGCGGCGGGGGGTGGGGGGGAGGGCATCCGTGTCCTATGGACACATTTCTAGTTTTCTTTTTTTATTGCTCGTACTCTGCTGTCAAATCCACGAATCACAAGCTTGCAGAAGGGTGGATATGGCAAGAGAGCACACCAGTTTCTCTTTGGATCTAAAAGATCTCCGAAGCGGCTCAGGCTCTGTTAGGCGGCTTCAGTGCAATCCTTGAGAGAACCTCCTTTTTTCAGCCATGTGAGACCACAGTATTGACAGAACGCAGTTCTCTCACGTGTTTGATGAATACGGTCGTATTCTTCATATTTTGCCAGTGTGACAAATGCGTTCGGATTTTGTAGCGATTTTTAATAGAAACACATTTGTCACATACGGCAAGGGAGGCTTGAGAATAAATGATTTGTTATCCCTTTCCAACTACAACTATGAGTTTGAGCCTCAACTGCACTGTCATAAGTGTGCAGAATGACAACGCACTTTTCACATATGTGAAAAAATGCGTTTTGTAAATACTGCGGTCTCTCACAGCCATCATGTAAACTAATTGCTCTAAGGTATCTAAAACTTGGTTAAAATTCCCAACTTCTGTCCTTTTACCTAGATATCACTCTGGATGTCATTGCCGCTATTTTTGTCATTTATTTGGTATATTCATCTCATTTTATACCTTTTGCAGATTTGTCGAAACTTTTCAGCTAGGGTTTCTCGTTTCTGCCTTTCCTCAGCAAGAGTTCAATGCCATCGACAAACGGCAAATTGGTGGTAGTAAGTTAGTCCTGCCGCCTAAGCTGATCCTTCCGCAATGCTCTTCCGAATAATCGGACATGATCCTTTCGAGAAAATTTTTACTAAATGTCTGACGAACCAAGACAGAACCAAAGGCGAGGATTGGTCTACCACAAGCCGCTTAAACCTCCAAGTAATTTCATTACTGGCCGTCCCAAGTCGGCAGTTTTTAATGGTTCTTCTTGGTTGCTTATGTGGTGCTTGTTGTTATGTCTGATATTGATATATATTCTTTGTGATGGTAAGGCTAGCCGGTTGACATGGATGTTCTCGTGACTGCCACTGATGATGTCTTTGGTGATGAGCAATTTTGTGATGTCTTTTTCCCACATGGTATCTTGGGTGGGATCTTGGATTGAATTGTGTCAGTTCCTGAGAATTTTCCTACACTGTCAAACAATCCGTAGACTTTACGGTAGAATAACTGGCAACCAGCTGCCAGTCCATTTCCCGTTATTTTTACGGCCGCCTGTAAACATTGGCCAAATCTGCATGCAGAACAGGGTATAATGACATGTAGACAGATATAGGTCTGAGCGATTATCGCCAGCTTTGGGTTTAAGTCTGTGCAAGATGACTTTCGGCATGACTTTGCTTGTATGACTGACGAGGCTGATGGTTCTGTACTAGTAGCTCTAGAGAACTGTGGGTTGCCCTTTTCCAGGGGGTGTAATAACCAGAGATGTTGACGTTCTACAGATCCTTTTAAAGCATCAATCATGGTCGTCCTGTCTACATGAATACTTTCGTCTGATATATTATAAACTCCAGCGGGGTTCCACTTTTTTCAGTGCTGCTAATGCTATCTTAACTTACTCATGAAGGATTGTACATTGACGGTCTTTTTCTGGCTGAAGATTGCAGTTCTGAATTGCACTGTCGCCACAACTTTCAAGGTTGTGTACTTCTGAGCAATAGTCTATCTATTTACTGTGAATTTCTTGTTCTCCCACACTCGCCCTGGATAGTTGCGAATCTACCTTGTTTGTCTAAATTTCTGAAATTAGATCATTCTGCTGTTGATTCTGTTTCTGCAAGTTTTGCTCTATTCGTGCTAAATACCTAGCCAGTCGTCCGGGCCTTCTGAACCTTCTTGTTATCTTCCCTTTATTCTGTCGCTCTTTCTGCTTCATATTGCCTCTTCTACCAAAGTTTCTCAAGGTCACCTCTGTCTTGGCTGGATTGACTTTTGGCCGTCTTCAAAAAAAAATTCGAAGGTCATTATCACCAGGCTATGGGAACTTTGTATGTTTCCCCAAGAAAGCCCCTTGTCCAGTAGAGGTTAATGCTGATCGAAACAATTTCTTCGCCAAGATAAAGTCATTCTCGTCTTGATTCTTCCTGTCTGGGCTATGCCATGCCTTCTTCTGGATGTTTTGTGGGGGGCAAAGGATATTTGTCAGTATAAGCTTGTTGAAGAAGTCTGAGACCTCTCATTCGTCAAGAAAAACTGAAAACAAAAATAATGACAATTTTGTCATATTTAGTACAGAAAGGTGTGAATGCGGTAGACTAAAATAATGGGAGACATGCTAAGGAAAAATGTGGCTTATTGTATATACTACCGTCATTATTGCTGTCTTTGAGCCTAATCGGTACATATGTGTATGAACACAACGTATAGACGAAAATTGCAGATGCTATAAGTGGTTGTTCCCGACTTCTAGCCACAGTTTCCCTTTGCCCTTTACATGCATTTCTGTACTTATATTTAACCAAACGAACCAATAATTGTTGGTGCTGGTACATGTTTGACCTTACGACACCCTTGCTGGTGGTTCATAAAAAGGAACGGCAGTGTAACTGTACACATGAAGGGTTATATTTTTACGACATTTTGATGTCATTTTTAAGTGAAATAGTCATAAATTGTTAAGCATACACATCATGGGAGGCCAGCTTATGCATATTTTCAAACAGTGCAGATCCCGATGAGACGCCTCGTTATTAATTTGGCTCGTCGTGATCCATTTATCTGAATTGGCAAATGTGTCGTTCTGTTTGCGATTTTATCAATAACCGGTTTTCGGGATAACGGACTTGTTCCACTATGAAGGTTGGAAAAGCAGTGGCGGATCCAGAGGGGGCTCGGGGCGTTCAAACGAACCCCCTCTTCAACCCAAATTATTTCATTTTCATGGGGATTTTCAGGAAAAATTGGTCAAACTGCACAAATCCACCCCCCCCCCACCCCCACCCCAGCTAAATTGACCCCCTATCCAAAGTTTATGCATCCGCCTCTGAAAAGTCAGCTTCAAGCTTAGGGTGAAAATGGTTTTACTTTACTAGAGGCCAAGTTGAACTTTGATGGAAAAGTGGATTTATATTTAGCTAGGCCCTACACTATTAAAGCTTCAAGACCAAAGGCCGGAATCGTTCTTTTTATAAACGTCTTGCAAAATGCCATGCCGCATTTGATCAGACAGTTTCTGGCATTTTGATGAAATATTTACGGAAATTAGAGTAATTGTTTGTGGCAAAAAGGAACTGACAATGAGAGATAGGAATTCTTCTTCGTTTCACTACCGTTAAAAGCTAAATATTCGGACAAACGAAGCTGAGCAAACATTGCAGACCCAGATCAGACTGCTCCTATAGGAGCAGTCTGATCAGGGTCTACACTGTTTGCCATTCTATCTGCATCCTTTTGACGAAATGATACATTGTAAAACCAAACCGGTCCATGCTAAGGACTACGGTTGTTATTTTAGGTGTCCCAGTTAAGGTGTTTTACGGTAGTAGATGCCGCACTGTTGCAGAGAGCCACTAGTGTGTAGTTGCATGAAAGTTTGGGTAGTGGTGCTGGCTTCATCTTTCAGTCTTGAAATTATACAGAATTGTGCACACTTCATTGCACGCCTATACAACCAGAGTGCGCAACTGAACTCACCAGTAGTACGACTCTTCAGCAATCTCAAGTTATTGAAGCTTTCAATTCTACTCCTCGGTATCTGGATGACCTATTGAATATTGGCGATACATGTAGCATGGTCAATCAGATTTAAGTTAATTAATGCTAGCGTCTCAGATACCGAAGCCTCATTTTTGGATTTACATATATCTACTTCGGGTGGTTTTGTTACTGTCAGAGAGTAGCTTTTCCCCCCTAGTAGTTTTTCTCCCCGGAAAAATGACTATGATTTTTCCATAGTAGAATTTCCCACCGGAAAAATGGCTATATAGTAGAACTTCCCCCCGGAAATATGACTATATAGCCAATTTTCCCCGGGGAAATTCTACTATAGGTGTTTTTGCATCGCCGTTTTTCCCCTCTATAGTGGATTTTCCCCCCTGGTAATATGACTGCAGGAAAACACGCTACATAGTGGAATTTGCTCCTTCTCCAATCGTAATAGTGAGGTTCATAACTGAAACAGAAATACGAGTATCTGTCCGTAACATGTCGATGGATAACAGATGCTAAACCCGCATGCATGTGTCCATCAGTCTGTCTTGCTTTTGATTTGGGGAAAACTGGCAGGTATTTTGCTTGTCCGTGTTAGCCTAAAACGGATATGAGTGTACGTGGTTGTGTGGATAAATTTGTATAATTTTGTGTTTGTACAAGCGTCCATCTGTGCGTGCGCACAGCGGAGTGCCTGGATTACTGTTCGCCTTTCATGCAGGAGTCGTGGGCTCGACTCCCATCGGGACACTCGTCCGATTATTATTTACAATGTAATAAACTGCCTGCTAAATCAAACATGACTGGACCAAGCACCCGTTCGTACGTCTTTGTGTAAGCTTGCTGCGTATGTGTACGTATATAAATATCTGCGATGGAAAGAAATCACACCCTCGCGTTTCTTAAATTAGTAATTATTGATTATTATAAAAATATGGTTGCTAAATTTGCATATTGGTTTTTTGGAATTAATCACGTTTATTACCTCCGTTGAAAAACTGATACATTTCTAATGCGATTAATTCCGTGAAATGTCTCTGTTCCATTCCGTTCCGTCTCGTTCCGTTCCGCTAAATACCAATAGCCTTACAAAATTAACTGATAGCCAATTTCCCGGTGGGGAAAAAGGACTATGGGGGAAAAGTGGCTCTATGAGGTCCGGACAATCCACTATATAGTCGTCCTTCCTATAGCCATTTTTCCGGGGGGAAAGGGGGAAAAACCACTCTCTGACAGTTACAACTAAAATTTACGATAAACGAGATGATTTCGATGTTGATATTGTTTATTTTCCACTTTTAGATGGTGATATTCCACGTTCTATATCCGATGGTGTTTATATTTCTCAACTTATTCGTTTTGCTCGAATGTCCAGTCATGTTGATGACCCCAATCTTCGTAAGACAGTTTTGACAGCAAAACTTCTCAAACAAGGTATTATAAACGGTATATCATAACCTTCGTAAAGCGTTTTCAAAATTTTACCGACGGCATTTCGACTTAGTGTCTAAATATAATTCCGGAATGAAAACACTTCTTCTGCAAGGCATTTCGGAACCTGAATTTTATGGCGACTTGGTGTATAAAGTCAGAAAAATAATTGGTAAAAAATGATTTTCCTTATCATTTTAAGGAGATGATATTCGATATAAAAAGAGTGGTTATAATATAGATGTTTTGCGACAAACTGCATGCTATGTGGTTAACCCAATCCAGGTTGACGGCTTCGCATACCTCTTCAACTGCATGACGGTGGGTTGGGCCTCGGACTTTATGAAGGCACCAACCTAAACCTAACATACTAGTAACACAGACGGTTGGCACCTGACACCCGTATTGGGACGTCTTAGGTCGAGCTTACTGTGGTTTAACTGGTAGGTTTCTTCTGCTCCGGAATTTCAGTGTGGCTATTTCTGTGAGTCCTTATGTTTGTTTTATCCCAGTTTTAATTTTGATTTCTATGTCTGAGATATTACACTTATGAGCTAGGACCCTTTCACGCAAACCAAACAACTAAGTGTCTGATGAACCAAGGCAGAAGCAAGGGCGAGGGTTGTTCTACCGCCAACCCCCACCCCATTAATTTCTTTATTGGCCGTCCCAAGGCGGCACTTGTGTTTTGGTTCTTTGTAGCAATCTCCATGCTCTAATGTAATACAACGCCAAATGTAATAAACTCAGTTTAATACATTAGGCGTTGTTACATTTGGCGTTGCACTCAACGCATAATGTAATAACGCCTAATGCAACAAACTTTCCTTCTTCTATGACAGGATGGAATCTAAACTGAAAAACTTTACCTCATATAATATCGCCATATCTTGGGGTCGGGGTAGGTGGGTGGGGTTGGGGGGCGAGGCTGCGTTTCGAAAAAGATAAATGTAACAACGCCAAATGTAATAAACTGAGTTTGTTACATTTGCCGTTGTATTACATTAGAGGTAGTTGTAGTTCTTCTTGGTTGTTTGTGATGTTAAGGCTAGCCCGGTGGCCACGTACATGGGAAATGTTTTTTCACATGGCTGCTGCTGTTGATGTCTTTGGTGATGACTAATTTTGTGCTGTCTTTTTTCCACATGGGGTCTTGGGTGGGATCTGGGATTGAATTAAGTCAGTTCTTGAGAATTTTCTTATTTACATTTCCTCTCGTTGTCCATGTCGCTGCCTTTGTTTACCAGGGTTCGAGAATATAAAACTTGAGTACATTCTCAAACTCAAACTAAAGCACACTGATTGGCTGCTTCCGAGCATGTGCTCGGAAGGAGCCAATCAGTGTGCTTTATTTTGAGTTTGAGAATGTACTCAAGTTTTATAACCTCGGGGCCTGTTGTGTGAGTGCTGTCGTAACTTTGTGTAGCTGAATGACCACCTGTCTGGGGAAGATCTGTTCATTCGCCTTACGGAGCGTGTCTTTTCTGAACTGTTGTTAATTCATGTATATGTTACTTCCTTCCTTTTTTGTTTTCAGGGTGGGATGGGGGTTCTGATTTTACTAATTCCTGATCATTTTCGGTCTTTTTCCTTTACGTTTCCGACCCGCGCGCAAAATTTGGTAAGTTTGCAATGGCTTTATTGCTTTCGCATATCTTAAAAAAAAACCTGGTCACGGTGTACCAAGTAGGTTTCAGCCGAGTTGTCTTATTTTTCGGCCACGAGCCATGATGATATTAAAATCATCAAGTCTTGCCCTTTTATTTGATAAAAAAGGACATCACATACACTTTCTTGGGTCTCACGACCACATTCATCAGAAATCTGGTATATAATTACAACACGTGTTCTATAACAGGCTTGAAATTGATACATTACTAAAACAATAAAACTATATATTTCAAAAGAATTTTATATAATTACTAATTTTAATAATTTTCAAATTATTCAAAAGAACGAAAAAGAACATAAAAAATATAGATCATAGTTTGAAGCTGTTTCGATATATCCATCATTAAGTAATTATACGTTACCATAAAACTCTTAATAATTCACAGCGAGTCTCAAAACAGTACAGACCAAGAACAGACTGCTCCTGATCAGGTTCTGCACATTTTATCAGCAGTGCAAGTAAACGTCCTATGACAAAGATAAAAGACGTCCAAATTTGAAGATATATCAGTCTATTATTAACTAGAACGGGTGTTAGTGTGAACATTTTGGGTAAATACGTAAAAATTGTCCAGACTTAAAAATAATAGATAACATTAAAAGTGATTAATTTCTCATAAATCGCATAGCCGAAAATAAGCATGAAAGATCAAAAACAAAATTACGGTGATTTGTAACACATTATGGTGATTTGTTACTCAGATAAATTTGTGCTGTTCGTGATTAGAATAATGGGGTTTTATGATATTTTCCGCCATGTGATGCTGATTCGCCCGCCTTGTCCTTGTATCTCTCGCTTTTTGGCATTCGGGGTATCATTTTACATATGAACAGCGACACGACAAACCAACAAATAGGCATGTGCGCTCAGCAAAGACTAAGGTCAGCCTAAACAGCGCCCGGTCTGGCCAAAGTCTTCGCCGTGCTCTTAAAGGGTAGCCAAGGGTCTCAGCTAGATCCGGGCAGACAGCGAAGACTCTGGTCAGACTGGGCGGATGCCCAGGCTGATCTGTGTCATCGCTGGGCGCACATGCTACTTTGTTGGTTTTGTCATTTCGCGGCTCATATATAATGCAGTACTAAGGACTTCTTCGATTAAGGCGAGGATTTTCTCCATTAGACCGTCGCGACAGGTCCGAATTTTCAAAAGTATAAAGTGTACAAATTTTTCTTAGCGGAGCTTCCACAAATATGTAAGCCGTATGAAATCAGATCATTTGTGATTCAGACCCAAAGACATGGGGAGATAATCCAGTCTGACCCTACCTACCCTTAATTCAAGGTTTTCGCATACCTCAATTTTTGAGGTAATAAAAATATTGAAATCAGTCATTCGTTTCATACATTTTTGTCATAAATGCATGCTAAATACATGCATATCACAATACAAAGCAACGGTTTTCTTCTTGTTACGCCTGACTGACATTTAAACATGCAAAACCACAGTTATACTTCCGGTCAAAGCGGCCAAAAGAGAACGCTTCACTATAACTAAGATACAAGTTATTTCCCCCCCCCCCCCCCCCCCCCCCCGTGACCCAGCATTTCCTTTATGCAGCAGACTTATGCGATGCAAGTACGCAATATATATGAGTGGGAAGCTGGCTCAGGGGGGGAACGATACTCAATAAGCCAAAGAAGAAGAATGGCCAACAGTAGCACTGTGATCTTCAAGGATTTTATTGTGTACCATGACCTTGAAATGAGGTCACGGTCACATACATATAGTCAAAACTATCCAGTGTTGTCTGTTATGTAAGTAATGTAAGTCAAAAAAGGGTGAAATATATACAATAAATCATTATTTCAACGATCAGTTTGAGGATAATTTACAATTTATCTCAACGATGACGTCAACGTCAACGTGTGTTTAACGTACTTTACATAGACAAAAACACTTGAAAATTCATTTTCCATGCAAGTTACATGTCATAGTCATAAATGCAAAGCAAAAGTCAGTGATCCGTATAACTTTTAAATCATGGGGAAAATTCACGCCTTAAGCATAGAAGTCCTTTGTAAAATGGTTATCCGAATTGCACATGGTTTAGGTAGACAGTAATAACAATGCTATGGAAGAAAGGACACTACAATACAAAAGTATTTATTATGAAACAATGGAACCGCATTACATTATATTTTTGTCTTGCTTACAATACAAATCAAGACATTTGTATTTTATTCTAATCTATTGTATTGCATTGTATTGTATTGTATTGTATATACAAACCAACTATTTTGTATCATACATTTTATTTTTGTATTGTATTGGATAGTGTAATGTAATGTATTTGTGTTGTTTTTGTGTTGTGTTGTGTTGTATTGTATTATTTTGTATTTTTCTTTATTGTATTGTATTGTTGATTTGATGCTTAACGTCCACGGTAAACAACTAAGGTCATGTCGGGACGGTCAGTTAACCTAACCACACTATTTCTGGGCAGGCTTAGACCTCCTAAGCGGTTAACCAGTACTAAGTGCACATACTTTCGCCAGTAACTGACAACTGCCCTTCTTGAATCAGCGGAAGGAGAAACGAAAGTATGTGGCCAGACCGGGATTCGAACCCAGGACCGTATTGTATTGTATTGTATTGTTTTATATTGTATTTATTGTATTGTGTTGTATTGCATTGTATTGTATTGTATTGTATTGTAGTGTAGTGTATTGTATTGTATTGTATTGTATTGTATTGTATTGTATTGTATTGTGTTGTGTTGTGTTGATGAACTGGGTTGGACAGGGTGAAAGATTAAAAAAATGGAAACTTCGTTGGTCAGTCGTGTTGAAAATTTTGTAGCTCCATATATGTTTACATGTATATATACCTCGTAGCACAGTCATATCCTTCTTAGAATCTGCTGATCTGATGGTTTGATTTAAGCTAGCCTGGCACGCGAGTGTAATATGTGTCGTGGTGCCAAATTTCGACCTTTCAGACTATCTTAAATTATATCCTCAAAACTGCTTTATTTATGTTTAATTAAAACCCATTTTGATAGTTAACACGACCCCTCTTATTTTGACAGGATAAATCATTTTTAAAAAGCTGAAGATTCAATTATTTGCCATCATTGACTCCAAATATTGAAACGGAAGTGTCAGAACAAACATGCGAAGACCCATATCAGACTGCACCCTGGAGCAGTCTGATCAGGATTTGCACTGTTTGCCAAATCGACAGCATTTCTACACATCAGCGAGGAAAAAGAAAAATATGTTAATAAGTTTATGTTGTTGTGGTAATAATGTCCAATTACTTACCGTGTATACGGAACACAAAGCAACAATTAGTACCAATTATGAACACGCCCTTGCTAAAATTACCCGTAATCTGAGCGCGGTCAATATCTTGTTGAGAAGGTTTAGGGGTATACGCAGCGCCCTGGCCCTTTATGAACAAAGAGGCCTTACAGCACGTGTACACAATGAGGGTTCTGGTCAGCCTGTGCATATCTGTTGGCCGACAAATCCTCCATGTTTGACTACATAGATTACTCAGATTTTATGAATTGCTAATGCGATCGGGTAAATCTCAGATCAGACTGTACGTGAGTACAGTCTGATCTGAGTCTCGCCCGACCGCACTTACCTGAAGGTACTTTGTTTCTTGTTTTGTTGATGCGACAGAAAGTAAAAGTGCGGTAAGGCCCGCCCACTGGCGCCATCTATAGTAATTTGCGGTTATATATTATTTGCTCTTCACTCATTCTACCTCTTCAGTTTTGATAAATCGGGTGCGTTTAGGTGACAGCCCGCACGCGCCCCTTTCGACTCTCAGCGCGACCAGTAAAGCAATACATTACGCACAATTAAGGAATGAATTTCATTTTTCTGAGGTTTATCGAAGTGTAAACTACATTGGGTCACGTGCAAAGTGAATGAACCCCGAAGGGGTTCATGAAAACTTTGCTAGTGACCCAATGTAGTTTACACTTCGATAAACATCAGAAAAATTAAGTTCATTGCTTATATTTACATTTGTTTTAATCAAATCTTTCACGAAAAATCTTATATAAGCCCTAAAATCGAAGCAGTAAAACATGTACACGCAGGGTTTTCTGCTATCAGCAGAACGGCAT
The DNA here is from genome assembly GCA_963989385.1 of Ctena decussata. Lineage (NCBI taxonomy): Eukaryota > Metazoa > Mollusca > Bivalvia > Lucinida > Lucinidae > Ctena > Ctena decussata. The sequence continues at coordinate 3,840,396 of OZ022502.1, read as the reverse complement.
GCATGACGTCATGACGTTGCTGACGTCCAATCAGCTGGTAGAGAGCCATTGTTTATGATTACGTCATTGACGTCGCGTGTCTCAATGTAATTATTGGAATGTAAACTACATTACGTTCCAATGGGTTACTATAGGGCTTTTCAGTAAACACACCAAAAATGTAAATATTGCGAAATAACTAGTTAGTATTTATTGTTTATATATTTACTAATACACCCTTCTTCTCCTTCATCATCATCAAATTATTATTATTATTATTATTATTATTAACGTTGTTGTTATTGTTATTATTATCATTGTTGTTATTATCATTATTATTATTACATGTATCATTATTATTAAAGTTATTATTATTATTATTATTATTATTATTATTATTATTATTATTATTAATTTTCTGACCCTAGTCTCACAATGTATACATATAGGTATATAAACAGACCAGTGCCTTCACTGCAAAGGTACATATTATATACTCGTCAAAACAAATTCCGCCGCAATTTTAAGTCATGATATAGACGATTTCAAAAATATATTTTCAAGTATTTTTACTTTTAATTAGTTGCCCAAACGTTTGTCTACGGAAAAGTATTTAACGTCTCAGTTTTCTCCTTCCATGTACAGAGTTACCTCGCATAACTAGTAAACAATAGAAATTGCAACGAAGAGTTTACTGCGCATGCGCAATACCGTTATGTTTGGCTCGTTTAATTCAGCAGAAACCATACATTCTAGAAACATCTAAATCAAACCTGAACAAACTTTCAAATGGCGAACATTGCATCTTAAAGTGTACGAGACTGTAAATTACCTCCCTTTGAATCAAAACTATAGCAATTTATATTTTCAGATTATGGGCTTATCATTCATAAATTTTAGTTCTGCTTTCTGGACATGTGAGTACGTTTCTTTGCAACATTTTTAAATGAGAATGCATCAGTTTATCGCAAAACTCTCACAGGTATGCAGTTTTGAAATGTTTATGGCGATGCCATTGCAACTTTAGAAAGTTTGGCTCTTCTGCCTAAATGCTGAAATTTAGAATTGAGAGATTGTTGTGAAATCTGTTTTGAATTCCGTTTTCCTTCTGAGTATGGAACATTTGAATTCCAAAGAATGTGTCTAAGAGATACAGGTCGGAAAATGAGAGAAGAACTAAAGGAAAAGGCGAGTTTTTTTTTTCGTGAGAAATCTCGGAAAATTAGAAATAACCCGACTAAAACTGAAAGTTGCGCAAATTGTTGGGTAACATTAAAGTTTTGAAACCTGTCTGTCTAGTAATATAAAAACGTCATGTCCGAACTACAATGACTCTTAAACTTCATTCATTATGATACCTTTTCAGGAAATGATATCCAAGTTAATGCGGCAGAACTTATTTTGACTAGTATAGATGCACAACCCCTGTACAATACCTGCACCAACAATCTGTGTTGGTCTGCGATATTGTATACGAATGGCGGCCGTTGATCACTCTTAATCCCTACACCTACTAATTGAAGCAGCAACTATTTAGACACCTGGAAGCGCAAATATCTGGAAACGAGAAACGATGTATCGTCCATCAGACCCATCAGGCCCGAATCCAGACCACCACGTACTGGTGGGGTGCTGAATAACTTGTGGGGCTGGGAGGTGCCGAGAAATTTGTTAGAGGTGAGGCGGAGGGAATAGGGCTTGAAAACATATGACATAATAAGAGATCGAGTTGATGAGAAATTTTGTTAATGTATTTTTCACCTTAAAATATATGTTGTGTTATCTCATTAGAATCGCCTCGGCGAGGCGATTCTAATGAGATGTCACAACATATCATTTAATCCTAGATGGCGGGCTTAAGCCCCAAAACACATCCCCTGGATCCGGGGCTGTCTATAGTTGCACCCATAGGCTGTCTATTGTCAAAAAGGCTTGATTTAAAAGTTCGATGATAAGGCAATGATCAGGAATCGAGACAATTGATCTCCACATCTTGCCCTAAACACCAAATGGGAAAGAAACTAATAAAGATCCGATTATTTTCTTGGTATGCACAGATATCATTTTCCTTGAGAATAAAAGCCACGTTATAGGGTCGAGCCTGGTAACTTTGGACAGTGGGTAAATTCGGGCATACCATTGCAAAAGTGAAAATCCAGAAGGGACGGCTCATAATGAGCCGTCGCATCTGGAATTTCACTGTTTGCCCAGTTAATATTGTTTTAATTCCAAACCCCTGTAGCACCATTAGGGCGTTTCATTTGGTTTAAACAGTATTTTATTCAGGTAAGCTACATTCATATGAATGAATTTACAAATCATTTCAATGTAGGATCTGACGGTAAGCGCAATGCTTGTATGATAGCCATCTCCTATGTATAATAGTCACCTCCTAATCTCCTCATCATTTGGTACTAATGCTTGTAAGTAATTAGAATCCCAAGGTTTATTTAATGATATATTCTAAACCTGAAATGCTGAAGGAATGAGTGAGAAACTCAATGAAAAAATGGAACAATATGTTTTATTTTTTATTAGACAGTAGAAACGCCAAATCTAACAAAAGAGAACTGCAACAGAATAACCACCTTGAAACGGTCAGTAGTAAAATATATACCGTATTTCTTAAGTCACAAGACGGATTTTGTTCCCTTCCAAAGCAATCCTGAAAATCTAGATCCATACAAGACGGATCTAGATTTTCGGAATTGTTTTTGGAAGGGGAAACTTGTTTTGTAGCAGAATTTCGTAACTGATTTAGATATTTGAGGTCATTCTACAGAGTTGAAAATCCTGATTTATTATAGTCGAATAAATATGGTGTACTTTTGTTATTTCAAATTTCTGATATCTCAAAGGAATTTTTCTGGGACCAGAAAATTTACTTTTGAGATATCAGTAGTTTGAGACCAACTTCGATTTCGAGCTATCGAGAGTTGACAGCCTTAGTAGTTTTCTATTCATCAGAAAGTTTGGACCATTGAACTTCCTGAAAGCACGACTGCCGTCTGATACTCAGTCCATCGACGTAGGCACACACCGGCGCTGTACCCTTGGGCGATGGGGCCTGGGATTGCAAACCGTAGCTTGTGTTGTATAATAGCTACGGTGATGAGATGTTGTTATTACAGATCTTCAACATGTCCAAATTAAATGAGAACTTCGTATTCCCTTGACCTGAGAACACAAATAGCTTGTGCACCAGGCCTATCGAAACATGTAATGACGTTGTTTGGCACTGTGGCCACCACCATGATTCAGGTCGAAAACCAGGGTTACGAATGGCTCCGACGCAACTATAATCGTAGCCGTTCTGTTCTGTTCTCTTTCAGTTCTCGTAACGACGTTCCCCAAGTGGCTCAGCGGTACGTAACACCTGGCGCCGAGTGTCCGTCCAACTATACTCGTAGCCGATGTACAGCTTTCAGTTATCACAGGGTATAATCGATTCCGCTAATTTTCGCTTCCTGCAGAGACTGTACATCATATTTGGCTTCCGCCGAGACTGTCCGCGAACTCTTGCTTCCTGCCGAGACTTCTGTACATGATAAATGGCTTCCTGCAGAGACTGTCCGCGTGATTCTGCTTCCTGCCGAGGCTCTCGGCAGGAAGCAGAGTCACGCGGACAGTCTCTGCAGGAAGCCAATGTTCGAGGACAGTAGTCCCTGCAGGAAGCAAGAGTTCGCGGACAGTCTCGGCGGAAGCCAAATATGATGTACAGTCTCTGCAAGCCTCGGCAGGAAGCAGAATCACGCGGACAGTCTCTGCAGGAAGCCATTTATCATGTACAGAAGTCTCAGCAGGAAGCAAGAGTTCGCGGACAGTCTCGGCGGAAGCCAAATATGATGTACAGTCTCTGCAGGAAGCGAAAATTACCGGAATCGATTATACCCTGTGGTTATTATAGTGATAATCTCCCTTATTGTGAGACAGATTCGCCGCAATCAGTTGTCGCGTGCCTAAATTTTAATCGTCATTTATATTTAAAAACAGTCCGTTCAAATCAACAAAAATGTGATAATCAAGTTACAGGTTGAGCCGACACTTGGGAAAGTCTTCTAAACATACGATTTGTCCAAGGCTTCGCATCTAGAACTAACTATACAGACAGCATAGTAATAGTGATTGAACAACCTGATCATTGTCTTTGCAACGATCAGATCGCTCAATCACCAAATTTCCCCTGTAGTCTGGTTGCCAAATGATGATTTTAGGTGCAACCCAAAAAAATAGTCCGCACAAAATGTTTTTGCACAGATGTGTTCACCAACATGTCCGTACACTGAAACTGAATGATGCCACCTTGGCATCATTGGGGAAATGAAAATATTCAAGATGGCGTCCAAGATGGCCGCAAAGGGATAAAATCCTCAATATCTTCTAAAGTGTGTGGGTTAGAAACATACTTTTGGTGGCTGCATATAGGTTTTCGAGGTCGAGGAATCGATTGAGCATGTTAAAAATTATTTCAAACAAATCAGTTACAAAATGGCGGACAAGATGGCCGCCAAAGCATAAAAATCTCCATATCTTCTTTAGTATACGGGCTAGAAACATGACTTTGATGTCTGCGTATAGGTTTTCGGGGTCAAGGAATCCAATAAGCATGTTAGAATTTACCTCAAGGCACTTAGTTACACAAAATGACGGCCAAGATGGCAGACGATGCATCGATTACGGCACTGAATGTCGGAGAAATGCATTCAGTTTGACAGCAGAATTCAGGTTTTAGAAGGATATGAACCCGGAAGTTTGAAATTATAAATTCTATGACTATAAAAAACCGAAGTCATAAAGACCACATTTTGCATCTGATAGTGTTACTACCAAGGAAATCACGATGATCCATAAGAACCCAGTCCCGGTAGGGAGGAACAGTCCCGTCTAGAAAATTTCAGTCGAAACAGAAAGACATTGACATCTCGATCATTCATTATTATTTTGAGAATGTCGTTTCTAATGGCTTTCTTTGCTCATAATTCCATGCTTGTACCATTTGGCAAAGTAAAATGATACAAAAAATCAAGAACTAATACAACCAGACCCAACATGACAAAAGTTCGCGAAAGACAAGCATGGTAAATCGAGTGAACAGCCCTTTCTTAGACATTCAGCCCCAATTGAAAACAACAGTAACTTTTATTTTACCTATTTAATACTTTGAACATGCTGAATAGGACAAAACAGAAAACAAACTAGGCAGCTATTAGATAATCATATTGCTAGAAAACCACAGACAAGCGGATATAAGAAAACGTAACATTGAGGAACCGCAACAGAAGTATCGCCTTGGAACGGTTAGTAATACATTACTGGGAAGAAGTTGACTAGTTTTACATAGTCCAAGCCTTCGCCTTCTGCTTTTGCAGTGGTTCAAAACATTTAGTCAACATTTGGTCTGCATAAAGGTTACCCAACCCATCAATGAAACATCACAGACAGCACATAAATCTAGGATAAAACCTGTGATGAATTAAAGATGAGGACTCGACAGAAACAACGTATTTGCGACACCTGGAGAAGATCCCTCAGATATCAAACAACAATCCTGAAGCAAAAGAAACCACCAGTTGAACCCTTGAATGGCCAAGCAGTGGGGCAAAATTTTGATATTGACACAAAGGGTTTATTACTTTGATTGCTTCGTTGATTTTAAGTTTTGTAAGAAAAATCATTTTTCCCCTGACTTTACTTCTTTATATGTATATATCTCTTAAACGAATAGAAGTATAGCTATACAACAAACTATCCCAGTAGCCTTTGTTCCGTTGGAGCAGTGGGTTGTTAGGTTCTCATTGTGTCTTTGGCATGACGCTATTATGAAAGGTCGGACTAAATTCTATCCTTGTGCCGTCTTTTGACCATCCTTGATTCTAGTCAGGTAGCCTTTTTTAGTTGTTGTCAGATACAGGATTCAAACCCCCGACTGCCAAATTCTCTAGACACTAAAAAAATGATTTTGATCAGCCCAGCGGCTTCGGAGAAGAATCTGTTTGAATGTATGAGTGGTCTAAGCTGACGGACTATGAAGTCAGTTTATGCTTTCAGCGTTCCCATAGCATTGCTCGGAAGATTCAATCAGGTAAGAATACTTGTAGAAACTGGCATGACATGTATGCACTTTTTAAGCTAAAACAGTTTAAATGTGCAAATACAAATTTGCAGTCCATTGTCTATAATTATGGGTAGTACTGTCTCCTTTATACCTAAAAGAACTGGGAAAATACGAAATTTAAAAAAAAAATGTTTACAAAATTTGTTACTGCTTTGAAGAACGTATGACCTTTTCTGATATGTAAATTTAAATATACTCGAAAAAAATATTAAAGGGTCAAACTTTTACCCCGCGATTTCTTGAACATTTCAAACATTTGGTAAAATAAATCATTTCCAACTTCCATTTCATTCATTTTACAAGTTTCGTACATATTTTATCTTGACCAGGTCCAGACTTCAATCAATACTACCCTCAAAATCAGAGTTTTTTGAAGTCCATGGGGAACAAAGTTGCCAAAATTTTCGATTTCGCCAATTCATGAATTTTTTTAAAAATTACTCAATAGTCATCAAGTTTAGTCATTTTCAAGGTCAGCAAGCTATAAGAAGTTTAAAACTCATAGCAATTTTAGAAGTTATTCCCGACCAAACTGGCACACTATCAATTCTCTATGAAAATTCAAACAACTTTCATTTTAGGGGTAGTTTGACTTAAAGCTTGGTCTTAGTCAAGACAAAGGCTATAGGTTAAAGCTTCATGTGTATAATACTTGTAAAATGAATAAATTGGAAGGTGGAAATGATTTATTTTACCAAATGTTTGACATGTTCAAGAAATCGCGGGGTAAAAGTTTGACCCTTTAATATTTTTTGGAGTATATTTAAATTTACATATCAGAAAAGGTCATAAGTTCTTCAAAGCAGTAACAAATTTTGTAAACATTTTTTTTTTTTTTTAAATTTCGTATTTTCCCAGTTCTTTTATTTATTGATTTATTTTACCAAATGTTTGAAATGTTCCAGAAATCACAGAGTAAGAGTTTGACCCTTTAATATTTTTTTGAGTATACATCCTAGATGCTAAAACTGGCTGTGGCATGGCACGAGCCTGCGACGTTCACATCACTATTTACTAGTATCGACCAGAAGCTATAATTTTAAAGGACGAAAGCAACCATCAAATATATGTTTCTTAACCAGAATTTTAATTGAAGAAAGTAAAATAGTTAAGAGAATAAAACACATTTCTGGTAGCCTTTGGGTCATTACTCGTAACAATAGCTTTCTGCAATGACTAAAGCTTAGTCAACGGGGTTATCTGCCTCTGCCTGCACTAGGTTCTTGTGACCCATTATGGTCCTCTTGTTAAAACACTGTCAGAGTGGGGCTTTTATCACTTCATTTTATATTTATTAATCTTGTACATGCAAAATCTGGATTTCTAATACAAAAACCTGAATTCTGCTATCGGAAAGTGGATTTCTCCGACATTCAGTGCCTTGACCGTTGCATCGTCCGCAATCTTGGCCACCATTGTGTGTAACTAAGTGCCTTGAAGTAAATTCTAACATGCTTATTGGATTCCTTGACCCCGAAAACCTATACGCAGACACCAAAATTATGTTTCTAGCCCGTATACTAAAGAAGATATGGAGATTTTTATGTTTTGGCGGCCATCTTGTCCGCCATTTTGTAACTGATTCGTCTGAAATAATTTTTAACATGCTTAATCGATTCCTCGACCTCGAAAACCTATACGTAGCCACCAAAAGTATGTTTCTAGCCCACATACTTTAGAACATATTGAGGATTTTATCCCTTGGCGGCCATCTTGGACGCCATCTTGAATATTTTCATTTCCCCAATGATGCCAAGGTGGCATCATTCAGTTTCAGTGTACGGACATGTTGATGAACACATATGTGCAAAAACATTTTGTGCGGACTATATTTTTGGGTTCTCGTCCCGGAACCCAGACTACTGTCTTTTGTGAACGTTAGCGGGTAAATCCCTTTTCCAAAGTTACAGTCCATTTGTTAATTGTTCCATAACAGGATAAAGCGGGAAATCTGAAGAAGTGTAAGGTGACATTTTAGTGTTTATATTTTATGTAATAGTTTTATCTGACAGTTTGAGAAAGGATAAAAATAAAGATAGATGAAATAATATATTGACAAATCATTTTAACCGTGGACTTAAATTGGGGATATTACAAGCGTGGCATCTTCTTGAGGTCAATGTACTTGTCATATACGAGTTGCAAAATAAAACAGATTATTTTATAACATTCTGGTATTTATTTGTGTTTGGCATATTCTTGAATGATTTTCATGCAGATCAGGGGCTAGCATCATATGTAGCTTTACATGGTCTATATGATTATGATCGCAAACCATTCTGTTGTCGTTTTATTCTATTCTATTTTATTCTATCCCATAACCTTGCCAGGTCGTTGGGGCACCACAGATGACTTCGAAACAATCCCTTTCCACCTTGTCCTGTTTTCCGCTGCGCTAGTTGAGCTGGCAAAATCCATCCCTGTGCACTCTTTAATATTGTCTTCCCACCACTTCTTCTGTCTACCTCTTTTTTTTCCTCTCACTGTGCCTTGTATAATCGTCTTTGCTAATTCAGATGACCTTGATACATGGCCAAATCACCTTAGTTTCCATTTCTTGACCAGCGTCAGGAGTTCATCATATTCTCCAATGACTGCTTGGATCGTTCTGCGAACCTCTTCATTGGTTATATGGTCCTCGTACGTAATGTTCAGTAACCTTCGGTAGCATCTCATCTCAAAGGCCTGCGTTATTTTCTCAAACTCTGCTGTCAAGGTCCACGATTCACAGGCATACAGAAATATGGAAATGACAAGGGAGCGCGTAAGTTTCACCTCTGATCCAAGAGAGATATCATTATCTCTCCAAATTGGTTTCAGCTTGGTAAGAGCTGAAGTGGCTTGTGCAATCCTTGAGAGAACTCCTGTTTTGAGCCATCATCTGAGACAACTGCTCCAAGGTATTTAAAGCTTGTTACGGTACCCAGCTTCTGCCCTTTTACCTTGATCTTCCTCTGGATGCCATCTGTACTGTTTGTCATCAGTTTGGTCTTCTAAGCACTGATCTCCACCTTATACCTTGTGCAGGTTTTGTCGAGACTTCAACTAGGGCTTCTAGTTCCTGCTCTTTCTCAGCTAGAGCGTCTATATCATCGGCAAACCGCAGATTGGTAATGTTTCTGCTGCCTATGCTAACATTTACGTCATGTTCTTCCAGAGCATCAGACATGATCCGTTCTAGAAAAATGCTGAAGAGAGTGTGTGACAGAAGACATCCTTGTCTTACTCCAATTGTTGTTCTGATCTATTCTCCTGTGCTTCCATTCATCAGGACTGCACTTGTAGCCTTGTCGTATAGCTGCTCAATGGTGCGAACTAGATCTGCACTGATATTGTACTTCCGCATGGTGGCCCATACGGCTGCGCGCCATACCCTGTCAAAGGCTTATTTTTAATCAATGAAGACATAGTACAGATTCTGCTGATGTTGGAGATACTTTTCACACAGGATTCTAAGGTTGAAGATCTGTTCTGTGGTGCTCCTTCCGACTCGGAACCAAGCCTGTTCTTCAGCAATTATCTTTTCAGCTTGTGGATTAAGCCTGTGTAAAATGACTTTCAGCATGACTTTGCTTGAATGACTGATGCGGCTGGTGGTTCTATAATTCTGACAGAGCTGTCGGTTGCCCTTTTTAGGAAGTGTAAGAATCAGCGATTGAGTCCATGAGGTAGGCCATTCTCCCGTTCTCCAGATCCAGTTACAGATATCTGTTAAAACATCAATCATGGTCTCCCCGCCGGCTTGAACAAGTTCTGCTGGTATTTTATCAACTCCGACAGATTTCCCCTTCTTTAGTGCTGCTACTGCAACCTCAACTTCCTCACGAACGATCGGTTTTGATCTTCTTCTGGGGGCTGATTGCAGTCCAGTTCCGTATTGTTGCCGTAAGTCTCATAGTTGTATAGTTCTGAGCAATATTCTATCCATCTGCTGAGAATCTCTTGTTCCTCTGTAAGGCATTTCCAAGACCTGTCCTGGATGGTTGTGGACCTTTCCTGTTTCTCTGAAGTTAGATCCTTCACCAGCTAGTATGCTTTCTTGCTGTTGTTTTTGTTCAGGAAAGTTTTGATCTCCTCGCACAGGATACCTTTCCAGTCCTCCTTAGCTTTCTTCACTGCCTTCTGAATCCTCTTGTTTGCTTCCCTGTATTTTATTTTTCCTTCTTCTGCTTCAAACCGCTTCTTCTTCAAATTTCTCCTCTCATCACAGAGGTCGAGAACATCTCTTGTGACCCAGGGATTTTTCCTGCGACGTTCCTTCCCAAGTATCTCACTGGCTGCAGCAGTCACTGATGTACTGTAGGCGGTAATCATGGTATCTATGTCCCCCAGACCAATGAGTGGTGCGAACTTCCCACCTATTGTTGCTTGAAAAGAGCATGCCACATCTGGATCCCTAACTTCTCAAGATCAAACTTCAGTCTTGGCTGGGTTGGCTTTCTAGCCTTCTTCAGACAAACTCGGAAGGTCATCATCACCAGGTCATGGTCACTTCCTATGTCTGCTCCAGGAAAGCTCCTTTGGCTATTGATGTTAACTCCTGATCGGAAGCGCTTCCTCACCAAGATGCAATCAATCTGATTGTGGTGTTTCCCATCTGGGCTGTGCCATGTCCATCTGCTGATGGTTTGTGAGGGCCAAGGGTGTTTGTCAGTACTACGATACTCTAGAAGTCTGAGACCTCTCTGATTTGTCTCGAGATTGCAGTAGGGTTCACAAACGTTTCCCCAGTCTGCCTATGTATCCTTTCCAACTTAAGCATTCCAACCCCCTTGTACAACCAGAATGTCCTTCTTTGGTGTTTGGACTATGACTTTGTGGAGTTGCTGGTAGAAGTGTTCGACCTCATTGTCGTCATGCCCAGATGTTGACGAATAAACCTGTATGATGGTGATGTTGAAAGGAGCTGCTCTCAGGCGGACTGAACTCAGTCTGCTGGAGACTAGTCGGCATCCCAAGACAGCACTCATCATGTCCTTACGCACAAAAAATCCAACCCTATACTCATGTTTGTCCTCTTCTTCACTGAAATAAACCTTGTGTCTGTCATTCAAGTTGTTCCAGCGCATCTCACATCCAGTGATACCTGTTGTCATAGTAAAACATAAAACACATTAACTGTTGTTGCCGGTCTAGTAAGAGGCCGTTTAAAGAAGTTCGGGATTGTGTAAGAAAAGAGACACGAATGAAATGAAAAAAAGTAACTCATCTCTTCCCTTCTTTACGTCTAAACGTCTAGCAGAACTTCAAGACAACAAAGAAACAACTACACATCTTCAGGGCCTTTATATGTCCTTTCCTTAATGGTATTACAGCGTACATAATGGTATTTGAATCATTTTTTTTTTTGATTACTTGTTGATTGGAATCAAATATGCATTATAATTGTCTATAAAGAGAAAATTCTGTTGTGATTGCACGTTGAACAGATACTGTAACTAAACTTGAATGAAACAAGAAATGTCTTTAAAAAAAGATAATCGGCTTAGATTAAATAGAAGGGTGTGCTGTAATATGAGTAAGGTACAAGTAAGACATCGAATGTGCTGATCGGATTGAACGGATGCGCATGTTGATATGCATATTTGTTGTTGGTGTTGGGGTTTCGATTTCGGAAATGCTGTTGAATTTTGTGTCGGGCCGCGTATCACAGTCGGTAGGGCGCCTGACTTGTAAGTCAGAGGTCCCGGGATTCGATATCCGGTCCGCCCACTTACTTTCATTTCTCCTTTCGCTGGTTCAAGAAGGGCAGTTGGCAGTTACTGGTGAAAGTAAGTGCACTTTGTACTAGTTAACCGCTTAGGAGGTCTAAGCCTGTCCAGGAATAGTGTGGTCAGGTTAACTGACCGTCCCGACATGACCATAGCTGTTTACCGTGAACATTAAACAATAACACAACAATAACAACTGTTGAATTTTGTTTGGGGTATGTCTGTGTTGAACATACCAATAAGGATGGGTTGGCCGACCGCCCCACATATTAACCTTAAAAGTGTTGCAGTTCCACAACAAAATCAACAACTAAGCCAGCAACAATTACTTAATATCGTCTAAGTATGGCCCATGTTCCTTCTTTTGACTCTGTTCTCTGCTCTTGAAGGAACTGTTTTAGATTTTAATTTGATGTCTGTGTCAAATTATTTTGTTGGTTTTATATTTTACATGAGCGACAGAGAGGCAATATATTCTTTGGCAAAAAGTGATTTGGACCGAAGTATCTAGATTCATCACGACAATGTTTATAGCCCTACTGTTAAATGAAACTGAAAGTAGAAACAAAAAGCGAAGGTAAGGTACTTGCATAAAAATCCCGGCTGTATTTATATTGGCCAATGAAATACTTAAAATGTAGGTCAATACTAAGGTTATACGGCTAAAGCCGAAAAAAGTGCTTGTATCGCTTTCATACATTTTGCATGACACCATACTTGAAACATTATCTTGAAGCTACACAGTGGCTTGCTGAAAAATTGAGACTCTAGATAGTGATTTCACGCGAGCTAGAAAGTCGCTATTACAGAGAACATCTTGAAGATTTCCTGAGGTCACGATAAAGGTAACCTACGTCAGTCACTATAAAAGGACACCCAAAAATAATATAAGACAAATGTTGGGTCAATGTTGATAAAGCTATCACCGCTGGATCATCCACGGATTTTATTAAGTTTGCCTAACGTTATATTATCTATTAATGAAGTAACTTCATATTTTATAATGTCCCTATGATGATTTAAAGCTTAAGGTGTCATCATGCCGTCCTATCACGGGCTAATATCTTTTTCACTTATCAGAAATTCCTGGCGACAGTTTAGTATCGTGTAAATATCATAACGGTTGCCTTAATAAAGTCATAGACACTTTCGGCGATAACAGGTGTATTAAACAAATACGGACCTAGATAAACGCCTTGCAGAATACCAATAGTTTGAAAATTGCCAAATGCCACGAGAGAAATGCAAGCACTAGAGCGACATTATAAATGCTGCGACCCAGCGGGCACATGACGTCGAAATGACATCCTACTGATGTCGATGCGACGTAATGACGTCGCATCGACATCGGTATGACGTCATTTGACGTCATGTACCTACTGAGAATAAGCTACTGAAGAGAAACTGCCGTATACCATTACCGTACATACTCGATCTAGTTTGGACACAATACAGATGAACACATATCATACTGCATTACGGTACCAGTCTGATTAGGTCATGCAACAACCCAATGAAAATATATATTCAGAGGAAAAAGAAAGTAACGTAGTCTTAATTTTCTTTCAGATGTCTGCGTATCTGCATAATACCTTGGCACTGTTGAAAAAATACAATCATTTCGCACAATTTGCGACAATTTACAGTACAATTGGTCAAAGTTTTAAACAGACAAGGGGTCTGATTCAACAATGTCGCTGGAGCCGCTCCCCTTTAAACATACACTTTGGACAATACAGATTGTTTTTATGCATTTCTATGCATTGCAACAAAATATGGATGAAAGGGTTGTAAGGATATGACGCACTCGTATATGAAAAACGTGGTAAAGTTTCGAATTTTTCGTACCAAGAAATGATGTTTTTGGCGTCTTTCGGTAACTTGCATTGAATATGTATTGAGTGCTTATGGGAAGTTTATTTGCACTTTTCTTTCAAATAAACAAGTCTATGGGGTTCCTTTTAAGTGCGCACAAAGACAAGAAGCCAAAAAACAATTTTACGGAAATTTCAAGTGAAAACTTCTAACACCAGGTAAGATAGAAAAAAAATTGATTCCCTATAATTTAAATTCAAAGGGAGATAATTTGAGACATATATAGCATATCTAACTATGGTTGACGACGTTTGGTGGGCGTTTCAGATTAGATGCCGATGTTGTTTTACTCACAGACATAAGCACTAGATATTCGTGAAGTGCAGAATGCCATTTGCTATGTGCAAAGCGAGTATTGACTGGAACTTCTGAATTTGAAGTAAGAACCTTAACTCCATTGTTAATTTGAGCCGCGACGCGAGAAAACCAACAATGTGGTTGTGCGACCAGCGCAGACTCAGATCAGCCTGGACATCCGCCCAGTTTGATCAGACTCTTCGTTAAGCGCTTAAAGGGTAGCTAAGGGTCTAAGCTACCTCTATGCGAACAGCGAAGACTCTGATCAGACTGGGCGTATGCCCAGGCTGATCTGAGTCTGCGCTGGGCGCACAACCACATTGTTGGTTTTGTCGTGTCGCGGCTCATTTGTGTTTGTGTTTTGCAGAGCTAGAAGTTTGCTAAAATGGCACTATTACTATGTCCAAATGGACATTTACACGAGGCCCAGTGTTCAAAATAAAAAACTGTGTGTACTTTTTATTGCCTCTGAGTATAATCATTTTCCTTCCTATTTTTGTTTTCAGTCGCCCGCCAGTCACGCCTTTATGGGTACACTTTCAGGGAAAATAACTCTTCCACTTTCATTTTTGCCTCCCTTCTAAATTGGAATAACTATTACCAGCAAAGCCTCTACTATGTATTAATAGACATCAGTACGGTTTCTGACTGGGCGGTGCGTCCAACTGTCTAGATTAGCAACATAAGGTACCGTAAAACAGTTACAGTCATATGTTGAGAAGGCTGAAAGAAGAGTCCTCAGCAGCAGAAATTAGGTGACTGGTTCAGAACCACTGTAGGTGTCAAACAGGGATGTGTTTTCTCGTGCACTATTTCAACACTGTATAATGCCTGAGGCACTTGAACGAGATGCAGGAGACCAAGTGTGGGCAAAACGGATCTATAACATACCAGCTGTTTGCAGAGGGTAGGAGGTGTGCAAGAACGGGATGTTTAGGATGGAGATCAGTGTATACGTAGAGAAAGCTCAACCCATGGCCAAATCAAATAAAAATGGTTTTAGAGTCATCCAAATGAATCAAAGCTCCAGACCTGAACGACCTGACAACATCCTCTTTTCTGAACCTTAAATCAATGTGGAAGGACAGGCGCTTCAGTCTCGGTTTCAAATTGAAACTCATGCTTTCCCTTGTCATTTCCACATTTTTGTATGGTCGAGAGACGTGGACCTTCACTGAAGACTGAACTGAAGCTGAAGAGAAAAATCTAGACATTGGAGATGATACGAAAACAACGGATCCCGAATGGCTCTATATCACTGATGAGGCTGTATGCAGCTAACTAATCAGCACGGTTAAGAAGCGCAAGCCAAGATGGTATAGTCATTTCTCATGCTCGTCAGGCTCACTCAAGGTGGGACGAAGAGGGCGAGGTAGACGGAGAAAGATTTGAGCCGTAATAGCACGACAAAACCAACAAAGTGGCATGTGCCCAGCGAAGACTTAGATCAGCCTGGGCATCCGCCCAGTCTGATCAGAAGTTTCGCTGTTGGCATGGAGGTAGCTCATTGAGAGGGTAATCACCTTATGTATCCTAATGCTATGACGACTAGTCTCTGGACAACGCGTAATTTCGAAGTCGTTTAATATCTCAAAGGTGCATAAAGATTTTGTGAAAAGACTTGTATATATCTCTCTCTTACAGGCATATTCAATGTATTAAGTCTTTATGCGCTCTTGGGATTAACTTGATTTCGACTATATTTTGCACAAAAATGAAAACGCTACAAGTGTTTTGTCTTCAAATTTTCTGTATACTATAGAATAACGGTGGGGAATCACGTGATAGTTTGTACCTATATTCGGACAGACCGGGTAAGATAATTGGTCATTACATCTTTAATACTCAATGAACTTTCATGAGGTAAAAAAAGCAGATACCTCGTCGCTTTTGGAGCAAAGCCATCGTACATGAGCCGCTTTCATGCACGCTTTATTCAAAGTTTGAAAGAATTAAAGTCTTTGCTCGACTATGTGTGGAAAACTACAGCGCTTAGTATAAAAGCATTTACAATTTTTGCTGTGCATAAAGACACGGTAGCTGCATTTTACCACATGAAAATGCACCGAATATTAAGGAAGTAATGAATAATTTTCTTACCCAATCTGTCCGAATACAGGTACCAAATAATCGAAGTAAGTCACGTGACTCTCCGCTTTGAATAATTAGAGAGGGAAATGAACGTGGACGCACGAAAAAGTTAAATGCATATGCCATTTTTGTAAAGCTGAGATACTAGTGGATAGATGTAATAGCCTTTCAGATAAACCAATATATTTCAAAGCAAACAGTGGTCCAATTTTCAGCTGTGTAAATTTGAAACAGCCATTCTAGCATTTCCAACTGGATTATAAGAGGGAGACCTTTGGTAAAAATAATAGTGTACCAAAATGTCAAGAGAAGGTACATAACAATATGCGTTCTCGTATCTTTGAAAATCAGTGTGGTGGCTCAATGGCAAAGAATCCATAACTCGCCCCTCCTGTACCTTGCCCGAGCCTTTAAAGGAGAGATGCACCATTGTGTCAGTTACAAACATACCATCTATAATGTGGTGTTTTCACTTTTGCATGTTTTATTAGTTGTCCGAAGGCTAGTTCTCTGAACATTAAAATACAGGGGGAATATGCCATACTTGTAATGAACAAGTCAAGTGGCTTTCTCCCAGAGAACGGTAGTAGACAGAGACTGCAATGACACCATCGAAGAGGTTTAGGTCTCTTACGACCAGCAAGGTTAAAAGGGAAGTGAGTAAGTGAATATTAAAGAATAATGGTGATTTAATCATATGCATGTAATTTGAGGATTGTCTAGTGTGTACACCTATATTATTCAGACTGTGTATAATGTCCGTCCGTCTGTCTATATCATATATTATTTACTAACACATCTTTCTGACTTTTTTACAAGTTGCACACCATGCATTTATTATCATTATAAGAATATCAGAAAATTGTCAGCTTGTCTGTCAAAAGTATTAATTTCAACCTCATAATGGATAAAAAGCGAATCTAAACTTTTTACAATAAGATGTCATTAAAGTTTTTCGTGAAAAGAAATTGCATAACTTAACGTCACGTGACGATATCGAATATTGCTGCGGTCCAGCTGTATGCAAACAAGTTGCTATTTATAGATATAGTTTCGGCGTCATCACTTGACTGGTTAAGGGCGTACCATAATGACCCAAATATTCGGGGTAAAAGAGCCTAAGAAAACATTGTAGACCCTGACCAGACTGCTCCTTAGGAGCAGTCTGAACAGTTCTACATTGTTTTATAATACCCCGTTAATTTTCTGATGCACTGCAATTGTAAAATATAAAAATCAACTTATTTTAATATGGAGGTAACTAACGTACCTAATGTTAAGGTGTCACAACATTTTGTACGATTACATTAGAAATATTATGCTTTACGTCACCCCTGCCTGCTGACCTTAAATGACCTTGCGTAATAGAATTTGTTAAGAAACCCTAATTTTCTTCAAGAAATGATTTTTGGTTGAGGAGCAAACTCGATTTCCATTCAACATAGCCGCGTTTCAGAAAATTGTGATTTTTACCAAGCCGCCCAAAAGTGAAGGCAACTATTCAACCTTCACATTTGCTTGTCTGTTCGGACTCTTCATTTCATAGAATTACGACAAAAACTGGATTTTGTGTGTGATAAGGAGATTAGCAGAGATAAGGATGTGCAGGCTGGTGTGTATCATTGCTATTAGCATTTGGAACCGAACCCTTGTTCGCCTGTCTCGGGGCAGCAATTCAGTACCTGATACTTAAGACTGCAAGATTTTCAGGCGTCCCCAAATCGCACCTGGTCGCCATTATAAACGAGAGATCACGAGAGATCAGGAGAGTTGTAAGAAAGTGCACGTGATAATGCACCGCAACTGTAATTTGCATTTTAAAATCTTTAACTGTAATTCTAATGTCAAGTTTTCATCATTTTTAAACGATATGCTTGAACGAAGTGACGCGATCGATTTTTCATTCTTCTTTCTGATTGTTTTTTTTTTTTTTAATTTGTGAGTACATTATACCGTTAGTGCACCACAGATGAAGTATTCGATATCATAGTGGTTTACTAATGCTATAATAATGCATCTCCTAAACATTTTAATCTTAAACCTGCTGAAGATGAAAAAAAAAATATGAACGAAGTCCGGTCTATATCAAGTTTTACCCATAACAGAAAACAAATATCACATTAGGGTTTCGTCAGGATTTTCACCGTTTGTCCTGTTAATTTTGTTTTAATTCCGCGAACTACTGACATATAACATGTATAAAGGAAACAATGTCACTGTCCGAATTTACCTGCTGTGCGAATTTACTTCACTTGACCCTATCATACCTGGCAATGCGCTGCACCAGGCCAGCAAGAGGTGCTACAACTTGAACACACAGAAGCACGCATAAACCAAGCCCCGGATCCAGTGGGGGTGGATTTTGGGGCTTCAGCTCCGGGCACCAACAGGGCCTGGTTAGGTTAAGATATATGTTGTGGCATCTCATCAGAATCGCCTCGACTAGGCGATTCTAATGAGATATCACAACATATATTTCATATATTTCAAGGCAAAAGAAAAAAGACATTATCAAAAATTCTCTTCAAATTAATCCCGAATTATGTCATATTGTTTCAAGTCCCACTCCCCGCCCAACTACCCCCACCCCTTCCCATATACATCTCGGTACCTCCCAGCCCCACCAGTTACCCAGAGCCCCGCCAGTATGTGGTGGTCTGGATCCGGGCCTGAAACCAGCTACTGTATACTGTATTGAACATCTATACGGTTGTTTCATTCGCCAATCTTTGGGTGTGGCAAAATAACAAAGTCCAGTTGCGTTTATGAGCAGTCTGGATCAGATCTACTCTGTTTTTTTTTTTTTTTTTTTTTTTTTTTTTTTTTTTTTTAACACTGCTGCTCCAATATTTGGGGCCGCTTCTGTATGAATGGTAAGATCTGAGTACGTATTTTTGGAAAAAGAAACACATATTTGTGCATATTTTTGTCATGGTTATCTTTCGGTCTAGTGAATCCATAAAATACATAGATGAGCCTCGTCCTGACACAGCCTCTCTTCCATTATATGCAAATTAGCTCGTCTAGATCAAACTGCACATGAGTGCGTGCTCAGTGTACATGAACTTAAATTCTCATATTGGCGAACTGTGCATGCGCTGACCAGCCTATGCGCCCTGCGCATAGGCTGGTATGAGCATGAGCAGGACGTACATGACTTAAGACAGGATTTCTTAAGGTTAAACTGAAATAGTAGTAAATACGTGCCGTAAATTAACATAAAAGAGTGGCACACGCATGTTATTAAAATACTGTTTAACTTCCACTCCTTTGGGCAATTTATAAAAGATTTGTTACAAAGATATAAATAAAAACACATCGTACTATACAGAAGGGTAAAAAGTGCATATTTGCAACCTCACTTATAAATAGATGGCTGACTTGCGATTTTCTGCCTTTTTTAATATATCAGGCATATAAAGACGATGGGAGGATTATAATGAAAAGCTGAATGACTTGCTATTTGACATCTTTTCTAGCGGTATTTCAGTCATATCAGGACGACCGGAGGATGATAATGAATAGATGAAAGGCTGTTTGCTTTGCAACGGAACCCCATTTACGGTTGGAAAGAGTTCCGCCTCCAGCGTGTCTCAAAGCAAGGATCATTAGATCAGCAGACCAGAGCTTAACCTACTGAGCTATCGCCCCCCCACCCCCCCCCCCCCCCCCCCACCCGCTCCACTTTCTAATAATACAGAACGAAAACATATTTGCGCTCGCTCCGACGCACCCGCAGGCGCCCGCACAAACGAATGAAAGGAAAGGCGGTGAGAGGACTTTGGTTTAGCGCCCAACCAGTATATAAGTCATACAGAGACAGGGACTTTGGCAGGAGCCCCGGGCCGTATTCATAAAGCCACTTAAATTGTTGCTATGCGGTTGCTAAGGCTAAATATCTATAAAGGAGATTCCCTACAACTATGAAATTTGGTCTGGAGGAACAGTCTTTGTAAGACTGTTCCTCCAGAGCAATTTTCATAGTTGTGGGGAATCTCCTTCAAAGAAATTTAGCCTTAGGAACCGCATAGCAACGACTTAAGTCGTTTTATGAATACGGCCCCTGGTATCTCTGTAGGGCGGCAGGAATGTTTTTCAATCATAATCGGAGTTCCATTGCATACAGCCTTTCGTTATCACCCACCCATGTTTAAAAGGACGCAAAATTGCAAGCCATCCTTCCATCCATCACGGACCTTGGTTTAAATACAGGAGGAGCGGTGGCTTGTGAGTAAACCACTACAACACCGCTACTTCAAATACACATACATTTAAGTCACTGTTGCCGATGAAAATGTTATCAAAACCAGTGTTCTGACTTCACCAATCAGGCACAAAAAAAAAACACCAAACGGCCGGCCCGTCATTCTGTTGGATGATAGCTGTTCAAGAAATCCTTTTCCTTATTATTACATGTATGAGTATTATTATAATTGTAGTTGGTGTTGTTTACTTGTAATCATTTTTATTTGTTTTTGTTGTAGCAGTTCTGCTTTTTATTATCACCAGTTTTAAGATGTGTCGCGTGAAAAATATGGACCCAAGGGCACAGGCAAACAGCAAAGCCACTGGTCTTACCCCGAGAACGCGCAGGTCGACCTGAGTCATCGCTGTTCTTTTGAAAACTCTGTAACTCTGGGGAATATAAAAATGAGAAATGAAAAACAGCTCCGTTTGCCCAGCTTTGAGGGCTGATTTTAGTATTTGCTAAACGCACGTGCGGCTGCAGGCTGCTTTTCTCTTGACGCACATCGCAGGTAGTGGCTCTTCATATTTTACAGTGTATGAAATATAAAATATTTTAGAAACATCGGACGCCATCGTAAATTTATATTACAACATTTAGCATAATGAAATGCATAATACCTGGTGAATGTTTACTTTTTTAGAGATAAATCTTAAAGCCAACACCGACTTCCTGTTTGGCACGCGCGATTCGCGTGCTGGAGAGATTTGAAGAGGATAATTTGTCTGTCTCGCTTGCTACCGTACTGCCACAAAATAATTGGACAGAATTTTATTTGTAAACAGTGTTGACCCATGTAAGGGTGCTTACAAGGAGCGTCTGATCAGATTCTGCTCTGTTTTGTCATACCGTCAACCATTTCTGACACATTTCCGAATAAAGAAATAAATTCACTTGTTAAAAGAAAAAATCTTAAAATTTTAGAAAAAAATACCGCAACTGGGTAATGTGTCCACGTTTATAGGTTATTTGCCATAGAATTTTGTCAGCGGCCCATAAACTTTTTATATCTTTAAACAAATTTGAACAAATTAACTCAAACATAAAGCTACGTAACTTTATGAGCCTTATGACAAGCAGGCGTAAAATATTTTCCAGCGTAACTTGAAGCAAGTTTAATTCTAGTCATATATAGTATGATCAGTAGCCTCAGAAAACGTGAATGATGGAATGTTCAAACAGGAATGACTCTGGTCAGCCTGCGCATCCGCGCAGTCTGATTAGAGGTTTTCCTGTTCGCATCAAAATTCAATGGTCTATATTTTTCATGAAAATATTCAGCATAACTACAGATTGAGCCCTTTTTAGTAAAGTTTACTAAGTGGGTTAACACAGGGTATAATCGATTCCGCTAATTTTCGCTTCCTGCAGAGACTGTACATCATATTTGGCTTCCACCGAGACTGGCCGCGAACTATTGCTTCCTGCCGAGACTTCTGTACATGATAAATGGCTTCCTGCAGAGACTGTTCGCATGATTCTGCCTCCTGTCGAGGCTCTCGGCAGGAAGCAGATTCACGCGGACAGTCTCGGGGTTCTATTTTACATAGCCTTTCATGTTCTATTTTACATAGCCTTTCATGTTCTCCCTCCCATCGTCTTGCTATGACTGAAATTGTGTTGAAAGGAATATAAATTGCAAGAAAGGTCGATACTTGTACCATCCGTTTCAATCGTCTGGTCAAAAAAGGTTACAAAAGGAGAAGAAAATAGCCCAAAGGATAGTTCCTACATCGGATTGAGTTGCCTCCCTTGCAAATATAGGTCAGCCATCGTGTAAGTCAAAAATCAACAAGATAGAGGAACCCCTACAACTATTTGATTATTGAAAAAGTCGAGAACCTCTCCACTGTGACGGTTGCACTGATTAACAACATTAATATATTTACTAATAAATACTTGGAATAATAGCTGAAATTAAGCTCTTGTGAACAGAAAATATAAGATTTCAATTATTTTTTTATTTGTCGTATTTGATTTTTGACCAACAAGATGGCTGACCTATATTTGCAAGGGAGTCAACTCAAACTGATGTAGGAACTACCCTGGCTCTTTTACGTGTACTTATTTTCCACAATGCATTCCCAACCATGTTTGGAGACTCTTGAATCACAAGACTTGGGTTGTTATTGAAATCGCATTTCTGTAGATTCTTTACTAAAAATACCACTTGTTTTGTTATTTGAAAATCTTGTTTGTGTGTCATTTGCTGTTATTAAAATTGACCTACATCAAAGTGTGTCCCACCTTATTTATGAAAGAAATATATTATCAATAGAGATATCAATAACCAACTTGTGTATTATCTTTCACACGAAGACTGTGATAATATCAATAAGACCTCCTTTAGTCTCGTTATTCAATAGTCGCTGAAAATTATACGCCTCATTAACGCGAAATAACAAAAGCTAATAGTCGAATTAGCATCAAAATTAATTAACAACTGTTTGAATAAAGGGTATGACTGACGCTAGTTGTGTTAATTGAATTATTTTGATTTTATCACTTAAGAGTAAAAATGAAGTATTAAAATGATGTTCAGTTCTCCTGTTTGTTTAAATAATTTGTATGGCGTCTGAGAATTCTAAGCAGAGAATATACACAGAGCCGACACTAAAATTACTGCGTTGTGTCCCTTTCAAGCTTCCGTAGCCTACCATCGGTGGAGCGGTTGGGTCTGCCTATCGCGATAGAATATATTTCAGTAAATACAATTTCAGAACCATAAAGGATTATAAACCTTTGTCGCGTTACTGAAATAATGTTGGCACTTAGAAACCAAGCTATCCGAAAATATGGTTTAAATATCAAATAAATATGCTGAGGTTTACCAAAAGAAATACGGCTCAAGCCTATACTATATTCTTTTCTTCCATGAAAAGAATCCTCTCCGCCCAGTTAGTTATTAAAAAATGAAAATTAAACCAGATTTAATTTCCATTTTAATATCTAACTGGGCGTAGAGGATTCGTTTTTAGATTTCGCATTATATTGACTAGGGGATTTTTCTTTGACGTTCAGTAGTTTGCTCGCCAGCAGATTGTGGGATCCGTGTTACTCTCCTAAAATATCGTATTCAACCAAAATAATTGCAAAGTACTTAAGCCGTTTGTGGTAAATATTTATAAATTCGAAAATGGAAATATTTCTGCGTAGGAAAAAAACAAACACGAATTCTTGATATCAAAATACCGATTTCTTGATATCGAAAAATAAAACATATTTAAAATAGCAAAATATTAAACATAGTTTTTATATACATTTAATACTAATAATAATCAATGAAAATGGTACAAATAAACAGGCATAAAATTGCGAAGCGGCGCTCATATTCTTCAAATTTTGTAAACTAAAGGGTTGAGACGTCTACAATCAAGGTACCGTAAGTGGTCAGTTGGTGAGTTTGGCGGTTCAGATAATGAAAGGCTGTGTGCAACGAAACCCCGTTTACGATCGAAAAAAATCTGCCATCTGATGTCAGAGACTGCTTGCTTACCAGGCTATCGCCAAAGCGACTGACTTACCGGGCTTCTCGTGCGAGGAACCAACTTCAGCGACCAACTGGCCAGTATTTTCCTCATTGGTCCCTCTTGCCAACTTCAGTTCGTATGGTCAAAGTGCACTTTATTTCGGAGGTCTAGATTGCAGTTCGGGAGTAGACGGTTAAAATGTTCTTGGTGGTGTTTTGTGTTGTTTTATTTCAGTACGGAAGCATAATTAAGTCAGTGACCATGTTTACGTCTATATGAACAGAGATCTACTTTTAAAAGAAAATAGCAAACTTTCAGATTTCTTTCAGTATTATTGCGGCACTTGTTGTATCTTCACGATACCACTATTGTTTTTGATCTGGGAACACTTCAGTTAGTTATCTTTATTGGCCTAAAATTTACAGACGTATGATTTTACTAAATGGCGAGGTATCGAAACCATGCTTGATCATTTTCAAACAGTCAAGGTTTAAGGGACAGTCTGATCTGAATCCACGCTGTTTGCTTAATGCAATAATTTTTGGTTTCAGATTCACATTATATTATTACCGTTTTATCTGTGCCTGAATATAATTTCACAGTCAACTGTGATGCAAGAAGTTTGCATTCTTTACCAGGCCTGGTAAACGCGCAATAACTGGTGGGGCTTGTAGGCGCCGAGATATATGTGTGTTGGGGGCGGGGTGGGGCTTTGGGAGGTGAGGGACTTGAAAGTATATGACATTGTGAGGGATCAATTTAGATGATGATTTTTGATAATGCCCTTTTTGCCTTGAAATATATGTTGTGATATCTCATTAGAATCGCAGCAGAGGCGATTCTAAAGAGATATGACAACATATATTTTACTCTCACCTGGCCAAGGTGGCGGGGCTGAAGCTCTAGAGCCCCCCCCCCCCCCTGGATCCAGGGCTAATTCCCACATCTTCTGCAATATGTTGCCAAACTATACAATAATGCTTTCGTGCAAAGCATGCCTGTGTACATGTTGATCTTTCAATTAAAAGAACTGTTGGATTTATCGCCAAACTCCTGAAAGTAGCCAAGCCGAAATTTAAGGAGTTTTGTAATTGCTCTTGGACCAACAATTTATCGTTTAGAAAGCTGAATTTGTTTACTATGTTATACTTAACATATGTATCATAAGTCGAACTGCCGACCTATTGCATAGCGCTGAGAAGCTTGAACTTCTTAAATTTCCACGTAAGAATGAAATTGCGCGTTCACGGGACGCGGATTATAAAACTTAACAGTAAACCACCGCAAAACATGCGCACGCGCCAGAGATTACTCGTTTTTAGTTATTCATATACTTCATTATAATTTAGAATGAGATGAATTTTTTTTCATCTTTAAATAAAATATTATTTGTGTCATTCAAACAGACTCGTGCATGACTAAACAGATTTGAAATGACACAGAGAAAAATGAATCCTGGGATAAAGCATCTCTTAATACTATAGAGGAGAGTCGGATAACTTCGGACAGCGGATAATTTCGGACGGTGACATTGTTTCCTTAATATGTCAGTTGTTTGGGAATTTAAACAAAATGAACTGGGCAAACAGTGGAAATCCTGATGAGACGGCTCATTATGAGCCGTCTCATCTGGATTTTCACTGTTTGCCATGGTATGTCCGATTTTACCCGCTGTCCGATATTACCCGACTCCACTCTAATGTAACATGGCAAATAGAGACGGTGTTTTCAAATATCAATTAGTTATGCCCCGATTATTAAAAAAGATTAAAGTTTTATTAAAAATTGAAGTAACTTAAGGCGTCTGAAAGACTATGATCAAACATTGTGGCCCACGTGACTTCGTTTGGTATAAAATACATCATTTATTTATGCCCGGCTTTAGCAAAATAATCCGTTTAAAATCAGGCATCCGGAAAGTAACGATTTTGCGTCACCGCGCAGCAACAAACCGCACGCGACTTGCACGTGCGAAGCATACTGCCTGAAAGTTGAAAAAAGATACTTTTAGCGTGGCCTAACCATACCACCATGGATTCAGAATTACGTCATTGCATATTATACAGGTTTAACCACATACACTGGTGTCTTCCGATGGCTGTATGGATGACTTGCAATCATTGCGTCCGTGGAAACAGTATTTAAGTCATATAAGGACCATGAGATGGGTCTACTAAGAGGCTGAGTGCAACGGGGCAAATTTACGATTGGAAAGATTTTCTAATGGGATTTGAACCCGGATCGCCAGCTTAGCAGTTTAATGTCTGGACAACCTTCATATGCTCTGACAAGACTGCACTAGGTATGTTTCTTTCGACGAAACTACATACATATTTGTTTCATAAATTTTGCAGCATAAAAACAAGCATTTATTGTTACTTCTAACATGTTAACAAACAAATGAAAATATTTAAATACATGTACCAACTTTCTGTTACGAAGGGTACTGATTTAAAAAAAAATGAATATCACAAGAATCGTTTGTCCGGAATTCAAACTTCAACATCAGCGCAGTTTTACTGACCCTCTATGTCTCTACAGCAGCCAAAGAATCGGCATGCCTCATATCGAGTGCGTAAGCGAGAGGTTTGAGTTTGAGACAAACAGCTAATCCTATTGATGCAAGAAACATATGGCAGAGTATTCGCTGGTGTAGGTTCACATATATTTCCTATTTTATTTCAGTATAAATATTTTATTGATCTGTTCATGGGTTGTGATGTTACAATTATCATAAAAAGTACTACATTACCTTTTACTATGGCGTAAAACCACCCTTTTTGCCATATTCAGTTGCAGATAATTGAAGCACAGATCTGCACTTGAAGTATTTGTACAGGGACCATCTAAAATAGTATACTCAATTCATACTACCAACCCAGCGGGCACATGACGTCGAAATGACGTCGTAGTGCCGTCGATGCGACGTGATGACGTCGCATCGACGTCATTAAGAGGGCATGAGCATGCTGGGAAATTAGATAATAGTTTCATAATACGTCACATTGCCATTTTCCTAGACTTCATGATTTTCTTCTTTTTCAAACGATCCAACAAATTCTTGGCCATTCTGCTATACAGCAAAGCAGAAGGAGAAGCATAAACAGAGGACATGGATGGACTTTGTTTGCACAAAGGCAGCTGAAAACAGGACCAAGTGGGAAGAGAGTTTGTTGCAAAGTCATGTGTGGTGTCTCAGCGCCCTTGCAAGGTTATGGGATAGAGTAGATTAGATAAAAAATAATAGTTTTTAGAAGTTCAGGTTACAACACATCCTGTTTAAACCGCAACATGCGAAACGGTATTTGGTCGCATATCAGAACAGTAGAGACTCAGATTAGTCTGCACATCCGCGCAGTTTGGACAGAGCTTTAACTGTCTGCATGGATCTTTGACAGTCTAGGATATTTATTAAAAACAAACTTTTGAAAGTGAATCTGTGATTCGTATTGCGCCTAAGTGGGTGTTCATCTTATGGAACTGAAGCAACACAGTTCCCAGCGGACACATGACGTTGCCATGACGTTGTACTGACGTCGATGCGACGTGGAGACGTCGCATTGACGTCAATACGACGTCATTTCAACGTTTTGTGCCTACTGGGTTGCTGAGGCAGGAAGTTTTTATGCGATTTCTATCAACAGGCTAGGAAACAAACAATTAACACGATACGGATGTATTTCCAAGAAAAACGGAGAGGTGCGTGTGAAATTATTTCCACAGTGTGAAATTACCAGAAAAGACCTCGATCTTCTCTATTTCACGCATATTTGTAAGTGAGATTTCTTTTGAACTAAAGAGAAGTTTTAAGTTTGTCTCACGCTTGCTATTGGTTTAAACAATATTTCATTCATACAGGATTCAATGACAAATATACACATGTAATATTCAACTGAGGATCTGAATAAAAGCACATTGCTTACGTTAAACTTAAGTGGAGACCAATGCTCGCTACTGGAAAGGTGGAATTTCTATTCATTGATAAAATATCACAAAATTATAGCAAGCCACTGTATAAGAGCAGCGCACTGTGAGACCGCAATATTCACAGAACGCATTTGTCACATGTGTGAAAAATGCGTTCACACTTTTCACACGTGTGACAAATCCGGTCGCGTTTTTCACAAAATTCGAACGCATTTTTCACATATCTGTGAAATTTGCGTTTGATATGTGCCATGAAAACGTAATTTTCCAAACGCATGCAACACCCCTAAAATATGACAAAATATCACAAAAACCTATTTTTCACTTCTTGACATTTTTTAACCCTGAAATTATTAAGGTTATAGTGGACGGAAAAACGGTTCAGTAAACAAAAAAAGCAGACTAGAAATCTGCTCTGCTCTTCCGCGCAGAAGGTCGTACATTCGAGTCGCCCACCGGATCAACGATTGAAAAACTCTGTCTTCCTAGCAGTAACTGGGTACCTGTTTCGAATCAGGGACGGTTAAATGTTACGAAATGAGAGGGCTAGGCTCCCTCTTTCATAACCTGTGTCTAAGACACCGTAGGCTCCAACAACTACTGTCCCTACGGCCACAAGACTGTGGAAAATGTATGCTGATGACGTAAGCTGAAGTGCACAGCTTCTAGTACTAACTGTTTGGCGGTGCCATAATCCAGCTAGAGGAGACCTCGGGTATTCTTATGCAATATTAGGCATTTCCAATACAAAATTTTGGTAGGTAGCTTCTTCGCAACAGTCCCCTATGCTGCATCAAGGTTAAAGGTATTGGTATAGTTCAGTTGCGTGTTGGTATATGGTTCTATGGGGATGAAATAGGAGGGAAGACATATCGTTTTCCCGTAGTTGTCTGCCTGTTTTAGGAAACTTGGTAATATGATACAAATATTCATCACAAACAAACGGACGAACTGATAAGCCAAAATCAATATGTCCCCACAAATTATTTCGAAACTGAGGGCACAGTTATGTTTTCACCAGTGAGGAACCAGGTAATAAAATATGGGAAATAATAAAAAATAAACTTCAAATGCTTTTCCCGGGATTCTTGAATTCTCTCCAAGACACAAAGTCAAATCCTGGTTGAACTGGATACCATGGGTTTTGCGGGGGAAACCCCTGGGGAAGGGGGCTTACTCCCGAAAAAATTGATGAAGTGTTAAAAATGTTCACGAAGTATTGTATGAGTTATCTTCCCTTTTGGAAAGGAACTTACCACCAGTAAATAATAATAAAGTCAAAAACACTATAGACTTTATCGGCAATTGTGGGACACATAATTTCCACATTATCGGTCGGATCTGAATAGTAGTGGATTTGTCTAAGATTTAATGTCTGTCTTAGTTATCTGCAAGTTTCAACAGGCTAGTCTGGTCACAATCACGGCCCGATATAGGCTAAAATACTGTCTCAAAGGGCCGTTAAACCCAAAACAATTAATCAATAAAACCGGTCAGAATCATCTCTCAGTCATAAATCTACGGGATATTTCGCTTGCCATGGCAACCAAAATCTCAAGCGACTGTCTTAAAGGAAATGCCATCGTTCCCTAGCCTTGTCAACGCTATATATGAAATATGGTTGAGACTGACCCAGACGTTTAAGAGATGTAGTAGCTAGAAGGTGTGGCACACGACGTTAGGCGACGGACAGTGGAGACTGCGTTTCCTCTAAACTCCCCAAGAGCCGGAGGCTCAGTGCATTTGGGGCTCAAACTCGTAGTTGGAAAGGGATAACAAGTCATTCACACTCAAGCTTCTCTTGCTGTATGTGTGAAAAATGCGCTTCTATTAAAAATCGCTATAAAATCCGAACGCATTTGTCACACCTGCAAAATGTGAAGAATACGACCGTATTCATCACACACGTGTGAAAAATGCGTTCTGTGAATATTGCGGTCTCTCAGCGCACACTTGTTCATCAAAGGGCAAAAACAAACTTGTTAAAGCTGCGATTACTAACATTTTATTACAAACGATTTATCCTTTTATTTTAATGTCAAATTTATACCATGCTACATATCTTACACTTAATAAAGTTTTTATCCCTTAAACATCTGTGTGGGGTACTGAAACTTGCGCCAAATTTCATATGCACGTAAGAGGGTACACTTTACTTTGCATATTCGAACAGGGGAAGCTCAGATCAGCCTGTCCGTGCGCACATTCTCATCAGAGTCTTACCTGTTCGAATAGACAGTATACTAGTACTCTACAGAGCAGAAGTAGAAGGTTTTCACCATTTTACTCATAAGTGCATGTTCAGTTGAATGCTCGCATCTACAAACGCCTGACTTGTCAGTTAAATTAGGTAAACTCTACCATTTTTGTTGCTTTTGCCTACATTCTTAGTGGAATCACATTTGAAAGGAAAGACTTTGCTACACTAGGAGCAAATTCTCCTCGTTTAAAAGTGGACTCCAGTTTGGAAGGGATTCGCCGTCCAGGGAAGCAAACAGGAAGTCACAAAAGTACTACAAAAGTAGTTTCTCTTTGTTGTTGTAAAACTTGTTTCTCTTTGCAAAATATTTGAGCCGCGACACGAGAAAAGCAACAATGTGGTTGTGCGCCCAGCGCAGACTCAGATCAGCCTGGGCATCCGCCCAGTCTGTCCAGACTCTTCGCTAAGCGCTTAAATCATAGCTAAGGGTCTAAGCTATCTCCATGCGGACAGCGAAGACTCTGATCAGACTGGGCGGATGCCCAGGCTGATCTGAGTCTGCGCTGGGCGCACAACCACTCTGTTGGTTTTCTCGTGTCGCGGCTCAAATTAACTGGCAGAAAAGAAAAACATCATGGAATTGCAATCATTCCTCTTAAAAATGCGCATTTGCAAAAAATTTCGAAGCCTTTAGTGTTGATTTATTAAACTGAGCAGAGATGAATTACCGAAGGCTGCATGTATATTTTGATCAACATGCATGCATACACATGCTTTATGGTGAATGTCTTTTTTTCCGGAACTCAATAAAGGCGTTAATTAAGTTGAGAACAAGTAATTGTTATAAGTACTTCACAATGGAAATTTGAAAAGTTCTAAAATATTTAATCAAAATGCCATAAAACACCACAATATTATCAGTTGATATTATCATTCTTATTTTGGAACGTTTGGAACTTTTTATACGTTTACTACATATTTGTCATTGGTTTCCTCTGGTGATCGAGAGAATGCAAATTATTTCACTCAAATACACAAGTTCTTCCGCATTGCAGAAAAAAAAATCAAGAACTCTTTAAAATATTTAATTTTTCACCGTCCAAAAATCTCCGGCAGTTCTCATGCGATATTGTGGTGGATACCTTTGTTTGTGCGTGGCAACCATGGAAACACCACGTGACATATAACTTCCTCCGGAAACTTCTGTTGATAACTGCCTCGTATCCATAGCAACGGATTGTTCAAAACTGCAAAACTGAACGCCATATTGTCTGTCGTGGTTCACAATCATCTCACTTAACTTCCTTATATATTCTATCGCTAATCTTAATGTTTTCACTTTGGACAACCGCTTGTGTTTGCTCTCCGTCGGAACGTGTCTCCGTAGACGCAAGAACGCATTATTTACCGCTTGCACGCGCCTTCGTTCACGTGCGTTCCTCTTGGCAACGAGATGTGGCGGCTTTTCACTGTGTGGCACGTGCTTGTAGGCACTTTTCCCGGAACGTTTTAACGTTCTTCTGATAACATGCCCATCTCGAGAACGTCTGTAAGTGACTGTTGTTTCTTTGCCAAAAGATGTCATCACCATCTCATATATGAGTCACAAGAATACGTATCTTTGTACAAAATTTGCAATATCTGGTCATGTTTATTCCAGATTTGTCTTCATTTTTAGAATATAAACTTCATTTGTTTCGTGGATAGAATTCACTTGAAATCCGTAATGATCATACCGAAACGTTACTTAATACATTTACTATCATTACATGTATTATTTTATTGCATTTGGAACTGGACCAATTCCCCAGAACAACTATGGTATTGTTTGTCGTGCACACTGCATTATCCAACTCGAATGTTTCCAATTTCTGAAAACATAGGTATTTCTTATAAATGTTCCGTGTGTCCCATTAAAGGACTGTGGGCAGGTGCTTTCTGAAATGTCTTTCTCAGAAAAGTGCGCACAGCTATTATCTCTTCGATGCCATCTTATATGACGTCACTTCCTGTCTGTAAACAACTTTAATGTTTGAGGGGACAGTTTTTATTTCGGATCGGATATTACTTCATTTATTATTTATACTATTCCGAGAGAAAAATTAATAATTTTGCTGAAGGATCTGATCTTGACAATAAATTATTTGAGCCGCGACACGACAAAACCAACAATGTGGTTGTGCGCCCAGCGCAGACTCAGATCAGCCTGGGCATCCGCCCAGTTTAATCAGTCTTCACTGTCCGCATGAAGGTAGCTTAGACCCTTAGCTACCCTTTCAGCACTTAGTGAAGGGTCTGATCAGACTGGGTGGATGCCCAGGCAGATCTGAGTCTGCGCAGGGCGCACAACCACATTGTTGGTTTTTTCGTGTCGCGGCTCATTTGTAAGTTTGTGATTGCTATGTCAATCAGGGCAATTAGAGAGATATTTATGCGCAGTTTTGTACAATTTATATTGTAGTGTTTTCAGAATGTAGTATGTCTTGCTTGAATTATTAATCGTGGAAATGAAGTTTGACAGTTTTCCGTGCAGACTTTATCTACAAATAAAATTCCGAAAAGATTCATGGATCCCGTGGAAGCAAGAAACAAGACCTTTTTCCAGGCAATCAAGGCATCGGAAACAGCAGACTAGGAGTGTGCTTGTTCATTCGTAGAAATTTAAGAGACATGGGTATATATTCAGGGGAAGCAATTCTGCAATTTACATTTTTGCCTCCTTTCGAAGTCGGGTCAACACTTACAGGAAAATAGTTTGCTCCTCTAAGAGCAAACTCTTTCCTGTATGAGTAGATGGATGGGCTTCTTTATCCAGGAAAGCAAAATGAAAACCACGAACGTTGTTTCCCTTTGTAAAAATTACGGACAGACATATAGGCGTACCCAATCACCCAAATCCAAAGTAGCTAAATTAGCAGGCTCGAGTTGATTGAGTCTGTTCCTTAGTACTAATTAAATATATGATACTGCCCACTAGCACAGGACTTAAAATGTTTTCAGGTAACACTTTGAGCTGGCGGCATGCGATGGTGGCTTTAATATACAGCTTTAATGGACAGAGTCGGTTCAAAAAGTGCAGCCATGGGCCTCTTCACTTGATCATCGTTATGAGAACTGAAACAATAACACCTGGCCCAGTGGTTATAAAATTGAGTACATTCTCAAACTCAAAATAACGCACACTTATCGGCTGCTTCGGAAGCAGCCAATCAGTTTGCTTTATATAACCTCGAACCCTGGTGGCGTTAGAAAGCGTATGTGGCTGTGATGATTGTGAAAAACATTAAGGCTTCTCCGGAACCGTCAGTTCCTTTCTGACAAATTCCGTTTGTTTTGGGTCGGGAGATTTTTCCATCGGCGACGGAGTTCAGAGACTATTTCGGAAAGCCTGCGAAAAAAATGAAATCTTTGGTCATGACTCCACAGCTAGAACAGGAAGTTTCCTCACCGGTCTACAGCTGGACCGCTATCGTCGTAGATATTATTGTTAAATGTTCTTTTTATACATAAATACCATTTATGTTATGTATTGTACCAAGTTACAGCCATTCTCGCTGTTCTGTGCTGCGCGAAGGCCGACTACACCTCCCATTTCAATAAAATGAATAGAAAACAAAAATATTAATTATGATATTGATCTAATAAAGCGTTTTCAGGAAGAAGGCAGTCCATTAATAATTATTATCAAGTGCGCCCTGAGAAAAACTGTATTATTGGGCGGCCTAATTGCGCATGCTCAAATTAGCCTTCGCAAATACACAGTAAAAGCAAAGCATA
This sequence comes from Ctena decussata, assembly GCA_963989385.1. Classification (NCBI taxonomy): domain Eukaryota; kingdom Metazoa; phylum Mollusca; class Bivalvia; order Lucinida; family Lucinidae; genus Ctena; species Ctena decussata. The sequence goes on along the minus strand of OZ022502.1, from coordinate 3,806,708 downwards.
CACAGTTTGTCCAAGGAAACAACATGATTTTTCAAGTACAATTTCCGTGCTCTTGCCAGGTAACAAATTTTGCAGTGTGATCTAGGCATGCGAGGTTTGCATTGTCACCAAGATAAATTATTTCAGGCCGCAGATGATGGTATCATTATTGGAGACACGTTAATTGGCAGTTATTGTACAAGTTATCATAAATGTGAAAATGGAGAATAGTTCCTTAACTGAGACAAGTCTTGGCAAAACCTGTCTCGGAAATGCATTTGCAAACTGCGCATGCCCAGACCAGCCTGTAAATGCGCAGGCTGGTCATGGCATGAGCAGTTCGCTTTTCATACATTAATTAGTACTGTGTGTGTGCTGTACAATGACCAGAGTACGCCTGCATATCTTTTTCTAGGCATGCGCACAGCCATATTCCTTGAGACAGGTTTTGTCATGGAAACAGCTCATATGAATGACTGTCTCGCAGACAAATCGATTACAGTGACTGCGGCTGGGCAGAGGAAAGACCTGCCAACACCCACACTGCGGCGGCTCGAGAACCTGCACACAGTCTGTAAAGCATCTTCAGTGTTTTCATTCGTTATAAAGCTGTATCCAAGATGATATTCAACCTCTCAAAAATGATGGAACGAAGAAGAACTGAAAAGTCTTGATCTATCTATCCTTCATGATAGCTCAGATTGTGATTTCCCCTGCCGGGCTTTAATTAATCATTAAGTGTTCTTTAATAGAATAAACACGTGTTATGTTTTCATGAGAACCACAACACAAATAGAATCTGCACGACCATCAAATGAATGTATGCATGAGCAACTAAGTTAAGTTTTGAATAAAAATATCGTAGGCACCGAAATCAAAGATTTGTTTCGGTGCTGTACTGCTCTATAGTCCGTCTAGAGTTAAGACTAGTTGTGGCTGGGCCCTGCACAGCCGCATTTTTATACTCCGGCGTGTGAGCGGAGGTAAGTCAAACAATCACCAGAACATTTTCATTTCTTTGGTGTGTTCGTGCTCCTTGCTTCCAAAATATCACCTATACAGGAATGATCTGTATTCACTATAGCTTGTCATTATATTTGGGTGACTGGGTAAAGTTTAAGGGGCAGCAATTCTGTCATTCTCATTTTTGCCTCTCTTCTAAACGGGATTTAACCCTTAAAGGAATACAACAGCTGCACAAGAAGTTAATTCTTTCGTTTCAAAGTAGACTGTTTTTGAAAGGTTTTCTTTAGCCAGGTAACTGACTAGTACAGGCAGGGAAATTGGTATTACCCCTGTGGTAATTACCAGACGCTTAGAAAATTTGATGCACTTTCCGATTGGTTCGCATTTCTAATCATTCAAATCATCAATAAGTCAAATAGGTAAAATGTCAGTGTTTAATCATCACATCGAAGATCAAAGGACTGAATATAAGTTCCGGGATGTTTCGTTTGTATGATTGAGCCGCGACATGACAAAACCAACAATGTTGTTGTGCGCCCATCGCAGACTCAGATCAGCCTGGGCATTCGCCCAGTCTGATCAGAGTCTTTGCTGTCCGCATGGAGGTAGCTTTAGACTCTTCGCTATCCTTAAGCGCTAAGCAAAGAGTCTGATCAGACTGAGCGAATGCCAAGGCTGGTCTGAGTCTGCGCTGACGCACAACCACTTTGTTGATTTTCTCGTTTCGCGGCTCATATACAGTTTTGCATTTTCATTGACTGGCGCTTACAAGAGAAACAAGCGAACAGTGTACACCCAGATCATACTGCTCCTCCATGTCTGCAATACTGGCCAATCAGTTCCTTCTTAACGTGTACGGGTAGATAGCCCTGTTTTTTTTGCCATTTTTTAAAAGAAATTTAAAAAAGAAATACAACATTTGTGACTTCCTGTGCGACACAACCCTTCCAATGGAAGAGACACGTCTACTCTTAAACGAAAGAATTTGCCCCTTTTGGAAGGAGTTCTTTCCTGTAAAAGTTGATCCCTATTGAGAAGGTCTACAGAAATGAAACTGATAGAGCTGCCTCCCCATTCACCTTTATTTTACCATCGAGGTAAATTCTCCTTTTGGTAAGTCAAAAGGTTATCTTTATTCACCCTATACATTCACATGGAAACGGATACGAGCAACACCAATCAAAATACGATCCATACCAGTAAGACCAGCCTATTATACAGCCAGCGTCAGTTCTAACGTTGTTGCAAAACGTCGGTCTGGTCTGGCATGGAACGAATAAAAACTTCTTAAAATTAATACCGATCGTCTCACTTTATAACCTTACAACAATCTTATTGGCTCCATGTTGGTCCGCACATCAGACTGGCATAGAGTGCATCAAATATTTTTCTTAAAACGGAGCGGTATCCATCTTATCACGACTGGTAAGAGTGGGATCTGTTTACACTAAACTGTATAGGGTATTACCACGCATGATAAACGTGCAGTTCCATTCTATCTTGGCAATGACAAATTCAAGGTTCTGCAACTGATGGCTTTTCAAAATATAACAATGCTATTTGTGGCCAGTGTTGCACATTGTTTTACTGCTCATGAACACTTAATTAAACTGAGTTTGCTATTTTCATTTCTTTGGTGTATTCCTTGCTTCCACAGAATCGAATTACAAGTTCCGAACTTATTTATTTCTATTTTAGTCATATCTATAATACTAAATAAACGAAGTAACGCATAAACTGCAAAATTGGTGGCATTTTCAAGCGTAATTTCTATACTGGTTCTTTGGCATATTGCTATCATTGATAATTTCGGTTAGCGTGTGTTTTAAGTTTCACGTAGATTTAAAGACTTTGGGAATTAAATTCGTCTTTCATTTTAAATTCTCCCAAGTATTTTTCTAGAAACTTCGACTATTGGTCGATTTTTTTTTGTCAACAATGGGTGCGTTCGAGTGAAATTATCGTGTACTCGAATACACGTTTTAAATTAATCCGGTCGTTTCGGTTCTGCGTCATTATATCGGCGCGCTGCTTAGCAAGTCCAAATTTAGCAGGTTCTAATGCAAAAATCCGACCCATGAACGTACGTCATTCCCCATAAATAACGATTTATTTTTGTATTTTTGCTCATATGTCTAAACGGAGGAAGAACTAAATGGTCATAGTCCCGACGGCCCTGGCTCGAAACGACCCATTTTCTTCCAGAACGATAGTCAATACGAGTAGCCAATCGAACTCGCCCATTGAAGAAAAAAGCTCAACGCACATGGTCTTTCGAAAAGTTGGGCGGGCACACGGCGCCAAGTGTGTGCGGCTATGGTTACGTACCGCTGAGCCACTTGGGGAACGTCGTTAGGAGAATTCAAACTGAACTGAACTTTCGAAAAGACAAAAATTAAAAATGTCTAAGGTTAACACACATGCGCCAGGTAAGAAAGGGCATTTTTTCCAGCGAAGCAGACAAATCAATTTCAATGATTCAACGAAGCTAAATAAGCCTTTAGTCTTCAGAGGGCTTGAATATTTTCCCCCAAAACGTCCCAGGACCCAATTTTTCCAGAAAAAAAAACACCCAGGACAGGTCACATAACCAAGATGGCAAACATTTATTATGGTAAAAAAAATTTCAAAAATCTTCTCCCCCAGAACCACGCCGGGCCGCGTAGCGCAATCGGTAGGGCACCTGACTCATAAGTCAGAGGTCCTGGGTTCGAAACCCGGTCTGGCCATATACTTTCGTTTCTCCTTCCGCTGATTCAAGAAGGGCAGTTGTCAGTTACTGGCGAAAGTATGTGCACTTAGTACTGGTTAACCGCTTAGGGGGTCTAAGCCTGCCCATGAATAGTGTGGTTAGGTTAACTGACCGTCCCGACATGACCTTAGCTGTTTACCGTGGACGTTAAGCATCAAATCAACCAATTCTCCCCCAGAACCACAAATCCTATGATCTTGAAACTTAGCATGTCGCACCAAGGACTCGAAAGCTCAACAAAATTTATATAAATGATGCCCCTGGGATGACCTTGATCTGTTTTACGGCAAGGTCAACTTTTGAGTCACTTAGGTTTTTCTATAGGAAAAAGTGAAAAAAGTTGATTTTTTTTAGAAACAATGCAGTCTGCTAACTGAAAGTTTGTAGATGCAGACAACTAATCAGGTAAATGAAGCTTTAGTGAGTATTCATGGTAAAGGTCATATCTTCACCTGGGCCTAAGGCCATTTACATTGAAAAATTAAAACTCGCTTTTTTTATATAAACTTGTCCAGCATGAAATATTTCCGCGCTTGCGCGGGCTCTTTTCTAGTTGGTACAACATTTCGGCTTTGTAATAGATAAACTTGCTGGGTAGCCACAAAACTCCTGAAAGTGGCCAAACCGAAATTTCGGTTTGGCCACTTTCAGGAGTTTTGTGATACCGGTAACTCGACCAGAGAGGCGCCGTGGTCGAGTGGACAGAGACGCTCGGTTATGGTGCAGAAAGTCGCCGGAAGGTCGTGATTTCGCGGCTAACCGTCGCCATCCGACGACTGGAAAACTCTCTCTGTCAACCCAGCAGTAAATGGGTACCTTTTTCGAATCAGGAAAGGATAAGGTAGTGGGATCCGCCTTTCATCTGCTGTGCCCAAGATACAGTGGATCTCTAACTTCCACTGTCTCTACGGCTGTTAGGCTGTGGGAAACCTTTGCCTTTACCTTTTTAACTCAACCAGTTCTTTTACACTGAAGAGAATATTTGGCACAAACAAGCTTCTTTTAAACTGAAGAGAATATTTGGCACAAACAAGCTTTACATATATATGTATTGCATGGCATTTTTATACCCCGCCACACTTTAGTGGCGGGGTATTATGTTTTCACGTTGGCCGTCCGTGTGTCTGTCCGTCCGTAGTACGTACGTCCGTCCGTCCGTCCGTCCGTCTGTCCGTCCGCACTTCGTTTCCGTTCGATAACTTAAGTATTTATCAAAGGATTTCCTTCAAATTTTGTATATGCCTTTGTACCAAGAATGTCTCGCTTGGGACTGTTAATGGCAAAGGACCTCTGACAGTATCAATGCATATTTGCCTATTTTTCGACAAATTATTACACCTTCCTCAGGCAGCAAAAGTTGAAATATTTGTCATTAATTTGTAGACCTATGTACTATAAAGACGCTTTAACAGTGATTTTGAAAATTTACCATTCCTCTAGACTAACTTAAACTGATTTTATCAAGAGGGGTACGTGAAATTTTCAATCCCTGAAAATAAGTCCATTTTTAGGTTTTTCAAATATATCGAAATTTTAATTGATAACTATGCTAAAATGGACGTAGTCACTACTGTTACTGATACTATGCAATATTTTTTTCAATATTAAGGATTTTAGCCTATTTTTAGTAATAAAGGGTGTAAGTACCCCACCCACTTTTTCAGTTTTTCACCTGTAGACTATCTTCCCCCCCCCCCCCCCCCCCCCCGTGCCTCAGCAAGCCACTCACATATAATGTGTAGTATGATAGTACACACATACATGCAAAGTGGCTAGCTGAGGCACGGGGGGGGGGGGGGGGGGAAGTATCTTTAAAAAACTTTTCCTGTTTCCATTATGTTTAACTATAAAATTTTGCTTTTTTCACCAAAAATTGAAGTCTATGTGCTAAAAAATCAGAAATTAAATTCATAGCCAGTTAGGGGAAGTTGAGAGCAACAAATTTCAATAGAAATTCTTGGGTATATCAAAAATGTAATTTTGACTAATTTTATAGGCAAATTAACATTACAACCGTCAGAGGTCCTTTCGTTAATTTCTGACAGAGTTATGGCACTTGTCAATGTACAAAAAATGGTTTCTGGCCTCTAGTTCCTTTACTACTTTGAGTATCATGATGAGACTTCACAAACATGATCGAAGACAGATTCTAAATAAGTCAACGACTTACTTCTGTATCCTTTTCATACTGTATGTTTGTATGTTATAAAAATATTGCTATATGTATGCACATATATGTACAGTATATTGAATAAAATATTGTTTAAACCAAACATGATCGAAGTGACAAAGGCTTTGTATGAGCACAGAAATTTTATCATCAGGGGTTATCTGTCCCTGCCCTGAGGCTATATACATGTATAAAATCATGAAAAATTCCATATAAAATCAGAGTTTGAAGCAGTTATTCTGAAACTGACAGCAAATGATCAGAGTGATGAAAGCCTCCAGTGATGCTCAAATTTACCCCATGGGAGTTATCTCCCCCTGCCCCTGGGCTATATGCATGCATAAAATGATGAAACAAATCTATAAAAATTCATGTGAAACAGATTTTCAGAAATTTACATCTGATGATAGAAGTAATCAAAGCTTCTTGTGGTGATTAAAATTTGACCCTTAAGGGGTTTTCCGCCCCTTCCCCATTGCCACGTTTAAAATCACTAAAATTGTATTTGATTAATGTGGTAACTTGGTAAGTGATTTATCCGAAGCTTATTGTAAGTTATCAGAGTAATGAAGTGTCCTGTCATGACAAAGACTTTTACCCGTGTTCAATGGGGTTAGGCTGTCCCTGCCCTTGGGTTTTACAGAGAAACGGTAAATCCGGAGAAATCGGTGTGTGAAAAAGGCTTGCAGTTGCGGGGTATCACGCAGTCGTTTGCGATGCTTTTATTATGTTTCAATTAGCTACATGTATTTTCAGCGGCTTGAAATATTTCAGGTGGGAATGGTATGACGTTTCAGAAGTTACCAAGAGCACAATTCTTTTTCCGCTCCGACAGAGAGAAAAGTATCAGCGCCGCTGACACAAAGTCTGGCCCGACAGTATAGCACCGCAGTTATTACACGTATATGTGTAATAATCATAATTATCATCAGAAAACGCCAATATTTACCTACGATCACGAGCCGATAATGGAATAATTTACTTTGTTACACTTTGTAAGTTTAGAACCTAATTTTCACCTTTTTCCTTTCAAACATTTAATCAAAGTGTGCCAGATCGGGTCGATAAGCTATGATTAATCATTTTCTCAGCGGGGTCCTGGGTAGGAGTTTTGATAGAGGTAATGTTTTGTCACACTTCAAAATTCAGTTACCCATAGTAAATTACTAACGCATATGCCATAACACAAATTGCTGTGTCGGGAAGCCTGTAAGAACAAAGATAATGCATTATCATGTTGTTTTCTCAACGGCTGTAAATAGCAGTTTAGAAAATAAATTTTGATTTAGGTATGGTATTGGTGGCCTCTACCAATGCATGAGAACCGTAAATAGATCCAATGTGCACTGTTTATGATACGATTCATGCCAGTCATTTTCTAATGATCCGATCGGCAATGACAGCATAAATGACTAATCAAGAAGTATACCCTACATTATACATGCACTTCGTTGTCTAAGGAGGTAATTCTAAGAAACCACAGGACAGTTCTACATTCCTTTGGGATTTCCACAGCAGGGGAAGATCTTGATCTTCCAAAATTGTATGGGATCCCTAAGTTACATAAAGATCCATATAAGCAAAGATATATTGCGGGTGCGGCTAAGTGCTCAACCAATTCTCTCAGAGTCTTACAAGAATCCTTACGGCAGTTAAGGATGGTCTTAAGAATTCTGTTAGCCCAGGTTTTTGTTCTCATCCCAAAACGTTCAATGTTACAATATGTTTTTACATGTATATGTGTATGTAAATTGAAAATGCGAAAAATATATTGAAGCAAAGTGTTTCATCGATAAAATATTTGGTTGTGTCGCATGCACTACTCAATATTCATCGGATACAAGAAAAAAGTAATAATATGATGAGAAAGTGAAAACTTTGGAAAGTCGCATGATAATCGGTAATATATTAAATGAATTTATCAAAATGAAAATAAAATCATATCCATGATGTGGAAGTATGCGTTACTTTATGGCGGTCATTAGGTTTAGAAAAAATACGCTGCTGAGGAATGCGACAAGGCTACACTTCAACTCTATTGTTCTATAAACGCGACTGGTAACCATTTGTACCTGATTTTACTATAACAACATACGTTTGGCAGTACAAGGGTGCCATGCACCTTGTCTCCAAATAATTGCATGGCCACGCGCCACATATTGCCTATCAAGGCTGACCTAGTAGTAAATCTTGTCTTCCTTTTGTTCAATGTGCACCTCATGTAACACGAAAATTACAGAAAATTAATATTTATTGAATATTGCAATTACGTTGCTTCTTTTTTGCTGTTTCGGCGCACTTCATTCATGGACAATAGAGCGGCAAGAGTGTGTTGAATAACGTCGCTAAATGATCATGAAAAATACATATTTGACCTGCACATTCACCACAAAAAATCGGACTATATTTCTTAAACAATATCAGACCAACGACTCCATATAGTAACAGTGAGTCTGTTCAAATTGGAAAACAAATCTTATTTCAGAATCAGCTAAAGTTTTCTAATATTTACGTTAACTAATGTAGATCACAATTTTATGTTACAACAAAAAAGGCCAATGCAAAATTGTTAATCATTTTAAACGAGTCACCTAACACTAATTTTCTGTCATCGAATCGAGTATCATATATCTGCACGATAATTGGTCGATAGTTGACAGTTTTCGGGTCATTAGAGGTTCATTTGAATGTCTTGTTACGCACGTGTTTCCGACATAATGTTTTCTAGCACGCAAGAAAAATTTCAATGAATTATAGGTCCGTTGCGTTAAAAAGACTAACTAATTTAATTTACTTTCTTTATTAAATTTACTAACACCTAGTATGTAATTTCGTTCCGTGACATACGCTCGTACTGCCAAACATGATTGGCTTCCGGTTCACGAGTGCTTTCTTTACGTGCTGAGTCTTGAGCTTTCAAGCGCTCGTCTGACAAAGATGCTGACACGTTTCACAAGTTCGATCATATTATGGCTGAAATGATTTATAATATATCAGTTTCGTATTTTCTGAGTGCAGTAGACATATAGACTATTTTAACCAAGAAAGCATTAGTCAAACCAAGAAAAAGAAATATGTGCATCATCTTTGTTTACTTAGGTCGCTTGTGATTCAGATAGTGCCATCATTAGAATGATGCGGTTCGTGGCATTCTGCAGAAAAAAAGAAGAAAATCCCATTGCTTTCCCAGACTCCTTATTACACCGTGATACAGGCACACGCACGCGCATGGGCTCCATAGCCATGTTTCAAACAGTAAATATTCCTTACTACCCAAAATGAATATTAGAAGGCTAGAGATGTCCATGGTGACAAGATACAATTATTATCTACAATATACCTAATTATCAGATGTAAAATCTTCAACCTTGCCTCTGGGTTGCCGAATTGACTTTTTGAAGATACATAAATTGTAGTCAATTAATATCGCCCACGGTCATATGGCATTTCATTTTATCTCTCTTTATCACTAACTTTCGCAATATATCTATTGCCAACAGGTCACATGGAATAATATTTGTAATATTTATCATATTATCAACAAGATACTCGTTTTTATATTTACTTTTGATCTTTATTTATTCCTTTTGATATCAATTTGCATGACCCGGTAGAGTGGGATTCATAGCCTGAAGTAAACAAGGTAGACGGCGAGGTCTTGCATCTTTTATGAACTTGAACACCCAAATCTTTGACATCTTGAACCTACCAATGGCTCAGAGATGAAAATGTAAGAGCATCATTGTTTTCTGCTTGAGTCTTGTCGAGGCTCAAATATCAACGAAGCTATTCAAGAAAGGCCATAACAATCACAGTGCCCCGTACTTCGGCCATGGATAAGTTTCGCTGAGGTGCCGGAGTGGCGTTTTGGGAGGGGGGAGAGGGGGAACATCCGTACGAGAATTGAAACACACACACAAAGACAACATTCCTCTTGCAAACTTCGGACAGAAGACACCTCGATGAGGCGCAAAAGCGGCACTGCCACACGGTAAGCCAGCCGCGTCGTAGCGAAGATCATCTGGCGTGTGAGCTTAACCACACCGGGTAGGCGGCAATCCTGAACACTCGCGGCAATCCTGAACGCGGGTCAAAAATTTACCCGGTTGTTTAGGGTAACTCAGTTTAACATGTTTTATTTCATTTAATCTAAAGGTTTTTGGTAAACATTTACTAGGATCTAAAGCAGTATGTCTGAAAATTTCCCTCAAAAAGAATTTACTTCACAAGGTATTTTAGTAAATGTCGCAGTGCCTACTTACATTTTAACCATGCAATTTTAGACTGGCAAATTCAGTTTTCTGACTGATATTCTAAATTATTCAAGGTCAAATTAAATAAAGCATAGTCTTCTGATATACTTGTATGTCTTCCCTAAACACCTGTAAAAGTTCTAGGGTCTAAGTTAAATTTTGACCGTACTGGGAGGGGGGTGAAAATACAAGGGTGAAAATTTCTGGCAATCGAAAACGTCTTTTCCTAAACTCGGTTGCAATCGACTAACGCAGGGCATGGCAATCGATGACGAAAATGCTGTAAAAACAAACTGTTTCTAGATTAAAATAGGCCGCATTATTTTGCATTTAATGACATACACCATCAGGATTGAGTGTTTCTGCTAACAGACAGAGATTGCATTGAAATCCATTTATGTCTTGAAGAAGATTTATGCCTGGAAACATTCAAATACATTTTATATGGGTAAAAGCCTTTTGCCTGTTTTTGTCGCTGAAATTGTTGTTCTTGATATTGACTTGTTGTGGAGGCCGTTGTAATTATTGTTGTCTTTATTTACGGTATTTGTCCAAACAGACTCTCGAAAAATACAACGAAGCGCAGTACTATGTATTATTGTTGTAAATACCCATCTTTCTCCTATATCAAACAGAGTCTACTTTATTTTTCTATGGGTGCTGTTGTGATCATTGTTATAGCTGTTGTCAGGCTCTCTCCCAAAACAAAACACAAAGTGGTCAATATTCTAATTCCCTGCATCAGTTAGCTAGCATGGGATTTGCCATTTAATCTCATGAATGGTATTGTCCAGCTTGGTATCGAATACCATAAGGTATGCCATTCGACAAATCCAATGCATGGTTTATAAATCTTATGCATTGTATTGGATAGCATTGGATTCGCCATTCGATGAATACCATGACTGTTATTGAAGTCCCATGCATGAAATTGCACAACATGATGTCCACTAGCATGAGGTTCATTATTCATAGTATTCGAAATTGATACATAGTATTGCCCAGCATGGTTTTTGATAACATGGGGTTCGCCATTCGACGAGTCCCCTGCATGGTATTGCCCAGCTTGTTATTGGCTAATATGGAGTTTGCCAGTCGACAACTCTCATGCATACCAGTATTCAAATGCCATATGCGTAGTATTGCTTAGCAAGGTATTGGCTAGCTTGGGATTCGTCATTCGATGAAATCCATGCATGGAATTTGAATGAACAGCATGACATTGGGTCGTATGTTTACTTTTTGACATTTGATGAATCCCATGCATGGTACGTGTACTCGAATTCCACAATGGAATTGTTCAATACCTTATTGGAAAGCACGTGTTGGTTATTCGATGAATCTTATGTATGGTATCTAAATCTCATGCAAAGTATTGTCAAGCATGAAGCATGCTATTGGCTAGCATGGTATTAGCCATTTGATTAAACCCATGCATGGTATTCGAACCCGATACCATACTGGGCATAACCTGTACATGTATGCTGTTCGGATACCATGCATGACATTCCTCGAATGTCGAACCCTAGGCTACCCACAATTCTGCTGGGCAGTACTTACTATGGGATTGGGTTCTGTGCATAGGATTCGTCAACTGACAAATCATCGATCCTTTGTTAGTCATACCATGCTGGGCAATTCCGTGCATAGACTAGCCTTGAGATAGCAGTTTGACCAGTTCCACGCATGATATTCGAATCATTTACATGATATTGTCCTTCATGGTATTAGCTAGCATGGGATTTGCCTCTCCACGAATCCCAGGCATGTTATTCAAGTCCTATTGGTGAGTTTGCCAAGTATGGTATTGTCTTGCATTTTGTTTGCCTTTCGACGAATCCCATATATGGTATTCGAATGCCATGCATAACATTGCCCAGTTTGATACTGGCTAGCACGGAATTGGCAATCGACGAATCCCGTGCATATATAGTATTCGAATCCCATTCATGGTTTTCCCAGCATGGTATTGGAAGTACGTGATTTTCCATACGACGAATACCATGCATGGTGTTGCCCACCATCGTTTTTGCTAGCCTACGATCACCAGTTGACGATTTACATGCATGGTATTGGCCAGCATCCTATGCATAATTATTTCACCATGGAACGTATACCATGCATGGGACTCATCAGTTGCAAACCACATACTAGCCAGTACACTTGGCGACACCATACACGTCAAATGGCCAATTCTATGCTATTCACTGGTACCTGATACGCGTGTCTAAAGTTGAAATTCAAACGAGAATACAAATGAATTGATTGTCCTACAAAACAAACAGTACATTACATTAATGACTAGCCCACGTTTTCCTGTAACGTACGGAGAAAGTAGAGGTTTGCAGATTTGAATATTATTTTCTATAATTTTCACTTAAAGCACACATGCTTGGTCCTCATTAAACGTCTCAATGAGGCAGTTATGATGAGTACCACAGCTTATGTTTTTAGAGAACCTTACAAGGGCCATTTACCTGGAGTAGAGGAGTATTAGCCAAATGGGTCAAAATATTGATGGATGAATAAGTTTGGTTTAATTGTGTTGATTCCAGAAGTTAATTGGGTTTGGAAACAACATTTACCACAATAGTAGGACATCTGACGTATTTATCCCAAGTGTACATGTGTTGCATGTTTAATGCCTGGAGCATTTTATTTAAATAAATAAAGAAAGAAATATATACTCATTCAGCTGATTCTTGGTTACGTTTGTATGAAAAAAAGACGAATCAAAACTGCTGAAGGTATAAATGTTCATCGATTGTCTGTCACATGGTTATCTGACGTTAGGCGATTGCCATGAACATCGTTTTCGATTGTCACCGTTTTCTACCCTGTCATTTTCAAATAGATGAAACTTCGTTTGTGTACAAGACAGAGTCAGTTGAATACGCACATTCTATCCAGAACACATTCAATTTTATCTGACTATCGCGCAAACGATCACAACGTGTATCAAATTTGAGGAGTTTGGTCTATTTTTTTTTTGTTTGTGGGGTTTAAAAGTCACAAATTTTGCATTTACGCCTAAATTACATGCAAATTAATAAGGATTCAACGACCAAAATTCGTGAGGCATATCTTTGAACATATCTAAAAATCGTGAAACAGTTACCCTAAGTTTTAACACATTCTTCGAGCTCAAAAGAGAGGTTTTGTCAGCCTACACTAAACAGTCGCTGAAGTTTTTTTTGAACCCCGTTCTGGATTGCCGTGATGTTCAGGATTGCCGCCTACCCGGTGTGTTAACAAGGGCTGTTGTTCCAGAAAGAAGCCAGATGATGCCTGTTCCCGGAAGAAGAGCCGGCGGGACCGTTGCCGCTTTAACCACGACGACAATGACGAACGCACGGCGTCCCGTACTGCAGCCATTCTAAAGATGTAAGTATATGTGTATGTAGGAAGTACACACTAGAGTATTTACGGCAAGGTTTTCCGAAATTAGGGTAGGCACGACTACATGTTTAGATTTGAAGGTAAAAATTGAGTATGTCTTGTAAGAAAACTATACAGACAGAATTGAATCGTATAGAATACAAGGAATACCCTGTTTACGTCTCCAGAACTTCAAAGATAGTTTGAAAGGAAAGGAAGAGTCTTTGATATTATCCGTGATAGTTCAGTTTTATTAAGCCTTTCTCTCCATTTCTTTTGCGCTCGTTTTAATTAAAGCAACATTAGGGTTTATTTTATGACAAAAATAACGGATCCCTAGCTAATTATGCAACTAGAAAGGGTTCTGATGAAGGTTTTAATTTGTACAATAACAGGCCACGTTATTGTTTAGTTATCTAACGCACAATAAATTTCTAAACTGCCGATAATCATAAACATTTAAAACACAATTGAGCCATCACGTGACATGAGATAAGGGGCTTATTGCATGAACAGAGAGGGAAGACTCATATCAACCACCTGGTCATATGGGCATTTAAATCAGATTCCTCTTTGGTTGTCACAGCCCCAAAAATGGTTACAGTGAACAGGGAAGTGTCGGATCAGACTGTGCTCATGCGCAGTATGATTTGACTCTTCCCTGTTCACTCGTGCTTCATGTTCGTTTTCTCAAGATTCAGAGCCATTGATATTGACTAAAAGAATTGTATCAACACTCAATCGGGTGGTCATTGTTTGACTAAGACCGGCTTGTCTGGGGGCGGGCACTTCACAGGTTAACTAACGGTTTTAGATTGTCATAAATAAACTATCCAACAGCCTTAAGACATAGACAAACAACAAACACTCTGTTCTAGCTTAAGGTCCAAATCTAGGATTTTCACCTGGGAGGGAAAAATTAACAAAGGATCAAAGCGACACTCGATGTACCCGAAATTTTTATTTTCGCAAGGAAGTAAAAATATCCTGATGTAAATATCAGCCTGCTTTGAAGTAAAATAAAGTTAGTTTCCGAGACATTTGCGGTCAGTTTTGAGGCATGCGGGTTTTGTTTTGCGACGGAAGCGGCACTTCGGTTGTCGTAAAATAGTGCGTTACTGCGGCGTCATAGTCTGAATAACGGTAAAGTTATGCTATCCCCGTAACACTGGTTACTCAAATATGGCGTTAACGATGAAAGAAGGGGGTGATGGTCGGGCGATGGTGCTGGTTATAATTTCCAGTGCCGGGGCGTCCTACTCATTTGGATGAAAGTAGGGCAAAGGCCTAATGGGCTTGCAGTAAGTGCGGGCGGGCGTTATTTCGATATTTTTTCTCACGTCTATCATTTCTCTTTTCTTTCTCGCTCTCTCTGGAAGACGACCCGATTTACACTGAATACTGTCTCAAAGGGCCGCTAAACCCAGAACAACCAAAGATGAAAGAAAATGTACAGGAGCTGGCGGAGAGATGAGACAGAAAAATGCCTTTCTGGTACAGAATCAAACTCGCGCTACAGAAATATCTAGGAACTATGACAAGTAGCAATTTCATGGCACAAGAAACAATTTGATGATGCCTCATAAAAGGGAGCTTGGGCACTGAGAAGCATTGGATGAGAGATCGCATAGCATCCGTTCATCGTCGATATCACCACTAAGATGGAGGACATGGCTTACAGAGAAATTAAAGTTTGGGTGAATCTTTCGCTTATCAGCTGTCAGAAGAGATGGCCAAAAACCGAAACCTACAATCACAGCTAGGCACAATACTCAGTCATACCGCATGTAGTGGGATTAAGGTAAATTATAAATTACTCCTGAAATAACTAATTCTTCTTCTTCTTTTAAAAGTTTTTTTTTAATTTTTCATAGCTCTAGATAAGAGGGCGTATTTGATGATAATTAAGGATAATTTTTTTTATTTCTCATCGAAACCATATGGTGTGACCCCTCATCTGAACCGTCTCGTCGAGACGGTTCAGATGAGGGGTCACAACATATGTTTCTATGCAGATTTGACAAAAATTATCCCTAATTATCATCAAATACTCCCTCTTATCTAGAGCTCTGTTTTTATCTTTATGAGTTGGCTCCATTTTGGAAAGGGCTTCTTCTCCAGGGAAGCAATCGGGAAATATATTAAAAAATAGCCTTTGCAAAAAGGGCGTAAAATACAGCACAGGGTATAATCGATTTCGCTAATTTTCGCTTCCTGCAGAGACTGAACATCATATATGGCTTCCACCGAGACTGTCCACGAACTCTTGCTTCCTGCCGAGACTTATGTACATGATAAATAGCTTCCTGCAGAGACTGTCCGCGTGATTCTGCTTCCTGCCGAGGCTCTCGGCAGGAAGCAGAATCACGCGGACAGTCTCGGCAGGAAGCCATTTTTCGAGGACAGTAGTCTCTGCAGGAAGCAAGAGTCCGCGGACAGTCTCGGCGGAAGCCAAATATGACGGACAGTCTCTGCAGGAAGCGAAAATTGGCGGAATCGATTATACCCTGTGTACTGGTGTACCCACGCTTCTTAGACGGATTACGCATCTGCGTCTCTTCTCGCTTGGCAGTGACGGGGGAGAGGCAACCTGTTTGAAAATATTTTCTTCACTCCCTGTTTCAGCCCATGACCCCTTTATAGTCGTATTTCATTTTACAAGGCATTTTGATATACTATTTCTAGAATTTATTACACTAAGCAGACCATTTGCGACGAGTCGTGAAAACATGTCCAACAGCATAACAGAACTGTGCACTCCCAGACCTAAGACCAGTCTGCGCAACCTCCAAAAATCATGTATAATTTAAACAGACAATAATTGACCCTGACAGACTGATTAAGAAAGAGCTGTCGGCTTGCGCACGTGTGCAGGCTTGTCTAGTCTTGCATAATTTGCATACGTTTCCATTACAGGTTTCCTCTGAAACGGTGCTGCTACCGTAAAAAAATCTTAAAAAATGGACACCTGACATAATCACCGTTAGTGCTCTAAAAATCGAAAAATTTAGTTTTTCATTGCATTTATGCGACTAAAAGATAGATATGGAATGCCAGTCAGTGTAAAGTCTGATCATACTGGTCTGATATAGGTCTGCGCTGTTTGTCAAACCTATCTGTCCAAATATTTGCCATTCTATTGTATATTCATGTTTAAAAGTGTTGAATAATTTTAGATTAGATAGGTCATTTTTAGATGAAACTTGTTATAATGTAACATTAATAGTATATTAAATATGAAATATGTTCTGTTTAGTGAATTATTTGTCACTGATTCAAGGAATTTGAACTTTTGAAAATTACATTAAGAAAAATTAATGTTCAAGTTAACAAAAAGTTTAATATATCGTATCATAACTCACGTTCCATTATTTTGACAAAAGTATATTTAAGAAGTAAACATTTGTAGCAAATGGTTGATTTTATTCCGTCTTCTAAGCTAAAGTGCAACATTTAAATTAAAAAGATACAAGACCTCAAAAGCAAATGTTTATATTTTTATTTAGTTTTTTAAATGATATTTCATCGCACCCTATTATCGAGGGCAAAAACCTCATTAAATTTTGCCGTCCGGAGAAGGGCGACTTAAAGTCAAGATTTTATAATGATAACCCTATTTTGACAAAAATTGTCCGAAATCTTATAATTTTAAGTTTTGGCATAATTATGGATAGTGTTTTTGTGTGTGGCATGAAGCAGAAAAACAATAAAAGAATAAGATAAAAGCAAATGACGGATGCAAAATTAGAGATTGACCTGAGTTAACCTGCTAGAAAGATGTCATTTTGAACGTCCATCTTAAGGTCATGTCAAAAATTGTCCTTTTGACTAGTTATCGCAATTTCATAGGGTGTTTGGTAATTGCAATTTGCAGCCCTTTTGGCTACTGCGCTTCTCCATCGTGTGGGTTGGAGATTGTCATCGGACCCGAAGCTGTAAGAGTATTGTACTTTGTAAATTGAAACAGTGATGCTTGTCAAAGTCCCACCCATATGTGTGGTTTGGCTGTTTCCCACTAGGTCTCAATGGCCTCAAAGAACTACGTTTTCAGCACAATCGGCTGAGAAGTGTCCCGGAATACGTTCTATATGAAAGTGGGGCGGCTTTGTGTAGTACATTTAGTGGCTCAAAGTATTTCGTCGATTTTAAAAATCTGCATTGACTTATATGTACTTTTTCTCTGCTTGTGCTAAGCTAATTTAGTCTCCCCAGTGGAAAAGAATGCACCAAGAAATCGGGTTCAGAAGTTTTGAAGTAGGAGTAAGCAAAGGGCCCACGTCTCGGCTTAGTTGCATCAAGACCTTATCTTTAGCCAGCACGAGGTCTTGATGCAACAAATAAGCTCAGCTATTCAACAGATGAATCCTCATGAAACCCATTTCAATTTAACCAACTGCTTGTTATTTGTTGTAACTGACTGCTTAATTATTGTGGTTTGTCATTTTTGTTTAATTTTAAAAACCGTTGGCTCTTATGCTTTGCTAGTTTAAAGACACAATGCATATCAACGAAATTTTTTTCATCAAACGTGAAGGTAGAGCCGCTGCTTATAATGACGTATATTTAGATGTTTAAACCACTGCGAGAGAAAAATGGCCTTTAAAGATTGATGTTTGAAACAAATATGAATAAGCATCCATTTAAACTTAGTTCAGCTACAAATGGGCCATATAAATCCTCTTCACATTGTGAGTATATTGATTTTAATTTTCAATATCTTAAACACTTATCAAAAATATAAATTAATAGCACCATTATTCTGAGCGATTAAACACCGCTTCAATTAAATCTAACCATGCACTTTCATTATTGAGGAAATGCGCGGAATAAAATACAAGATACTGGATCAAATGATATTAAAATCCCTTTGAATAAAGGATCAGATGATAGGCTTAATAGATCATACTGTCGCCAGGGTCACCTGGCCCTTAGAATAACACGACCCTCATGAAAGGAGTTGGGTGGGTATAACTTGTTCTCACCTTCGATCCATTTAATACAGAATCTTCCTAAAAGCGCTGCTGTTTTGGTTATTTAGATAAATCTGACCAAACGTCACTGAGTAATACATAGTAGTGGTCATACAGCTGTCCTGAACCGTACATAGATACAGTTGGCATGATACAAAACATCTGTTTTAACCTATTATCTATTACATGTATCTCAATACACATACAAATTAAAACCTAATGAATAACAGCAAACAATTGGTACAAGACTACAAACAACAAGAACATTGACTAACAATATCAGTAACATCGCCTAGGACAGGTCAGAAATAAATTACTGAGGGCGTAGGCGGTTGATTCTAAGAAGATGGTGCAGCTGTCAGATGAAGCAGCTACATACTATTGAGCCGCGACACGAGAAAAACAACAAAGTGGTTGTGCGCCCAACGCAGACTCAGATCAGCCTGGACATCCACCCAGTTTCATCAGACTGTTTGTAAAGTGCTGAAAGGGTAACTAAGAGTCTAAGCTACCTCCATGCGGACAGGGAAGACTCTGATCAAACTAGGCAGATGCCCAGGCTGATCTGAATCTGCGCTGGGCGCACAACCACATTGTTGGGCTTCTCTTGTCGCGGCTCAATTATGTATTTCAGTCAGGGAAATACCAAAGAACATAACCGGTCCATAAAATAACTGTGAATATAGAATAAGCCGTGAGTTATCCCTATCATATTGTATCTTTCTAAATTTGCAGGTGTTGTATGGACGAGGGTGCGTATGATTTAGGTTTATATGCGCCATGCGCAATGACATTAGTCGTGTTTTAATTTGTGTTGTCTTAGCAAGTTTGTGTGTGTGTGTGTGTGTGTGTGTGTGTGTGTGTGTGTGTGTGGTTTTAGCCATGCCTTAAGAACACCTCTTCATGTCAGATGTTAGCGGGAGCTGCGCTGATTGGCCTGCACAATGGTGCAATCTGATATGCACAGAGCCTCTTGTTGTTTTATTGTCTCTCAAAACTTTTTTTGGAATGACAGTTGTATTTGTATCTATGTGTGTTTTTATATGTATATATGTTCTATTGTATACTCTGGTGAGAGAAATAAACGATTCTACCCTAGTAGAGAATAATGTGTTTAAGCACATTTTTGCACATCGCGATGTATTTACAATCCGACAAAATAATTATTTATATACGCTTTGTTCTGTAAAAGGTAAATTTCCATGCATATCAAAATTGACCATTAAGTGAGAGCAGGAGCTTAAATTACATGGGCCAGTGCCGTTTTCAGGCATTTCTTTAAAAATACTAATTTTTACGTCAAACTGAAGCTTTTATTGCCAACATACTAACTAAAAATAATTTATATTTCTACATTTGGTTTGCTATATGATATGGACCGCGTCTCGTCAAAACTTGTCTTAACGTATACCCGAACTGCGCATGCCTAGATTACAGTATGCGCATGCGCAGACTGTTACATCGTTTGCAGTTCTATTGAAAAACTACAAGGTTTACAGTTCATCCGACCGAAATGCGCATGTGCCGGTCAGCCCGCGCGTGCGCGCGGTCTGATCTGAGCATGCGCATTTGCAATTGTCACTGGATAGTCACTCTCATACCGAGGCTCAGTTACAGATTTTGACAATAGACATCTGCTTATGATCACCTTACAGTGAAACAATAATTAATATTGTCCAAAATAATTCTTTAGATGATGACGAGGTTGATAGATGTATTGCCGTGTTCATCCTAAAACCTCTGACAGGGCATTAGTTGCTTTATTCGATTATTTTGTTTTTGAATAGTCTACCATTTAAACAGGCGGTACTTTATGAAACTGCTGCAAAACAGCGCCGAGCTTAAGCAGACTGCCCTATGAGCAGTCAGTCTGATTTTGATTTACACTGTTTGCTCAGACAGACTGCCTCAGTGGGTAGGGTAAATGCGCCATGACGAATGGAATAAGAAAAATATCAAACATGAACAGAAGTTTAACAGCCGTATCTGTTTCTTTATGGCACAGAACATTTTTCATTAACAGTCGTTTCACTCATGTTCGCTCTGATATATATGTTGGATTGTACACATGTTTTGTTTTATGATTCATCTTTTGTTGAAGAAAAAAAAAAAAAAAAAAAAAAAAAAAAACTCCAGTATAACGATGATAGCAACAGTGTCTAAAATTATCATATGTCACACACAAGGGCACCCTCTCCCCCCCCCCCCCCCCCCCCCCCCCTATCACACAAATGTATTCTTATGCCGGCAGAAAGGTCGGCCTTCGTGTTATGAACATTTCATTCTTCATGCTGTTAAAACCTGTCTTCATGTTCATGATATATGCTGCCTATATGTTATTTAAATATCCGTGATTGAGATAGGCTCATGTTTTCATGTTGCTTTAATATAATAAATTTTGAGCTGCGACACGACAAAACCAAGAAAGTGGTTGTGCGCCCAGCGCAAACTCAGACCAGACTGGGCATCTGCGCAGTCTGGCCAGAGTCTTCTCTGTCCGCATGGAGCTAACTTTGACCCTTAACTAGCCTTTTAGCGCTTAGCGAAGACTGATCAGACTGTGCGAATGTTGTCGTTTCTATGCCTTCATGTTGTTATCATGGTGTTCTATCGATACCTTCAATGTCTTTGAATTTTCGTTTGCAAAATTTTGTTATGCATATTCTATCTTTTTTTTAGTTGCAATACATGCCTGCAGGTTGAAATTTTTTTCCTGTTGCTGAAACTATTGTTCGTATGTTAAAACCTGTTGCCATAATAAACTCCTTGTCCTAATGCTAAATTCTTTACTAATGTTTCGTTCATATTTATTCCTTCATGACACTTTAATCTCTCTCACCATACTGAAGTTCGACTCCCACCAGCGGCACATTTCCGAATGATTTCTACGATCCCGGAGAACAAGCAATCCGCAACCAGTCTGCCAAGAGCTGGCGTAAATGGTATCACGGTGACGGTCGGTGACTGCGGTGTTGCTGAACGTCGGCGATGCCGTCCGCCCTATCAAACACTCTGGCAAAACCGTACCCGGGCACGAAAAACGCAACACACGCCTAGGAATGTGCCTGTTGAGGTTTCGTACGCAAGGACGGTAACCTCGCTAAACATGCACGACTACACAACACAAAAGCAAACCATACGGAACTATCCATTTTATGCTAAACTTTTGTCTTCTGTGTGTCTGTTGGTCTGTTCCTTCACCTTGTATGGTGATTCTTCAGTGTGTGTCTTTTATGTTATTGTTGTTTTTGTTCTTCTGAATTTCAAAACAAACAGCCAGAGATTTCAGAAGGTCTGTCTTCCTGTAGTTGAAGGTCTGTCTGCCTGTAGTTGAAGTTCTGTCTTCCTGTAGTTGAAGGTCTGTCTTCCTGAAGTTTAAGGTCTGTCTGCCTGTAATTGAAGTTCTGTCTTCCTGTAGCTGAAGGTCTGTCTTCCTGTAGTTGAAGGTCTGTCTTCCTGTAGTTGAAGTTCTGTCTTCCTGTAGTTGAAGGTCTGTCTTCCTGTAGTTGAAGGTCTGTCCGCCTGTAGTTGAAGGTCTGTCTTCCTTTAGTTGAAGGTCTGTCTTCCTGTAGTTGATGGTCTGTCTGCCTGTAGTTGAAGTTCTGTCTTCCTGTAGTTGAAGGTCTGTCTTCCTGTAGTTGAAGGTCTGTCTGCCTGTAGTTGAAGTTCTGTCTTCCTGTAGTTGAAGGTCTGTCTTCCTGTAGTTGAAGGCCTGTCTGCCTGTAGTTGAAGGTCTGTCTTCCTGTAGTTGAAGGTCTGTCTTCCTGTATTTGAAGGTCTGTCTTCCTGTAGTTGAGGGTCTGTCTTCCTGTAGTTGAAGTTCTGTCTTCATGCTGTTGAAATCTATAGTTGTAAATTTTGAAATCTCTCTGTATAATTATATTACTGGAATTTCTGTCTTTATCCTTAAACTTTCGTCTCGTGTTACTAAATCTGTGTTTTTATCTTAGAATTTATATCTCTATATTGCTGAAACGCAAAATCATCTGATTATGGTATCGAAATGTCTATCTTCATCATGAAACATTTGTCCTCGTGTTCTCTGGTTCCTGTGTATGTTACAACCTGTATCTATTGTTGAAACGACGAAAACCCTCCACGCAGACACCCGAAGTGTTTTTGGGTTCATCAAGAAACTTTGTCTTGTATAATGTCTTGTCTTTATGTCACTGAAGTCTTCGTGCTGCTGAAACGTCTATCTTTATGATAAAAGCACCTCCCTTTATAATATTGGAAGTTCTATGTTTTATATTGAAACTTCTATTTGTGCATGTCTTCTTAAAGTTGAAAGATATGTCTGTTTACGTTGTCGAAATATGAGCCGCGACATGACAAAACCAACAATGTGGTTGTGCGCCCAGCGCAGACTCAGATCAGTCTGGGCATCCGCCCAGTCTGATCAGAGTCTTCGCTGTCCGCATGGAGGTAGCTTAGACTCTTAGCTACGCTGTGAGCGCTTAGCAAAGAGTCAGATCAGACTGGTTTGATGCCAAGGCTGATCTGAGTCTGCACTGGGCGCACAACTACATTGTTGGTTTTCACGTGTCGCGGCTCATATCTACATGACACGTACAAGTGTTTTCGGTTCATTAATGTGTTCTTGCTTCCAGAGGGTCTTAATATAGGATGCATTTCATGTTGTTGCATGTTGTTAAAACCTCTGTCAAGTATTGATGCAGTCTTTTTCGGCGCGCTGTTAAACCTCTAGATTCAGTTTCCTGAAACACTTGTTTTAATGTCTTTGTAATCTGATTTACTGATTTAGTTTATGCAATAGACTTTTGATACAAATGAATAATGAATTGCGTTTAAATTTAAACTGAGCTCCATCTTAATTTTACTGGTTTATCGATCTAACGTTTTCATGCTTTAAACCTCTGTCTTCATCGTATTGGAATCTCAGTCCTCGTATTGTTATTAGCTTCGTGTATTGTGTTTCTGATAATGCTATAATCATAATATTGATATCTCTGTCTGCGTGCTGTTGATATCTCTGTATTTGTGCTGTTAATGTCTATCTTTGTGGCGTTAATATCTCCATCTTCCCGCTGTTGACATCTCTGTCTTCCTGTTGTTGATATCTCTAACTTTGTGGTGTTAATATCTCCATCTTTCCGCTGTTTACATCTCTGTCCTCCTGTTGTTAATATCTCTATCTTTGTGGTGTTAATATCTCCATCTTTCCGCTGTTGACATCTCTGTCCTCCTGTTGTTAATATCTCCATCTTTGTGGTGTTAATATCTCCATCTTTCCGCTGTTGACATCTCTGTCCTCCTGTTGTTGATATCCCTTTCTTCGTGTTGTTAATATCTCTATCTTTGTGGTGTTAATATCTCCATCTTTCAGCTGTTGACATCTCTGTCCTCCTGTTGTTGATATCCCTTTTTTTCGTGTTGTTAATATCTCTATCTTTGTGGTGTTAATATCTCCATCTTCCCGCTGTCGACATCTCTGTCCTCCTGTTGTTGATATCCCTGTCTTTCAGCTGTTGATATCTCTGTCTTTGTGTTGTCCATAGTGCTGTCTTCGTGTTATTGAAATATATCTTTTTGGTGTTGACATAAAAATTCAATGGCTCAAACCCCGATGGCTCGTTAACCCTGCCTGACTAGAACTCTTTCTTTGGTCCCTAGAGGTGCTTTATATAGACACAAACCCTGGTTGGCTAGAACTACCCTTGGCTGGAACTAATGTTCATGGTCCCAAGCCTTTTCGAGCCAATGAAGTCCTACCTGAATTTGATTTGTTGATATGGCTGTCTTCGTGAAGCTGATATCTCTGTCCTCGTAGTGTTGATAGCTCTGTCTTGGTGATGTTGATATTGCTGTCTTCTTATTGCTGATATCTTTTTCTTCGTGTTATTAATATCACTGTCTTCATGCTGCTGATATCTCTGTTTTCGTGTTGCTGATATCACTGTCTTTAAATTGTTGATATCGATGTCTTTGCGTTGTTGTTATCTCTGTCTTTGTGCTGTTGAAATCCCTGTCTTTGTGTTGCTGGTAGCATTGGCTTCGTGCTGTTGATACTAGTATCTCTTTCTTCGTGCTCTTGATTTTTTATCTATCTATTGTTGAGTGTGTTTTCTTATTGTTGATAGTTCTGTTTACATGTTGTTGATAATGATGTCTTCGTGGCATTTAAATTTTTTCATCTTTGTGCTTTTGATCTTGCTTTCTTCATGTTGTTGATATCTCTGTCTTCCTAGTGTTGATATTTGTGTCTTCCTGCTGTTGATACCTCTGTCTTCCTGCTGTTGATACCCCCATCTTCGTGCCATTGATATCTCTGTTTTCTTGATGTCAGTATTTCTGTCTTCCTGTTGTTGTTATTTCTTTCCTCCTGTTATTGATATTGCTGTCTTTGTCCTGATGAAATCTTTGTTTTCATGCCGTTGATGTCTCGGTCTGTGTGTTGTTGATAGTGCTGTCTTTCTGTTGTTGCTGTCTTCGTAATGTTGATATCCATTTCTTCTGTCTTTCTGTATTGTTGTCTTCGTAAAGCTGATATCTCTGTCTTTCTGTCGTTGCTGACTACCTGATATTGATATCTCTGTCTTTCTGTTCTTGATATTTTCGTGATGTTGATATCTCTCTCTGCTTTTGCTGTCTTCGTGATTTTGGTATCTCTCTTTTTTGCTGTCTTTGTGATGTTGATATCTCTGTCTTTCTGTTGTTGCTGTCTTCGTGATGCTGAAATCTTTGTATTTGTGCTGTTGTGCTGATGATACATGATATCTCTGACTTCATGTTTTTGAAATAACTGCATGTTGTTGAATTCTCTTTGTTACCGTATTGTTGAGCTACCTGTCTTTGTGTTGTTGATATCTCTATCTTCATGTTACTTACAATCTCTGTCTTCATGTTGTGGATACCTTTGTATGCTGATGTCATCCCGTTCTCATTTTGAAATTTCCTTGTCCTCAAAATCTGTGTTTTGAGTAGCGGAAATATATTTTTGCAGTATCTGCCTTCATGTTGCAAATTTTAGCTGCATGTTGAAATGACTTTCTTCCTCACATCTCTGTCTAAAGACAACACCGTATGCCTTCATCTTATGTAAATGGATGACCTCATGACTTGATAGCTCTATATTAATGTTTTAATTACTTTTCATGTTAAAATATTTACTTTACGAGTATATGCATAGTCTTGACAGACGGCATTTCTTTGGTTTGCTTCAGTGGCTGTCTCCAAGCTGTTGAAATATCTCTCTTGTGTTATGAAAATCTATACCTTGACGTGGCTGAAATTTCTACCCTTTTTCCAAGCTATGTCTTCATGCTGTTGATACCTCTGTATTTAGTCTTTCAAATTGGGGTGAAATATCTGTCTTAATGTTTCTATGCTTTTGTTTTATTTATCTTTTTGTTTTGGCTGTCTTCAAATTACTGACTTTTTTGCCGGTACCATTACTAAATGCATAGAGATATCAATGAAGACACATGTAGATATTTCTGCAATATTGCAGAAATATCTACATGTATCTTCGTCGAAATCTGTATCGTCACGTTGTTGAATTCATTGTCTTAACGTTTCTGAAATCTTTGTTTTCTCTGTTCATTTTGTTGTAGCGTTTGTCTTTGTGCTATAAAAAATCTCTGTTTTCATATCCTTTAAAGTCTTTGTCTTCGTGTTGAAAACTCGCTTTTCCCGTTGCTGAAGCGCCGTCGTTATGTTTTAAAGAACTGACATATCAGTCATCAACTTGTTGCAGTGTCTGTAGTCTATTTTCTAAAACTCTGCTTTGATTTTTTCTTCTTTTATTTCCACCTGTAGCAAGTCTTTGGTCTTTTTGAAATATATTCTATTCATGGTTTTAATTATTTGTTTTCTCGTCACTTTTGCTGATATTTTTCATTTATGGATTCTCTGTCCTTTTTCTTCCTGTCTTCATGTCTTTGATATCCTAGTCTTCTTGTTACTGCAGTATCCGTCCGTCTCCTTGCTAGTGTAGTCCATGTTATAGTCTTCTATCTTTATTCAACTTCCTGAAAGAATACTAGGACTGAATTATGTTTCATACCTCTAAAATACCAGTTACAAACTGATATAGACCGTGACATGGTATTTGAACAGGGCCACGAGAACAGGTACAGTATGGCAATTGCACATGGGCGGATCAACCTGCACACAAACAATTGAAAGCTGAGGATTATGAAACTCTATAGTGTGAATAAACAGATGATGATCAGACAGCGCGAGTGTGAAGACTGATTTTGGTCTTTTATGATCACAAATCATCTTTCCACCTGTTCTTTTCTTCTTCTTTTTTGTAAAACCTTGAAGTTTGATACTCTTAATAACGTACCTAAAGTTTAGTCTGATCTAGTATGATTTTATTTATTATTTATTTTAGGGAAAAAGTCCTTCTAAAGGAAATTAATGTACATAGTATTAGAATGATTTATATACTTCTTGATGCTGTATATATAGTTATTAAGATAAAACTCAGATAAGAAATTTAGTAAAGTGAAATATAATTAAGACCAGAAAAAGGATTTAAAATCGCCTTCGATGAAAGAGGTCTCATGTGGGATAATACACAAATTTAGCTAAAAAAGAAAAACATGTGGTCAAGCTAAACAATGGCGAGACAACCAAATTCTGGTGAGCAAAAATTTTGAATTTGTACAAAAGTGTTTGTCGGTGTTATTATGATAAATACACAGTACAGTCAGACAAGTGTTTTAGCGAGTCATGTTTATTGCAATTTATAAAACCTACCCGATTTGGCAGAACAAAAGTAATTTTCGAGTTTGCTCAAAGTTTTCGCAGTCTTTATATGTGAAGTAGTTATATCGATTTTGTTTAAATTATTCAAAATTGCCTTGTTTTTTCCCTTAGATTTTGTTGGCTTTGTCACCACCATACAAAATTGGATTTTGAGATAATACTACATAGCGATGGTTAAAAAGGTTTTGATCAAAACCCTTTAACATGTCATCAAATATGATGTACGATTCATTTAGCTGATGAAGAGAGAGAAATTTTGACCTCGACATTTAATGGGACTTTTTGAAGAATTGTGTCTCCTCAAAAATGATGAAATTTAAAACGCTCAGGGCGTTGAATACATCATATACTCGGCACGCGACAGGGAGCATGCCTAGTGTATTAGAAAGGACGTATCATGGCGCGAGATAAAATCCTATGTAAAAAGGCGGAGCTTAACCGCCAGGTGCGCGTGCTGTTCCGCTCGGGTAGCTACCCGCTCACGATAGGCGGTATCGCGTCACTAACTAGCGCGTGGGAAAGAAGATGATTGACAGCGACTATTTGTAGGCGGGGCTTAATTTAAAGGTTGCGCGTGTATGAAGATGATTGACATTCTATTGTATTGTACACCTATCACCTCACCTGGATTGAATATAGCCAAGGTTGATTTTCACCGGGGTCATACCTCAAACAACTCTTATCGGAGGCAAATACTGCACACTCCAGGCACACGACTGTCGCGCGAATAAAACTATCGCTGAAAAAAAGCAAAGTTGTTTCAAACGGATGCAATTGTGAAAACAGAATTATGTCTGCGACAACAGTGGGATTCATACCTCTGCAATTAATACCTACTAATACTTTGAATACGTACAGTTTTGACAAATTCCCAGCAAATGGAACTTATGTCGTGGTGAAGACTCCGACAGTAGCTCAGCAGCTCCAGCTGACGAAATCTCTGAAAGACCTAAAGGAAGGACGAGAAGTAAAGAATAACAATACAGCATCCAGTAAGCCAGTTATACTCCGGTGCAAACGGCGCGTGGATTTTACCGGCCTTGGCTGCAAGTTGGTGGACTCGCAGAATCCGTCAGTGTCTAGACGAAACGAGCGCGAGCGCAAGAGGGTTAAAATGGTGAACCTTGGATTTGAGACTTTGAGGCAGCATGTTCCCAGCGGGCGGAAAAATAAGAAGATGAGTAAAGTTGAGACTCTAAAATCTGCTGTTACTTACATTAAACAACTTCAGGAGATGTTGGACGCTCATGATGCCGCTGTTACAGATCTACTCACAAACAACATTGATATGATAGAAAACCGTGGTGCTGAAGTGAGTGACTCTAACATTAGTAACAATAATAAGGCGGATGGTGACAACTACAACCAGCTTCAGCCGACGACGCCAATGTCAACGGTTTCAGAACAAAGTGTCGCTATGTCGCCAGTGCATTCTCAGGGACAATTATCTCCAGTGTCCGAGGTACATTATTCCCCCGCGCAAAGCCAGGGACAAGGACAATATTCTCCAGTGTCTAATGGAGATGGACATTTTACATATGTGCAAAACGGACAAACAAGTTATTCCTCTGCTCAGAATGGACAGTATTCACAAAGTACTTATGTACAGTCGGACATGTATTCTCAGTTACAAAACGGACAGGCGTACTCACAACAGTCTCCGGCTGGTTCATTACACTCACCGACCAGTAGTGTAATGTCGGACACTTCATACGATTCCATGGGCGACCAGGGGCAAGAAGAAGACGATTTGTTGAACTTCACAAACTGGTTTTAAAGTCTTGAGGCAGAGAATCGTCCAAAATCGGTATGTATATATTCATTATCTCGCATTGTTTAAACATGATGAATATTTATGTTCAAGTTAATCCAAGTCTTCTCTGAAGTTTTAGTGGATTTCCTTTAATTTGATATTTGCCACCAAGTGGCAAATATCAAAATAAAGAAAAGCCACTTAACGTCAGGAAAAACTCAAATTACAATTCAGCTTGCAGACTGCAAACTGAAATTTAAGCAAACTTGAGGACAAACTATATTTGCCCTCTCCATCATACTGACTTACTTATAATATCAAAATTTTGCTATTTATCTTGTGAATTAAGATTTGTGACAGTGATGTCAAATTCGAAGTCTTAGGCTGCTTTGTACGTTATCACTTATGCATATCAAGCCTAGTAGTTGCAAGTATTTGGTTTAGAACAAAAGCCTTGTAGGCATGAAGTACGCGGAACAAAAAATAATATACCATACATCTGCTATTAAATGGGTAATGCGAAAGTTAAATTGGATCGAACTGATTTAAAATGGTTGCCGCGAATAACAGAAAAATATATATTTCAGAAGATAAGTGACTCGCCCAGTATTTTACAGGTTATATTTGACACATATATTATGGGTTTTAGTTTGTTTGAATTCAAGAAATTGTCACTATTTATTTATCTATTTATTCATTAGCAGTGCCCTTTCTCACTCTCTCTCTCTCTCTCTCTCTCACACAATTATGTATGAATATTTGGATTAAGTTTGAAAAGATATGCGGCTGCGTATGTAAACTTCTTTCTGATATTGCTATGACGCATACACACGCTATGATGAACTTAAAAAATGAATAGTTGGTTTCGTTTCGTAGTTTTGTCAACCAAAAAATTCAGTGGCTATCTATGAAATGGTCAAATGGTTTTATGATATTTGGCGCATTAAATGACCCTTGCCGTAAGAAAAACATAACCTACTCGTATTTGCGAACAGCAAACCGTCGTATCAGTTTTTGCGCCTGTGCAGACGCATTTCACCACTTATTGTTCGCTACACAGGTTCGACAGGATTTATAATGTGAACAGGTAGGACTCTAATCAGACTGCGCGTATGCGCAGGCTGAATTGAGTCCTATCTGCTCGCACTGACTAATAAGGTCATTTGCGTCGTGACATTCAGTAGCAAATAAACTATAATTTTATGTTGATACATTTAAATACGTTTTAAGATTAAATACACGATTTGTGTTTATTTAAGTGCCTTTCTATGTCGGTTATTTTATTTTATGCTAAATGTATTCAACTGTTTCACTAATAATTCATCAAATATTTTAAGATAGGCGAACATTTGATAGCGGCAGAGGTTAAGTATTATATTTGAGATGTTAAAGTTACCGATAGAAAATTAAAGATAAACACGTTATTTGAACATAAGGCCGTGCGTACTCTCTGTTCGTATGTACAAGCTGGCGAATGTAAATAATACCAGAGAACAAATTTCCGTACCGCCTGTACAGAACACGGGTTCAGAGACTTTCACTTCTAAGACCTAATAAATATAATTATAAATATTAAACAAAATTAGAAAATGTAATTGAATAATGGTGAATAGTGAAAATGTAATTACAACAGTGAGAAAATGGGGGCGCATTGTTGTCAATATCAAACGAACACATGAGCTACTTTAGGGTTTTATTCAAACATGGTGTTATTTATTTTTCAAATAGAGTACCACTTCACAACTTTCGTCACAATAGTGCAGCCTTCCCCTGATCTCAGGACTATCAATGTGTAACCGTTTTTAAATGTTCTTTTCTCATAAATCTATTGTAAAAAGGCGTAATTGCTGAAAAAGTTGGCAAAGACTCTCTGAGAGAGAATAATCTTTTTAGTGTTTTGTGTACTTTTGCCCGTAATTGGCTATCTGTCTATTTGAACAAGAATTCGCGTGCCGCGCGGTGCGGTTTATCTTACGAATTTTTAATATGAAAGTTAAATAAATGCTCAAATACCCAAACTGACAGCAGATTTAATAATAACTTTATAATAATATAAGCTATAATCAAATGATTAGGTTTGGTAATCTATATATAAATCTCGTACGCTGTCTAGTTTTCAAAACCGCAGTGCGAAACATATTAGGGGCGTGATTCTGCAAATAAAAATTGGTTTGCGTTTCGTCTAAATTTTCGATTTTTCATCCTTCGGTGTGCGCTTGGATTGTTATCTACTCCTCACTTCTAAAATTTTAGCGATCAATTTAAACTAATACCCTTCAAATCCCCGCATCTGTGATATTCACATGAACTTTAAAAATTGTGTTATGATTTTCTTTCATAGTCGACAGCCATTCTCGCTGAGAAATTTTATTATCAACCGCGCGTGCAGGTCGCGAGACTTAATTGTGCCCGTGGAAAATTTGCTCAATACACTTTTTCATTCCATTATTGAAATGTCCTCTTTTTATAAAGCGAAGATAAATTAGAACGTCTAAGAAATAAAATTAATTATAATGTCAACAATTTAAACTCTAGGCTTCATTCATACATTAGAAAAACCATACAATGTTGTGTAAAATTTTTGAAAGTTAAACTTTAAAATACTTGTATAGGGATTGATGAACCTGTATATAGTCAATATTCGGACGCTTGTTATAACAAGCGTCCGAATACTCACTGTATACAGGTTCAAGTTTGGGACATCTGTTAAACAATGGGTTGTTGTATAAATATGTTGTCAAACTTTGCTGGCCTTGATCAGAGTGCACATGAGCAGAGCCAGATCTGGGTCAACCAAACGTGTTTGTATTTTGATGCATTTGAATGCGAATATTTGAGGTAGACATCGTATATTTATGGACCAACTGAGAAAGCGCCTAGTATTTGTACTGTATGAGCTTCAGTGAAATTGAATAGGTATAGCGATGGCATATTAAGTGCGGAAATACACTATATTATATTTGTGTGAAAGAAAATTATTTAATTATTGGAAAGAGAATTTTTAAAGTGATGTGAATGCACCATATGTGTAGTGAAGGAATGAGTTGATATGGTTTGAAGTTTGTTTG
This sequence comes from Ctena decussata, assembly GCA_963989385.1. Classification (NCBI taxonomy): domain Eukaryota; kingdom Metazoa; phylum Mollusca; class Bivalvia; order Lucinida; family Lucinidae; genus Ctena; species Ctena decussata. The sequence continues at coordinate 3,774,683 of OZ022502.1, read as the reverse complement.
ACTATCAGCTAGATTTATGTCGTATTTTACTCTCACAAAACTGCGGAGAGATTAGAAGATGTTTGAGCAAGATTTATAACCTCTGTTGTTACATCCAGTTTAAATGAAATATTATCACTTTTTGACAATCTCTCTCAATGCGTATTTTTTTTTTTTCATTCCAGACTGACCAAGCTGCCGTCACGTGATTAGATCACCGTGCTAATAAAGTCTGCCATCGTTCCTGAAAAAGAACGCAACAGAATCCGAAGTGCTTCGAGTGACACGACATGAAGAGAGAGACTCGATTTGAAAAACAATGTTTGTTGCTAAAAATAGACATGTTGTTTCCAAAGAAACGGATCAATGCAACCAGCGTGACAGCGCCACTGCCAGAAGACGTCACGTTTTTAGTGACGTCGACAATACAATTGTGTTCAAAGACAATTTATATTTATTATTTTTATTGATACTTAGAGTATATACATGTTCATTATAGTCTATTTTGTTAAAGTTTCTACTTAAATTATACAATATGAAGCGCGGCATGAGAAGTCCTGGCATATATACGCATGCGCAAAATGCTATACGCATGTGCGAAATGCGTACGCTCGAACCAGACTGCGCATGTGCGCAGTCTCTTTCGAGCATGCGCATTTCGCTCTGAAAATAATTGATTCGCGCAACTGCACATGTCTTGATCCAGTTGCGCATGCGCGCTGTCAGCGCATGCGCAGACAAGTTTCCCACGCCGCCTTTCATATTAGCAGTTGGACGTTAGATTATTCGGATCACTGATTCAAAGCGAACAAAATGAATTTATTTTGATGCAGCTATCTATTTTACATGCTGTTTTATATTTTTACATATGCAAACTATACAAAATAAAGTTGTGTTCATTTTTACAGGGTTATGGGTGGGGAAAGGCATTAAAACTGTTGACTTATGCAGGAACCGTTTTATTCTTGGTTTCTTAGAGTAGAAATTATACCAAACACGCGTCATATTAGCATGTTTAGATTTTTGTAGTTATTTTGCATTATTTTTGAGCTGGTTACTGCAAACACTATTTCAAATGTTAAACATGCAGCTGTGTTTTAATGCAAAAAGCAATTTCCTCTCCAAAGCTGTGCTTCCAGATATACACATTGCTCAATAAAGCTTTAAAACAGAGGCGACAGCCGAGGCAAGTCCAAGTTAAAACACCTGAACGTACGACGGATATGTTAAGACAGAACATATCGTGTGAAATGTGGGTCATCAAAATCATAATTGTTAATTGAAAATTATGATTGTCTATGGCAAACCATGTCAGTTTCCTGGAATTATCTGCCTTCCATGACTTGTTGAAACAATTTTATTCTAGGTCACTGTTGTCTCACTACCGTAATTGTCCTAAATAATTGGGCATTTTAATTAGATACCACAATTGTTTATGCACTGGAACACGATTAGGGGAGAGTAGGGTAACTTCGGACAGGCGTGTATATTCGGACATACCATTGCAAACAGTGAAAATCCAGATGCATGGCTGAATTGGCAGACAAAATGTTAAACAGTGTAGACCAATGACCAGATTGCTCCTACAAGAACAGTCTGATCTAGGTCTTCAATGTTTACTATGGGATCCTCTCCCAATACTTAAGGTTGTTTCAGTATAGTGAATGTAAAATTAGTGCTTCCTAAATTAATGAAGTTTTGTACAGATTCTATTATATTTTTCTCTTACATTCCATTTTTACAATGTTTGTAAATAGTCAATGTATAATTTTATACTACTAGTTTGTTAGCCTTTGCGGCGTTGCTATGTTTATACATGACACAGAAAATGATGAAATAAAAGAAAAATCAATTAAACCCTGTTTATTTATTGTCTTATAGTATGTGGTGGCGTGTGTTGACGGCATTGGTGACACTTATGAGGAAGTGTGCAATAGTAATCATAATCTTATTTTCATAATGGATAGATGACTGGCAATTTTACGTCCTTTTTAACAGTATTTCAGTCATATCAGGACGGTGGAATGGTTCTGTTGAAAGGCTGTGTGCAATGGAACCCCAGTGACGGTTAGAAAGAATTCTTCCTCTAGACGGATTCGAGCATTGGACTGCGCTACATCAGCAGGTCAGCGCTTCAAACCCACTGAGGTACCGGGTACCGGGTCTGTTCTCACCTTCATTGTCTCAGAATTAAAGGTCAATATGTACCCATTCACTCCAAACTTGCTCCAAATTGTGCTTATAATCAGAAGTGTCTGCATGGCTGAATGGTTACTGCTCAGGACTTAAATCACGAGACTCTGCCTCAACCTGAACAGCGATGCACTGCACATGGCCTTTCAAAATGACCAGCCTTTGCCCTGATATGACTGAAATACAGTTGAAAAGGTCGTAAAATCGCTAAGTCATCCTCCAATTCATCCTGAAACATTGTAGCAATTTTGCTGGAGGACTTAAATCAGTGTACGTACATGACGTATATATATATATATATATGCGTTCCATGGCAGACAAGTTCTGGCCATTCGCTATGGCAACATGTATCAAGCAGCACATATAATTAAGCCGCGTCACGACAAAACAAACAAAGTGGCATGTGCGCCCAGCATGGATTCGGATCAGCTTGGGCATCCGCCAAGTCTAATCAGAGCCTTCACTGTGTGCTCTAAGGGTAGCTACTCAAGCTTGCTCCATGCGGACAGCGAAATCTCTGATTAGACTGGGCGAATACCCAGGCAGATCTGAGTCTTCGCTGGGTGCACATGTCATGTCGTGGCTTATATGTATTAGTGAAACAGAAGCCACTCTAAATCTTCAAACTTGGAGAACACTTTGTTATGGCTGTTGCTTTAGTGGAGCATCCTCTGTTTTCTGATGCAAGGTAGAAGGTGGTTAAGTGCAAGAAAGGAATGGTTACATACTTAAGTATTTCTTTTCAAGATGATACAGCATGTGGATATTCTTAGTAAAAAATGCGAAAGCATACGCGAACAGCATACTTCATGTTCAGCCCAGATGATACCGTAATTATTCTAAAGATTCGGACGCTTTGAGCGGTTACACTAATTACTCTTGAAATTTCACTAGCCGGCGCAATATTAAAATGCCATTAGAACGCCAAACGCTGACAACCCTGATCAGACTGATCTGGGTCTGCACTGTTTGCTCTAGTAAGCCTGTTCCAAAATTGTGGGATTTATGGCAACACTAGGCACTCCGTACAACAGAACCCCGCTGAAACCTAAAGTCATCTTATAGAATATCAGGTTTGTGATGACATTGGAAAACGGCGTCATGATAAAACATGCCATAAGAGATATTAGTGTTAAGACTGCGCATGCCCAGCTCGCTTAGTTCATGCGACGACTGCTCAGAGCATGCGCTGTTCGCAGGATTATCAGTTGAGTTTAATATAAAATATAGTTTACCGACCAGGCTGCGCATGTGCAAAGACTGTCTGCGCATGCACAGTTTAGAAATGCCTAAACACAGGTTTTATCAAGAAAAGGCTGACCCAACCACAATTATTGCCCCACCATCTGTTACCAAATAAAAATCGAGCTTTTATTTTGCGGATTTTAACGCCAGCAATTTGTATTACAATTTCATAATTAAATTCTCTATTTCACTACTGTTGTAAATCGGAGATTTCCGCTTAAATATCGTTTTCATATACAGGAAACACACATTTTAAAGTTTATATTGTACCCATATTCGTGAAGAATTTTAGAATTACGGATTCTTTTATTCATACGCGGCGGTAGCACGGTAACGTAGCCCACCCTACTACTGCACTTTGCTCAATATTTACATGTCCCTTACAGCAATGGCTGGCTACCATTTTGGCCAGACATTCCTCAGCTACTTAGAACATAGATATTGGCTGTAAACGCATCGCATACAGGTCAGACACAAAAAAAAAGAAAAACGTTGAACATTTTTTGTCAGAAGGGACGAAATGATGGGATAGGATTCACGTTATCACTGTGCGTGAAGTCGGCATTGGTTGGTTGATTTGATGCTAAACGTCCACGGTAAACAGCTAAGGTCATGTCGGGACGGTCAGTTAACCTAACCACACTATTCCTGGGCAGGCTTAGACCTCCTAAGCGATTAGCCAGTACTAAGTGCACATACTTTCACCAGTAGCTGACAACTGCCCTTCTTGAATCAGCGGAAGGAGAAACGAAAGTATGTGGCCAGACCGGGTCACCCAGGACCCAGGACCTCTGACTTATGAGTCAGGTGCCCTACCGATTGCGCTACACGGCCCGGCGTGAAGTCGGCATGGGGAATGGAATGTACCCAGTCGGCATGGGGAATGGAATGTACCCCATTCCCACTTCACACGAGACACATAGGATGAACGTTCTGCAGGAGCAACGCGATTTAAAAGCTAAACAACTACAAATTCACTAACATGCCTTTATATTCAGTCATATCGAGCCGATGACTGGGCGCTAACAAAATGCTATGTGCAACGGAATTCTCGTGTACGACGAACAGAATTCCGCCTCTAGAGAGATTCAAGCAAGGACTATTAGCTGAGCAGACCAGCGCTTAAGTCACTAAGCTACCGGGCTTCTACCAACGAATTATATAGATACATGCAAACTCAAATCCTACGATTTATTTCAACTAACTTAATAAGAAATACAGTAATGGAGGGCATTGCCCTCAACCATAATTGTACCTATCCATAATCTTTGTTTATTTTTACTATTTTTTAAAAAGCAGGATGTCGTCACTTTTGTTAACAGAAACTTAAATGTTGTCTTTAATTCAAGGTATGTTACTTTCCAAGTGTATTAAATAAATACTATCTTTTCAATATCTGTGTAAGAAAAGTATACAGTTATCATCGTGCGAGCTATTATGGTTGACAGAGCCGTTGTTTGGACGAACAGGATACTCCCCGTGTTATTGATACCCCGCCACAACGTATAGGAGGCTGACCCGTGACTTGTAATTTGTATCATCGCAATAGCCGTGTCAATAGTCGATGTCCCTTACAGCAAATGCGAACAGCGAAGAATCTTATCGGCCTGCGAATCTGTACAGTCTGAGCAGATTCCTCTCTATTTGCATGTAGAATCAATATGGATCCTGAGAACAGCGAAGACTCTTATCAGACTGCGCGGATGCGCAGGCTGATCTGAGTCTTTGCTGCTCGCACTTGCTATTATACCTTTTCTCGTGCGTTCTAATAATGTATATGTTAGAATACCACACAATACATTTGTGGTTTAGATTAATATCTAAAAATTTAGAGATTGGTAATTAACAGGGATTCAGTTACATGTACAATAGCCACAAACAGATCGGCCAAAAAGATACTTTCATACATTGTCTCCTGAATGTTAAACGGATCTTAGCCTGATCCCAGTACTCACAGGGTATAATCGATTCCGCTAATTTTCGCTTCCTGCAGAGACTATACATCATATTTGGCTTCCGCCGAGACTGTCCGCGATCTCTTGCTTCCTGTCGAGACTTCTGTACATGATAAATGGCTTCCTGCAAAGACTGTCCGCGTGATTCTGCTTCCTGCAGGAAGCAGAATCACGCGGACAGTCTCGGCAGGAAGCCATTGTTCGAGGACAGTAATCTCTGCAGGAAGCAAAAGTTCGCGGACAGTCTCGGCGGAAGCAAAATATGACGGACAGTCTCTGCAGAAAGCGAAAATCGGCGGAATCGATTATACCCTGTGGTACTGGTAATGATACGGAAGTGGGTGCACATTTTACGAAGGATGTGATAATGTGACTACAGTTGAGTCTTTCGTTCATTCTGAGTGCACATGTGCAGCTGAATTAGATATTGCGAGTCCAGTTTGTCGATACAGGCGAAGTCATTATATACAGTTGCCGAATTTGGTAGTTCGTTGTAATCCTGGTAAACGGGCATTTCCAAACCCACATGAAGTTTCCTCAATATTTATCCAAAATTTAAAACTTTTCGATTTTTATTTATGTGTGACGTATTTGTGCACAATATGATTAAAGGGGCCCCGTTTTGATCCTCGAGCGAGGCTGCGGAGAAATAGCTTCCAACGCGGGGTGAAAGCGACGAAGGAAAACAAGAGGGCCTTGAGGCCCTGAATCGCTCACCTGAGTATGGTGGCCATGTAGGTCATGTGACCTAGACCGCTTGATAAATTTTCGTTCCATCAGCCCCTGGAGGCTGCGTATGATATTTGGTTACAATTGGTCCTGTGGCTTTTGAGGAGACGCCTTAAATTGTCAAAATATGAGACATGGGTCAGAGGTCAAAGGATGACCTTGACCTCTTAAACCCGCAAATATTCCATGTACTAACTAAGACGACTGTATATACCAATTTTCAGGCCAAAATCTTCTAAACTTGCCATGAACTCTTATGTTCTACCATTTTCCCGTACCTGACCTTGCATTGTAAAAGGTCAAGTCAGCCCAAGGTCATCATTTGAACAATCTTGATAGTACTCAAGTACCTGATGCTATACACCAAGTTTCAAGGCCATCGATCACTTGATTCTTGAGAAGGAGATTTGTAAAGGTTTTTGCCATATATGGGCATGGCGGCCATGTTGGTCATGTGACCAAGACTGTTTGAACAAATTTTCTTTCCCTCAGCCCTTAGAGGCTCTGTATGAAATTTGGTTATAATTGTCCCAGTGGCTTTTGAGCAGATGTGTGAAATTGTCACAATATGAGAGACCAGGGTCTAAAGTCAAAGAATGACCTGGACCTCTTGTACATATAAATTTTCATGTGCTCATTTAGATGACTGTATATGCCAATTTTCAGGTTTAAATCTTCAACAGTTTCCAGAAATCTTATGTTCTAGCATTTTCCCATATAAAAGCTAAAAGAATGCAAATTTGACCTTAAGTAGAAAAAAGTCAAGGTCAATCCAAGGTCGTAATTTGAACAATCCTGGAAGTACTTGCGTACCTGATGCTACACACCAAGTTTCAAGGCAAATGGCCTATTGGTTCTGGAGAAAAAAAAATTAAATGTTTTACCATATATGGGCATGGCGGCCATGTTGGTCATGTGACCCAGTCCGTTTGAACAAATTTTCGTTCCCCTGCCTCCTAGAGGCTCTGTATGAAATTTGGTTACAATTGGCCCAGTGGCTTTTGAGGAGATGTGTGAAATTGTCATTATATGAGAGACCAGGGTCAAAGGTCAAACAATGACCTTGACCTCTTGTATCCATTGATTTTCATGTACTCATTCAGATGACTGTATATACCAATTTTCAGGTCTAAATCTTCAACAGTTTCCAAGAAATCTTATGTTTTAGCATTTTCCCATATAAAAGCTAAAAGAATGCAAATTTGACCTTACCGTAAAAAAGGTCAAGGTCAACCCAAGGTCATAATTTGAACAATATTGGTAGTACTCGCGTACCCAATGCTACATACTAAGTTTCAAGGACATCGGCCTATTGCTTCTGGAGAAGAAGATTTTTCTAGGTTTTTACCATATATTGGCGTGGCGGCCATGTTGGTCATGTGACCAGGGCCGTTTGAACAATGTTTTGTTCCTAAGTCCCCTAGAGGCTACATATGAAATTCGGTTACAATTGGCACAGTGGTTTCAGAGGAGAAATCGTTTGAAATTGTTGACGGTAGGACGGACGCCGGAGCCTTACCATCCTATAAGCTCCCCTGGAGCCGCTGGCTCAGGTGAGCTAAAAAAAACTATAGTAGCCACATGTTAGCGATATCTAAGACGAGAAGAAAACCATAGAAGCGTAAGAACTTAAGGAAAGACATTCATGTTTAAGCCCAGAACAAATGAAAACCACTCAAGAATAAGCTCAAAAGAGACGAATGACATTCAAGTTAAGCTCGGAAAGAAATAATAGACATACATGTACAATGTAAGCTTAGGGAAAGAGAACTCAATGCTGATTTATGTGCAAAAGGAAAGTGTAAGAAAGAGAAAAGGAAGAACACAGGAGAAGGGATACGATACTAACATAAGTACAGAGAAAGAGAAAAAATAATCCTATAATAAAAACACAGCCAGCGACTGAAAACTCTCTCAGTAAACCCAGCAGTAAATTTATAGCCTTTTTTTCCACAGGGATGGGCTCAGTCTTATAATGCCTTGCCCAAAATATGATTGGCCTCAAACCTACCTTCTCCGTTCATGCAAATGTCAGTTCAGAGAACGGGGAAGGTAGGCTAGTGAAAGCTACAAAGATACAAAATATCTGCACATTTAAATTCAGATTAAACAAATCCTTAAAAATGAGAGTAGAAAGACTAAACATGCCAGTTTAAATGAAAACGGTAAGAAGGGACAATATTGCAAGTGTCAGTGAAGGAGGAACCGGACCAATACTGTATTGAAGAAAGGAAAAAAAAAGCAACATACCATTGTAAAAGAAAGAAAAATCTTGCATATATACGTTCAGAAGAAATGAGAGCCATGCATATTTAACTGCAGAATAAAAGAAAGTCATGTAAATTAATTTCAGGAAAAAAGGAATATAGTGCAAATATAAGTTCAGAAGAGGAAAAAACATGCTAGTTTTAGTTCTTAAATAAAAAAAGAGAAACTTACAAGTGTAAGTTCATAAGAAAGAAAAGCCTTGGCAATATAACTCAGGACGAAAGAAGAGACATTACAAGTATAAGTTCAAAAGAACGGAAACCATGCAGAAGTATAGAATCAGAAAATGAAAGCTCATGGTGAAGGAATCACTGTGTACGTAAGCTAAAAGAAACGCCGATCTTGTAAGTGTAACTTCAGAAGAAAGAAAAATTGTGCAAGTGTAAGTACAGCAGAGGACATATCATACAAGACTAGATGTAAAAAGAAAGACAAGCGTAAGGACTATCAGTTTAGAAGAAACTCAATCATGCATATGTATCTTCAGAAGAAAGGAAACCATGCATGTACATCTTCAAATAAAAGGGAAGGCCATAGAAGACAGTATAGCCAAGCAATCGCAAGTTCAAAAGAAAAGGTGACGATTCAAGTATAAGTTCAAAAAGGGGAGTGTAATGCAAATAAAAGTTCCGAAGAAAGAAAGCTCATGCAAGAAAGACGCCGGAAGCAAGGAAAACCATGCATTTAAACGTTTAGCTGGTTGAAAGGGAGTTCATGTAAATAGAAGATCAGAAGAAAGGAAAGTTCCATGGTTTATAAGTTCAAAAGAAGAGAAATCCATGCAATCCATCAGGAGAAAAATGTTGCAAGCTTCATAACCTTAAAAGAGATTTTTCGGACCTTAACATATCATTCAAATGTCAAAAGCCCAGAATTTCAATATTGCGGCAGTTCATGCGCATTTTTGGACGACCTTCCCTGGTGTGGGGCATCATTGTGAAAGCAGATGATGTCCTCAGCATGCTGTAGACGGTCATGATAAAAAAGGGAGAGGGAGAAAAAATAAATATTTGTACGTTTAACATTGCATCCTGATGACATGATGGTATTTATTAATCAAAGCGTTTTGACACTTTCCAACCCCCTGCTCCGCGAAATAGCTTAGCAACCACCGCGTATCCTGGCAAAATGCTCATTCTCTGACAGTTTTCCTTTAATGTTTTTATGATTATCACTTGCGCATCAATTTTACACGATTAATCGCTTACTCTCGACAGACGCGATAATCCGATCTTAAAACGATTCCTAGGACACCCTGAAAATGCGGGGCAAATAAAAAATGTTGGAAGAATGATACCGTTTTATAGTGGTATCAAATCATAATTGTTATCAGAACATTCACACCAAGTGTGAAAGGAATCCGTGTGTAAACAAGAACGTGTTGATAGTTAGCTTAATTCACTCCTGTGGATTACAAATGTTCGCTGTTGGACAGCAAGGTATTTTAAGGACACCATCGGATAATCTTTTGTTTTTATAAGAGAGGAATGACACGAAGAAGGGTATCTAAGGACACGTTCTTAGAAGAATATTTGCGCATTGAAATTTGTCTGGTCGACGGCATTTTAGATACTTAATATTTGTATTGCACAAAAAAAAACATACTAACTTAATTTATTTATTCCTTGAAACCCGCCAAAAACGACAACGCATGGAGAAGCTAGAAGCTCGTAAGACGTATACTATGGGATCGCCCCTGGTTTGTTCCCCGACCGAAGTGAAGCTCGTGCAATATATTTTCATTTTGTGTTTTACGTGGTTTCCTAGGGTAAAGAAAATTCACGGTGCCTGCCATAAAACATTAATTGGTAGAATTCAAGGAGTCAATGAGCTTACCAATTCTACCCTAAGACGGTAGAAGAGTGTATTTATAAACTTCCTACCCTTAATTAATTGCTCAGATTTGGACTATTGAGACGAACAACGTACTACTAGGGTTTAAATTAATTCCTCAGCAAGAACCGGCAAGGTAAGTTTCATGCGACATATGAACATGTATAATGTTTGTTGGATAGCCACCACGTAATATAGGGTTATTTTTAGATTTCGATGTACCTTTTATTTTGTTTCTGCCATGCTAAATTCCTGCTAGTCATAACGCACAGGTACATTTTACAAATTAAGAAACAAGGCAGCTCTTGTTTCAGAATTTCATTATGATCTACATTTACATTCGTCTGTGAATTTGGAGAATTATATGAGAAGTATCTTGCAAACAAATACTGTCAAATTTTACTTATTTGACCTTTGAGCCTCAACCAAACTACTGCACTGTGGGAAAACAGTCCGATTTTGGATTCTGGTCGAATTTGACACTGAGGTTAGCGTGTTTTTCGAGGAACTGGCAATTTGTATTCTTCTGTATCTTTGCAAACGGAACATGAAGCCGCTAACGATCTCTGCGTAAAGGATATAAGTACCATTTACCCAGAGCAACTTGTAGAATCAGAGATTTTTACAAAGACGCGAGTGAAAGAATTCAGTATTGAACAACGACGCTGCCCTGTTATTATCGAAACTAATGATTTAATGCGCTTACGATATCCGTCAAACCCTTGTTCTAGTTTACCATTAGCCGGCGCTTCTTTTGATTTTGTATACATACGCGGACATTACTCCGACAAAATTAGTTCTTTGGTTCGATATTGGATTGAATAGAACATATCACCACCATCCCTATCCTTTTGTTAAGGTAGTAATGAACGTGTTTTAATATTGTTCAATGGACATTATATTACATCTTGTTTTCTCTGTACCGAAATAGCCCAAAATCTTGGGATTGAAGTATTTGAGCAAGCACGGTAGACCCTTATCAGACTGCTGCTGTATGCAGCAGTCTGATAAGGGTCTACCCTGTTTGCTTTGGAATATAAGGACAATAATTTTGACACATAGCTGGACAGAGAAATCAATTTAATCAAATTCTAAAACGCTTACGGTAATTGTTTACGGTAAACCAATACTAACGGTAATTACGGTAGTCATTCTGTGATTGAGTCACCGCACATTAACTTCGATATACGATAGTGTTAACATAGAATCGAATTGCTAATTTAGTACTACAAGATCAGTCGGCGATTTTAGAAGTCTGTCAGCTACCCCAACTTGATTGTGTGCTGAACATTTTGATGAATTTACGAAGGATTCTTTCCACGGGAAACGGAACCTGGCTGATTGCGCGCAAAGGCTCCGTTTATCCTGTACCCGCAAGCATTCTGATAAGTCATTACCTTTTTCTGCGAAGATTTTCTTAAATCTAACCTCATTTTTTGCTGTTGCGAAAAGGCAAGATTCTAATCAGCCTGTGCGGATGTGCATTCACGCAGACTGATCCAAGTATTTGCTGTTCACCTAAATTATAATGCCCATTTTCGCATGACCATTATCAAATACCATTTGAGACGTTATGTCTAGAAATATTAATTTATTATGGAAATATGATTTAGAGATGAGTCCCTTAAAAGTCCTAACAAGAGTGAGTTATTGTGAGTTTTGCTTTTTATTACGTTACAAATAAGTTGTGCCCATTCAAACATTAGGCATTTAAAGTTTAATAATGGAATCGAATGTCAAAATAGAGCATTTAATTTTTATATTTAATATGCTGTCATATAATAAAGATGAAATTAGAGATAAAGGAATTCAAACAGAGGCAAGAAAAGAGAACATATCAGGGACGGGGCATGAGAAAATGATGCCCTACGGTACAGCAGACAGGCAAGACTTAGTTCAGACTGGTACTGTGGTGTTGACCTATCAGAATCCAGCAAACAACGAGTAGGCCCCTACATACACTTGTACAAATGACTCTCACTTTTTGCGAGATGCAACAGACAGCAACTGCATACAAAAAAAAAGCAAACGTCATCAGAACATGTGTAAAACGGGTAAATCACATCGTTTTTCGGACAGGACTAATTCAGTAATCGCCAAGAATCGGTAAATCTCATCGATCAGTCTGATTTTTAGCTGGACATAGTTCTCAACACTGGCCAGCAGATGCAGAATAAATGTTGTATTTCTTGATTATATTGTTTTCAATATGATTATCAATTAAATATAAGAAAATACCGGTTTTCGTTAACTCGTCCTGTCCGAAACAATGCAGAATTATTTTACGGATGTACCGTTACCATTGCTTTCTTGCATCCTACCAGTTTGTACCAGGGGCGTAACTAGAGGTAATTTCATTATACGCACAACTATGTTTTATTCTCTACTTCTTGAAGAGAAAGCTAGTATTTCAGCCACTTTGGCAATTGGTATTGAAATCTGGTCTAATTTATAAATTTTCAGCAAGCAAATATGCAGGTGCGTTTTGAAATTTTGTCAATTTTGACAAAATTTCAATACGCACCTGCGTATTTGCCGTATAGGTACCTACGCCCTTGTGTACAGCCACTTATGTTATCATGTTAGGTGTAGGATTCACGGAGAGAGAACCAAAGATTTATATATAGTGGATCTTACACGAGTGGCCATTTCATATGAAACTTATGATACTCGCCGAGTTTCGGCGAGTTTCATAAATTTCATATGAAATGACCATGAGGGTAAGTTTCTGTTTATCATATGACCCTTTAAAATAAGATTTTAAGGCATTCAAACTAAACATTATTTCAATAAGAAAAGCATTGTTGACATGGACGTTGTCAATGATGCTACGTGTACGCGCCAAAGTGTTATTACACGTGTGGTCATACGATTTTTATGACACTTTATCCACTGAGTAACAGCGATGCCATATGATGGATTTATTTATTTATTTATTTCAAATAGATATAAGCTTTTTCAAGCTCTAAGAGGCGCCGTAGTCGAGTGGTTAGAGCGTCTCCGGTTATGGTGCAGAAGGTCATGGGTTCGAATACCGGCTTGGGTCAACTGGCGATAAGAAAACTCTGTCAACCCTGCAGTAAATGGATACACTTTTCGAATCAGGGAAGGATAAGGCAGCGAAAGGAGAGGGATGGATTCGTCCCTTCATATGCTATGCCCAAGATACAGTGGGCCTCCAAGCCCCATTGCCCTTACGGCTGCTAGGCTATGGAAAAGCCTTTCTTTTTTTTTAGACTGATCAATAGCAATTAGCCGGGCTGCTGCTGTTTCAACAGAAAGCAAACACAATCAAAATCTTGCATGTGTCCGCATGCCTCTTACCAGGTAAAAAAATCATTTATGTACTCCATCACCAACGTTTAGACGTAGATTTCTGCAATTTTTGCCAGTTGACGTGTTGTTATGGTGACTTTTTCATGTACATATACATGTATATTGCCCAAATCTTCTGTTATACACTACACAGCTGAATCGACAAGGGTAATAATGTTGGACTTGTTGTTTCATCAGCAGTTGAGTTGGCAGAGTCCTAACATGGTTTGTCCGCATGCACAAGGAGATAATCCACGTGCTGTGCTTCAGCACGTGGATTATCTCCTCGTACAGGCGGAAAAACCATGGTATAACAACTATATACTCCCTCCCCGACAGAGTGTAGACAAAATACTTGTGCTTGTTTTGAGTTTTCTTGCCAGGCTGTTATACGTAAAGTACGTGATGATTGTACAGTTGAAATGTACTTTAAGGGTATACGAGTAGTATCAATATTACAAGTCGGAGGACGTCCACACTTTTATTGGTAAGTTTATGGTTAAGTTACATGCCGAACTCAGCAACAGTTGGTGGCTTGTGAATAATGCCCGACTTGCTTATTCGTTACACTTCAGTCAGATTTCCAGATTGACATATTCTTCGCATAGGACATTATTCACAAATACTGCTGTAGTTTCAAGACTGTTTCACTTTAATCGAACCGATCTCTGGGCAAAAACCTCTGAGCTTTCACAAGTGGATCTTCCGCAAGCAGAACTTTGCATTATTATGGTCCTGTTCGAAACTCGAACATACAGCCGTGAAAGGTCTATAGTGATCAAGAGTCTACGTTCTTTTAACCACCAGGGGCCGTATTCATAAAACGACTTAAGTGGTTGCTATGCTGTTGCTAAGGCTAAATTTCTTTGGAGGAGATTCCCTACAACTATGAAATTTGGTCTGGAGGAACAGTCTTTGTAAGACTGTTCCTCCAGACCAAATTTCATAGTTGTAGGGAATCTTCTTTATAGATATTTAGCCTTAGCAACCGCACAGCAACAACTTAAGTTGCTTTATGAATACGGCCCCAGGCCATAAAGGCCCGTATAGCACATACATACATACATAGATACATACATAACATAAGATAACATAACATAGCATAACATGCCAAGCCAAGCCATGCCATGCCATGCCATGCCATACCGAACATCTATATGTACAGCCAAACCGAGTGGCTGTTGGAAGTTTTGACAGGACCAAGCAAAATCAAAATTTGATAAAATTTATTATACAAGTTTCCGAACGCACGCTGGGTTCCACGTACGGTATGGGCTCAGTTTTCGACATGTGGGAAAGTGTTTCATTAAACAGGACATTACAATATAATTTGAGAAAAGAGACATCACACATCCTTGAAGGCCCACTTTAAGGTTTAAAACAGCGATAAATGTCCCTAATTAAGGTTTCAAGATTGCTTGTTGACACTTAAACAATGTTACGACATCCCTGCGTAATGAATGGGTTCAACGGATGTACAATTATTTCATAGTCAAACTGAGGCTGAAGAGTTCTATTTCAGAATTTTTACATTGTAGAAACCAGAGCCCTTTCTCTGTCCCGTTTTTAGGAACTGATTTTAAGACCGGAAACTGCCAATCAAAGTCCCTAACCCCCTTGTTCGTTGCTTCTTATTTTCTCAACATTATGTCAGATTGACGGCCCCTACAGGCTATCTGAATCAGCTATAGGTGGACAATGTGATCCGGTATTGTTCACTATGGCCCCGTCTCGACCCCTTTTATTGTCCTCAGTATACCCTTGTCAAATTATCACGTTACCACGACAACAACTGAGTTGGAATAGATTTTGATAATAAAGGAAAGGAGAACAAAACATATAATTCAGTTCTATACACTTGAGGAGCGGATGTCCATTCACCAACCGGGCGATGTATAAAATATAAGATTGCTGGGTGAATTAAGGTCAGTTTCGGCCATTGTAAGGGCAGTGTACACTCAAGGTCTTGGCCGAATTGTAAGGCCCTATCTCATTACCTCTTCTGCATTCATGAATTTTGACAAGCCAACTAAAATAATGGCTTTAATTTATGATCCATCTAAAATGGTATATCACCCATATATAATGTCGTATCGGACGTGAAAGAGGGCACCCAAGCATATATGATACGAACATAAGAGAAGCAATTTTGGCTTCAAAGCCGATGAATTGACATCAATGATTGTATTCACTATCTTTATAATATTGCATTATATTGCGAAGAGATTTATTCATTCTTTGACCAGTACCCCGTTGTCAGGGGTGTTACCAAGTTAACCGAAACTGGCCATTAATATATATCCAACGGTGAAATATTGTGTTGTTATGATGTCTTGGTAAAATACAAAGAACCGCAAGAAGTCCGTACGAAGATAACGATGTTAGAAATAGGATAATCATCCCCACATTAGGTGTTAGGGTCAAACTTGTCTCCGTATACCCTTATAAGTTGAGGTCACACGATTGTGAGCTGGTCACCTGAGGCATATGTGGTACGCTAGAGGATGGCATTGCCCTGTTGCACGTGCAGAAGAGCTTTCATATTCTAAATCTGCCAAAGAGTGTGAAGTGAGGGCTGCTGAGTTGTTTAATGTAAATGAGCCGCGACACGAGAAAACCAACGAAGTGGTTGTGCGCCCAGCGCAGATTCAGATCAGCCTAGACTCACACCCAGTCTGATCAGACTCTTTGCTAAGCGCTTACAGGGTAGCTAAGGGTCTAAGCTACCTCCATGCGGACAGAGAAAACTCTGATCAGACTGGACGGATGCCCAGTATGACCTGAGTCTGCGCTGGGCGCACAACCACTTTATTTTCTCGTGTCATGGCTCAAATATTCTCTCACTTGCGGTCACATTGCAGCAGCACCGTACATACAAGTAGCCTTCGATATTATGTTACAAACCGTATATAGTTACTCTAGTCGTCGGTGACTGGTAACACCGGGTAAAGGCACAGATGGCAAAGCACTCCAGTTTATTAAGCCTTGTCACGGATAATGAAAAACTTTACTACCCGCGGTACCCTTTCAGTTTAGAAAAGATGGCAGCATTCTAAAGAACATCGTCATCACCTAAAAGGGCATGCTTTAGTTTTTTCAGCTCCATCCTAACCAAGCCAAAGAGGGGCAAATGGTCCAGCATCCATTTTGAGATGGCCCGCTCGGGGGCTTTGGTCATTGACTCAGGCATGTGTTTTAATTCATGTATGCCTGAAGGTCTTGGAATAAGCATAATTGTTCATATGCTCCAAAATAGCTGGTTTCATGGCGAGATGGCATCATTTACTTAAAATGAATGAGCACACAATCTTTTTGTTCTGCCTCTTTTCAAACGGGGACACTGATTTTTGTGACTTCGTGTTCGCTTCTCTGGGCGACGCAATCCTTCCAAAAAGGTAAATTTTTAAAGGAAGTTAGTTGCTTCTTTTAAAGGAAGGTCGTGAGTTCGAATCCCGGCTTGGCAACTCGCGACCGGAAAACTTTCTCTGTCAACTCACAGTAAATGGGTAACTTTTTCGAATCAGGGAATGGTAGGCAGCGAAAGGAGAGGGATGGACTCCGCTTTTTATATGCTTTAACTCCGAATGCCCGGACGGCCACTAGGCTATGGGAAACCTTTAACTTTTACCTTTAGTTGCTTCTATCGGAGAAAATTCTTTCCATTAAGAGTAGACCCCAATTGTACAAGGTGTAAAAATGAAAATGGCAGAGTTGCTTGCCTTGAAAGTGTAGGGTCGAGTCGGACAACTTCGGACAGCGGGTAAATTCGGACATACCTTTGCAAACAGTGAAAATCCAGATGAGACGGCTCATTATGAGCCGTCTCATCAGGATTTTCACTGTTTGCCTAGTTAATTTTGTTTTAATTCCAAACAACTGATATATAAAGAAAACAATGTCACTGTCCAAATTTACCTGCTGTCCGAATTTACCCGACTTTACCTATCCATCTGAATTAAATAACAAGACAAGTGTTGCAACCTTAATTTGCAAGTCGCTGATAACAGTTAGGAAAATTGCCTCCTATTCGCACTGTAACGCTGATAACGTATATTTGACATCATATTATAACACTTCTTTCTTCAAGATACTGATAAATAATTTTGTCATTTTTTGTTCTTTGTTAGATTACAATGAACAGTTACTTACATCGTGGTCTACACTCTTGTCCTGTGCGAACGTACGTGGCATAATACATTATCATCTCAGTATTTGTAGCCAAACTGTAAATGCATTGACAATTGGCGGAAATGGGTATTAATTAAGGACAACCTGCTGCAAAATATAGAGGAAGAAATATGCATATGAATATCCAGACTGTTTCACTGCTATGTTGTATACATACAACATTGTAAGACTGTGAAAGAGTCTAGTGAATATCTATTTGCTTACAAGCATATAACATGAATTCCATGGCAAGGCGTCTTTGACTTCTCAAAGATTTCGAGAATAAATGGAACTTTCAATGTAAAAGAAGCGTCCCCTCAGAAATGATGTTTTAATACGCCTGGTAAATGTCCACATTCATATGTCTGTTGGACTACTGGTTGATAACTTCAGTGTCAGTTAATTTGTTATGGGCCGGTAAATGTGTCCTCCGGTAAGTGGCCACCTTCGCCGGTAAGTCGTCGACTGCGTAACCGTTGCAGAGAGGTTTCGATGTACCTGTATTCGATGATAGATACCATCTAGTTTTATGTTGTCATAAAATTTATATATGTCGCCCATTAAAGCCGCCTTACCGACATACATTTTATGAAGATTTGAACATTTGAGCTCTTCTTAATTCTATTATGGTCTTTTTAACCAGAAGGTGTTTGGCCCCCGATGGTCCAGTGACCCACTTATCAGTCATCCCTCCATATGGGGCTAGTAAGATTAAAAAAGGGAATAAACAACTGTCTTTGATGTCATTCTCCTTATATCTTTGATGTGTATAAGTGGACTCTATATATAAGTATACTATTCATTTGTATATAATACAGAAATTAGCAGTTTTAGATAAACCTAATACTCTAACATCGTAAATTGAGCCTCGACACGAGAAAACCAACAATGTGGTTGTGCGCCCAGCGCAGACTCAGATCAGCCTGGACATCCGCACAGTCTTACCAGACTCTTCGCTGAGCGCTTAAAGGTTAGCCAAGGATCTAAGCTACCTCCATGCGGACAGCGAAGACTCTGATCAGACTGGGCGGATGCCCAGGCTGATCTGAGTCTGCGCTGGGCGCACAACCACATTGTTGGTTTTGTCGTGTCGCGGATCAATTCATTTCAACTATTGTATTTGTATACTTCATATAAAGTTTCTAACACTTCTGTATTATTGCAGGATAAAGTTTCTGTCACCTGAGTCAATATACAATAAAATTCCAAAATGTTGAGACAAACTGTTTTTAGAAAGTGTCTAGATCCAGGTCAGACTGTTGCTGCATGAATATAGGACTGCACTGTGTGCAATTCCGGCGGCCCTTTTCACCGGAATTTGCTACACAACGCCGTAAAGATTAATCAGCCTATTTAAATTTTAGAAGAAAAAAATAATAAACTAGAGTAATTGGTAAAGGTGTTCTAATATTTAGCTATTCAGAGTAGCCACGGTAGCCACGCGACCACATCTATACTAAAAGTAATAAATTGAAATTCCTCGCAATGTTTGTGGATGTTTACATAGACTCAAATGAGGTTTGCTAATACGGTCCGTCAAAACCGTTATTCCATGTTTTTAAAATTTTAATAAATGTTGTGAGAAACCGCCATTGTTATCGTAACCAAACTTTCACAAATGTCAAAATTTCAATTAAAGCTTTATTTCTCAAGCTGTCGCGTGCGGAATCAAAATTTGAGGTCGTCACGTGTAAAGGTACATTTCTGCCGGTGCGAACAGAGAAAACTCAGACCAGCCTACACTACACGCAGACTGATCAGAGCTTTTCCTGCGTCCATACACAAACTGTGTGGGACCCCTTGGGAATACATAGATTCCGAGACTAAAGGGCAGGCCGATTTGTGGATGCCTATTCGCGCATGGCCTAGATCCGTTTTTCACGCGACGCCACCTGAAATAAAATGTTTCATACCTGGTGCAATGTTGACACACTTTGTTATCAGTTTCTTTTATTTGTCCATTATTGGTTTATGAAATTCATTTACTGGCATTTTCGGAACACCGTAGTTTACCACAATGTTGCGACATTACACCCGTTTACGGCAATTTTCATTATCAACCTGAAATGCGAAAAGTCTCTTGTATTACCAGGAACTGTGCTACAATAACTTTAAGGAGAGGCACGTAGTGCACATCCTGATCAGATTGGTCATTCGAGGGAACAGTTTGATCAGGGCCTACGCTGTTTGTTACGGCATTTCAGTCCTAACTGTTAGGGACAATTGTAGATTGCAGTACAACAGTTAATGTACCACCATTAGGTAAACAGACATGTGTCACGCGAGAAACTGCGATAACTTTCGGTCTTGTCTCGCGAGAAAGTGCGATAACTCAGCGCTGTGGGTGTTGTACATAACAGTCCATCAATTATTTTATCACACCTCTATTAAGAAAGGTGTGATATTTGAATTGACCGTTAATATTAGACACTTCTTATCAACTTTATTACCAACGGTAGCTTTATTTACAGTAAGATAATAAAACTTGGCAACAAATTGCGTATCCACGATCTACTTTACCAAAGATGTTTATCTTATAAAATTGCTGGATTATAGCATTTATTGTCTCCGTTGCAAATGTATACCGTATTTGCCGTAGATATATGGAGTAAACTGAGAGAACAAAACTGCCTTTCCAACATGTCCAAGGAGCAGTCCAGTTTGAACCTATAACGTTAGCTAAAAGCTTTACAAAACAGATCTACATACGATAACAAGCCTAGTTCGAATCCGAAAGCGGTGGATTCAATAAATGAAATGGCTGTGTTGTCCGAATACAATTAGTTCATACTGTGGAACGGAATACCATATACCCTACATGCTATATCCTGTATTCTTAGTATCATACGTTTTGACCCCAATCGCCTCATATTTATGGCGTCATTTGCTCGAAACACTTCTCTTTAAACAATAATAAGTTATCTATGTTATATTAACCACGTGTCTCAAAGGTTTGACAGAGCCCTGAATATAAATGCAGATTACATCTATTTCTGATTAAACGAATGCTGCAAACATTATTTCAATATACGTGTTTCCATTTAAGTGTGAAAAGTAGTAGTAGTATTTCAATTCTCATATCGACGTTGCCCCCGCACCTCAGCGGAACGAATCCATAGCCGCAGTAACGGGGCGCCGGGCGTTACTGCGGCCCCGTTAGTGCGGCTAAGTGTGAAAAGTGCTTAGTTCCTTGTAATATATATTTGTAGAACGTAGTCCAAATACATGTCATGGTATTATTTCAGTGTTTGTAACATGTTTAAGATACTCCCACGTAATATAAATCCGGCTAGCATCAATATTATATATAAAATAGTTCCGAACACTCCAAGGGCCAGAAATGAAAAAAAGTTAAATTCGCAAACAGCGTAGAACCAGATGAGGCGGAGCCACCTTACCTGGATCTACATTGTTTGCATTCTAGCCTTTGAATTTTGGTCATGATAAAGTCTTGACGAAACATTTTTGAAACTGCGCAGACGAAAATGCTGTCGTCTGCTTTTTGGCGCATTTAGGGTTGACTTTATGACGATTTTCTGCTTTTTCGAAGATAATGGATTACATCTAGTTAATTTCTCATAAATTTTAAGAATGACATACTTGTACCGATATTTTCTTACTTGAAAGGGAAACTGACAACCCGACCCGTTTGAACTTGGTTTTCATGAAGATTGATATCGTTTTGAAATAAATACAAACATTTTGTTAATATATACATTTTACCACAACAGCACTATTAAAACGAGACATCTGAACCTAGTATGGTGTATGGGTACACCACCATGTTTTGCACCATTTTTAGAAAGGGGAATGACTTTTGTGTATTTTTGTGTCCTTCACTGGACAAAGTAACCCTTTCCAAATTTGGGTATAGTGGTCAACGAAAGAATCTGCTCCTAGGTGAGCAAGACCTTTCCTTAAAAGTTGATAAACATTAAGTAGGGAAGCAAAACTGAAATGAGCCGCGACATGAGAAAACCAACAAAGTGGTTGTACGCCCAGCGCAGACCCAGATCAGTCTGGGCATCGGCCCAGTCTGATCAGACTCTTCGCTAAGCGCTTAAAGGGCAGCTAAGGGTCTCAGCTACTTCCATGTGGACAGCGTAGACTCTGATCAGACTGGGCGGATGCTCAGGCTGATTTATGCCTTCGCTGGGCGCACAACCACTTTTTTGGTTTACTCGTGTAGCGGCTCAAATGACAGAGTTTCCGCCCATCGGGGCCCGCTAAATAGATGGGCTTCCTGGTGCCTCTTCGGCAGAGCTGCTAGGAGCTGAATGGGAGACCTGAATGTCATTTACCTAGGGTCGGGTAAAAGACCTATGATTTCTGAGCCAAAGTCTCGACATGACTGAAATATGGTTTACTGGGACGTTAAACCACATCTCAACAAGAAGAAGAAGAAGAAGAAGAAAAAAAGGAACAAGTTGATTCTCCTGGAAGATTGTTCATTTACCTAATGACAAGTTTATCATCTCTTTATCTTGAATAATTAAATCGGATGGATAGTTTCTTTACTGTTTCTTTGTAATTGATCTTCTTCATCAACGTCATATTGATAAACGTCATATGAGCCGCGACACGACAAAACCAACAATGTGGTTGTGCGTCCAGCGCAGACTCAGATCAGCCTGGTCTGATTAGACTTTTCGGTAAGCGCTTAAAGTATAACTCAATACCTAGGCTACCTTCATGCGGACAGCGAAGACTCTGATCAGACTGGGCGGAGGCCCAGGCTGATCTGAGTCTGCGCTGGGCGCACAATCACATTGTTGGTTTTGTCGTGTCGAGGCTCATTATATGTATCTTATTCGAATGACCATTGTGCGGTCATGTCGCAAAGTGGTCATGTCGCCACACCCTTTGCTTAAAGAAACTATGCAGTGGTCTTATATGCCAATGAACTTGATGGGGGATGGCTCAAAACAATATATCCTGTATATCGTGTTTTAAATTTCTAAACATAGTATATTTCGTCAAGCTTGTGTCGGTTGAAAATAATCAGAGTGAGTGAGTGAGTGAACTCGGGTTTAACAGCCCACCAACAACGAGGTCATATGGAGACGGGACCTCGGTTTAAAGTCTCATCCGAAAGACCGGAGAAGCGGGGGATCGATCTTGTGACCCCTGGATTGGTAGTCCGGCGTGTTATCCACTACACTACAGCCGCTCCTAAAAAATATATACAGAGAGAGAGAGAGATTAAAAAGCCCCTCTAACTTTAATAACTATGCGGGGCAATGGCTCATTTTGTATAATGCGTTTGAGTGTGTGGCGATTTTCATTTTCATCACTTGCTTGCCATTGGCAGTTGAAGTTTTCCTGTGCTGCCTTCTATATAGAGGATCTTACATGAGTGCTCATGTATTATTGAATTTATTAAACGAGTTGGGAAAAAAGATAAGATGCGAGGCTTTGTCGAGCATCTTATCGGTTTTCCCCAACGAGTTTAATAAATTCAATAATACAGGAGCACGAATGCAAGATTCTGTTTATCATATGACACTAAAATCCCATTTTATTAGCAAAATTTGCACTAAAACGTCACGATTTTGCCATTAGAAAACGCGACGTTTTAATGGACGTCAACGTATAACGTTACGACGTAATTTGCATATTTAATCCACTAGTGGATTATCGTTTTAATGCATGGCTTTATTACACTCTCAGATGCGACGTCATATGATAAGTGTAGCATTGTCAGCTAGCGGTATCGCATCAGTTTTTGAACGCCTTACTCAGGAATCCTGTCATGGATAGCAAATGACAACTATTTGTTGCCAATGGTAGTCAGTGGTTGCCAATGGTGTATGTAGCAAAGGACAGCCAATGACAAAAATAAACAAATGCCCGCCGATAGATCGTCCTGAGTTTTCTGTTAACCAATGATACTATTGACAGCAATGGTACCATTAGCAACAGTGTTACCCTTGGTATAATTTGCAGTGATCCCTATGGTAAAACTGCATATTCCGCTGTACTAGCCGTCCATATTTTGTCCAAAATGAACATGCAATTTATATACTAGTTTGTAGTAGGACACAGAAATTTCGACCTAAAAGCTAGACGGTGTCCTTAGGTCCAATAAGGTAATGACATAATATTGGAGACGAGCTTCGAGTTGAACTAATCAGCTTAATCAATATGAAATCAGTTTTAGTGCCAAACAGTTTGACCAGGACTAGTGTGAGGTGATAACAGGACTAACAGCATTATTAAGTCACCTTTGTCGCACTGGACCGCTATTCCGGCTGCTGCCTGAAGAAACTGTTGATTGTAATAGCACTTAGGTCGTGAATGTCAAAATTATTTATCGATATCTTAAAGATATAAGTGTTATAATAAGATGTCATATATATGTTATCAGTTCTTAAGTGAGAACAAGGGACAATTTACCTCAATGTTATCAGCCAACAGCAAATTAAGGAAGCAACAGTTGTCTCAGTGTTATTAGATAAACCAAACGGCTTTCCCCTTTTAGCACCCTTTTAAAGAAACTAAATGCCTAAATAAAGCAATTCTTACATAAAGTAAGGTCATTTTTCATTTTAATTATTTTGTTACTGGGCCTGGTAACTAGTTGCCATGTACTTGAGTTGTTGTTTTTCAGTTTGGTCGTAACGGAGCAGCCAGGAAGGTCCCCTGGAAAAATCCGTATCAAATACCACCTGGCGTCCGCTAGTCTGTTTGTCGTCAACTGTCGTGCGGTTTTCAGCCAGTCAGTCAGCAGGCCCGGATCCAGACTACCACGTACTGGTGGGGCTCTGGATAACTGGTGGGGCTGGAAGGTGCAGAGATGTGTGTGTGTGTGGGGGGGGAGGGTGGCTAGTCTGCTAGTCTACAAGAACCAAAGCGTCGCTGCTGCTAGTCCACAGGAACCAAAGTGCCGCTACTGCTAGTCCACAGGAACCAAAGCGTCGCTGCTGCTAGTCCACAGAAATCCAAAGAGCCGCTACTGCTAGTCCAGAGGAACCAAAGCGTCGCTGCTGCTAGTCTGCAGGAACCAAAGCGTCGATGCTGCTAGTCCACAGGAACCAAAGCGTCGCTACTGATAGTCCACAGACACCAAAGCGTCGTTGCTGCTAGTCCACAGGAACCAAAGCATCGCTCCTGCTAGTCTGTAGGAACCAAAGCGTCGCTACTGCTAGTCGACAGGAACCAAAGCGTCGCTGCTGCTTGTCCATAGGAACCAAAGTGTCGCTGCTGCTTGTCTACAAGAACCAAAGCGTCGCTGCTGCTAGTCCATAGGAACCAAAGCGTCGCTGCTGCTTGTCTACAAGAACCAAAGCGTCGCCGCTGCTAGTCCACAGGAACCAAAGTGTTGCTACTGCTAGTCCACAGGAACCAAAGTGTCGCTGCTGCTAGTCCACAGGAACCATAGCGTCGCTGCTGCTTGTCTACAAGAACCAAAGCGTCGCTACTGCTAGTCCACAGGAACCAAAGTGTCGCTACTGCTAGTCCACAGGAACCAAAGCATCGCTGCTGCTAGTCCACAGAACCAAAGTGTCGCTACTGCTAGTCCACAGGAACCAAAGCGTCACTGCTGCTAGTCCATACGAACCAAAGTGTCGCTACTGCTAGTCCACAGGAACCAAAGCGTCGCTACTGCTAGTCTGCAGGAACCAAAGCGTCGCCGCTGCTGCTAGTCCAAGGAACCGAAGAGTCGCTGCTGCTAGTCCACAGGAACCAAAGCATCACCGCTGCTAATCCACAGGAACCAAAAAGCGACGCTGCTAGTGTGCAGGAACCAAAGCCCCGCCGCTGCTAGTTAACAGGTAAGCATCGCCGCTGCTAGTCCCGGGAACCAAAGCATCTCTGCCGCTAGTCCACAAAAACCAAAGCGTCGCTGCCGCTAGTACAGGAGCCATAACGTTGCTGCTGCTAGTCCACAGACACCAAAGCGTCGTTGCTGCTAGTCCACAGGAACCAAAGCGTCGCTGCTGCTAGTTTGCAGGAAACAAAGCGTCGCCGCTGCTGCTAGTCCAAGGAACCGAAGAGTCGCTGCTGCTAGCCCACAGGAACCAAAGCATCACTGCTGCTAGTCCACAGGAACCAAAACGTCGCTGCTGCTAGTCCACAGGAACCACAGCGTCGCTGCTGATAGTCTGCAGGAACCAAAGCGTCACTGCTGCTAGTCTACAAGAACCAAAGCGTCGCTGCTGCTAGTCCACAGTAACCAAAGTGTCGATAATGCTAGTCCACAGGAACCAAAGCGTCGCTGCTGCTATTCCATAGGAACCAAGGTGTCGCTACTGCTAGTCCACAGGAACCAAAGCGTCGCTGCTTCTAGTCTGCAGGAACCAAAGCGTCGCTGCTGCTAATCCACAGGAACCGATGAGTCGCTGCTGCTAGTCCACAGGAACCAAAGCATCACCGCTGCTAGCCCACAGGAACCAAAACGTCGCTGCTGCTAGTCCACAGGAACCAAAGCGTCGCTGCTGCTAGTCTGTAGGAACCAAAGCGTCGCTGCTGCTAGTGTGCAGGAACTACAGCGTTGCTGCTGCTAGTCTGTAGGAACCAAAGCGTCGCTGCTGCTAGTGTGCAGGAACCAAAGCGCCGCCGCTGCTATTTACAGGTAAGCATCGCCGCTGCTAGTCCCGGGAACCAAAGCATCTCTGCCGCTAGTCCAAAAGAACCAAAGCGTCGCTGCCGCTTGTACAGGAGCAATGGCGTTGCTGCTGCTAGTCCACAGACACCAAAGCGTCGTTGCTGCTAGTCCACAGGAACCAAAGCGTTGCTGCTGCTAATCTGCAGGAAACAAAGCGTCACCGCTGCTGCTAGTCCAAGGAACCGAAGAGTCGCTGCTGCTAGTCCACAGGAACCAAAGCGTCGCTGCTGCTAGTCCACAGGAACTACAGCGTCGCTGCTGCTAGTCTGCATGAACCAAAGCGTCGCTGCTGCTAGTCTGCAGAAACCAAAGCGCCGCCGCTGCTAGTTAACAGGTAAGCGTCGCCGCTGCTAGTCCCGGGAACCAAAGCATCTCTACCGCTAGTCCACAAGAACCAAAGCGTCGCTGCCGCTAGTACAGGAGCCATAACGTTGCTGCTGCTAGTCCGCAGAAACCAAAACGTCGCTGCTGCTAGTTTACAGAAACCAAAGCATCGCTGCCGCTAGTCCGCAGGAGCCAAAGCGTCGCTGCCACTAGTCCACATGAACCAAAGCGTCGCTGTTACGAGTCCACAGGACACAAAGCGTCGCTGCTACCAGTACACATTAACCAAAGCGTCGCTACTGCTAGTCCACAGGAACCAAAGCGTCCAAGTGTGCAACAAGGTCATTCGTAAGTTTGTTGTTTGATTTTCAATACTGGTAATTCATATTTTCATATTTCTGTCTTAATCATTGATCCAAATGATTTGTTTAATTTCAAATTTATTATTATTTATACCACTTTTGCAAGTCATTAAGTTTTATTTAATCTGGTATAAGAGATTTAAGGTAATGGATTTCGGCTAAAAGCATGAGTTATAAATCTGATTTATAACCTAACAAATACTTAGTTAATACTAAAAAATCAGTAATAAATTCATATGATTTATATTCCACTGTAATTAATAAGCACGTCACAACACCGGCGAGTTCATCTGAAACACTTGAGTTAACCCGGTGAAATAAATAATTTTAGAATTTAGATGCGCAGGAGTGCAAGATGGCGGCCTTCAGTTTATTTTTGGTACGCTGACAGTGACCAAACCGTTATCGTACAGGAGTCAATAAATAAATGAAACACAATAACAAAAGTTTTAACTAGCAGCTGACCCTTGGCTAACTTTCTGACATTTTGTCCTTTAACTTACATGTTCAATAAATTCATTTCTTTTTCAGAAAGCCGGACAATTCAACGGTAGGACAGGGTCCGGTTGGAGTGAATGACATCATTCGATTTTTGTTGTAACCTTTTTTCATAGATTTGAACTCGACCATTTTAGTGCATAATCGGTTGCGCACCGTCTCGTTATCGCATGCAGAGTTGCACTAACCACGCCTGGTAAACTATCACAGGTACCTCCGCGGAGGTAACGATAAAATGTTGTGACAGGCATCCGGAGCTACCTGTGACGGACCAAAAATAAACAAAAACCGGTAGGTATTCGTATTTTTTGATAAAATACATTATAACCAGGGAGTTTATTGAAAATCAAAGAATGCTATTCGACCGTTATATACATTAAGTTTTGTCACACAGTATATCCCCGGGAACTTTACATATACTGTAAAACACTTATATTTGGCGGTCACTTTATTTTGGCGATATTGGCGGAAAAGAAAGAAATCGCCAAATTAAAATGCCGCCAATATAAGCTCATGATACCGAAAGAAGAAAAAATATTGTTGAGCACATGATCCTATTTCCTCTACCAAAATATCAAAGCTAATACACATCACATATATAAGCGCAAAAGAAGATGCTTCCCTAACAACAAGAGGGAGGAAACGGAGTATGAAAATGTTCTCACCATACTAATTAGTATTTCAATTAAGTTGATGAAATCAGAAGGAACACAAAAAACTGTTTACTTTAAACAATTAACTACCCAAATTGTAACATGACTTTAATAATAATTGCTTTTGTTTTAATCACCCTGACAATATAGAGCTCAAATAAAGAGCAAAATATGACGTCAGAAGAATATTTTGTTCTTGAGAATCACAAAACCGCCAAAATAAAAATCCGCCAAAAGGTCCATATTTAAAAACCGCCAAATTTTGCTGCCGCCAAATATAAGTGTTTTACAGTATACAGAAGATATGACTTTTGAAGTGGCTTTAGGGTCAGTCGAAAGTACTCAAAACAAGAACAAATCGGTCATTTTAGGTCCTAAATGCGCTTTTCTTGCATAAGAATCTGTTGATCTGGATAAACTGACGTAAAGTTAACCTCCTTGCCCAAATATAAAAGCCGATAAACTCCAAATAAGGCTGTATCGGTAAAAAAACAACTGGAGGTGCCTGTGACGGAATGGAGGTGCCTGTGATGTAAGAAAATATAGCGAAAATTGAAGATTTATAGCGGTTGCAAATATTGATATTCTTCATCTCTAGACCACTACCTTGAAAGAATCGTTCATTCAACGTCGCAATTTTATCTATCATAATGCGAATATCAAGCATAGTATTGTTAAAACGACAGACAATTATCAAGAACTTATACAATCAGATTCTACATTCTGCTCTCAAAACCAAAGCAGATCATCTCAAAGAGCTATTGTCGGTTTTGTTTCCATAGCTGTTAGTCAAACATTGACGAGTTGTACGTAGCTGTTGAAAATTTACTGCCTAATTCAGTGTTAGAATAGTTATGAAATGCACTTAAATAAGAGGCAGCGTTTTTGTGAATGGTGATGACTGCCTGTCAGCCATTCCGAATCGTTAGAAATTGTCGAGGTCACACGCCATGCTAGCTACTCGAAACGTTTGCAAAAACAACGTTTTAGAAGACGACTTTTATGTAGTAAAAGTGCTCTTTTGTTACCAAATTTGATGCAGTGGCTATTCGGAGAATTAGAATTACACGTTATTTACAGTAAGATTCCGATCACTTCAATAATATTGAGAACATGTCACCTGCCGATGATGTAATCTGTAGGCCTTACGGAAGTATATGGATTCTTGCGCCAACAATTCAAAACTACCCAGACTGAATCACTTGTAGCACCTATCACTCCATTTACCACAGTTAACACATACAGCGAGCGTCATACGACACATGCGAGCGACACATGCGAAGTACCAAAAGGATCAACACTATAGATACATGTACGTGTATGCCTGTTGACGGGTATCGGCAATTTTGACAGTTTGACACACCATACGTGTAGCTGGCATGACGTGTGACCTTGACAATTTCTGACAAGTTGGAATGACTCACAGCCAGCACCTTCCGATCACAGTCATCACCAGTCACAAAATGTTGACTCTGATTTAAGCGCACATTTCTTAACGATTCTAACACTGAAGTGGGCAGTTGATTTTCAGCAACTATGTGAAATTCGTCAAAGTTTGACAAACAGAAGCGGAAACAAATTGGGCAATAACTCTTTGAGATGGTGTTTTAGAAATTTTAACATGGAATTTCATGATATACGCATTATAATAGGACGTTGAATGAATGATTCTTTCCAGGCAGTGGTTTAGAGAAGATGTCAATATTTCCAGCTGCAATAACTATTCAGATTTTCACTATAATTGCTTACATCACAGGCACCTCCACACCATTGCAGGCACTTCCAGCTGTTGTTTTGAAAAATCAGGCCTTATTTGTAGTCAATCGACATTTCTATTTGAGCAAGGAGGTTACCTTAACACCAGTGTGCCGAGAAAAACAAATTCGTATGCAAGATCACTGCATTTAAGACCAAAAACGGCCGAATTCTTTATGTTTTGAGTACTGTGGGTTGACATCAAAGCCACTTCAAAGGTCGTATCTTTGGTTAATATGGAAAGTTCAGGGGGATATAATGTGTGACAAAACTTTATGTCTATAAGGGTCGAATAGCACTTTTTGATTTTTAATAAACTCCCTGGTTATTTTATATTTTGTTAAAAAAAGAGGAATACCTACCGTTTGTTGTCATTTTTGGACAGTCACAGGCAGCTCCAGGTGCCTGTCACAACTTTTTATCGGTACCTCCGCCGGAGGTACCTGTGATAGTTTACCAGGCGTGACTAACTCTGCATGCGATAAATTGGAAATAAAAATGTGTGCCTGAAAAGATTGCGCATATGCGCAGGCTGGACCGGCATATGTCATTTGACCATACAAGAAAGACTTTATAAAGTTGCAGCTCAAAAATACTAGAGTAGCAACTTAGACTGTTGAGGTCGCTTATTACTGTTTTCGCAAAAACATGTTGGTTGGTTGGTTGATTTGATGCTTAACGTCCACGGTAAACAACTAAGGTCATGTCGGGACGGTCAGTTAACCTAACCACACTATTCCTGGGCAGGCTTAGACCTCCTAAGCGGTTAACCAGTACTAAGTGCACATACTTTCGCCAGCAAAAACATGTAAGGTATATTACGTAACGTAACGTATATATTACACAAAGGGACAATGTAACTTGGGCAAGCAGTACAGACCCAGATCAGACTGCTCCTGAGAAGGAGCAGTTTGATCAGGGTCTGTACTGTTTGCAATTATGCTATGGCGTATTTCATGTAAAACCGGTAAGTAAAATCAAAATGGTTAAGCTTTTAGAATGAGTACAACAGCCCGTTAAGGTTTATGCACATTTACGGAAAATATCGTTTAGTACTATTTATGTGTTTGCAATAGTATATTTTGTCATTAATCACCAGTAAATACTTATGTTTCAGCTTATTAATAATTCATTTTCAACCATATCTCTTTCTTTTTGGGTCAAAAATATCATAAATGTTAAAGTTATCTTATGACGTTATATTATGTTATATGACTTTCGTGTATTTCAGGCAATTAAAAGGCAGGTAAATACTATCATAACGGCCTTAAAATACACCAAATCAAAGGAAGGGGGCATATATTTGCAACATAAATGCCACATAAATACATGTAAAATAATGTATAACAGCATGTCTTTAAATAACCCATTAAATTATCATAAAAAGCATGTCACTATAAAACAATCTGCGTCGAATATGGTTAGAAGTCGTTTCAGTAAAAACTATTTTTTGTCCATATTTGCGTAGTAGTAGCTGAAACCAACCAAGAACAGTAAAAAGAAACTTCTCTTTGACATTCTGTGACCTTTGTCAACAGTAATTTGCTTCTCGGTCGGGAAGCAATGTAAACTAGAAATGTTTTTCAGAGATAAACTGATGTCCCCCCACCAGCCCATTTCCCATTCCCTCTAATGAAAAAAAGCCTGCACAAGTAAAATATCTAGGCAAGTTTGGAGAAAATCCATCGATTGGTTCTCGAGATATCGCACATGCAAGAAATTGTCATCTAAGTCCTCCAGTGACCTTGAAAATGAGGTCAAGGTCACCAAAATCTAATCAGCTCTTAAACTTGTCCCAATGATGTATCCATGCAAGTTTGGTGAAATTTCCATCCATTGGTTCAAGAGATATCCCGCATACAAGAAATTGTCATATAAGTCCTCCAGTGACCTTGAAAATGAGGCCAAGGTCACCAAAATCTAATCAGCTCTTTAAATTGTCCCAATGATGTATCCATACAAGTTTGGTTAACTTCCATCCATTGGTTCAAGAGATTTCGCGCATACAAGAAATTGTCATCTAAGTCCTCCAGTGACCTTGAAAATGAGGTCAAGGTCACCAAAATCTAACCAGCTCTAAAACTTCTCTTAGTGATATATCCATGCAAGTTCAGTGAAATTCCATCCATTGGTTCAAGAGATAACGCGCATACAAGAAATTGTCATCTAAGTCCTCCAGTGACCTTGGAAATGAGGTCAAGGTTACCAAAATCTAATCAGCTCTTAAACTTGTCATAATGATGTATCCATGCAAGATTAGTGAAATTCCATCAATTTGTTCAAGAGATATCTCGCATACAAGAAATTGTCATCTAAGTCCTCCAATGACCTTGAAAATGAGGTCAAGGTCACCAAAATCTAATCAGCTCTAAAGTTTGTCCCAATGATGTATCCATGCAAGTTTGGTGAAATTCCATCCATTGGTTCATGAGATATCGTGCATACAAGAAACTGTCACGCCGACGCCGACGGGATCCGCACTGAAAACAATATGTCCCCCCTCACCTTTGGTGGGGGGACATAATTCTGTACTCTCCGGAGCGTGAAATAATTTATCCAGTTTCGAACATTTCTCTGCCAAAATTTGGGATCGCTGAGAAAAATTAAAGTATCTACTGTTCCAATGTTTAAAAGGCTAGCAATCAAAAGGTATTAGGGTTTGAAAGAACATTTTTGGCATCTCCCTGTGGATCCTTATCGAGATAGACATCCTACATGTGTTCTAATAACAGTCTTTTCGTACTTGTCGCTGACAACATAGGAAAAGTTTTTTTGTTATCCACTTAAGCCTTGAAGAATTATGCCCACTACTTCAAATTATATAGTTGTAATTAATACAAACCATAAACATATATACATGCCGGTAGTTGTCATTAATACAAACCCTATACATGTAAACATACATGTAGTTGCCACAAGTACATATCATATACATGTATATATCACTACCATAAATACAGAACATAAACGTGTATACATATAGTTGTCATTAATGCAAATCATATGCATGTATGTATAGTTGCTACTAATACAAATCGTGTGCATGTATAAAAAGTGGCCAATAATACAAACCATAATGCATTTTTACATAGTTGTCATTAATACAAATCAAACGCATGTTTATATATAGTTGCCATGCATACAAATCACGTGCATGTATGTATAGTTGCTATTAATACCGTGCACCATTCCTCGTCGAATGTGGAAATGGTATCTAACCCCAAAAGTCCAAGCTCAAGAGTTGTGTTGGCTGCCCTGTGATGCGGGGCATTGTCCTGATTTTAATGAGATGCCAATTATTTGCAGGTCCTACGGAGAGATCTGACTCGCGCGCTGCATCGGAAGCGGCCGGAGCTTGATATTGACGATCTGCTTTTGCACCAAGACAATGCCCCGCCTCATAGGGCAGCCAATACAACACTGGAGCTTGGACTTTTGGGGTTAGATACCATTGAACATTCACCGGACTTAGCGCCGGTGGACTTCAAAGTCTTTCCCATAGTGAAATCGGCACTGAAAGGTTACAGATTCCAGGACTTTTGTGAATTGGCTCTCGCCATTCAACGGGTTGTTTCCACATTCGACGAGGAATGGTACACGGGCATGTTTAATCAGTGGATTGACCGCCACGGGAAATGCGTTGCAACTCATGTTGACTACGTGGAGAAGTAACGTCAATATTTTGACGTTGTGACGTTGTGACGTTCAATACCTGCCCCTGCATTGTGTTAGATGTAAAGTTAGATTTAATGTCAACTTTTTGTTTCATGTACGATTTGAATCATATTTGCAGGATTGGTTGGTAATAAATCATATTTCATGTTGTTGTAATTTGGTTGATATATATCGACTTACTCAGAAGCTATAAAACCAGTACCGCTAATTCTGGATTGCCCCTCGTACATATATGTGTTATTAATACATATCATATGCATGTATATATAGTTGCCATTAATACAAACCATATGCATGTATATATAATTGCCATCGATATAAACCACATGCATGTATGTATAGTTGCTATTAATACCAACCATATATATATATATATATATATATATATATATATATATATATATATATATATATATATATATATATATATATATATATATAGTTGCCATCAATACAAACCATATTCATATATACATAGTTAACAGCAATACAAATCATACGCATGTTTACTTACTTGTCATAAATACAAATCATATCCATATAGTATATAGTCGTCTACAATACAAATTACATGCATGTGTGTATACAGTTAATATTAATACAATCATACTTATACATACATTTTTCATTAATACAAATCATATGCATATACGTTGTCATTGATAAAATCGTATGCATGCATATATATAATTGTCATTTATACGAATCAAATGCTGATAGGTAACGTATTTCATAATGGTATAAGTTTCCAAAAATTCTCTTCAATTTAGATGGATTTAACTGTGGGACTTGGTAATAAAACTTGAGTCATTACGAGAATTGATACAAAGATTGATCAGGGTTTTACACACATGGCCTGAGACATGTTTTTTATGACGCAGCTCATTGACGTTGAACTAAGAAGTAAAGACGCTGATAGTTACATGTAAGCCATTCCAGCCCGTTTACAATTTAATTAGAAACCAACATAACAATTCAAAGAACATCCAATTTAATATAACTGAAGTGCGTTACGAAAACTGTAGCTAACAACAGATGCGAGTAGCGAAGATTCAACACAGCCTGGGTCGACTTGCATTAGATTCTGCCTTGTTTACATGAACCTATTGTTGACACGGAAGAATCTATAGTGTTGAACAGCGAAGACAGATCAGCTTGCGTAAATACGCAGGCTAATGTGAATCTTTGCGGCTTACCATTGCTGATAGACACATTTTCTTGCATTGTGGTTTAATTTTGTCCTTTGCTGAAAGGAACTACTTCTTAATTATACTGATCAGTAATATAGCCAGAAAGAAGTTAATAAGAAAGAACATTAAAAGGACCAGTGTTTTGAACTACAAGCTCATGAGAACAGAGCTGCATCGCAATTTTCATTGAGGCTATGTGATGGTCAAGCTTCCATTGTGTTTACGGACAATTTATTAACGATCACTGTCAATCAGCACATGTTTAAACCCGGATCACCTCTCCCATAAAATCAGTCAAATTTGCCCAAATTTGTCGCCATCTTAAACCGGCCTTAGATGTCCGCGGATTAATTTTTATTGTCCATGCCGGTAGGATGGCTCGCACTTGTTTGTCTGCTTAGTCGTGAAGAAATATCAGCTGAAGACAAGGGAATGACAAGAATTAGGGAAATGAACTGGAACAATATTTAAAGAAGCGTTTGAAATTATGATTGCTTTAGTGGAGAAGTCGTTTAGCACTTCTTTGTAGATTTCATCGCGAGACATAAATGATATCTGTTTGATTAATGAAGCTTTTTGTGTGGTCATATTTTGAATCTAGTAAAAATGCATTTTTTGCACATCAAAGATATGTGTAGGAAATTCACCATAAGCAAAGGAATGCATCCAATTGTCATAAAATTCTTTAGGTTAAACTGACTAGTTAGGACACTTTGACTGTATTTTTAAGTTCAGCTCACAACATTCTATTTTGAGGAGTTCTTAAGCTGTAATAGGAATAAAAAGCCCCATATCATTTGTAACAAATAGGCATGCGGTGATCTACACCCCCCGCACCCCTGTCCAATTTCATGTAACGTAATAATACGCTGTCTTCTGTCTTCGGCATCATTAAGAACTTTTGTACATATTTTGATATGTTACCAGAAAAAAATGAGCTGGGGGTATTCCAAAGCACCTTTACTCAGATTTGGTCAGGGTCGTTGACAAATTTCGATGACAAACTTTTATTGTTACTTGTGGTAGGCACAGAGGCAAGGTTTGGATATCTTCTCATCTTGCATTTTACCACGTGCATGAAATTATATCCGAACATTTAAATATGAACAATCGCCTATTTACCATGCCACACATTAACAGCTATTGATCATGGTTATGATCAAAATGTTTGAAATATTTATACTTCATCTTATTACTTTTTCTGAAAGGCATGGAGTTAATATATTTCAATTAGGTTGCACAATAACATGCCTATTACATAAGTAAATCATTCCTTTAAAATTGTTATGTATACTTCTATACAACTGAAGTTAATAAATCATGCTTTCTGCAAATTAGGCCTATAGTTATGAAATAATGCAACCGCAGAAGGTTTCATTTATTTAGTACAAAACTACTATGAAAAGCGTACGTATTGGGACTAGTATTACACGAACAGACAAACAGTGTAAACACAAGACAGCTGTCTGAATCTCCAGATCTTGTAAGTTTCACAAGTCCACGTCCCCTATAAGGGGGCGTCGACTTGTGAAAGTTACAAGATGGAAAGTTTGCCACAAAAATTACCGGTTCATTATTGAGTAGGTGTCCCTTTTGTTGAGGTATTACGGTATTTTCTATGAAGACAATTTACAAAGGCGATTTTATATACGTTTATACATACTGATAATATATCATTCAGCATCTTTCTGGGAGGTAGATGAACATGGAAGATTTAGTGACGGTGTGCAGGAATTTTATTTGGCAATCTTATGTTTACAGTCATTACAATCAGTTCTGTGCCTGCTCGCTATTTTCCGTTTTTTTTTTCCCGTATTCTCGCGGCTATAACCAACAAATGCCGTCGTTCGTAGTAGCGACAACTGCCAAGCGGACGTTCGTCGGGTACACGCGCACTGTCGCTTACAGAAATGTTCGATAAGCAAAAGCATCCTAGCAGAGGAATATCAGACCTTATTAGTTTGTTTTGTGGAAGTTGCAACATCATTCAAACAGAACGTTGGCCATGCAGTAGTGGATTTTTATGGTCGATCCTTCCATATTTGGCTACTTATTCTATTATTTGCCAGGTTGTAAAGATATCCAGATCTGTCTAGGGCTTCATTGTGCGCACACCCAACAGTTTATAGTTTAAACATATTAAATAGCCATATTGTTATGCAAGAGGTCGGGCCACAAGTTCTACCAACATTAGTTGCGGCCCTACACCATACAATTCAAGTCAGCAAGGCCGTATGAAGTGTAGGCGACAAAGCACAGACAGGAGGCGAAACGAACATACATGGTGCTCATGTGTGTTCGTTTCGGCTCTGTTCCGTGATTTGTGATTGGTGGGGCAAACGTTGCCTTTTCAGGTGATGCAACATATAAATTCTAAATATGTAAAATGTCTGTTTGTAGTCAGGTTTATAATTCAGTGAAATTTTAAATATTTAACCAACGAGGCATAAAACCACAAAACAGTGGGGTCTGAGGTGCACCGGTATACCTCAGTCTAACCGCAATGGAGTAGAGCCAACCAGAACTAGGCAAAACGTACCCTGCCGTTTTTGACAGACTGGCGAAGGTCATGTGCAGTCTAATTAGGTTTTTATAAAGACTTGTCGGTCGATTAGTTTTTTCGACAATAAAATATGTTGGCTATTTTTCCGAACCATACCCGCATACGTACTCTACCTCATCACGAGAAATTCAAAATCTTAGATGTCCCCACTGGGCACACAACTTAAATCAGCATTTGATCTACGTTGATTCAGTCTTGAATCTTCGCTGTATGACAACTGGGTCACTTTCTTTTGATACACCATAAACAGGGCTAAAAATTACAGCGTAGCTCGCGCGCTCACTGAAGCGAGGACAGTCGCGCGCCACAAGCCACACATCAAACTTGCGCTGAAAGTTTAATTCTCAAATTTTGCATATTGGGCGTTTATTTAAAATCTAAAATGAGATGAAAGGTTTTAACAGCACAAAAAGTTGACAGTACCCATCATTAAAGGAGTCGCGTCATGTCAAAGTCTGACTTAAGGTGTCTGGGTACATATACATAATTTCTACCAGCTTTTATAAAGAAGAATAACTTTTGTAACTTCCTTTTCGCCTTCTTGGATAATGAAACCTTTAAAAAATCAGTCGACACTTAAAGAAAGGAATTTGTTGCACAAACAGCAAATAGTTCCTTTAAGGGTTGAACAGGGTATAATCGATTCCGCTAATTTTCGCTTCCTGCAGAGACTGTACATCATATTTGGCTTCCGCCGAGACTGTCCGCGATCTCTTGCTTCCTGTCGAGACTTCTGTACATGACAAATGGCTTCCTGCAGAGACTCTCCGCGTGATTCTGCTTCCTGCCGAGGCTCTCGGCAGGAAGCAGAATCACACGGACAGTCTCTGCAGGAAGCCATTTGTCATGTACAGAAGTCTCGACAGGAAGCAAGAGATCGCGGACAGTCTCGGCGGAAGCCAAATATGATGTACAGTCTCTGCAGGAAGCGAAAATTAGCGGAATCGATTATACCCTGTGATTCAGCAGAGAAGCGAACCAAAAATGGTAGACTTGATTCCCCTGAAAGTTAACCCATTCAAATTAAGACTTATGCAAAACAACGCATACTCTGACCAGCCTTCATTCAACGGTTTGTTGTGTATGACCGTAGACGGATTTTGGTATGTTCAGAGCAGGTTTACCGTTGCTTCGAGGCGGCTTTTCGAGAGAGCTGGGGTCGTGTTTATAAAACGACTTAAGTCGTTGCTATGCTGTTGCTAAGGCTACATTTCTATGAAGGAGGTTCCCTACAACTATGAAACTTGCTCTGGAGGAACAGTCTAAAAAGACTGTTCCTCCAGAGCAAATTTCATAGTTGTAGGGAATCTCCTTCATAGAAATTTAGCCCTAGCAACAGCATAGCAACCACTTAAGTCGTTTTATAAATACGGCCCCTGGGTATCTCCCTGCGAGGATCTAGACTATCCTGTCTATATCATACAACTGATCAGGTGAATACAGGTACACAGCAAAGATTTAACGAAGGACGAAGGATGTATGATCATCCCTGGTTAACTATGTTTATACAAGGGCTGTTACGAGAAAAAAAAAAACGTTACGAAACGAAAAAGAGTCTTAGTTACCAAAGGACCTGATGACCAGTTTGTTTTGGTAACTATGACTCCCTCTCGTTTGGTAACTATGACTCTTTTTCGTTTCGTAACAGCTCATTTTCGTTTCATAACATCTTTGAAAACAATAGTTAACCAGGGATGCTTGATCGGCTGGCACGATAGCGCTTGTGATACACTTCAACGTGTCATTATTTTCTTTCTTTCTTTTTTTTATTTTTTTTTTCTTCTCTCTACACTTTTGACGTAATTTGGCGTACATTAGACACGCCTTTCTTAAACATGCATCTAATTTGATAGTCTGTCTCCCCTTTTGTGAAATTCATTCTTATTACAATTACACTGTAGATGAAATGTCACAAAAAATAAACGAAAGAAAAAAATGCAAAAAATTAAAACATTTTTTGTGTTGCAAGTATCATGTTTTATTTTTAAGGCGGCTTCTCTGAAGGCGAAAAAGAAACTCGCAAGAAATGCAAGTTAGTTAAGGTAAATGGGTATCAGGAAACAATTCGGCCATTTCTTTTTTGCTTCCCTTTTCAGCAATCTATTACTGTCAACTCTCGATATCTCAAAGTCAAAGCTCTTCCCAAACTACTGATATCTCAAAGTAAATTTTCTGAATCCAGAAAATTTGCTTTAAGATATCAGAAGTTTGAGATAAGAGGAGTTGTAATGTGAATAAAATTAGTGGCATATGTCCATTTCTTCTTTGAAAGAAGATGTATTATGAGATATCAGTGCTCGAGATATAGAGAGTTAACTGATATTGATTCTATGTATGTTGATTCTATCCTATATCACGCTGGTCTGGCATTCAACACAGCCAACGAAGCCAACGTTACGGAACCTGCTTTTTCTGCTCATCAGTATAAGTTTGTTTCAGAAGTATAGTCTCACGGACCATCCGACCTCCTACTCTTGAAACAGGAATCAAATGTTTACCTGTATTGATATGCACATTCAAGAAATACTTGGAAACAATTTTTGGGCTACAACGACCAGACAACGAATTGGTGAAAAAACTTATTCAAGCACTGCATTTATACTAGACGGAATTTCTTCGAAAATCTGGTCTGAATTAGAGGTCTAACAAACTGCCGGGTCCGTAAGAATGATAGTTTAAAATGAATATAAGAAGTATGCGAAAACAATCGAGTACGTTGCCTTCGTTGGCTGTGTTGAATGCCAGACCAGCGTGTATATACTCTTGCAAGATCGTTGGGCCACCACAGATGACTTTGCAACAATCCCTTCCCACCTGAACTTCTTTCAGCTGCCCTTGTTATGCTGGCAAAGTCCGCCTCAGTCCATTCTTTATTATTACCATCTCATCTTTTCTTCTGTCTACCTCTTTTCCTCGTATCTTTTACTGCAACCTGTAGAATGATCATTCGGGCACACCGGATAGAAAATGCCATTCTTTTCACCTGGGATAGAAAATTTTATCTTACCCAGGTGTTCTTACCCAGGACCTGATTAAAATCACATCTGCGTCGTCAATTGACGTTGGCGTTTTAAATAAGGACATCGCGAAGATGGCAAAAATGACGTCAGCTTATGCCTGCCAGACGTTGACGTAAAGAACCGAATGGCAGTCGTTGCAAGCGGCGCCTTAGAAACCTCTCAAGCTCTAAAATCACGCGTTTGAACAAATTCTAAAGTTAAAACAAAACGTGATGTGCAAGAAAAAGCCTTTGTCATGGGTGTGAGGTGCGGATAGAAAATCCGTCACTCGGGATCACTGTTCGGCATCACTCGGCAAGCCTCGTGATGCCGAACAGTGACCCTCGTGACGGATTTTTCTATCCGCACCTCAAGCTTCGTGATGCCGAACAGTGACCCTCGTGACGGATTGTCTATCCGCTCCTCACATCCATGAAAGATACTTATTTTCTTATGTATGACCGGAGACCTTAAGATGTGGCTAAGTAACCTTAGTATCCGAAGTTTCTTGACCTTGGGACTTCAGAAGTTTTTCATACTCTCCAGTGCCGCTTGGATCTTTCTGCGAACATCAAGAAAATGAGAAAATGCCCTTTCTACAAAATATAGGTCCAAAAACATAACTAACAGACCTTCTTACTTTATAATTAATGACGTGACTCAAGAATTATATTTTCGCACTGTATTTTACAAATAGACGAATTATGGTTAGAAAGGCATAAATATGTCAGTGATTTGTCACAAATTAGTGATAAACATAATACAATATTAAAATTGTTTTATAGGTGTGAAAATGTGGAGCAAAAAATAGCCAGATAAATGAGACTAACGTTTTTAATTCTTTATTATAATCTTAAATCAGCCGAAAAGACAGCGAAAAAACCTGACGAGACAGTTTAACAAATGAGACCATCTTTCACCATGAAATTTTGAAAACCCTTAGGAAAATGTGTACACTTCCATGAATTTTCGCTGTTTTTACAAAGGGGAACAACTTTTGTGACGCCTTGTTTGCTTCCCCTGACGGAGAAGCCCTTTCGAAATGAGGTCTACTCTTGAAGGAAAGAATTTGCTAGAGGAGCAAATTCATTCCTTTAAGAGTTGACCCTATTGAGAAGGAAGGCAATGATGAAAATGGCAGAGTTGCTTCACCTGATGGTGTAGTCATGCACTTAAGGATGTCCGCTGGTGAAAATCATTTATTCAAACTTTTTTTACTTTTGTGTTATTTCAATTCTTCCATCAATATGTAGTCCAAAAATGCAAAATAAAGTATACGTTAGTGTGGATTATTTTGCAGCACATGCCATGGAAGCTTGTGAGGGTACCCAGCCATTGTGAAATTTTTGAGCATGATATAAGAATATTTAACCATGTCTTTAAAAATTTTAAGAAGAGGAATCAGTTGATTGAATAAGTAATTACATGCGTTTCTTCGGACGACCACACAATGTTACATTGATTTCAAGCATAATTTGCGCACAGTCTTTTGTTAATTTCCAAATATTTAAAGGAAGTGTTACCCCACCCCCTTGACTTTGGCCTATTTTTGAAGCCATAAAAATGAACCCAGGCCACTTTCAAAAAAATAGCTATAGAGGGTATCAGCACAATATTTCTGTTTATAATATTATATTGCTAGGGTCTTGTCTAAAGATAATTAAGCAAAAAATAATGTCCTGAAGCACTCTGTTATTAAATAGCACTTGAGATATGTTGGTATTATGATATCTTCTCTTCTAATTGAATTTAAGATTAATTGTGGAAAAAAAGACAAAATATCGAATGAATAAATATATTTCGTTTAAAATTTAACAATACCTGACACAAAGTTTATTGTTAAACACGTTATTGAAGATTTTATATTAAAAACTGTAAATGCCTTGGCAAAAAATGACAAAATTTATCCCTACCCCCAAAAGAATGTAAAAATTTTAATATTTTGTAATGCTGCACCAAAGTGATGAAAAATAACGGAAGCAGATTCTAACTTTTTCTTAAACTCTGATAGTTTATCATTCAGACAATTATCTTTAGGAAAATTGGTAGAAAAATATAGGTTAGTGTGCAAATAAGAAAGAAAACTTGAAAATTTTAAGCCTACCCCCTTTTGTTTTTGGCTATGTGTAAATTAATAGAGAACTCACGGCCGCATCTGAGTTATCTGTCTAGTCCGACGAAAGAATTTTAATGTAAAACTGAAAACAGCCATGTTTTTCTAAAATTATATAGCCTTTTCATAACCAAAGAGAACTTCATAAACAACTAATTGGATCTTAGGCTAATCGAAGCATACTCTAAGCCACCCCATGTAGAAACAATGGCTGTCTGTGTTGGTAAACAACAATATGTGTCTTTCATGTTTATGATAAAATCATTTCCAAAGTCTATTTTCTTGTCTAGATATTAATATATTCTTAACATGCATACAGAAAAATATGGGAAAAATAAGCTGTTATATGAAAAAGCAGTTTTAGAATGGTAATTACCCCACCCACTTCGTGATCCACTTCAAGACTGACTGATCTGATTTTAACATGACACACAGTCAACGTAAATTTCTTGATCAATCTCTCACGGCTGGTAATGTCGTAAGGGGCGATCAAAAGTTATGCATATTAAATCCTTACGAGAGTTTCCGGATATGAGCAACGGGAGCGAACTGCTATAGCAACCGCTACGTAAGTACCAATATTTTATCTGTTTTTACTGCTTCGCAACACAATATAGGCAAAAGGAGAATGTGATTCCCAACAATAATCATTTCTGCACAAGAAACGAAAGAATCAGACGTCTGACAGTCAATAGCTGACGTGTAATCTAGGTTCTCCCATATATGGTGTAGCCGTGTAATCAGTTTTCGTGGTTCTTTTCACATGTATTCTTTACAACAAATGGTCTAAACTGCTTTATGGTTGTAAGTTATTGTATTCTTTCCCCACTATCTTTCAAGCAAAATCAACCAGCGTTAACTTTTTGGTGCCACATTGTTACCGCGACGAGCTTTTGGTAACTATTACCCCTTACGACATCGGATGCCCCTCTCGAGACGATTGCCCATTACGAGACGAATTATTGCAGTACCATTGGGGCAAAAATAAGGATATTTTTTTATAATTAACCATCTGAAATGAGACATT
Source organism: Ctena decussata (assembly GCA_963989385.1). Classification (NCBI taxonomy): domain Eukaryota; kingdom Metazoa; phylum Mollusca; class Bivalvia; order Lucinida; family Lucinidae; genus Ctena; species Ctena decussata. The sequence goes on along the minus strand of OZ022502.1, from coordinate 3,731,232 downwards.
TAGTTTTTGTGGGTGTTGTCCGTGTTACAAATCAGGCCAAACACTTGCAAATAAGACATTTCAATGAGAAAAAATCATAAAAGATAAGTTCCCAAAAACAGGAATATTCTCAATGTTGATGCACGATGTGACACCGATCGAATCCTAAAATGATCAGCACAGGTCATGTCTCGAGCCCGAAAAGTGAACAAAATAACAATGAACATAACGTTTACATTCAGCACTTGCTTTGGTGTTCATTATGCGAACATGCCTCTGCATCATACTACGAATTTAAATTGTTTAAAATGACTGTTTTCAGTTCATTGTTTTATTATTTTTCTTTCTTTCTCTCTCTCCTTTTTTTTCTTTTCCTCCAAATAGAAGCGGTTCTAATAAGTGTCAATAATCTTTTTTAGAAGAAAATAAGAAACATGTTAACCCCTGCATGTAAACCCAAGTTTTACTATATATAAGTGGGGTGTGAAGGGGTCAACACTGCACGGAAATGTTAGCTTGATTAGGAAATGTACAAACGTCTATCGGTTTGCTCAGTATTGATTGGTTTCTTTCATAATGCCGGGGGGGGGGGGGGGGGGGGGGGGGGGCGTCATATAACAACTGAATGTCCCCACAGTGCTGGGCTTTTAGCAGGGATCAAAAACAGTGTTACTCACTGGGACTGGGAGGGCCATGGTTACAAGTGACTAGGTAGTGCATGAATGCTTGTAAAATGGGATGATTTCAAGTGTCTTTGGAGTTTGAATGGTGCTCGAGCGTTTTACCAAGACCCATCAACAGAGACTTTAAGAGTATTCCGTTGGTTATTGGATAATCAGAACATAAACCAAATTGACCCGTAAGGGGTTACCGACCCGTAAGGGAGAGTCGATCTCGTAAATCATATATTTTCCTATTTTTCAAAATATCAACCTTTATAAACCAAATTTTAATGACTTTCTATTAAGACATAAAAAATATTCGTAGTTATTATTTTTGTCTCACTAAACATATAAATTTACGCCTAAAACATGCGTTTTCAAGGTCAAAACAGATAAATCAACAACCCCCCTCATCCAGGAGAACTGGATTTTTAGACACACTCTTTTGTTATAAACCTCTGTGACCTCTTTCGATTGCGCAAAAATGCTAATTGTTGGGAATAGCATTGTCCGATTTTGGAATATTTACGTGAGGGCATCATAATAAATTATAAATTCGCCTACGTGACACGTTTGATGTTTGTTGTTCGCTCCCGTTGCTCATGTCCGGAAACTCTCGTAAGGATTTAATATGCATAACTTTTGATCGCCCCTTACGACATTACCAGCCGTGTCTCTGGTACATGTAAATTTATACATGTATAAATGCTCTTGAATGCATGCTCATTTGTATGATTTGTCACAACAGTTTTTTACTTTAGGGCCTACATTATTTCCGAGCTTGAGCGAGCATGATAGAGAATTGAAAATAATAATAATAATAATAAATAGGGAAAGGTGAAAAGTCAGTCTGAATCTCTTAAACTATCTGTATGTGCCTTAAATTTATTGATACATGTAAATTAGTCTTGTATGCAAGATGCATGTAATATAAGCGTGACACCAACAAATTTCGTTAATCTGCATATTTTCGAGCTTTGGCGAGCAAAAGTTTGAGATTTAAAGGGAAAGCTACATAATGTCACATTACAACGATTGCATAAGTTTCTTGGGTCTCATTTTTCCAGAGGATAGGTTCCCTTTTCTTAATGCAGTAAGGCTGGAGTACAGTCTATTATAAAATGTTCAGTCAGCGTTTTTTTTTTCAAAGATTGAGCCGCGACACGACAAAACCAACAATGTGGTTGTGCGCCCAGCCTGACCAGAGTCTTCGCTGTCCAAATGGAGGTAGCTTAGACCCTTAGCTACCCTTTGAGCACTTAATAAAGAGAGTGAACAAACTGGGCAGATGCCCAGGCTGATCTGAGTCTGCACTGGGCGCACAACCACATTGAACATTGGGTTTCTCATGTCGTGACTCAGATTCTAATGGTCCCCCATCTTGAATGCTATTGTCGGGTAGCATATCATTGTTTTACGAAAAATCTTTTGAATCATTGAATAAGCCAGTGTATTGAGCAGCTTGATCTCAGTCTACACGGGTCAACAATGTCCCCGATTTGGACCACTGTCCCAGGAAAATAGATAGAAACGCCTGTCGTGTTGAAGAGAAAAAAATATAGTTTTGCGTAACGTTGAACTAAACTGTCAGTCCAGTGACGTCACAATGACAAATTGGCACGCGCTCATTTAATGACTGAGCGAATACTATGGCTGAGTTCGCATCAAATGCAACAAATCTCTCTACAAATTAGATTCAATAATTTCCAAGAAAGCTAGTGTATTTTATAATAATGTTTAATTTCCCACAGCGCGCCTCAGTATTGGTCATGCTATTAATAACATGGGGAGACTGAGGCCTATAATGCATCAGCTACATACAGATCTACATCCCACCCCTACTCCGCCAACGCCCAGACGCCCGAGCACCTCGAGACCTACACTGTTCTGTTTCCTTTTTCTCAAACCGTTTAGCCATTTAAATAGTAGAGACGTCAAAGTATCTAAATCTTAAGTCCGAATTCATTTAATCGAAATAAACGTCGACAAATCCGTAATATTTAGGTGCAAAGACATGGACCGAAAAACAGGAAGTGTGATCAGTTGCTCGCGAGTAGTAAGCATCGCCTGCCTATCATAATACACCCGCCATGTCTATATATCTGATGGAAAAGTCAGTGAACATGAAAGTCCGGTAACTTGACTTGTTTAAAAGAAATGGCGTGCCTTGTTGCTTGCGTCAGCCCCCCCCCCCCCCCCCCCCCCCCCCCTCAAGGTGTGTGGCTGAAACAGACCCCCCTCCCTTTGCGTCTAAATTAAATAGTTAGGTGTTATTTTCAGAATCAAGCTTTATATATAGCCGTCATATTCCAAAACGAGTTGAAAAAAAACCCTATCCTACAGAGACTCAGAGATTGGACAAAAGTGTTTAATCATAGCGTTGCCTTTAACTTCGGTGCATGTCCTCTTATGCTGACAAATTGATTATCTGAAAAGCACAACATATACCATCATGAAAATTATACTTATATGAAGATAAATGATTTATGCAATGTAAAAGAAAATTAATTTTGTATGTTTATGCTCTCTAGATGCAGAATTTTTTAAAAATCGCGTAATTTTTATAAAATCTTGTTTCCATTGACGTCTATTATTTCTGTTTGTTCCAATACGCATAAATGATAAGCAATAACATCCATACAATTTTAAGAGAATTTGAATGGGGGCCAAAAAGGGGCCCCTATCTACGCATAAATGATAAGCAATAAAATCCATACAATTTTAAGATAATTTGAATGGGGGCCAAAAAGGGGCCCTTATCTATTTATATATTTTGGCCAGGTCCTTTACTACAAGAAATCTAATGCTTAATGCTCTGTAAAGCTGTAAATATTTAAAGCGTCTAGGGGCGAAGTTCCCTGAAGCCAAAAGCAATTATGCTGATGACAGGCGCCTAGAGATTTGATGTCACAAACGCAGACATTAAATGTACTGATTGGCATGATTTCATACATTACGTCATACTGTTCTACTAGCAAATAATGATTTTTTTCTGGACATGAAGCACGCGAAAAAATTTTTTTCGGTAAATGTTTGGAAGACAAGTTTGATTGAATAGAACTAATCTGAAAATGTAGTAGTAGTGGGGGTGGTGGGAGGGGAGGGGGTGTCTGAGGTGGCCTCACGACCCCCAAAGCTGAACTTTTTTTTAAATGCAGACGGATACAAAAATTCTGACCCCCACCCCCATATGCCTAACAAAATATATGACCCCCCCCCCTTGCCCCATGGTTTAATTATTTTCGATCCCCCAGTAGACCACCAAATCAAGAAATTAAAAAAAAATCCGACACCCCATCCCCACTGAATGTACCCGGTCCCCCACCTAGTAATAAATGACTTGTTCGTAATAATCATGTCGCTGTGAGCGGGTAACATCATAACTTTTGATTAGTAAAATACCGCCCAAAGGATAAAGTATTAACCTCAAAATTTTGATATGGTGTCGGATCACAAGAACATAGACTATTTTACTGAGCATGCCTTCGTTAAGTTCGTAGGGGAGATTTGGAGCAGCCTGAGGCGTGCATTAATGAAGTATGATGTAGGCTTTCAGCGCAGTTAGTTCACTAATGACAGAAACTTCACTCCACCACTGTCACTCTGGTCAGTTTTTGCGCTTGAATGTGCTAGCTGTTTGTTGCAGGTGCGCGAAAAACCACTTTCAGATACCAAAGTAAAATTAAAACACCTCTGAGCAATTCACCAGCAGTTTCAGATGAAGTCAGCTGTAGATTCTAATTGACAGCAACAGCACACGTCATCGTTACGTGTACTAACGAACCTAAACAAACCAGCTGTGCACAGTGTATTTGCAGAGATGGGAGAATTTCAGCCGTGTGCCTAGGACTAGGCCTGCGTAGCAGAACATATTAGCTGAAGTAAGATTAAGATTATATCTGTTAACAGGCATATTTTTATATCATGTCTAGCCCTCAGACTCTTTAGAGCTCCTTTGGTGTCTAAAGGATTTGGCCTCTCGCGGCCAAATCATATGTGGGTGGGGTGTATGGGTTGCGTCAACTTGCTCCGAAACTCGTAAAGAAAGTCGAATATTTTGTCAAGTAAAACCAGAGACTGTCTGGCGGATGGGATGCCAGATGACATGGAAACTAAATGCAGTGTGGTTAGAGTTCCCAAGAATATTTTTGCAAATTGTAAAGGCATAGTAAAGCGCCTGGTGTGCAGCCAAATAACGACATCACGGGTACGTGGGCTCTAATATCTCTTGAGCGAATGAAAAAATGGTAGCGCTCGAATGAAAATTATACAACAGCATCCAAAGTTTTTAAAAACACAGTGATTTTATATTATTTCTTAATTGTAAGACGGCAAAATTACGACAGCCGACACTCGACATGCCGAACAGTTGTTGGCAGTTCGCGTTGCGCAGAGGTCTCAAATTTGTCACCAGCGGACATCCTTAAACGGGATAAAAGTGCCTAAGTGCTTTTGTCAACAGTGAATACTCAGATTAGACTGCACAACAACTGCTCAGTCTGGTCACAGGCTTCACAGTCCGCATCAACACTTTAATGATCTCTCCGAATTTCTACAGCATAAAGCAAAACTACACATGGATATGCTCATCTGAACCTGCGCTTGTTGCACACACCATAAAGCATCTTTTTTCTAGTCATGGCTCCGGTTTCAAACGCTAATGAAAATGGCTCCTTTGACTAAAAAATGTGAAAGAATTTGTTTATACAGAAGAAAAGAAAAACGGGGATATGACGGTAGTTGCAGACGTAGGTCTGCAAGTCAGAGAAGTAAATATTTAGACTTGACGTTAGTGACGTTGCCGTTCGACGTTACGTTTATCATTTGGAGTTGAATAACTGACGACAGCTGCTGTTTTGGAAACGCCAGCGCTAAGCAGGTGAGATGCCTATATGTTTGTATTGACGTACCAGTTAATTTGGAGAAAACAGGATGAAAACGAAACTGTTATACAGCCGAACAGCATTCACTGGTTTGCATATTTTACAGGGAAAAAGTTGAGCTAACAAACATGCAAGTTAAAAGATCTGCTTCTTAGTGCATCTGCTAGACGGCATTTAGCATTTATTTATTTGGCATTCGGTCCGTTTCTGTCTCAAAGAGTGCGTCAGCTCGAGTATGTTTTATTTTTTATTTGCAATTTGGCCCGCACAAAAAGCTGCAAAACTCGCTGCAGGCTGCTTAAGATCTTATTTTAAATACTAGCAATATTTCTTAAGACTGTAAAACTATCAAGTTTGCAAATATTCACAAGTCAAGTGCGCCTCCTTAAATGTATTTTAAATTACGTCTGGGGCGCAAGCCTGTCACGCGACTAGTCAGTATACCCAGCCAAGCATAGCTTTGCATCATTTAAATTTTATTTCACAATTTATTTTAGCTCTTTTTTCGCAGTATGCATTTAAATGTCAGAGAAAAAGCTAAGATTTTAAAACCACACGCATATCTTATGTATTCGTCTCATCCAATTGTGATGTGATCCACTTAACTCTAGAAGCGCCAAAAGAAAAAAAAAAGATAAAGAGCAGACGACAATATTTACGTCTGCAAAATTTCAAAAACTGTTAAGTCCAAGCCATTCATATTGAGAATTCAAAGCCTAGAGGGCAAACAGTGTAGATCCAGATGAGGCGGCTCATGATGAGCTGCCTCATCTGGATCTACGCTGGTTGCAACTTTTGGCGCATTAAGTGTTAAACCGAAAATACTGTAAGACGCGTAGCAACAGTTACATGCGTACAGCACATGTCAGATAAGTCTGCATATTTGCGCAAGCTGGCTTGGCTTACTTATATAATAAGTTTCATTCTGCTGAAGCGAAATAGGCAGGTCCCTGTGCACAGGCTGGTCTAAGCATGCGCAGATTGCCTATGCCATATGTTGTCTTGGAACAGGGATTTTGCTCACCCTATTGTACCCTGCGAGCAAGAAGATCTTAGGGTGTGGCCAGCTACAATAATTTCTGTTCCTTGACCATGATCAGAAGGTTGCTTGGATCTTTGTCTTTGAATGAGACGTTCAATATTTTTCGGTATAGCCCGATTGCTCGCAAACGCGAAAAAAGGGACATGCTTATTTTCTTCAGAACGATGCGGCTTCAAATGTTCAAATGATTCTTACACAACCTGTTTTAAGAACGTTGTCGTCTACGCTAATGGGCGTAGACAGTCTAGTCATTGACTCAGACAAGGAAGTACAGCCATAAGTAACCAACAATGCAACTTGACTAGTAGTATATTGGATCGAAAATGCCATGAAGAGACCTAATAATGCGACCCTATTGTCCTCCTATTTCAGCGAGTTTCACTCACAAGGAAGCTTTTCGCAAATATTTCGCAGAACACTGTTCACATAGATGTCGTGAGGGGTCATATGAAATACCGCAAAACTGCATATGGTAGCACAAGGTAGCACAATGTACCGCAAGGTACAGACGACTGAATGACTTATGATTTTGCGGCCTGTTCAACAGTATTTCAACCATGGAAGGCTGATAATGGAAGCGAAGTGGTATGAAACCCACCACCACCACTGGAGATTTTAGAGCCGGCTTTTTAGATATAAACAAAAGTTTTTGTTGTTGTTTCTTTACTCTTGAGTTTGTGGTTGTAATGGTGTATTTGAAACATCTACTATTGATAGTTGCTAAGCATAGATCAAGCTTTAATAGTAACGGTGTATTACCGACTCGTGCACTCACTATGTCTCAGACTGAGATGCTACTAAACTGCAGCTCAACGTTCTCGACGGAGGGTAACTCGCCCATTTTCAAAATTGCCTGCCTCTAAACCTGTCCTTGCAAAATGGCGGATAAACATGGAGGTGTACCCATACATTTCAAGGAGCCAGAACAAATACGGTTTCGAGCATTTATGTAAGACTGACACTTAATATAGCATTATGAAGCAAATGTCAGAGAGGGTATAAAAATGAGTTATATGTATGGTAACATGTGCTGATATCTTTTTTAGATGACCCGATAGAACAAGATACCATTTACGTACCATAAACACTTTAAACATTGGGTTAGCAACAAGTTGCTGTAAACATGCTAAAACCTGAATGAAAGTCGATTTTATTGTCCGCAAATGCCTTAAACTTTTTGATGGAATGACAGACAGTGCATACCTTGAGCAGATTGCTCTTTATGGGCCGTCTGAGTTTTGCCCAGGGCTTTATTGGCCCAATAAGTAGGGTCATTACGATATAACATTATAAAGACATCAGTTACGCGATAAGATAAGAAAAAAAAGCGTCACGACACAAGAAAATCTGCACTAGCATGCACACGCAGCGAGGACTCAGATCAAACTGTGAATCATAGACGGTTAATTATGCTATACAGACTGCTCGTGATTCATATATGGCTGTAACGAACAGAGAAGAATCTGATCAGACTGCGCAATTGCGCAGTCTGATCTGAATCTTCGCTGTTCGCAATGCAACAATGCACTTTTCCCAAAGTGGAGCAAACAAGATGTTGAAAAAATTAAAGAGGGGTTTTATCAATTTAAGAATCTGATACATGCTATAGTGCTTATCACATCTGTGACAACTTAGTAAGATACATTTTGACCTTTTTGGGAGGAATAAAAGAATATATCCTAATGGAATTCACGGATATGTAAAACAGTACTAGTGATAAAATCGCACCATGTATTGCATTACGAAAACTGAAAAAAAATCTTGTAATTTATTTTTTATTTCGTGTTTTCTACATTAACAGAGGATAAAAAGCGTTTTTTTCAACAGTTTAGGAAGCACTTAGTCTTGTATTCTGTTACGCAATCGCGTAGTAAATGTCGCATGTTGAAATTATTTTACTGTCTGATAAAACGTCGATACGCAAAAGTCGTACTAGCACATGCGGAGTCAAAGTCCAACAAAGCTCTTATTTATTTATTTTATTGCATTTTTACTTTATTAATTTATTTATTTGAAATTTCTTGACAACATAAACATATATAAGTCAAAGGATGTGATTTAGGATAAGCCTATATTCGTCCTCTCCTTAAACTGGGTAAATCCTAGGACTTCTCTTAACGATATAACGTAAATCACGTCATCTTATAAATGAGTGGCTTTCCTGAAAATGTGAAAATGACATTAAATAGAGGATCTTACATGAGTGCTCATGTATTATTGAATTTATTAAACAAGTTGGGGGAAAAGATAAGGTGCGAGGCTCTGCCGAGCATCTTATCGGTTTTCCCCAACGAGTTTAATAAATTCAATAATTCAGGAGCACGAATGCAAGATTCTTTTTATCATATGACACTAAAATCGCATTTTATTAGCAAATTTTGCACTTAAACGTCACGATTTCGCCACTAGAAAATTCGACGTTCTTTTGGACGTCAACGCATAACGTTACGACGTAATTTGCATAATAATCCACTAGTGGATTATCGTTTTTAATGCATGGCTTTATAACACTCTCAGATGCGACGTCATATGATAAACTGGAGAAAACAATGTCCAGTTATGTGAGTTAAATTTCAAATTTGTTTCTTGTTGTCTCAATTAATACAAGCAACTTTCGAGAAAATGCCATTTTTTAAATCATCTTATCAAAAAGAATGCTTATTATGCACATTAGATTTTATTTATTTATTTATTCATTTATTTATTTATTTTTATTTGATCAAAGTTGAATTTCCTGTCATCATTTATTCCTGCGACATGCTGCATGCGAGGTACTTTTCAGAGCGTGAGCTTCCTGGAGCTATGAAACAAAGGCAAAATACATTACTTTTTTGGCATACAAAAAATGAACGCCCATATCGCAATGATACAATTTACTTGTTCACACTAGCAAAACATCTTCGATTCAATAAACCTGTATCATTTTATTGCACAATTATCGCCCTTTATGCCATAGTGTTACGAAATGGATCTAATCGTCCACTATGTCGTCGAGATTATTTTAATCCTTTCAATCAGTAAGGCTACAGTTTTTAGGGTAACTGTGGTAATAAAACATTTACGGAAATTGTGGCTACGTTATGCATGGGTTGTTTGTGAATACCTCTCGTGGACAGCCTATTGCATGATTTTAAGGTGAATACCTGCACGAGTCTTTTGATTGTGGAAAACGTGTTGCATGATTTTAATGTGAGACGCATAGTATTTATACGCCTATCTTTTAATGAAAAGTTAGACGTGGCTGTTTAATTCTTGATGGATGTTATATTGTTGTGTGCCCAGATTCTGTGTTAAGACCTAGAAGGGTAAGATTTTATTATATTTATTTAGAATAGTTTGGCTAAGAATGAAAAATGTGACTTCTGATTGATATGGTATGATTATATGTGTCGACTGATTTGATTTTGTTGGCAGTGATCAGGCTGCGCATGTGTCGACCGATTTTGTTAGTAAGCATGCTGCGCATAATATTTGTATATTAGGAAGTTTTGTAAATTTCGGAAATAGTTTATATCACTGATGTTGGTTGCAATGGTGTGCGTCTATTTGACGTCCAGTGACGTCAGTTGCATTCATGTTATTCATGTGACGTCAGTTGCATTCATGTTATTGCGACGTCAACACTTTTTATATTAGTTTCACGTATACGTGGCCTATAGAAGTAGATTGATTTGTAATGGAACTAATTTATATACTCGTGACGTCAATTGACGCCATAGCATGCACCGCATTAAGGGTTTTTTCCATAAGTTATAATGGTAGCATTTGGTCATCATGCGTTTGATTTGCCTTCATTAGACGGCGTCATATGGTATAACATCATTGATGTCATGATGTCAGATCAAACGTTATGATCCCAAATGTGTGAGAAACGCTTATTCAGCTATTATATTCTATGGCAAATGGTATTACGCTTAGTTTAAAGAAATGAATTAAAACATATGCGAGTTAGATTTTGGTCAATCAATTTAATGTAAATAGGACATTGTTTAGATTATTCATGTTTTATGTTTAGATTATTCATGTTTTATGTGGGGTATGTCATGGTAATGCCTGTTGACGTCAGTATACTTCTTGACAATGTTTGACGTCAGATCCTTTGACGCACATGCGTGGTAGGATCTACGTTTCTTCATTGGCGGAAGTGGTAAGCACACTTTTAGCTTTACATCGTGAGCGCGAGTCGTGTCTAGTGACACGGCTGGCGTGTGCACGTTATGCTCGGCATTCGCCGAGGGCGTTGTATGGTATTTCCAAGACAGGCCCAAGTCTTACGTATTATTATTATGTAGTTACAATGTATTAAGTGTAAGTTCGTTATTTTTAGGCACATCAAGTCCGGCAGTCAGCTGTTAGGGCTTAGAGCCACGTCTCACCTGGAGATGCGATATACGTCTCCAGGTTAATACCAACCCGGGTAGAGGCAGTTACAACGCCGTTTGTGCAAGGTTCCCAAGCAGAGGCGGGAAGCACAAAATGTAGGCGGAAGTGGTTAGCACAGTTTGCCAGATTCTGTGATAGATCTGAAGGTCACATCAAGTGTGGGACAATGTTCGTCCACTAAGGTGTGTTAATATATATAGACTGGTCCCTGGTACGATCCAGGGAGCGACCAGTATATAATCGTGCACATGTAATTATAAGTTGGTGTTCCTCATGATATATGGACTGGCCCATGACATGATCCAGGGAACGACGAATTGAAGTCTACCAACATAAGGCCTTGTTTTTTCTGTATGAGCTCAAACTAACGGTTTTTTTGTTCTTTGTGTTTTCTTTTAGTTCATGGCGCTGAGCCGAGTACGGTGTTGACGTCATACGGTAATCTATTTGCGTATTGTACGCAAATCGATTACAGATTTGAAACAAACACCTTACTTGGGCCAGCGACATGAACTAATATGTGTTGTATATTATTGTAATTGTGACAGTTGTAAATTGTATTGTTGTATATAGAATTTACATTATATATATAAACTTAAAAAATTCTAACGTTGTTAGGGTTTCCTTGTTAGCGTATTACACTAGTAGATAACCCCTTAACCGGAAGTCACCCTCCGCCGTCCTGGCGACGCATAAGGCTCTACACCCGTGTCGACCGAGTGTAAAACCTTCTGCGTAACATGGTGTCAAGAAGTAACGGGATTTGACTTCTGGTTAATATCTGCCAGTGTAAGACATTGACAATATATACAGAATCTAGGCACAATTTTGTCAGACATTTTTTTTATTATTGACTTTCTGATTGTTCTTTTCTAAGGTGACGTAACGATGTTTGTAAGGCTGTGAATTTTAGGGGAGCAATTTTGCCACTAAATTCTTGTAAATGTAACCTACACTCAATTAAGGTCAACTATCCTTATTCCCTGCGTGATGAAGTGCGATAGCCCATGCATTAATTTGTGATAAATGTAACAGGTTGCATATCTGAGTGGGGAAACTGAGGTATATAGACCTGAATTGTCTTGGCACGGATGATACATATTTAGTTTTAAGGTCCGGTTGAGTACCTTGGCACTGCTGTTGCATGACAATCTGTTAGTTCATTAATTCAAACGTTTGTACGTTCTGTCGTAACCGTTACTGAGGTCCATTTTATGTCCTGAATTAGTAACGTAGGTTACTCGTAACGTAATATAATATCGTTACAATTAAACCTAATAGCGGAATCTTAAGTTTGATTTACCGTTGGTATCTTATAAGGTTTTGTAATGTAGGACGTACAGTTGTCGTGTCAGTGTTAATACGTTGCGTTACATACGTTACGTTTGTATATCCGATACGCTAGATCAAGTTGGGCGTAATTGTAATGTGGGTTATTTACGTCATCTAATTACGTCATTTAATACTGTAAAGTAATTCTCGGCAAAGTCAACGTCAGTTTATGACGTCATTTCCGGTCTGTTATGAACGTAACTTTAATAGCTACGTCTAGATCGCGAGTATACTAATTAATCAACGTTTTAGTTGGATTAGTTTGATATTATTATTGTTAACGTTTTAGTTAACGTGTGTGACTATAAGTGAACATCGGTTTCAGTTAAATTAACGTAAGCATTACGTTAAGCGTCATGGATCAGATAGTTAAGACGGGAAGGGAGTTAGGTTATGAAGGGCAGGCATTGCAGGAATTTGTTAAGCAACAGCAAGAGACTGAGAGGGCAGAAAGGCACGCGGTAAGGGAACTTGATAAAGAAAAGATTGCGCAGGCCGATAAAGACAGGGAAATTGAGTTAGCTAGGATCGCGCAGGCCGAAAAAGATAGGGAAATTGAATTGGCTAAGATTGCGGCGGATAGGGAAATCGAGATGGCGCGAATTGAAAGCATAGAGCGGCAAGCCGAGAAAGATAGGGAAGCTAAGTTGTCTCAAGTCGAAAGCGATAAGGAAGCGAAGTTGTCGAGCGAAGTTGAGTTAGAAAAGTTGAAGTATAGCTTTGAATTGCAGCAACGCGAGTTAAAGAATCAGATAGATTTGCAGAAGGTAACGTTTAGAGTTGAATTAGAAAAACAGAAGGCTGAAAAGTTAGCGCATGCGCGAGATCCCAAATTACCGTATTTTGATGAAAGTAAGGACAAAATGGATAGTTACTTATCAAGGTTTGAGAAATACGCGACGGCGAATAAATGGGATAAAAACGTTTGGGCTGCATATTTAAGCGCATTACTTAAAGGTCGCGCGCTTGATGTCTATGATAGATTGTCTGTAGATGATGCAGCAGATTATGACAAGTTGAAAGATGCGCTGTTAAAGAATTTTGATATGACTGAACGCGGATTTAGGAAGAAATTTCGCTATGATAGGCCTGAAAAGTCCGAAACGTTTATTCAGTTTAGTAGTAGACTTAGGTCGTATCTTAATAAATGGTTAAAAATGGCGAAAGTAGACCAGTCTTACGAAGCTGTTTGCGATTTTTTCGCTAGAGATCAGTTTTTAGAATCCTGTAGTAAAGAACTATATGTTCATTTGAAACCGAAAACATTCACGAATCTAGGTGAGATGGCTAGGGAAGCAGATTTATTTGCAGAAGCACGAGGCGGTGTCTACGCTTGTGTTAATAAGGGGCAGCGTGATAGTAAGGGCGTAACTCAGAGTAGATCTGATAATAAGCCGAGTGCGAAGCCAGAGATAAAATGTAGTATTTGTGGTAAGGGACATTTAACATATAAATGTTTTAAGAATCCCGATAGGAAGCAAGCATATAGTGCGGAGGTAGGTGCAAGTGCAAGCGGGTATAGCGGAAGTAAGGGGAGTAGTTATGCACCGAAAGATGAGACACAAAGATCACAGAGTAAGAGCGATACTGTACAGACGAAGGGTAGTAATTCAGATCGTGGCCGTGGTCGGGGTTATTCCCGCGGACGTGGTCGGGGTGGTGGACATCAAATGAGCTTTTGTAAAACTACAATGAATAGGTCTCATGAAATTGAAGGTCTCTTTAAGAGTAAGGAAGAAAGTCCATTAATCAATGATAACGTGGATAGGGAAGGTGTCTGTTACTTTTTAAGGTCGCGATTACCAACAGCGCAGGGTACGGTTAATGGTAAAACAGTTGTAGTTTTAAGGGACACAGGTTGTACTGGGTGTGTCGTTCGTAGAAACTTGGTTTCTAATGATCAGTTACTTGGTAGAGAATCTGATGTAACTTTGATTGATGAATCTACCCAAAGGTATCCCTTAGCAATGGTTGACATAGATTGTCCATTTTTCACAGGAAAAACTGAGGCATTGTGCATGGAAGATACATTGTATGACCTGGTTATTGGAAATATTGACGGGTCAAAACTTCCCGATATGTCCCATTTTGCAATGGCGGCAGTGACTAGGTCACAAGCTAAGCAAGGTGAAGAGGTCTATAAGAAAACTTAAAGTTCCTGATCAAATTATTGCTAGTGATAAGGAGGCATTGAAGCAGGCCCAAGTTGTTGACCCTAAATTGAATGGCATAAGGCAAAGAGTGGAATCTGGGAATGTGACTATTAGTCGTGGATTGAACCGAGGTGAAACTAAGTTTATCCGAAAGAAAGATCTATTGTATAGGCAGTTTACTAAGGGAAACAAGGTCACTTTGCAACTTATTATCCCTGAAGGTTTTCGTGAAAAGGTGTTAAGATTGGCGCACGAAACCTTGATGTCAGGTCATTTGGGCATAAAGAAAACTATGGATAGAGTGTTAACTGAGTTCTTTTGGCCTGGAATTTGTGGTGATGTGGCAAGGTTTTGTAAATCTTGTGACATATGTCAAAGGACTATTCAAAAAGGTCGTGTCACTAAGGTTCCTTTAGGAAAGTTGCCACAGATTGACACACCATTTAAACGAGTCGCTGTTGATATAGTTGGACCGATAGAACCTCGTTCTGACAGGAAATCCCGCTATATTTTAACAATGATAGACTATGCGACGAGATATCCCGAGGCGGTAGCGTTACCCGGCATTGAGACGGAACGCGTAGCCGAAGCGTTAGTTGAGATGTTTAGTAGAGTTGGCATACCTGATGAAATGTTAACAGATTGCGGAAGTCAGTTTACTGCTGAAGTTATGAAAGAAGTAAGCAGGCTGTTATCACTCCAGCAGTTAACCACGACGCCGTATCATCCTATTTGTAACGGTCTTGTAGAGCGTTTTCACGCGACGTTGAAGCAAATGCTACGTAGGATGTGCGCAGAACGTCCAAAAGACTGGGATAAATATCTCCCAGCACTACTGTTTGCAATAAGGGAGGTTCCGCAAGAGTCATTAGGGTTTTCTCCGTTCGAATTGTTATACGGACGTAACGTTAAGGGCCCTATGGCAATATTACGTGAATTATGGTCTGAAGAGGTACAGGATGAGCAGGTTCTGTCTACGTACCAGTACGTAATTGAGTTGAGAGAACGGTTAGAGCAGACGTGTAAGTTAGCACATGATAATTTACGGAAAGTACAAGTAAAGCAAAAGGCTTATTATGACCAACGCGCTAGGTCGCGTAAATTTAACGTGGGAGATAAAGTACTGTTATTACTGCCAACTGACAGTAATAAACTATTATTGCAGTGGAAGGGTCCATATGAAGTAGTAGAGGTGATGAATAGAATGGACTATAAAATCGACGTCAATGGTGTCGTGAGTACATATCATGCTAATATGCTGAAACAGTATGTCGAACGTCGTACTGTGCCGTCACATTGTTTATTGTCGACTGAGACTACAGAGTCGGTTGATGACGATGGTAGTGATGAATTTTCTCTTGATGATTGTGCTTTTCCGACAGCTAAAGAGCCGGAAACTTATAACGACGTCAGTATTTCAGATACGTTAACGTCAGAACAACGTATTGAGGTTGAAGCGTTGATTAAACAGTACCCGGATGTACTATCAAGTTTACCCGGTCGAACTGATCAAATACAGCACGATATCAAACTACTCACGTCAGAACCCATACGGACGAAGGGTTATTTCATCCCGTATAAGACGCGTAACGTCATGGAGACGGAGATACAGGATATGTTGGATTTAGGGGTAATCGAGCCGTCGATTTCACCGTATTCATCTCCTGTTGTCCTAGTTCCGAAGAAAGACGGATCAGTTAGATTCTGTATCGACTTCCGGAAGCTTAACAAAGTGACGGAATTCGATGCAGAACCTATGCCAAATATGGAGGAGGTTATCAATAAAATGTCGGGACATAGATTCTTTACAAAGATGGACCTGAGTAAGGGTTATTGGCAAGTCAGTCTTACTGAAAGGTCTAAACCTTTGACGGCATTTGAAACGCCTAAGGGTTTATTCCAGTTTAAAACTATGCCCTTCGGTTTGGTCAATTCAGGAGCCTCATTTTGTAGGTTAATGAGAATCATATTGTCCAATCTCCCAAATGTTGACAGCTTTGTTGATGACATGTGGATATTTACTGAAACATGGAAGGATCATGTGACGTCATTACGTCAAGTGTTAGATCGGCTCAGGTCGGCCAAATTGACGGCAAAACCATCTAAATGCATGATCGGTTATGGCAGTATCGAGTGCCTTGGTCACAATATCGTCGGACAGACGGTACGACCGCAAGAGGACAAGATACAGGCTATCAGAGATGCTCCTCGTCCATGTACGAAAAGGCAAATTAAATCTTTTCTGGGATTAGCTGGGTTTTACCGTCGTTTTATCCCAAATTTCTCATCCATAGCTTCTCCTCTGACTGATTTAACTAAACGGGATAGACCTAATTCTATCAAAGATTGGCAAGATCAGCATGAAAGGGCATTCCAAACCCTGAAGAGTAGGCTCACGTCTAGTCCTATTCTTCGCTTACCTGTTTTTCAAGAAGGTAACCCGTTTGTGCTTCGAACAGACGCTTCAGACGTTGGTCTTGGAGCTATTTTGCTTCAGGAGTTCGAAGGTGAAGGTCGTTTGCCGATTGCTTATGCTAGCAAGAAATTGTTACCTCGGGAAAAGAACTACTCTGTAATTGAGAAGGAATGTTTGGGTATTATCTGGGGTGTTGAGAAATTTCGTAAGTACCTGTATGGGGCGGAGTTCCTACTTGAAACTGACCACAAACCTTTGTCTTATATGCAGACAGCTAAGGTGCTCAATCCCCGAATCATGCGTTGGGCCATGAAATTACAGCCGTACAGATTCAGGATCGTTGCTATCCGCGGCCAAGATAATTTGGGGGCGGACTACCTTAGTAGATAGTTTGGCCACGTTATGCATCGCACCGTTGTTGTGTATATAGCTAGTTTTCCAGTTTTGACATAGCCTACGATTCGATCGCATTTCGTACTATTTCAGAAAAGAAACATTGTTATGTTTTTTTCTCCCTAAGGGGAAACCTATGTTACGAAATGGATCTAATCGTCCACTATGTCGTCGAGATTATTTTAATCCTTTCAATCAGTAAGGCTACAGTTTTTAGGGTAACTGTGGTAATAAAACATTTACGGAAATTGTGGCTACGTTATGCATGGGTTGTTTGTGAATACCTCTCGTGGACAGCCTATTGCATGATTTTAAGGTGAATACCTGCACGAGTCTTTTGATTGTGGAAAACGTGTTGCATGATTTTAATGTGAGACGCATAGTATTTATACGCCTATCTTTTAATGAAAAGTTAGACGTGGCTGTTTAATTCTTGATGGATGTTATATTGTTGTGTGCCCAGATTCTGTGTTAAGACCTAGAAGGGTAAGATTTTATTATATTTATTTAGAATAGTTTGGCTAAGAATGAAAAATGTGACTTCTGATTGATATGGTATGATTATATGTGTCGACTGATTTGATTTTGTTGGCAGTGATCAGGCTGCGCATGTGTCGACCGATTTTGTTAGTAAGCATGCTGCGCATAATATTTGTATATTAGGAAGTTTTGTAAATTTCGGAAATAGTTTATATCACTGATGTTGGTTGCAATGGTGTGCGTCTATTTGACGTCCAGTGACGTCAGTTGCATTCATGTTATTCATGTGACGTCAGTTGCATTCATGTTATTGCGACGTCAACACTTTTTATATTAGTTTCACGTATACGTGGCCTATAGAAGTAGATTGATTTGTAATGGAACTAATTTATATACTCGTGACGTCAATTGACGCCATAGCATGCACCGCATTAAGGGTTTTTTCCATAAGTTATAATGGTAGCATTTGGTCATCATGCGTTTGATTTGCCTTCATTAGACGGCGTCATATGGTATAACATCATTGATGTCATGATGTCAGATCAAACGTTATGATCCCAAATGTGTGAGAAACGCTTATTCAGCTATTATATTCTATGGCAAATGGTATTACGCTTAGTTTAAAGAAATGAATTAAAACATATGCGAGTTAGATTTTGGTCAATCAATTTAATGTAAATAGGACATTGTTTAGATTATTCATGTTTTATGTTTAGATTATTCATGTTTTATGTGGGGTATGTCATGGTAATGCCTGTTGACGTCAGTATACTTCTTGACAATGTTTGACGTCAGATCCTTTGACGCACATGCGTGGTAGGATCTACGTTTCTTCATTGGCGGAAGTGGTAAGCACACTTTTAGCTTTACATCGTGAGCGCGAGTCGTGTCTAGTGACACGGCTGGCGTGTGCACGTTATGCTCGGCATTCGCCGAGGGCGTTGTATGGTATTTCCAAGACAGGCCCAAGTCTTACGTATTATTATTATGTAGTTACAATGTATTAAGTGTAAGTTCGTTATTTTTAGGCACATCAAGTCCGGCAGTCAGCTGTTAGGGCTTAGAGCCACGTCTCACCTGGAGATGCGATATACGTCTCCAGGTTAATACCAACCCGGGTAGAGGCAGTTACAACGCCGTTTGTGCAAGGTTCCCAAGCAGAGGCGGGAAGCACAAAATGTAGGCGGAAGTGGTTAGCACAGTTTGCCAGATTCTGTGATAGATCTGAAGGTCACATCAAGTGTGGGACAATGTTCGTCCACTAAGGTGTGTTAATATATATAGACTGGTCCCTGGTACGATCCAGGGAGCGACCAGTATATAATCGTGCACATGTAATTATAAGTTGGTGTTCCTCATGATATATGGACTGGCCCATGACATGATCCAGGGAACGACGAATTGAAGTCTACCAACATAAGGCCTTGTTTTTTCTGTATGAGCTCAAACTAACGGTTTTTTTGTTCTTTGTGTTTTCTTTTAGTTCATGGCGCTGAGCCGAGTACGGTGTTGACGTCATACGGTAATCTATTTGCGTATTGTACGCAAATCGATTACAGATTTGAAACAAACACCTTACTTGGGCCAGCGACATGAACTAATATGTGTTGTATATTATTGTAATTGTGACAGTTGTAAATTGTATTGTTGTATATAGAATTTACATTATATATATAAACTTAAAAAATTCTAACGTTGTTAGGGTTTCCTTGTTAGCGTATTACACTAGTAGATAACCCCTTAACCGGAAGTCACCCTCCGCCGTCCTGGCGACGCATAAGGCTCTACACCCGTGTCGACCGAGTGTAAAACCTTCTGCGTAACACATAGTATTTATTAATATGAAGGCATAAATTGACCACGAAAGCATATAATTGTAACTGTCTCATTTCTCCCTAATCAATGCTACCACTTTACAAAATTTCTTAAAATAAAAGTGTCACACTTAAAAGAATGAGCGTTGATCTAATGAGTTTTCCTTGGTGTCAAAACTTGACAAACTGAGCCACGAAGTACCCTGCCATTACAGTGCCACCATTGCTCATTAACCATTAAGCAATTTCATGGTGCAACTAACACACGAGTTACGGAACTGTTATTTTCCCAAGAAATAGATTTTAATGTTGATTTCACAAGGGCCACTTATAGCAGAATGGACAAGAATTGACCTCTAGGTTTCCGATTTGATGCGGAATAAATAATTACGACAAGTCAAACAATACAGACTGGTTACAATGGAGCTTTCAAGTGTCAGTCATTGTTACTGCGCGCTTAATGAGAAATGCAATCACAGTCTGAATGGTTGAGTCGTTCAGCGTACTCTAAAGACCGGTACTGGTCACGGTATCAATTTGTCTATGCCAAATGGACGGGTACTCGAACTCAAAACAAGCGGAACTAAAACACAATTAGTGGTAACATTAGCTACTGGGAAACATGATAAAATATAGATTTCGTGGTGATGACACCAAATTTCTCATGAATCACAAATGATGGTCACTTAATTCACGAGTTTGGGCTGTGTCACTTAAAAACGTAGAAAAGAACAGAACAGAACAGAACTGAAACTTTACTAAAAGGCATAGGCATATATAGCTCAGCGTAATACATCGTATGAGCCGCGACACGAGAAAACCAACAAAGTGGCTGTGCGCCCAGCCAGACCCAGATCAGATTGGGCATCCACCCAGTCTGATCAGAATCTTTGCTAAGCGCTTAAAGTATAACTAAAGGTCTTAGCTACTTCCATGCGGACAGCGAAGACTCTGATCAGACTGGGCATGCAAACAGCGAAAACTAAGAACAGATTGCGCAAACGCGCAGTCTGATCAGAGTCTTCTCTATTCGCTTGAACAATTTATTGAACTTACAGAACATATTCAAAGAAAACCAAAGATGGCTATCAGTCGGTGTGCATAGGCAGGCTGACCTAAGTTTTAGTTGTTTGCAAACTTGAAGCCGTAACGCTACTAATTGTCCAGCAATATTTCCGTTTTCTTAGTGACTCGTCCATTGTGCAACAAAAAATGCTGGCATTCTTGCGGATCCTATGACTAATGCTAAACAGCTAATATCTTAGGGAGAGGGCCTGCTATATACTTGCAGTCGGTGAGGTATGGGGCTTTTTTACGTTTGTTTGACATGAAGGAAGCAGAGGCCTTCTGACCTAAAAGCAACTTCGGTTGGTAATCATCAGATGTTGCGAAACTTGCCACACTGGGACGTCGCCTTGATGATACTGACCAAAAAAAATATCATCTATCCCACAACTGCTGCAGACAGTACTGCGCAACTGCAGCTTTACTGTCTATACTTACAGCAGTTTTTTTTAATTTTTCTCCTATTCCGTAGTTAGTATCTTTCTACTCAGTTTTGCTTTCTTGTTTCTCTCGAAAACCCTGAAAACTGAGCCCACTCAATTTAGATTTTGTGACCCACTGTTTACGACTGACTCTTTCTAAATTATTACGATGTCCCTTGTTAGATGTAGTGTTTTCATGCTAGATGCAGGACTGTTTATTTGGTTATTGTACATTAATAAGTCATTTTGCCAAACAGAGATAAGATATGTGATATGGTGGAATAGTCTGACTACGCATGACTATCCGGCTGGCGTTCATTTGCAATTTGCCTTTGTAGATTTGAAAAAAACGGACAGCGCATGTCATTCAGCCTTCTCAGTTGTGCAGGCTGGCAGTATGAGCCAGCGAAGTTCGTACGAGTGTTAGATAGGTTTTCTTAAATCATATGTCATATCGCCTTCCATAAGGAGTTCCTTATTTAGAACATGATATACGCATCCATTTGACTTCGTAATTGAAATTTCTTTCTCTAAAATGATACCTTGTCATAATTCTGACCTTTGATGTCTTCCGACATGGCTCCAGATAAGAAGGGGTAACAGAGATAATTAAGGGATAATTTTCCAAATTTCTCCATAAAAGCATATGGTGTGATCCATCATTAGAACCGTCTCACCGAGACGGTTCTAATGAGGGGTCACAACATATGTTTCTATGAGAAATCAGAAAAAAATTATCTTAAAATTCGCCTCAAAATTCCACCTTATCTGAAGCTCTGTCTTCCGATGCAATAAGTGTGACCACGTAAAAAATAAATGCATCGAAATAGTAAACTAACATTAATTTACATAAATCATAATTTCGGAGGTTGATTGAAGTTATTTAATATAATAAATCACCCAATTATTACTCCGGGTGTTCGCAATTTTCAATATTTCAAAATAAAAAAGAAAATAAAAAGTCGGCAGTGTTGGGCAAGAAATGCCGTGTGTCGCATGCGTTTAAGGTCAATATATATAGGTAGTCCTGGGTTCGAGTCCATTTGACCTGTTTATGATCTCAGCTCTTCCTCTCCTTTCCCAAATAAACAGTGAGCGATGTCACTATAATCACGCCTGGTAAACTATCACAGGTACCTCCGGCGGAGGTACCGATAAAAAGTTGTGACAGGCATCTGGAGCTGCCTGTGACTGTCACAAAAAATGACAACATACGGTAGGTATTCCTTTTTTTTTTTTTTACAAAATACAAAATAACCAGGGAGTTTATCAAAAATCAAAAAGTGCTATTCGATCCTTATAGACATAAAGTTTTGTTACACATCATATCCCCCAGACCTTTCCATATTGACCAAAGATACGACTTTTGAAGTGGCTTTGATGTCAGCCCAGAGTACTCAAAACATAAAGAATTCGGTCGTTTTTGGTCTTAAATGCAGTGATCTTGCATACGAATCTGTTTTTCTCGGTACACTGATGCTAAGGGAACCTCCTTGCCCAAATATAAATGTCGATTGACTACAAATAAGGCTTGATTTTTCAAAACAACAGCTGGAAGTGCCTGCAATGGCGTGGAGGTGCCTGTGATGTAAGAAAATATAGTGAAAATCTGAACAGTTATTGCAGCTGGAAATACTGACATACTTCTTCCCTAGACAAGA
Organism: Ctena decussata; assembly: GCA_963989385.1. NCBI lineage: Eukaryota > Metazoa > Mollusca > Bivalvia > Lucinida > Lucinidae > Ctena > Ctena decussata. The sequence continues at coordinate 3,708,547 of OZ022502.1, read as the reverse complement.
GCCTGGAAAGAATCATTCATTTAACGTCCTAATAAGCTATCATGATGCGTATATCATGAAATTACATGTTAAAATTCCTAAAACACCATCTCAAAGAGTTATTGCCATTTTGTTTCCGCTTCTGCTAGTCAAACCGTTGACGAATTTCACATAGTTGCTGAAAATTAACTGCCTAATTCAGTGTTAGAATCCTTATAAAATGTGCACTTAAATAAGAGTCAACATTTTTGTGAATGGTGATGACTGATAGGGAGGTGCTGCCTGTGAGTCATTCCAACTCGTTAGAAATTGTCGAGGTCACACGTCATGCCAGCTACACGTATGCTGTGTCAAATGGGTCAAAATTACCGATACCCGTCAACAGGCATACACGAACGGGTATCTACAGTGTTGATCCTGTTGGTACCACATATGCATGTCGTTCGTATGTGTCGTATGACGCTCGCATGTGTTAACTTTGTGGTAACTGGAGTGATAGGTGCTACAAGTGATTCAGCCTGGCTATTTTCGAACTGCTGGCGCTAGAATCTAAATACATCCATAAGGCCTACAGATTACATCATCGGCAGGTGACATATTCTCAGCATTACACCTTTTAGTATGTTGAAGAGATCAGAATCTTTCTGTAAATAGTCTCCAAATAACCACTGCATCAAATTTGGTAACAAAAGAACACTTTTACTACATAAAATATTGTTGTTTTTGCAAACGTTTCGAGTAGTTTGCATGGCATGTGACCTGGACAATTTCTAACGAGTCGGAATGACTAACAGGCAGTCATCACCATTCACAAAAACGCTGCCTCTTATTTAAGCGCATTTCATAACTATTCTAACACTGAATGAGGCAGTAAATTTCAACAGCTACGTACAACTCGTCAATGTTTGACTAACATATATGGAAACAAAATGGGCAATAACTCTTGGAGATGATATGCTTTGGATTTTGGATTTCTGTTGTAAAGCATTCATGTTACGTGTTCTTATGTCCGCTTGTCTGTAGTCTTCTAGCAATAAGGTCACCTGTACAGCTGCCCACTTTGCTTTATGGTTTGTTTTGTAATTTAAAACATAAAATTGGTAAAAACAGAAGTTAGCGTTGTTTTCATTTGGGGTCGGTGGATGACCACCTGTCAGGGAAAGAGCTGTTTATTTGGTCTACCATGCGTGTCTTTAATGAACTATTGCCAATGTATACTTACCTCCATCTTGGTTTTGAGAGCAGGATGTAGAATCTGATTGTATAAGTTCATGATCATTGTCTGTCGTTTTAACAAAAATGAGCTTGATATACGCATTATGATAGATTATTGCGACGTTGAATGAACGATTCTTTCAAGGCAGTGGTCTACAGATGAAGAATATCAGTATTTGCAACTGCAATAAATCTTCAGATTTTCGCTATATTTTCTTACATCACAGGCACCTCCATGCCGTCACAGGCACCTCCAGTTGTTTTTTTACGGAATCCAGCCTTATTTGGAGTTTATCGGCATTTATATTTGGGCAAGGAGGTTTACTTTACGTCAGTGTGTCCAGATAAACAGATTCTTATGCAAGAAAAGTGCATTTAGACCTAAACCGACTGATATTTTTCTTGTTTTGAGTACTTTCGACTGACCTTAAAGCCATTTCAAAGGTCGTATCTTCCGAATATATGTAAAGTTCACGGGGGTATATTGGGTGACAAAATTTAATGTATATAAGGGTCGAATAGCATTCTTTGATTTTCAATAAACGCCCTGGTTATTATGTATTTTGTCAAAAAAGAAGAATACCTACCTTTTTTTTTGTCTATTTTTGGACCGTCACAGGTAGCTCCGGATGCCTGTCACTTGTAACAGTTTATCGGTACCTCCGCGGAGGTACCTGTGATAGTTTACCAGGCGTGTATAATGTCGGGTGCAGACGAACATGCACATGTACGGTAAGTCTAATACTCAATAGTTTTCAGACCTAGATTTTAACTTTTCAAAATTTAGCCTCTAAAAGTTAATATAGAAAACATTCAAAGGCAAGTTGAAAAAACAACAAAACACTGCTTGTCCTCCTGTAATTATGACAGACAACTCGCCAACGCCCGTTAGTTAGCTATAATACAGGTGAACAGTGCCCTGACTAGCATGTGCACAGATGTATCCTGCTAAAGCTCGCAAACAGTGTAGAAGCAGCTTACACCGTTTTTTTCCGACAATCGAATGGACAATGCCGGATATTTTATAAGTGAGAGGGAGTGCACTAAGGATCCAGGCAACTGGGAAACTAATGCAATTTCAGTTGTAACTCTTCTTGGAAATGAACAGGTGCCGATTTACTCAGCATCTTAAGCCTAAGATTTTCGTAACTTCCTGATGTTTAATAAACGGGCACCTGTTAAAAAATCTAGTCTCCAGCTGGACTCAAACCCACGACTCCGTGATTGGAATCGAGAAGGCTAACTACTCGGACAACTTTAGCATGAAATATTTCGCAATGAGCAAGGTCTCCACTGGATGGTATAAAATTGTTATACCATAGTTTGTACGCGTGCAGGCGGACAAACCACGGTATAACTATTACTTTCAAGCTGTTTTGCAAGGGATACCGCGTACAGTCATACATACTGAAGAGAAGCCGCATTTTGTTTCTTTCCTCACATTGTCAAAGATCATCTTGAATTATGAGACTGGATTTTGCCTCGGAAAAATAAGAACAACCCCAAAAATCTAGATTTTTTGGATTGCTTTGGATGAGAAAATACATCTTATAGTAGTACAGTAACAAAAAAGTGTGTGTGTGTGGGGGGGGGGGGTGTTTTCTTTTTTCTTATTAATTTTTTTTTGAGAGGCAAAGACGTCATATAACTGAATAATATAGTACCACTTTTTGCTCTATTATCCATTTGATGCTTGTATTTTAATGATAGATATATTTTAAGCTGAACTATTTTATGTATTAGCAATTTTTCAGTAATAAAAACATATTAACAGATAAGATCAAATTTACCGAACTTAACTTATTTTTAATTCTGTCTTATTTGTATTTCGTTAGATCAAGTTACAACTTTGAGGTATGTTTGAAAGATGTATTTAAATAATTTCGTAATTTCAAGAAAGTTTATGGGTTATTATCGTTTAATGTATCTACTTAAAATTTATTTATGAAGTTTAATATTAAATTTAACAGATCATCACGACCTTAAAACATCTCCAGACACAACTACTCTGTATGAAAAAGGAATAAATCATACAAATATATAAATAAATTGAATTAAAGACCATCCAATGTGTTTTAAAAAATCCGTACACGTATCGAGCTGTTTATTACCTTCACAAACTCGAGAGCATGAAACGGTTAGGCTCCATTAATCGACAGCTGCACACGGACCGAATAACTTGTCTATCAATTACACGAGAATCAAGGGCAAGGGTTCTAGCCATGTAGAATCGCCCTCACCCCATCAACTCCCAATTTCCAGTATTTTATTACTAACCGGTTCGAGGCGGTGCTTCTGTGGTCTAGTCTTGTTTGATTGTGATCGCCTAATTACATGTAGCAGCTGCAGCTTTGCTTTCTGTTTTTTGTTGTCAAGAAACCATAGAAAGGAGGTAAAATAGATGTTTTATATGTTTTATGTGAAGTTTTGGTTCAAATTGTATTTTTATGACCCTCTGCAGATACAGAATCAAAAGCGAGGATTTGTTAATTCGATTTGTCCTACCACCCAATCATCGGGAACTTATAACTGACCGTTCCAAGGCGATGCTTCTGTAGCAGATTTTTATTGCCGTTGTTGGTCCACATTCTCTCAATCCTTGACTGTTTGTAACTTTATTTGAGTACCATCGTGGCCATCCGCTGGAAAAGAGCTGACCTCTTGTCTTTTCGCTAGTCTTGTTTTGCTTCATGTTTTATTTCTTTTCCCATTCGGTATTCATGCCAGGATATGGTAAGGGACTGTGTCGTTCCTTTGTTGTTGCCTTCTCATCCACTCTACTTGTGTCTAGTATACCGTGTTAATCCTAATAAACGCCCCTGCTCTAATCCTTCCCCGAAATTAATGTTATATTAATTTGCTTGATTTCATGATATCCTCTTTGCTTCTTTGGGTGAGGTAGGGCTTTTGAAATGGGATCTGCTCTTACAGGAAAGAATTTTCTCCTACAGGAGCAAATTCTTTCCTTTAATAGTTGACCTCCCCCTATGAGAAGGAAGGTAATATATTAGAGCTGCATACACAGTCACCTAAATGAGTTTATTAGAGGTATTTTAGCAGTGGCTGATTTGCTACACTTTGGGCTCGAAACAACGCCCTTTTTTGTAAATGCAACGCCCCCGGGGCGTTAATATGATTAATACGGTATGTACTAGCATAGTATACTTATGTAAAGTCAGATAAAGAAAAGAATAATTGCAAACGTCTTATACATGAGAAAATAATATCATTGTTGCAGTTTAATGCTCTTTTGCATTATGCCTAAGAAATAAGTAAAATATTACTTGTGGAGAAAGTCATAAAACACACAAAAGCCCGCTTTTCTGAAACCCTTTGCTCCACCAAATCATACAGGACGTTCTAATGAAGATACTATGACTTGCCTGAGACATAGAGAACGGTTCGTATGCCTGTACGGACAGACAATCCATGAGCTTTTGAAGCTGACCTGTACATGTTCATTTTGTAACATCTTAACGTGTATGGGTACACCAAACGATGTATGGGTACTCAGAAATATATTCGTGAACTCCTGTCTGCTTCCCTGGGGGACATAGCCCTTCCAAAATGAGGCGACTCTGAAAGAAAAGAATTAGGTACCTTAGGAGCAAACTATTTCTTTTCAAAGTTGACCCCAACGGAGAAGGGTGACAAAATTGAAAATGGGAGAGTTGCTTCCCTTGAAAATGCATGCACTGACCTTAAAATAGGTTTTCTCATGTAATAAATAAATAAAGATCGCGATGTAAATCTATTAACTTTGCCTTTGCATTTAAATATGTAAGGATAGTGCGAAAAAAAAGATGGACTGATTATCAACGGTGTATAAAAAGATCGCATTCATTTTTGACAGAAAAATGCAAAATTTAGCGGCTCCTTGTTTTTCAGCTAGCTCAAATTTCCCTGCTTTGCTTAGAAATTAGATCTAACTTGTAACAAATTTTATTTACTGTCATTTTTGTGCCATTATATATTACTTGCTATATTTTGTCTTTTGTGCGGTGTCTCCAGGCGCGTGGAGAGAGGCCGGAATTTAATCTAGTCCCGGTGATTGCTGCATCAGATAACACTTGGGTCGTGGCGGGCGAGTAGGTGTTTTACCCACAATGAAACGCGAAAAGACATAGTCTCGCCCCTGCAGCATTCGATCATGCAATCAAATAGAAGTTTTCTTGAAGAGCATGTTTAGCTGATGGGGAATGTCTTGTTCAGCCGGCGCGAATGTGCAGGCTGATCTTAGTACCAGCTAACCGCATTGGGTGTAAAAGACATTTATGCTTGATACGCCAAACATGGAAATCTTGCAGTTTACTGATGATTAAAAGTCAACATGTCGCTGATAACATCTCGGTTTGACAAAATAAGGCCACGTTGTGAGCAAACCAGTATTAAGGCATGCGAACTGCGCATGCGCAGACCAGACCGCGCAGACGCGGTCTAGTCAGAGCATGTGCAATTCGCCCATGAAACACCCAGATCTTGTAGATTCTATAAGGCGACCTGAGCATGCCCTGGCGAGACTGAGGCTCCGTCGCACGAGCGCAGCTTGTGTTTTCATGAGACAGGCTTTCTCACGCCGTGCCTGAAATATGGATTAATAAAGCAATTTCATTAATTCATAAGGCACAGCAAAATACAGGTACATAGGGGTTTATCCTGTTTCTAATCTCACAAATTATTATACTGGCATTTATGAAAGTAACTGTATATTATTAGCTTATTACATGTAGATGCGCGAACCCATTTTCGAAACAACACAAAACAAAACAAAAAAGAAGGTAAAGTAACTAAAGAAAACCAGGAATAACGCAAGAGTTCACCAATATAAAAGATGATTTTCACCTTGACGAAGAAGTTTGGGTGTGTGTGTAGTGTGTGCGTATGTGTGTGTGGGGGTGATGGCTGACGGGGTGCGGAATGGGATGAAGGACACAAGTTTGCGGCATGCGTTTTAACTCAGAAACAAATGTACCCAGCCCTTGTCTTCCGTCGCTTTTAATTTCAAACCAATTCATGCAAATATTTTGGTCAGTCCGTTCATAATCAGTCTTTTCTTGTGGTTTAATAGCCAGTCAAAATCCTTTCATTGTAAACAAAATATTAGTATTTCCTGCTTGAAGTTGTTTAAATAAAATAACTTAATCAAATTTTGACCGATTTCAGATTTTTTTTGACTTTGAATAAGATACAATTTTTAAAACGTTGACATTTTGATCCGTGTAAGCTGTTTTGAATTTTGACACATTCCAAAGATTAAAAATATAAGTTTCTATGGTTTTAGCCTCTTCAAGTCCATCAAGCTATTTGCTGAAGGTTTATGAAGCCATACTGGTTTTAGAATTGATATCATAATCCATTTTAAGTTGTTGGAAAGTGTGGATATGATTTAAAGGGAAATCGCCTCAATGTTCGTGCACATACATTTTGACGCAGCGTCATTGTTTCCTGCTATGGTTATCATGACGTCGTTTGCCGTAACGCTAAAACGTTAACGTCACTTTCGAAGACAACATGCATGGGCTCTTTGTTGAAACAAACGTATAAGTGTTTTGCGACAGAAAAATGGTAAATATATAAAACTGGACAAAAGAAAAAATACGACAAAAATGGGGCTGAAGAATTTTATACGGAAAAGAGAGCGCCAATTTTTTTGGCGGGTAGTGTGTAATTTTTTAGGAATTAAATGTCAGGTAAGGAGAGGATGTGAAAACTGCAAGTGAGTTTTGAATCTCGTAATTACTTAATGCAAGTATAAATATAAATAAGGACTTGGTACCGTTTGCTTGAGTCATGAAATACCCATGCAAACAGTGAAAGCGGAGATTAGATTGAGCAAATGCGCAGGCTGATCTTAGCTTTTATTGTTAGCTCATGTTGTTACGGTAATTTGTTTTGTCTTTTTCTTTTCTTTTTGAATAATTGCTTCTAAGATTTAACGCAAGTGACATAAGACGATCAGCCATATTGTTCTCGTAAGATACAAATTTTACAACGGCTAGGCAGCGACACTCTTATTTTCACTAATCGCCCTAGACTTTCCACAGGATTCATAGATTGTCGATGCGGACAGGGAAAAATTATCAAAATGCATATCCTCCATGATTGGTCTCATCATTAAATGATAAATTGAAATCATGCACCACGGACAAAGCTTTGCCGTGAAAATACATGCCGGGCAGTGGCCGGGTCCAACAAGTTGAATGTTTGCACATAAACTTGTTCATCAGATATAAATGTGATATAATCTGGAACAAGAAAAAAGTTCGAAATTCTATGAGAAATAACAATGAAAGTGCTGCCTAGTTTCAGTCCTTGGAATTTCTCTCATTAATGTGTTGTCTGCATACCAGAAAATTTTGAAGGCGACAATTTCATATAGACTATATGTTCAAGACATAAGAGCGTTGCAGAATTGAATAGGGAATTGTATTGCATTGCTATAAAAAGCATCGAAAGGTAAGAGCGCTATCCATATGGCCGTTGATGGCGCCAAATAGAAAGCGACGTCAACGCATAAAACATTGACGTCAACGCGCTTATATGAAAACCGCACGAAATAAAAGTGGTTTTCCTTCCATAACTCGAATATTTGGTCGATTACCTATATTTTTTATTTGCTTATTTGCACGAGGTGGATCATTCCTTTACTATATCAAAAGTATATATAAATTTCAATGGTGGAACTTTTTATATTGAAGAAATTCCACGTTTTTTCCAATAATGGAAAATGGCGGGAAACTAAAAACTGAAAATAACCCATATAATGAGACATACGACGATGACAATTTTGATAGGCAAACAAAGAGACAAGAAAGAGGAGTTAATTAATCTTTATTTCGAAACGATCGGTCATCTATTTTCTCGGATAAAGTGTTCGTAATAGACATAGTCATGTTTTAAACAGGCACATAGATGGCGCTGCGTTATCTCAAAAAGTAGTACGGTGACCCCATTTTTTTATTTCATTTTTTCACTTAGCATATAATATTCTTCCACTGTGTGAAGTTTCAACAAAATTTCAATGGCAGTTTTTATAGGGTGATTTCCCTTTAAATGTATCTCTTTCAAAGACACATGCCAGTGTTAGGTGCACGAGCTCTGCTTTTTGATTGATTTGATGCTTAACGTCCACGGTAAACAGCTATGGTCATGTCGGGAAGGTCAGTTAACCTAAGCGGTTAACCAGTACTAAGTGCACATTCTTTCGCCAGTAACTGAAATTGCCCTCCTTAAATCAGCGGAACGAGAAACGAAAGTATGTGGCCAGACCGGGTTTCGAACCCAGGACCTCTGGCTTATGAGTCCGGTGCCCTTCCGATTGCGCTACGCGGCCCGGCAACACAAGCTCTGCTATGGGAAAGAATTGTGTAAACAGCTGAAGCTCTGGTTAGCCGACTGACACTCAAGGACTATAATCAGCAGGGTCAATACACGTTTAGTGCGAAACTGAACTACCTGATCAGACTTTTGCTTTCTGGTTCTTCTTTGTTTGCGCATGTTTCAAGATACTTTTCCAATGGCGCTTCCCAAATATATTCAAACACACAGCATTACCTTTGGCTAGGATTAAATTTACTACTATATACTGCTAATAATAATAATGATAAAAATGATAATGATGATAATAACGATAAAATAGTAGTAAGAAAAGTATCATAGCACGTTACTTTGTTTAGAACCGCCGCTGGAATCAGACAGGGGTGCATTCTGTCGGCTACTCTCTTTAACAGCTTCTGGAGAGAATCATGTCCTGATCCATTTTATCGTTGCATTCGTTATGCGTTCTCTTACATTTCCAATTCTCTGTATGGTCGAGTTTGTGACATCGTTGACGTAGCCGACCATAAAAAGAGAGCGTCTCCAGTCACAGATCATATGCTATAGAATAATCCGTGCATCTTTTAAGGTCTATGAATACATCTCCATGTTTTCCGTTATTTGTACATAGAGAAAAACTTCTGTAACTTCCTGTTTGTTTCCTTCCCAGGGATGGCGTATATTCTTAAAGGAAAGAATTTCCCTCCTTTAAGAGCTGACCGTCTAAACGCAAATTTGGTTTCCTTTACCCCATTTATGCCTAGTGTCCCATGAAAGGGACATTGGCAAACAGTGAAGACTCAGCTCAGCGCCACACGCCACAGAACGCGGCGTCTGATCAGGGTCTACACGTTTTACGTAAGACAAAGTTGTAGTTTCCCTTAAATTAAAAATGCTACAATTAAACTAAACATGGAGCCATATTCATAAAACAACTTAAGTGGTTGCTATGCTGTTGCTAAGGCTAAATTTCTTTGAAGGAGATTCCCTTCAACTATGAAATTTGCTCTGGAGGAACAGTCTTACTAAGACTGTTCCTCCAGACCAAATGTCATAGTTGTAGGGAATCTCCTTTATAGATATTTAGCCTTAGCAACCGCATAGCAACGACTTAAGTGGCTTTATGAATACGGCCCCAGAGATCCCTCAATTGACAAATGTACTCACACAATTTATGAATATAGAATATTCATTTGGGCATAAATGGGTTAAAAGTTGATTCCCATTGAGAAGGAAATAAAAAAATAGTTTTGCAAAGTTTCTTTCCCTGACAATATATCCTGGAAAAGGTATAAATGAATTATAGAGCCACAGTAAGAAACAATGGCGATAACGTATCTGTAAGCCTGTCATAGCTGTCAATATCATTAGTACATATCAGTGTTCATAAATCATGAGAACTTTGTCGTGTTTTGTTTTTTAATTAAACCGAGGGTGTGTCACCGGTGATTTTGTTGTTTGAAGCAACGACCACTTGCCATAATTTATTCGCAAGAGGATGACTCCCTGTATTTTCCAAGAGAGCGAATTCTCTTACGACACAGTGTGCACAATGGTTGAGCTTTGCCATTAAAGTGCGCATACATGAAGGTGATAAGACTCATTTTCACCGGAAGATCTGTTGAAGATTTCATATACATGTTTCCCCAAATGGCAAAAACATACGGTTGTAAGCCAAAATCGAAAATAATTTATCAAGTCTTTTTTTGTTATCTTTTCAATGGCTTGCCAATAAACATCACCCAAAACAAAGGTTAGATCATATATGTCACCAGATTAGTAATAAAACATAAAGAGAAAAAAAATAGTAATAATGAAAAAAAATAATAGCGAAACAATACCAAAACAAAAAGGAAACAGCCCGACGTTTAATATCATCAAATTTTCGTCTGAAGTTGATCTGAATATAATTTGCTGCAACATAGTAAAACCAGTCTTTATAGCCCGTTAACTGTCCATATTTTCTGTAAGTTATCGTATAGCATTTTGTCTCTGATGTTTTTCTTTCTTCTTTTCCGCGTATACTTATTTATACTGTCAGTAACAGCTTCCATATTGCGTATTATTGCTTTATATTGCACATTATTGTTCATAATTTTGTAATAATGACATCTAATTTTGTATTAACTTCAACAAAATCCCAAATAAACATGTTAATATGCATAAGGCAGACGACAGTTACTGGCTGCGCGTGCAGGCTGCTAAGCGACGGGGTCACTGGCTCTCCGTTAACAAGGTCATCACTTCCGACTTCAAAGCTCCGCAGTAACTGTCATACGAAACCTTAAAAATGCCAGTAAAACTACAGAGGGAAATCTCTAAATAACAACAAGAAAATAGATATAAATGTCGCTATTTTTGACACCAGCGTAAGTGCCTTTGCATGTTGGTTTAAATTTTGAATAAACAAGGCGGCGTTTATAAAATCATTTATACCAACCAATCGATCAATAAGCTAAAATTTTACTGAAATGAACTTTTTGGTATTATCTTGTAGATTTTTTTTTTTTACAAAACAAAGTACGTTAACAAAATTTCCACCAATAGAAATCATTCCAGGAAAAAGGTTGCCGTTTGCAAATCGATTTCCGGCTCGAAGCTCAGGCATTACATGTACACGCAGCCTCTGTTTGAATAGAGCTGTGCTGTATATCTGTACAGGGGTAATAGCAGTTGTTGACCAAGCCAGTCAGTTAGCATACATGCAAATGTTGTTGTCTACCAAAACTACCGACAGCATTGTCAGCTCGATCTAATGTCAGTAATGATAGTATCACTAGTATCATTTACCATTACTGGTATGAGTACTGGTATGAGGTCGACCGAACTCTCGGTCAACAGCCACTTGATCGGTCGACAGCACAGGTAAGAAATTACTCTCTCTCTCTCTCTCTCTCTCTCTCTCTCTCTCTCCCACTCGTGGTCTGTATACTTTGGAGTAATATCTGCTGATAAGAATTCGGAATCAGTAACAAAATCAACACATGTTTTCAAACTTTCAGTGTTTTATCTTGAAATTTACAGTGCGCTTGAAGGAAAATAAGACGTAGTTTGTGTTTCAGCCACCGTGTAAAGCGCCCACTCTGAACTGAAAGGAAAGCCACCTCAGGTTTTTTCAAAGCAGTGAAAACGGAATGTTGGAAAATCATCGTTCTCAACTAGTTGCTTTTCTGCGGCAACTTTGTTAGAACCTGCCCTGCAAACTACTTGATTAAAGCATCTTTGAGCGATATTTGTATGCACGTGATCCTTAAAATTTTCAAAAAGCCAGCACACTTTGCAGTATAAGAGTGATGCGTGTGGTAAATTTGCTAACCATTAGGTCGGCTATGTCTGAGAAACAAATGTAGATCTAGTTCAGACTGCTCGCAGTCTGATCAGGGTCTACACTGTTTGCCAGTCCATCTGCATCAATAGGAATCATTGCTACATTGAAAAAAATGTTGAATTTTTAGGGCAGTTGCAATAGGAACTTAGATGTCCCACTTTTTAGAAGCATTACGAAATAGTTTTCTGTCTTGCTAAGAAATGGCCAAACCCACCAAATGCATGATAATTATGCCCCGCAGTTTCTCCTGAAATCTTCATGGCGCTGTTCCCTCAAGCTGCACCTTTCAATTAGCTCCTACCCATACATATATTTAGCCACAGAGCCACCCAAGAGTTTCCGCGCTCAGATGCTAATTTCTATTTTCTTTTTAGTTTTCTTTCAAAACTTGATTATCTTTAGTTTAAAAGCTTCTTCAAGTTTCTTAATAATAAAAACTCATTTTCTTTATCACTCTGACTGCAGCCTATGATTTAGTCTGATCAGCCATAATGGTATCGTAAACCGCGACGCAGAAAAAGGTTGAGAATGCGTATGGGAACAACCGTGTGTAAGAGCCTTTACAAAGGCTCTTACACACGGCTGTTCTCACACGCATCATGTCTGGTAAACGCTCAATTCCATTCCCACATTAAAAAGAGAGAAAAAACAAACAAACAAACAAAAAAACAAAAACAAAAAGAAAACAAAAAAAAAAAAAACAAGCGCCAATAACAAGCCAAAGTAAAGCAATACCATTCAGTTCGTATGGATGTCAAGGAGATTTGTGAACAATATTTGCTTCGAGGTAAAAAACAAAACAAAAAAAAAAAAACTGGTAGAATCCTCACAAAACGCCAGAAAGTAGGTTTGGCCACTTTCAGGGGTTTAGTGAGAACTCCACAAGGCTATTTTTTCAAGGCTGATTTTATACTTATAACTTCATATATATATACGAGTCAAACATCATTATAGCTTTTGACAATCCATTAACAAAAGATTGAATTTTTAAAGTAAAAACTTTCCTACTGGGAATGGAATCGCGAGTGACTTAACTGTTGTTACCATGGAGATACACATACTGGCTTGTGTCGTTGCTGTTTCGCAGATGCGTTTTGCACCCATGTTTATATCGTATCTCATTTTGTGTGTGACAGCGATCGAATACAGATCCATATCAGTCTGTGCATGGCCACCGTCCGTGCAGGGTCTGCGTGTTCATGCATTTTGGTGACGCACTACATTCACGCATGCGCATTCTGATATACGTCTGTGCTGTGTGCTTATTAAGCTTACCAAAAGGTATATTTGATCCGACGTGGCTAATTTCAGATTGGTAGGGTAATTTTGGTGTTTACTCGAGCAGAAAACCCATTTTGACATAGGTGAAACCCGAGCCCATATGTCGTCTGCCCGCTTCTCGTCTGGCGAAAGCTAAATCACATGGTGGAGTTATTTATGGGCACGTGGGCTGTATTTACATGAAGCAAAATTATCCCTTTCTACCCATTCAGGTCACTTTACCAGTGGAAAACAATTACATGCCCCCATAAAGTTTTCTTTGATAAATATATGCCTGGGATTTTACATCCGGGCACGAAAGGACAAGATACGTTCTGCTGATGCATGGTCTATTAAGCATCGTCTCAGAACGAAAATAATAAGTTTTTGCTGAAAGCTAAAAGAAAGAAAGACAACAAAACGCTATGGAAAAAAATGGCATCATAAAGCATGTGCAAACACATGGTTCAGAAAGTGCAGCACAGTCTTATCAGTGAGTCGCATGCGTATGAATACACGCTAGAGGACAGCGAGACTCTGACCTGAAAGCGCGAATGTGCAGGCCAAGGGCGTAGCTACCTATACGCAAATACGCAGGTGCGTATTGAAATTTTGTCAAATTGACAAAATTTCAACACACACCTGCGTATTTTCATGCTGAAATGTTGTTAATTGGGCATAATTTTAATGCTAACTGCCAACAGACCGAAAATTTGATATATCTTAGCGGATTAATCCCCTATCATTGCCCTCAGTGAGTATAAAGCATAATTGTGCGTACAGTGTAATTGCCCCTAGCTACGCCCCTGCAGGCTCATGTGAGCCTCTGCTGTTCATTCCGTAAGCATATTTTGTGCCTTCGTGCCTGCATGCGTACGTGTGTTTCTGTTTGTCTGTGTGTCTCTGTTACGCCCGAAATATGAACATATCGATATTAACTATGGAGAACATTTCTTGTAGTAAATAATTTCACAACAAAACCAAGACAAGAATTCCGCGGAACGCTATGTCGCACCTGATTTGCACCTTCACTTTAAGAACTTGATAAAAGTGTCATTTTGAAACATTTTGGTCAAAATCCATTCAGTAGTTTAAGAGATATTATTGTTTTCATGTTTTTCGCTATTTTTAGTAACGGTGGATGGTTGCCATCTTGGATGGTCAATTTGAAAAAATCATGAAACAGCTTCATGCAAAGATCATTTTGATACACATTTAGTCCAATTCCATTCACCGCCTCTTGAGATATTGTCATTTTCATATTGTTCTATTTTTCGTAACAGTGGCTGGCGGCCATCTTGGATGGTCTCAATTCGCTTAAATTTCAAAAAAACTCCATTTGAAGACCATTCTGACTAAATCTGACCTAAATATGTTCAGGTATTTATGGGATATAGGTTTTTTTGCATAAACTCGGACTCTTAACAGAAAGTAGGTCACTGTGACCTAATTCCGCTACAGATTTTTTTCATTTTGATTATTTTTAAAACCAAGGTCCCATTAATGCTCCATATAAAATTTCAGCCAACTATACCAAGCGGTTCTGGAGAAAAAAGTGATTTTATTGTTTATGCTATTTTTAGTAACAGCGGCCATCTTGGATTCTAGACCAAGCTGAATTTTATCATTCAGAAGCCCTGCAGTCTGGTCATGCAGCATGTGAAATTTGAGAACCATGGGTGCAGTGGTTTCAGAGAAAAAGTCATTTGAATGGACTTAAAATTTAGAGTCGACGTAAATGTGAACGGACGGACGGACGAACGGGTTGACGGACGGACGGACTGACGGACGGACGGAAAACCGGACACCTATATCGCACCTTGCTAGAGCAGGTGCGACAAAAATGATATCTATAGTTGAAAACTGAGAATGGAGGTAAAATATAATTCTCATCTCGACCGCGCATAATTCCAAAGAGACCCGCTACAGGTGTTTGCATGGCAGACAGAGGATTACTGAGTAGATATGAGCATGTGTATGGGTAGCATAATGTATACGTGCACTTTACCAGTGGATGGTCATGGCTTTACATCGTTTCAACCTTAGTGAATCCTGGGAAAGCTCAATAACGGTCTCCGACCAAATACATCGGGCAATTCTTGAGAAAACCTTGACCTCCGAGGGTTTCTCCTGTAGACACTTGAAAAGCAGATATAACTCATAAATGTCAGCTCAGATTTGATTGATAACTTGACAGCTACAAGAGTCGCTGGAGTCTGGAAGAAAACACAAAACTCCTTGGTAATGTTTACCATAAAGATTAAAATATTGCTCGATGATTATTATTAATCGTCCGTTATTGTTCGCTAGCAAGACCAACGGTACAGTGAAAGAGGTGACCTGAAATGACACGCCGGGACCACATACAAAATCATTCTCCAGGGTGTATAAAAATGCGATTTGTTTTTTCGATAGTATCAGTCTCGAGATATGGATTGTCACATTTTTAAACACTTTCCAAAGTTCACATTCGCTGTTGTATTGTTATGCGATCGTTCTTTTTGTTTGCTCCTGTGATTAATTTTTATGTTAAATGAATAATTCATATCCAAGAACAAACATCTCTTTCCTTTCTCGTACCCTCATGAAAAAGCCGAAAAAATATGTATAATTAGCAACTTTATAATTAATGTTAAATATGTGAGAAAGTTTGGAAATACGATGCTGAAGTTTGCAGATTTTGGGTTCAGCGTGTCACTTTTCAACTTTGTTTGTTTTTATTTGAAAATATCTAAAATTTTATGGGTGACTTTTCATTTTGATACTTTGCATGTAGGAGCTCCGGTAGCTTAGTAGGTTAAGAGCTGGCCTACTGGTCTAGCGGCCCCGGGTTCAAGCTCTGCTGGAAGCGAAAATGTTTCCAACCTATATTTAACATAGCATTTCATTGTTACCCTCCCATCGTTCTGATATGATTGAAACACTGTTGAAAATGACGTAAAATCGCAAGTCATACATCTATACTTTGCATATTAGCATTCAAGTACACATGTGGAAACTTTAAACATTCCAAGAATTGAAACACCTAAATTGAGCCGCGACACGACAAAACCAACAATGTGGTTGTGTGCCCAGCGCAGACTCAGATCAGCCTGGGCATCCGCCCAGTCTGATAAGAGTCTTCGCTATCCGCATGGAGGTAGCTTATACCCTTAGCTACCCTTTAAGCACTTAACGAAGAGTCTGGTCAAACTGGACAGATGCCCAGGCTGATCTGAGTCTGTGCTGGGCGCACAACCACATTGTTGGTTTTCTCGTGTCGCGGCTCATATTACTGTAATTGTTCTATAAATAGAACAGTTGGTTCAACGAGGCAGAAATATGTCTAACAGATGCAGATAGAATGGCAACCAGAGCAGGCTTTAGACTGGTTTAGATTTATTCTAGATCATCGTCTTTTTTATCATTTAGACCTATTTTGATACTAGTCTTTGAATCGACCGCCCAATTAAAATTATGAAATTTCCGTATGCTTTCCTCTGGTTTCGTCACCAGATGTTGTCAGGGTCACTGATGAGGCCTTATTAGCCGAAACTACATAATCTGGCCCATGTTCACTCTTCTGAATGTTTTCTCTGCTCCTGAAGGAACTCTTGAACATTTTAATTTATTTGCAGAATCAGTCTTATCTTGGTCTGCACTGTTTTTTCAAACCTTCTGTCCCAGTAATTACAATTTTACGGAAGCTTCATGTGCCGCCATCTTCTATATCTGCCCGGATCCAGGGGGCGGGCTTTGGGGCTTAAGTAGCCTCCGTCGTCCGTCCGTCGTTCGTCAAAATTTTCAAACATCTTCTCCAAAATTGCTTGGACAGTCATAGCCAAATCTGATATGGAGCCACTGTGGGATGAGGGAATGAGTGTTTACTGGCGGAGTCTGGGTCGCAAGACCAAAATGGCCGCCACACCCATAGTATGGTAAAAAAACTGTAAAAATCTTCTCAAGAAATGGAAGGCCAATGCCCAGGTGGCTTGGTGTGTAGCATCGAGGACTCTGGCCAAATATAATTCGTTGAATGATGATTCTGCGATGACCTTGACCTAAATTATGGCAAGGTCAACTCTGGTACGTTATGCTTTCATATGAGAAAATTCTTAAACAGTGGATTTCTCAGAAACTACCTAAGACTAAGGCATAATGTTTGGGAAACTTGGTTAGCTAAATGAGCAGATGAAGATAAAATTTTGCAAAAGATCAAGGTCATTCCATGACCTATGTTAAAGGTCAATGAGATGCTGTTGTTTGTCAACAGTATCAACATCTTCTCCTTTGATGACACAAGGCCGATTGTAAAACCATATTTCAAGTGTAGCCTTCCTGTGTCAGGGGAACGAAAGTGGTGGCCTTGGTCACATGATCAAATGGCCGCCATGACCATATATAGTAAAAGCCCCTTAAAAAATCTCTGTCTCCAGAACCTTAAGGTCAATGGCCTTGAAACTTTGTATCCGACATTAAGAACTCAGATTTTACAACTTTTGTTCAATTAACCTTGACCTTGTTTTATGGCAAGGTCAACTTTGTTTAGTTTTGCTTTTGTATGGGAAAATGCTTAAACAATGGATTTCTCAAAAATTATTTAAGACTAAGGTATAATATACTATGCACAATAAATATAGCATTTTTTGTATGTGTCAGATCCACCATATTAGGATTTTATTGTCACTTTACTGCATAAAGATATAAAGGCCGATCATTCGAGATGGACTGGCAGGTAAAAGAATCAAGATTGCTCAATTGTAGCCTTTGAACTATCGTGACGTCAGCTTTTATGACCATTGTATCTGAACGACATTTATGATCATGTACAAAAGCCACAACCATAATGAGGCGGCTGGTTTGCTGTTAAAATAAAGGAAAACGCTCTAAAACATTTGAATATGCTACGAGTATGAGGTTTACAAAGTTCGAAAAATTGACGTTTTCCCTTGTTTTTACGTTATCGTCTTAAAAACTTGTTTCTAATCGGTATTTCTTGAATCCGTTTTGAGGGTATAATTGTTTGGTAGCTACCGATATGATAATGTAAACAATTCAGAAAGAAAATTCTTCCTGGCTACTGAGAATGAGTCAAAAGTCTCAGACTAACGTCATCATTTTCTCATTGTTACGTTATACTTCAATGAAGAAACTTCACAGTTAAATTAATCATGATGTGACCTTTAATTTTAGCCTATTGTTTTTCTCGGGTTTTGATTCTGCATTGAACTGAAGTACCCGTGAATCATTGCACATTGGACCGAATTAACACGTTTTAACGTCAATGGCGCATGCTAAGATTCGTCAGTTGTTGAGCTTACCCATATCTTGTACACAATCAATAGCTTTGACAAGAAAACTGAGCATGAAAATGTTGATAAATACCGTACAAAAACTCACATGCTTACCATTTTTATGGTGTTTTTCAATGGGTGCGAATTTCGGCTAATGACCCCTTCCGCGCTTATCGCTTTTCCCTTATATCGTTTTTAAAGATGGCTTCTGTAATCCCATGGTACATTGTATCTTAAGCCCCAAATACGGTTCCTTTCAATTCAATTTAATTTCGCTCGACGTTGCTTTTCAGTAATGAGAAAAATTGCAAAATATAAAAATTTGCAAAATATATTTTGCATAGTATATTTGGTATATACGACTAACTCAATGGGCAGATGCTGATAGTTTGTTGCTAAAGGTCAAGGTCATTCTTTGAACTTTGTTTATGGTCACTGAGATGTTGTCGCACGTCAGCATTTTCTCCTCTGAAGCTACTTGGCCGATTGAAGCCATGTTTAGTACGGAGCCTCCTTGGATCAGGTGAACGAAAGTTTGTTCAGAGGGCTTGGGTCACATGACCAAGGTGGCCGCCATGCCCATGTATAGTAAAAATCCTTGAAAAAGCTTCTCCAGAACCGAAAGGCCACTGACTTTGAAACATTATATGTAGCATTGAAGACTTGGGTCTTACGAAAATTATTCAAAGATGACTATGGATAAATGAGGATTTCTCAGAACCAATTTAGGCCAGATATACAAAACTTGATATATATAGTTAGCTTATTGAGCAGATGAAAACATTATGTTTCCAAAGATCAGTCATTTTTTAACCTTTGTTCAAGGTAACTGAGATTCTTTTATGTGTTAACATTTTCAAACACACTAGGCGGGTTGAAGCCATATTTCATATGAGCATTCCTGTGTCGAAAGAATGACTTTTTTCAGATGGTCTTGGACACATGACCAAGATGGCTGCCATGCTCATATATGGTATAATCATTAAAAATCTTCTTCTCAATAACCGAAAAACCAATGACCTTGACTCTTTGTATGTAGTATTGGGAACTCGGGCCCTACAAAGTTTATTCAAATGATGACCCTGCATTGACCTTGAGCCAATTTAAGGGCATGTCAGCTTTGGTTCCTTATGCTTTATATATATGGTTAAACAGTGGATTTCGTGGAACCTTTTAAAGGCCCCATATTGCTCTATCAGCATGAAAAAGTTTATCATGAGATATCGCTGCATGCTTCTCACTATAGTTTTGTCATTTAAAATGACCGTGATTGGCCAGCTTTAAACAAATAAAACATCCTTCAATTTCACATAAAAAGGGTTTGAAAACTTATTTGGGTCATTTTAGTTGGCAACTAAAATGACCTACTTTCGATTTCATAAAATGGTAAGAATACAACGTTCAGGCGTGGAGTCCCAATCACTATCCCGCCTATGTTTATATAGCATTGGTAGACGGGAAACCAGAGTAGGAAATTGTATTTTGTGTAGCGTTTTTTTTCTTTTTCAAAAACTTGTTTCTCTACTTTTTTGCCAGTTATATCACTCAATATATTCACACCAACCCTCATTTAATTACCAGACGTGAAGGTTGAACAGCTTTTTACAATGATTTGAATTTCAGCATTTTTACCGCTGATATATGGTGGCTGGTTTGTGCCATTTCGTCTTTTCGTCTTTTCGCCGCGAAAAGACGCCACGCGAAAAAACGAAAAGACGAAAAGACGCCATGCGAAAAGACGAAAAGACGAAAAAACGCCAGGCGAAAAGACGAAAAGACGAAATAACGCCATGCGAAAAGACGAAAAGACGAAACCCGCCACGCGAAAAGACGAAATTTCAGCGCGAAAAGACGAAAAAACGCCATGCGAAAAGACGCCATTTGAAACTCTTAATTTGTCGTCTTTTCGCGTGGCGTCTTTTCGTCTTTTCGTCTTTTCGCTTGGCGTCTTTTCGTCTTTTCGCATGGCGTTATTTCGTCTTTTCGCATGGCGTTATTTCGTCTTTTCGTCTTTTCGCATGGCGTTATTTCGTCTTTTCGCGTGGCGTTATTTCGTCTTTTCGTCTTTTCGCATGGCGTCTTTTCGTCTTTTCGGCGCGAAAGACGAAATAACGAAATGCGAAAAGACGAAAAGACGAAAAGACGCCAGGCGAAAAGACGAAAAGACGAAATAACGACACACAAATATCTGTATTGATTCCTGTATTGATTCCTAATACTAAGACAGTTTGTCTGAGTAACCAATATAGACTCATATCAGACTACTGCAAACGCAGCTACAGAAGCAGTCTGATCACAGAATTTGCCACTGAAATGCTTTTTTTAATATATAAAATATATCTTTTTGACAGCTAAAAATTGTAAGGATAGACTATAAAATTAACGTGCACTGGGGTCTGCAACATTTTCGGTCAGTATGGTACCGTTTAGATTGAATAACAAAACTGAGATCAAACACAGATATAATCAAGATAATCAGTCAAGTCAAGCAGCAGTCTTATGAAAATTAGAAGGGATTTGCCACTGAAACTCTATTTTTAAAACTTGTTAAAAGTGAAAAGGATAGCTATAAGTATTAGTATGGGGTCAGCAATAATTACAGTTATGGATTAAAAAATCTGGGCCATGTTGACTTAAAAATTAGCAGACGCAAATTTGCGCATTGAGGAGCATAGGCAGACCTAGTACATTGTTGTCGCAAGCATTTTTGAGAAATACCGTCAAACCTGTCTTAAGGGGTCACCCAAGGGAAGGACAAAAAGTGGCTACTTAAAACAGTTGACCCCTTAATACATTTCATTTGCACTGTATTTTGTTTCAAAGGACCAAGAAAAGGTGGCTGCTTAAGCGAGGTGATCCCTTAATAGAGGTGACCACATAAGCAGGTTTGACTGTATAGCTGACCATAAGCAGGTTTGACTGTATAGCTGAATGTATGCCGGGCCGCGTAGCGCAATCGGTAGGGCACCTGACTCATATGTCAAACGTTCTGGGTTCGTTCTGGGTTCGATACCTGGTCTGGCCACATACTTTCGTTTCTCCTTCCGCTGATTCAAGAAGGGCAGTTGTCAGTTACTGGCGAAAGTATGTGCGCTTAGTACTGGTTAATCGCTTAGGAGGTCTAAGCCTGCCCAGGAATAGT
The DNA here is from genome assembly GCA_963989385.1 of Ctena decussata. Lineage (NCBI taxonomy): Eukaryota > Metazoa > Mollusca > Bivalvia > Lucinida > Lucinidae > Ctena > Ctena decussata. The sequence goes on along the minus strand of OZ022502.1, from coordinate 3,687,033 downwards.
GTGGTTAGGTTAACTGACCGTCCCGACATGACCATAGATGTTTACTGCGGACGTTAAGCAATCAATTAATCAATCAATAGCTGAATGTATACACCTCCAAGAAAGATCTCTCTAATATTGAACATTTTGTCCCCTTCTGTCATATTTACAAAGAGGAACAACTTTTGTGACATTCTCTTTGCTTCCCAAGATAGGAAAGTGAAGCAAACAGAAAGTTAGATTCTTAAATAGGTCTACTCTTCAAGGAAAGAATTTGCTCCTAGAGGACCAAATTCTACTTTCAAGAGCTGACCCTCCTTAAGAAAGGAGTCAAAAATGCAAAATTGCTTCCCATTGAGAGTGGTCCCGTTCACCTTAAGTACAGATGCAAATATGTTGAAGCCTGTGTCTCCATGCATCCTACGTAAAAATAATGTAATTTATATTTGTTTGAAAATTTTTACAGTTCGAAAGTAAGTGGTTAAAATGGGTTTTAGACTTGGGGGCGTTTATTAGAAATAACTTGGTACTGTATTATGTGACTTTGTGAAGTGGCGAAGCATGTTTGTAAGATATGTTCAGATTGTTAGCAGTAAGGTCTCGTGATTTAGTTAATAGCACGAAGTCTCGTGGTTTTCGCTGAGAAGGGAGTATATGTCAAAGCGTGAATTAGTGATTTGTCATTCGAGCCAAAGACAGCGTTGAGTAAGGATAGACATTCCCCCCCCCCACCCACCCTTTAAAGTCACGAGTGATGTCAGAAATAAGTTGATCAGCGAGATAATGAAAAAAGAGGGGTTATTTAGTCGAACCAGACGTACATGTATGCTCGTTAGCCATGTAAATAGATTTTTAAGAAACGTAATAATGGTATTCAGCATGTGTTTAATTGTTGCATAAATTCAGAAATTTAAAAAAAAAAAAAAAATCTGAGAATTTATGCATAATATTGAAAGGTTTGCAAAGTAAGCATTTTCTGGGGTATTTTTCGGTCTGTATATCATTTGATTTGTAAAGACATTTTAGAATATCGTCATTCATTTTCAGTGTATACGGATTTGATATAGAGGTTCTTAGATGAGATGTCATCGAATGGTTCATTTGAATCCAGTCTTGCACGATGCCGCAGGGAAATGAAGGATGATGGATGGAGCAGTCATTGTATAGTTTGGCAGTTCGTGGGTTTGACAGCTGAGTAAAATAAAATAAAGTATATATACATGTATTTATATAATAATGTCGTATGGAAGTGATCATGGAATACAATTTGATTACGAATGAATAACCACATGACTATTTAAATGAATGAATTTGTTTTTTAAATAGTGTGTTTAAAAGATATTCTACGTATGCCTTTGCATTTACGTCAAGGACGAGAAGAGGCTTTTTATTTACATATCTGAAATAATTTTCTAAGTTAAAGATATCTTGTATGTGCCAGTAGTGTACCTGCATGTATTTCCGCAAGTCAGAAATGTTACCAGCAGAAATAAAAGAAGTCTTCGATTATGCAATTTTTCAGGACAGTATATGTGATACAAGTGTCAGTGATCAGTTTTGTCGACGGACATATTTAATGAGTATAATTGAAATATGTTTTAGTCTATTATAGGTTGTACTATTTGTGAAAGAGAAAAAACGTACAGTCTCGAACAGTCAAGGTTCTAAGACATGCTTTTCACTGTCGTTGTCTTGGTGGATCCACTTGGGTTTCCATGGTGCCGAAGATTTGACTTGCTTACTGATATTCTGTTGTACAATACGTCGCTCGGAATAAAACGAACAGTTGTCTGTTGGCATTTCCTAAAATGATGTTTGTTATTTCTGGTGTGCAAGAGGTGTTAAGACTTTTTGCAGCTGAGTTGTTCTGAAAATGCATTTGCGTTGGGAATTTACGAAGCTGTATAAGTTTTGATTCAGTAAAGTAGTAAGTCAGCAGAGTGCGTTGGCCGAGGTTGTTAAAATATTTCAATAAAATATAAATGAGTTATGTTCGGTTGAGACATGGTCGAATTAGAACATAACCGTTTTTCTTTTCTTTTCTTTTTTTAAATTTGAACAAGTAGATTTTAATATCTCGAGCTGTATCATAACATACGCAGAATGGTTACCAATGCAGAGCCTGACCAGACCACTGTTTTCCTAGGACACATATGTCCTAGGATTTAGGATCATAATGGTAACATGGTCCAAATTTATTACTTAATGCTAGCACCTAATCTACTACTTAATGTATTTTCTGAGTAAACTGTGTTACAATATTATTGTTCAAACTGAGAGATCGAGAGAATTGGGTAAAACGTCCCACCAATGCTAAGGTCACATGAAGACATGACCTCGCGGTTTAGAGTCACATCTGAAGGACCACTGAGGCGAGTGTGTGTGTGTGTGTGTGTGTGTGTGTGTGTGTGTGTGTGTGTGTGTGTAGAGGGGGCGGGGGTCGAACTGACTGCAACCGCTAGTCTAGTCTAGTCTATCTCATAATCTTGTGAGGTCGTTGGGGCACCACAGATGACTCTACAACACTCCTTTTCCACCTAGTCCTGTCTTCAGCTGCCCTAGTTGAGCTAGCAAAATCCATCCCTGTCGTTTAAAGAAGACTTGTAGAGGAAGTAACGGTAGTTGTGCCCCTTTGTAAAAATGGCGGAAGGGGGCACGTTTTCAATATAAAATTCTTATATACTGGGACACATATGCGAAAGCCAAAGAGAAGTCTAATCAGGCTCTGCTCTGTCTGCGATTGCACGTCTTTAGAAAACTATAAACTTGTTCAAATTTTGGGTTAGCTGCAGTTAAATGTATGACAAATTAGGGAAAATACTGTATCATTATTTTTTCATATCATAACACTTACAGCGAAGTGCAACAATGTTTCAATGTTTGTTTAGACACCTTCGTCTTCCATAGTTTGAGAGAGATTACATGGTCAACAAGTGGTTAATCTGTTAGGCAGTTTAAGATCAAAATTAAGATATGTTGAAACTTGTTTGGAGTATTTTACTCCAAAACATTAGGACGGCTCATTTTCTTTTCTGCCCGTTCAGTAGAAATACCATAATAATGACTTCTTTCCTCATATTTTTGGTAATGTTTTTAAAAGAACAGTTTAGCGCCAAAAACTGCAAACCGTGATTAGTACACTTCTTTATAGATTGCATTCTGATCAGGGTCTACACAGTTTAAAAAAGAAACACCTGTCTAAGTTTTCAAAGTATTAACTGCATTAAGAATAGGATTTATTGATACATCTTAATGCAAAACACGTGATGCGAAAAGACGAAAAGACGCCATGCGAAAAGACGAAAAGACGAAATAACGCCACGCGAAAAGACGAAAAGACGAAATAACGCCACGCGAAAAGACGAAAAGACGAAATAACGCCATGCAAAAAGACGAAATAACGCCATGCGAAAAGACGAAAAGACGAAAAGACGCCACGCGAAAAGACGAAAAGACGAAAAGACGCCACGCGAAAAGACGACAAATTAAGAGTTTCAAATGGCGTCTTTTCGCTTGGCGTTTTTTCGTCTTTTCGCGCTGAAATTTCGTCTTTTCGCGTGGCGGGTTTCGTCTTTTCGTCTTTTCGCATGGCGTTATTTCGTCTTTTCGTCTTTTCGCCTGGCGTTTTTTCGTCTTTTCGTCTTTTCGCATGGCGTCTTTTCGTCTTTTCGTCTTTTCGCGTGGCGTCTTTTCGCGGCGAAAAGACGAAAAGACGAAATGGCACAAACCAGCCACCATACTGATAGGACTATGGAGATATAGATATAGTAACTGGAAAAAAACTGGTGAACTAAATGAATACGTGAAAACATGAGGTCACCAAATGTAAACGTCATTCTTTGGACTTTGTTCGAGGTTACTGAGATCTTAAAATTAAAATAGAGTCTCCTCTAAAGCCACTGGTTTAAAATGTGTTACAAATGAGGGCGTGTCAAATTGTGTCTGTTGATTGTAAGGTCTGAGATATTAGTTTAAATTCTTTCTTTTAAGAATTGACCACCACTGAGAAAGTAGACAAAAAGAAAATGGTAGTACTGCTTCCCCTGTTTTCCAAACATGTTCACGTAAATTTAACTTGCTCACATTTAGGATAATTACAGAAACTAGCTTTGATAACTCAATATTTCAAGTAATTATGGTATATTATATTCAGAAACACACTAAAATTATACTTGTACACGGGTGTAAAATTTTAAACAAAAACCATAACATCTGTTATCACAGCCCACAAAATTTGTAACAAAACTCCCAAAAATCAAATTTAATATTTGATCAAAGACTCGTCGACACATGTCTTTACAGCCAAATTTCTGATTAAATCCCAATAAAAACGACATAACCCCATTCTTTAAAGTTAACCGGACAATACGACTTTAATTTGAGCCTTGTTTAACAAAACTGGGCCGAATGCAATGAAAACAAACGTTACCAGCAGTCATGTATTGAGTACTAGTAACGAAGTCAGACGTACTTTACGTGACTTATATGATACACAAAACCAGCGTGGACGCATAAAGAAAAAACAATAAAACATTGTAAAGGTAGCAGCCACGAAATAGAGCTATAGGTGATTCTGCTATGTGATTTGTACCTTTTATGCAATTAATCTGTGTCAGTGGTACCTTTTCTCTGATGAACTATGGGCAGACTGAGGGAACAGATGTTAAGAACAAAAAGGTTATCTCATTTTCGAACGTTGAAATTTTCAATTTGATAAAACATTTTTGAGCATAAACAATGAACACTGAATCACGGTCGTAAAAGTAAAAACACACCCTGAGTCTATAACAATCTTTCTATGCTTCGACTTGCAGATACAATGTACACTCAAGAGAAATAGAAACGCTACACTTTATCACTGGCAAATACACGTGATACAGTTTGAAGCAATAGATACACAGAGTGCGTTTTCTAGTTTACAAGAATTGTTTACGAATCCAACTAGTCATTGCCTGGAATGGCAATCAGTACAACAAAAGTCCCGTGCTTGTAAGTATAACGTCGTTATCAGGTTACGTTTACGTTTCTGACGTGTCTAACCGTAACAAGTTATTAAGGAATGAATCTTATTTTTTAACGTTTACTGAAGTATAAACTACATCGGGTCACGAGCAAAGTAAGTGAACCCCGAAGGGGTTTACGTAAACTTTGCTCGTGACCCGATGTAGTTTATACTTCAGTAAACGTTTAAAAAATAACATTCATTCCTTATATTTATATTATTAAACGATGCTTTTGATCAATAAAAAGATAAACACAATTAAGAAATACATATATAAAGATTGTTTAAAAAACATTACCAGCCGAATTTAGCAATAGTTTGGAACAGCCGCATTGTCACTGCCTACCAGTAAATTCCACCTCCTGCTGTAGATTTCGCGTGCAAGTAGGCGTAGCGAGCTGTCACTCAATGTTTACTAGCCATTCAAGTACATGGAATGTTGTAGATTTCACGTGCTAGTTAGTGAGATCAGCTGTCACTCTGAAGCGCGTGATACAATGTAATTATTGACTTTTAAACAACATTGACACCCGCATCACTTAATTGGGTTAACAGAGAGCTCTACACTGATAATGTAAATATTAGTTATTAAAGGTTTAGTTTTCCGGGTAAACGAATGTCCGCAGTATAATTAATTACATCCAGTTTATCTCATATGGAATATTTTAGGGACAAACCAGTGTTTTGTATGTAGCCAACAGAAACCTCCCAAGGCGTACTTTAAACAATTTCCTTTGACCAATACACAATCAGCACTAGACCCAAAGTCCTTAGTCTTTTTGTAAAGTAAATTGTCCGGAGCATTTAAAATCTATCCTCTGATAATGACTGCACCAACGTCAATGACGTCACTTCAAAAATTACGGATCAGGGCACCGTTTCACTAAACTTCGTAAGTCTAAGATTTTCTTAAGTTTGATCGTACGAAAATCTTAGCCAAAAATTGCGTTTCACTAACGTCAAGATCGTAAGAAAATTCTTAAGATTTTCTTAAATTTTGTCGTAACTTTACGACAGGGTGGTGGCTGTCTTAAGTTTACGAAAAATTCGTAAGTGTCATGGCAGCCTCCATGTTCAACACTCGCTTCAGATGAAAATTCTGTGTTTACGCCTCCCACAAACATTATTTAGGGAAATTAGTAATCCGCTTGTTTGTATCTTACTGTAAATTAGGTTTCGGAAGCAATTAATGGGACGGCACTGTACCTAACGTTGCCAGGCGATCGATTTTGATCGATGTAAACAAAACGCGGTAAGCATCCTAAAAATGAAATTAGCTCCGTTGATGCATATTTGTACACGATTTAGCATGCTTCTCAATGTCGTTTGCTGTTTAGTTTGTGCATTTCCAACGATGGACTTTCCTGCAATAGAGAGAAAGATGGTTGGGAACTTCTTTCTTTCTTTTGTTCGTATTTCCCTCCTGTAGTAGGAGCACCAGCGTTCACACTACGCCGTAAAGTGTGTATAAAAATACAAAGTTATGTCACTAAAACTGTCAAACACACTACATAAAACATAAGATATGTCACTAAAACTGTCAAACACAATACATAGTCATAAAATACTGCCTATATACAAATGTCACTTCCTCCTAGAATGCTGGGCAACCACTGAACAGACAAAACGGTGGAACCCAGAGTCTTTCTCCTGACACTTCTCACTACAATATACTGTGGACTCACAATGAGCACAGCGAACAAGTTCAACCCCCAGTGCAATCCTTTGCTTACAATTGGCACAAACGTCACCCTTCCTTAGAGGGAGGTCGTCGTCACTGTCCAGCACTTCTAGTAAATCCACAAGAATTGACTGTTCAGTTGCTACATCAACTTCAGGGGTATGGGGTGTCACTAATTGTGACTCCAGTTCATTAGGTACACTTTGACTGTGAACAACCAGTTCAATATGATCCTTCTGACTGGGTTCCAAATCCTTCAAATTACGACAAGGAACTTCACAAACAACTGAATAGTCCTGTTCTTTATGAATGGAGGCTTCCTCTTCAAGAACGGTATCCTTTGTTTGTAGCTGCTGGGCGGTCAGTTGACAGTTGTTGGCAGACTTCTTCTGTTTCCAAAACTTCTGACTTCTGGCACGGTCCCTTGCAACAGCTGATGGGGATTTCTTTTTCCGCTTTGGCCTTATTTTCGAGGCATCGGTAACATCCGGATGACCCACTCCAAAAGCAGAATGACCGTCCTTCAATGGCGTGACATTTTTCGATTTTTTGGCGGTAAAAGTCCTGACCACCAGTGAGAAGCCCTTCGAATTCCTGGCTAATTTCCACGAAAACTTGGATTCCTCTTTCTCTATAAGGTTGATACAATCCAGAAGAGTTTGGGGAATAACAGTAGGTGACGATTTATCCGCGCAGCCCATTGTTTTTCTTCCAAAAACTTTTCGGTGAACAAAACATGTCTTCCATTTTAGACGGGTTCCCTCATCCACCGGGAACTGGTGTGGTGTTGCATGAAAAGGGCACCTTAAACCGTGTGTATACTGAGAAAAGATTATAGGAAGTACGTTCATCAGCCTGCACATTTACGTGTGAAACGAATCAGAGCTGCCCTGTTTCATTTAGAGGCCTTTACATAGGCGTAGGTCAGCACCCTCCCCCCCCCCCAATAATTTTGGAATGCATGGCTGCCCCCCCCCCCCCCCCCTCATGCCCCCTCCAAATAAAGGTTGCCCTAAGGCAAGCATCCCCTCCCGAACTTTTCTAGCTCTATGCCACTCGATAGATCTATCACTGAAAATGATGAAACATGTGCATGTGAAGGCTAATCTGACTATTCCCAGTCTTTAACACAGTCTTACTGGGCCTTGGGTTCCAGTTCATATAGGCATCATGGAAAAGTGCTTTATGCGGCTTAGGATACTTAGAAATTGTATCATGCTGCTAAATACAATGTAGCAACAGTTCTTTGAGGGACAGCTAGGTCATCCTTAAAAATTGTGTTTGTTGCAATTGTCTACTGAGGTGTGGGTAGGTTGGAAACATTTTTTTGTCTGTAAAAATTGTGTTTCTTTGCAATTGTTTACTTAGGTATGGGTAGGTTGGAGATATGTTTTAAGTGTGGGAAGGTAAGACTGACAAGGTATTTCAGACTCAAACTCTACTGGCGAACAAAAAAAAAAAAATAAGTAGATCTAGTAGAAAAGCAAAAGTATGTAGGTAGGTAAGCAATTGCTAACAATTAAAATTTGAATTCAGGCCTTGTGTTAAAAATGACATTTTAAGCTCTGACTTCATTTGGGGTATATTTAAAGGCAAATTCTTGTGAATTTTACCAATATTCACTTAGCTTGAAGCATTCAGAGCCATATTGCCAGGAACATCCTGTGGCATTATTGAATTATTAGCCAAAATGTAGGAAAAAAATAAAACAAAACAAAAAAAAACACTTGTCATAAATCCTTGTAGACCTGCAAATAGCAAAAGAAAAATATTTTGATAAAATACAGTCATGCCATGATGTAAATCTGACAGGAACCCATTAATATCATTACTTGGCAGCATAGAACACTTTTTCACATAGCCAGACTGTAGGTGCTGTTCAGATCCAAGATATGGGTCATGGGGGTTTCTTAGGTTCCAGATCTGAGGAGTCCTTGCAGTGGGACCCTCAGTTTCGTAATTAAGTGTTCCATTCAGAAAATTGAGGGTCCTGTTTAAATAAATCTTAATAATACTTCTTTAATTTTGTCCAAAGCAGCTACAAGAATATTTTTAACAAATATTTTGTGATTAATTCTGAAAAAAATATATTTTTTTTTTTCAGTTATTCCCAGTAACTGTATCCATTCTTATGCCAGAATTAATATCACTCTGTTTATGCTGTAGTCTAACTTTGAGAGTCCCAGAAGATCCCACAATTTTTTTCTGGGAGCCTGAGAATAATTAATTTGGAGTCAGTGATACAAATTCCTGTTTCAGGAAATGTATAGGGCATGAATTCTGAGAGTGAAGTTACTGAAGTATTTTAGGACTGACAAGTCTGAAGTATAATTTATCCCCCATTGTGTCTTGAATGTCATTAGATGGTTCAGCACAATATGATACACAGGCTCAGAACTGCAGTGAATGAAGTCTGATGAAGTTTGCAATGAGATTTTATGGAGTAAAGTGAGGCTCCTGGCCTAATTTTGAAAAAAAGTTACATGTATTATTTTTCTATTTTATTTTTATTTATTTATTTATTTTGAAAGAAACATGACTGTGCTGGTCTTGTCACAAGTCTTTTTGTGTGGTAATGGGTGGATTGAAAAATAAGTGAGCGGGGAAATTTGGTGAGAATCTGTCTAATTTTTGGTGAAAGTTAGCATCTGTATACCAATATATATAAAAAAAAAATTGTGTAGATATTGAGAATTACAAATGAAAAAAAAAATACTTTTCTTAAACTGGTCCTAATATGACTGGTAATGTTGATTTATTTTATATCTGTCATTATGCTCAAATGTATATGGCGGCATGTTCATTTGAACTGTTATGATGACAGAGCTGTAAGAAGATTGAATGGTGATTCTGACTCTCTTTTTTTTCATTTCTCCATTGAAAATGTACCTGAGGGCTTTTCACTTGCATAATTTGTATAAAAAAAACAAAACAACTACAACAACAAGAAAAAAATAATAATGATAAAAATAAAGAACCAGTAATCACTTCTTTCACAGGCCTTATACTGGCAAAGCTTTTTCAAGCATGAAAAAATTTCAGTGCCTGAAAATAGATTTTAACCTTTTGCATTCTGGGTGTTTTTTGTCATCTGCTGAAATTGTTGTCTGCATCAAAAATCAAGAATATTTTGACAGTTTTGGTCTAACTAGCTTTTGTAGAACTAATGTCTTGGCATCAAACAGTTTGAATCTCAGATCAGGCCCCACGTTTGTGGGGCCTGATCTGGATCCAAACTGTTTGCCCAGATACCCTTCCAGGGCTATCCCGAATAGAATGGGTTAAAATTAAAAATAATGGGACAATTCAAACCCTTAAGGCCTGAAATCAGGCTCAGCCTGACAAGTATGAGGACTGTTTTCAGTACATTACTGCTGCAGAATCAACATCACAAGGTAATTAATGGAGGAGATTGGTAACCATTGATTTAAATTAAATAGATGCTACGTTGGTAACACAACAATTTGATTTTCTGTATATCTGAGAAGAATCTCTCTCTGTGTGTTATATGCGCTAGTGTTTCAAATGCTGCAGAACTTGATCAATTTTTTCCTATCACAGACATAAATTTTGTAAGTATTATGACTATTTTTTGTTTATTTGTTTGTAGATGAAATTCCATAAAAAATTCTTGTTCAGCTCGAACCAAATGCACAAGTGTCTCTGATCAGTGTCCAGGATTTTTTATGGAAATTTGTTTAGGATTATATCATCAGCTTGATATGACTGACACCGAATAAATCATTTTAAAGTTCTTTCAGTCATTATATTGCTGGTTTTGACAAAAATTGGATTTAAGGATATTGTTACCTATCATATCATTTCCATGAACATCAAATTACCATAAAATTTCTGAGTATTGGGACAGATACATGTAGGGCTGAGAAAACAGTGCAGACCCTGATCGTACTGCTGAGTCATTTGCCTTTCATCTGTATCTTTTGGTTTCATTCTTGCATTGTAAAACTGTATTGTTCCATTGTTAGTATAAACTGCAATATTTATTTTAGATGTCCCAATTTTTACAATCTTTATGGTATATATCTAAGTGTGTTAATGGCCAGTAGCACCTTTACTATTTGGAATATCTGAAAGAAAGTTACCAGAAATTATCACATTGAGATCAGCTCTCTGTTACCATCAGCATTTGACTGACAATATTATCTGCCCCAGCCACAAGGGCTACTGTACATGTCAAAAAATTAGTTTTTGGCTTGTAGTTCATAGATGTGGAATATCTTGGTTCTTGTTTAACTTGAACCACAGCACAATTTCTCAATTAATACCATTTTTTCTTCAGGAGAAAGCATAAGGATAGTAATCGACTGACACTAAAAAAAAATCTTATCTTTAATTTGAGTACATTTGTATGTTTGACATTGGTATTGTGGTATAGCATCAAATTACCGTAAAAGTTCTTAGTATTGGGACAGATAGGTCTGTGCTAACTGTGCAGACCCTGATCAGATGGATACTTTAGGAACCATTTGCCTACCCATTAAATACATCTATCGATAATTGCATTGCTGCATTGTAAAATCAAACAGTTTCATTTTAGGACAACTGCAGTATTGTATTTAGGTGTTCCAATTTTTAGAATTGTAATGGTATATTTTAAGTGGCTTTTGGGTGTAGCTTCTTTACTATTTAGACTATCTGGTTGAAAGTTTCCAGAAATGATCACATTAAAGTAAGCTCTCTCTTAATATCAGCATTTTGATGACTGGGGTTATCTGCCCCTTCCACAGGGGCTACATGTATGTACATGTCCAAAAATGAGTTTTGGCTTCTGGTTCCTTTATTATGTGGAATATCTTCCTAAAATTTCACACAAATGATAAAACATAAGTAGTCTTTCTGGAACAATCAGAATTCTGTCTGACATGACAGCAGTCCTCTCCCCTTGGTAGGAGCCAGTAGCTCAGTGGGTTAAGAGTTGGTCTTCTGATCTAGGTGTCCCTGGTTCAAATCTGGCTGGAGGTGGAATTCTTTCCAGCCATAAATGGGAGCCCAATGCTCACAGCCTTTCATTATCATTACCATTTATCCTGATATGACTGAAATACTCTTGAAAAGGATTACTATATCCACATGGTCTTGTTTTCAGCTGCCCTGTTGCTTTGGCAAGTCCATCCCTGTTCATTCTTTAATATTGTCTTTCCACCTTTTATTCTGTGAACCTCTTATTCTTTTTGCCATTTCACTGTGCCCTGTAGAAGCATCTTTGCTGAGCCAGAAGACCTCGCGATGTGGCCAGACTACCTTGTTTTCCTTTTTCTGACCATGGTTAGGTCACTGAGCTCCAGATAAGAGGGGGTATTCAGAGGATAATATTTCTCTTATTGTTCATTAAAAATGTATGTTGTAGAATTAGATCTGTCTCGGCCATATGGTTCTAATAAAGGGTCTCACGATATGTTTTTATGGAGAAATACAGATAATTATCCCTAAGTTATCCCCTTCAGCCCTTGTTATGTGGAGCACATGCAGTGTGTCATATTCTCAAATGGCTGCTTGGATCTTTCTGAGAATAAATCCCCATTAGTTATGATATGGTCTTTACAGATCACAGATCTTCATGCAGTAATCTTTGGTAGCATTTTATGTGGAAGCCCTGTGTTCTTTTCTCTAGCTCTGCTGTCAAAGCCCATGATTTACAGGCATACATAAATACAGATAAAACAAAACAGTGAATCAGATTCACCACTGATCTAAGCCCTGAGAATTGGTTTCAGCTTTGTTAGAGCTGTAGTTACTTGTGCAATCCTTGAGAGAACCTCTGGTTTTGAGCCATCAACTGAAACCTTTGCTGCAAGGGGCTATGTACATGTCTAAAATTTGATTTTGGCCTGTAATTCCGTAACTTTTTAGAATGTATTGGTGTAACTTGGCAGAAATGAATAAAGAAAGTTTTTTTGTTGTTTCTTTTTTTACAGTCAGACTTTAATGATGGTAGTATCTGCCCTAATGCTATGTAGTGGGCTTCTGAATGCCCATAAATGGATTTTGGCCTTCACTGCATTTACTTTGCAGAACTTTTGGTGAAACTTCACAAAAAGGATTGAAATAAGAAAAAGTAAGGCAAACTTACTGTTACAATCAGAATTTTGTCTGACAGGGTTATCTGTACCTTCTATGGGCTCTCTACATGTCCCAAAAGTAATGTTTGGCCTATACTTTCTATATGTTTGGAATATCTTGGCGAAACGTCTGTAAAATTTGTTTTATGTTCCACAGTTAGCATTTTGTCAGACTAGGTTCTCTCTGTCTGTCATGGGGGATATTTCTGCAATATATTGGTATTTTTTTTATTTCTCAGTATACCATATTATTCCTATTAAATGCCCCAGGGGCATTGCATTTTACAAAAGAGGGACACTGTTTAGAGACTGAAGAGTGGCAAATAATTCACTCTCTAGAATGGTTTCAGTTAACAGGATTAAGTAAGAATGTTAATTCCCCTGTGAAAAAAGTTTAAAAACTTATAATTTGTTCTTTAAAAAGTTTAAGTACAAATTTTGAACTTCAATAACAGTTCTTGAACTTCAAAATTTAAGTTCATGAACCTTTGTAGTTTTTGAACTGTTCTTCTTGAACAGATAAAGTTCTAGAACCAGTAATTCTTGAACTTGCAATATTCTTGAACCTCCATTATTGATGTGAAAAAAGTTCTAGAACAAATTATAAGTTCTTCAAAAATTTCAAAAATCGTTTTTTGAACTTCAAGAACAGTTCTAGAACTTCAAGATTTAATTTCATAAATCTTTGTAGTTCTTGAACTGTTGTTCTTGACCATATGAAGTTCTTGAACCAGGGGATCTTTAACTTGCAATGTCCTTCAGAACATATGAAGTTCTTAAGAACTAGTGGTTATTGACTTGCAGTGCTCCTGAACTTCCACTTTTGATTTGGCATTATGTCATCACATCCTGTTTATACCACAGGGTGATCAAAGTCAACCAATAGAACATCTTGTTACTCCACAGCCCACCAACAGAAAATAATGTTACTATTTTTTTCCATTTCCTGTTGAGGAGAGAACAAGGAAGAAACTTGACTGAAAGTTATTCTGGAGCATCAGATTTATCAGTTAAGCAGAGGAGATGCAAAGTAGTATTATCCAAGATTGGAAATAGCAGGCAGAAAAGCATAGGCTCTCCAAAGGCAAGGCAGTTTAAATTTAGCTGGAGAGTGCTGAAAATATCTGAGCATGATATTTGCTTTACATTTTTGTAAAACAGGTTTCTTATGGAAAACAGTTTATGCAAGAAGGTCGTAGAAGGGGTGGATTCCCAATATCAGAGCAGCTGGGATCTGGTTTGGTGTTGTTTGTCTATATGCACTTGGCTTACATGGTTAGTGTGTCAAAGAAAATAATTATTGCTTGTCAGAGGCTTTCTTGCTAATATCTGAAAAAAAAGTGGAGCAGTGTGTGAAATCAACTATATCAATATAAAAACATATGTCTGGATTTTTGGATTTCATTTGATAGGTAATAACCTTTTCTGGTGTTAGAGCATGTGCAGGCTCAACTGAGGCTTTGCTGTTTGCCGTTGTGATAAGTACCCTTTCCCTATGAGCTGGTTCATATTTTTGCTTAGACAGAACACATGTTAAACTATGTTGCAGTTCTTGAATTCAGTGAGTTCTTATGATTCAAGAACTTGTTCTGGAGCAGATCTGAGGCTCTAAATGGCCGTTTCTACAGAACTCCACAGCTCTTGAACAATTCAAGATCTTTTTGCCCGTCATTTTATAGCTCAAGAACTTGTTCTAGAATAAGTTCTTGAACTCTAAATGGCTGCTAGTTCAAGAACTGTTCCCGAACAAGTTCTTGAATAGTTCTTGAACTATAAATGACCACTTTTCTAGAACTCCACAGTTCTCGAACTCTCAAGTTCTTGAACTTTGTCCAAAACCTGTGGGGTTCTAGAAAAGTGGTCTAGCTATAGTTCAAGAACTTGTTCTATAACAATTCTTGAATTATTCTTGGTAACTTTACAGAGGATCTGACTGTGTCGTCACATACAAATGCTTGCAATGATGGGGTAAATATAAAAGCTATACCAATGCCTACTGGCCATAGGGACTGTGGGGGTTAGAGGCCCACTGTACAGGGCCGTCGTCGGCTTTTGAAAAGTGGTACGGCCTTGGAACGCCCCGAGTGCCGAAGGCACGATTGGGGGAGAGCACGAGAGGGGTATACCCTTCTCGTAAGTGGGGGGGGGGGTTCGGGGGACCTCCCCCGCGAAAACATTAGAATTCAGGACGACTCTAGAAGCGATTTTAATGCATTTTGAGACCAGTTTCGCTTGTAAAACTCAAACGATTTTATGAGTATTTACCTCCCATGAGATTTTTTTTTAATTCAGGACGTCTCTAGAAGCGATTTTAATGCATTTTGAGACCATTTTGCTGGTGAAACTCAATTTATTTTATGAGTATTTGCTGTATTACAAATGCTTACCCCAGCTTTTAAATACTGCCAAAGGTGTTCCCCGAATGCCGAAGGCACGAGTGGGGGGAAAGCACGAGAGGGGCGTCCTTCCTCTCGTAAGGGGGTGTTCGAGGCACGTCCCCCGAGAAATTTTCGAATTCATGACGTCTCTAGAAACGATTTTAATGCATTTTGAGACCAAGGCAAAGAAGGAATAACGGGAAAAAGTGGTCCGGCCAATACCATATTTGGCCGAATGAAAAAAAAGTGGTCCGGCCATGGCCGGACCGGCCGGACCGCCAACGACGGCCTTGCTGTATCTTTGGCACAGCATATGAAAGGTGGAGCCATCCCTGTCATTTCAGTGTTAACACATGTGTAAGTATAAAACTGTGGCAGCAGAGATTCTTATGTATGAAAGTTTGCAATTTTGGCAAATCAGTATTAGACTAGGGAAGAGGCATTTAGTTAGAGCGGAACATTTATAAGGATTAACAGAGTAAATATATGCATATTTTAGTGTCACACCTCACTGCCTCTTTGATGATGCAGTTCTAATGAGATGTCGGGAAGACGTTCATAACTCAACTTTATCTCTTGCATCATAGGCATATGAACATTTCCTAGACACTATTTCCAGCATTCTGGGCTTTTTACTATCTTCATTTTTTGCACCTGCTTCATTGTTTGGCTAATATGTATGAAGCATAGCTATTTTCTTTTTCTTTTCCATTTTTTTTCGGGAGCGGGGGTGGGTAGGAGGTGCTCACCTATCCCAGTGATATGTATTGATACGTATCCTGCAATCTAGAAGACCTGTGAAGGATAGGGGACAAGTACGGAGTTTCTTTGTGAAATTACTTGTGAGCATATACTGTAGTATTGATTGATTATGACGAAGAAATCCGCCGTTGCATGGGGCTTTCTACAACGATTTTACGGTAGCGAAGAAACTCTTTTACGACAAAAAAAGACAAGGGTGGAATGAAATTCCAGCATGGACAAAACCGGTGCCGTTCACTTCGCTGGGCGTCCCGGGGCATTCAGCGTAATGTTTTACATCGTAGAACGAAAATAATTTAATGTTGTGTTGCTTTCTGTCGCGTCCGATGTATATTTATTTTTGTTATGTTTTAAGCGACTGTTTACACTGCTATACGTTTTTTATATCTCCATCGATTGAAGAGTAGCTACGAATTCGTAAATAAGACGTTCGTAAGTCAAGAACTTACGATGACGTTAGTGAAACAGTCTTAAGAATTTCTTAAGATTTTCGTAAGTTGAAATCTCAAGCTTACGAAATTCGTAAATCTACGAAGTTTAGTGAAACGCAGCCCAGGTGACGTCAACACCCCGATAGAAAATTAGGATGAGAAATAAATAGTTAGATGGAAGCCATACGATAAGTGAAGCATTATACATAAATACATGTAACAGCGTCCTGGTTGTATTATTAAGCTTTGAATTTCAAAGTTTCGGTGTGGCGTTTTTAATTCTATTGAGTGTACTATAATTTTGTTTTGTTTTGTTTTGGAGGGTGACGATTCTGGCTAGCCAAGAATTGAAATGGATTTTTCAGTAGAAACAAAACATTTATGATAGTTTCTTTTTCTTAGGCACATTTCTCTAAACACAGTGTAACTGTAACTTGACTTCAAATTTTCGTAATTGGCTAGGTCGCGAAGATGTTTGACGTAAATCACGGTCAGAAATGAGGAGCCCCGGTAGCTCGGTTGGTTAAGCTCTTGCCAACTAAGGTAGCTTTTCGGTTTGGAGTTCTTTCAGCGGAAACGTTTGCAACTTTAAGCAGGGTTCGATTGCATGTCACCCTTCCGTCGGCTCGACATGACTGCAATGCTGTTGAAAGGGCGTACATCACAGGCGATACATTCATTCACGAGCAGAAAGACTCATAATCCCAAATGAGTCTTCAATGCAGTATTTTGTTTGTTTGTTTCTTTAGAGCTGTCTTGCTTTGCGTAAACAGAAAAACTAAAAACAAACCAGCTTCACCCTCCATTTTCATTGTGCTTTACATTGGACAGGTCAACGGGCTTTCTAAAGATTCTTCGTTTAATTTATTTCACTCAGCTTACAAAAAAAAAAAAAAAAAAAAAAAAAAGTCTCTGTTTATAAAAAAATATGTTTTCGGGAGTTCGTGTTTAAAGGAAATCTCTTTGTCGCCTCATATGTAGCGTGTGTGTCATCCCTTTATAGGGATATCATTTTTATCATAAAACTGCCCCGAAACCCTTTTCGCTTCAGCGCTTGCCAACAAAACAACACGCGACCAACATATACGATTTTATCTCTTAATTTATGAACTCAAGCATTTTTAATCCATTTACCCCTAGAAGGGAGCACAGAAAGCAAACGATAAAGTGCCTCTTAATTCACAACCATCAAAGGCGTGCCCTTATAAAACCCCATGGGGCGGTGGCCCCTATACTCCCTTAGCCGGGAAGTATAGGAATCTACCGTCTATCGCTATTTCAAGGTTCAAGGGCAGGAAGGGAACAGATGGTGTATTAGAATGAATCCCTCCACATCTGTGGTTGGAGAGGTTAATTTTAGCCCTGCTGATGTTAAAAGAAGGAAACAATGGTTCAATCAATATTAACTCGTCTTGGATATCATACAGTCGCATCTTATTAAAATACAGCGCTACAATATCGAGAAATCCGCACAATAGCCGTGCCATGAGAAATGATAACTTTAAGAATTTAGTTCTATCCGACTGGGCTGGTGCGTAGCTTGATCAGAGTCTTCAGTATATGTACGGGAAATTTAAGGCTCCTGAGAAATTTACATGGCGAAAGCAAAGACTCTGATCAGTCTGCGCAAATGCGCAGACTGATTTGAGTCTTTGCTGCTCGCAAATGTTTTAGGGTACCTTTTGATGTGGTTAGACTCATTCTGTTAAAGATGAAGAAATATAAATCAGTGACGGAGAAAAAAGGGACAGATTGAGAGAATGTGAAAAATTAATCGGTATACGGGTACATTCATGTAGTAATAAGAGAATTTTACGCGAATAGCGATACTTTTGTGGGCACGAAAACTAATGACTGGAAATGAGAATGAAATGCGATACATGTTAACAAATTAAAATCGAACAATTTTCTACATGGTTTTCAAGAATGCTTTCTAAACTCAATATACCAGGGCAAAAAAACAAAACGTCGATGTTCCCGCGGAAGAGCTATGACTTCTTGTTTTGGGGAGCGCGGTGGGGATGGGGTGGGGTACATATAGGGGGCATAATTTTATCAAATTGTTGTAAACTTTGCAACCATTAGATGCAAATCGAAAAATGGGTTAGCTGTTTTAAAGGCTGCTTAATACTGGCTTGAAAAAGATGCAGCCTCACTCCACTGTTTTGTTTCAAAAGCATTACTATATTATTACTGAGTTTCCTTTTTTATTTGATATTATTTATTTGTTTCAAAAGTGACGTTTTGCTCTAAATAATGGATACATGGTAGAAGTACTCCCTGTAAAATTAATTAAAAAGAAAAGCGATGTTGTAAACTCTTACATGTATAACTTCGTTATACTACAACATGAAATGAGAACACATACTATTTTCAAAAATATTAATCTCGAATTCACGAGGAATTGTAGAGACAGTTTATTTCACCATTATGTGACTTACTCATCGCAAAAAGCCGCGATGAAACTAATGTACTATAATACTTACTAAATTGATCTTGTATTAAAACTAGTAAAATAAGCGACTTAATTTATAATAAATTTAGAATGGATTGACATCAATACGCTAAGCTGCCTATCATTCGCTAATCTATTGTACCGTCTAACTCTAGTTTTTGAGACAATTTAAAGAGAGATTGTATACGACCTATCTTTTTGTGCCCAGCGGAGGGTTTGCCAAATATTGCAGGCGGAATTGCAAACAATGTAGACCCTGATCAGACTGCTCCTTTGCAAGGAGCAGTCTGAATTGGGTCTAAGTTGTTTGTAAGATTGGCATGTCCCACTTTTAAGGGACAGTGTGGTACAGGAGTCTAGTTTATATCACTACCGTCAAATTATTTTTGATTTTGTAATGTTTTTTGCGGGTTGCTGCCAACCCTCAGATCACTGGGCTGCGACTGCGTTCAGCAGAAGAAAAACATACACCATAACACAAGCGAGACCGCCCCCTCCCTCGCAAATGCACCATCGGTTTAGGACATTCGCGATTCGTTTTATCTTTTATGTGAAGTACGATAATACAAGGTAGAGAAAAGTGGAGGCCATGGCTGGACTACGCAAATGCACAGGCGGGTCGGGTCGTCTTTGCCTTTCGCATTATTAAACTTCTTCATTTTTCCTCGTTATGCCCCCAAATTTCCATTAACTGGATGCAGTAAATTCTGATTCGCTATCAGTTAGGAATTAAGTGGTATAAAGTACAGATTACTTGCTTTTTCCGATAAAACCCGTCTATAGTCGGTCTTTCTTTGAAAGTTTACCCTCGGGTAGAAAGATGACATCTAAACTCATCAATCATGGTCACATGACCTTATGGAGCACGCGCCACGACGTTTTGTAAATAATAAAGTGTTGCTAGGGGTACGAGGCGCTCACGAGCTTTCAAATTTCAACGTTTAAGCCCGTAAGATGACCCTCTTACGGAATATTTAATATTCGGTTTGGACGTCACATGAAAAAGGCAGCTTGACCTATGTACGAGCAGCAACCACTCAAGCCAGCATGTGCATTCTCTTTGAGTGGTTTTTGCTATTTAGCGTCTCCTGGGTCCATAAATTGCTCCTGTGAAGAGGGAAGATTTTGATCAAACAGCGTGGATGCGCAGGCTGATCTTAATCTTCTCTGTTAATGCAAATATTAGGTGACGCCGCCATTTTTGGAAACAATAGTTTTATCGCATTAACCAGATATTGAGATGAGATGATAATTATTTACATAGCCTACAGTGATGATATTTAATTGAACCGGTTTGATTTTACCTTCTAATTTCCATCCATTTCGGTAATTTATGTTTAAATTCTAGTATTAAAAGAGAAAGGAATTGATTCCGTGACCCCATTTAAAGTACACCAAAGCGTGTTAGTTTTATACCAAAAATGAGTTTTTCCATAATGGAATATTAACTACTTTTAAAGGGCACTGAATTCATATTAAAATTCTTCGATATCGGTAGCTCTGTGGGTTAAGTGCAGGTCTGTGATCTAACGTCCCAGGTTCGATTACCACTGGAGGCGGAATCCATTCAACCGTATACAGGGTTCCGTTAAACATGGTCATTAATTATCACCATCTCATTGTCTTGGTATGACCGAAACACTGTTGAAAAGGATGTAAAATCTCAAGTCATTCGTCTTCACCTAACGTACTATGTCACCAGATTTTGAAAAACACATATAAAAGTAGTTCTAATTTATACTGTCCAGCTATTAACCATAATCTACATTGAGTTATCCCTTAGGTTACACGTCGCTGTCCGTCGTCCGTTTCTGCCCTAACTCCCATTTTGTCAGTCACGTCGTTTTTTTTTTCTGTCGTTGCTATGTTTCAAAGTCCATCCAGATGACAAATACAGTTAGTGTAGTGTTGTTCTCTTTCAGTTTCGCTGGGTCCATCGGTGGGGTTTGTTATACCGGTACTGCGCGTCTGATCTACGGTGGTAAAAACCTCTCTGATTCTGTGTCCCATCCGGCTGAATACACGTGCAGATTGTGTTTTTGTGTGTTCTTACATTATGTCTAGAATTCCAAAATTTGCATCGGGCTGGGATCCTGTGTTGCTGTGGATGAAGGCTGTCTGGATTATGTGGCACCTTTATGTGGTGTCAGCTCTCATTCCACTGGAAGAATTTTGCTTCGGCATTTTAGCTGCGACAGGACAAGTTTGTCATGTCGCATCTAAAGCCGTGTTCATGTGCACTTTTTGCACCCGGGTGCAAATCTGCACCCGGGTGCAAATTTGTGCCCGGGGGCAAATTTGCACCCCCTTGTGTAGCGTTCATATGCCAATTAATTGTGACCGTACGTACCTGAATTTGACATTAAACTAATGCAAGTTATCCAGTTTTGAGGAGAGATGTTTAGAATAGAGAAAAGGCCATTTGGGAGAAACCGCGTAGTCAAGAGTGGTGGACGACTATAGTGCTTGGGACTTACACTGATGATCAGTGGCGAAACGATTTCAGCATGTCAAATGCCTCTTTTGACAATCTGTGTGACAGACTGCAGGGGCAGCTCCAACGGCATGCGCGGGTACACGTAGTTCTTTCAGTTGAGCTGCAAGTGGCAGTAACTCTATATCATTTAGCTGGGACTTCAGAGTATAGGACGATACGGAACCTTTTCGGGATTGCCAAGTCCACTGTGTGTGAATGTGTGAAACGGGTTTGCTCGGCAATCGCGGAAGAGCTATTCACAGCCTACGTTAAGTTTCCGGAGGAAGATGAGCATCTTCCACTTTTTTTCGGGTTGTCACAAGCTGTTCGGTAATTTGTTTTAAGAGTTTTCATCCTCTGTTTACACTATCTATCAGAAAGCCCTCTCTTTCATTAAGTTGGAAAATCTATATCGGACACCGCAGCATTGTCAATTTCGTTTTGCACCGTAACATCGTACCAGATGTCCAACAAGGCATCTGTTTCTCGTCGTCCCAGCCGTTTCCGCGTTTACGATGTTGACGGGTGGACATCTTGCTTAAGAATGACCAAAATCGTAGTCTCAGTAATTTATGCATATCTGTTTCGATAACATAACAGTCTGATTTTCAATTTGATAAAGAAAACTTTGATAGCTTATTTACAGGATCATAATAAAAAGGCCAGTCATTTGAAAAATTCTAGATCAAAATGTATACTGATAAACACATTTTGCGTTCATGTGCACAATTTGCACCCGGGAGCAAATTTGCACCGGGGTGCAAATAAAATTGCACCACCTCGAAAGTAGGGTCAAATTTGCACCCGGGGGCTTTTTCTTAAAACACCGTTCACATGGCCAAAAATACACCCGGGGTGCAAATTTGCACCCCGGGTGTATTTTTGCACCCGGGTGCAAAAAGTGCACATGAACACGGCTTAAGACGCCGAAGCAGAGGTCTTTACTGAAATCTGCAGTGGTGCTTTGTTCGGAACCGGGACTGTTGGTGCTTGGGTTGGAACCGGAACTGTCAGACTCGGCTTCTTCTCTGGCACTGACAGCCGCTTTCATTGTGCGCTTAAGAACTGGCTGTTTCTATCAACCCTTTGTTGACTAGTGGACTATACCATCCTTATCACTTGGATGAGTTCACTTCTAGTTGTAGGGGGTTCTGGTGAATGTTTTTCTCTTTTATTGCATTTTGCATAGAATTTTCTGTTAGCAAATAGTGTAGACTCTGATCAGATGCCGCAGCATGCTGCGGCATCTGATCTGGGTCTGCACGGTTTGCCTATCTCCCCAAAACTGGTTTCCAGTCCGAAGGATTAAGCATACAGATTTTGGGTTTCAATGACTTAACGGACTGGCAGTCGCTATTGACAATGGCTATGAAGAGCCTGATCTGCAAGAATCAGTTGCCACTTTCTGCGTTCTTGCTACTTGTTGTTGTTAAGTTGTGGTTTAACCTCCCAGTGCCTGACGATATCTATGCTCGGTTTATTCCCAAAACGCTCCTTTTCCCAAATATTCTCACGGAAACCGTACGTGGAAAGGAGTTCTCAGATTTTAAACAAATTTCAAATTAAACTTTAAATGTGTCAAATGGACAAGCATGTCAGGAAACTTTCACTTCGACTTGTCTCCTGTTTATTTATGTCTTGTGTCATAAAGTTAAAGAACTCATTT
This sequence comes from Ctena decussata, assembly GCA_963989385.1. Taxonomy (NCBI): domain Eukaryota; kingdom Metazoa; phylum Mollusca; class Bivalvia; order Lucinida; family Lucinidae; genus Ctena; species Ctena decussata. The sequence goes on along the minus strand of OZ022502.1, from coordinate 3,664,123 downwards.
GAAAGGACAAACAATTTGTTACCGGACAAGGGGACGTTTGAAAACATTATTTCAATCCATGTCTGTCTATTCAAATCCATTTCGGTCTATTTCCAACAATGGCCGGATATGTCAGAGAGTGTCCGAAGAAATTTATAAATGGCTGTTAAACGATACTGGATCTCCGATGGAAAACAGTATCAACTTTAAAACCTATTATAAATATTTCGATTCTATCTCAGATAGAGCTAAATGTTTTATTCATTTAAATGAGCCTTAAATTTAAAACTCAGTTTCCTTAAGCCTGAAACTGTCATATACAGACATGGCTCCATTCATAACGTTTCACATTATTAACAAAGAATTCCTTCATAAAATTCACACCTTCTCAATACTTGCATGTTTGACATTATTTTTCATATTTTATCAAGTTGCTGTTAGATGTTATCTTCTTTCAATTTAGATAAAATCTTGCACATTTGAACATGTTTTTGTTAGTAAACTGGTGAAGTGAATGACAGGCGAATGTGAGTTTACACAATATATTGGCATATATTGCAGAAAATTATTTTTCTGTTGACCGAAATACATGGGCAAAAGTGCTTAGCAAACAGTGTAGATCCAGATCAGACTGCTCCTGATCTGGATCTACACTGATTGCCGTATCGCCAGCAATTTACAGATGGTTACATGTAGCTAAAAATGAAGCAAATGGTTCATTTTTATTAAAACAAAATAATGACAAGGACTGGTTATGGTGTACAGATATTTAGCGAAATTATGACATTGAAAAATAGTGCAGAAAATTATTATTAAACTTATATGCCATATTGTTAATAATGGGCATAAACATGGAGGAAGAAATATGAGATTTATGTTTATATATCATTTTATTTCTTAACTGCAACGTTCTGGTTGTAGAGACGGGGCTCCTGCATACCTTGGACTGATGTGTAAATCTGTTTTACAAAACAAAAGTTGTTGTGTTTTCTCCCTCCCTTCATATCCTGATTTTAGCACATCTGGTCATGTTAGAAGTACTTCTCAGCTGGGAAGGGGTTGGGTAATACACTGTGAAACCACCACATACCCGAGGGGAAAAGCCAATCATCCATACTTGCCAGCGCTAATGCATCCAGTCGGGTTTGAACCAGGGCTGCGCGGCAGAGATATGCAGCCTGTCTAGAGACAAATCTCGCTACCGAGAAGGCCATCGGGTAGGTACGTTTTTACGTTTTGAGACTGAAGTGAAGAAAGGATTCTTGAAAATACATTCATGAACCCGCCGCCCAATACCCATACAGTCGGTGTTGTATTAGCTGCACCGTAACTGTGCAGTTATTTCTCCGAAATATACACGTTTCGTTGTACCTGACATGCTACACTTTCACGGTTTTTTGTTCTACTTCCACTGATAAAATCAGTTATAATATGAGCTGTATATGGCCCCCTTCTTTCTGACTCTTTTGGCGTTCGAAATTTTTGATCATCAAAATATGCTAAGATAAACAAATTGAAGCTACAGCATCTAGGAGTGGCATGCATAACAGCCGATGGCGGTATGTGCAATAAGATGCCATATTTGGTCTTTAGGCAATTTGTGCCATTATCTCCCTTTTCCCCATTATGGCAAACACTGTGATATCATGAGGGAATTAGCGATGTTACAAAATAAGTTAATGATATCGCAAAAACGACACTGTCTGTAAAACTGATCCCGAATGAGAACAAAATCTTATATAGGATATTAACACACTGGTCTGGCATTTAACAAAGGCAACGAAGGCAACGTACATGCCAAAGAAAATTTCTGACAATAAAACTCGATTTTTTGCACATACTACGTAATAAAATTTCATATTATCTTTCTTACGGACCCGACGGTTTCTTTCGCTTCTTAGTCAGTTCTTCGAATAAATTCCGTCTGGTAAAAATACAGTGCAAAAATAAAGTTTCTTCGCCAATTCGTTGTCATGGTCGTACATCGACCATGACAACAAATTGGCGAAGATACTTATTTTGTGCACTGCATTTATACTAGGCGGCATTTGTTAAAAAAAGTGGTCTTGCTTTGCTGTCTAACAAGCTGTCGGGTCCGTAAGAATGATAATTAGAATTTATATTAATAGGTGGTATATGTGAAAAAAATCGAGTTTTATTTCAGAAATTTTCGTTGGCATGTACGTTGCCTTCGTTGCCTGTGTTGAATTCCAGACCAGTGTGATTAAGTAAATGCGTAATTACAGCTCTACCAAACTTAGGGTTAGGGCACAATTGAGGCACATTGGTATTGAAAATGACTACTATCATTCAGGTTTGAACTATTTATCGTCAAGATTTGTAAATATGTTATCTACAATATGAGGAACACCAATAGAAACATATATGTATATTCAGAAATGCTGCATTCTCTTGATTTTCGAGAAAATAACAGTGGTTCATGTACATTAACTGGGTCAACAAACACACTTTCTAGGGGCACTTTGGGCATATTTTTCAACTGAAATCAGCATTTTTCATAGTTGCAAATATCTAAATTTATTGAGCAGTTAATCTATACAATCCCAGTAACCTCAAGGTTAAGAAGATGTTGAATTTGCATATAAAACGTCTTTGTAGTCGAGTCCCAATTGTATTTTACCTGTTTTTTAGGTCAAATATCTGCAGTTTTTAGGACAAGGGTTATGTTGTGACTAGATAACTGACAATCCTACTTTGATAATTTAGTGGAGTCGTGAGAAAGGTTATCTTAGGCCATTTGAAAACATTAAATGTTTGCATCAGCGTTTCTTGTTTTGCAACCTGATCAGAGTCTTCATTTTTATTGGTATTGCTGCCCAAGGATTCATAAAGAGTTTTCATTTAATCAAGGAAGAGTCTGGTCAGATGGTGCAAATCCGAAAGGTGATCTGGGTGTTTTCTGTTTGTTCGACCGCAAGGAACTATTTCACGTGGCGCATGAATATTTAAATTCTTACCAGTAGTTTTCGGTCTCGCCGCATCACTAATGATCTCATATTAGATTTTTGTAAATCTTTTGTGGTAGCAAGAGCTGACAGACAGAAGACGATTTGAATTTAACACTTTTCGCCACAAGCCCACCCTTGAATTATGTCAAATTGAAAAAAAGTAGTCCTTATTTGGGACAAGCTGCCTTAACCTAAAATCGAGTCTACCGAAAACTAATTCTGCTCGACGAAGCTATTTGTGCAGATTTACAGTCAAAACAGTTCTTTTTCTTTTAAAAAGCGAAGATTTTGATCAGCCTACGCAACCTACGTGCAGTCCGGACAGGGTCTTCGCTTTTTGCATATACATTAAGGTAGCGTGCACCATGCTGTGACAAAGTGTGTCAAGCACGAAAGCAGAAGTGTGCCGCATCTATGAAAAAAACTATGTCAAATTAAATTGTCACCTCGCTACGATTTAAGTACTGCTGTGTGCGACAAAGAAAATTTATTATACGTCTGTAAAATCGCCGGGACTTTCTATCACCCACTTAAATAGGAAAACTGCTGTATTTGTCTGTTAGTTGGAACAGCAATATTTAATGAGCCGCGACACGAGTAAACCAACAAAGCGGCATATGAGCCAAACATAGACTCAGATCAGCCTGGGCATCCAACCAGTATGACAAGAGCCTTGGCTTTGCGCTTAAAGGTAGCTAAGGGTCGAAGCTAGCTCCATACAAACAACGAAGACTGATTAGACTGGGCGGATGCCCAGGCTGATCTGATTCTGCGCTGGGTGCATCTGCCACTTTGTCGGTTTTCTCGTGTCGCGGCTCATTAACGTTGGTCGAGTTATGGGTGGACTTTGATCATGTTGATTTATAAAATTGAAATATTTATTTCAGGCTCCATGAGAAATCTGTGTTTGGCCAGTCGTTTGAAGCAGATAAATGAGGCGCTTTTAATGACGGCCAAGCTTTCAGGTCTAGTCTTATAATTGACGATACGGTATCTAGCAGTTTGCACAGTCTACAGTGCGTCAGACCTATTCGTGTCAATAATTTAATGCTCCCGATTCTCCTGAGTCCAGTTCCGTGACTGATCAGTCCGTGCTAACTGATTTGAAAACTGATCCGAGGCTTTGCAGCTCGCATTTGTCCTCTCAGTGTGTCTCGTAGTAGTAGATTTCAATTCTCGTATCGACGTGATCCCTGCACCTCAGCGAACGAATCCATAGCCGCAGTAACAGGGCGCCGAGCGTCCGTCCCCTCAGTGTGTCTCATAGAGTAGCAGATACTTTATAGTCTAATGGACATAACTCTTACAGTCAACGAGATTAAGAAAATTTCTATCTGAGGCCTAAATTTTACTGATTTATTTTACACCACGGGGGATCTCCAGGAGTTGCAATATGGCATAGGTCCTCATCATTGGTTCATCGTAGCCTTAATCAGTGATTTTTTTCCAATGATGAATAAGAGTAGGAAATCTCGCGGGCCTGTTTGAACCATTGCAGAACCAGAGAACGACGGTTTGGATCCAGTAAAACTAGTTTAAGCCCCAGCCCCCTGCCCCCATTTTAGTACTGACAGTGCCAAGGCGGTACTTCTGTTGTTGTTGTTCACTGTAAATATTACGTGTTCTTGTTGTCCATGTTAGTTCTTTCCGGGCGGCGGAATCATGGGTGGTGCGATGGTGCTGCGTATAACTTTCAGTGCCGGGGCATCCTACTGATTTGGATACTAGTTGGACAAGGGCCTACTGTGCTTGCAGTGCGTGCGGGTGGGGTTGTTTGGGCGTTTTTTTTTCTCTCGTCTATCATTTCTTTCTTTTTTCTGCCTCTCTCTGGGAGACGGCCCGATAAAGACTGAAATACTGTCTCAAGGGACCGTTTAACACAAAACAACCAACCAACCAATTGAGGGATTCTTGTACAAGTTGTCATGCACACGCCCTTAGCCAGTTTCTTGTTGCGTGGCACATACATCAAGAACACACTGAACCGAACCATGGTATAAGGTGAATAACTCTTACAATGTTTAACACACTATCGTCCACAGTTTTCCTCTCTCTCTCTTTTTTTTTTATCTCTTAACGGTGAATACATGTATAAGAAATGTAACACCAATATAAAGCCCTCAAGGTTGCCTATCCTAGTTATCGAGTTACTTTATTCTCGGGAAACCCGGGTAGCTCAGTGTGTTAAGCACTGGCTTACTGATCCAGCGGACCCGGGCTCAAGTCTCGCCTGAGGTGAGAATCTTTCCTGTAGTAAATGGGGTTCCAATGCACACAGCCTTTCATTATCACCCTACCATCGTCCTGATATGACTGAAATACCGTTGAAAAGGACGTTAAATCAAAAGTCATCCTTCCATCTTGATTTTCGGGAGATGCATCTTCGCAAGTCGAGGGCACTAATTCCACTTTGTTTCTCGCATAAGGAACAAAGTGGACTTAGTACCCTTGGCTTGCTAAGATGCAGCAGATTGTGCAATTTGTCTCTTCCTTGGCCCTTTCACTCTTAGATAATCAGCAAGTCGAATTATGTTGCAGACAAGTTACTATGACCTTACGCATTGTGCAACAAGTAGAAAGCAATGGGTCACACGGTTTCCGACTTTTTACAGTTTTGCAGATACAAGGTTAGTTTTGGTGGTCACAGCGATACACAGTCTTGGACAGGCCTCCGAAAGGAATCGACAGGGTTTGAAAAAGGAGAAAGGTTTTCCATAGCCTTGTGGCCATAGGGGCTATTGGGGATTGATCTTTGCTTTACGTCCACTTTGAACGGCCAGTTAACCTAACCGCACTGTTCCTGGGCAGGCTTAGACCTCCTAAGCGATTAACCAGTACTAAGTGCACATGCTTTCGCCAGTAACTGACAAGTGCCCTTCTTATATCGGCGGAAAGAGAAACGAAAGTATGTGGCCAGACCGGGTATCGAACCCAGGACCTCTGACTTACGAGTCGGGTGCCCTACCGACTGCGCTACGCGGCCCGGCGAGGGCAGTTGGGATTAGAGGCCCACTGTATCTTGAGCACATCATATGTAAGGCTGAGCCCTTCCCTCTCCTTTCGCTGCCTTAACCTTACCTGATTCGAAACAGCAACCCATTTACTGCTGGGTTGACAGAGTTTGCCAGTCGTCGGATGGCCAAGCCCGGATTTGAACTAACATCCTTCTGCACCACAGTTGTCGGTCGCTCTAACCACTCGACCACAGCACCTCTCTGCGGGGAAAAATCTAAATATTTGAATAGAGAGATCTGAACAAGTGTGAAGACTCAGATCAGACGGTTATTGAAGGAGATGTCTGCACAGTTTGCCATTCCATACGCATCTTTAGACGTACAGTCAAACCTGCTTATGTGGTACCCTCTATTAAGGGATCACCTGTCTTAAGCAGCCACATTTTATGGGTCCCCTGGACCAAAATACAGTGCAAATGAACCTGTATTAAGGGGTCACATGTCTTAAGCAGCCAATTTTTGTCGTTCCCTTGAGTGACCCCTTAAGACAGGTTTCACTCTATTTATGCATTTGAAAGTCTAGCTGTTGGTTCTGTAGGACAGGTAAGTGATTATTTTAGGTGTCCCAATTTTCAGAAATTTTACCGTCATTCTTAGGGCGCGTTTACACGAGCAAAGTTTCTATGTCACAGAAACTTTAACAAAGAAAGTATGACAAACATTTTGCGTTTACACGGAGCAAATTATTTGTTAAAGAAAATGTGCCATAGAATCTTTGTCACATAAACTTTGGCAATGAAATATTTGCTGCAGTGTTCACACGACCAAATATTATTCGTCAAAATTACCTGCAGCGATGAAACAAAATCTTTGTCACATTTTCCACGCTTGTAGCAATCTTCTTTGTTACATAATCTTTAGCAAAGTTCTCCGTTTACACGGACAAATTTAATTTATCGAAGTACCTTTACCATATATATTTGTCAAAGAAACATTGTCATATTTTGGCATTTACACGAGCAAATTTTTCTGTGACAAACCTACTTTGTCATAGAAACTTTGGTCGAGTAAACGCGCCCTAAGGTCGATAATCCAAACTCTACCGACTATTCTGCGTTTCACGGTTGATATCCCTGTCAATATATTGTCTCTTACCTTGCTTACGCTGTTTGTTTCAAATAGATTCCCCGAGTACATAGAAGCTTAACCAAACAAGGGAAGATATTGATTAGACTGCATTGAAATTGACATGAAAAAGTGCATTATTTGCGCAAACACGTCTAGTTAAAACGGCATCCTCTGTAACTCTGTAAACTGAGTTGGCAACGCCCTTTGAGATGCGACACGATCGTAACAACAGATCGGCGTATGCGCCCAGCGAAGACTGAGCATCCGCTAAGTCTGATCAGCGTCTTTGCTATGCGCTTACAGAATAGCTAAGGGTCTAAGCTAGCTCTATGCAAACAGCAAGACTCTGATCAGGGCGGACGTCCTGGCTGATCTGAGTCTCGTGGACGCACATGCCACTTTGTCGTGTCGCGGCTCTTTGTCTGGTTTAGTATTGTTTTGTTTTCCAGTTCTGCTTTATACGATGTGTTCAAATTTGCCATTTGGCGATTATTAGCCCTGACAGAGAGATCTTTAAAGGGAGTCTTCTAATCTCATGGATGAGAGAATACATACGGTTGACTACAGTACTTTCTTTGGTTTAACAATTTCCTGGTTTCTGACATGCGCATGATTTAGAACTACATACATAAATAAGACTGGTAGCTCACTAAAACACTGCTGTCAGAGAGTAGCTTTCCCCGACCCCTCTCTGGAAAACGACATTTTTAAGGTCAAATTTCCCACTATATAGGCTATATAGGTGAATTATCCCCCGGAAATATGACTATATAGCAAATTTTTCCCAGGGAACGGCTGCTATACGCGTTTTTCCTCTCTATAGTGGATTTTCCGCAGGTATTACTGTTGCAGGCAAACACACTTGCTCCCTCTCCTCTCACAACAGTGCGGTTTAAATGCAATATAAGAGAGCTAGAATCGCAATCATGTGTCTGTCAAACAGTCTCTCTGAATTTTGTAATGGAGAGAAAATGGCTACCAGCATTGAAATAGGCACTATGTCTTTCCGTCTCCCACCTCTCCCATACACGATAATGTGTGCTTGTGGTTTTATGCATAAATATTTACATTCTCAGTGCATTTATTGAAAAGCCCTTTGGTAAACCATTAGAACTAAATGTGGGTTATACTTCAATAACTACATCGGTTCACGCGACGTTACATGAGGTAAAGTGACGTCAAAATAAACCATGGTTTTCTCCAATTTGATTGGCGTTGGCGACTTTATGACGTCGTTGACGCTGTTCCGCTATGAGAAGAAAAACTGCGTATGTAAATATAAGCAATGGACTTAATTTTTCTGGTGTTTATCGAAGTATAAACTACATTGGGTAGCGTGCAAATTAATTGAACTCCTTACCCCTTCGGGGTTCACTTACTTTGCACGCGACCCATTGTAGTTTATACTTCGATAAACACCAGAAAATGAAATACATTCCATAAGAAGCATTGATCCTTCCTGCAAGCTTACACACATGTGTGCCTGCTCTCATATATGTATATTTGTAGAAATCACATGCAAAAGATGTATTTCACTCTGTAAAATAAGATTAATGCATTTTTTTTGCCTGTCTATTTATATGCTTGTCCGTCCATCTGTCTAGCAAGAAATAAAGGTGAAGGAACGATCAAAAGTGCTTTCAAGTTCTTCTTTTTCTGCAGCCATTGCAAAGCGAGAGAAAGGAATTACATTATGTCATTGTCTTCATACACATTTGGGCATCCATTTGAGCTTATAACGTGACAGTATGCGAGCGTGTTTTTTTTATTATTATCATTATTATTATTATTTCGTTTTGCGTGTTTGTGAGTATTCAACAATGGCAAGAACTGGAAATACCACTACATATCAAGTGCCCTTATAAAATGTAACCCGGAGGGGTTGGGGACGGGGAAGGACTATAGGGGAAACGTGATTTTATTTGCCTATATGGTCGTTTTACTGTTTGACAACTTTCATTTGTTTTGTTTTTGCTTTAACTTTCCACTCCACAACTTCACAATGTACTGAATTCTTCAGAAAATAAGAGTGTTGCCTCATCCCAGACTAAGAAGTAAATTATAAATAAACAAGTTAGTGATTTTATATATTTTATTGTGATATTTCACTGCTGCGTGCGTATTAAAGTTTATATAGAGGCCAAACACTCACGTGTATAGGTTATGTGAGCCGCCACACGCCAACAAAGCCCAGCGCAGACTCAGATCAGCCTGGGCATCGGTCCAGTCTGATCAAGGTCTTCCCTAAGCGCTTAAAGGGTTGCTAATTGTCTTAGCTACCTCCATGTGGACAACGAAGACACTGATCCGACTGGCGGATGCCCAGTAAGTCCCTCGCCTATGCATGCACTGATTTATTCTTATTTTGTTCACTCACTCTTGCATATACTGGTTCGGTGAAAATCAAATATAAAAAGAATTATTCTTGTTTGCACTTCTTTACTCGAACAGTTCCATTTTGTGCCTTTCTGTACGCTTGTGGTTCAGTAAATACAAAACCTCAACATCCCTTACGAGAAATATGATAAACTCAACATGGCTTTTTTCGTCCAAGTCTCTTGGTGATGTTCTTAGGAGGCTGAAGGGAACGAATCCATAATTAGTACCTCCTGGCGCCGAGTCTGGTAATGTCTTTTCTGATTCCAAGTAGAGGGTCCCGAAGTTAAGATGATTCTTGATGTCGGGATTTTATATGTCTCGTCAGATCTCGTCTTCGAACGAGCACCTTCCCACAGTGTTTACATTTATATGGAGTGTCTCCTTCAGCATGCAAGCGCACATGCTTATTTAAATTACTAGGGTCACCGAAAGGTCGTAAGCATATTTTGCATTTTAGTGGCTTATAGCCTGTATGAGTTCTCAAGTGAATTTTAAGTCCATATTTTCTTGAATAAAACTTTCCACAGTATAAACAAAGATGGCCTCTTCTGGAAGAAAGCGCCAAGAAAGACCGATGGAGGACATCAATCTGTTCATCTTCTGTGCTGTTGCTAAGTGACATACATGGCGACTGGCGCCATTTGCCATCTATGTTGTTTCTAAGAGACCCACATGACAACTGTTGCATATCACCGGATGAATAGTTCAAACTGGTATTGTCAGTGTAACATACAGTTGATCCTGCTTGATGGCATGTTATTTTGTTTGAGGGGCACATATTGTCTTGAGCCAAACGTGATTTGACGAGAACTGTAGTCTTTACACTGCAAGGATAACAGAAGTTGCTTAAACCATAGGTCACTTTACATTTGACGGAACTGAAGTCTTGAGTATAAGGCTTGAAGATACAAGGAGCTGGATCACATAACTTTGGAATAAAGGTTGGAGGTATCTCAGAACTGTTATTGTAAGGAAATTCCATCTCAACGTAACTGGCGTTAGTGCACTGCTGCTGCTGCTTATCCTTCGGGTACAAAATTTGTCGTTGTCTTGGAGACATAGTTTTTGTGTCTCCTTCTGAAAAGTTCCTATCCAGTACCAAGGCTGCCACAGTGTCTTGGAAGTTGCAATGGAATTTCAGATGCGCCTTTAAAGGGTTAGGATATTCCGACTCAAAACCGCACCGTTGACATATGTAGCTGCCGACATCTGGAAGGGATAAATATCACTTAAAAACAAATAGGAAAATTCTCAGGAACTGACACAATTCAATCCCAGATCCCACCAAAGACACCATGTTGGAAAAAGAAAACACAAAATTAGTCGCCACCAAAGACATCAATAGCGGCAGCCATGTGAGCAGCCATTTCCCATGTAAGTGGTCGCTGGGATAGCTTTAACATCATAAACAATATATCAATAACAGACATAGCAACAAACAACACATAAAACAACCAAGAAGAACCAAAACAGACATGTCGCCTTGGGACGGCTAGTAATGAAACTACGATACATGCATTATTTTGCACATTATTAAATGTTTACTTTTTTTTGAAGATATATAGAAGAACACAGTCACTGGTGAGGTATGTATTGGTGCTATCCGTTTTGCTGGCCTAGCTACTGAACTCAGCCACAATATTTTTACAACAGAGGTGTGGCTCCCGGATTGTCAAGCTTTAGCCCTGGGAATCACGGCATATGATCAGAATCGATAATTTGTCGTAAGTATCAGAACTGCCTCTTCAAAACCTGATGTTAGAGCATGGTTTGTTTTCGCCACTGTGGTTGATATCGATTCACGCTCGTGACGTATCTGCCGTACAGACAGACCATTCTCTAATTTTGGTGCATAAATTTCTATTAAAATATTACATGTTCTATGTTCACTTACCGCGAATATTTTGAAAACTGATGAACGGAATATTCATATTCAGCGCTAGTGTTGTTTCGTACCATACTAAGAGTTGTTCCCCTTTACTTATATGTCGAATTGTACGAAGGCACAGCGTATCATCTGGCTGTCTATAGAGCTCAATATTCTGCTCGTGCCTGTCTCGTGCAGCCCGTACAAATTGTATCCAGTCTAGACCAGCCTCAGTGAATAATTCTTCATTTTGAAACCAAACCTGGAAGAAAGAAATTAGGTTGGAGTTAGTTTAAGGTGGAATAGGACAAAACCAAAATTTTCAGTTTTTGTGTAAAAAGAACAGTGATAAAGAAATTCAGCATTTTCTAAATCACGAACTGATTTTCTTTTAAATGTGAAACAAATACCTCTTTTTCTATTACGTCATAAAAATATGAGGATTCGACGTTATTTTATGCAAAATAAATAGTGCTCGATTATATATAATTTTCGCATTTGTTTTGCTCTCCGTAAAGATATTGTGATAAATTTCATCCCAAAGTGCGAGCCGTCAAGAGGCCTTTAAAGATGTGAAATTATTTTTCTCAAATATTTCCGCATTTTCTGTTGATTTATGCAAACATGTCCTTTCATTAACTACAGAATATTACTTAATTTCACATAAAACCTTAGATGGAGAAAAAACTTATCCGAAAAATATATCTGAAATTTTGATATGTTTTAATGAAATATGTTTGCAGGTGATGTGTTACATAATTTTAAGTTTTTACCTTGTAAATTTTACACAAAGAAGATTTTTTTAACCATACCCCCTGTTCTGGTGATGTCGTTTCTTTCCACGTCAAAAGGGGATTATTACCAAGAATATTTTCAAGTATATTTTTATTTTCTAGTTAAACATTTATGATCTCTTCTAGAGAATATGTCTACACTAAAAACGAAAAAAACTGAATTGATAGCTTATTCCGTTTTCCAGGGAGAAAGGTTTCAACACGCTAGGGGTTCATTTTTGCCCTGACTTTTATTTTGCGTAACGTGACGTCTCTTTTATTGAACTCTTACAAACCCCGTATAGCGCGACGTCAATTACTTCCGAAAAGGCAAAACTGGGAAAATTGACCCCTGAGCTGTTTGAACTATTCTGTCTAGAAAACGGAATGAGATATTTCTACGATTGTTTCGGTTTTCATTTTGATAGATTCTCTAGAATAACTTGACATTGTTTTATCGGAATTAAAAGATATGTCAAAAACCGCTCTTAGCGCCCAATTCAGTCTGACGCTAAAGTAATCGACGTTATCTGAACAGGGGGTATAGTTTAACAAATCTACTTTTAGAAATATTTACACGGTAAAATCTTAAAATTATTTCATCAATATTCCATCTTCACATTTCACTAAAACATATCAAAATTTGAGATATATTTTTCGGAGACGTTTTTTCTCTATTTCACTTTTTATTCGAAAAAATGCTAATTTCAACGTCTTATGAAAATTAATGTTTGCATCAATACACTCGTAATGCGTAGAGCCTGGGCAAAACGTATGGCACAGCCTTGAGGACCTCTTAATGGCACGTAATTTGATATGAAATTTATTTCAATACCTCAACGGACGGCAGAGCAATTTCGATTAATGCGGATACCTGAGAGCTATAAATCTTGCACAAAAAACGTCAAACCATCACATTTTCACGACGTCATTGAAATAGGAATTGTTTATTTCATGCTCAAAAGAAAGTCATTTAGTGAGTCACAAATGATTGAAGTTTTTGATGATATATTGTTTGACTAGAAAACTGAAAATTTTGGTTTTGTCCTATTCCACCTTAAACCTATTAATCATACGACGTCGAATCTGAGAGTGTAATAAAGCCATGCATTAAAAACGATAATCAACTAGTTGGTTAAATATGCAAATTACGTCGTATTGTTATGCGTTCACGTCCATAAAACATCACGTTTTCTAATGGCGAAATCGTGACGTTTTAGTGCAAAATTTGCTAACAAAATGCGATTTTAGTGTCATATGATAAATAGAATCTTGCATTCGTGCTCCTGAATTATTGAATTCGGCATAGCCTCGCATCTTATCGTTTTCCCCAACTCGTTTAATAAATTCAATAATACGTGAGCACTCATGTAAGATCCTCTATTTGAGCCGCGACACGACAAAACCAACAATGTGGTTGTGCGCCCAGCGCAGACTCAGATCAGCCTGGGCATCCGCCCAGTCTGATCAGAGTCTTCGCTGTCCGCATGGAGGTAGCTTAGACTCTTAGCTACGCTTTGAGCGCTTAGAGAAGAGTCTGATCGTGCTGGTCTGATGCCCAGGCTGATCTGAGTCTGCACTGGGCGCACAACCACATTGTTGGTTTTCTCGCGTCGCGGCTCATTTATTACTGTGTGTGACGAGTGCACTCTTCAGCCTAGCTCTTTGGACATGTCAAATTTAAATTTTACAGGTTTACTATATTCGAAATAATGTATCTCTAAAAAGCCAGTACTTGGTTTAAACAATATTAATACTTTTCAAAAATATACTTGTGAATAATTATACAATAAACAAAGAGGATCTGAACGGAAGCTCTAAGCTTATAGAGTCCATTTCCTCGCAAACGATACAACATACAATGTACCCAACATGACGCAATTTAAGTAAGCCAAACCGTTTCAGCTTTTGTTACTATAAAACAACAAATTCATAATCTCATAAAGAGAATATAGATAACTAAGAAATTGAAACTACATCATTGTTTCAAAATACAAGATATTATCCTACTTCAAAGGAACCTACAGCAGTGGTAGATGGGACGGACGACAGACAGAATAAGAAGAAAGTACAGTACATATCTCAATTGGTGACTCACGATCCACCCTCCAAATTAGTGTATGCCATTGATTTAGTCAGAAAGTTATCTCGCTATTGTCTGCATAGCCTTTTTCTATAGAACATATGCTAATAATACTAAGCCAATGTATGGACCCCAAACTGTGACCGTATTCATAAATCCACTTAAGTCGTTGCTGTGCGGTTGCTAAGGCTAAATATCTATAAAGGAGATTCCCTACAACTATGAAATTTGGTCTGGAGGAACAGTCTTTGAAAGACTGTTCCTCCAGAGCAAATTTCATAGTTGTAGGGAATCTCCTTCAAAGAAATTTAGCCTTAGCAACAGCATAGCAACCACTTAAGTCGTTTTATGAATACGGCCCCTGTTTACCTGTGCCTTTTCTTGGACACTATGCATTAATGGGTTAATTATTACTGGTATTTCTCGGTGAAAAAAAAAACAAAAAAAACATTCATATGATAGAAAAGGACAGGCTGAGTGGCATTTTATCAATGATAATGACTTGGTGAAGAAAAAAAACATTCATATGATAAAAAAAGGACAGGCTGAGTGGCATTTTATCAATGATAATGACTTCATTTGTACTGATGTGGAGTATGTTACAATAATCATTATATGCAAGCGGGATATACTTAGAGCTGTGTCGATCTCAATGAAATTATTTGCCTAAAAACAAATAACAAATATGAGCCGCGACGCAAGAAAACCAACAATGTGGTTGTGCGGCCAGCGCAGACTCAGATCAGCCTGGGCATCCGCCCAGTCTGATCAGAGTCTTCGCTGTCCGCATGTAAGTAGCTCAGTTCCTTAGCTACCCTTTAAGCACTTAGCGAAGAGTCTGATCAGACTGGGTGAATGCACAGGCTGATCTGAGTCTGCGCTGGGCGCATAACCACATTGTTGGTTTTCACGCGTCGCGGCTCAATTATAAGAACGAATTGGAACACGGTGCCTGGTGTTTGCAACTATGGACTTCAGGGCCAGCGTCAAAACTTAGCAATTATAGTATATGATTCAAATGTCTTTTAGATGTATGCAATTTATGAAACTACAGCCAGTCTGCCCATTCTGTCTTTCATTTTCTGGTACAAAAAAAAAAAAATAAATAAAAAAAATTAATTAATAAAAGAAAAATAATAACAACCACTGCTTGGACAAAGTGCTAGTGTTCCCACCAAAATCTGCAAATGAGTATAATGAACTACGCATTTTCCTGTAATACGGCTTTTAGCACAAAATTTTCCAATAGCCGTGATGTCGCCATAAAGTCATTGAAATGTTTGATGCCGATTCCAAAATTTGAAATAGCAAAAATGGGTTTGGTTTAAATAAATGACTTAAATGTTATTTGTAATTATAAACGATAAGCGAGCGCACGCGCATGTTATTACCCTTTTATGTTTTCAGATTTTATTTTGTTACCATGATTGCCTTTTTGACCTCTTACACAGTTGAAAATTTTAAACAATATTTAAACTCGTCAAAATGCGTTATATCTGGGAAGGAAAATGATTAAATCTATAATGAACATAGAGTAAAACAGTTTCAGTTTTTACATTAAACATGCTCTAAGTTAACAACTTTATTCAGTTCAAAAAAGAGTCTGATATTTCATTAAGATATGTCAAACGAGCGTTACATGTAACCAGTCGCTGTTATGAACAGAAAATACAATTATTAGCAAAGGCAAGGAAAAATTAATATGAGCCGCGACACGACAAAACCAACAATGTGGTTGTGCGCCCAGCGCAGACTCAGATCAGCCTGGGCATCCGCCCAGTCTGATCAGAGTCTTCGCTGTCCGCATGGAGGTAGCTTAGACTCTTAGCTACGCTTTGAGCGCTTAGCGAAGAGTCTGGTCGGACTGGTTTGATGCCAAGGCTGATCTGAGTCTGCACTGGGCGCTCAACCACATTGTTGGTTTTCTCGCGTCGCGGCTCATATCTGTGATTGTAAGCACTATTATCGTGAAATAAATCAAAGCGTCCGAAGCGTCCATACATAACTCATTCATCAAAAGTATATGACCAGAAATTATTGGGGAAGTTCATATACGAAGGGAAGTGAAAAAAATCCGATATGCTAACCATAATTTCGTCAATTTTAAAGCAATTTTCTTCAAAGTTTACAAGTATAACACTTCGTATGTTTGTGACAAAAGAACTTAATCTCGATACATTTAGAATATGTCCTCATAGTTTGTTAGTTTCCATGGCAAACAGGGGTGCGGTAATGCGGCGCTGCACATTCGCAATGGGCTTTTATTACATGTACATGTATAATATGTATTTCTTGACCAAAAGCGGGGGTGGTCGGGTGCTGCGTGCAACTTTCAGTGCCGGGGCGCCCTACTGATTTGCAAGGCCCTACTGTGCTTGCAATAGGTGCGGGTGGGGTTGTTTGGACATTTTTCTCTCGTCTGTCGTTTCTCTCTTCTTCCTCTCTCTGGGAGACAGCCCGATATAGACTGAAATACTGTCTAAAAGGGCCGTTAAACCCAAAACAATCGATCAATTGAACAAAAGCACAATCAAAACCCCGAATGCAAGTTACTAAAGGATTGGAAGTCCTTTTTGGAAACAATGCATATCTTGACAAAGTGTTTAGGATGTTTACACTATGCCTGATTTTGAATTCTAATACAGTGCGCCTACAGAAGCAATTGAAGTTTCCGTGTTTATGCTGCAACAATTTACTGTTTCAGAGCGCGTGAGTCTAATTGCTGACGTCACTAGCAATACTGACGTAATTTTGTGACGTTTTGAGACGTTAGACGATGTTAAGTCTCTTTTTCCCTGTAAAATTGCCACAAAAACGTACATTTATCTTAGATACAGTTAAGAATATTAGCGGGAGCATGAACGCGCTAGCAGGAAGGTTGAAAGAATTTAAACGAAAAAGAATACTTTTCAATGTTTTTGAGTCGTAAGTAGATATATCACTCACGCTCCGCGCTCGTGATATGATACTTTACAACTGACCTCCAAACAGTGAATTATTACTTAACAATTCACTGCTAGAGCTGATCCATTTCTTAAACAATACATACTTTGACGAAATGAAGTTGCAGTAAATGCGGATAGTTTCGGAAACAAGTTGACGCCAGAAAAGTCCGCCTTTTCCCGGCTAGACAGCTAAGTGGCGTTTCTTAGCAATCAACAAGCAGAATCAAACGCACCTTTCATACATACAAACAAAATATCAAGGTAAAGAGGCAAAAATTTCCCATAGCCTAGTGGCCATAGGGGGCAGTAGAGATGAGAGGTCCACTGTATCTTGGGCACAGCATATGAAAGGCGGATATAAAAGACGGAGCCCATCCCTCTTCTTTCGCTGCCTTAGCTTTCACTAACTCAAAAACGGAACCCAGTTACTGCTTGGTTTGCCCAACCCGGATTCGAACCCGTGACCTTCTGCTCCAGAACAGTGGGTCTTGTTCGACTACGCCACTTCTCTAATATCAAGGTATAGTTATAAATATAAAAAGATGACTTAATAATATCGGCTATAAAAAGTTATGCGACTTGTATCATTTTGACTGCCCCTTGAACAGTAGAAGAAACTCCCCCGATCGGGAATCAATGACCTTGGTGAACTTCGAGAATTTGACAGGTATATGTTACTAAAATTAGTAAATTGTCACTCGATCGGGAACTTTTCAGTCATTTTTATAGTGCCCTCACAAAACTCAAAAAATGTGTCACAGTTTTCACTTAATCTGCATGAAACTTTACCAACTTAAAGATGAATAATATATCTAGATTTCTACCGCGCAGAATTTTTTTAAAGTTCTTAATTTGAAAGTTATTGAATTATGAAAATATGAAATTTTTAAAAATAATTCTGATTCCCGATCGGGAACTGAAAATGTTTATGATGCCTGATCGGGAATCAACTTGGTCATTATCAAAGGCTAGCTGGCAGTCAGATAAAGGAAATGATATGGGTTGTGTACTGCGTGAAGCCAACAACTTCCACAAGGTCCTACCATTCCATTCATGTCAATGCAAACTCGACTTTGTGAAGCCTGATATTGCAGCACATTTTAGTAAAAGATACTGGTGCTACCGAAGAAAGAGAACTCAAACAGTATACTTTTTTGATTGCGACACACTTTGCCAGTAACTGGTCTGGTCCTGTATTGTCTTTTATTCCATTCCAGAAAGACAGCAGAACTTTGTTTCGTTTCTTCCGAAAGACATCTATATTTAGAGATTTAATAAGTCAATACTTTTATAGATAGAGCCTACTTCTGCACAGTTTACAATATTTTCCCTTCCTCCACTACTGAGGGCATAGTCAAGTCTTTGTTTTTCTTCATATGTATAAGCTACAAAGGATAAATTATGGTGTAGACAGGTTTCATAAAATGTAAAAAGCACAGACAGCTATTCTGCAAGATATAAACGCAAGTTTAGCCCATGTTTACCTCTATGCTGTTTACTTAACTCCGATCTTAGACAGCAATGAAAATGTTTGTGACCACATAAATGCTTCAGCCGCAATCACAGTCATCAATAGCATCCTAACTGTCATCAAAGTGATACACGCAGTACCAGTCCAGCTGTCATATACCTATTGTTACTAAATGATCCATTGATTTAAATGTTTAAATGACAAAGGAAGAGTAAGCCACTGAGCATGGATTATCTTGGCCAAATGTACAGATTGATTAATTGCAATGTCATTCTTGAACAAACTTATCATACTGGTTATTTTTATTGCAATCATTTTTTCCAGTAAAATGAAATTCTTTAATTCTTTTTTCCATAAATTCCAATACAATTTTTTGTTCTGAATTCTGCATTATAGATATAAAATCTTGCTGACAAAAGAATATAATTGATAGGTTTGTTTAAGAGTTTATTACATGAAACCCCAAAAAATAGCACTATGTTTATGAATATTTACTATGTAGTCACTTTTTTCGGCAATCCATAATTCTATTTTATCCCAAAATTCTTGGACTATTTCTTTGTTCAAGAATGGGGAAATTGGTTTGTTCTATTTGAGGATAGGGATATTGAATAGCAATGTAATTTAACTTCGCTCCTTTGTTAAATACTCTATGTGACAGTTACTACTATAGTTATATAGAGTTAGACGGACAGTGTAGAACCTGATCGGACTGCTCTTAGATGAACAACTGACCAGGGCTGCACTGTTTGTTGCTCTATTGAGTCTTTCTTCTTTATCGGTATAACATGTCACAAAAACTATCATTTATAAGAGTTATAATAATAAGGATTGTGGTAGCCTCAATACGAGATATTTGTGAAAGCAGATGGTGGAGACCAGGATTTGACTGTTCTTAGAGGAATTGTGTGGTCACGGTCCACACCGACTGCCATCTTATTTATATCTTTTGAACGTACTGCTGTATTGGGGAACAAAACTGTTTTTTTTTCTCTCTCTCTCTTTGGTACGCTTAAAGTGTTTTTTCTGGAGTCTTTCACTCCATTTATCTACCATATCAATTCTTGACGTAACACCTATCTAAATTATTGATAAGGTATGATATGCTGATTTACAAGTTTTGTTATGAGAGTATGATTCTGCTTGACTGTATAGAAATAGTATTCATTGTATATTCAGCTTAGATATATGAATTTTTTCGATTATGTTGTATGCAGTGAATGTGTCAGTATTATGAATAAATCATAAAAAAAAAATCCAATGTCATTTTTTTTGCCTATTGATGGGCATGTACAACTAGCTAGTCAGTTATGATGCTATTTGGGGAACACAGACAGCTGTTATCATCGCAAAACTCATTAATGTGGTGGAAAGAGATTGACTGATGGTTACATCAGTGACCTTCTTATTGAAAATTGAAGTCTGCTAGAGCTACTGACCGTCCCAAGCCGGTCCCTTCATTGCGGTCACACATGTTTTGTGATCGGAATTGATTGGCTTATAATGATTTCATCTTAACTATTCTGTAGGTCTAAATTATTTAGTTCAGTAAAGGTAACTGAGTTGCCACCTATTTGGCTGTACGGCTTATCACCTGTGATTTTGTTGTCTGTTTGCATGTATATGTCAATCTTTCCCTTTAATGTTCGGGAAAAGGTTTAGGATCTGATTCAGTCAATTCCTGAAGTTTATCACTCAGTTGACATGTACACTGTAGCAAAACTCAGTTGAAACTTGTTATTAAGAAATGTTTTCACTCTGTTTAATTACATGCGTAGAATTACAAAATGAAAAATCACTAACGAGATAAAAAAAGAGGATTAAGACCCTTGCAGAATACCTTCTAAAATCCCTCTATAGAAGCGTTAGTCTGTGACTCTGCAGTTAGCAAAGGCACGAAGACTTCTGTTTGTATTCTGTTTGTATTACTTTGTCTTTACTTACCACACCCTGTATAGTTGGCAGTTACATAGTCAACACAGCCTTTACAGTAAGACGCTTTTGTAGAATGCTTGTCATTTTTAACAATCTTGTCTAGTGTTCCTAGAATAGATTTCCCAATTAAACTTCGATTTTCTGACCATCAATATCCCATTCCTGATGAAAACAAGCAGTTCCACGTGTTTTTCCAAAACGACCAGCCACGTTGTTCATTATATCCCCGGCATACGAAGTATGTCGAGGAGTATACATGTATAGTTTTTGTCTTTCCCTCCGTTCATCTGTTTGCCCGTCTTTTTGTCTATCCGTTAGTCCGTCCGTATGTAAGTTAACATTTGCATTAAAGTTTTGCATTAAGTTTTTTTTATTTTGCTTCTGTTAACTGGAACTTGTTCATAGATGCTTATTATTTTAGTAGAGGATGGAAACTGATTAATTTGCAATATCTGGATGCTGCTGCTGGCCTGAGGTCAAGGTCACAAACTTTGAAATTTGTACAATAGCTGCATTAAAAGTTTTGGGTTAAGTTTCTGCTTTTGCTCTGTTTTTCTGAAAGACTTAACTGTTACATGTACTTGTTCACACGTGCTTAGTGTTAGTACAGGATAGATATGTACATATAAGTTTACATCATCTGGATGCTGCTGCTGAAACAAGGTCAAAGTCACAGACTTAGGAATTTGTATACCATTTGCGTAAAAGTTTTGTTTTAAGTTGTATTTTATGCTTATATTTTGAATATACTTAAATAGAACCTTTTGCAATGCTACTAGGTTTACTTCAAGGTTGAAACAAATTAGTTGACATCATCTGGATGCTGCGGCTGACTTAATGTCATGGTCACAGACTTCAAAATTTGTATACTCTTTGCGTTAAAGTTATATGTTAATTCGTATTTTTGCTTATAGTTTGAATGTACTTGAATTCCACCTTTGGTTATGCTACTAGCTTTACTTCTAGGATGAAACTGATTAGTTGACATCATCTGGATGCTGCTGCTGACTTTAGGTCAAAGTAACAGACATAGAAATAATATGTAAATTTGTGTTGAAACTTTGTGTTAAATTTGTATGTTTTTTGCTGATGCAAGTTTTAAATGGCACCTTTTGTCTATAGGCATTTCACTGGGTTTATTATACAATGTAGATTGTCCGTCTGTCTGTCTGTAAACATTTGCTTTAAAGCTTTGTTTTTATTAGACAGTGGCACTTGCCAGGGGTTACGTTAGCCCCTGCTCCTTTGCTCTAGTTAGCAATGTTTTACACATGGAGTAGCTGACCACTTAAGAAGAATCTGTTCTCAAACAGGAATCACTGGTTCCTAAACAGGAATTGGTGGTTTCATAACGGGAAGCACTAATAGTCAAAAATCATATATTAGGAGCCTCTGTAAACTTTATTTCGCTTTTTATGACAAATCAAAAGCACCAAGAAGATTAAGAAATATTTTTGCCTTGATAGGACTTAAGATGGGTTGACAGAATCAAAATGCTCATTGCATTTTCATCACATTTTGTTGGTACTGAATGCCTATATTTAAAGGTGAAATGAAAATATTCTGCGAAATGCTCCAGATTAGGAACATTGAGCTTAGATGTTGATAAATGTTTCCCCGATCAGGCATCTTAAACATTTTCAGTCCCCAATCGGGAATCAGAATTATTTTTAAAAATTTCATATTTTCACAATTCAATAACTTTCAAATTAAGACATTTAAAAAAATTCTGCGCGGTAGAAATCTCGATATGTCATTCATCTTTAAGTTGGTAAAGTTTCATGCAGATTAAGTGAAAACTGTGACACATTTTTTGAGTTTTGTGAGGGCACTATAAAAATGACTGAAATGTTCCCGATCGAGTGACAATTTACTAATTTTAGTAACATCTACCTGTCAAATTCTCAAAGTTCACCAAAGGTCATTGATTCCCGATCGGGGGAGTTTCTTCTACTTTCGAATGCCTAGTGGACTCTTCTATCTTGATTATCTATTAAGGGATGCCTTTTATTATTATTTTACCATTTTTGTATTTTTTATGCACACAATGTAGACCCTGATCAAGTGCCGCTCTATGGTCTGATCTAGCTGTTCATTGTTTGTGACCTTTTTGATAGGACTTAGGCATTAACGGGTAGGTTGTATGTTTGATAGTAAACAATCAGACAATGTAAATATGTACAGCGGTCACCCTTGTAATTCGAAAACCATATGTTACGGAATAGTCATATTTTGTCTCTACAATAGCTCCTATTGATTCAGCGCCACTTGCGCAATGCCAGTATGTCGAAGCAAGACAGTGCACTTCTGGGGTCTCAGAAAGTACACAGTAGCCTTAAATATGGACAGAAAAGGCTTTTCTATAGTCAGATACGTCTGACTATAGAAAACTTTTTCTGGCCATGAGGCTACTGTATACTTTCTACGGTCCCAGAAACGTCAAATGCCTGTGGGCAGTGTTGCCAGATAATGCCAAGTTTTTTTTAATTTACTGATTTATCATTATTATCATTATTATTATAGTTATTATTATTATTGTAAAGTGGAGCTTGCATATAACTTGATAGGTCGGCGGATTGGACTTAGGACAGATTAAAGAACTTCTTCGATGCCCAGCAGTCATACATAATTATATATAGAGAGAGAGAGAGGATCTTACACGAGTGGTACACGTGTGTAAGATTCTGTTTATCATACGACCCTTTAAAATGGGATTTTAACGCATTCAAACTGTACATTATTTCAATAAGAAAACGCATTGTTGACATGGACGTTGTCAATGACGTTACGTGTACGCGCCAAAGTGTTATTACACGTGTGGTCATACGATTTTTATGACACGACGTTATCCACTGAATAACAGCGAAGTCATAATTGATAAACGTTTTTTCTCTGCTATCAGCTGACTGGCAATGCGACTTTAACGTAAAATATGTACACTTGCCACTGACTTCCCATAGATAAACCGTATAGAGCAACTGGCTTCATACACCAATGAACGACAGTTGATCATGTGACGTTGTCGTTAAGCGACGTCTAAGGTAAACAAACGTCTTGATTGGTCCACGTAACGTTCGACTGACGCTACGTTATGGCTACGGTTGTTTAACGTAATGGCCAAATACGTCGTTTCTGTCTTGTCTTCGACGCATATTTTGCATATTCTACATTAAATTACCTCGAAAACAGCACAGGAAGGGCCTAAATATAAAGTGTAAATATAAGAATAAAAATTCGATTTTTCAGCGTTCATCGTGTGAAGAAGCCAGTGGCCGTCGCTAAAATTCTACAAGAAGCGCTTGGCGCTTCATGGAATTTTAGCTTCGCTCACTGACTTCATCACACGATGAACGCTGAAAATCAAATTTCACTTCTTAAATGGCTACTGACGTAAAATGCTATCACCAGTCGACTATCACAAGCGATTTCAACATAACTTCAGTCAACTGGTACTAGATCTTTCCTACATTATAAGATGGTTCAAATCATACCAGACAAAGAAGATAATATATTTGAGTCGACAAGAAAGGATAATATCACAATGATGTCGAGATTACCTTTAGACTCTTTCACAGCCTTACAATACAAAATTATCTGTCAAACAGATATAGCAGAGGAACAGTCTAAGATTACCTTCAGAATATTCTGTATCAACGGTTGATCTTGCAGATACTTCCCAAGGTTTATCGCTGCCTGATGCGCTGTGACACTGATATTATTTGGTATATCTGTGGCAGCAACTACTGTCGTGGTCCGTACATCCATTGCTTGTAGAAGCATTTCAAAACCCTATTATAATTGTTTGCCTCATTTATTTTAGTCTCTTCTGCTATTGTAAGAATTGTTCCATCAAAATTGCCGACGAAATCTCTTATGGAGAATTAAAAAACATGCTCTTAGATATAATCTTGGCGGATGCCCTGGCTTTGCTATTGAGCGCCATTGTTTGGTACCGCGCCTCATAAAGTGGCATTTTTCATATGCTTACATTCTTTTTTTTTCTCTTTTTTCTATTTTTTTTTCTCTCAATATTTTATTTCCAATTTGAATATATTAACTCTTAGGTATTTAGAGTTTCATTTGCATTTACCAAATATTAATTAAATATTATATAAACGATTCACAAAATATTTATCATCACATTCCGAGAGAAAACGAAAGTCAAAATCATACAGACCATTATTTATATAAGGGATGCTTCAGCTAATGTGAGAAAATGTACACTGTGTGACAGCTGTTCTGTTAATCACGTGTACATGTTTATTTTTCTACAAGTTCCCGACTTGGCGCTCTTTTCAATTTCTAAACGGAAATAATCGATGACACACGCATGCGTTCAAACTGACTTGTATCACTACGCCGTGACGATGTTAATTACTAGATGATGATGATTTCATTATTGCCTTTTACGGACAAAAAGCAAACAATGTTGATAAAAGACAATTAGAAACTGACGGTAATGATACTCGATTAATAGCTAGCTAAACGATATAGGCTACGATGCAGAAGATTAGGTTCGAATCCCCAAAGGGCCAGCCAACGACTAAAAAAACAAACAAACAAAAAACAACTATAACTCTTTCATATGTTACTCAGCAGTAAATGGATATCATTTTAGAATAACTCCAAATGGAGAGAGATGGACACCGTTCTCATACGTTGTACCCAAGATGTGGCGGGCATCTAAACACTCACAGCACCTCACGGCCAGATCACTACGGGAAACCTTCAAGAATATATAAATGAATGAATATGTTTGCGCAAAGTAAGAATCGGTGCAATTCCGGAATTGTTTAGAAAGTATAGAAACGGCCATGTTGTGGGCTGCCTCTAGCTGTATGCAAAGCCGGCCGCGGGCCGCAGGCCAGCGTTAAACCAACTGAGCTACTGGGGTTCCTGTATCTGTTTGTGACTAAATGGGTGAAAATGATGCAAGAGAAGCTTTTCCTAACATCGTTGTTCCGCAGAGTATGAATAAATGGGGTTCCATTGCACACAGCCTTTTATTATCGCCCACCCATCGTCCTGATATGACGGAAATGCTGTTAGAAAGGACGTAAAATCGCGTCATCCATCCACCCATCCATCCATCCGAGTATAAAAAGCGGAGAAAATAAACATGCGGTGTATCCTTCAGTATATATGTAACCTTTTTTTAGACTGTTTTGTGGAAACACGAAGACAGTGCCGACCCAGTCCAGACGCCACAGAACGCGGCGCCTGGTTAGGGTTTTCTCTGCTTGCCTAGAGGAATTTGCTTGTAAAATTTCGAAAACATTTACCAGAAGCCTTTAAACTTAAAACGAACTCATTAAAATGAAAAGGATAGAGAAGTCCATTAGTCAAATTTAAAAAAAAAATGGAACAATTATTTAACCAGCGCCCCAAAACAGGGATATAGGCAAACAGTGCGGACCCAGATCAGACGCCGCGTTGTCTGATCAGGGTCTACACTTTTTGCCTACGACATATGGGTATTTTCCTCAAAATAAAACAAAAAATCGAAAAATGAACTAAACCTGACACCCCTTAAATGACAAATGGACTCAGCCAATATATACAGATAGAAGACTCCACTAGGCATTAATGAATTAATAGACTGCTCTTGAAGTGCATTGCGTGAATCTTGAGTCTGAACGGAGTCATGGTTGCATGTGTTAAAAAACAATCTTAGTTTGCCCCTAGATTTTTCAGGCTATAAATTGTATGTTCGTAGATTCTCTTGCCTATTTCGCAATGAAGTGCATTTTCAAAAGAGGAATCTTTCGTGCCAGTTTAAACGTGCAAAAGTCTTAATAATAATTATAACAATACCAATAACAACAAAGAAAAAAAAATGAAAAAAAGCTGCATCTCGTTTTGTGATTCGTGTATGAGCGTATTTTGTCCGCTGTTCAGTGTGTGGCTCAAGTACGGTCAACCTTAAGAAGGTGAGACGTGTTTTGTCGAAAAGAAATTTTGAAGAAAGATCCTCGTGAATCAAGGAACACAACAAAGAAACGAAAACAGCAAATTCGGTTTAAATGAGTCGGTTCAATTGCAGGAAGGTAGTGTTACATCACTGCTTACGCTCCCTAGCACTGGTCATCGAAAAAAAAAATCCCACCTGCGTGTGGTCTGCAGACTCAGATCAGCCTTGGCTTTCGCCCACTTTGACTAGACTCTTGGTTAAGTGCTCAAAAGATTGCTAAGGGTCTAAGCTACCTCCATGCAAACAGCGAAGACTCTGATCAGAATGGGCGGATGCCCAGGCTGATCTGAGTCTGCGATTGGCGCATAACCACATTGTTGGTTTTGTCGTGTCGTGGCTCAAATATTTTTTTCTCCATTTAGCCTTTCAAACATGAATGGATACCTGTGTTAAATAAAACCAATAAAATCTTTGTAGGAAATAAGAGCCCTCCACGTCCTAACAATTGTCTTACCTCTTTGCCGACAAGACACTGTGGGAATTGAACAAGTGTTTACCAAATGTTACCGGACATTGTTCCGAGAAAAAAGAAATTTAAGTGAATTATAATTTAATCTTAATTAAGGGAGAGGTGGTGTCTATTCGGTTAATTGTTATTAATAATATAGCATGGAATGTATGTTCGTGTTTTTACCGAAATAAATGTCTTCAGTACACGGGTTGCTGACACAAATAACAGGATAGAGCACTCGATTAGTTGTATTTTACGAATCGCTCGGCTAAACGCGGTTCCTAGCGCATGCAGCGAGCGTGCGATGCAAGTGCGGTTGACATGGTGACACGAGTCTGAGAGGATAATGGACATTAAGTACTTTTCACTCACTTTCTTAGCGTAGGATGCTGAATGAAACCCCGTGTTTATAATAGCTTTTTTCGACGGCTGAACAAATTTGCTGCGACAACATGAAATATTCCCATGATATCGTGAGCTACTTAATCCTTAAAACGCGAAAAATGAAAATAGCTTTATTTGAAATAGCGTAGATTCAGATGAAGCGGCTCATAAAGCTGGATGGACGGATGACTTGCGATTTTACACAGGGTATAATCGATTCCGCCAATTTTCGCTTCCTGCAGAGACTGTCCGTCATATTTGGCTTCCGCCGAGACTGTCCGCGAACTCTTGCTTCCTGCAGAGACTACTGTCCTCGAGAAATGGCTTCCTGCCGAGACTGTCCGTGTGATTCTGCTTCCTGCCGAGGCTCTCGGCAGGAAGCAGAATCACACGGACAGTCTCTGCAGGAAGCCATTTATCATGTACAGAAGTCTCGGCAGGAGGCAAGAGTTCGCGGACAGTCTCGGCGGAAGCCAAATATGATGTACAGTCTCTGCAGGAAGCGAAAATTAGCGGAATCGATTATACCCTGTGTTTTAGGTCCTTTTCAATTGTATTTCGGTCATATCAGGACGATGGTAGGGTGATAATGAAAAACTGTGTGCAGTCGAACCCCGGGCAAGCGCACAAGTGACTTTTTCTGCTCAAATTGATTGGCTAGGATGACACTCTAAAGCAAGACAGGTCTGGAAAACATTTGTATGTACAGTTTTTGAATAAAATGACAAGATGTTAACATTGTCGTCTATGGAAAATTAATCATGAGCGGAATGCAACCATTAGAACCTGTCTTAAATGAGCAAATTCTTCTTATGCTGAGGTCTCATTTCTTGATTTATATTTAAGTATTTCAGGTGTTTATTCATTTATTTATCTTTTTTATTTTTTTTTTCAGGAATTTATGATAAATGTGATGACTTTTATTTTGATACAAATTTCCCATTTTTGGCCGGAGATTTTCATAATACTGCATTTTTTTGGGCTTCCTAATAAGCTAAGAATATATACTTTTATCATATGACATCGCATCTGAGAGACTAGTGTAATAAAGCCATGCATTAAAAATGATAATCAACTAGTGGATTAAATATGCAAATTACGTCGTAACGTTATGCGTTGACGTCCATAAGAACGTCGCGTTTTCTAATGGCGAAATTGTGGCGTTTTAGTGCAAAATTTGCTGATAAAATGCAATTTCAGTGTCATATGATGAATAGAATCTTGCATTCGTGCTCCTGTAATATTAAAATTTGTAAAACTCATCGGGGAATACCGATAAGATGCTCGGCATAGCCTAGCATCTTATCTTTTTCTCCAACTCGTTTAATAAATTCAATAAATTTTATTATGCTGCCACTACTTTACTAATGAAAGAGAAATTTTAATGTCGAATTTGAAAGAAACTTTACTTAACATCAAAGGACAAGCAGTATGTGATTTGTTTATGGCTTACCGATGACGGAAAAACTCCAGCTGTTACATTGATACAGAGACATACAATGTCTTTGACAATTTTGGTAAAAATATGTTCCAGTTATTCTGGGAAATCAGGCAAGAGGCGACAGTGTGAAAATTAAATCTGGTTTCCTCTTAGATGTAAACACCTAGCAGATGAAGTATACATAAAATATGAGTCCCAAATGATACAGCTTTGCAAGCAGGGTCACACGGCATTCATTTTTCTTTCGCTGTGTTCGGTCTGCGTACTCCCGATGCGAGTCCACAGACACGACCCATCAGCATGCCAGTGTGCTATATGCGTGGCCTTAATTGTTGTGCTGCATACTACGACAGTATGTGATAGCCCTTCTTCTAGTATTACTGTAGGTTATATTTATATGAATTTTAGAAATGACATTTCCTAAGGGATATGTTTATAATTTTAGTCTTAGTATTCTGCTAATGGTCTTAACTTGTATATATGAGCCGCGACGTGAGAAACCCAACAGTGTGGTCGTGCGTCCAGCGCAGGCTCAGATCAGCCTGGGCATCCGCCCAGTCTGATCAGAGTCTTCGCTTTCCGCATGAAGGTAGCTTAGTCCCTCAGCTACCCTTTAAGCGCTTAGCAAAGAGTCTGATCAGACTGGGTGAATGCCCAGGCTGATCTGAGTCTGCGCTGGGCGGACGACCACATTGTTGGTTTTCTCGTGTCGCGGCTCATTTGTATATAACCTAGATGCAACTCAGTTACCCCGACTGAGGTTGCCCCCGTTGTAAAGGGGTATATCTTAATAAATTATTATTATTATTATTATCAATAATACATTATCACTCATGTAAGATCCTCTATATCCCAAAACTTAAACGCAAATATGTAAGTGTGTGACATTGACCTAACCTCGGCTCCAGCATCCTATTCTAATCTATTCTATTCTATCCAATAACTTTATTAGGTCGTCGGGGCACCTCAGATGACTGAAACGATCTCCTTCCACCTTGTTCTGTTTTCAGCTGCCCTAGTTGAGCTGGAAAAATCTATCCCTGTCCACTCTTTAATATTGTCTTCCCATCTCTTTTTCTGTCTACCTCTTCTTCTTTCCTTTCACTGTGCCCTGTAGAATCGTCTTTGCTAAACCAGAAGACATTGAGACGTGGCCAAACCACCTTAATTTCCGTCTCTTGACCAGCGTCAGGAGTTCATCGTAGTCTCCAATGGCTGCTTGGATATTTCTGCGAACCCCCTCATAGGTTATATGGTCCTTGTACGAAATGTTCAGTAACCTTCGGTAGCATCTCATCTCAAAGGCCTGTGATCTTTTGTCTAACTCTGCTGTCAAGGTCCACGATTCAATGGCATACAGAAGTAAAGCCTCGGTCCCACAGACCTTGCAACTGCGATGCGACCGATTTGCGACTGATTTTGTCTGCGACTGACCTGCGACCTCTGCGATCATTGCAGCTTCTTTCCTCCTCAAATGTGGTCGCCGATCAGTCGCCGCACAGTCGGCGACAGCTTTCGCGTGTAGTCGGCGATCGATCGGCGGCCTCACTGCAACTGGTCGCCGTAGGATCGGCGACAGGATTGCAACTAGTTCAGAATGATCGGCGACCAGTCGGCGACCAATCGGCGACTCTTCGGCGACTGGTTTCAAATGAACGGCGACTGGTCGGAGACTGATTGGCGACCGTTCTGCGATAAAAAAATTAATGGATGATAATCATTTCAGTGAAAGTTGTCAAAATAACACAGCTATAGATTCAGTTCATTGCTTGCAACGAAACAACCGGCGAACGTCGGGAGTCATTTCTGCTGTCTGTTTTGGCGACGATGTTTCTTTTTTTTTTCTTTTTTTTTTTTTTTGGTGGGGGTCCTCTATGTACCATGATGCGAACACTATGAGCCCTTATAATAAAATAATGCACTGCAAACCTTGATCTATTGGCGCACACTGCAACCTGTCGGCGACCTGTCGCCGATCGTTCGACGATCTATCGGGGCACGCTGCAACCCGTCGGCGACCAGTCGCCGATCGGTCGCCGATCAGTCGCCGTCTCACCAGTGGTCAGTCGCCGATAAGTCGCCGATCGGTCGCCGATCAGTCGCCGAACAGTCGCCGACAGATCGGTGATAGGTCGCAGCAAGGTTGCAACATTTCAGAACCAAAGTGTTGGTGAAACTGATCGGCGACCGATCGGCGACCGGTCGGCGACTGATCGGCGACTTCCAGAAAACCATTGCAACCAGTCGGCGATCAAAATCAGTCGCGGCTAGTCTTTTGTGCATGTTCAAAAGACTGGCTGCGACTAATTTTGATCGGCGACTGCTCGGCGACCTTGTTGCGACCTTGTTGCGACCATTACAAAACCTCTCCGCGACTTCTGCAACCTCTCTGCGACTGTCAGTTTTTTTAGTCGCGGTCGCAAGCTCTGTGGAACCGGGACTTAATGGAAATGACAAGGGAACGCATAAGTTTCATCTTAGTTCGATCCAAGAGATATGTTGTTATCTCTCCAAATTGGTTTCAGCTTGGTAAGAGCTGAAGTGGCTTGTGCTATCCTTGGGAGAACTTCCTGGTTTGAGCCATCATCTGAGACAACTGCTCCAAGATATTTGAAGCTTGTTACAGTACCCAGCATCTGCCCTTTTACCTTGATTTCCCTCTTGATGCCAACCGCTCTGTTTGTCATCAGTTTGGTCTTCTCAGCACTGATCTCCATCTTATACCTTGTTGAGACTTGGTTGAGACTTTCAACTAGGGCTTCTAGTTCTTGCTCATCCTCAGCTAGAGCATCTTGCTCATCCTCAGCTAGAGCATCTATTTCATTGGCAAACCCCAGAGTGGTAATATTTCTGCCGCCTATGCTAACCTTTTCGTCATGTTCTTCCAGAGCATCAGACATGATCCGTTCGAGAAAAATATTGAAGAGGGTGGGTGACAGAACACATCCTTGCCTCACTCAACTGTTGTTCTGAACCATTCTCCTTTGCTGCCATTCATCAGGACTGCACTTGTAGCCTTGTAGTATAGCTGCTCAATGGTGCAGACTAAATTTGCACTGATATTGTACTACCGCATGGCGGTCCATAAGGCTGCATGCCGTGCCTTGTCAAAGGCTTTTTGAAATCAATGAAGACATGGTACAGATTCTGCTGATGTTGGAGATACTTTTTACACAGGATTCTAAGGCTGGAGATCTGTTCTGTGGTGCTCCTTCCGGCTCGGAACCCAGCCTGTTCTTCAGCGATTATCTCTTCAGCTTGTAGTTTAAGCCTGTTCAAGATGACTTTCAGCATGACTTTGCTTGAATGACTGATGAGGCTGATGGTTCTATAGTCCTGGAAGAGCTGTAGGTTGCCCTTTTTAGGGAGTGTAATAATCAGCGAGTGGGACTGAGTCCATGGGGTGGGCCATTCTCTCGTTCTCCATATCCTGTTACAGGTATCTGTTAAAACATCAATCATGTTCTCCACACTAGCTTGAACAAGTTCTGCTGGTATATCATCAATTCCGGCAGACTTCCCCTTCTTTAGTGCTTCTACTGCAATTTCATCTTTCTCACGAAGAACTGGTTGTTGATCTTCCTCTGGGGGCTGATTGCATTCCAGAACCGCATTGTCACCATAAGTCCCGTGGTTGTATAGTTCTGAGCAATATTCTGTCCATCTGCTGAGAATCTCTTTTTCCTCTGTAAGGCATTTCCCAGGCCTGTCCTGGATAGTTGTCTATCTACCCTGTTTCTTTGAAGTTAGATCCTTCACCAGCTGGTATGCTTTCTTAATGTTATTTTGTTCAGGCAAGTTTCAATCTCCTCGCACTGAGTACTATCCAGTCCTCTTTAGCTTTCTTCACTGCCTTCTGAATCCTCTTGTTTGCTTTCCTATATTCTTTTGTTTCTCCTGCTTTATACCGGCTCTTCTTCAAATTTCTCCTCTCATCACAGAGGTCGAGACTCGAGAACATCTCTGGTGACCCAGGGCTTTTCCTGAGACGCTCCTTCCCAAGTATCTCACTGGCTGCATCAGTCGCTACTGCATTGTAGGTGGTAATCATGGTATACCTTGATCCAAACGAAATGTCAGGGCGGTAACAAATATGCGCTGGCAATCACTGTCAAATTCGATCAGTCCACTAGAAGATTCGGTAGAATAAATTTTGCACGCTTGTTCAAGTTCACTAAGCATAACGCATTGTTATTGTACCTGTTGTCACCACATTTACTGTCGTGTATGAAGACGTATCTATGTTCATACAAAAAAGTAAGAAGGAAGGTGCATTTTATTAAGATGATAATGATATTCTGCGCCCAAGGAAGCGACGTTAACGGTGTGACTAATTCCGCCGCCGCGAGATTCGAACTTGGTATGCAAGGTCTTAGCAGACTGCGCTTCCGACGTTTATAACATCCCTGTATGCAAGAGTCATCATAGTGCCTAAGTCGGGCACATCCTGCATATAAATACTCGCGACAATTTATTTACGCTTATATTCGCGAATCTCTCTTGGCTCGCAAAATGAGACATTTCACGAATATTGGAACGCTTAAATCATAGGGTGTAAACTGCCAAAGCAATGTTGAAAAACGTCGTATCAACGGTGACGCACTTTAAATCTGAAAACAACATTGTGCCAACATTGACATTAATACGACGACCTTTCAGCGGGTTTGTGCCCATTTGATGTTTTGCCGCTACTGCAATAATTGCGATATGCCAAAATAATGCTTTTCATACAATGTGATTATCGGTGTAAAAGCGAAGCATCAGATCAGCCTGCGCATCCTCCCTGTGTAGTAATCAGCTTCTTTCCTATTTTGTACATGATAAATGGGAAGAAAAACACAAGCCTGTACATTCTGTACGTTCGCAAGGAAAATATTTGGATCATGAGGACATGCTGTCGTCTCCGTTCACATAGACGATATTTCGATCATAGGAATATACAGAGTGTATTTGGTCACACAGGCTGTAAACTTCGCAAGCAAACGCTGCTAAGTCCACTTTGCTTCTTATTTTGTTTATTACGTAAGGAACGAAGTGGACTTAGTACATTTGGCTTGCGAAGATGACAGGCCCTATGATCATACATGAAGATCAGGAGTTGGGCTGTACATGTACTAAGATAGCATGTGCGAATAGCGAAGACTCGGATAAGCCTGTATATTCATTTCATCCCTATCTATGTATATGGCTAACCACAACTTATGTTCTTTATTTCGTTACTGAAAAGGCGAAACTTATTGAAAGTGTGAACAAACATGACTCCGGTCAGTCTGTACATCCTCGCAGCTAATCTGGTAAATTTAAAGAGTAAACGATTTGCGTCGCATGAATAGATACCTTATTAGATGTGCGAAAAGTAAATAATAAGATCAGTCTGCATATCTGATCAGTCGTGGATGAAGCGCGGGCCTTCTGATCTAGCGGTCCCGAGCTTGATTCTCGAAGGCGTTCTCAACCGGGTTTCATTGCACAGAGCCTTTCATCATCACCCTATCATTGTTTTGATATGACAAAAACTGCTGAAAAGGACGTAAAATCGCAAGTCAATTCATCCCTTTTTGATCGACGTTGTACAAGGACAGATAATATGGCTAGCCATGTGCGTCTATTGTTGGCTATACCGCATATCCAGTTGTTGCATAACTTTACATTGTATTTGCAAGTTCTGTTACAGCTAAACAATTTTTGTTACTGGTGAGTGAGCAGCGTGTATGTCCTGTGTCCCTTTTTATACAATAGAAAAGTCTAGGGGAAGGTACAAAGATAACTCCGCCCTGACATTTCTTTTGGATCAGGGTATATCTATGTCCATGTCATCGTCCCTCAGATCAATGAGCGGTGCGAACTTCCCACCTATTGTTGCTTGAAAAGTGCATGCCACATCTTGGTCCCTTAACTTCTCAAGATCAAACTTCAGTCTTGGCTGGGTTGGTGTTCTAACCTTCTTCAGATGAACTCGGAAGGGCATCATCTCCAGGTCATAGTCACTTCCTATGTCTGCTCCAGGAAAGCTCCTTGTCCTATGGATGTTAACTCCTGATCGGAAGCGCTTCCTCACCAAGATGTAATCAATCTGATTGTGGTGTTTCCCATCTGGACTGTGCCATGTCCATCTTCTTGATGGTTTGTTAGGGCCAAGGGTGTTTGTCAGTACTAGGCTGTTACAGGTTGCAAACTCTAGAAGTCTGGGACCTCTCTCATTTGTCTCGATATTGCAGTAGGGTCCACAAACATTTCCCCTGTCTGCCTGTGCATCCTTCCCAACTTTAGCATTCCTGTCCCCTTGTACAACCAGAATGTCCTTTTTGGGTGTTTTGTCTATGATTTCCTGGAGTTGCTGCTAGAAGTGTTCTACCTCATTGTCGTCATGCTCAGATATTGGTGCATAACCCTGTATGATGGTGATATTGATAGGAGCTGCTCTCAAGCGGATTGAAATCAGTCTGCTGAAGACTGGTCGGCATCCACAGACAGCACTCACCAGCGCTCCAGCATGCAGATGACGTAAAATAGTGCATCAACTAAGAAGTAAACCTAATCACACATCAAAAGGTTCCATCAAAGGTTACAGGAAAAATAAGCAAAGAAAATAAACTTAATGCAAAACCGTAACACAAATGTACGAGTCTGTAATTTTGATTTTAGGTAAGCAGCAGTGCCCAGATGATGTCAGCTACTCTGTATGAATGAACCTAGTCAAACATCAAAATGTTCCATCAACTTGCATTGGAAATACAAGTGGAAAATAGATACTTAACGCAAAACGTTAGCGCAAATATTTGTCTGTGGCCTTGACCTTAAATAAGCAGCAGCATCCAGATGATGTTAAATAATCTGCATGAACTTCGGCGTAAATCTAGTTGCATACCAACAAGTCCCATCAAAACATATTGGAAATTTTAACAAAGAATACAAACTTAACGCAAAACTTTAACGCAAATGTTAAGGAATGGAGGAACGGACGGAAGGACAGGCGACGGCCGGAAAGACAAAAACAACGTACTTCTCGACTACATCGGGGGTATGAATCAAATAAATGCACCGATGCGTAATTTGATCTAAAACTGTGTTTCCTTCAGTTTTTAACTCCAAAAAAATAAACATAGCCGAAAATGGTTGAATATTCGTACATATTATGTATGAGCCGCAACACGACAAACCAACGAAGTGGCATGTGCGCCCAGCAAATACTAAGATCAGTCTGGGCATCCACCCAGTCTGATCAGAGTCTTTGGTGTCCGCATGAAGATAGATTAGACTCTTACTTACATAATAAGCGCACAGCAAAGATTCTGGTCGGACTGGGCGGATGCCAGGCTTATCTGAGTCTTTCAGTGCTGGACACACTTAACCATTTGTTGGATTTGTCGTGTTGCGGCTCATATATCTTATGATACCTAGTTATAAAAATACAGAAAATTAATTCAATACCATGTTAGAGTCTGAAATATCTTTTGGTCCGGGTTGTCAACACATAAATCATTCTCAATGGAAAGACGAGAAAATCTGTCAATTTCATGAAACACCGGGTAGAATGTAAATGAGCCGCGATACGAAAAAAACCAACAAAGTGGTTGTGCGTCCAGTGAAGACTCAGATCAGCATGGGCATCCACCAAGTCTGATAAGACTCTTGGCTAAGCGCTTAAAGGGTAGCTAAGGGCCTCAGCTACCTCCGTGCGGACAGCGAAGACTCTGATCAGACTGGGCGGATGTCCAGGCTGTTCTGAGTCTGCGCTGGGCGCACAACCACTTTGTTGGTTTTCCCGTGTCGCAGCTGAAAGGTTCAGAAGAGGTGTGTTGCTGAAATATCATCTATATACTGTAGAATGCTAGTGTGGAATAACCCAGCCAATAAAACCTATCTTATTACATGAGCAAATAGAAACGACTCAGATCAACCAGCGCAATCTGATAAGAATCTTTGCTGTTGGAGGTACATGTTCCATGGGTACCTTTATTGGTATTGTTTACAACCGAGTTTTCGGTCGCCAGCCACTTTGACTAGAACCGGATGGTTCGAGAGCGCAGGTAACTCCAGTGTAGTAGTCACATGGAATTAATTAAAATTTATTTTGTCATAGATAATATGATAGGTAGAAATGTAAACACCTTATTTACAGGGTCATTACCTGCCTACATGCAGTTTCAAACATTTGACATTGACCTAATTCAGCAAGGGGAAAGTGAGGGGGAAGGGGAATTATGCTGGAATAAAGGATTGCGAAACAAACCTTAACAGTGTGCTAAATATGTCAAACGTGAAACCTTTCATCGTGTTCCAGTATAAAGTACCCCATTTCACTATGCTTTCTGAAAATGAACCCCTTTCTACTGTGAAAACTGAATTTAAGTGATCTTATGTATGTATGTATGTATGTATGTATGTATGTATGTATGTATGTATGTATAGCCGGTGCGCAGCAAAATGGACAAATTTCTCACTTCACTTAAGGCGTTGGAAGGAGGGAATCAGGGTGGGGCATGGACGAAATTTTGAGCTCATCCTCACGCGCAAAGTGCATGAGCATCCCGAGGAGCCAGGAGCATTGTCCCCTGGAAAATTTGAAATCCTGGCTACCATTTAAAATTTCACGGGCCTATGAGACAAACATGTCCAGGTTATTCGGGTGGCGGCCAAGGATTTTTTTTCCAAAAAATGTAGGGAAAAATAATATCTGCATTTAATGATTTCGGTGATCGATATTGTGAATGAGAGTATGTAAAGCCTCATGTCTTAGAGGCATAAAAAGTAGGCATCTTCAAAATAGTAGAACGTATTACATTTTACTCACCTGGTAGCTCTGAATAATATGCTAGCATGAAGGAAATATTAAAGGCTTCATTGCTCTATCAGCATGAAATAATTTATCGTGAGGTATCGCTGCAAACTTCTCACTACAGTTTCACCATTGATTATTATCTCGATTGGTCGGCTTTGAAAAATCGAAACGTCCTTGAGTTGCCCATAAAATAGATTTGAAAAATAACTAGGTCATTTTAGTTGCCAACTAAAATGACCTACTTTCGATTTCACAAGCGTTATTTCATGGTAAAACACAAGGTGCATCAGGTAAAAATACAAGGTACATGCGTTTTAACAGGTGATAAAAATACAATGTACAAAAATATTAAGCAAGGATCCCACTGATTGTGCCGCTGTTGCATTATTTCATTGCTTAACGGGGAACCAGAGACGAAAACCGTATTTTTATGGAGAGACTTATCATTTTTCCAAAATAGCTTGTTCCTCCTCTTTTGCCAGTCATATGATACAAAAAAGCACATCAACCGACATATTTTCATCAATTCTGAAGGCTGTACAGGTTTCATAAAGATTTGTATTTTGACGATTTTTACCATTGGTAGGACTATGGAGACTTTAATGTGTATGTGCTCTGGCTTTGACATTTATTGAAGCAAGTCTTCTGTTCTCAGTCAACTAGCTTTTCGCAGTGGCAGTTGCCGAAAATACTGAAAATGTCAAAGTGTGAAAAGCTGTTTTTTTTTTTGTTTTTTTTTTTTTATATGACCATTACACATCTTCCTGCACATATTAGTATCTTTACAACAATTGTATGTATTTTCAGATCTCTCCATCATTAAATGTGGGACAAGCTGAACGGCCAATTGCCTAAACTTGATACTTACACTGGCGACTGACGGATGGGCAGGCGGACAAGCATAGGGACGGTGATACATAATGTCCATGACCATTGTCACGGGACGCGCACAAAAAAGAACGTTTCTTGCACTATTAAACAAGGGAATTTGAAACTTAGGTATATAAAAACAACCTACATATAAAAATAAACGGATGCTGTTTTAAAGTATAAATAAGCTAAATAATAGTTAGGATCACATAGCAGACATTAATCAATCTTCTTTCATACCACATCTTCCTGGTCATAATTTAGCACAAACGGTACCAATCACCTTATACCGTAAATATTGTAAGTATTGGGGCAGGTCGGTCTGAGCAAACAGTGCAGATCCGAATCAGACTGCTCTCAGAGGAGCAGTCTGATCTGGTTCTACAATGTTTGCCATTATCATCTGACTCTTTGGGACGCAATACAGTCATGAAAAACCAAAATGTTCCATTTTAGGACCATTACGGTAATCATATAAGGTGGCCCATTTATTTTTTATATATTTTTCCGGTATTTCAATACGTTTACAGGACGTCTCCACAATTTAGGACAAGATAGGTGCAGAAAAGTATGAAAATATTATTGTTTGCAAGTAAAACATGGTGGGTGTTCTGCCCGATATGATTTCAAGCTGTAAAAAAAATATGCTCGCAGTATGCAATATTGCTTGTGTCTGAAATTTGTATGTAAACTCTAAAATGAATGTTAGCAGTGTAATCTATTTCAGCTAGAGGTAAAATAATGATTGAAAATAATAATAACATCGATACCCATTCGTTTTCCAAACTTTGGGATATTTGGGTATACTGTTTAGCCACCTGGTATATAATCTCCATTTTGTATGAACGAAGACAAAATTTGTGACTTCCATTTCGCTTCTCTTGACGACGCGGTATTTTCATAAAAGGGCGTGTCTTTAAGCATTTTGCTTCTCATGGGAGCAGATTCTTTCCGTTACAAGAAGCCTTAGTCAAAAGGGTTCCTTCCCGCGTAGATAAGTTTTCCCATTCCTCGTAAAATGTAATGAATTTTGTCATTGTATTTGGGATATCTCTGTTATTGCTTAGAGGCTCAGATGTTTTAGCATACATTCGATGCACTTATTTGCAATTCCACCAACACGAGAGACAATTTAAAAGTTCTGAGCCCAAGATACTTCTAGTGAATCTGCACATGCGTGCTTAACCTAAGAGTAGTGTAAAGATAGGGGTTTTACGGTATACTATTTATAATTAACCCAGTACAAACCAAGACCAGGCCTAATTTCACAATATATGGTACATATGTTTACAATTAACCCAGTAAAAACCAAGACCAGGCCTAATTTCATAATATACCGAGCCAAGGTTCTGTATATTGAAAAAACTAACCAAGCACAACCCTAGACTAGACCTAATTCTTCAACTGATGCAAATCCGGATATGAAAATTTGAAGGTTGAAAATTAACATGAACAAAATAACCCAGTACAAACCCAGATCGGATTTAATTGTGGTGTTATGGAAGAATAAAGAAGTACAAGGCACGTGAATGTTTTGATAATAACACAAAAAAGAATATCCCAGTTCAGTCAAGCATATACTAACGGCGTTAGTGTACGCATGAGTGATTTTATTTTTAACGTAAAAAGAAAATCCTAGTTCAGTAGTTATAACACACAATCCCAGTTCAGTCAAGCATATACTAACCGCGTTAGTATACGCATGAGTGATTTTATATATATCACTCGGATGGATCCGTAACATTTCGTCAAAGGTCGAAATAAGCTTTTTAAAATAACTCATGTTTATAAGACCGTTAGAATATGCCTGACTGATTACCATTGTAATTATTCAAAAACTTGCTTAATGATATTAAAATTCAAATAAATAAATCGAACTGGCAAAGAACAGTTTAGAATGTTAACATGTTTTGTTGCAAAATCAAAGAATTTAATTAAAAAATTACAATATGACAATGAATAATGGATAAAACCATGACTTTTCAACCCCTACAAAAACTGTTTAAAGTCTTTCAAAACATGTCCCTTGTTGGCTGAATTTAAAATTATATTCCGTTGATCACTGTCTATAAATTTATCAAGAGTTTTCAACGCTTAGACACATTCTTCTATTCCCGATGTGGTGTACTGAAATTCACCAGAAATCCGTCTGTCTTCAGAAAATGAAAGTTCAATACGTTGTTTAATTTTGTCGAACTTTTGTTGTTTCAACGTTGTTTTCCTAGCCTCATTAGCTCCGGATGTAGATGGCTTTTGACGTTGTTGTTTCAGAGATTCATTTTCTCTCTCCAACGCTAAAATTCTTTGTTTTAAGTTCTCATTTTCCGTCTGCAAGTATTCCAGTCACGAATCTGTTGGTCATCTGGATATCGTTCCCTTATAAAAATAGTAAGCTGATCAATATCAGCACAAAATTCAATAAAAGACATCTTCAAATGATAAATTTCCTAGTCTGATTCAGAATATAAGATTTCAACTAGTCATGGGATTCCCTAAATATCATATGATTAAGTCACACGGTATTATCTGAAAGATAACGTAATCGGGCTTTGCTTTGACAACCCTTATTTTGAAGAAATGGTTAGTCAAATTTATCCTGCTGAATTGCAGTTAAATAAAGCAAATACTTCTGACACCGAGGCCCCATTTTTGGATTTACATTTATCTATTTTAGATGGATTTGTTTCATCTAAACTTTATGACAAACGCGTTGATTTTGATTTCGACATTGTTGATTTTCCGTTTTTGGATGGTGATGTTCCCCGCACCACTTCTTATGGTGTTTACATTTCTCAGCTTATTCGCTTCGCTAGGGTGTCTAGTCATCTGGCTGACTTCAATGCTCGTAATAAAAGTTTGACTGCCAAGCTTTTACAGCAGGGGTTTCGGTATCATAAACTTCGGAAAGCTTTTTCTAAATTTTATCGTAGACACTTTGAATTGGTTTCTAAATATAATATAGGGTTAAGGTCACTTTTGCAACAAGGCCTATCGGAACCTGAATTTATGGTGACTTAGTATATAAATTACGCAAAATCGTAGGGAAAACAGAATTTCCCGATCAGTTTAAGAAAATTATCATACGATTTAAACGCATTGGCTATAACATAGATGTAATGCGACAGTATGCATGCTTAGTGGTTAACCCAATCACGGTTGACAACTTTGCTGTCCTCTTTAATTCCACGCCGGTGGGTCGGGGTTCAGACTCTATGATAGCCCCTACATAAAGCTATATATTAGTTGGTTGGGGCCGTATGTTTGTCTGTTTCTTGGCCCACCGGGGTTCAACCGGTGGTCTTCTTTTCCTCCAGTACTCCAGTGGTGTTGCTGACGCCCCAGGGATCTCCGGGTGTCTCAACACGTTTTGGCTGTCGAGTCCTCATCCTTGCTTCATCACGGTCTTTGCTTGATCTTAATTGTTGACCGTGATGACTCTCTGATGAGTTAGGGGACCTCCATACGAACCGAACTACCAACTAATTGTGTGCACCGCAGCGGAGGGTGAGGGTGAAGGTTTGGGCCCAGTAAAACCGGTTTAAACCCCCCAGTAGTTATTACTGACCGTCCCAAGTCGGTACTTTTGTTGCGGTTGCATTTGTTTTATGTTCGGTGCTGTTTAATTTATCGTGTTCTCAGTTTAATCCTTCTATCATAAAAATAGAAAATAGGTAAAAAATAATTGTTAAATGTTTTTCATATAATTTGCTTAGTCCGTTGTAACCCGTCTGTTGGTCTAAATTATTTAGTTCAATAAAGATAGCTGAGTTGCCATCTATTTGGGAAAGAGCTGCTGACTCGGCTTATCACTTGTAATTTATTGTTTGTTGGGATGTCTTTGTCAATCTTTCCCTTTGATGTTGGGGATAGGGTTTGGGATCTGATTCAGTCAGTTCCTGAAGTGTAGTTACTCTTTAAATTATTATAGATTACACATAACGCCGGAAAACCCTGCCTAAAACCACAAGAAAGACAAAAAACCTACCTCAAACCACAATAGCTCAAGATAAGCTCAATTTTTGGTGTTTTATACTGGGGCCCAATTTATGATAAACATGCTTGCATAAATAAGCCCGAATAAAAACCTGCGTGGGTTAATTACATGAGTTGATTTAAATAATTTTAATTAGAGGAGAAAAATACTACAATATATAATAAAAATATGTCTGACTCTGTCAAAAAACTATTACAGTTGTATGAAAACGGAATAATCGACGGTAGTGCCTTAAATAAGGCATTAAATGCATAAGAGGTGCCTGCCCCAGCGGCAGACAACAAAACAACGTCGGAAAATCTGCGAAAAAAAAGGCGTATACGAAAGAAACATAAACGGGAAATTAAAAAAAAACAACAACAAAAAGTCACATAAAAACATCATGAATGAACTCCATCAATTCTTTATGAAAAGAATCTGAGCCTGAATTAAAACTTGTGGACAAAACCAAATGTGGCTATCTCAGAGCGCATGAAATTTCCGTTAAACGATACAAAGTCCCCATGAAAATGTTCCAAGATAAGAAAACTATTATAAAAAACAAGCTCACCGCTGAATTGCAAGAAGTATCCGGTCTGAAATGGCAATTGGGGCTTACCGTTGACTTTTTCAAGGATAAGAAGAATATACATGGAAACATTCTACAGCAATCAGTACGCCACATTGTCTCCTCAAGAAATTCTCGCTTGAAAATGTTCCAAGATAAGAAAACTATTATAAAAAACAAGCTCACCGCTGAATTGCAAGAACTATCCGGTCTGAAATGGCAATTTGGGATTACCGTTGACTTTTCCAAGGATAAGAAGAATATACAGGGAACATTCTACAGCAATCAATACGCCACATTGTCTCCTGAAGAAATTCTCGCTTTTTACGACGAGGCAGCCTCGGCAATTGAGCAGAAAATCGAAAAATTCACTAAGGAAGGCTCAGGCTGGATGATTGATAGATGCAATACATTGTACATTAACATCGCTAAATATGAGCCACTCAAGGGCTCATCATATTTTCCACTTCCTGAGGTCTTGGTTAATAAAAAGGCAATAATCAATGTGAAAAATCAAGATCAAGAATGCCTTAGATGGGCCTTAAGGTCAGCTTTATTTCCAGCTAAAAATAATCTCAACAACCCATACAGCTATCCAAAACAAGACAATTTAAACATGGAAGGAACTGACTTTCCTACACCAGTATCACAAATTTACAAAGTAGAGAAACAAAACAATCTCGCCATCAATGTATATGGCTATGAGGGGAGAGTTGTCCCATATCATATTTCTGGGCAGCCGAGTGATATGCCACGGATCAACCTGCTGTTGCTCCATGACAAGAAAGACAATTACC
This sequence comes from Ctena decussata, assembly GCA_963989385.1. NCBI lineage: Eukaryota > Metazoa > Mollusca > Bivalvia > Lucinida > Lucinidae > Ctena > Ctena decussata. The sequence continues at coordinate 3,620,403 of OZ022502.1, read as the reverse complement.
ATTATTGTTGGATAAAACACCTTTCCAGGCTGCTATACGACCAGAACAAATACAAAGGTAAAACATACTTCTGCGACCGCTGTCTCTACGGGTTTTCCCGTGAAGACCTACTAATCAGCCACAAAGATGAATGTTACGGCATCAACGGCAGAGCAACAAAGATTGAAATGCCAGCCCCAGGGGAAAACATAAAGTTTAAAAATTACCATAAACAGATGCAGGTGCCTTTCGTCATATATGCCGATTTTGAAAGCATAATAAAGCCGCATCAAGTGGCAGCTGGGGATAAATCTGAAATCAAAAGCAAACACCAAGCATGCAGCTACGGATATCAGGTTGTTAGATATGATGGTGCATCATCCAGTGTAAGAATTTACAGAGGTGAAGATGCCGTAGAGCAGTTCTTGAAATCCCTGAAATGGGAAGTTGTCGGAATTAATGCAAGATTTGCAAGCCGGAGCCCCTACACATGTCGGAGAAAAATGAGATGGATTTCCAGTCTGCAACGCAATGCTGGATCTGCCAGAAAGAATTCAACGATGAAAAAAATCCGAAAGTACGTGATCACTGTAAAATCCTAGGCCACTATAGATGTTCAGCCCACAAACTCTGCAACCTTAAACTTGCTATAAAACCGTGGATATCACCCATCCCTGTTGTTTTGCACAATCTCAAAGGATATGACAGCCATTTAATCATGCAGCAGATTGACAAAATCACGGGCAGATTATCGTGCATTCCAAACAACACAGAAAAATACATCTCTTTCCGCGTTGGTCAACTTAAATTTCTGGACAGCTTTCAGTTTATGGCATCATCTCTGGCAAAGTTAGTTGATGCAACCGACAAAAATGACTTTAAAATCACCCAGCAGACATTTAATCCCCAGCCATTCAAGAAAAGACTTTACGGCAGCTTTAGTTCCGAAGATGGCCGACCCATCGTTCTGCGGGAGTGTGTCGACAAACGTAAGCTAGCCTATATATTGGCACATAGCAACCAGTTTGACCTCGGCAGCAGTTTCCAGGATGGACAAAATACTGACAAGGAAACTCAGCTGAGCTTGCTTCGTAATTATCTCTCCATGTTAGACCAGAATGGAGAACGCGTTATGTCATACCGGCAGCGACATGGGTTTGGTCGATACTGGACAGCTGAAAAGCTAGGCATCCAAAATATAAGCCGGAAAATCCGCCATACAATATGCAAAGACAGCATGTTTGACATCGACATGAAAAATGCGCACCCAACGCTACTTTCCTGGTACTGTCACAAACACGGGATAAACTGCGCAGCCCTGGATGATTACATCAAATGCCGCGAACCCATGTTGCAGGATCTCATGAAGAACCGCGGCATCACCCGGGATGAAGCATAAAAAAATTCTCCTAGCGATATTTAATGGCAAGCAAGAAAATCCGCAGCCAGATGATCCACGGTGGCTCATCGATTATTATACTGGAATGCGTAATATCATAAACGCTGTTGTCCAGCTCAATCCGGAGATGTATAAACATGCACAGAAAACAAAACATAAAAATTACAATCTGGAAGGATCCACGATTAACCACTTAATGTGCAAGTTGGAAAACAAAACGTTGATGGCTGCTTTCGATTACTTAAATGGAAAAGGCATCGAGGTTGCGTCCCTGGTTTTTGATGGGCTTATGATTTACAAGAATAATGTGTCCGACATTGCCGGGATTCTTAAAGGATGCTCATCAAGTGCTGACCATGTGTTAGAAGGTTGCGGCATCGAGTTCACCGTAAAAGAAATGGATGAAGGTTATGATATTCCCGGTTCAACCAGAAACCACCAGTCAACAGACATTGATATATTATTACAAAAGGGCGTTTACCCATACAAATATATGGATTCATTTGACCGGTTCCTGGAGACTCAGCTGCCACCTATTGAGAAATTCCGCAGCAGCCTAACAGATGAGAGTATATCCGAGAAAGATTACCAACATGCCCAGAAAGTATGGGAAACTTTCAGCTGCGAGACGCTTGGAGATTACCACGAACTCTATCTCAAACAGATGTGACTCTGCTGGCAGACGTATTCCAAACATTCCGTAGAACTTGCATAAATGCATACAAACTGAATCCGCTGCATTATTATACAGCCCCTGGATTATCCTGGGACGCTTTACTCAAATACACTGGTATTGAACTCGAGCTCCTGACTGACTACGATCAGCATCTATTTATAGAAAAAGGGATGCGTGGCGGCGTCAGCATGACCACAAAAAATACACGCTAAGGCTAACAACCCCGGCGTGCCTGGATATAATCCAAACGAACAGCACAACCACATCATGTATTACGATGCAAATAATCTCTATGGCTGGGCTATGAGTCAGCACTTACCTTATTCTGGTTTCAAGTGGGTTGATAAACCGCCGCATGAACCAGGCAAGGGCTGCATCTTAGAAGTAGACCTAGAATATCCAGCCGAGCTCCATGACTTGCATAATGACTACCCACTTGCCCCGGAGCGATTAAAATTAAAAAAAGAATGGTTGTCTGACTACCAGTCAAACCTACTTGAAAATAACAGCATGTCCAACACCGAGAAGCTGGTCCCGAATCTCAGAGACAAGAATAAATATGTTTTGCATTACAGAAATCTGCAGCTATACCTGTCCCTCGGAATGAAACTCAAGAAAATCCACAGAATATTGGAATTCAACCAGGCGCCGTGGATGGAAGCATATATTCGCATGAACACAGAATTCAGAAAAAAGCCAAATCACCCTTTGAGAAAGACTTCTACAAACTCATGAACAACTCGGTATTTGGCAAAACTTGCGAGAATCTCAGGAAGCGAGTAGATATAAAAATTGTCCGAACAAATGGCGGTGATAAAGAAAAAGAGCAGATAAGAAAAATAATTGCTAAACCCAATCACAACCGGGCTGTCATATTTTCTGATGAATTATCGGCCCTGCATACACACAAGACTCGCTTGAAACTAAACAAACCAGTATATGTTGGTATGTGTTTCTTGGACTTATCCTAGCATCTGCTGTACGACTGGTATTACAATACACTAAAACAGAAGTACGGCAGAAACTGTACTTTGCTGTACACCGACACAGACAGCCTGCTGGTCGACCTAAAAACGCAAGATGTAGATGCCATGAGGACCCAGTATGACTTCTCAGATTACCCCAAGGATCACCCACTCTGTAGTGAGCAAAACAAAAAAAATATAGGAAAGTGGAAGTATGAATGTCAAGGTACCCCAATAGCTGAGTATGTCGGGCTGCGTCCCTAGATGTACTCCATTCTGCTGGCTGATGAGCAGCTGATAAAAAAAGCAAAATGTGTCAAGAAATATGACATCAATAAACAAATCAACTTTGCAAACTAAAAAGATGCACTATTCAACCAGAAAACATGCAGCCACGAAATGAATATGCTGAGAAGCCAAAAGCACCAGATCTACGGCCTTACAATTAACAAAACAACACTCTCGCCGCTAGACACAAAAAACACTGGATATCCGCAGACGGCATCACGACATACGCGTTTGGGTACCGGCAGGAACAATAAGCAGTTCTTCTGTTACGAAACCTCTCTGTGGAGCTGGCGGCATCAAATAATAAACCCTGATGCCCTGCAGAACAATGTGATGACTTATCTTATGAATACTGATACTCCATATCGGGTCCGTGGCACGGCGCACGCCCCCTTCTTGTTTTCCAGGTTGATATAAATATCTCTCAGCGGCATCAGGACAAATAGGTTTCCCTTCGGACCGTTTCTGTTTCACCGGAGGTTTTTTTTTCGTCTCCGCATTTATGGCTTTGATCACTTCCGGTAATCTTTTTACCCATTCTCTGTTGCGTTTGTGCGGATTTTCCAATTTCTTCGCAAACTGATAACCAAAAAGCTTTTCAGCCAGTGTCCTGTTGAACCTCTCAACCAAAGCTTGGTCTCTGTGGATCTCTTTCCTGTCCCGTCTGATACTTACGTTGTGTTTCGCCATCAGCTGTGTCACAGAGCCCATGAATTCCCTGCCGGGGTCCACCTGTAGTAGCTTGGGATAGTTCAGCTTTCGCTTGTAAATATTTTCAAACCCCTGCGCAACTTCTTTGCTGTCTTTCGAAGTCAGAGGCTCCGCCTCTTTATATCTGCTTTCAATATCAACGACTGTCAGCGCATATTTGTATGTCTTGCGGTTGACTATATCATGCGGCAAAAACAACAAATCTGCCTGATGAATTTCATTTGGGGTGGACGCATCAAACCTGGGCCATATTATTTTCTTTGGTGCGGGTAAGTATATCTGCCACACAGCTTGCTTCTTTAAAAATTCAAGCGCCTGCTTTTTACTGACTTTTGCTTCTTTTGGAAGTTTTTCTACTGCGGGAAACCCTTTCCAGAATCCTTTTGGGCTGTAGTAAATCTTTTCCATCATATTTTATACCAATTTTTAAGACAAAAAGAAATTAAATCGGTGCTTCAACCCTGTTTTTTATATCAATTCATAAGCCAAAAACCCCGTTGCTGCCATCCCTGCAACAATAAACAACAACTCTCTGTTCTGCTGGTCTGCGGATGGTGTATAAAAATCATTTAATTTCGGCTCTGACGACAGCGGAGCCAGCTGCTTGCCTGTTACGTAATAATACTGTTTCATCGCTTGGCCTACAACGTCAAAGGTCTGCACTGCATGACGTTCTCTCCGCATTTCTTCGTTAATAAAATCTAGTCTTTGTGTTCTCTTTTCGCTCCATGCTCCTTGGGCTGCCTGTAGATGTTCTACTGCCTTATCGTGTCGCTCTCTTTCCGCCTCAGCATCATTGTTTTTTCCCATTTTCGAAAACAAAAATTTACTTCCCGAAAATGCCAAAGCATTAACCACTGCACCACCAATCATCATCGCTACTGCGCTTGCCATTGTTATATATGCTCAATTTTTTAGCTCACCAGAGCCGAAGGCTCCGGGGGAGCTTATAGTATAGGCAGTTGTCCGTCGTCGTCGTATGTCGTCTGTCGTATGTCGTCCGTCGTATGTCGTCTGTCGTATGTCGTCGTCCGTCAACACTTTTAAACAGCATCTCCTCTGAAACCACAAGGCCGATTGGGCCCAAATTTCATCTGTAGCATCCTTGGGCTGGGGGATTGAAAGTTTGTGTTTTTTATGAAAATCTGCCCTTTAGTTTGGTTGCTATGGCAACTTAGAGTTCCCATAGATTTGCAATGGGGAAAATTGAAAAATGGCATTTTCTTCCAAGACATTGCAGATATGTTGACAAAACTTTTATAGAAATGTAGCTTGAGAAGTCTTCTATCAGCTATATGTTTTTTGGCCCATTGCTCTTTTTATTGGTTGCCATGGAAACTAAAATGTAAAAAAATAACAAAAAAATACTTAAAAATTATCTCCTCTGAAGCCACATAGCCAACTGGGCCCATATTTCATCTGTAGCATCCTTGGGCTGGGGGATTGAAAGTTTGTGTTTTTTATGAAAATAGGCTGTTCAGTTTGGTTGCTATGGCAACTTAGAGTTCCCATAGACTTATAATGGGGAAAATTGAAAAATGGCATTTACTGCCAAGCCATTGCAGATATTTTGACAAAACTTCTACAGAAATGTTCTTTGAAAAGTCTTCTATCAGCTGTATGTTTTCTTGGCCCATTGCTCTTTTTATTGGTTGCCATGGAAACCCAAATGTAAAAAATTAACAAGAAAATACTTAAAAATTATCTCCTCTGAAGCCACTAGGCCGACTTGGCCCATATTTTATTTGTAGCATCCTTGGGCTGGGGGATTGAATTTTTTTTTTTTCATGAAAATGGGCTCTTTAGTTTGGTTGCTATGGCAACTTAAGAGTTTCCATAGACTTAAAATGGGGAAAATTGAAAAATGGCATTTACTGCCAATCCATTGCAGATACTTTGACAAAACTTTTTATAGAAATGTTCGTTGAAAAGTCTTCTATCAGCTATATGTTTTTTGGCCCACTGCTCTTTTTATTTGTTGCCATGGAAACCAACATGAAAAAAAAAATAAAAATAAAATAATTTGTATTCTCAGAAACCATATGCTGTATGAGGCATAGACTTCATAGACATACTAATCATATTAGCCTGTACAGATTTTATGTTCTTGATTGTCATTGATCAAAAGAAAAGTTTGGTATGGAATTTTTATAATGGAAAAAATGGGCTTTCTTTGCTAAGCCATTGCAGATATTCTGAGCTTACATTTTCAGAAATATTCTTTGAGTGGTCTTCTATCAGCTCTATATTTTTTTTTCTTTACACTGCTCATTTTGATCAGTTGCCATGGCAACCAAAAGGAAAAAGATAGCCAAAATCCTTCGAAAAATATCCAGCCAAAATCCTTCGAAAATTATCCTTTTTGGTTTCCACTGCAATCAAATGTGGAAACTAGCTATGTATTTTGTTGTCAACTCAACAGACTGTCAGACTGAGACTTTGTAGTTGTATACTTTGTATTTTCCTGTACAATTTCAAGCCTATACAAACGTGATAGCAATTTTGAGCTAGAGATCTGGTGAGCTTTGTGGCCCGTGGGCCTCTTGTTAATTTATTTCATAATATCCGCCGGAATGATACCTTGTTTTATCAGCATGTCTCTCGTTGCCATCGCCAGCATAATGTCCAGGGTGAGTAAACCCACATCACCCATGTTGAAGTCAACTTTGGTGGTGGCCATTTTGAAGAGTTTTTTGGTAAGCTGGGAGTAGCCGATAGTTAGCATGGATTCAACCCCAGCATGGTACATCATATTTACTATTTGTTTTCCGTCAATTTATGCCATCCTTTTTTATATGAAACTTTTTTTTTATTATTACATTTCAAACGGATCAATGTCTTGGTTTGCCGGAGTGGCTTGTTTTTCCTGAGCCTCTTTTACTTCAGATGTACGCAACATATAAATACCAACCCCTAAACCTATCAGCACTGCACACAATGGAATATAGTTTTTATATACATTTAGCTCCCAACGGGGCGAACGTGTTTCTTGGAGTTCTATTTCAGGTTCAGGTTCTTTTGTTATTTTTGGTACCTTATTCCACCTCGCCGCGGCACCTTTTTTTCCAGCTGCTACGCGTTTAGCATTTTTTGGTTGTTTATGTTGTTCCTTGTCTTGTTCCTGCTGCCTGTCCGGCTCATTGTTAGCTGTTTAGGGTGATTCGTCTGATCCAGAGTTTCCATTTTCATTATGTTCTATCTTTTGCTTAAAATTAATATATTTCGCGGTTGCTATCGCAGCTGTCAGCGGCGCAAGGTACATTCCATATTTGTAATACAATTCACAGCAAGCCGTCATTAGGGCGTGGTTTATAAATGGATCTTCTCCTAATTCACCTATTAGCTTTGGCGGGTCTGTTACAGAAAACAACTTACCCATGGCTATCACATACAAGCTGATAACTGAGTTACCCAACGTCTTAGTCATACTTGCTCCCAGCCGGGCTTCATATCTAGAGTAGAGTTTGTTAATTTCTTCGGGGGTCCTGCTATCAACGTCTGACAGCTGTAAATCTTTACCTAGATACCGGTGACTTCCGCCCCCGACAACTATGGCGCTTAGGCGGTCCTTTTTTGTTTCTGACTCTGGCAGCACGTCTACGCCTACTCCTTGTAATAGTTCTTCCGCGTTCATTTTTATATGCTGGATCTTTTTTTTTAATTTTGAAATAAGCAAAAATGATTGCGCAGCCGATTAAAATGTTTATTTCCGCAGAAGAACATGTTAGTATTTCTATGAGCATTGTTTTTTTCTATAGTTTGCTAAAAAAATGTTTTATTACTATTAGCATTGCCATTAGCATTGCCATAAGCATTGCTATCAAAGCTATAACAATCAATAGCCAGTTGGCTGCTCAGTCCCCAAGATCAACTTAGAATGCTTGCGTCTGGCTAACTCGGCCCGCACATATTCCCGCTCCGCTGCCGGAACCACGTCATTTTCTCTTAAGCAGTTCTCGAAGCTGTCTCGGTCCTTGCTGTAAAACATACACACCCACTTAGTCTCCTCGCGCAGATCCTTCAGCACTGAGATGTATCTCTGAGAGATCACCCAGACGCTCTGTTCCGCATAGGCGGTTCTGACAGCATGTCTTTCTTTTTGGTTAGTTCCTTGGTGGCGGAGCAGTCATCGATGATGTACAGTGTTGGGCGCCCCGCATGTTTTTTGAAGAAATGCCGCAACAGTTCTTGGAGGCGCTCTGTTCCGTTCGGGGCTACGGGGTTAACTATGGTTATGTTTTTGTTTTTTGGTTGACGTATGTCGTCAATCCAGCTCCTGTTTTTGTAGGCCTTGTTCCATTCTATGGTAGGGCAAAGTATGACTATTTTTTCAAAAACACCCGCATACTCCCTGTCCAGCAAATCAAGCACGAATTCAGTCTTCCCCGATCCAGTTTGGCCTGTGATGATAGAGCAATGAGGATGTTTCGGCAACTCAATAGACAACTTCTTTGAATCTTCCATCTTCGAAATTGATTTGGGCATCTTGTATTGTATACAGATAAATATACAATTTTTTGTTGGATTCTTGCTCCTTTTCAGTTTGTATCATTATCCCCTCACTGGCATTTTCGATCCTTCTGCCGCTGCCATGCAATGTGTTGTCATCTGTAGATCGCAAGTCAAGCCACAACGCAAAACGGTTGGTGAAATAGTGAAATACTTTTCCATGGTAATGTCGGTAAAGTACAAGTCTCTCGCTACTTTGTCTGTTTCTTTGTCGCGCTTTGATGTCAGCGCTAAGTATTTATTGATTTCATCCCACTGCTGGTAAGATTGCATGCCCTGGCTGTACAGTTGGTTAGGAACGCCCTCAATGGTCATTTCGACCTTGTTAATCTTTGGGTTGTAATATTCTTCAGTGCTGGTCCTGTCTGGGTTCTCAAACAGCATCAGGATACCTTTCATGCTTTTTGCTGGTACATTTAAGTTAATATTCAAAAGCGTTTCTTGCATGTTTTGGTGATTTTTCGATGCCAAAAGATGCGGTCATATAAAATAACCATCTTACCATTGTACTGCTGAAGTACCTGCCTTGCTAGCTCGTTGTCTGAGACCATATCGAATTCCAAACAAATGTTTCTGACAACATAGCTGCTGTCGGCGTCGGTTGCTTTTATGACCTTATTATAATCGTTGAATGTTAGCTCATATTCCAGCCTGTCGCCGAGCCCCGCTTGGTAGAAAGGCATATGCGTCTCCAGCAGTTCAAAGTCCAGCGGGATGCAGAACATGTTCTTGAAGGCGCCAGCGACGGCCTGGTCTTCAGCGTCAGCTGATGCGTTTCCTTCGCCGACTCTGTGTTTTAGCATGTTTGCTTTACCGATGCCTTGGTAGGCCATGTTTATTCGCTCAGATGGTGACTTCCACAACTCAACATAACAGTGATAAATGTCACTGTCGTCGATGGACATGACTTCATTGTTGCTGATTTTAATTACGGTCTTCTTTACGATGGCTCTCCCGAGATTTGGATAAATGGTCGCGTTGTCATCTTTGCTGTTTAATTCGATATTAAAAGAGAGGCGCGCAGTCCGGGGCACAATTACATCGGTGTTGCTTAAGTTCGGAAATCTAACAAGTAACTGCTGGTTTTCATCAATGGTGCTGGGATTGTTGGATATTACTATGCTCTGGCGGATGCCTTAAACACCGCGAGCTTCTCTAAGTGTTCTGTAAGGGTTAAGTGTATTTCCGTAAGCTGTCATTTTATTATATGAAAATATATTTCAATTAGAAAAAAATAAAAAAATGGATGAAGGTGGATTTGAATTCGAGAATCCTACATTCGAAAGAGATGATTATGATGACATCGATGACAGATTACCGATGGTGCCGGATGAAGTCGATCAGAGAATTATTTTGAATCAAAGTGGGACAATTAGTGATTTAAGAGGAGAACTCCGAAAGTCTGCAATTGAAGTCCAGAAAAAGCGACTTGTTAAAACTTTTTATGGTGAAATAGAAAAGCGATACAAAATGGTCCCGGGCTAGATAGATTACAACCAGTTCAAGATATCAGATGATGGCAAGACACTGTTATGGGTTGTTGGTGACAAAGAAATTAGAATTACAGCAAAACGAGGCAGTGCGGAATTCCTTTCCTTGGTACTCTGGTAAATGAGTATAAAGGGGTTGTTGGCTATGGAGGCACATTAGCAGTGCGGCAGTATTTGCATTTACCAGATTATAGAAGTAAAACACAGTTATCTCAGCAAGTAAGGCAGGATTTGGAAAGCACGTGAAATGACAAGTCAGAACTAGAGATATCAGGTGGCACTGAACTGCAAGAGTTAACAAAAACAGTAATTGGTGCAGAGACGGCCGTCAAGTCACTGGAAACATCTCTTACTGATTGGGTACACACTGACACTCAAACAGAGGGTCTAACACTGTGGGAAATTCAAGGATTAGACAAAGCATTGCAATGCACCCGCGGTGAGCTTACAAATAATTTAGCAAAACTGACCGAGCTTGATAAAGACATTGCAAAAGAAAACGGGAAATAACAATAGTCTAGGGGCCCATGACGTGAAATGCAATTCTTTTTCAACCCATAAGGTAGACAATTTCTGTTGGTACCAGGGCTTAGTATTACCAGAGAGAGTCAAAATAAGGGTAGATGCCGGAACCAAAAGTGGTGCAGATTTTTTTGCGATGAGTTTTCCTTACCCCATCCACTGACATTCAATATAATTAGTAAATGTGCATCATATACTCATGTTTTTGAGCCCAGAAAGTAAATGAAAAGTAAATATCTTGTTAAAAGAATATTTTTTAACAGTTCAGGTGATTTCACAATTAATTTGAATACCTAGTGTATGTGACTGAGATAAAATTAATCTGTTTGACTACGTTACTGCACCATTTTAATGAAAGTTATTTATAACTACATCTACTTATAAAAGTCCACATTGAAACCGAAACAAGTGTTATTATTGTAGAAAATGTGCTATGTTATCCTCTTCAGTAATATTATCGAACCTCAATAGGGCCAATAACATTAATGTTGCTTACGTTACCAAGTCTTTTATAGAACATACTGGTAATGCGCAATATAATTTTATTGATTAAAATGAACGTTTACTGACACTTGTTAATAACACTATTACAATTATGGTATATGATTAAAACATTAAGTACTGGTTTCAAAATACAGAAAATTTTGCACTGTTATGTACGTTACCGAGTATATGGTATCACAGTATGGCATAGAAAACGGACAGAGTATAATTATGTTACGAGCAGTCATTTCAGTGATATTTTAGCAGTCTCTGAATATACTGTATTCGATAAATAGAGAAATTCAGTAGCAGCTTCAGTTGCAACCATGATCTTCCATGCGGTCTAGTAGTTTATATACTAGTCACTACTGTGGTCTGTCAGTACTCTCACCTGGCGCCACAATATTGACAAGAGGCCAAGTAGAAACTAAAACTGGTAAACAGTCTCCACAGAGGTTTGATAATAGCCTTTGCTGTACAGGAACAAGATAAACCGACAAAAAGAAGTAAAGATGGAAAAACAGCATTACACAACGGACAAGTTTGGAGTTTGCATATCCCCTAAGTGCTGCAGAAAACAGGGAAAGGTGAATAGAAATTATCGCAAAGTCAACAGCGGTGATCAAGTGACCAAACCCGTTAACGAAGACTGTAACTGCAGTGTACGGAAGAGAGTGGAAAATATTATTGCTGTGGTCTATGAGAAAATATTTGATTAAAAGCTTCCTGTTTAACATATTTCGGTTTAGCGGTCAAGTAGTAAACGTATCCTGCACCGCGGTCTTTTCTGGGCTACCAGAAGCTTGGTTAGCATTACAGTCTCCCAGACTTTCTTCTAACCTTAGCTAGCATCATATTCCTTCAAGGGTCCTTGTACTGTGAGCGTAGCTTGAGCTGACAGCAAAATGCCACTATAACTCTGACAACAGGTATATTTCTAACAAGAGAGCACATAAATCGTTCAGTCATAGTAGCTTGAGATGGAACCACAGTTCCTTTCGGTATATGGTGGTATAATATGGTGGCGTCAATGGCTGTAGAGCCTTCTAAAAGTGGTCAAAGCTAGCACTGTAGTGTCCTTAGTGGCCTTGAGGTAAAATGGGCTGTCCAACAGGCTGTTCATATGCATTGGATATATATATATATATATATATTCAGCAAGAGCAGGCGAAGTTGTAGTTCTCTTCCTTGTAGTAGCTTAAACTCGTCCATGATGACCATTGATATCCTAATAGTTTCAGCTGGAACCAAATGGTTCTCAGAGGTCTCCCTGGAAAAATGCTGCACTATTATCCACAGAAACCTTGTATTAGCAACAGCTACGCTGTAACATACGTTACCTAGTATGTGTAATTGTAAATTTGTATAATTTAAAACAAAGGATATTTATGTAATAAAACATGCATTTATGCTGGTATCGCCTGGTATGATCGCAGTGTTCTTTTAGCAGCCAGCCTGAAGCGGTACCATATTCTAAATAGAGCTATTCTTAGCTTGACTTGGTAGCCAATCGTGTCTGTAGTCTTATGGTGGTCTGCGACAATGTCAGTGTCTCCATGAGGTGACATAGTGCCTCACTGTGGGATCAGAGAGTTGACAGAGGTCTTGTAATAGTCAAAAGTTGTTTAATATTTCTAATGTGGTCCTGCAGTAGCCTTGGAGGTCAATGTATTCTCTCTAGGTGTCTTGTTTTAGTCTAAATTGCCACAATAGTGACCAAACAGACGAGCTTTTTTGGTCGGCAAAACTGGCACCACTAGTATTTGTTTCTTTTGCATAACCTCCATAGAGGTGTTGTAGTAGCTTTACTTGGCGTCGGTATGCTCTGTGACAGTGTGTGTTCAGATTTTTTGGAAATTTAGCTTTCACCACCGGTTCGTAGATAGCTTGTAGCAATCTCCCAAGATAATTATAACAGAGGTATTAGATGTTACCACTGCCAAAAGTCTTATTTTATATAGGTTGGTGATCACTGCATAAGGTCGGATCTCATTTCGGGTACCAAATATACATTTATATAATTTCTGTAACGTAAACAACACAGGCTAATGATGCCAATGTGTATTCGTTGTAAGTACCAATTAAAATGCACGGTAATTCAGTACGAGGAGAAAAATGGTCAGCTTCGAATGATCTACAATAACCAGAATAATAAGATGACTCTTTGGGAGTATAGATCATACCAAGTTGCGAAAAGCAGACTCGATTGACTGAGTCTGTTCGAAAGATGCAGAATAGTTTCACAGCCTTCAGGCAATCTGGAGCACTTTAAGCGCTCTGCTTTCACATCAAGTATTGATGATCAATAGTTCCAAAGGAAAAGACAAAAAATCTAACTACATCTTTACTCTGGTACCATTAAATAGTCACCTTTACAAACACTTATAACAATACAACTTTTGCGACATCTTCGCTTATTTCTCTGTTAAATCATACGTTGTGGGGCACCCACAGAAATGCCGCTTCAAAGCGATTTTAGCCAGTAGTTTAACACACGTTTATTATGAGTAAATAGAGATTTGTTTTAGAAGTATTAGTAACTACTACACCTTAAAATAGATGACTAATTACATTTACACTGTGACTTTTCTAGGGTATCTTCATTTATATTTTTAAATTTAAAGAGTAACAACACTTCAGGAACTGACTGAATCAGATCCCAAACCCTATCCCCAACATCTACTTCTGTACAAACAAAACGTAATCCTCAACTTGCTCGTAATATACTATTTAATGAACAAGATTGCTGCCTGCAAACTAATTTTCCCACTTGTAAATATAAACGAAACTTATTTACAAATGTATAGCTGCATAATGGCTATCGCATACTCCTATTTGTATGCTATTTAGCCAATATAGGAACATTAAAATCTACAGCTAATATCTTATTCTGGTATTGTATATTATTTAAGTTGAATCATCTGCAGTCCAATTTAAATGTTTCGTTGCTCATGCATTTGCAAGTCTTTGCATATCCATCTATAAATGCTATTTAAAGAAATTATTATGTGTATAAAATAGCATTAGTTTTCTTGTTACAATTGTAAACAATTTCTGTATCGTAAATTACTCAATCTAACGAGGCTAAATGGTTTCATTGTGAATGTTAATTTAAAAGTATATGAAAACATTGTCTTTACAGGAATAAATTGATCAATTTAAAGTGAATCATTCACAGATTTATGTGGCAAAGTCCTTGAGTTAATGGTACCGTCACATGAATAAGACAGTCACGTATATTTCTGCTTATTTCGGCCAGTTTTAAGAAAAAATAATATTCTTTTGGGGTAAAAAGAGAACATATCTCACCAGCATGCTGCGTACCAGTTTTTGAACTTGTATCACTCATTGAACTTAGTCACCACGACCCGCTACACCAAGATACGAGAAAAGAATTAACAACAGTAGGGTTTGCTATGTCCATGTAAAAGAATCTGCACCACTTTCAGAGCTGGCATCCACCATAAATCGACATTGGGAAGTCTATACAAGTTGATAACACCATTGGAAATTTTCTACCAGATGGGTTGAAAAAGAATCTATTTTAGAGCCCTTTTCTGAGTTGGCCCCTAGACTAAAGAGACTGAGGATGAAATCAGTAAGAATGATATAAGGGCTCGTTTAAAAAAAACTTAAAAGATGAGAGAGCCGCAAGACTTGAGGCTGCCAGTGCAAACAAAGAAGCATTGCGTACTCAGATAAACAGGATAAAAGAAACAATTGACAACGTCTTACAAAAAGATACAATACTGCGTGAGCGGTTGAAAACATTATTCAAAGAACAAGGTATAACAATAGTTAGTATTCTGACAGCTCTTGGCATGATTATTGGTGTTATAGTTGAAGCCATAATACCAACTTCTGGAGGCGGTGGTACAACACTCAAACCATTATTGCAGGGCGTCAAAGACTGGGTAAAAAAAAACTGCATAACCTTGCCGGGCTACTCGCAAATCTTGCTGGAAAAGCGGCTGCAGCAGCCGCTTTTCCAGCAAGATTTGCGAGTAATTGGGTCAATTGTGTCTTGGCTTCTTTCTACTGGTCACTGAAAAAGTGGTAAAATGGTTTGGAAATAATTTGTGGGCTCTTGTTGTGTTTGTCGCTGGGTTGTTATATGCGGCAGCTAAAGAATGGATTAATAAATCTCGTAAATAAGCAGAGCAACGATGCCCAAAGCGATGCTCTCAACTATCAGTGCTGTTGTTTTGTTTTCATGTTCCTCTGCTGGGGTTGGTTGGGGTGTCGGGGTTGTAGATTTTAGATCTACTGGCATCTGATGTGGGTCTGGCGTTGGGGGGCTTTGAATCCGGCATCGGATGTAGGCCTGGCTTGAGTGTCGATTTGACTTTGTCTTCATATATTTTATGTGCCTGCTTCTGAGTTGGTATAGTCTTTGTCATTCCAAATGCCCCGACTATAGTTTTACCCTGGGCGGCAGACGGTATCTTTGGTTCCAGAGGTGCTGGTAGCGGTTCGGTGGGAGGGTCCTTGCGTGTCTTAGTTCCGCTGACAACCCCGTAAGATGTCGCGTGCTTGGAAAGGTTAACGTTTTTGTTCAGCCACAGTTGTTGGTCATGGGTGGACAGCACAATCTCGTTATTGTAGTCTTTGATGGTGCCGATTCTTAACTCCATATTGCTGGGGCTCATGTAAAGTCCGTAGCCGAAGACGTAGTCTACCTTGCTGCAGGCATATTTTAGGGTATTTTGATAGCGAGTAATTTGACTTGGTAGATCGATGGGCCGCTGAATTGCGTCTTCGATGTTGGCAAGGAATTGTTTTTGACTATCAAATGCGGAGCCGATCCCGAGTATGTCTGATTTTATCTGAGACTGTGAGCCGAGAATTGCCCAACAGTAAGTCCTTATTGAGTCATTTATTCGTTCAACGCCAGCTTTTGTAAAGCCATCTGATTTGTCGAGAATAAATGTGGACCAAGCATTTTGTACATGTTGTGCAATGTAGTCAATGTGATAAACATTATCGGGATGATTCCTTATGAATGAATATACATGTATTTTATTCTATATTCACCTACACCTTTGACCGGCCGGTACCCAGTGTTTGTTACATACCAGTATATAGTCCCTAATCCGCCATTGTCATCTTGGTTTTGCCTCCAGTCGATATGAACTGAGAACCTAAACTCATTGCAGAACTTCTCATAGGCCTTTCTGTCGTAACCGTTGTCGAATGCGTGCCATGACGTGTCTTGCGGGAGGGCAACTTTCATCTCGAATAAGATCCTTCTTGTTTGAAACAGAACTAGAGACCTAGCAAACGGCGGCACCGCACTATTTGATAAATGGTCTTGCATGGAAATGCCACATCCCGTGGTTGCACAAGTGATCGCAAAGTGTAACTGATTCTGCCAGAACTGCAACGGGTGGCTTCTCCAGTGTTGGACAATTTGATCTAATTCAACGTATGGCAATTTGTACTTGGATATGATATCCGGAAACGTTGCGTCGAAGCTCCCGTTTTGTTTGACCTCGATGGTTATTTTGTTGAGGTCAATGTCTTTAATTTTGTATATTCCACCCGGCTGATACTGAGCCTCTTGGTTATATTCGAAAGCCTTATTTTGTGTCATTTTTGTGTGTGTTTTTTTTGTATTATATTTTAAAAAATGCATCATATTATTTCAGACGTAAGTGAGCCCATAAACTTGCGGCAGTACATCGATAACAAAGACGGATGCAAGCGGGTTGGATTAAAAAGTTTTACATACACCTGGGGCTGGCATAATATTAAGAATGAAGTCACACAGTTTAAACAGGGAGTGTCTCCCGTTAAGATAGAGCCCGGACATTATAGTTTTCAACAGTTAGCGGATATATTTCACAACCATAACATCAATTTATCAGTAAATGAAAACAACGGAAGAGTAACTCTGAGTACACCCACTGAGCTTAAAATAAGTAAAAGACTCAAGTCGATGTTTGGGCTGCATGTTAAAGGCCGTTTTTTCCCAAAGCAAAAGTATGTCAGTGACGGACCGCTGGACTTTGCCGTGGTAAAATGTTTGTATATTCATTTAACAAGCATTAATACGTCTTATAATTACTTCAATGGCACCCCAAGTAGTATCTTGGCAGTCATTCCAATTGAGAATAAAAGCTTTGGCGATATTAATGTCACGCGCTTTGAGCATACGGAATTTAAGCCTTTAACAAACGGAACTATATCTGAGTTAAAACTGGACGTCAAGGATGAAAATGGAGACACTATTGACAATCACGGCTTGCCCATGAGCTGTGTTTTAGAAATAATTTAATTTTTGTTTGTTTTTATATAATAATGAGCATTTTTGGTGTAAAACGCAAGGGGGTGGGGGATGAAGATATTTTAACTAAAACAACTCTAAATATGAATGGTAAACGCATAATCAACGTAGCTTACCCTCAAGACCGAGTTGAAAATGTAGCGTTTGGCGGTGACGTGGTTACGGCAAAGGCTTTAAATGATTTTAGAAAATATTTGCTACCTGAGGTTTTAAAACGTAATAGTGACAATGAAATGAATGGCAGATTGCATATGAATCAGCATCGAATTTCCGGTCTTGCGAGTCCAATAAATGCCGATGATGCAGTAAATGAAGCATATATTGCATCTAGGCTGACTGCGGTAACCAAAGAAATTGAAAACATTGACCAGCGTATTATTAAATTAGAACAAAAAAATAAAACCATTTCATAAAAATAAAGCCCCCAACAGCTCCACCGGCTCCAGGGTTATATCCAGAGTTACCGGATGATAATCAAAATTACAGGCTAAAAAAGATATCTGCAATTGAGCAGACGTTAATAGCTGAAAGCGAAATAAGGAAATCTTTTTATAAAAAATACAAAAGTGCAATAAATGTTACGGATGGACTTGATACAGCGTTAATATCCACTAGTGTTTTATTTGGCGGCATTGGGCTTGCTGTGCCTCTTGTATCACCATTGGAAATTGCTGTCATCGTCCTTGGTGCAATAGGAGTTAGAGTCAAACTTGTAAGACGAAAACTACTCTCAACAGTGCAGAAACATGACCACATAAAAACTTTAGCGGAGAGCAAATTAAACAGCATTAAAGACTTGATTTCTAAAGTTAAACAGGATGGTCAGATTAGCGAAGTAGAATTCAAGACGGTTCTAGATGAGCTGGAAAAATACAATAACATGAAACAAGAAGTCAGAGAAAAGAAGACTCAGGTGAGCGAGACTGAAAAATAAAGTTGGATAGAACAGGCTCGGCAAGAAGCCATGTCCAACATACGCAAGAGTCTAAAGCTTTCATGATATGTTATGTTAACATTCATGTAAATTCCCCTCCGCCGGAATATTCAATATAATTTTTTTATGAGCCCCAGTAAAATGGTGTCGCAGACTTAAAAATATAGATTATTAATTTATGTGAGGATTAAGGGCCGGTAAATCTTATTTCGGTGATTTTTATGCCCCTCAAGGGCTGTGTGGCTGGTCTAAAATAGTCCCTCAAGGACTGCGTGCTGGAAAATCAGATTTTGGTCTAAAATAGTCCCTCAAGAACCTGTAAAAAGTACACTGATGCTTTTTACACAACCCCAGCTCAGTATACACAAAATTAAACCCGATCTGGGTTTGTACTGGGTTATTTTGTTCATGTTAATTTTCAACCTTCAAATTTTCATATCCGGATTTGCATGAGTTGAAGATTAAGGTCTAGTCTAGGGTTGTGCTTGGTTAGTTTTTTCAATATACAGAGCCTTGGCTCGTTATATTGTGAAATTAGGCCTGGTCTTGGTTTGTACTGGGTTAATTGTAAACATATGTACCAGATATTGTGAAATTAGGCCTGGTTTTGGTTTGTACTGGGTTAATTATAAATAGTATACCGTAAAACCCCTATCTTTACACTACTCTAAGTATAATTAGTTGTCATTCACTAGCTTTCAGCAGAAATTTAAAATAAAAATAAAATGAATAAATAAAATTAAAAAAATGGCCAAAAGATTCCTTTTATACAGCACCTTAAACACAAGCAGGATGTCATATTTATAAAGTAACAGTTTAAAATCTATTTGTCTTCTATTATTTTGAAAAATCGTTTTTCACATTCTACAAGATTTAAATGTTTCTTTTTGTAGTATATGCAAATATAATGATGTGTCAATGGTTTGATGAAAATGCAAAATATTTTGACATCTGGTGGCTCTGCACTTAAATTTTGCAACCCTGAAATTTGGAGACCCAAATCTTACTTTCGTTTTTGTAAGGAACATTGTGAGCCAAACCAAACAATGTTTACACCCAAATAAAAATAGACACCTTACATAATTGTCGTCAAAAAGTTAAAAGACATTCAGTCCTGTGCATGCACAGCATGCCTTTCCGATTTCGCACTATCTACAGAAACTCTCAAAACAACAGACACTTGCTAACAATTGAATATTGCTTTTAATTCTGAAACGGAATAAATTTGTGTTTGCATATATCTTCACTTTCAGGGATGCTGTATGACATATGTTTTCAAAAACAATTGGTATTAATAAACTCTGCTAAAGCTGTGGTCGTCAAAGGGTTATACAGTGCACCCATGGGGATAGCTGTAAAAAGTGAAGTGTTATCCGATTGATATAGAAGATAAAGTATTGAAATTTGGTGATTGTTGCTCTGTAGAATAGTTGTTTAAAATCAATAACTCAGATCTACAATGGTTTCAGAACATGGAGGGTCTGAGAACTTTTCAATCGTCCCTCGTACAGATATGAATACAGTACCTCGATTCAGTGCTCGCTTGAGAATAGGGAGCTGGCTGCATACGGTTTCATTACTTTCTTATATATCGTGGTCTTTATTTGCTTGTTTTCCTGTCGGTAAGATATGAACTATGATTGTAGCACTTCATGCCACCTTCTTTATTCAAGAGGTTGGTACTTTCTCCTTTGCCATGCATAGTTTTGTGTTTTTATTGGTTTAAGGCGTTTATTGGCCTAGATATTTTGTATACAACATAAGATAAGTATTGGGACTGACAGGTATAAAGAAGCAGTGCAAACTAATATCAGATTGCTCTTGATGAAGATTTGGACTGGTTGTCATTCTAGCAGCACTTTTTGGACTCATTATATCATTAAAAACACACACAAACTGTACCAAATTAACGACAATTACGATAATTCGTTTTGATGTCCAGTTTTTTACTTTTAAGGTAGTTACTATTATGTGCAAACTTATTTTTCACCTCCCTTCCATAACAAAAAGGAGCGTCAAGTTTCGCAGCCAATGGTGTAACAGACGCAAGGAAGTTAGCTCATTCGAACCTTATGATACCTGAGAAAGTGACTTGTATCCTTTAAGAACAGTACAAATTCCGAGGAGTCTGCGCATCCGTGTAAGTTCTGCAAAACCTTCAATAATCCTTGCACAGATTCCAGCAGACCTTCAGATAATTGCAAATAGAGAAGAGTCTGATAACACGCTTGGGCATTACAGGCTAATCTGAGTCAGCACTGTTAACACAAGGTTAGAAGCCCTTTTCTGTTCGCACGTCGCTTACAGTTCATGTGTGTATTAATAGCAGAGGCGGGGCATACAGTTCACGGGTATGCAATTACAATGTCATTCTCCTAGAGCATAGTATAAATACTCCCGTGTGCGCAACCGTGTGCGCATATTCTTCGCATGTCCGACTTAGCATCATGAAGGCAGTATTTCTGTTTTGCCTGTTCGGTTTATTTTCTGCGTTGAAAGGTAAATTTATATATTACTCATCATTATGGTTTTGGTTTTTGCTTTTACATAATTTCGATAGCATTATCGCAGTACTTATTCTACAAAACATTGTTGCCAATGGCTTTCAGAAGAATGTTTTTTTTCTTCTGAATCTGACTGTCATCTAAATTTAACTAAAATGTGCCTCAGAAAAGAAAAAACAAAACATGTTTTCAATACTACTAAACATTGTTACCAATGGCTTCAACCTGACTGTCACCAAATTTAACTTAAATGTGCTTTAGAAAAACACTGTTTTAGCCAAAAATATTTAAATCAAGATGTTAAGTAGTTTTATATCAACATCAAGCAATATAGTAAGTAATTTCTCTCGTTTTTCATTTGATCTGTCAGGGAATGAACAAACTTTAATGAAAGTGTATCATTGTCAATCATTGTCTCGTGAACAATTTTGCAAGTTCTAAACGCAATACCGACAAGTAGACAGGACGGAGTTGTCAGCTCCAATTAAGGAGATTGATTGATTGAATTGTTGCTTAACGTCCACGGTAAACAACTGTGGTTATGTCGGGACGGTCAGTTAACCTAACCACACTATTCCTGGGCAGGCTTAGGCCTCCTAAGCGGTTAACCAGTACTAAGTGCACATACTTTCGCCAGTAACTGACAACTGCCCTTCTTGAATCAGCGGAAGGAGAAACGAAAGTATGTGGCCAGGCCGGGTTTCGAACCCAGGACCTCTGACTTATGAGTCAGGTGCCCTACCGATTGCGGTACGTGGCCCGGCTCAATTAAGGAGAATCTATGCAAAAACGAACGAGGAATAAAATAATAACTTTGCAGAACTCGTATCTCAAATTCAAATAAATTTGAGACGCTACTTGTACTGCAAAGGACCGTTGAAATTTTAACAAAAAAAGGGAAAAGAAAAACTTAAGATATGCCCTAAAATATCTCTTAAAAGTTGGTTCTCAGCTTCCTATGATTGACTTTAAATTTATTTCAGCTTTTTTAGGTCGGAGACTACAATATTTGGTTGAAAAAAAAACAGTCCAGATTGCATTAAAACTGTCAGAGGTCCTTACTGCCTCGTTTGATATTTCACAAATAATTGCTATTCGGACAAGCCTCAATCATCATTTCGCAAACGTACAGAAATCATCAACTTATTTGGCAATTTCTCCATTGTAAAGCAAACGCTTGTGACTGCATTTATTTATTTATTTTTTCCAACACACAGATAAAGAAGGAAAGAAAAGTCAGTGCAATTATCGTTCCGATTACTGTAAAATGCGTGTAATAAATGTTTTTAAAAGTAGTGTGTGTGGAAACACCTTAATCTGAATACGGATATGCGTTGTGTATATGCACCTGAAGACATGAGCTTTTAGATCAGTCCGCTGAAAATGCACAATTACTTGAAAAAGTTAAATAATCCCTAATTCGACTTCAAGTAGCATATAAGATACAAACTAAAATCTACTCACATGTTCTTCAAGAATTCACAAACACAAGAACGGCAGCTGATAAAATGGAATGGCCAGCGACGCCAGCTATATATAGAGGTTTAAGATATTCCATCAGGCGGATATACCGTGACAATCAAGACAGATTATGACTTACAAATTACACCATTATCCCATTGCCGTACCAACAGAAAACCTAGGTCCCTAAATCGAAGCGTCCAAAACATGCTCCGAGAAACATGCATCTAAAGTGCGTCTCCATGGCAGACACAGATTAGAAAAAAAAACAGAAATCTACAAGCCGAAATGAATCCTAATTGACATGTGAAAAATCCTGCCCTTATCATTTGCACTTAAATAGCTCTCTATCTGGTCTGATCATAAAACGTATCACCGTGTACATGCACTTGATAACAATTAGAAGTAGAAATGCTTGAAAGACGGAGCAAACTTCCTTACTACCTAACAAGAGGATGAGTGGCTAATTCCTGATTCCACTTTATTTCGTAACAGCCACGATTTCAATCCAACAACCACTCCGATCTCTACTCGATCATCCCGATCCGGACACGATCCCTGTACGATCTCTACTTCGACCACCTCGATTTCTACTCGATCATCCCGACTAGATCGACCTGGCCAGACAGGGGTCATGGAAGTGGTGAATTATTCGTGTACGGACAATTTTAAAAAACTTCGATTTTTTTTTTTTTTTTTTTTTTTTGGTAAGCATTCAGCCTCAGAAGCTCTAGAGGATAGGAAACAGCATCGGCATCATACCTCATAATGGAGGTAGAGTAGGTACAGTTGTAGGTCAGATGGTTAGAGCTGCAGAGAGACAGGGTCATAGCTGTGATGGATCTTGAAGAGGAAGAAGTTGCAGGTGATGCCGACTGCTGGCTCCCTTTCCTTCTCTTCTTAGCCTTCTGGAGGCTGAGTTGAGGCGATTAGGTGTGGCTTTCTAATCAAAAGAACAGCAACAGGCGGACTTTTCTTCCACCTCACGACTTTCATTCTACTAACATGTAAATGTGATCTCTTCGTGCTTGCAGCAGCTTATAAGAGATTGCCAGATCTGCACGCCGCCTTCTAAAGGATCGTACTTCGGTCGACTGCGCTCTTGTAAGGCGTAGTAGCGGTCTAGTAGCGATTGGTAAGCAATCGAGTGCGGCTGAGTAACGGTCGGGTAGCGTCGAGTTGATCTGGATAACAGATTGAATAGGGATCGCGTTGATCGGGAAACAATCAATTATTGGCCAAATAAAGGTCGAGTTGATCGGCTACTGATCGGTATTGTTTTATTCTGACCAAACTAGATCTTTACACGATCGTTTCCCGGCCAACTAGACTTCTACTCAACTAACACCGATCACTTCCTGATGCTTCTCGAGCGCCTTGCTTCTCGAGATGAATTTTTTAACATGTCCAAAATTTTCGAGTAAGAAGCCGGAGCGTGCCGAGCAAGGTAGACCACCTCGACCACTCTTGCCAAGCGAGTTCGATCAGTCCCCCGATCGCTTGATCCGGCTTGGCCGAGTTGATCTTATAGGTAGTAGGAACCTGCCTGCAATGCATGGTTCTTGAACAAGATGTTGACTAACGCGCTCTTTACTCATAAATGATGCATTGACAAATCCTTTTGAAGCAAGAAATACACCGAAGAAATGAAAACAGCAGACTTTGTTTAATTGCCTCTATTCATAACCAGTTACTGAATTTGCAACACAAGCCACGCCCCAAGCACCGGCTCAAGCAGAACTCAATTTTCCAATTGATTCCGGATAAACTCAGTGATCCAAAGGAACCAGAAATTATAATCTACATTATGATGATTCACAGAGATACTTAATACGGCCAACACACGGCACAGCACCCGCTGCAGAAAAGATAAATAAGCTGTTTTTAAGACAAATTCTTTGGAAACACGGAATACCGGAAAGAAAGGAACACAGCAGTCTCGGTTGTCAAGATCTACGACTCAAAGGCATACAGAAATACAAGTTTCATCTTTTAAAAAATCTTCCTGCAATTTAGCTTACTAGTAGTTTATTTTTCGGTCTTTTCGAAACCTGTATAAGTTTATTTGGTATTGGAAGTGTCTGCAGACAACCGGTTGTCACCAGACTTTTTGGACCAAAACTGTCTGCTGACAACCGGTTGTCACCAGACTTTTTGGACCAAAAACGTCTGCTGACAACCGGCCTTATATTTTCAATTAAATGGTTTTGAATTGGGGTTATAAATATAGCAAATTTTCTCATTGTAAAGGCAAATGATTATTTTTCTTGCATTCTTGCACTTTTTGGCATTGTGTTGTTACATATATGAGGGCCGCAAGGGAGATTAGTTCTGTACTAATTGTGTTACCCTCTTGAAATAAAGTCTTTATTATTATCATTATTATTACATATTTTTGAGGACTGTTTGTACTTTGATGTATAGAAACAAATGATGTTGCCTTTAAATTTAGTCCTTATTTATTGCCTGTTGTTGTTTGTGATATATTATCTAACTAACATTGTCCCTTTGTGCCTGATTATGATACCTAGTATATGGTCACTTTCCTATTACAATTAAATCCTAGAATTAAGATGTGAAAATCAAACCTTGAGGTGTATATCTCAATTAAATGTGTTTGTTTAGCAGTTAGTTCTGAATCAGGCTTCTTAACTCATTTATCAATTTTGGTGCATCATATTTTATTCGTATGATCTTTACTTACTTGTCTGAAACATAAATGGCTCTGGTCATTGAGTACAGTCAAGTCAAATATCTACACCATTACATCCAAGACCCCAGCATTCTTACCCTATCATATCATGGTTCTAGAATTATTGATCAGCTGTGGTCCATTCTGGAAGAGATTGCTACTTCATTTGATGTTAGTAAAAAAAAAAATGAAACTTGAAATGCAGGGATTTTTTTTTTGTTTTTAGCTCACCTGAGCCATAAGCTCAATGTGTGTTATTGTGATCAGTCTATGTCCAAGGCCTGTCTTGTGTTGTCTGTTATCAACAATTTGCTTTACATGACAACTTCTCCCAAACCACTAGGCTTAGCTAACAGGGCTTTGATATTGAAAATCTTCTGCTTCAGAACTCCTGGGCTCAGATGCTTAAAATTTGGTATGAAGCGATGTCTAGCGAACTTTTAGCAAGTTTGTTCAAGTGGAGATCCCAGGGTCCAAAATGGCCCTGCAGCAGGACGTTTTGGGTTCCAAAATGAAATTACTTAAAAATATTCTTCTCCAGAACTGCTAGAATCAGATGCTTATTTGGTATGTAGCATTGGTTAGTGGTAATTTCCAACTTTGTCAAATAGTGGCCCTAGGGCCCAAAATGGCCCACCCAGGGGGTCCTGGGTTTTAACCTTAGAAATACATAGGAAAGTATTCAGAAATCTTCTTCTTCAGAACTGCTGGGCTTAGATGCTTGAAATTTGGTATGTAGCATTGCCTAGTGGTCTTTTACCAAGTTTGTTCAAAAGGTAGCCTCATGGTAAAACATGGCTCTGCCCCACTGGGTCCTAGGTTTGAACCATAGAAATGCATTAAGAAAATATTCAAAAATCTTTTTAGCTCACCTGAGCTATAGGCTCAAGATGAGCTATTGTAATCAGTCAGTGTCCAATGTCCGTCAAGCCGTGTGTTGTCTTTTCTGTTGTCAACAATTTGCTTCAAAGGACGTCTCCTAAGCTGCTGATTGGATTTTGACCGGAATGGGCAGTAATGAACCTAATATGACCCTCTTTGAAAATGTTTAAATGGTTGTAGTCCATAGCATAACTAGGTCAAATGACCTTAAATAGAGTTTTGGAATGAGAATTTTGAAAATCTTCTTGTCTAAAACCACAATGCCTAGAGCCTTGCCAAATTATGGTCCTGGGGCCAAAATGGCCTTGCCCTGGGGGTCACATTTTTAAACAGGCTTTTATAGGGGAAAACGTAAAAAACATCTTGTCTAAAACCACTTGGTGCAGAGCATTGGTATTTGGTTTGTAGCATCACCTAATGGTCCTCTACCAAGTTTGTTCAAATTACAGTATGGCCCTGGGGTCAGATGGCCTGCCCTGGGGGGTCACATGTTTTACTTAGGCTTATTATGGTGTAGATATTTAACTTCATTGGTTTCCATACATGAAAGTACAAACAGTCAACATATTTACGTAACACAATGACAAGAGTGTAAGACTCATGCAAGTAAAAATGGTCATTTGCCTTAACTATGAGAAGCTTTATATGGAGAGTGGCAGTTTTTTTTGTTGTTATTTTTTATGCGTTAAATTCTTAGAATTTCCTCGTTGCTATTCCTGCCAGAGTAGCGAGCCATAGCATGTCCGAATTTCAACGTTGCTATCCTTGCCAGAGTAGTCAGAATGCCATGCCTGTGTTTCCACCTTGCTATCACTGTCAGAGTAGTCAGGCATGCGATGTAAAAATTTCCACGTTGCTATCCCTGCCAGAGTAGTCAGACATGTCATGTCTGAATTTCCCCGTTAAGTGGATATTTTAAGAATTGGACGCATAAAAATAAAACTATTACTGCCACTCTCCTTAAACTTACACAGTTTTTATCAATGAAGCAATATTCTGTTGTTTACAGCTTCAGAAGAGTACAGATGTAGTGCTTGGTATGACGTGTGGGGGCTATGGGCATACCAAGGATGGCGAATCGACGAGGGCAGCGAACATGACTGTCCGCCAGAGGCTAAAGGGGGACAATGTGTTGCCTTATTAAAGTGTAAGTGTAAGATGCCTTACACTGGTTGCTGGCAGGCTAATCGCAAGGTCAGTTCATTAAAATCGCAGAGAGGGATGATG
The DNA here is from genome assembly GCA_963989385.1 of Ctena decussata. NCBI lineage: Eukaryota > Metazoa > Mollusca > Bivalvia > Lucinida > Lucinidae > Ctena > Ctena decussata. Next base: position 3,593,395 of record OZ022502.1, on the reverse strand, counting down.
GATAACTTGTGATGTATGTCCTTTTCAACAGTATTTTCGTCAGAGGGTAATAACTGTATGCACTGGAACACCTTACGGTTGAAGAAAGATGTCCGCCTCTTGCGGGAACCGAAGCCGGGACCGGTAGACCACAACTTAAACCAGTAAGCTAACGGGGCTTTCTCTGAGATATTGGCCAGTGATATTTTGCATGGACGCATTTGGTTTGCAGTTTCTTCTTAGTAAGCTGAAGCGTACGTTTATTGGATTTTGACGAGTTTTGCAAATTCTTAAACTTACTAATGAAACAAAACAAAACGTAAATAAATTTAAAAAAAAAAACAGTTAGGAAAGGGGGTTTAAGTACGTCGTCGCTATGTCATTCGTGGTTAAAGACAATAACTTGCGTAAATATTTAGAGTTATTAATCGTCCCATTTAAGATATGGGATTTATAAACCGAGGGAGTTTTGAAGATCCGATAAAGAATTGAGTCCTTCGGAGTCCTTCGGACTCGTTTCTTTATCGGATCTTTAAACCTGCCTCGGTTTATAAATCCCATATCTTGAATGGGACGATTCAATAAACTGTATATTACATTCGTTTGTCTTAAATTTAAATATAATTTTAATCTGTTTTTTTATGTTTCAAGGGTCTTAGGCCTACCGTGGGCCTGTACACAATGATAGCGCGAAAGAATACACGAAAATTGAATAGTTTGACCGCCATTTTGGTTTTTGAAAGGGCAAATGTTTGTTGTATTAAGAATAACATACAGAGCTATAGAACCTGCTAAATGCCTTTATAATCATTGTCTGTACGGCTACTGGTTCCGACGATCATGACTCGAAGAGTCTGCTATGTGTATTAGCTGAATGCAACGGTTTTATTGCACATTGCGGAGCAAATGTGATGAAAGGCAATGTAGTCCCACATGAAACATGCAAATTCCTGAAATCATTCATGTCAACACGCCCGTAATACACACCAAGTTAATTATAGGTTTGACATTTTGTAATTCAGCGTCAATTGTTTTCGTAAATCATAAAAGGCAACTCTGACGGTATTTCATAACTGCAACTGCAGTGGAAAGCTAAAGCTTTGGATAGTAGTTCTCAAAGCCGGTACCCGGCCGTATATTTATGGGGAAGGTAACCAATCTACAGAGATTTATTTCCCTCGAGGAAATCAATCTTCGTAGAAAACTGGGAAATAGCATATTTACATTGACAAGAAGTCCTTGTATTTCTTTGCTAAGAATTTAATATACATGAATCAGGTTTTATCCCTTGCACCATAATAAATCTAAAACTACGGCCCCTAAAATAATTACCATAATTGATCAATGCATAAATGCACCTAAAAGATGCAGATGAAATGATAAATGTTGTAAACCTTGCTCCTTCAGAAGCAGTCAGATCTGGTTTGTAGTTTTGCTCAGATTTATCTTTCCAAATAATTAGATATTTTACGTAACCAGAATAAGTGCCTTGGGTAGCTTATAAGATCAGCTGTCCATGCCTATAAATATTTTGTATTTTACTCCAGTGAAAGTTTAATAGCAGTTTGCGATTCCAATAATTAAGGAACTGATTGACGTCTGTCACTGGTCATTATTCGCTGAATTTTCTCCGTTAACTGAACACCCCACCCATCCCATGTCCCACCCCACCTCACAGTCACACGCACGCACCAATTCATCTCAAGCATGCCAAATTGGGTTTGAAAAAAATGTGTACGTAGTTTGTATGTACAACTTGTGTTTCTAGGTATATGGGTACAGCGCAATTTTTTTCGCCATGTTTGAAAAGGTGAACATCTTTTTAAACTTCCTGGTTTCTTTTCGCAGCAACGCAGCCCTTTCAAGACGTTTTGTTAGAATAGAATATGCCCCTCCAGGGAGCAATGTCTTTCTCTTAAAATATGAAAACAGTGAAACGTGAGATAAATTATTCTTGGTGTGAATAATCGCCCGTGAGATAAATTATTATTGGTGTGAATTATCGCCTCCGAAAGTGTTCTCATTTGTGTATTCTTTTAGTCTTTGATGGTCTCTTATAATTCTGAATTGAATGATCTGGTGTAATTTATATGTTTATATATATAAGTGTGTACGTATACACTATGACGAGGCTCTAATAAACTAATAGATGTTGATAAATATTTGTTAATCTTAACACATTTATGCTTCAGGTGTCTGACTACTGCAAAGACCCTAGTTCTGTAGAAGCTATAGAGAGAGGAACTCCTATTGCTACTTTCGACAGCTTGACCGCTAATTATAAAGGTCACGCTGCTATATTCGATTCATGTGATGGTGAAAATATCAAGGTACGCTGTTTCTTTCTTGTTTTCTGTGTACCAAATCTGTAAGTGCATTAAGTTGTGAAACTTAATGTTTTTGTTTTGTTGATCCTTAATTAGCCGTTCTGTTGATAATTTCATTACATTTTCTCCCTCTCCTGCAAGATCGCGTTTCTTTATTCTTTAACAAGGTCAATTATTCAACCTTGCATGATACCTATCTGCGTAATAGATAAAAGTTGATGATCAGGAACCGAACGACATAGTCACTTTAATCGATTTTACTTCGCAAAAGTCCACGCCTGGGTTTTGCAATGGCCCATAAACACAACAAGTAAAACCAAAGTTTTAAAAGCAGGTAGCTCGTCAGGTGACCACAATACAGGAACTACAACACACACTAATAGATTAAACGACCACAAAACACTGAAATACGGGAGCGAATAAAAGGTCCAACAGTTGAACTCCGATGGACATATCTATTTGAGACTGTTTGAAACAAAATACATGGTTTAATCGTTGAAATTTCACGCTGTTGGACTTCTTTTGCTCCGTCGTTTCAGGGTTGTTCTTGCTGATGCGAGCTCATGTTGTTTCATCTCAGAATTTCAGCTTGATTTATATGTTAACTGTTTGGAAGTAATTGATGGGTCAGGCTATTACAGAGCCACTGATAAGGCTTTATAAGCCGAAACTACAGAGCCTGGCCCACCTTCTTTTTTATGAATATCCTAATTGCTCTTAAAGGAACTCAATAACGTGTATGTTGAAGAACCTCAACTGATTCCAGGGCGAGGGCTAGGCGCGTGTAAAACTGGTTTAATCCCTCCCCACACAATTTACTACTGACCGTCACAGGGCGATGCTTCAGGCCTTCCTCCACCAAGGCCACCCCAACCCATCCAACTCTTAGTAAATTATTACTGATAGTCACAAGGCGGTGCTTCAGGCAATCCTCTTGGACCCCCCTCACACACACACACACACACACACACACACACACACACACACACACAAACACACACAAGTAATTCATTACTGACCGTTACAAGGCAGTGTTTCAGGCCCGTCTCCCTCCCCCAAAGTAATAATTTACTAGTGACTGACACACAGCGGTGTTTTAGGCATCTCTACCTTCCCCCTTCTGAAGCTATTCATTACTGACCGTCACAACAGGCGAAGCTTCGGACCCTCCTTCCTCCCACCTCAGGTAATTTATTATTGCCCGTTACAAGGTGGTGCCTCAGTACCTCCTCCACTCCCCCAGGTAAAAATTTATAGCGACCGTCACAAGGCGGTGCTTCAGGTCTTTCTCTCTCTCCTCCCTCCACGCCCCCCCCCCCCACAACAAGTAATTTACTGGTCGTCATAAAGCGGTGCTTTAAACCCTCCTCTCCTATCATACTATTAGGTCATCTTTAAGGACAAGTCAGTAATCGTATAGTTTCAAAGTTTATTAAAGTTAACATTACCACAACTTCTACCCAGGTTCATAATAAGTCGAATTCATTGTAGCTTCTTCGTTATTTTCTGGTTACAGACTTCACCTAAAAACCAATCACACCTCAAAGTCCCCGAGTGCGATGCGCTCCTGGCTTTATATATCAAAAGGTCATGCACTTTATAATCATATATCTCAAATAGCAATGTCCATGGTCATATTGCTTACGTACTGCATACTATCTCTATGCCTAGAGTGTCATTACCAAATAAAGTCAGGGCATATACTCTGAATCACTACTTCTTGGAAATTGTACATGGCGTGCTCAAGTTATAGTTATGAATCATTGATCCATTTAGGCTACTTGAAAATATACAGGTTTCGGAGACACAACTAGTGCAAAAAGTTCTCAGTCCTAATAAAATTGCTGAAAATCTAATTGCAAGTGCCCCCTGTTACAGGAATTTTTTATACCTTTCGAATCTTAAATTGCCTTATATAGTACGTTTGAATTCATATAGAAACTTACATTTTCTACTAAACGAGAACTATCTCGGGTCTACTACAATAAAATAGCGAATAAGTAAAATCCAAAAATCATGCATTAAAATTACTCTTAGACTAAATGTTTAACTTTGAGAGTCACTGTTCTAGCCAACTGCTCACTGCTTTATAATGTGTCTACTTGTCTCATTTCATTCTAAATAAGTACATTAAATATGAATGAATATCTTCCCATGCACTAACAGAGTCTGACTATAAATAAATTCATTCTGAAAGTTTGAAGCACTGTCAAAGTCTAGAACTCTTCACTGCCATCAGTCTTTGGCCTTCAGTTCTCCCAAGTGTCATACGGTTGTTTAAAATATGATGCCTGTTTATACTTGACCATTTTTACCTACGGTCCCAAAGTCTGGCAGCTAGCTCAGGATTAAGAACTGTCCAAACAATAAAATGTGTCTTCCCATATTGTCGACGCATACGATACGATTCATAGTATTTATTTTGAAGAACAAGATAAAGGCGATATCCAGACCTTTTTGTTGAGGTATTACCACATAATTAAAATATTTTTCAAAACCGCCTTTATCGGTTTGGATCTTCCCATTTCACAAAACGGTCTCATTGCATCGGAATGCCTGAACTGTGACATGCCAAACTTCTCAACTTCTTTGTTTGATACATTAGGTCTAATTGATGCGAGCAATCGTTCTGACTCCCTTTCAATTCCGAACAGTCCAATCCCCAGCTCACCAACAGAAATTTCTTCCCCAGTTGGTTTGAAACAATCAAAACCTAAGTCAGGCAAGAAGTCTCTCTTAAATCATCCACTTCGGATCCTGATTATGAATTGTCAATTGATTAAGAACAAGAAGCCTGAACTTCAGACCATTGTCGACACAGCCAAACCTGACATTATCTTGGGTTGTAAATTATGGCTCTATCCAGACATCACTAACTCAGAAATATTCACTGACGGGTATGATGTCAATAGGAAGGACCGGGTGCGTGATGCACATGGAGGACTATTTGTTTGTTTTAAAAAGGATTATATTGAGGTACCAGAACTTGAGATGGAGTGTCAACATGTTTGGGTTAAACTTCAAATTGTTGGCTGTAAAACTGTGTATCTTGGCTCCTTCTACTTACCACCAGATATCATTGATCCAGAGTATTTGGATCATCTAAACAGCTCTCTATGACAAATCGTGTCTGTAAAAATTCTTATGTCCTTCCTGGAGGCGACTATGATGTTGGGGATAGGGTTTGAGATCTGATTCAGTCAGTTCCTGAAGTGTAGTTACTCTTTAAATTTTCAATTGTGGGGACATTGATTGGACTAAGCTATATTTACCTTTCGGAGTGGCCAAAAAGCAGGTACAGTCCCAATTAGTAAACATTGTTCAGGAGGACTGCCTCTCTTAAATTGTTGATATCCCTATAAGACAAGAACGTACCCTAGATATCCATTTGACTAATAACCCCACCCCTGTAACAAGACTTAAGGGCAGGTCATCAATTGGTCTTGCAGACCATGATATTGTTTTGGTGGAATATGATATAAAAACCAAAGGGGTCCTCCAAATACCACGTAGGTTTTCTTATACAAACGGGCTGATATGCAAGGTCTCAGCATATGCTTGCTTTTGCAGACCGTTTCATGTCGCAGGACGTTGCTCACGTTGATGTTTACGAGATGTGGATTGAGTTTAAGACTGTATTTTTAATTGCAGTAAACAAGTTCATTCCGTCTAAGATTACGAAAGGAAAACTTGGCTACCCATGGGTAGATGCACGCATTAGGGCACTGCTTAGGAAAAAAGAAAATTTGTATCAAAAAGCTCGCAGGGCAGATAACGAGTCCCTGAAGAGTCGTTATAAACGACTCAGAGCTCATGTCCAAAAAGAAATACGTGATGCTTATGAGAGGTATGTTTCTGATATTTTCATGCCCTCGAATACAGACACTCATATAGAAGACTATATTCAAAATGATCGGCTGGAAACGTTTTGGTCCTTTATGACTTGTGTCACTTTCTGCGTGTATGTGCTTCTTTCCCTATTGGTTTTGAGAGCGAAATGTGGGGTTTGATTCATTTTACTTTACTTAATAAAGGATTCCATGGGTGTGGCCTGTTTAAGGAAATATGGCATTTTGAAAACTGCTAATAAGGATAAAGCAGATATATCTAAGAGACAGTTTGAGTCTGTATAGACTAAGGAACAAGTACGTCGAAAGGACCAAGCCCCTACCCAGACATTGGAGATTTATTTGTTGACCCTAAAGGGGTCAAAAAGCTATGAGAGCGTCTTAACCCCCATAAATATTCAGGTTCAGACGACCGAAGTGCACGTGTGTTAAAAGAATGCAGTGCTGACATTGCCCCGGTCCTTGCCTCATTTTCAACCAGCAAGCTAATGTGGCTCCCATTTACAAGGAGGGAGAAAAAGTATGACCCTGCCAATAACAGGCCTGTCTCTTTGACTAGTATTTGTTGTAAGTCTCTGGAGCACATTCTCCTGAGCAATATCATGCAACATCTATCGTACGATAAGATTTTAGTTGAGTCTCAGCATTGTTTTAGAAGTGGTAGTTCAAGCGAGAACCAAATGATCCAGTTCATTCATTATTTGCAGGAAAACCTAGACAGAGCCCATAATATATGTCTTAAACAGACATAACTCATTATTATGGACTTTGCCAAGACTTTCGATAAGGTTGCTGATAGACAATTGATTTATAAACTGGAGTATTATGGTATCCGGAATATATCCTCCGGTGGATCTCTGCCTGACTATCTGGAAGGACACAAAAAGTTGTTCTTGATGGTGTTTGTTCCGACTCTCTCCCCGTGTTGTCTGGTGTTCCCCAGGGTTCTGTGTTAGTGCCCATATTATTCGTAATCTATATTAATGACCTGTCAGACAACATAAGCTCTACAGTCCGCCTTTTTGCTGATAACTGCGTTCTTTATAGAAATATTAGACGGTCCAAAGACCAACAGATACTCCAAATGATTTGGATAAATTGAAACCTTGCGAAGAGGCATGGCTCATGAAATTTAATGTTGCCAAATGACACTCTGTGAGGGTGACTAGGCATCCCGCTCCAAAGCAAATAATTCATGGTTAAAAATTGCATAACCAAGTCCAGGAGAATGTATCTTCAGCAAAATATTTAGGGGGTAAAATTACGGATGACCTCGAGTGGGGTCAGCACATCAATGAAATGACCAGTAAGGCTACTAAGACTTTAGGTTTTCTTCGTAAAAACTTGACTTTTGCATCGAAGGTAACCAAAGCTGCTGGATATGAAACTCTGGTCCGGCCCAAATTATAATATGCCCCATCATCAAGTAGATATTATTAGAATAGAAAACGTATAGAGGACTGCTGCTCGTTGGGCCTTTAGGCGCTGGCGCAGTCAGAGCCACGTGGGAGAGATGTTAGCACTCCAATGGCCAGACCTGCAGGAAAGACGACAGCAGGCTTCTATGTCTCTATTCTACATATTCACAATAATCTTGCTATAAATTGTAGATAAGAATAGGTACCTATCTGAGGTCGGTGATGGGGGCAGGAGAACTAGGCCTTCCCATTCCCGCATCGCCGTCCAAATGCTTCCACAGACAGTTTTTAGAATTCATTCTTCCCCAGGACAATTGCATCTTGGAATGGCCTTACAACCGAACCTGTCTCTTCGGAGACAGTTGATTGGTTTAATGCCAAAATATAATATCCTAGGGTAGAGCAGGCGTTCGGCATGGAATGCCTGCCCCTGTGGACTTCTTGTAAATAGTTTAAATCTGTTGGTGGTATGTCACAAATTCATTTATTTCTTTTTTCTCTCTCTTTTTTTTTTGATAGCTTATGTGCCACACCACAAACCTGCCATCATGGTCAGAGTTCGACCGAGCGAAGTATCGAAAGAAAGAAAGAAAGATAACGTATGCCCATAAACCATCCCTAGCCGTACAGTACACGTACCCGTGCATGCACAAAAATCTTTATCCCCCTATGTTTTTAACGCCGCTTCAGGGTTGAGAATATTTGTTTCACATCTGACCTCCACTCCACCTCCCATCTTCAAATCACAGTAATCTTCGTAACGGAAAAGTTATTGGTCGATGAGAATAGGCACACTTTCAGGGAAGCAACTCTATCAATTATAAGCTCGTTTCCGCTCTCAGTTGGGTTAATCTCTTCACGGAACGAATGTGGTCTCCTACGAGATATAATTTTCCACAGTATCCTTAATTTGAAGTCCACATGGACAGATAGGGCTAAATAATAAACATGACTTTACTTGGTTTTCTTCAGGTTATGGACCAGTGGTGTGCCAGTAGTCTAAAGATCAGCACATACACTCCAGCAAAAACGTACTATCCGATGTATTACACAATCAAGAAAAGGAGCTCCGACTGCTTACCTTATGATAAAACAAACTGCAAAGAACGGCCGCCACACAACGCTGCTGAGGGTGAAAACTAAATACTGAGAGTGAGCTATTTTGCTCCATCAGAGTCCGTCGTCCGTCCATCGTCTGTCAACCATCTCGTCAAAGTACATTTTGGGGTTCATGCATGTGTATCTAAACTATGCCGGAATTGTCGATGTTTAATCAAATACGAGTTCGGACTTGTGATTTGTGTACTATGACCACTTTCATTTTGCATGTAACTGTGTACTATCAGGCCCCATATTGACAGTAAAGATAAGGAAAGTTCTGTCTCTGTCGGGCCAAATACTGACAGAAGAGGCGAAGAACTTTCCCTGACAGCCAAATGCTGACAGAATAGGTAGGGCACTGTCCCTGCCGGGCCCAATACTGACAGAAAGTTCTTTTCTACGGGATTGAGGCAGTATCTATAGATAGATTGTTAAGGTAGCTAATTGTCACTGCAGACCCCTTACTGGCATTAAATGCTGAGAGCTGCCCCTGTCATATCACATACAGACAGTAAAGCTAGGAAATTGTTCTTGTCGTCTGACAGAGACAGCTACCTATCTTTGATGTTGGTAATGTCGGTTCCCTACCTCTAACGTGTGACAGCTTGGCATTCCCAAGCTTGACAATGCGTACTGTCAAGCTTAAACACACACACACACATACACGCACACACACAGGCCTTTCTTATTTTTATTTTTGCTCCCTTCCCCTCCATGAAAGCGGTAAATTTACGCTTTAAGATAATCATCCTGGGGTACCCCTCCCTAGTTATTCACACTGAAGTTGCCATGTACAACTACAGTGTAGACAGCTTATTAGTAACATCACATTATCCACACTTCCTCCGAGTGAACAGGTACCTATTTACTTTGCGGCCAAATGAACAAAACTTTTTCCCCGGCCGCGGGGTGAAGAATCACTTATTCAGCCGGTCGCCGTGTCAGTATCCTACGCACATGGCGAACTTTGCTGCTGAGTTAGAGTTGAATAACAAGTATAAAGTTTCTAGTTCCTTTAGCAAATTGTAACATCCCTTGAAAACAAAGATAAATATTAATGCAAGTATCAGCTTCTTGGAAAATTATTTCCTGCAATCTACCTTAGCTTATTTTCAGTCTCAAAATGTATATTAAGTCGATTTTGCATTTCATATGACTGGTGAGCGGTACGATCAAATAATTCGTTACGAAGGTTTGTTCACTTCAGGGGTAGTCGTATTCGGGTGATGATACTTGATAACTTTCAGAACCAGGGCGTTCTACTCATATTAAAGAATAGAAGGGCGAGGGCCTTCTGTGTTTGCAGTAGGTGCGACTGGTGGTTGTTTGGACATTGTTCTCTCTCCTATCATATCTCTTTTCTTCCTCCTCTCTCTGGTAGACGGCTCGATGAAATACTGTCCCAAAGAGCCATAAAACCTAAAACAGAAACCAACGAATCAAAGGTATTCCAGTCCGAGTTATTAGCTTTTTTTGAAAATACTTATTATTGAGACTGAGAGGTTTGAGTACACAGTCAGACACAGATCAGACTGCTCCACACAAGGAGAAGTCTGATCAGGGCATACACGGCCTGCCATACTATATGCATTTTTAGGACGCATTACTGCATTAAAAAACCAGACTGTGCAAGTTTTAGCATAGCTGCAGTAATTACTTAAGGTGTCCCTATTTTTAGAATTTTTACTGTGCTTTCCCTTCCAGAGTATCCACACATGTCATGCAAATATTCTGTTATTTACAGCTACACCTATAGAGTACAAATGTCCTTCGTATGGTCTGATGCCTATATATAAAGGATGGAAATTTGACGCGGGCAGCTCAGCTGATTGTGAAGACCCAAAGTCTGAAGGGGGGCAAAGTGAGGCCTTATTAACTTGCACATGTGACATGCCTCACACTGGTTGCTGGCAGGCAAGTCGAAAGGTGAGTCCATTAAAATCGCAGAGTATGATGATGGGTGATTTGTGAGTTAACGTCTTTTTTTAACAGTATGTCAGTCATATCAGGGCAATGTGAGGATGATAAGGAACGACTTACAATGGAACCCGGTTTACGGTTCGAAAGACGTTTACTTACAGCCAAACTTGAGTCCTTGGCCGCTAGAACAGGATTAACCCACTCGGCTACCCGGGTTCATTTTGAGCTAAGGGCCAGTGAGATTTTATATGGAAACATTTGGTTAGCGGTTTCTTCTTAGTAACCTAAAGCCTACATACATCAGGTTTTGACGAAATTTGCAAATTCTTCGACTCAAACATATAAACGTGCCATTACCAAATTTAGTACGATATGCGTGCGTTTTTGTATTTTTTAAATTTCTACACTGTAGCAATAAAAAAAAGGTGATTGATATGTAGGTTTTGGTAGCCCACGAGCATCCCTCTCAGAGCAACGCATACTGACACATTCCGCGAGACACAGTACATCAGGTAAGAGACGCAATCATATTAACAAGCGAACGCAGGCGTCCCCCAACCGAGCCACTCCAACCCTTGTATTTCGAGAAAGTCGACAGACGAAGGCATCAGATAGACGTTCAATGCCGCGAGAACCTGCACAAAGCCAAAATATGGAAGCCAAACTCCGCAAACTTCATGTCGCTATGACAACTTAGTATCAGTTTGAGGATAGTTGTGAAATTTAACCAGGTGTATGCCAAATTGAATAAGGATCACTCTTGAAACAAAAAAAAAAGAAAGAAAAAGAAGAGTACGTACTCAAGGGCTTTCAGTAGTGAAACCAGGTGTATGCCAAATTGAATAAGGATCACTCTTGAAACAAAAAAAAAAGAAAGAAAAAGAAGAGTACGTACTCAAGGGCTTTCAGTAGTGAAACATTATCAAGAGGTTTAGAAACAACATGGCGACGTTGTCAAGGGTAACAATGTATGTTATTAAGTACATACGTCTCTATGTCAGTCGTGGTTAAACAATAAACAATAACATGTAAGTAATGTTAGGTTTTCATCACCACAATTATATAAGAAAGACCGAAAATTTCTGACAAGAATCGTCAGATAACAATAAAGCTCGACTTATGGGACCTTGACTTTAACAAGTACAAGTTAAATATAGACACTTTCTGCCAAGTGAAATGAGATTAACTGCAGTGTCAGAAAAAAAATCTGTTTTCTTGAGAATAAGTCAAACTCCCGAAATATTGCATGAGATATGACAAAAATCAATGAACTGTGAACTATAGGTAACAGTGAATTAGAAGTGCCATGAGGTCATTCAATGTATCTGTATATACCGTTACACCAAGTATAATACAAGTCATGAAATAGAGTAAGCGATATACGCTTTAATCTCTGGACCATGACGTATAGGTCACACTGACATACAATAAATATGTGGTCACTCTTATTGTCAGCCCAATGCACTAACACAAGAAAGATGCAAATCCATGAAATAGTGTTATATATATATATATATATATATATATATATATATATATATATATATATATATATATATATATATATATATATATATATATATATATATATATATATATGGCGATAGTCGGAACGATTAACAGGACTTAACGAGAGATGAACCATTGAAAGAAGTTTTGGAACCATAAAATATCATAAAAAGCAGACGTCAGCCAAAGAACTTAAAAAAGTTACTGACAAAAGCTAAATTTTCAGAAATTCGAGACAGTCCAAAAGTATCACGTTGCAATAGGTCGAATTTCAAACTTTGTATTCATTTACTGAGGAAATCAAATTTAAATGCGGCCGAATTATGAAAGTAGTAACTAACATTTCATGCGATGTAAAACATGTTATTTACGTGATTGTCTGTGCAGGGTGTGGTGAAGAATATATAGGCGAAACCGGGGACCTGCGAAATCGTGTGATAGTCCATAATCAACAAATTTGAGACATTACCACAAGAATGCACCAAGTAAGCACACATATAGATAATTGTGCCCAGGCAACGACTCCAAAATATCATATATTCCCTTTCTTTAAAATGCAAACAGATAGTGTTGTAAGTAGAAAACAGCGGAGGTCGTTTAACATAAGAACACTGAAGCCGGAACTCAACGCCGAACGTACCGGAAATTAATACTTGTTATGACGTTACGTTGTTACCCTTGACAACATCGCCATATTGTTTCTAAACCTCTTGATAATGTTTCACTACTGACAGCCCTTGAAGAATGAAACAAAATTTGACTTGTTGGGGTGTTTCCGATTTTCTCTTTATATTTCCACCTGTATTGTGGAGTCTTTCCTTTGGATCTCCAGCTATATATTGACTAGAATCACTAGACCATGAAACAAAGGCCAACTTGACTTACAATTAGTATGAGGTCACTCATTGTTAGCCCAAACACATAACCCAAGTATAATGCTAATCTATGAAATGGTAATTGAGATGTTGGCTAAAATCACTGTCCCATGGAATACAGGCCACACTGACCTAAAAGAAGTATAAGGTCTCTAACACTGTCAGCCCAAAACCATAACCAAAGTATAATGCGAATCCATGTAAACGTGCTAGAAAACTGATGCAAAACCACCAGACCATGAAATATAGGTGACAATGACCTACAATTAGAATGAAGTCACTCAAAGTGTCAGACCAAACCAACAACCCAAGGATAATGCAATCCATGAAAAAAGTAATAAATATGAGGCAAAATTACTGGACCATGAAATGTAGGTCACACTGACCTTCAATTAAGATAATATCATTTATAGTGTCAGCCCAAAGCATAAGTATGATGCAAATCCATGTAATAGTGAAAGAAATAGGAGGCAAAATCACTGGACCATGAAATAAAAGCCTCACTGACCTACAATTACTATGAGGTCACTCACTGTGTAAGCCCAAACTATTAGCCAAAATATCAGATCACTGTGACAAATGGTTAGTTTAAAGTAAATCATCGTGTCCTATTATTGTAGGTCTGTATGACCTATATTTCATGGTCGAGTGATTTAAGCCAGCAGCTCAAACATTTTCCTAGGATTTGCATTATACCTGGGTTCATGGGCTGACACTGTGAATGAACTTATTGTAGATCAGTGTGACCTATATTTATTAGCCAGTGATATAAGTCAATATCTCTAACACCATTTTATGGATTTGCTTCATGCTTGGGTTGTTTCATTGGGCTGACACTATAAGTGACATACTTATTGTAGGTCAGTGTGACCTATACTGTATGGTCCAGTGATTTTAGCCAATATATCATACTATTTGTAGTTCATTGACTTTTATTAAACTTTGTGTAATGGTACATTCGGATAAAGGTAAATGACCTCATATCACTTCTTTGTCACTGTGACCTATGATTCACAGTTCATTGATATTGTCAAATCTCTGGCGACAATACAGAAACACGTGTCCGTCGCACTAAATTTGATATGGATACGTTTGTATTGTATTACAGGATTAAGGCCTATCTTCACGGCGCCGATAAACCGAGAATTTAGGCCGTTGGATGCTTATCTTCATTGATAATTTTCGAAATGAATTTCAAGTGCAAACATTATTTTCATTGTGAATAAAATAAAAGATTACTTTTAGCTTCGAAAAACGAAAAATTGAGGACTGACAAACCTTGATTCTGTGCGAAAAATGGATGACTATGATTATTTTGTGAACATAAATGGTATTCGTTATGCAAACTGAGCCGTGACAAAGCAAACAAAGTGGCATGTGCACACAGCGAAGACTCAGATCAGCCTGGACATCTGCATCTGATCAGAGTTTTCGCTGTCCGCATGGCTTAGCTACGCCAATACTCAGATCGGACTGGGCGGACGTTTGAATGATTTTAAAGACTTGACCCTTTTGATTATTCTATGGTTCAGAATTGGTAGAACAGTTTTGTTTCACACAGACAGAACTGCAAAGACTGTGGGGGAGAATAGAGGACCTACAACTTAACAGGGGCAATAACATCATACCGATGGAACAATTTCTTGTTAATATGAGGCATTCGGTAACGGGTTGTTTCTAAAGGGTCACTTTTAATTATTGTGCTCTTAGGCTTTACCTTTTTTATGCCCCCCCCCCCTCACCATCCTGCCCCGTGACCTTTGTCACGGGAGGGGGTGGGTATTATGATTTGCCCCTGTCTGTCTGCCCGTCCGTTTGTCACACCTTACGATGTAGAACTAACTCCTACCACAGTTTTCAGTGGATCTTTTGCAAACCTTGTATACTTGTTGTGAACGTAATGAAGATGTGCATGTGGAGTTTTAATGGAGATAAAAATATTGTTAACAAAATTACGGCTTTTTGGAACCCCGTAGCTCAGTGGGCTAAGCGCTTGCCTACTGATCTAGCGGACCCATGTTCGAGCCCTGCTTGAGGCGAGAATCTTTCCTACCGTAAACGGGGTTCCATTGCACACAGCCTTTCATTATCATCGTTCCATCTTCTTGATATGATTGAAATTCTCTTGAAAAGGATGTAAAATCGCAAATCATCCATCCATCCATGAACTTAGTAATTTTGGGGTTTTTTTTTTATATTATAGGAATTGAGTTTGTGTACTCAATTCCTCCCACAGTTTTAAATGCATTTTTTTCAAACCTGCGTACTTGTAATGGTCATAATTAAAATAAGCATGTGGATTTTTCGTGGAGTACAAATTAATTTTGACGGAATTATGGCCTTTAAATTTAGTTAGTTTGGGCAGCATTTTAGCTCGCCTGAACGAAAGTTCAGGCAGAGCTATTGTTGTAACCCTAGCGTCAGCGTCGGCGTCCGCGTCCGGATCCGATGTTTTGGTTAAAGTTTTAAAGACCTATATCTCCTTAACGCATAGATGGATTCTTTTTATACTTGCACTGTAGTTTGATATAGGTCCAATATTTAACAGGGTACCACTCCTACTACACTCGGTGACCTTGGTGTCAAGGTCATGGACTTAGAAAATTGGGGGTGTTTTTGGACTGGATGTTTTGGCTAAAGATTTTTAAAGCCCAATATCTCCTTAACCCATGGATGGATTCCTTTGCTTCTTGCACTGTAGTTGGATATTTGTCCAAAGTTTTCCCTGATACTGCCCCCACCATCTCAGTGACCTCGATGTCAAGGTAATGGACTTGAAAAATTGTCTTTTTATTGATTGGATGTTTTGGTTAAAGATTTTTAAATACCCATACTACCTGAACACATGGATGGATTCTTTTGATGTTTGCGCTGTAGCAAAGTCATGGACGTAGAAAATCGGGGGTGTTTTTGGACTGGATGCTATGGTTAAAAATTTTTAAAGCCCAATATCATCTTAACCCATGAATGGATTCCTTTGCTACTGGCACTGTAGTTAGATATAAGTCCAAAGTTTTACGAAGTACTACCCCAACTCGGTCAGTGACCTTGATGTCAAGGTCATAGACTTAGGAAACTTTGGGCTTTATTTAAGTAATTGCATACTGATTCTTAATACTTGGCGGAGATTTAGTTTACCTTTGAACTGATATTAGACACTTTTTGTTTAGTTTTTTTCGAAACACTATATACTTACCCCACTGAATGACCTTGAAGTCAAGGTCATCAACTTAGAATTTTGTCTAAAGATTTGGGTTATAGTTTTATGAAGACATATTTTCACAGTGCCATGATGGAGTCAGTTGATACTGATACTTGGACTGATGTTAGATAATGGTTCAGGATTTTGATACATCCTGCACCCCCACCCCACCCCTCAGTTCTTTCTCCTCAAGCTCATGGACTTTGAAAGTTTGAAATTTCATATGGATTTTTTATACCCCCCGCAAACTGTGTTTGAGAGGGGTATACTATTTTCACGTTGTCCATCCGTCTGTCCGTCCGTCCGCAACACATTAATCTTGGTTCGAATATTTCTTTCAAATTTTGTGCAGCATACGAAAATATTGTTACATATTTTTCTTTTTTTCACGGTTGGGTTTTAATGCTGAGTTATGCCTCTTTATATGTGTTGTGAAACAACATTTGTTATCGCAAATCCTCCTAGACTGCTTACCCAATTTTCTTGAAATTAAGGTTTCCATTTTGTTTTCCATTCAGCTCTTGTTTGCACTGTTGGGTATGAAGTGTGTGTAATCAACTTCTACAGTTTTCAATGGATTCCTTTTTGAAATTTAATAAACAAATTGGGGCAAATAAATATGTGCATGAGGCTTTTGGATTTTGATAAATTTAATTTTATAGAATTACGGCTTTTGAACTTAGTCATTTTGGGTAGGTTTTTTTTCTTCGCATAGGATATGGGGTTTATAGAATCAACCGCTCCGTACGTATCTGACGCTATACTGGGGCATCGTCCTAATCTTATAGACCTGTACACAGGGCCCTCCGTAGCTTCTTACATCGCTACGTCTGGGCCCTGTAGCCATGCCTATAGTTCGGCTGCAAAAAAAATCTCTATACAAGTGGTCGATTTTGCACCATTTTTTCTCAAATAATACGAATAGCTGCATACTTGCACTTTGCTATGCAACTGAAGATAAATAAATCTTTCGCCCGAAGTCATAAGCAGCCTTCTAATATTCTGTGGTGGAGATATAATTGCTGTGAAACCTCGATTTAATATGACAAACGTCTCCTTTGCCGACATCGGCCATGTCGCAGTATCCGATTCCCGCTTTAGCCGATGAATAAAACGCAACTCCTTTCGAGCAAGGAACCAGCTGACGAATTTGCATATATGACGTAAGCTGATGAATATTCGGCTGTCTTACGGTGTTTTGGTCAGATTGAATTTGACCTCTGGACCGTTCTATTTTTTTGGTCACCTCGGCGGGTGAATACGAACTACATTCTGAAATAGACCTTTTTCACATTGTTTCTGCGCATGCACGTACCGCTCAGGTAACGCGGGCTATTGACGTCGGCAAAGGAGACGTTTGTCGTATTAAATCGAGGTTTCACAGCAATTATATCTCCGCCACAGAATATTTGAAGGCTACTTATGACTTCGGGCTACCGCAACGCACTGGGGTAAAATAGAGTACCTCACCGCCAAAGATTTCCGAACCCTACCGAATTTTATGGACTCTGTCGTAGGCAAAGGGTATGTTACTTAGTATATGCTGATTCAGTATTTTTACTAGTTATTTTTTATTAGACTTGTTAATGAATTGGAAGTACATGCATATTTATATTATGCTGAAACCTTAACTGCCCAACCTTTCAAAGGATTTTAGTATCGGTTTTATCCATTTCAATAAATTCTCAAGATAACTATCACATGGTAGTCCCTGGCATTTAGATTTGGTTGGTTTTACTGAAATATTTAAGATATACTGAGATATACTTTCAATTTATAGTTTTCTTATAAAGTAACTATATCCGTATAATTTCCTAGTTTTAAACAAATCTCATATACACATATATCTATCTGAAAAAAATTCTTACAGGGGTTGAAGGTGACTCTTAAAAGTATATCTGTGTTGCAATCACCAGAAAAATGCATGTATAAATTCTTTGGAGAATTTAAAGGCCATGACAATAATAATGTATATTTGCCATGTTATTGTGCATGTATAGAAGATACTCAAGGTATTTAAATTGAGAGTTCATTGGCAGAAACTAGATAGATGATCCTGTGTATATATAAGGAATATATACTGGTACTGAGATAGAGAAGTATTTTGTTGCCATAAATTCGACATTAAGTAAATGTTTATAGAATGTTTCATTATTTACTATCACACAAAGAAAGACAGGAAAAAATTTGTTCGTAGAAATAGCTTAACCTGAGTGAGTTAAAGTTCGGAATTTTCTCGACACTGTAGGGAAATTTCCGTAAGTGCGGTACAAGGTTTTAGCCGGTGCGGTGCAGTGCGGTGCAAGGTTTTAGTATCAGCCGGTAACGCGTTATGTCCCAATAATTGGCGAGACTTTACACAGATAGGGCAACAGATTTTACGCCTATTAGACTTAGTCTAAACATATTTTGTTTTCCAAAATTCAGATAAACACACAATCTTATGATCCGCCTAAAATACGCATTCTGCAATTACACAACCGCATTTTTTTGCTACGAATTTTCTTTTGATCTTTAATTAATAGGATGAATGGGTTGCAAAATAGCCATCAGAGGAGATGGCAAATCCCCCGACCGAAGGCCCCTTGCGCTTTGGTAAAGAGGGTGCACTTCAAAACACATATAAGTAATATACTGTCATTCTTTTATGCTTCTGATTGACATTATCTGTTTAACAGATGCATGATTATCTAACACTCAGACCAAAACAATATGCCAGACCGCAAAAAGAGGTAAAAATCTCAAACAGCCACCATTAATAGCATATGATACACTCAACATTTCAAAATGTGTGTCAAATGTGTGAATAATTTCTTAAGTACAAGCCCTGCAAATCTAATTTTGAGCTCTCTAGTAAGTGAATTTGGACAAAGAATCTAAATCTGGAGATTTTTTTTGGCGGGGGGGGGGGGGGGGGGGGGTGGGGGTACGGACGGGTCACAGAGAGTTAGGAACATGATAAGATATCATGGCATGATCATCAATATTCTAAAGTTGAAAGGGTATTAAATTGTGGAGCAAGCCAGGGTTATACAGTGGGATATATTCATGAATCACTCAAGTGCAGTATTATAATAAAAATTATAATAACAATAAAGATAATGATACTTAAAAAATCATTAAATGAATAAGAGCAAATAGAAATAATTAAAATCTTAAAAAGTTCCCTCAAGAGCAGAGAAAGTTGATTTCGTTTCACGGCTCACTGCAAAGACTCTAAAGACTTTAATTAGATTGTGATGCTTTGAAAAGTATTGATAGGCAGTGTGATTCTGAAAACAGTGAATTTATAATGGTTGACAAGTTTTAACAAGAGCTGACAACACCTTTAGGTTTGTTGACTTAAGATACAATTTGTGTATTTATCAAACTAAATATCACTATTTGTATCCAAATTATGTAACATTTTAATAATGAAATAAATAAAAAAAATGAAAAGGGATAAATGTGTTTAAATAGGACACATTTGCAATTACTCTTGAAATAAAGGTAACGGTTTAAAAAAATATAATGCGACAGACTCATTTAACCGCATTTTTTTTACCAGAAACTGGTAGTAAATTTGGCATTTTTCGTTATTACTAAAATCAAATTAATCAGAAAACCGGATGTTTTTCTTTCCCCAAATATTGAGATCATTAAAAAAATGTACTTCAGATATGTGTTGATTTTGCATAATAAGAAAAGGATGTTCGGTCTATTTAGTTTATGAGAAAAAAGAAGAGCTTCAGTTTTAGCGGGATTAAATGTTACCAGCCAGGTTGCACCCCACTGTGAAATTTTGTCGAGATCTGTGTTTAGACTTTCCGCTGCTGTTATGGGACTATATACGATAATGAAAAGGCTGTCATCTGCGAATAGTCGAATATTTGAGCCAATATCGGCAACAATGTCACTGATGTATAATAAAATGAGTTAAAAAGTCCTAAAATGGATCCTTGTGGGATACCAGCTCTAATTCGGGTGCAGCACTTGGAAGAACCACTCGCTGTTTTCTGTCAGAAAGATAACTCTTTAACCAGCTCAGAGCATCTCCTGTAACACCAGCTGCGTGAAGTTTACATAAAAGGCCAGAATGTCAGACGCGGAATATCATTTGGACTCCTTTTTGATAGTAGTCAGTCTTTGAAACGACTGCCATATAAAAATTAAGAAATTACAGTATTTTTTCTCTGGCTTTCGTTGTCAGATCATTTCAGGGTCACTGATGAGGCTTGAATAGCCGAAACTTCAAAGTATGGCCCATGTTCCTTCTTTAGAATGTGTTCTCTGATCTTGAAGGAACTGTTTTAGATTTTCATTCCCTACGTACACTGTTTATCAATTTATTTTGTCAGAAAATAGATGTTTTAAAACAGCACAACGCATACAAATTATAACAATGAATAAATATTAAACAGTAAACGATTTGAACCCATATGTTGGTCCATTTATTCTCACAACCAATGAAAAAACAACAACTAATACTTGGATGCAAATGGGACTAATTTTATTTATCCTGACAATATCAAAGTTTATTTTGATAATATAAAGGTATATTTTGGTGTATTCCGGTATTTTCCGGTAATAAGGTAAATTCCGGTAATTCTAGTAGCCCTTTCGCGGTGTACCATGTTCTGAATAGAACGGACCAGATATCAGGTTCAAACTGACCAACTCCCGTTCATCTTCGCTGTTGTCCGTAATTTCCTGACATGCGCAGACCTCCTCAATATGGGAAAACGGTCAAGCGAGTAGACTGCGGCAATATTTTGGAATTTTAAAACATACTGGTTCAGTATGGTAATAAAATATTGTTGGAAGGTTGCAGATAAATATTTTCTTTACATGTACGCCAAATATTTTTGCCCAAAAGTCCGTATTTATGTTGTAAAACCGGGAAGTCGTTTTCCTCCGTGTAAAGGCATCTTGGCATCGTGACGTTAGTGTAGCTTTGTGAAGCAAAACGTAACGTCAGAGGATCGGGACTACCTTATCTACAGACACAATTTTCTAGTTCCTACCACTTTCCAGTTGTTTTCTACTCCGCATGGTTTAACCGGCTTTGCATTCATTTTTGTTTCATTGATGACTTCCATGTTTAGCTCACCTGAGCCAGCGGCTCCGGGGCAGCTTCAAGGATGGTATTGCTCCGTCGTCCGTCGTCCGTCCGTCCACAGTTTCAAACGACTTCTCCTCTGAAACCGCTGGGCCAATTGTAACCAAATTACATATATAGGGGACATATGAACGAAAATTTGTTCAAATGGTCCTAGTCACATGACAAACATGGCCGCCACGCCGATATATGGTAAAAACCTATAAAAATCTTCTTCTCCAGAACAAATAGGCCGATGGCCTTGAAACTTAGTAGGTAGCATCGGGTACGCAAGTGCTACCAAGATTGTTCAAATTATGACCTTGGCATGACCTTGACCTTTTTTACTTCAAGGTCAATTTTGCTTTCTGGTGCTTTTATATGGGAAAATGCTAGAACATAAGATTTCTTAGCAAATGTTGAAGATTTTGACCTGAAAATTGATATATACAGTCATCTTGATAAGAACATAAAAATTTATGCGTACAAGAGGTCAAGGTCCTTCTTTGACCTTTGACCATGGTCTCTCATATTGCGACAATTTCACACATTTCCTCAAAAGCCACTGGGCCAATTGTGACCACATTTCATGTAGAGGCTCTTTGGGGCAAGGAAACGAAAATTTGTTCAAACCGTCCAAGTCACGTGACCAAAATGGCCGCCATGCCCATATATGGTAAAAACCTTTAAAATCTTCTGCTCCAGAACCAATCAGCCGATGACCTTGAAACTTGGTATGTAGCATCGAGTACACAAGTACTTCAAAGCTTGTTCAAATAATGACCTTGGGTTGACCATGCCCTTTTGTACGGCTAGATCAGATTTGCTTTCTGGTGCTTTTATATGGGAAAATGCTAGAACATAGGATCTCTTGGAAACTGTTGAAGATTTGACCTGAAAATTGATATATACAGTCATCTTAATGAGTAAATGAAAATTAATGCGTTAAAGAGGTCAAGGTCATTCTTTGACCTTTGACCCTGGTCTCTCATATTGCGACAATTTAACACATCTCCTCAAAAGCCACTGGGCAAATTGTAAACAAATTTCATGTAGCGGCTCTAGGGGACAAGGAAACGAAAATTTGTTCAAACGGTCCTAGTCACGTGACCAAAATGGCCGCCATGCCCATATCTGGTAAAAACCTTTAAAAATCTTCTTCTCTAGAACCAATAGGCCAATGGCCTTGAAACTTGGTATGTAGCATCAGGTACAAGAGTACTAACAAGATTGTTCAAATTATGACCTTGGGTTGACTTTGACCTTTTGTGCGGCAAGTTCAAATTTGCTTTCAGGTGGTTCTATATGGAAAAATGCAAGAACATAAGATTTCTTGCAAACTGTTGAAGATTTTGACCTGAAATTTGGTATATACAGTCATCTTAATGAGTACATGAAAATTTATGCGTACAAGAGGTAAAGGCCATTCTTTGACGACTGATCCTGGTCTCTCATATTTTGACAATTTCACACGTCTTCTCAAAAGCCACTGGGCCGATTGTAACCAAATTTCATGTAGAGGCTCTAGGGGGCAGGGGAATGAAAATTTGTTTAAACGGTCCTAGTCACATGACTAACATGGCTGCCACACTCATATATGGTAAAAACCTTTAAAAATCTTCTTCTCCAGAACCAATAGGCCAATGGCCTTGAAACTTGGTATGTAGCATCGGGTAAGTAACTACTACCAAGATTGTTAAAATTATGACCTTGGGTTGACCTTGGCCTTTTGTATGGCAAGGTCAGTTTGCTTTCTGATGCGTTTTGTATGGAAAAATGTTAGAGCATAATGATTTCATGGAAACCTTTGAAGATTTTGACCTGAAAATTGGTATATACAGTCATCTTACATGTGCAAGAGGTCAAGGTCATTCTTTGATCTTTGACCCTGGTCTCTCATATTACCTCTCCTCAAAAGCCACTTGGCAAGTGGTAACCAAATTTCATGTAGAGGCACTAGGGGGCAAGGGAACGAAAATTTGTTCAAATGGTCTTAGTCACAATCATGTCCAACATGGCCGCCACGTCCATATATGGTACATGTATAAACCTTTTAAAATCTTCTTCTCAAGAACTAATAGGCCAATGGCCTTGAAACTTGGTATGTAGCATCGAGTACGCAAGTACTAACAAGATTGTTCAAATTATGACCTTGGGTTGACGTTGACATTTTGTACAACAAGGTCAAATTTGCTTTCTGGTGCTTTTATATAGCAGTCTTCACGAAATCTCGTCTGACCGCCTGACATGTCTGGTAAAAATTCATTCGGTCTGGTAAAAGTATTCAGAATTTTCAAGTGCATTTTAATTATTTTACCAGATTCGGTCGTGTTAACTCTGGCAGACTTTCGTGAACTCTGATATGGGAAAATGCTAGAACATAAGATTTCTTGGAAATTGTTGAAGATTTTGACCTGAAAATTGGTATATACTGTCATCTTAATGAGTATATGAAAATTAATATGTACAAGAGGTCAAGGTCATTCTTTGACCCTGGTCTCTCATATAGTGACAATTTCACACATCTCCTAAAAGGCCACTGGGCCAATTGTAACCAAATTTTATATAGAGCCTCAAGGGGCTGAGGGAATTTTTAAAATTTGTTCAAACAGTCTGGGTCACATGACCAACATGGCCGCCATGCCCATATATGGGAAAAAACCTTTACAAATTTCTTCTCAAGAACCAAATAATGGATGGCCTTGAAACCTGGTATATAGCATCAGGTACTTTAGTACTATCAAGATTGTTCAAAGATGACCTTGGGCTGACCTTGACCTTTCTTAAGGCAAGGTCAAGTACCGGAAAATGCTAGAACATAAGATTTCAAGGCAAGTTAAGAAGATTTTGGCCTAAAACTTGGTCGTCTTGATTAGTACATGGAAGATTTGCAGGTACAAGACGTCAAGGTCATTCTTTGACCTCTGATCCATGTCTCTCATATTTTGACAATTTAAGACTTCTCCTCAAATGCCACTGGGTTAATTGTAACCAAATTTCATACACAGCCTCCAGGGGCTGAGGGAACGAAAATTTATTCAAGCGGTCTAGGTCAGATGACCTACATGGCCACCATACTCAGGTGAGCGATTCAGTGCCTCATGGCCCTCTTGTTATAAGTATTCTCTTGTGTTTTATTTTTACTTTCGTTTTTATCCTTTGCGTTTGTCCTCAATTAGTTAAAATATTCGTTCACTCTTGCAAAAAAATATTACGTATTGCCATCCTCAGGAACTATGTTAAACAATGTAGACTACCCATTCCTATTAGGGATGCCCTTTATTTTGCATGTTAATTTTTGGCTAGTTTTGCGTTCCGTGTTTCATGTCTAAACGTACGCAAACTTGATGATGGAGATGGTGGGTAGGCAAAGTGTACATACAGTAATAGGAAACACATTAGAACATAGCTTGTAAGCCTGCAGCATAGTCAGTGCTACTTCAGGTGAAGTACAAATTTTGCATTAACAGTACAATTAAGTCTGCCTTCTATTAGAAGCGCAGCGGAAATAGCGCTTCTTCACACACACACACACACACACACACACACACACACACACATAAAAATCACCTTTGGTAGCGTAGCGGAACAAGCGCCAGTTCAGAAGACACCACTCCTCAGAAGCGTAACGGAAGTAGCGCTACTTCTGGAAACATCAGTCTTTGATAGGGCAGCGGAACTAGCGCTTCTTCAGATGACATCTCATTTTAGTTGCGCAGCGGAACTAGTTCTATAGTAAATAGGATTGCATCCCATTAAGGAGAGCAGCAGAACCAGCAATACTTTAGAAGACACTCTCCTTTAAAGGCAGGATTTCTGAACCCCCCGGTAGAGGATTAGCTACCTGTATGAGGAATAGAGGGCGTGGCTTAGCTACTGTGCAAATTAGACCACTGTCCTGTTTTAGCCAATAAGAGCTGCCAATACTTTCACAGGTAAATACCCCAGCAAATCAACAGCCAATCAAATTAGAGATAAATCTACAGGAGCTACTGTAGATGTTTACCCTTTGGTGGCTATTGGAAAACTGAGAATAGGTAGCTAATTTTGCCTTTTATAGTCCACTCCTGCCTTTAAGCGCAGCGGAAAAGCTCTACTTATGAAGGAAATGTTTGTATGAGGACAGAGATAAAGATTATTGACTGCACTTCTGAATGGTAAGGCCTCTGAAGGAGCGCTAGTTCAGCTGTGCTACCCAGGAGTGAAGTGTTTTAAACTAGAACTAGTTCAGCTGCGCTACAAAAAGTAAAAAGTATGCAAAGACCAGGAACTGAAACAATCAAAATCCAAATCCAGCCCTCAAACCATAGTTGGAAACAACTAAGATTACAAATAATCAAGATACAGAGAACATATGGCCAACCGAGTGAGCAGCTTGTTCCCAAAAGGTGGCCACTCAGCAACCCAACCGAAACAAAAATAATAAGAACATACATAAGGTAAAACATCACAAAAACTCTGACACCAAAAACAGGCAACAGAGAACCACAACAGAACTACCGCCTTGGAACGGTCAGTAATGAATTACTGGGGGGCTTAAATCGATTTTACAGGCCCAACCTCACCCTCAGTTTCTGAAGTGGTACAAAACATTTAGTTGGTTGTTCGATTCGCATGATAACCCTCTAACTCGTCAATGAATCATCACGGTAAACACATAAATCAAATTTCAACACCATGAAGAAGCAAAGACGAGGACGGACTCAACAATATTATCTGAAAATAGCTAAAATAGCGGATATTATCTGGAGTGGCGCTTTATTGCCGCGCTACTTATATAAACGTACCTTTACCAAATATAGAGCAACAGACGCGCGTTCTACTGTGTTGTTGAATCTCAAGCATTTGATAGAAAAACAAGATGGAAACGTCTAGGTAGACAAAGACAGAACATTAATTGATGCCTTCCACTGGACACAATAGCTGCCTACATCAAGTACGAGATGCCTACGTATCAAATAGCGAGGACAGGCGGCCCCCACTATGCCTCATCAACTAATGCGTACCGAAGAAGGCGAGATACAACATCACTAAAGGGTGATTACTCATTATTGGTGCTCGTTACAATGTGCTACCAAATAATATCTTCTGAGGCAGCCCTAGGTCTGCTGCTTTATCTTGTTACGCTATTGAAAAGTCGTGTTTCTGAAGTTGCTCTAATTCCGTTGCGCATACCAGATCTTTTGTGCGTCAAGTTTACATGTTTTCTTAAATGAAAGAATAAAGCTGCGTTTACACGGGTAAAGTTTCTGTGACAAAGACGGTTTGCCACAGAAACATATGCTCGTGTAAATGCCAAAATATGACTATGTTTCTTTGACAAATATATATGGTAAAGTTACTTCGATAAACTAAATTTGTCCGCGTAAACGGAGAACTTTGCTAAAGTTTATGTAAGGGTGGAAAATGTGATAAAGATTTTCTTTCATTGCCGCAGGTACATCTGACGAATAAAATTTGTCATGTCGCTGCTCATTGTGCATTATGAATATCATTTATGTTAACAAAATCATCATAGTCATCCATTTCTCGCACAGAATCAAGGTTTGCCAAATCCTTAATCTTTCAATTTTCGAAGCTAAAATTAATCCGTAATTTTATTTACAATGAAAAATATTTTTGCACGTGAAATCCATTCCGAATATTATCTATGAAGATAAGCATTCAACGGCCTTAATTCTCGGTTTACCGGCGACGTGAAATTGGGCTTAGTCAGTATTCATTGAATTTTCTCCCTTGACTGACTCCCCACCCATTCTTGCCAAGTATGTCACATTTGATTAAAAAATGATGTCAT
This sequence comes from Ctena decussata, assembly GCA_963989385.1. Taxonomy (NCBI): domain Eukaryota; kingdom Metazoa; phylum Mollusca; class Bivalvia; order Lucinida; family Lucinidae; genus Ctena; species Ctena decussata. The sequence continues at coordinate 3,566,342 of OZ022502.1, read as the reverse complement.
TAGTTTTGGTGTACAATTTGAGTTTTCGGTATAAATGGGTATAGCGCCATGTGTTTTGCCAAGTTCTTATCGTCTCCCCGTACATCATCCATAGTACAGATTATATTTTTGTCCTTCGAGATCAGAGGATGTATTCTGAAAAATCAGACATTTTGATTGGTTAAGACTCTTATTCCAAATCATCGCGATTTATAATCATTTGTGAACCTTTTCTGATATTAATACGTCTTCGAATCGACTGCCTATTCAAACTTAATAAAAATAAAAATTGATGTTGATGCTGCTTTTGAGTAGAGTAGATGACTGACCACCTGTTTGGGAAAGAACTGCTCATTCGGCTTACAGTGCGTGTCTTTCGTGAACTTGTGTTAGTTTTTCCGTGTGTGTGTTTTTTTCCCCGATTGGTTTTGAGACCGGGATGTGGGATGTGATTGTATTACTTCCTGATTATTGCCTATCTTTTTTCTTTAAGAAATTACAGTATGTTATTTTTCTGGATTTTGTCACCTAATATTGTCAGGGTCACTGATGAGGCTTGAGTAGCTGAGACTTCCAAGCATGGCCCATGTTCCCATATCTGAATGTGAGCCCCGACGCGACAAAACCAACAGTGTGGTTGTGCGCCCAGCGCAGACTCAGATCAGCCTGGGCAACCGCCCAGTCTGCTCAGAGTCATCGCTGTCCGCATGGAGGTATCTGAGACCCTTAGCTACCCTTTAAGCGCTTAGTGAAGAGTGTGGTTGGATTGGGCTGATGCCCAGGCTGATCTGAGTCTGCGCTGGGCGCACAACCATATTGTTGGTTTTCTCGTGTCGCGGCTCATGTGTTCTCCACTCTTGAAGGAACTCTTTAAGATTCTAATTTAGAAAGGAAAACAACTTTAACAACGCAATTCTTTCAAAATGTTTTATAACAGAATTTCCTTCTCTATGCAGCAATTTCTTTCTTTCAAAAGGAAAACACAATAAAGTGGGAGACATAATATGCTTGGTGTAAATTATCCCCCCTGCAAGAATTCCCATGTCTTAATCTTAACACATTTCCCTTTCAGGTGTCTGACTATTGTAAAGACCCTTTAAGCGCTAGGTCTGCTGACGTCATCGAGAGAGGTAGTCCTATTGCTGTTTTTTACAACTTGGCCTCTTCTTACTCCGGTCATGCCGCTATATTCGATGGCTGTGATGGTGCGAATATCAAGGTACGTTGTTTCTTTGTTGCAAAAAAAATGTAAGTGCATAAATTTGAGCAACACTTAATTAGCTCTTCCCCTTTACAACACAGAAACGCGAAACATAAGCATTTACTTTAGGTCTCCGCACCTGTGTGTTCAATCTTCAGCGGCGCACTTTTGAAAAAGCCAAGTTCTACTTGCGAAAGGTCAGGTGTTTTACCCCGGAAGCTCCGGTTTTTGCCATTTCTGCTTAACCATCGGCTCGACTTAAGCGAAATATTCTTAAAAAACACCGATACACCTATATCAGAAAAATTGAAATTCAATAAAGTGAAAATAATAATAATAATATAAAGATAAGAGTAGTAAAGGGTGTCATGGCACCCTTTACTACTGATAAGTCCTGCTGAATTACCATACATTTGCCTTTCCTGCCAAATAGCGTTTCCTTCTTTAGATGCACACACGTTTAATCGAAACTTTGCGTTGACTTATTGTACATCTATTTTACGTATTTTGTTTAATTTTATAGCAATAAAAAAGTTAGAATGCAAAACGGGCAGCCACGCAGCTTACTGAAATGCTAGAATAACATCAATTAATGATTCATTTCAGCAGAGGGACCGCCTTGTAACGGTTAGTAATAACACATGCACACTCTGGTTAAAGCATATATAGCTTACGCAGACAATAAATACGTGTCATATTTATTTAAAACGTGAAAATCAGACTCTGCACATGTTCCAGCTGAGTTTGGTATACGCAGTCTGCATATTCGTTTAGACAATTGTTCAAACACTTGCAATATTCGATCAGCTTGTAAGAAACTACCCTATTTGTCGTGTTTGTTACAGCAATCCAGAGCAAAGCGTAGCTGCGAAATACGCTTGTGCGATTTGAATATTTGTCAAATTAAAATATGCACCTGCGAATTTGGACACATAATTTATAGCAACCAACCGATGAGTTGTTTGCCGCCAAACGACGAGCGTTGTTTGCTCTACGATAAAACGCGTATTTCTGTTTAATTCTATTCTGTCCTACACCACGAAGGCTGCGATTGTTTTTCTTTCACTGAATTTCCGGTTAAAGTTTTTTCTTGGGAGAAAACGAGACGTTGGCTTTTGTATTGGACATAGAAAAGATTTTTTCCCCAAAATAAAAATCTTTTTGTCAAGATTTTTTTTGTTTGTTTTATTGTCCTGTTGAATAAACTTTGTTTACTATTTTATTGTTTTCATTATATAGAAATTGACCGTTTGCTCCGTAAACTATTTTAACCAATCCGCAATGCCGCAAGACTCACATGCTCGGAAAATCAAACAGAAAGTAAATTCCTGTTTTCTTCCCCAGGGCTACACGTGAATGTCTTCTAAAAAAATCTCCTTGAATGGCGGAAACGATAGGCCTAGATCTTAATAAAGAAATCTTAGCCCCCCCCCCCAACTCCCCCAGTAATCTTTTGCTGACCGTTCCAAGGCGGTAATTCTGTTGCGGTTCCTTGATATTATTTGTGCTGTGTCCGCTTGTTTATGGTCTCTTGCGGTTTGGTCACCTGTATTGCTGCTGCCCAATCTGTCTTTTTAATTTTTTTTTTTTTTTTTTGTTAAATTTAAAATAAAAAAAAATAAGTAAAAATATATGTTGATGCGTTATTGGGGTAGCTGAATGATCATCTGTTTGGGAAAGAGCTGCTCACTCGGTTTACTGAGCGTGTCTTTCGTAAACTTGTGTCAATTTCTGTGTATGTGCTTCTCTCTCTATTGGTTTTGAGAGCGGAATGCGGGATTTGATTGTATTAATTCTGATCATTGCCTATCTTTTTACTTAACATTAAAAAATCTTGTCAGTTCTGCCACTAGACCCAAAATCCAATCTGATTGAAATAAATCGTCGCGTAAGTGCGAATTTATCAAAACAAAAAGCATATACATTGAAAGGCAATCGGTTTCATGTAGTATGAAAAAACGATACTATTTATCTACGGAACCCCCAAAGGGACATTTCCTTTCCGATATTTATCAGAAAAGAAATTGAAACAAGAAAATTAGAACGGAAATTAAAACAACAAATATCTCGTTTAAACGTCTTATTATAGGAGATAACGGGAATTCCCGCAGTCACGTTATCTGATGATCACGTCACGTTATCGCTTGGCAAAAGATTAGCAGCGGACAGTGTTTTTCGATAGGATAGTCTGAAGTGTAATCGTTAAAATGTGTAAAAGATAACGAAACTAAGTGCGAATAAATAGCTACCGATTTAAAACAATTGGAAATAATGTCTTAGTCACCTGTCATACGAAAAAGAAATCATTTAATTAATTGAATTTATCTAGTAAAACGCGTATTTGGGTATACCCACCAACTTAACCGGACTGTTTTTCTTATTAACTACAACTGAAAAATATCAACAGAATAAAATGAAAATACTTAAATCAGTATCTTAATCTTTTCTACTATAAAGTATTTCATTAGTATAAACAGGATAAGATGAAAAAAAAATAATAATGATAATAAAAAAAGCTACGAAAATACAAAAAAATATAATAATCGTTGGTGACCTATATGAAGATTCATTAAATCCGAACATGTATAATTTACGAAATTTTTCTTTTATCAAATTCTATGATAAATGTTATTAGCGAACCTACAAGACAACAGGCTATTCTGGACCCAATTATAATACCTGAAGATATGGAATACCTCGATTCCTGTATAATTGCAAATACAGTGGACATTAGTGACCACAATGCCACTTATATTTTGCTTCCCTATCATTATGAAGTGCAGTCATCATTTGAAAGAACAGTATGGCTCTATAAGAGGGCCAATTTTGATCTGTTAAGTCAGTATATTGAAAGTTTTGACTTGACCTGTTTATCGTCAGGGACAGTAAATGATGCATGTAATTTGTTTACAAATAACTTTTTAGAATTTGTCGAAAAATGCATTCCATCTAAAGTAATTCTAGTTCAAAATGACGATAAACCGAGGTACGATTCTGAAATAAGAAAATATTCTACAATAAGAGATCGTCTTAAAACCAAAGCCTCCAAAAGTAAAACTCTAATGATTGGTCTAAATATAAACGTGCTCGCAACAAAGTTAACAATCTGAAAAAAAACATGCTAAGGTGTTATTTTACAATAACTTGGAAACTATCCTGCTTGAAAATAGCTCGAATAATAAAAGAGATTATTGGCGAGTTATAAGATATTTTGTTAAAAATGATAATTCTAAATCATGTATACCACCTATGTGTAGCCCAGTCGACAATACATATAGTTATACAGATCACGCTATAGCTGAAACTCTTAATTCTTTTTTTACATCAGTTTCAAAAGTTAATGATGAGAATGCTGTCCTACCTAATTTTACTACGAAAACTGATAGTATTTTGAACTCTGTTAATGTTACGGCTGATGAAGTCGAAGCACTAATCAAAAGTTTAAATCTAAATAAAGCTAGCGATCCAGACTTGATCAGTCATAAAATGTTGATAGGAGTAGCAAAGGCTGTTTCGAATCCACTAGCTATACTGTTTAACAGATCACTCGATGAATTTATTTTTCCAGATTCTTGAACAATAGCTTAAATGTCATACCAATATATAAGAAGGGCTTAGCATCCGACCCTTCAGATTACAGACCAATTTCTTTATTGTGTTCCATAGGTAAGCTGTTGGAGCGATTGGTGTTTAAAAATATATATAACTATCTACATGAAAATAATATCCTGTATAAATATCAGTCAGGGTTTGTACCCAACCACTCGACTACATTTCAGCTTATAGACATTTATCACCAAATATGTCGAACATTCTATAATCACCAGTATTCATGCATGGTATTCTTTGATATATCAAAAGCTTTTGATAGGGCGTGGCATAAGGGTCTTTTGTTTAAATTAAAACAAAATGGTATTGATGGGAAACTATTATTGTGGATTTCAAATTTTTTATCTAATAGAAAGCAGAAAGTAATCGTAAAATCAAGTTCTTCTTCTCTACAAGCAGTCACAGCAGGAGTACCTCAAGGATCTGTTTTAGGACCACTTTTGTTTTTAATATATGTAAATGACATTGCCGAGTCAGTCTTAAGTTTGACTAGATTATTCGCCGATGGCAGCTCTTTGTATTTTTCAGGATCTTTCTTGGACGATATTGAAGGAATTATGAATCATGGCCTACGTATGGTATTTTCGTGGGCTTCTCAGTGGTTAATTAATTTTAATCCAAATAAAACTGAGGCTATGTTTTTTACCCTTAGAAACATCGATAATCCCCCATCTTTAATTTTTAATAAAACCCCGATACAATTTGTTGATCATCATAAACATCTTGGAGTTACCTTTAGTTGTGATGGAAAATGGAATAAACATATTGAAAATATTTTACAGTCTGCTTTAAAAGTTATCGGTATAATGCGTAAATTAAAATACGAATTTAGTAGACTGGCTCTTAATCAAGTATATATATCTTATGTTTGACCTATTATTGAATATTCGTCCATTGTATGGGATGGTTGCTCCGAACAAAAAGCGGATTTGTTAGAAAAACACAACATGAAAATTTAACATCAATTCTCTGTAAGCACCAGAATTTTTGAATGGGGGCGTTCCACGCACCGTCTCAGAATTGGCTAAAATTTTCACACAATGGTCCTTACCACTCAGGTATAAGAAAATAACCTTTCAAACTTTGACATCTACTTCCGTTGCCATGGTAACCGTCAGTGTCGATTTCAGCGAAATTTGGACTTAAATTCTTGTGATTTATATTAAAAATGGCATATTTTCACCCTTAAAAATCATAATAATCAACAGGTGGACAGGAAAAACAATTAAACCTGTAAAATATTTGAGTTTTATTTAGCATGTTTCACAACAGACTTTAAGAATAAATTAATGTCACTAATAGTACCTTCATTGTCGACAATACATACTCTGGCGAATTTCATTAAAAGTGAAAAATGCAAAAAATGACAATATTTCAAGAGGAATAAAAAAAAATGCAGGCCTCTATGAATAATTTACATAGCTACTCTTGAATTAACTAAGTATCATGATTGTAACTATGAAAAAAACTGAGTGGGGTAAGAGCATCTTCGTGGAAAAATAAGCATACTAAATTTGCACCGTTACAGAAATTTAAAAAAAAATGGTTTTGAGCAGGTAAGCAAACATTTTGGCTCTATGTTAGCATTGTAGTAAGTTATGCATATATTGTTGCTGATAATTTATGACTACAGGTCAGTTTTTATTGAATTTGTATCAAACATTTCCTTGTCTCCAAAGAAAATGCATATTTTACGCCTTCTAAGTGGAAAATATGTCGAAAACAGGGGGTAGGGGAAATAAACAAAAGCAAAATATCAACCGTAAAAGGAAGACTCTTTAATAAATGACTTTAACTGTGTAAATATCCATTCAGCATTATGTTAAACTGAACTTAATTAAAAATTTATCAATGTGTGTGATGCTAAAGGGCAATAACTCTGCATTTTTGACGAAAAAGCAAAAAAAAATAGAAAACGCATGAAAATGAACTCAACTGTAGCTGATTACTGTGGGCATTAAACAATAACACAACACCACTTTTTTTTGGTAAATACCAAATTTATTTCATGGAATATGTTGAAAATATAAAAAAATTCACGAGTGCGTAGCATGAGTGAAATTCTAATATTTTCAACACATGAAATATTTTTGGTATTTATCGAAAATAGAATTTTCTTTTCATTTTTTCTGTTTCGAAAATAAAAACAACTTTTTTTATAGTCATTTCTTGTTAATTTTGCTTGTCTTAGCACATTTAGTGGGTATAATATTAGGTGCAAGTATAGTTTGCACCTAGAAAATGGCTAATAAGGCCATCTGAAAGAACGAATAAAAAGAAATTGGCAATTTAAGAAAGCCTTCTGCAGCTGCCGTCAGACTGATGTCGCATGCAAATTAGTTATACACCGGCTCAAAACCTGAAATCAAATGTGACGTCATTACTTGATTTGGCATGCTAACATCTGTAGCATAATGTCAGAATGCTACATTTCAGACTTTTTCGGAAAGAAATTAAGTCCAAAATTGTCAGAAGCGGCTGCAGTTTACTGCAGTGAAAAATTACAAGAGCAAGTGAGCAGAGGCTCACGTATACCTATGACCAGTGCCACCGCCTAATAAAAGCATACTTTAACACACAACTTCAATGCAAATGTCATACATGTACAAAATTCTTAGTCTGTGGCCTTGACCATAGGACAGCAGCAGCATCCACATGATGTAAACAGTATGATGTAAACTAGTATGAAATAAGCCTTTCATGTATCATTAGGTGCCACTGAAGTATATTGGATATAACTATTTGCCAAGTAAATACAGCATATGGCCAAGTCCTAGTCACTGACCCCTTGCCCCATTCATGAGCCTGACCCTGCAGGTTAGGTAGTCCATAAAGAAAGCAATGATGCATGGATATCATGAACCAAATATGGGAGAAATCTTCAATGCAGTTACATAGCTATAAGTAATCAGATAGGTTTAAGGCAAAACTTTGACATAATGAAAATGCCTAAGTCCTAATTATTGACCCCTGGTCTCACCCTGGGACCTGACCCAGGGGTTTAGCTAATTCACATCAAAAGTAATGCTACAGAGATATGAATCAAATATGAAAAGAATCTGATGTGTGGTTAGAGATATGAGCAACCCATAAAGGTTAAAAGCAAAACTTTGATGTAAAGTTGATGAACGGACAGACGAACGAACAAACAAACAAATGGACGAACGGATTGAATGACAAAAACTATATACCCCCTGACATACTTTGTATGTAGGGGGAATAATGAATCATATCAGTCACTAGTGAAATGATACAATATATTTTACTGCAGACAATATCACCTTTATTTTTTCAAGATATGCATTGAATTCACTGCTAAGCATAAAATAACTAGAAAATGGTGTCCCCATGCAGCGCCTGTCACAGGACATGTGTACATCCCTAAAGCACTTGTTAAGCACAAACACTGTCTGCAAAGAGAATCCACTGGAAACACTACACAAAAACTTCTTACCCAACAGTGCAAAAATGCCCCCCGAAAATGATAATTCCTTCAAACTTAAATTTTTCTCCATCAAAAACCCACACACACATCTTCATTATGTTCACAACAAGTATACAATGTCTGAAAAACAGCCACTGAAAATTGTGGGAGGAGCTGATTACACAAAATACCTACCCAACATTGCAAACTTTTGCCTAAAATGACCAAGCCCCAAGGTTATAAAACATTTCTCGTGCTCAAATCAGCTGAGCATGAACTTACCTCTGCTGCTAATTATGAAAATGCCAACTTATGTTGGCATTTTCATATTTTTCAGCAGAGAAAATTCGATACTCAGCTAAACTTAACAAGAAAACAACTGTACATATCAGTACTTTGCTATTTATTAGCAGGTAAAATTTCATGCTCACCTGAGTTGAGCATGAAAAAAGTTTTATAACCTTGGGGCCAAGTTCAAAAGACCATACTTCTGTCAAAATTAACTTGAGCTCAAACAAAAAGCCACATACACATCTTCATTATGTTCACAACATGCATGCAAGGTTTGAAATAGATCCATTGAAAATCATGAGAGGAGTTGATTACACATTGAAAATTATGAGAGGACTTGATTACATAAAGTCCACAACCTACAATACAACCATTTGCCTATAATGACTAAGTACAAAAGGTCATAATTCTGTGAAAATTAGTTCTAGCTCTGATAAAATCCCACATGCACGTTTTCATTACGTCTACAATGCGTATGCAAAGTTTAAAAAATATCCATTTTAAAATGAGGAAGTTGATTACACAAACTCCATACCCTACAATGCAAAAACTTGCCTGAAAGACAGACAGGAACAAATCTTAATGCCCCCTGACTATTGTCATGGGGGCATAAAAATGCTAAACTTAATAGCAATCAAATATGATTTTGTCTTTCATTCAAATTTGAAAGGTCCATGAGGAAGCATCAAAAACCTCTCTTGGAACCTTGTAAAGTTAAAGAATGGAAAATCATGTTTGATCCCTCTTATAACAAACAGTCATTTGATAAATAGAATCTTATTGTCGGGGTCATTTCATAAATTCCATACAAAATGTACACTTGTGCAAGATCCTTTATCCCTTATATTAATTATAGATCCTTTATATCAATTATAACTGGTAATTAATAGTTGCATACTGACATACCATTAAACAGTTTAGTCATGTGTTATAAGCAGCACTTTCTGATGGATCAACGTCAACATCAGCCAGTAAATTGCCATAATGAGGTTTGTTCACTGACATTTCCTTGGATTAATCATCACAATGTTAAACTAGGAATTCAAAACCTTTGCCCATAAACACCATATTCAAATCAGCAATAAATCACAGTAAAGAAAATCATATTATTCCAACTTGATACAAACAGGAAATGATATATTGTTGCAATGCTTTCCAAAGGACTTATTTGTGGTGGATGTCAGAAGGTTTAAAGGTTTTTATTCAATGACCGGGACCCTTAACCAAGGTACCAAGTCACAATGTAACATGTCACCACAACACAAATAATTAACAACAAAAACAATTCGAAGAAAGTTTCAAAGCAGACCAGGTAAGACTGACTGTCGACACTCGGAGAGTGGTAAAACAGATCTCCAGATAATGTAAATCCCATTTGTCCCAACAAACACCCCATCACTTATTCAAACTTCAAACTTCTGTGTTTCCAACAATTTTACAAAGGATAATGACTTCCTGTATGCCTCTCTGGAAAACGTAGCCTTTTAATTGAGGTCTACACCCAAAGGAAAGAATTAGCTCCCAGGGGAGCAAACTTCCCAGCAAGTGCTGACCCCCTAAAGAAGGGAGACAACTAACGGGTCAACATTTGGGGTTTCCACCATCCCTATAAATGTGAATATCATAAACTCCTGTTTGCCTCTCTGGAGGACACAGCTCTGTAAATGAAGTCATCTCTTTGGCAAATTCAGAAATGCCATAAGCTAGAGTTATTCTAATAATTATGCTATACTGACCAGTCAACCTATGTATTTTCTGTCCGAATTACAAAGGGAAGCAACTGTCAACTTTACAAAGAGGAGCAACAAGAACTCCTGTTTTCTGATTTGCTTTCCTGAAGGACGCATCTCTTCATGAAGTTCTGTATGCCTCTCTGGACCTCATTTTCAAATAAATGAAGTCTACACCCCAGGGAAAGAATTTGCTCCCAGAGGAGCAAACTACCCACAAGGGCTGATCCCCTCAGGAGGGGGAAGCAAATGATGGGTCATCATCTGGTTTTTCCACCAGCCCTACAACAATGAACATCACAAGATCCTGTTTGCCTCCCTGGAGGACAGAGCTCTTCCAATAAAGTCTACTCTTCAGGACGTTCAGAAAAAAAGAATGGGTACACTCTCAGGAGCAGCAACTCTATCATTTTTATTTTTGCCTTCTTCCTAAATTTACAAGTGCCAACTCTTAAATGTAAGAATTTGCCTCCCCTGCAGCATATTCTTTCCTTTACAAGCAGGCTCCATTTTTGAAAGCTTCTTCATCTCAGGGAGCAACCAGGAAGTCACAAAGGTTGTTCCCCTTCGTAAAAATGGATGAGAAACATGAGGGAAGTAAACAGGAAGTCAATGATTTTGCTTCTCTTTGTAAAAATGGTGGAAAAACATGACGGAAGGAAAGAGGAAGTCACTTAATTTGTAAAAAGAAACGGTAAAGGTAAAGGTTTCCCATAGCCTAATAGCTGTAGTGGGGGTTAGAGACCCACTGTATCTTGGGCACAGCTGATGAAAGGCGGAGCCCATCTCTCTCCTTTCGCTGCCTCATCCTTCCCTAATTCGAAAAAGGTACCCATTTACTGCTGGGTTGACAGAGAGAGTTTTCCAGTTGTCGGATGGCGACAGTGAGCTGCGAACTCACGACCTTCCGGTGACTTTCTGCACAATAACCGAGCCACTCTAACCACTCAGCTACCGCGCCTCTCTGTAAAAAGAAGGGAACACATAATGATGTACCCATACACCCTAACTGCATATTTGAAAAAAATCAACATGGGATATACAGGTATACTTTAAAACTGTGCAGTGAACCCCATATCACTTACTTACTTAAATCATCAAATGTGAATGGGTTCACTCTCAGGAACAACAACTTACCCATTTTCATTTTTGCCTCCCATCTAAATTGATTCCATAGGAGCAAATTCTTTCCTTAACAAGTAGACTCCATTTTGTAAGAGCTTTATCATCCCAGGAAGCAAACAAGAAGTCATTCAAGTTGTTCCTTGTGTAAAAATGTGGACTGATAGGCAAGCATGTCCATAATGAAAACACATTTATAAACAAAAGCTATCTCAGAAATAAATCTGAAAAATAAAATTAAAATAAAAAAAATGAAATGATATTTCAAAGTCCATGAGCTTGAGGTAAAAAACTAACGGGTAGGGGGTGGTGGTGTGTGTGCGTGTGCGTGTGTGTGTGGGTGTGTGTGTGTGTGGGGGGGGGGGGGGCTATGTGGACTGCTATGCATAAAACTTCATGCAAGCATGTCCATAATGAAGACACATTTATAAACAAAAGCTATCTCAGAAATAAGTCTTAAAAAATAAAATTAAAATAAAAAAAAATGAAATGAAATTTCAAAGTCCATGAGCTTGAGGTAAGGAAACTGACAGGTAGGGGGGAGGGGGAAGGGAGAGAGGGGGCTAGGATGTGTCAAAACCCTGAACCATTACCTTACATCAGTCCAAGTATTAGTATTAACTGAGTCCATCATCCTGGCACTGTGAAATTATGTCTTCATAAATATAAAACTTTGACCAAAATCTTTAAGACAAAATTCTAAGTCGATGGTCATCCAGTGGGGTAAGTATAAGTTTTTTTGTAAAAACTCAAAAAAGAGTCTAACATCAGTTCAAGAATAAACTAAATCTCTGCAAAGCATTGTGAATCAGTATGCAATTACAAAACTTTAAAAAAGACAAAAAATTCCCAAGTACCTGACCTTGACATCAAGATCACTGAGTGGGTTTGGGGTAGTACTCTGTAGATCTAACTACAGTGCAAATGTAAAAAGAATTCACCTATGAGTTTAGGAGATATGTGTCTTTAAAAAACTTTAACCAAAACATCCAATTAATAAAAAGACAATATTTTAAGTCCATGACCTTTACATCAAGGTCACAAAGGGGGGTGTGGGTAGTACCTTCAAAAACTTTAGACCAATATCTAACTTTAGTGCAAGTATCAAAGGAATCCATCCACGGGTTAAGGAGATATTGGGCTTTATAAATTCAGTGTAGAGCTCTCTGTTAACCCAATAAAGTGATGCGGGCGTCAATGTTGTTTAAAAGTCAATAATTACATTGTATCACTCGCTTCAGAGTGACAGCTCATCTCACTAACTAGCACGTGAAATCTACAACATTCCATGTACTTGAATGGCTAGTAAACATTGAGTGACAGCTTGCTACGCCTACTTGCACGCGAAATCTACAGCAGGAGGGGTAATTTACTGGTAGGCAGTGACAATTCGGCTGTTCCAAACTATTGCTAAATTCGGCCGGTAATGTTTTTTAAACAATCTTTATATATGTATTTCTTAATTTTGTTTATCTTTTTATTGATCAAAAGCATCGTTTAACAATATAAATATAAGGAATGAATGTTATTTTTTAAACGTTTACTGAAGTATAAACTACATCGGGTCACGAGCAAAGTTTACGTAAACCCCTTCGGGGTTCACTTACTTTGCTCGTGACCCAATGTAGTTTATACTTCAGTAAACGTTAAAAAAATAACATTCATTCCTTAATTAACCAAAACATCCAGTCCAAAAAAAAATACCAATTTTCTAAGTCCATGACCTTGACATCAAGGTCACGGAGTAGGGTGGGAATGGTACCCTGTTAAACCTTAGACCAATATCTAACTACAGTGCAAGTATCGAAAGAATCCATCCATGGGTTAAAGAGATATAGGTCTTTAAAAAACTTTAACCAAAACATCCGATCTGAATGCCGACGCAGACGCTGACGCGGATGCGGACGCCGACGCCATGGTGACAACAATAGCTCTTCCTGAACTTTCGTTCAGGCGAGCTAAAAATGGTGAAAAAAAACTTGAGGGAAGCAAACAGGAAGTCGCTTAAGTTGTTGCTAGAGATGTAAACATTCAAATACCCATACATCATAATTTCATAAAGAAAATGAAAATGGAACATACAATACTTCTACTTTCGGAAAGCAAAAGCCAGAGTTTCTCAAAGAGTAATATGTACTCATGTAATCTGTTCTCAATCTACTTAAGGTCCATAGATCCACTTTTGGGGGGAGGGAAAGTTACTCTGCCAATTTGTTTTTATCTCCTTTCTAAATGGGGTCAACTCTTAAAGGAAAGAATCTGCTTCCCAAGAGCAAATTCTTTCCTTAACAAGTAGACTCCATTTTGAAAAGTCCTCCTTATCCCAAGAAGCAAACTGCAGGAAGTCACTTCAGTTTTCCTTTGTAAAAATGTTGGAAGAACATGAGGAAGCAAACATGAATTCACTAACTTGTTCTCGTTTGTCAAAATGAAAAAAAAAATAAATAAAAAAATAAAAAAAAACATGGACGTGTACACATATACTCAGAGCCCTAGATAAGAGGGAGTATTTGATGATAATTAGGGGTAATTTTTGTAAATTCTGGATAAAAAATATGTTGTGACCCCTCATCTGAACCGCCTTGATGAGACGGTTCAGATGAGGGGTCATAACATATGGTTTCAACGAGAAATGAAGAAATTATCCCTCAATTATCATCAACTACCCCTCTTATCTAGAGCTCTGATACTGTAATAAGTGTAATTTCATATTTGATCAAAATCAACATGGAACATTCTGGAATACTTAATAAAATACACCACATGAAATAAGTAAAGTGCATTGTAGCAAGGGATTCTGAAGTTCAAACTCACTACATTTTGCTGCAGTTTTGTTTTGTTTTTTTGGATCTTTCGTAGAAACTCGTACATTTCTTAGTATGTTTCACCAAGTCCTTTTCTGGTTAGTACTTTTGAGGTTTAGTAGAATTGTTAATTTTCTCACTCAATAAAAGTTTATTTTGCCTCTATTTATTTAGTTGGCCTTTGAGAAGTTAATGCTTTAATCAGTCTACCAGAAAGTATCAAGGACTTCTCAAAATACAGTGACTGAATGTTGGAGTTTAAAACGAGGTCCCATCTCCATATGACCTATTATTGGTGGGACATTATACCCAAGTTCACTCACTCGCTCGACTAAAAGTTGACATTTAAGACTGAAGTCTTTCTCTGGATGAGACCTTTCATCTGCTTCTGTTGGCATAAATAGTTCAGCAGGCTTCCACTCTGCAAAAGAATTTAAAGGAGCCTTAAATCACTTTTAAATTCAAACTGCTTATACAGAACTTATGAAATGATAAAGTAACTAAGTTTATTCAAATTTTATAAAAAGCTGCATTAAAACATTGAGAGCACTATCCGTTATATTTGGACCATTTGCATTCTTATGCAGGCTGGATTTTACAGCAATTCTGCTGCATTTACAGAATGTCAACATATGCTGTATACATTTAGCATCTATGGACAGGTTTGTTCCCATTGTGATTCAACGGAAGTTTTATGGGGCAATAACTATATTGTGAGTTGTCCAGTTTCGCTTAAATTCAAACTTGTCTGAAACGTTATAGCCATCAAAAATGCTTAGCGGTTCAAGATGTTCTACTGAGAAATGTAGCAAGCAGACATCATTTTCCAATTAAGAACACAAAAGTCTCATGATATGGCAGTTTCCACCATATCTTTTATCGTCCACAAAGCAAGGAATAATAAGCAAATTCAACGAATTTATGTCCCCCGCCTTGGAAACTAGGTCTCCACTGTATATACACTTAGTGTTTGAGCTGGAAAAGCGGCTATGTTAAAAATGTGAAAAAAGTAATAAAAAAAATGTGAGGATTATATCCAAACCACATGCATATCTTCAGACCATGATCAAAACACCTGTGAAGTTTCAAAGGAATGGGCATAAAACTGTAGGAGGACTTGCACACACAAGGTATCCACTATCTATTCACTTTGATAGTAAAAATGTATGAAAAATGGCTAAGTTCAATTTGCGAAAAAAGTAATAAAAAATAATGTGAGGATTTTATTCAAACCACATGATATTTTCAGACCATGACCAAAAAAACCTTTGAAGTTTCAAAGGAATCGGCATAAAACTGTAAGAGGAGTTGTGCACACAAGGTACCCACTATCTAGTTAGTATGATAGTAAAAACGCCTAAAAAATGACTAAGTTCAACTTGTAGAAAAAGTAACAAAAAATAATGTGAGGATTATATCCAAACCATATGCATATTTTCAGACCATTACCAAAACACCTGTGAAGTTTCAAAGGCATAGGCATAAAACTGTAGGAGGAGTTGCGCACACAAGGTACCCACTATCTAGTCACTTTGATAGTAAAAAGGCCTAAAAAATGACTAAGTTCAACTTGTGGAAAAAGTGACAAATGACAAAAATAATCTCAGGATTATATCCAAATCACATGCATATCTTCAGACCATGACAAATACATCTGTAAAGTTTCGAAAGATTCGGCATAAAACTGTAGGAGGAGTTGCACACACATGGTACCTACTACTTTAGGGGGACGGAAAGACGGAAGGACGGAATGCCGAAAACTATGTCCCTCCGCTTTTCTTCGAAAAGGCGGGGGACAATAACTGGTGTTAATGGTCCAATATGATCCATTATTAACCTTGGCTGAGATCCTGTTCGAAAAATGCAGCCCTCAATGCCCTTAGTGACTAACTACCTGCAGAACTTGCTTATAAGTTATTTGCATAGATCAAAGGTCTGGGTTCTTTCTATCATACTTTCTGGTAGGCCAACCAATAGACATCATGATCACCATACTGGCTGTCTCTAGTTTGGTAACACAGTAACAGGGAGCCATCTCTGGTACAGTCTGTGTATAATTATTAAGTAACCACCATCTCTGGTACAGTCTGTGTATAAGTAGCCTATCATAGAGTCTCCTTCCTGCTTATTAGACAAAAAAAAAATCTTCAAAATCATTTGCAAATCAGCACAATCAAAACCAGATGTTCAAGCTGGCTTTTGCTGACCAATACCTACACAGTGTTTAAATCAGTTTCACGTTAACCCCAAAATACTGCCTCGAAGGGCCATTAAACCCATAACAACCAACCAACCAATGCATACAAAAATAATCACATTGTGCTGCACATTTGTGCAAACAAATCAGTTTCCAAATTTCACTTTAAAGATTCACACTGCAAATGAAAAACAGTGAATTTAGAAATCTGGTGAGACTCAACAAATGTGCAGGCAGCTGGCTGATATAAGTCATCAGGTTCCTTTAAATCTGTTTATCATATGACATCACTGTTATTCAGTGGATAACGTCCTGTCATAAAAATCGTATGGCCACATGTGTAATAACACTTTGGCACATACATGTAACGTCATTGACAACGTACGTGTCAACAACGTGTTTACTTATTGAATAATGTTCAATTTGAAGACGTTAAAATCTCATTTTAAAGGGCAATACGATAAACAGAATCTTACACTCGTGGTCATTTCATAAGAAATTTATGAAACTCGCCAAAGGCTTGTTTCATAAATTTCATATGAAGTGATCACTCCTACAAGATCCTCTATTTAATGCAATGCCATTAAAAGTATACCTACAGCAGACATTTGAACAGTATTCTTCAGGCATATTTCAAGTTTCTCTGCTCCCACAAGCATGTTGCTGAAGTAGCACACATGGCGTATTTTGGATTCATTTCTTCCATTCTCAAAAATACATTGTTATTGGTATTTCTGTCCACCATCAGATTAACCTTTCACAGGCATAATCAACTACATTTTCTTCATATGTTTCAGTCCCTAAAAATAGATAAAAAAGATTTTCTGAATGCTCATATATATGTATAATGTAAAGTATGCATAATCATAACACAGAGCTCTTGATACAATGTAAGAGGGAGTATTTGGTGATAGTAAAGGATAACTTTTGTTATTTCTGCATAAAAACATATGTTGTGACCCCTCATCTGGACTGTCTCGACAAGACAGTTCAGATGAGGGATCACAACATATGGTTTCAATGAAAAACAAGAAAAAATTATCCCTCAATTATCATCAAATACCCCTCTTATCTAGAGCTCTGTTAACAGGAGATAAGAGGTGAAAGGATTCACTGAAATTGTATCATATCACTGCCCTCTCATGATTCATTGAAAACTGTATCTGGTGCTATCCATACATTTTGTAGGGACAATATGATATACTATGTCAAGTTTCTTTCAACTTCTTTGAAAAGATTTGTAAAATCTATAACTTGGCAAATTTAAGCTGTACAGATACACTTTCATATGAAGCAATCTAAACCATTTTCTTTCTTTTTTTTCCTTTTTTTTCTCAACTGTGCCAACTCCACACTGGTCTGGCATTCAACACAGGCAACGAAGCAACATACTATAAAACTCGATTGTTTTCCCATACTTTTTAGATTTATTTCAAACTATCATTCTTACGGACCCGGCAGTTTGTTATACCTCTTAGTCAGATCAGATTTTCGAAGAAATTCCGTGTAGTATAAATACAGTGCTTGAATAAGTTTTTACACCAATTCGTTGCCTAGTCCTTGTAGCCCAAAAATTGTTTTCAAGCATTTCTTGAACATGCATATGAATTCAGTAAAACTTTCGATTCCTAATTCAAGAGTCGGGGGTCGGATGGTCCGTGAGACTAGTTTCTGAAACAAACTTATCCTGATGAGCGGAACAAGCAAGTTTCATGTACGTTGTCTTCGTTACCTGTGTTGAATGCTAGACCAGTGTGAACTCATAAAGGAAAGAATTTGCACCCAACCCCTCCCCTGACCAGATTTTTTCCTTTATGAATAGACCCCATTATGGAAGGGCGTCTTCATTCAGGAAAGAAAAGAGGACATCACAGAAGTTGTTTCCCTTTGTAAAAATGGCAGAATACATCGTTGTGTACCCATACACTATAAACAGTTCCATTGTCCTAGATGGACTGTGTTTATTTCTAAAACACAATTCTAGAATAAACAGTGTATTGTTGCAAAATGGGCACTCTAATATTAGAAAAACATTGATATTGCAGCGCCCATTTTGCAACAATACACCATGTACACTGTTTATTAAAAAAAAAAAAAAATATATATATATATATATATATATATATATATATATATATATATATATATATATAAGAAGTGTGTGTGTCGATAATAGTAACTGCCCCTTGTTGATAAAACCCTCCATTGGCAATTAGCTCCACAGAATTTGATAAGGTTTGTTGTTAACGGAAAAATTCTTGACCATTGCATTCCCCAGCAACTAGTAGCCCAGCACTGGGCTGGAAAATACCTAGAAACTGTTTTCATTTTTTTAAAACTAGAAATTTGTTTCTGAAATAATTTAGGGCTAGAGCTGGAGCGGGACTGCAGCCGCTAGCAGCTACTGAGCCTCCTTTACTTACATATGACAACTGGAAGAACAACACCAGAAACATCATTGATGTTATACATTGTCTCTTCTGTGATTCCCCTGTCTCCACGAGGCACTTGCCTTTCTTGTGTATGACTTGACAAATATCGAGGGCCACTACATATTATTTGTCTTATTGTTGGCCTTAAATCAACTGCTGTATAAGAGAGGCTGTAGCGGAGTCGAAAATAACAATCTCTACAATGACTGAATCTATAAGGCAAACACAAGCATGCACTGGAAATGACTGGCATGACTGTTTGTTTAATAGGGTAATTAATTTGTTTTTACTTGATATGATGCATGCAGTAGAAACCCTTAAACTTCCAGTGTACGAATCTGCAAGCTGTACGAATCTGCAACATGTCACTCTACAGCACTTCACTTTCTCCAACTATCAAGAGGTAAATCTGATAAACACACGTAACAAATACATGTAGTGACCTCAGAATTGTGTAACATTATCTGTAGACGGTGCTACAATGAATAACTGAATAAAAACTCAGCATACAAATTCACAAAGTTCTGTCAAACTTGTGGAATACCCGCCTTTAATTATAGTGTAATCCCCGCGAGGGGGTGATGCAGTATAAATACATACATAATTGTTTACAAGTTTCTCTGTTTTACTTTGAAGAGCTAACAAGGGAAGTTACTGCGTAGCAACCAAAACGGAATAGAATTGAAGAAATTCAGGATTTGGGGTCCAACCACCTCCAGAATTAATGCAGAAAACTACTTTACCCCACTCAGATTTTTAATGAAATGTGTATTATAGGCTTTTCTTTATATACTAGAATATGGCACACTGTCTGTATCAGACTGCGTTTTGCACATTGCCCTCTTAAATAGGAGACCATAGTACACCAAGAAAACCTAAAATTTCATATTTAAGTGATAACTGGAGCAAACAGCAGTTTCAGAATATACACTTCCCACTTTGAATTATTTATTTGTTGTCTACTTTATACAAAAACTGCAAAATTAATCAGTTTCAGACAAAGTATGAATGTTAAAATCTTAAGATATCCACCTACTGTAATTTCCCACCAGTTTCAACATTTTCTATTTTCATCTGCCGTTTCCATGACAACGGAAAGAAGAATCGCAAAACTAAGTATAACTTTTTCGTTTTTTGATACACCCTTTCATTTGAAATAAGTGTCATCAAAATCCCTTTCGGTGCGTGGACAAAATTTTCTGGTGCTTACAGAGAATTGATGTTAAAGAGTAACAACACTTCAGGAACTGACTGAATCAGATCCCAAACCCTATCCCCAACATCAAAGGGAAAGATTGACAAAGACATCCCAACAAACAATAAATTACAAGTGATAAGCCGAGTCAGCAGCTCTTTCCCAAATAGGTGGCAACTCAGCTATCTTTATTGAACTAAATAATTTAGACCAACAGAAGGGTTACAACAGAATAAGCAAATTATACAAAAAAACATTTAACAATTATTTTTACCTATTTTCTATTTTTATTATAGAAGGGTTAAAATGAGAACACAATAAATTAAACAGCACCGAACATAAAACAAATGCAACCGCAACGAAAGTACCGCCTTGGGACGGTCAGTAATAACTACTGGGGGGTTTAAACCGGTTTTACTGGGCCCAAACCTTCACCCTCAACCTCCCCCGCGGTGCAGCCGTGAAGCAGCCATAATTAGTACTGGATTGACGAGATCTGTGAGGTTGGATAATTTGTATAAAGAATGTGCTTTGTCCTCGTTGGCAATTAGATGTAAATATCAAAAACTTGACGTTTGTGGTTAAAGCAACAAACAATATGGTTCCTGAGTATATTTCTGATATAATTCCCCCCCTATGTTAGAGATCAAATTAATTACCCGTTAAGAAACCGAAATGATTTAATAGTACCAATCAGCAGAACAGAAATATTTCGTAAATCATGTATTTCATCGTCTATCGATTTATGGAATTCACTTGATAATGACCTTAAAGAGATATATAACTTTGAAGGATTCATTCAATTTTTCAATTCTTTTATTCACTCTAGGTTAACATAGTTAACAACAAGAGGGCATGCAATGATATAAATTCAAACTATCGACATCGTGGCAATCATACATATCGTTACATGTTATAGATGTTATAGCTACTTCTAATAACTGAATTGCTATGTTATAACACTGGGTACACAACAGATGCAGTTTCAGAACACAGATACAATAATGGTAGGAAAAAAAAAAAAAAAAGAGTTGTACTTGAAACCTTTCGAAATATTAAATCAGCAACTCATCGAATAAAGAAATGAGTATATGGCAGCTACCCGCTGGTCACACGACACCGAATCAACATTTAAAAAGAATTTAAAAGATATATATCTTAATGTAATAAAACTACCAAGTTATTATGTGTATGGAAATAGACGTTTAGCAGTAATGCACTCGCGGCTGAAAAATCAATGTGGCAATCTTAATTCTGATTTATACAATAATCATGTAACAAACGATCCATTTTGTGCATGTGCTGAAGAAATTGAAGACGCAATTCATTTCTTTTTTTAATGTTAAAGATATGACGTACAAAGGAACTTTCACCCCCTTAATATAAACGTCTTGTTATATGGAAATCTTGACTTACCTGATCATGACAATCAAATAATTTTCGACGCTGTACATTCATTTATCAAAAATTCGCGACGATTTTAAGTTTAACTCGTATATGCGAAGGTGTGAGGCTATGTCCAAATACTTTTTCTACTGTTTTTCTTCATCTATTTTGAATCTTGTGTCACATGTAGGGCCTCGACGAACGGAGAATCTTCTTGTTTTCTTCTCTGTCTTTTGCCTTTTTTTCTTTCTCTCCTGTCTTACTAATAATTCTACATTGGCTGGTTATGTGCATTCAGGCGAATGCTTTGAACATATTATTGTTCTTTAACTTATTTTGTGATATGCTGTGGGCTTTTCTAATCATATCTATCTAGTGCTGAGCTGTCATGTATGTGTATTTATATGCTTTAGGATTTGCACTGTAGGGGAAGGACCGTAACTAATGTTGTGAGAACTTGTGGCCCGACCCCATATCTGTATTTAGAAGCAATAAAATACGTTTAAACTCTAAAAAAAAATAGAATATTATATCTAAGAGAACTTAAGCGGAATTACTATAAAATGTCGATCGGATTTAGGGACAAGAAAATTAAAAACAAAGATAATAGAGATAATAATATCTATCGATGCTTGCGATTTCATAAAATTTTATAAACAATTTAGAGTAAGATCTAGATAAAGAGCTTTCTCTCTTTCGAAAAGAATATTATTGAGAACAATATTAATTTTCAAACGATAATTTACTCCGAGCTCGTGAAACTATTCACCGTCATTTATTCATTCAATCATTCATTTAATAGTTTGTTTGTTCGTTCGTTCATTCGTTGTATTTTCCGTTTCCCTTTTTACACGCTACATCGTCTAGACTTTTATAAATTTGCGCTATGAACACGTGTGATAGAGAGGAAATATATATATATATATATATATAAATATATATATAGAGAGAGAGAAATCAACAAGTCCGATTTAGCCAAATAAATATAATTTTAAACAACTTCTACCGCGGTTTCACTGCATGTACAGATTTTCAAGAAGACATCTTTAATTACTTAGCAACATGACGTAACGTCTTATATGACGTTTCCGTTTCCGCTTAGAATAAGTTACGTTCCCTGCTTATGAATACGTTGACGGCACCCTTTATTATCAACTTGCCCTGTTTAATTTTGGTTTTAAGGATTGAATAAAATATTTTTCTTTTGCCCGTCGTAAAGTGATGCTTTCCGTATACAATTTATAAAACGGATAGATAAAATATTTCGGGTTCATTGTGTTAGAACAATTGCCTATGTGCTCGCTTACCTTGAGCATTCTTGTGCGAGGGTCCCGAATTTATTGGTTGTGCACGGTGACCCTCTTTCTCAGGAGATTGCCTGTTTCTCCGATATATTCCTCCCCGCAGCCTCTGCATTTCATTACATAGATTACATTTTTAACGTTGCATGACATGTTTTCGCGGACTTTAAAATTTACACCGCAATTGAATGTTATTGAATTACCTTCTAATAGATGAATGCAGAGGCCGCAGTTCGGTTTATGGCATTTTTTCACTGAATGCTCATCATTGGACGTAAATTTTGCTTTAGTAAGTAAACGTTTTAAATTATATGGTTGCCGTTTACTTTTTAAAAGCTTATGTTTTGACAAAATGTCTCTCATTTTACTATCTTGTTCCAAAATTGGTAAATTGTTGGTAATAATATTAAACATTTCTGGGTCATTGGGGTTGTACGTTGATACGTAAGGAATCATGCTATTGTCTTGTCTCGCCTTTACTGTCCTCAGTAAGTTTTTATCTAGTGCCATTGCCCTATTAAAGCCGAAATCAATTGTTGGTTGAGGGTATTTTTGTTTAATTAGGAAAGATTTTAATTCTTGCATACGAATTTGTAAGGTTTGTTCATTTGATACTATTGTTCTTAATCGGCGTGCTAAATTGAAAGGGATATTAATTTTAGTATGTCTAGGGTGGCAAGAGTAGAAAAGTAAATATTGTTTGCTGTCTGTTTCTTTATAGTAGATATCTGTTTCTATTTTCCCTTTTTGATTTTTTACAAGAACATCTAAGAAGGGTTGTTCTTATTATAATATCTTAATATATATATATATATATTTTTTCTAAGCATCTTAGCACGCAAATAAATCATGAAATTCAATTTCATTTAAGAAAATGTAAGCCTTACATATTATCTGTCTAAAACATTAAAATGTTGCTGTTTTAAATTCATATTTTACACAAACAATTATGCGGATAAGCTGTATACTATAATACTGTATCAATCTTTCTGCCAACCATACTCGGGGAATCCCCCAGGTGTCTTATCAGTGACGTCACGCTTTTATCTCCTATATCCACTGTCCACAGGAAACGTTAATCCCAAACCAACCAACCAACCAACTAGTGTGTACTGTGTTCTGTTTAATGGCTTTTGCGTCCTATCTACTGTACACTACGTACTGTCAATTGCGATCTTGATTTTGCACAAGCATGACAAGTAAACAAAAACGCATGCATAGGTTATGTGTGTGTGCGCACTCCCTCGAAGTGCCAAAAAATCTTTTTTGCAGTAGGCAAAAGACAGAAAACTGGGCAAAGAAAAAAGTACACAGAAGACTATTAACAGTACATAGTTTACAGTACATAGCAAATAGTATATTGTCAGTATGTGTACATGCTCTTAGGCATAGACAAAAGTCTGTCGTAGAAGACAGTGCAAGGAAACATTACCGTGACAGGATAAACCGAATACGGAATTGGATTACATTTATATCACAGCAAAAGATAAATTACTAAAGTGGCCAGGACACGGAAATTTTAACGACGCTACTAGGGTATTGAGTTTATTAGATGACCCTTTCAAATGCTATGTTAAGTATGTTAACTGCAAAGTGTTTAGTGTTGCAATACCCTTTGCGAGCGTCCGCATGCACGTGCTAGTGCGTGTGCGACTTTGTTAAAGTAGTCATATGTTGCCTTTTGCTCAGTTTCTAAGTAACCGCATGGGCTAGAGTCTTCAAACTTTCTCCATAAATACGTATGGGGAAGACCTACTGATAGCAGTGATGCACATCTAGCCATCTAGTTCACTGTTAATTAAACTTTAGGCACTGTAATGATACAGCCCTCAAAGTTTCTGTAAATGTAGAGGAACGGCAGGACAGGCTTCCCACGATGTACTGGTTACCTAAACTTCATAAACGACCATATAAAGCCAGTTTTATTGCTAATTCTAGTGCTTGTACCACTACTGAACTTTCCAAATTAATAATTTCTTGCCTTACTGCTATCAAAATTCATGTAATTAGGTACTGTGAAAAACTTTACGAACGGTCAGGAAAAAAATTGTTTTGGTCAATTAAAAATTCTACCGAGGTTCTTGAAAAACTGAGGTCTAGAGGATATCGCGCGTCTAGTTTGTCTACATACGATTTTTCTACACTCTATACAACTTTGCCCCATAATTTAATAAACACGAAACTAATAAATTTAATTGAGACTACTTTTCAGAGAGAGTGTGCTCTTTATCTTGCTTGCAATGATAGACATGCTTTTTTTTACTTCCGATGACCAAAAAAGGTTTAAAATGTGGTCTTGCCAAAATGTTTGAGATGCTTTAGTATATCTTCTAGATAACATTTTCATCAGATTCGGTACTAAGTTACACAGACAAATTTTAGGAATTCCGATGGGTACTAACTGCGCTCCTCTTGTAGCAGATTTGTTTCTATTTTGCTATGAAAGAGATTTTATGATGTCTCTTTCTGATGATACTCAAGCTCATGTCATTGAAGCATTCAACTCAACGTCTAGATACTTGGACGACCTTTTAAATATTGACAATCCTTATTTTGAAGGAATGGTTAGTCAAATTTATCCTGCTGAATTGCAGTTAAATAACGCAACTACTTCTGATACCGAGGCCCCATTTTTGGATTTACATTTATCAATTTTAGATGGATTTGTTTCATCTAAAATTTATGACAAACGCGATGATTTTGATTTCGACATTGTTAAATTTTCCGTTTTTGGATGGTGATGTTCCCCGCACCACTTCTTATGGTGTTTACATTTCTCAGCTTATTCGCTTCGCTGGGGTGTCTAGTCATTTGGCTGATTTCAGTGCTCGTAATAAAAGTTTGACTGCCAAGCTTTTACAGCAGGGGTATCGGTATCATCAACTTCGGAAAGCTTTTTCTAAATTTTATCGTAGACACTTTGAATTGGTTTCTAAATATAATACAGGGCTAAGGTCACTTTTGCAACAAGGCCTATCGGAAGCTGAATTTTATGGTGACTTAGTATACTGAACAAAAATAAAAACTTGACGGTTTTTATTTTTTACTTCCGGCCAGCCTAGAAAAAATGTACGGTATATATGGATTTTTTTCGAGTTGGACAGACGTCTGATTATTAAATCATGAAAAATTGTTGGTATATTTTTGTCATGTCGGGAGTTATCTAACTATTTCCTATTTTAATAATTCAGATCAGAACTTGAATTTGCGCATGCGCAGCAGAAAGTTTTCTTGCACGCAATAAACAGTAGTTCCAGAACGCACAGAAACACTTTAAACGCTTATGTAAATTGTAATCATAACCTGAAAATAACGTTTAAAGATTCAAAACTTTCAGATTATCTCCCTTTGAATTAAACATATAGAGATTTTGAGATGCTATATTTTCTATACCAGTGTGTCTTTTTTATTATTTTCTTCGAGATTTGTTTGATTGTCTTGTAAACTCAACGTCTTCTTCACTAAATTTATTTGAACGCCATTTCTTAAACTGCCATAAAGACTTTAAAGTGTAATGGGAGTTCCATTGAAACTGAATTTCCGACTTCATAATGGCATGGGCTGAGGTTTTTCGTCTGGTCCTCACGGCCTCCTAGTCGACAGTGCATTGGCATAAACTTAGCTTATAAATCCATACAGATTGGATTAAATAAATGAAAAGCATGTTCAACTGAATTTTTATCATTTTAGCAGACTTTAACATTTTTAAATTCGGCGATTGTTTGGTTTTGAGCAAAGAAAACAGGAAAGTACCCTTGTGACGTTTACAAGCCTCAGTATTGCTGCATCTAAAGAACCTTGAATTTTGTGTGGCTATGGTATTACCAAATGATTATTTTTCTTAAATTAAAAGATTTTTTATGTCTCACTTTTTCTCGACTACCGTAGGATGAAAAATAGCGACTGTCAAGTTTTTATTTTTGCTAAGTATATATAATTTACGCAAAATCGTACGGAAAACAGAATTTCCTGATCAATTTAAGAAAATTATCATACGATTTAAACGCATTGGCTATAACATAGATGTAATGCGACAGTCTGCATGCTTAGTGGTTAACCCAATCACGGTTGACAACTTTGCTGTCCTCTTTAATTGCACGCCGGTGGGTCGGGGTTCAGACTTTATGATAGCCCCTACCTAAAGCTATATATTAGTTGGTTGGGGCCGGATGTTTGTCTGTTTCTTGACCCACCGGGGTTCAACTGGTGGTCTTCTTTTGCTCCAGTACTCCAGTGGTGTTGCTGACGCCCCAGGGATCTCCAGGTGTATCAACACGTTTTGGCTGTCGAGTCCTCATCGTTGCTTCATCACGGTCTTTTCTTGATTTTAATTGTTGACCGTGATGACTCTCTGATGAGTTAGGGGGCCTCCATACGAACTGAACTACCAACTAATTGTGTGCGCCGCGGCAGAGGGTGAGGGTGAAGGTTTGGGCCCAGTAAAACCGGTTTAAACCCCCAGTAGTTATTACTGACCGTCCCAAGGCGGTACTTTTGTTGCGTTTGCATTTGTTTGATGTTCGGTGCTGTTTAATTTATTGTGTTCTCATTTTAACCCGTCTATAATAAAAATAGAAAATAGGTAAAAATAATTGTTAAATGTTTTTCGTATAATTTGCTCAGTCTGTTGTTACCCTTCTGTTGGTCTAAATTATTTAGTTCAATAAAGATAGCTGAGTTGCCACCTATTTGGGAAAGAGCTGCTGACTCGGCTTATCACTTGTAATTTATTGTTTGTTGGGATGTCTTTGTCAATCTTTCCCTTTGATGTTGGGGATAGGGTTTGGGATCTAATTCAGTCAGTTCCTGAAGTTTAGTTACTCTTTACAAATTAGAAGAAATACTTACTGTTGCGTTTAGATCGGTTTCCAAGTAACAATACGGGCTAGAGTCTTCAATCTTACTCTAAAGATACATCTCGGGAAGATCTACTAGAAACAACGATGCGTATTGTGCCATTACCTATACTTCACGGTTGACTTAACATATAAAAAAATATTCACCTGCGTTTATATCAGTTTCGAAGTAATCGCAGGAGCTAGAGTCTTCAGACTTGCTCCATAGAACCATCTGGGGGAATATCTACTAAAAGGAGCGATGCATATCGGGCCATAACCTATATTTCTCGGTTGATTGGACATAGAAAAAATGTTGACCTGTTGTGTTTTTCCAGTTTCTAAGTTACTGCAAGGGCTAGAGTCTTCAAACGTGCTCCATAGATACGTCTGGGAAGATCTACTGAAAGCAGCTGTGCATATCGGGCAGTAAGCAGTATTTTATGGTCCAGTGATTTTGCCCTATACCCCGCAGACTATTTGATGTATGAACTAGATTGCTTGGGATAATGGCACAGTATGAACTAAAGCTAACCCCAAACTAACAATAGGTCACAGTTACATTTATGTTATGGTCAAGTGATATTGCCGTATAACTTGAAGACTATTTGATGCACGAACATGATTGCTTGGGATAAATACTCAGTATGGCTAGATAGTTGACCTCAAACTATTTTATGGTCAAGTGATTTTTGCCTTATAACTTGCAGACTGTTTGATGTTTATTCATGATAGTTTGAGATAATGACTCAGTATGGTCTGATTTTTTACCTGAAACAACAGTAGGACACATAGTCCTTTATTTCATGGTCCAGTGATTTGCATTATACCTTGAAGACTATTTGATGTATGAACTAGATTGCTAGGGATAATGACTCAATATGATGGAATGTTTGACCTCAAACTAACAGTAGGTTAGAGTGACCTATTTTTAATGGTCAAGTGCTTTTTCCTAATATCTTGAAGACTGTTTGATGTATGAACATGATTGCTTGAGATAATTACTCTGTATGACATGCTATCAAACAGTCGGTCACAGTGATCTGATAGTTAATGGTCCAGAGATTTTGCAATATATCTTGATAGTATGTGATGTACGTTTGATATTGCTTCTGATAATGACTCAGTATGACCCTATGTTTTACCTCAATCTAACAGTAGGTCACATTGACCAATATTTCATGGTTCAGTGGTTTCGCCTTATATCTTGAAGTCCATTTGATGTACGAACATGCTTGCTTGGGATAATTACTCAATACTCAGTATGACCAGATTTTGATCTCACTCTAACAATAGGTCTCAGTGACAAAACTAACAGTAGGTCACAGTGACTTATTGTTCATGGTCTAGTGCTTTTGCCTTATATCTTGAAGCTTATTTGATGCCCGAAAATGAT
This sequence comes from Ctena decussata, assembly GCA_963989385.1. Taxonomy (NCBI): domain Eukaryota; kingdom Metazoa; phylum Mollusca; class Bivalvia; order Lucinida; family Lucinidae; genus Ctena; species Ctena decussata. The sequence goes on along the minus strand of OZ022502.1, from coordinate 3,537,440 downwards.
TGCTTGAGATAATTACTCAGTATGACCAGATAGTTGTGACAGTGACCTATTATTTCATGGTGAAGTGGTTTTACCTTAGATATTGAAGACTGCTTGATGTTTGCAAATTATATTTTGGATAATGATTCAGTATGACAAACGTTTGACCTCAGCTGTTAGTAGAACACATTGACCTTTATTTCATGGTCAAGTGATTTTTGCTTTATATATTGAAGACTATTTGATGTATGAACTAGATTGTAAGGGATATTGACTCAGTATGACAGAATGCTTGACCTCAAACTTACAATAGGTTACAGAGAATTTTTTCATGATCCAGTGATTTTGCCTTATAATAAGGCAAAGATATAATCTTGAAGAATATTAAATATACGAAAACACAATTGCTGGAATAATGACCCAGAATGACCCAAAATTAAACCTCAAATAATTATTCGATCAAAGTGACCTGTATTTCATGATCCAGTGGTTTACCTTTTTTATTAAAGGCTATAAGATATACAAACATGATTGCTTGCGATAATGACTCAGTATGGCTGGATGTTGGATCTCAAACTAAGTGTAGGTCACAGTGACCTGTATTTCATGGTCAAGTGATTTTGCCTCGTATTTCTAACACTATTTCATGGATTGAATTAATACTTCGGTTAATGGTTTGGGCTAACACTGTGAGTGACAACATACTGATGGTAGGTCAGAGTGAGCCCTATGTCATGGTCCAGTGATTTTGCCATATTTTCCTATCACTATTTTATATATTTGCATCATACTTGGTTAAAAGGTTCTGGTTAACAGTATAAATGATATCATCGTAGTGGAAGGCAAGCATGACCTTTGTTTCATGGTTCAGTGTTTTACCTTCATATTTCTAACACTTATTCATGGATTTGCATTATACATGTACTTGGGTTTATGGCTTGATCTTACACTGTGAGTGACCTCATATTAATTGTAGGTCAGTGTGACCTATATCTCATGGTCCAGTGAGATTGAATCATACTTCTAACTTTTACATAGATTTGCATTGTACTTGGGTTATGGGTGTGGGCTGACACAGTGAGTGACCCCATACTAATTGTACGTCAGTGTCACCTATATTTCATGTTACGGTAATTTAAGTCAGTATCTCTTAAACTACTTCACTGACTGTTTTATACTTGATGTAATGGTACATTCCCATACAGTGATTGACCTCATTTTTCTTCTAGGTCACTGTAACCTATATTTCACTGTTCATTGATCTCTTTTCACTTGGCCGGTATTGCCCATATTTAATTTGCCCTTGTTAAAGTCAAGCTCCCGCAAAGTCGCGCTTTATCTTTTTCTGACAATTCTTGTTTATTTGACACTCACTCAAGTTTAGCCGGTATGATACTCTATTAATATCTGCTCAACCATTCGCTCATATGTAACAGTATAATGTTGACTGAGCAGTTTTGTAGTTGGGATAGCTCAATGGCCACCTATCGTTCTTCCATTTCGTGACCTGCTGTCAGTTTATGTAAATACTTCTTTTCTGTTTGATTTGAGGGCGGGATGTGGGATTTGGTTGTATTAGTTTCTGATATTGCCTATTTTTTTTTATTTCCTATGAGTTGCGACCATCTGCTGCAAAAGAGCTGACCTCTTGGTTTTTCGCTTGTCTTGTTACGCTTTGTATGTCATCTTTATTGATTTTCTTTCCCATTTCGTGTTTCGGACAGAATGTGGAAACAGATTGTGTCGATTAGTGATCATTGCCACTTATATCCATGTGACAAGATGTTCCTACTCTTTTTATCTTTTTCGTTTCTATACATATTTGATTATTTTAAGGTTTCAATTAACATGTTAAGTCTGATTTAACTTTGCAAACGCTAAAACAGATACATTGGAGAGGGGTTCGACGTTCTCATCGTAATGAAGTGGTATTAAAAAAAACAATCTATATGAATGGATCATTTTTAAGCATTCAAAAGGTTACATTCTTTACCTTTGAAGTTTAAATGAACGATAACCTACCCTTACCTTATACTACTGTCTAGTATGGTGGGCAGTCCGAAATTCGGTGCAATCTGAAGTTCACTGCATTGTTTATATCCGTGATTTTTCACGTCTCCTGACGTTATGCTGCCCAACTTTCCAGGGAAAGTCAAATTGCGTCTTTTGGTACAAAACTGTGACAAAAAGAATGAGTAACCTGACTGTTAGTTCATAAATAATATCTCAAAAATATTTTTTTTTACAGATTGTTTACACAATGTTATAATTTTTCACCATGATTAAAAAGAGTTCAATATAAGTTCTATGATATAGTTTCTTTTCAAACCACAATAGCTCTAATCGATAGAAAAAAGATAGTGGATGTCGTGCATAATTTTTGAAAAGTTGATATTTTACTTGAGCACCGAATATCGGACGTGTTCTGCTGTCTTGACAGATGACGGACAAGGTCTTCTTAAAATCCCTGCTGGTGCTGATTAGAAAAAAAACATGAATTGTTGTTTTAGGGAATTATTATCAGCATTAGTAATTACCCTGTTTTGAATGCAGAAGAATGCAGTGAATTTCAGTTCAGCTACATAATCAACTATTCAAAACAAACTTAACTACACCAAACTTTGGAGGTACCACCATATATCCAAATACAGCAAGCTAGACCTATCTTGTGTGTCGTTTTGGGCTAGTTTTTCATTTCGAAATTAGGTACGAGCAACTGACTACGTTTTTCGAATGAAGCAGCTCAAAGGGATATTCCAGATACGCATCTCACAGGAATAACAAATTATTAAACATACCTATAACTCAGTAGAAAGACCGGATCAAAATGCATGTGTACTTGTATCCAAAGAAAAGTGGACTATTTTAGCTGTACCAGATAAAGTATCGAAAAGATATCAGTATGATGTTGCGTTTTATGTACATGGGTGTGTGTGTTAACATTTTCTAGTCATTCAGTTTTAACGTACAAATTGCTTCGTTCAGATTCAACCAAACGCTGACAGAAAGAGTCCGTTCAAACAATCGTTGTGTTTTAAAACAATAAACACAAATGATGATCACAAAGATGCAAACGTGGATGCAGCCACCCCAGAAATTTTCTTAAATATAGCAGACTTTGAGAATGACGAGACATTTAATATTTCACAATCATCGTTAAATAGCCCTATTAATGAATCTGAAATAAATATAGCCATTAAGGCACTAAAATTGAATAAAGCATGTGGTACGGATGGAATAGTAAATGAATATCTAATTTCTAGTGAACACATCATGATGCCAATATATATAAAATTGTTTAATATAATAATTGAAAATGGTATTGTCCCAAGCGACTGGGTCAAAGGGAACATTATTCCTATATATAAAAACAAGGGTAATAAAACTGAGCCAATGAATTATCGCCCTATTACCTTGCTGAGTTGTATTGGTAAGGTTTTTACTTCCATATTAAATAACAGACTGAATAAATATCTTGAGGAAAATAGAATACTTAATGAAACGCAAAGCGGGTTTAGAAAAGAATACTCAACTATTTACAATATCATGGTCTTATATAGTCTAATCGAATATTTTAAGAGAAAAAAGAATAAGTTGTACTGTTGCTTTGTAGACTTAACGAAAGCATTTGATAATGTGTGGAGGGCAGGCCTTTGGCAAAAACTCTTAAAACATGGAATAAACGGAAAAACTTAATGTTATTCAGAATATGTACAAAGAAATTAAATCGTCTATTACAGTAAATGGCTCATCGTCTGGATTTTTAGTTGTGAGAAGGGGGTTAGGCAGGGGGAAAATCTTCCCCCTCTGCTCTTCGCTATATATCTCAATGACTTAGAAACCTATATGAGTCTTAATAATTGCTCTAGTATTGATATTGATATAGAAGATGAAAATCTTACAATACTTATTAAACTTTTTGTAATATTATATGCAGACGATACGATTCTGTTAAGTGATGACGCGAAGCAATTTCAAAAAATGTTAAATATATTTACTGAATACTGTAAAGACTGGAAATTAAAAGTAAATATTGAAAAAAAAACAAAAAAATGATTTTTGGCGATTACAGCCGAACACGCACTGTATTATTCTCTATGGCGGGAGCGGAAGTTGAAATAGTAAATTGTTTTAAGTATTTGGGAGTTCGGTTTACCAAAAATGATAGATTTGTTCAGTATGTTAAACATTTATCTGGTATTGCTTGTATAAGAAAAAGAATTGTTAACTTACATTTACCTGTTGACTGCCAACTTAGGCTCTTTGATCAGACTATAGTGCCAATATTACTTTATGGAAGTGAAATTACCGGCTTTGAAAATATTAATTGTCTTGAAAAAATTCATTTAAATGTCTTAAAAGGGATTTTAAAAATGAAAAGTAGTACCCCGCATAGTATGGTCTATGGTGAATTCGGAAGATTTCCTCTTGAAATCCAAGTAAAGTCAAGCATGATAAAATACTGGTCAAAGATTTTAAGTGGTAAAAATACTAAATTTTCATATAGAACGTACTTGGTGTTATTCTATCTACATAAGAATAATATATTTTCATGCAAATGGATTTCATGTGTAGAAAAATATTGCAAGAGATTGGATTAAATTATATTTGGATGAATAATGATGTTACTAACGTAAACTGGTTATGTAATGAAGTACAAAAAGATTGCAACTACAGTTCATACAAAATTGGCATTCTAATATCCAAGATAGCCCAAAATGTTTAAATTATAGATTATTTAAAACAGAATTTACGACTGAAGTATATAGTACTTAATTGCAACCAAATTTTTATATATCGTTAGCAAGATTTAGAACTACGAATAAAAGATTTCCAGTTGAAAGGGGGAGGTGGGAGAATATTGAAAGATCACAAAGATTTTGTACACTGTGTAATTATAATGTTCTTGGCGATGAATTTCACTATTTGTTCGAATGTGAGTTTTTCAAAGAAGTACGAAAACTATATCTACCAAAATACTACTTGAGATATGTTAATACCTTGAAATTTCAGAAGCTTTTATCTACAACTAGCATAAAATTGTTAAAACAGCTAAGTAGATTTGTTTATGAAGTGCTAAAATAGTTTTAGTCCCTGTTAAGTTGTGTGTGTATCTGAATATGTGTATGCCATTCTTGTTAGATTAGTATTGAATACCTCATATGTTGTGTAATGCAAATTGAGAGAACTAAAGTAAACTGTTATGTTATGTTATTATGTCAAACGTAAGAGTAATGGACCGGCACGTCAATATCATCGCCACCAAATCAACTCATATACCCTATTTTCCCGAATAAATAGGTTAGGCTGCGGCTGGATCAAACATATCCTTAATTGATTAATTAATCGGAAAGCATCTATCTTGGAGATTACAGAAACAGAGGTGGATGAGAAGAAGAGGGCATATGCAGATACTGAATTAACAAGGTAAATCTATTAAATGAGGGCAGATACTCCAACTCAGTCACATTTATGATGCTGTCATGCGTCTACATGATTTCCTTAATAGTTTTAGGAGGTTAATGCTCTAGACTTATAATCCAGAGGTCGCCGATTCGATTCTAGCTGATTGTCAAGTGACTGTTCTCTGCTTTGAATTTTACGAAATTATTCCGAAAAAGTCGAAGTACACCTTCATTAAGCTGCGCGTAAACGGTCCCGCAGAAGTTGTTTTTACGAGTAAAACTTCTAACTGGTATATAGAATGCAATTATTGATGACTTATGCTCACAGATCGTCGCTGGATGTACACGCATCGGTACAAGTAAACACCTCTGGGAAACAGTTGTTAATACTGTTTTCGCATCTGCCCTCCAACTCCCAAAGTATAAGCTTCCTCACCGTTAGCAACACATTTTACAATTTATCAATACGTTAAGTATTCCATACATTATCTGGATCGTCACGACGTTTAAGCGCCAAGACGGGGTGTCCTCAATCAGCTGGCAGGGTGAGGTGTGGTCACCAAATAGAATTGGGCCTCACTCAGGGCACACAACTTTAAATCAACATTAAATCAACGTTGATTTCATTCATGAAGTGGACTCAACGTTGATTCAACGTTGAACTTCGTTTAGATATGTTTCGGTACTTTGTGACTCTACAAAACTGTGTCCGTGTCGATCCTTTTTCTGGTACTAACTTGTTGATCTGATGGATCTAATTATTGTAAGGGAGATCAGGCTTGACGAATCGCCAAGGAAAGCCGCATGAAGAGTCAAAGGTGTAAAGCAAACGCTAGACTGCATGGTACATGTGAGAAAAGTTATTTGTTAAGATAACTGGGTATACTTTCAGGAAAGCAGCTACCACTTTCATGTTCGTCTTTGCTCTTAGTAGGGTTCAACTCTTCAAGAATGTGGTTTCCTACGAGATTTTTTCCTGAAGCATCCCTAACGACTTCTATGCTTATGGCGTGAATTTTCCCAATGATTAAAAAGTTATACGGATCACTGACTTCTGCTTTGCATTTATGACTATGACATGTAACTTGCATGACAAATGAATTTTCAACTGTTTGTGTCTATGTAAAGTGCGTTAAACATACGTTGACGTTGACGTCATTGTTGAGATTAATTGTAAATTATCCTCAAACTGATCGTTGAAATAATGATTTATTGTATACATTTCACCCTTTTTTGACTTACATTACTTACATAACAGACAACACTGGATAGTTTTGACTATATATATGTGACCTTGACCTCATTTCAAGGTCATGGTACACAATATAATCCTTGAAGATCACAGTGCTACTGTTGACCATTCTTCTTCTTTGGCTTACTGAGTATCGTCCCCCCCCCCCCGTGACCCAGCTTCCCACTCATATATATTACGTACTTGCATCGCATGAGTCTGCTGCATAATGGAAATGCTGGGTCACGGGGGGAAAGTACTTGTACTTTAATTATAGTGAAGCGTTCTATTTTGGCCGTTTTGACCGGAAGTGTAACTATGGTTTTGCATGTTTAAATGCCAGTCAGGCGTAACAAGAAGAACATTATAGTTTTGTATTGTGATATGCGTGTATTTGCATGCATTTATGACAAAAATGTATGGAATGAATGACTGGTTTCAATACTTTTATTACCTCAAAAGATGACATATGCGAAAGCATTGAATTTAGGGTAGGTAGGGTTAGAATGGATTATCTCCCCATGTCTTTGGGTCTGAATCACAAATGATCTGATTTCATATGGTTTACATATTTGTGGAAGCTCTGCTAAGAAAAATTGCACACTTTATACTTTTGAAAATTCGAATCCGTCGCGCCGGTTTAATGGGGAAAATCCTCGCCTTAATCATAGAAGTCGTTTCAAGTCTTCATGGACAGATAGGGTCACTAATACAGATGTGACTAATAATGAATGTTCCTTTACTTTGTTTTCTTCAGGTTTTTGAGCAGCGGTGTAACAGTGGTCTACAAATCACCACATACCCTCCAGGACACCAGAACTATTCGGAATATTACACAATCAGGAAATCCAACTGTGCATCCTATGATTTTACACGCTGCAAAAAACGGTCTCCCGAGTTGACTGATCTGTGTGTGGTGTATGAAAAGTTAAGGCCAGGCCTAGATTGGAATAATTGCTACGAGCACTCATGGACAACCGAACTTTTTTTTCTAACGGGTGTATGATTTAACGGAGATAATGCTTACTTCCCGCGAACACTTGATCACACCTCTGTTTTGGGGTCCATGTCTGTGTGTCTCGATAAATATAATTGAGCCGCGACACGATAAAATCAACAATGTGGTTGTGCGCCCAGCGCAGACTCAGATCAGCCTGGGCATCCGCCCAGTCTAATCAGAGTCTTTGCTGTCCGCATGGAAGTAGCGTAGACCCTTAACTGCCCTTTGAGCAATTAACAAAGAGTCTGATCCAACTGGGCTGATACCCAGGCGGATGTAAGTCTGACTTGGGCGGACGACCATATTGTTGGTTTTGTCGTGTCGCGGCTCATATTGACTTTGTCAATGTGTCTATGGTAAACAAGTTTTGACTTGTGGTTAAGATAATTTCATTATTTTATTTCCTGTCAACTCTTGAAATTCCTCAAACGACATTTCCTCCAAAACTACTTGGAAATTACCTCAAACAATATGTTCTTCATTTCTTCGATTGACATTTCCTCCAGCAACTATTTAGGGGATACGGTCTTGAAAATTGTCATTTGGGGAGGTATATCATCGGTTTTATGGTCGGCAAAAATTTCGTTTTACGGCGACGCGCCAGCGGAGCCGTAAAACGCAATTTGCGACCATAAAACTGATGTTTTACCTCCCCAAATGACAATTTTCAATACAGTTATCCCCATTCTAATGCACTTTCCTACATTTTCACCTTTCATAATGTACTAGTTTGCATCCGTTTCAAGCGCTGTAAGCAAGTAAAACCAAACGTCAGCCAATGAGAAGCGACGTTACCTAATGACGTCGGGTTTGCGATGGTATATCGCAGAATATACTGTCGCAAAGGACATGGTATGATAAAGCCCATGTGGCCCCCCAGAAAACTCATTTTTCAAAAGTTCTATTTCGATAACTAAAATGCATTTATAGAAAAGTTCTAAACTAAAATGTAACAGCAAATACAAAATCAACCAGTTCTTGCATAAAATATTTGCGTTCTTCATCTTGAACATACTCATACCCCCAGTGGATTCTGATAAAAATGACGAATTTGGTAGCCTTTGCGGTTTTCAAAATATATGAGCCCGGCCTCCAGTACATTTTATATTTTATATGCAGACACAATTTTGATACATTTACATGCCCTGAAAATAATAAATGTGCTGAAGACAGGGCTCTATTTTTATTTTTAACTTTTTGTTACCAAACTGGCAGCGTTCGGAACATTTTCCCTGTTTCTCAACACAAAAATGCCCATATCTCCCCTCATAGACAAAATAAACATATGTTGTGGGTTTTCATTTTCTCAGTTAAAACACAAGGAATAATTTGGTACACATTTCATTTTGATCTGTTGAAAAGTTTTGGTTAGCGTCTCTGGACTTGCAAACTTGAGCGGGTGGGGTACTTTGATAGACCTTGTGCAGTGCACATGTAATTGGCCGTGGTACCAAACGTATAAGCATTTCATCAAAAGCCTATTATCAAGAGTTTTCAAAAGCTATTGTAAATGACTTATTTCTTTAAAGGAAAAATTATTTTACTCATATTTTCTTGCAATTTTCCTTCATATTATTGTTTGGATGTTTGTCCGGATGTTTGTCTGTTTCTTGGCCCACCGGGGTTCAACTGTTGGTCTTAGGGAGAGGAACTCGATAAGCATTTTGCTTTCGTTCCAATCCCTAAGCCTGTACTGTTTATATTTGATTGTGTGTTACTTGTAATTGAGAAAGAATAAATATGTTTAAACCAACTGTTGGTCTTCTTTTGCTCCAGTGCTCCAGTGGTGTTGCTGACGCCCCAGGGATCTCCAGGTGTCTCAACACGTTTTGGCTGTCGAGTCCTCATCCTTGCTTCATCACGGTCTTTTCTTGATTTTAATTGTTGACCGTGATGACCCTCTGATGAGTTAGGGGGCCTCCATACGAACCGAACTACCAACTAATTGTGTGCGCCGCGGCAGAGGGTGAGGGTGAAGGTTTGGGCCCAGCAAAACCGGTTTAAACCCCCAGTAGTTATTACTGACCGTCCCAAGGCGGTACTTTTGTTGCGTTTGCATTTGTTTGATGTTCGGTGCTGTTTAATTTATTGTGTTCTCATTTTAACCCTTCTATAATAAAATAGAAAATAGGTAAAAATAATTGTTAAATGTTTTTCGTATAATTTGCTTAGTCTGTAACCCTTCTGTTGGTCTAAATTATTTAGTTCAATAAAGATAGCTGAGTTGCCACCTATTGGGGAAAGAGCTGCTCACTCGGCTTATCACTTGTAATTTATTGTTTGTTGGGATGTCTTTGTCAATCTTTCCCTTTGATGTTGGGGATAGGGTTTGGGATCTGATTCAGTCAGTTACTGAAGTGTAGTTACTCTTTAAATTTGAACCAACATAGGCATGTCAGAAATCATGTTATTCTGAGAATTAACAAAAGTGAAACATATTATTTCTGTTTATTCCCATAGACACAAATGATAAGCAATAGAAACCATGCAATTTTAAGAGAATTTGAATGGGGGCCAAAAATGGCCCTTATCATACCAGGTCCTTTTTGACGTTATCCAATCAGACGTCGCGTTATATTCGTAAGTGCATTAGAATACGAATTTTCCAAGTGGCTTTGGAGAAAATGTCGTTGAAATGTCGATGGGGTTGTCTGTTTATTTTATGTTCTCAGATTTTGGGGTATTTTTTAACTTTAACATTGTTTTGCAAGGAGACGAAACGGAGAAAATTTTGCATGTTTGTCTTATTCTGTAACACACAATGTAAGTTTTCCTGAAATAATTCGCATGAGCATGCCCCATCGATCAAATATTTTTCATAATTTTTTTCATGAAATAAGATTTTCTTGCATTTTGAAAAAAATGTAAAAAAATACTTATTATCAAGATAAATGCATTGGTTTTTTTACCGGTTTGTTAGCTCACCTGAGCCGAAGGCTCACAAGGTGAGCTTATAGTATAGGCTTGGTCCGTCGTCCGTCCCTGCGTCGTACGTCGTACGTCCACACTTTTAAACATTAATATCTGCTAAAGTAGCTGGCCAATCTTAATCAAATTTTATGTGTAGCATGGTTAGGGTGGGGGATTGATTGGATATAGTTTTGAGACTGATTGGTTTAAAACTGTGGTTACCATGGCAACAGAAAGGTCCCATAGACTTATAATGGGGAAAATGTTGTCCGGGCCCTAGCGTCTTCATTTTTGATCGCAACTTCTTCAAACTTGCAGGTATCCAGGACAGTCAAAACATCTCGGACCAGTTCGAATTTGGGCTAGGTTGGATTATTTTTTACAGAGTAACTTGCCCTTGAGCGATAAAATATTTTCCCATAGACTTACAATGGAGAAAATGTTGTCCGGGCCCTAGCTTGTTCATTTTTGATCGCAACTTCTTCAAACTTGCAGGTATCTAGGACAGTCAAAACATCTCGGACCAGTTCGAATTTGGGCCAGGTTGGATCATTTTTTTCAGAGTTACTTGCCCTTGAGTGATAAAATATTTTCCCATAGACTTACCATGGAGAAAATGTTGTCCAGGCCCTAACTTCTTCATTTTTGATCGCAACTTCTTCAAACTTGCAGGTGTCAAGGACAGTCAAAACATCTCGGACCAGTTCGAATTTGGGCCAGGTTGGATCATTTTTTTCAGAGTTACTTGCCCTTGAGTGATAAAATATTTTCCCATAGACTTACCATGGAGAAAATGTTGTCCAGGCCCTAGCTTCTTCATTTTTGATCGCAACTTCTTCAAACTTGCAGGTGTCAAGGACAGTCAAAACATCTCGGACCAGTTCGAATTTGGGCCAGGTTGGATCATTCATTTTAGAGTTACTTGGCCTTGAGCGATAAAATATTTTCCCATAGACTTACCATGGAGAAAATGTTGTCCGGGCCCTAGCTTCTTCATTTTTGATTGCAACTTCTTCAAACTTGCAGGTATCCAGGACAGTCAAAACATCTAGCACCAGTTCGAATTTGGGCCAGGTTGGATCATTCATTTCAGAGTTACTTGCCCTTGAGCGTTAAATATTTTCCCATAGACTTATAATGGGGATTATGTTGTCCGGGCCCTAGCTTCTTCATTTATTATCACAACTCCTTCAAACTTGCAGGTATTCAAGATAGCCAAAACTTCTCGGACCAGTTCGAATTTGGGCTAGGTTGGATCATTCTTTTTAGAGTTACTTGCCCTTGAAAGATAAAATATTTTCCCTTAGACTTATAATGGGGAAAATATTGTCTGGGCCATAGCTCCTTCATTTTTGTTCGCAGCTCCTTGAAACTTGCAGGTATTCAGGATGGCAAAGACATCGCGGACCTTTTCGTATGTGGGCCAGGTTGGATTATTATCCCCTCGCACAACGAACTTGTGGAGGGGATATAGGGTCTGTCCTATATGTACGTTTGTACGTATGTTAACCATTTGTCATCGCTCTAGCTACCTCATTTATTATATACTTTTGATATAAGTTCACACAAATATTGGGTATGACATTACCTCGAACGAGTTTGCATTTCAGCATGATGGGGTCATGGTCAAGGTCACAGTGGCTATTTTTAGAAAAATTTTGTTATCACTCAAGCGCCTTCATTTGTGGACCGATTTCGATTTAACTTCACACAAGTGATAAGTATGGCAATATCTTAGACAAGTATGCATTTCAGTGTTCTGGGGTCAAGGTCAAGGTCACAGTGGCTATTTTCAGAAAAAACATTGTCATTGCATTAGCGCCTTCATTTATGGACCAAATTCGATTTAATTTCACACAAGTGATTGGTATTACAATATCTTGGACAAGTTCGCATTTCAGCGTTCTGAGGTCAAGGTCAAGGTCACAGTGGCTACTTTAAGAAAACTTTGTCATCGCTCTAGCGCCTTCATTTATGGGCCAATTTTGATTAAAACTTCACAAAAATGTTTAGTATGACAATATCTTGAATAAGTTTGCGTTTCAGCATCCTAAGGTCAATGTCAAGGTCACAGTGGCTATTTTTGGAAAAACTCTGTCATCATTTGAGTGCCTTCATTTATGGAATGATTTCGATTGTACTTCACAAAAGAGATAAGTATGGTAATATCTTGGACAAGAACGCATTTTAGCGTTCTGGGGTCAAGGTGAAGGACACAGTGGCTATTTCTAGAAAAAACTTTGTCATCGCTGTAGCATCTTCATTTAAGTAAAAAGTATGCAAAGACCAGGAACTGAAACAATCAAAATCCAAATCCAGCCCTCAAACCATAGTTGGAAACAACTAAGATTACAAATTATCAAGATACAGAGAACATATGGCCAACCGAGTGAGCAGCTTGTTCCCAAAAGGTGGCCACTCAGCAACCCAAACCGAACCAAAAATAATAAGAACATACATAAGGAAAACCTCACAGAAACTCCGACACCAAAAACAGGCAACAGAGAACCACAACAGAACTACCACCTTGGAACGGTCAGTAATGAATTACTGGGGGGCTTAAATCGATTTTACAGGCCCAACCTCACCCTCAGTTTCTGAAGTGGTACAAAACATTTAGTTGGTAGTTCGGTTCGCATGATAAGGACCAGGTTTGATTTAATTTCACACAAGTGATTGGTATTTCAATATCTTGGACAAGTTCGCATTTCAGCATTCTGAGGTCAAGGTCAAGGTCAAGGTCACAGTGGCTGTTTTTAGAAAAACTCTGTCATCCCTCTAGCTCTTTCATTTATTGACCGATTTTGATTAAAACTTCACACAAATGTTTAGTATGACAGTATCTAGAACAAGCTCGCATTTCAGCATCCTTAGATCAATGTCAAGGTCACAGTGGCTATTAATAGAAAAACTTTTTCATCGCTCTGGTGCTTTCATTTATGGACCATTTTCGATTTAACCTCACACAAGTGATAAGGATAGCAATATCTTGGACAAGTTTGCGTTTCAGCATTCTGGGGTCAAGTTCAAGGTCTTAGCAGCTATTTTTTAAAAACACTTTGTCATCGCTCAAGTGCCTTCATTTATGGACAGATTTTTTTATGCCCCCGTGACGATAGTCAAGGGGCATTAAGATTTGCCTCTGTCTGCCGTCTGACCATCTGTCCATCCTTTTGTCATTTTTTGTGGTATAGAGTTTGTGTAATCAACTTCTACAGTTTTCAACGGATCTTTTTCTAACTTTACATGCATGTTGTGGACATATTTGACAGTTTCAAACTATCAGGTTTGTTCAGTTGATGATCCTCATTTTACCTTTGACCTTTTACTCAGGTGAGCGGCTAAGGGCCTCATGGCCCTCTTGTTTTAAATATCCTATATTATAGATTATGTGAATTGAAGAAATGAAATTGCATTCACATGCTAGAAGTATGAATTTAAATAGAAACTGTGTAAAATAAAGTATGTAGAAATATAAAATTTTCATTTCTTTTTTGGAAAACGAAATGGTATTATAATAACTATTTTTTTCTTATCAAAATGTTTTATAGCCTGTGGGTTATTAGACTGGTAAAGTGGTTTGAATGCCCCGCCAATATTCTTATTTAGTATCCAATAAACTACCTTAAAGGCCCCATTGCTCTATCAGCATGAAATATTTTATCGTGAGGTATCGCTGCAAACTTCTCACTACAGTTTCACCATTGATTATTATCTCGATTGGGCGGCTTTGAAAAATCGAAACGTCCTTGAGTTGCCCATAAAATAGATTTGAAAAATAACTAGGTTATTTTAGTTGCCAACTAAAATGACCTACTTTCGATTTCACAAGCTTTATTTCATGGTAAAAACACAAGGTACATCAGGTAAAAATACAAGGTACAGGCGTTTTAACAGGTGATAAAAATACAATGTACAAAAATATTAAGCAAGGATCCCACTGATAGTGCCGCTTTTGCATTATTTCATTACTTAACGGGGAACCAGACACGAAAACCGTATTTTTATGGAGAGACTTATTATTTTTCCAAAATACCTTGTTCCTCCTCTTTTGCCAGTCATATTATACAAAAAAGCACATCAACCGACATATTTTCATCAATTCTGAAGGCTGTACAGGTTTCATACTGATTTGTATTTTGACGATGTTTACCATTGGTAGGACTATGGAGACTTTAAGTCAGTAAACATACTGTAAATGCTAGTCATCCTGCATATTCGCTCAGACTTCGCCCTTCTTTCTGTAGATGTTTTGTAATCTTAATATTGTTCATGTAAACAGGGAAGCCTTTCATTAATACATGTACGTGTGGATGGGCTTGGTGATCTGAGTCTTCTCTTTTCTCACATGCTATAGGTAACATTCTCCTGCTACTTCAAATTCATAAAAAAACTACCGAAGACGAGAAAGGAAATATGGATATTTATCATGTAGCACTATAAAAAAACTTGCATGTTTGCAATGAAGGACGTCCTAACTGAGATCATTCATTTCCTTATGATGAACTAGTACACTTTCAAGGGAATGGGATGGAATGGAGGTCGGGAAAAATTATGCACATTTTTTTCTTCATTTTGGTCCCTTTTCTCAGAGATGATCACCTCTTAAAGGATAGAGTTTGCCCGAGAAGTAACCCTTTCTTTTAACAGGTGATCCCCTATTGAACGGGGCAGAATGTTGTTGCCCTTGAAGCAAACAGGAAGTCACAAAAAGTGTTCTCCTTTGCAAAGAGGCCAGAAAAACATGAAGGAGTGCCCACTCAACTTAAGTTGACAACTCGACAATCACGTGAAAAGCAAACAAAAAGGTCTGTATGAGTACTAGTATACATGTGAACTTGAAATAACAGGTCTTTTTCAACTTTTCATTCATATCAGGACGGCGGGAGGGTGATAATGATAGCCTTTGCGCAACGGAACACCGTTTACGATTTTGGAAAGGGCTCGCTTTGAATCCGGACAATTAGCTTTGCAAGTCAGCTCGTCACTGAGTTACCGGGGCTCAAGTTACAAAAAAGATGCTAATGACAGCAACAGACTGCAAATGCACGGTGCCAAAATGATTTGGCTGCCATAGTTATAAAAACATATACAAGAGTAGTAGATTCTGCATTTCAGAAGAAGTTTTTGTATTGCTGGTTGGCTGTTTGGGATTTTACGACTCTGTGAGACAATATTTCAGTCTGCGTGGAGCGTTTCTCAACAAATGGACGGACGCTCGGCGTCCCGTTACTGCGGCTATGGATTCGTTCCGCTGAGGTGCGGGGGCAACGTCGATATGAGAATTGAAATACTACTAGCGTTTCTCATAGAAAGAGGGAGGCAGGCGCATGATGGTATATGCGAAAGAGAGAAACAGCAACATTACTCCGCACCTACTGCAAGCAAAACAGACTCTTGTTCTTCAATTTATGTCCGTGTAAAATCAGACTCCTAAAAGCCACAAGAAACAAAATAAAGTACATGTATCTAGGTTTATTTAGTTTGTTCAGCAAGCGAAATTATATGTCTTTATCATATGACGTCGCATCTGAGAGTGTAATAAAGCCATGCATTAAAAACGATAATCCACTAGTGGATTAAATATGCAAATTAGGCCGTAACGTTATACGTTGACGTCCATTAATACGTCGCGTTTTCTAATGGCGAAATCGTGACGTTTTAGTGCAAAGTTTGCTAAAAATGCGATTTTAGTGTCATATGATAAATAGAATCTTGCATTCGTGCTCCTGTATTATTGACTCGCATCTTATCTTTTTCCCCAACTCGTTTAATAAATTCAATAATACATGAGCACTCATGTAAGATCCTCTATATACTTACATCTCCCAGTTATTAACGCCATTTGTACAAAGGGAGTCAATTACTCTGATATCCTGTTTGATACGCCGGACAAAAGAGCACTTTCTAAATGCAGTCCACTCTTAAAGATTAAAAGTTGATCACCCACTGAGAAGAATTTGTTTCCACTGAAAGTACTCTCATTCACCATAATGTGCTACACTGCCACGCCCTTTAGCACTAACATTAGGCACAACATTACTGGACACGCTTTCTGGCGCCGGATTTTAGCAGATCTTTATTGACCACGCCCTCTAGCTCCGTTTTTTTGGCAGAACTTTATTTTCAGAATAACGTCAACCGTTAAGTGACCGTAAGGGTGAAAAGTGGAAAGATTACTATACGCCTGCCACTCACATATATATGAGCCGCGTCATGACAAAACAAACAAAGTGGCAAGCGCACCCAGCAAAGACTCAGATCAGTTTGGGCATCCGCTAGATGATCTAAGTTTGAGTCCTGGCTGGCGCACGTGCCATTTTGATTGCTTTGTCATGTCACTTAAGGTGTACAGCTACACCTACATATTTTTAAACCGTTATCCAAAGGAGAACAGTTTCTATGACATCCTGTTTCCTTCCATCAGCGATGAGGCGACTCCGAAATGGGTCTATTCTTAAAGAAAAGAATTTGCTCCTAGGAGAGTAAATTCTTTTCTATAATAGTTGACCCCCTTAGACACGGAGGACAAAAGACAGAGATGCTACCCCTGAATTTGTACCCATTCGAAAATCAGTCAAACCTCAGTTCCAAATTGAGTTTGAGTACTGAAACAAAGCAGATTCTGGCCGGAATATCTGTTGAAGTTTGTTAAATCTTAAACTTAATCATATAATATTTCCAGGCTTCTGTATCACAGGATCCAGATATTCCATGTATATACCTGAATGTGTTAGCACAACTTAATAAAATAGCCCTATCCGATGGGTCATTCAGAGAAATAAAGCTTAACATTGTTACTCCTCTTTTGGGGAGCGTAGTGGCGCAATCGGTTAAGCTCATGTCTCTGAATCGCTAGGCGGAGTTGTCGTAGTCGGCGTGGGTTCGAGTCCCAGTGGGTACTTCTTCATTTCTCAATTAATATATATATATATATATATATATATATATATATATATATATATATATATATATATATATACACGGAAACGTTTTCCCGCCACCCTTATATTACCTATACGAACGTTTATTACATACTTATATAAATATATTCCAATATTGAGAGTTTATAAACTAAACATATATTCCTCGCCACTGTCTGTACATCAAAAACTGATATAATAATACATAAAAGCCGGGCCGCGTAGCGCAGTCGGTAGGGCGTCTGACTTATAAGCCAGAGGTCCTGGGTTCGATACCCGGTCCGACTACTTACTTTCATTTCTCCTTCCGCTGATTCAAGAAGGGCAGCTGGCAGTTCCTGGTGAAAGTAAGTTCACTTAGTACTGGTTAACCGCTTAGGAGGTCTAAGCCTGCCCAAGAATAGTGTGGTTAGGTTTAACTGACCGTCCCGGCATGACCATAGCTGTTTACAGTGGACACAAAATAACACAAAAACACATATATATAATACGAAAACACTCTATGGATGCACAAATATATTTGATATATTTTATTCCTAATTATGACAAACCGGTTTCATGAATTTAATCAATTTTCAAAGTCTTTTAAGAACTACACCGTTAACTGAGTTGTAACAATGATAACGTTATGTTGCTAAGGAAGTTAACGTAACGTAACGTTATCAACTTCCTTCCGGTTAATATATGATGTATAATGCATTTAAAGCAGGGAATTGAGTTTAGGTAAAAACGTTCGAATAAAGAACTTCTCTGTTTCTTTCCTTTTGATTATGCTTTCGATTTTCATTTGAAAAAAGGGAAATATAAAATATTTCGGTTCCAGCAAATTAACACACTTTGCAAACTGGTGCTTATCAGGCTTCGGCATGCTAAACATAAAGCGCAAATGAGACTCTGACCAGGCTGCGCCGATGCCCAGGCTGATCAGAACCTTGCGTACGGAGATTCTTTGGATTTTTTTTTCATTTTCTTTTTATTTGTAAACAGCAAAATTACTTTACTGTGCGGATGGGCAGATAAGCGCTTATTAAGCTAGATGCTCATCCTTTTTAGGCATTGATGAGCATATTCAATCATAAACTAAGCAGAAAAAAAATAAAACAATGAATTGTATTTTTTTTTCAAGCATAATAGTGGTTAGCAGATTACATTTAGTCATTTACAATTAAAAGTGTTGTCTATTCATAATGTTGAAAGGTCCTAGTCGAAAAGGGATTAGCAGTCCCGCGTTACGTTCTTTTATGTAGCCTGATTATTCGGGTTGATGCGTCGCTTTAATCCAGAAATAAAAGATGAAATAGATAAAGATGAAAATAAAAATTTATACAGTAATGTTCTAATATTGGTTTCTTAAATAAATGAATAGATAAGATGTTTAAGCCGACAAATATTACTCTAAGAATCCAGCACCTACATGTTTATATGCGGACTTAGAAAATTTCGCTGCTTGTTCTTTTCTGTTGATGAAACGCCGTGGAACTTGATTTTCTGAAGGATTTGGAAGCAAGAAGATCAAAACTCACATTTATGAATTATACATCAATGTAAAGCTAGGAAAGCAATAGGAGTATTTATAACAGGAAAAAATATCACATTTTAACAGAAAAAATGTTTTGATTGCTAAAAATGAGAAACATTGCGTTTCAGCCAACTCTGCCTATCTTCCTTGCCGAGCTGCTACCCAGACTCTTAATACCTATAGGGCTGTAGCTCACCTGACACCTTCTGTCAACAGACACAATTTGTCATTTCGCTCATTTGTTACAACTTTGAAACCAGTAGCTTTAATTTTAAAATCTCAGTGACCTTGAGCAAAGTTAAAAAAAATGACCTTGACCTTTGATGACCAGGTCTTCATGTATTCATTTAGTTAACCATATTTTCCAATTATTATATCTAGACTTAAAAAAGTTCCGTAACATCAACTGTTAAAGCATTTCCCCAACATACCAAAGTTGACCTTGCTATAAATCAGGTCAGGGTCAATGCGCCGTCATGATTTGTACAAACTATCATGGGCCCCGAGTCCTCAATGCTATTTACCATGCCACGAGGTCATTGTGCCTTTGGTTCTGGAGAAGTAGATTTTTGAAGGAGTTTTACCACATATGTCGTAGACTTGAATGGTTTCTGAGAAATCAACTGCTTAAGCATTTTCCAATGCATCAAAATTGACCTTGCCATAAATTAGGTCACAGTCAATGCACAGTCCTGATTTGTATATGATGGGCCCAACTTCCAAATGCTACATACCAAGTTTCAAGGTCAAAGGCCTTTTAGTTCTAGAGAAGATGATGTTTGAAGGTGTTTTACCATATATGGACATGGCAGCCATCTTGGTCAGGTGACCCAGATCCTGGGAACCTACTTTCATTCCAACATCCCCACTAAGACTCCATATGAAATTTGGCTTCAATCTTCCCAGTGGTTTCATAGGAGAAGATATTTGAGAATCTAGACAACAGATGGACAGGCTAACAGAATAACCTTGACATTTGGTGACAGTATCGTCATCTGGTCATTCACCATATGATTCAAATATTGTACCTTAGACTTGAATACTTTCTGAAAAATCCACTGTTTAAGCATTTTCCCATATAAAAGCCTAACATACCATAGTTGAAAGTGTCATAAATTAGGTCAAGGTCAACGCAAGGTCATCATTTGTATAAACTATGATGGGCTCGAGTGCCCAATACTACGTACCAAGTTTCAATGTCATAGGCCTCAGATTTTTGAAAGGTTTTTACCATATATGGGCGTGGTGGTCATCTTGGTCATGTGACCCAGACCCGGGGTATAAACTTTCGTTCCCCCATCCCACTGAGACTCCATATGAAATTTGGCTTCAATCAGCCCAATGGTTTCTGAGGAGATGTTTGAAAATCTTGATGACGGAAGGGCTGACAGAATGACCTTGACCTTTAGTGACATAATATCTTCAGCTGTTCATTTAGTTGACCTTATATACCAAATATTGTACCTTAGACTTCAATAGTTTCTGAGAAATCCACTGTTTAGGCGTTTTCCCATATAAAAGCCTAAGGTACCGAAGTTGACCCTGTCATAAATTAGGTCAGGGTCACTGCACTGTCATCATTTGTACAAACTATGATGGGCCTGAATGCCCGATGCTACATACCAAGTTTCAAGGTAATAGGTCTTTTGGTTCTGGAGAAGAAGACTTTTGAAGGGTTTTTACCATACAAGGACCTGGCGGCCATCTTGGTAATGTGACCCAGATACCGTGAACAAACTTTCATTCCTCCAACCAGGGTAGACTCCATATGAAAATTGACTTCAAGCGGCCCAGTGGTTTCAGAGGAAAAGATGTTTGAAAATCTTGACGACGGACGGGCTGAAAGAATAACCTTGACCTTAAGTGACATTATATCTAGTTGACCATATATACCAAACATTGTACCTTAGACTTAAATAGTGTCTGAGAAATCCACTGTTTAAGCGTTTTCCCATATAAAGCCTAATGTACCGAAGCTGACCGTGTCATAAAATAGGTCAAGGTCACCACACTGTCATCATTTGTATAAATGATGATTGGCCTGAATGCCCGATGCTACATACTAAGTTTCAAGGTCATAGGCCTTTTGGTTCTGGAGAAGAAGATTTTTGAAGGGTTTTACCATGTATTGGCATGGCGGTCATCATGGTCATGTGACCCGGATTCCCCCAACAATTTTTCGTTTCCCCATCCTAGGTAGGCTCCACATGAAATTTGACTTCAAGCGGCCCAGTGGTTTCAGAGAAGATGTTTGAAAATCTTGACAACGGAAGGGCTGACAGAATGACCTTGACCTTTAGTGACATAATATCTTCAGCTGTTCATTTAGTTGACCATTTATACCAAATATTGTACCTTAGACTTAAACAGTTTCTGAGAAATACACTGTTTAGGCGTTTTCCCATATAAAAGCCTAAGGTACCGAAGTTGACCGTGTCATAAAATAGGTCAAGGTCGCCACATATTCATCATTTGTACAAACTATGATGGGCCCGAATGCCTGATGCTACATACCAAGTTTCAAGGTCATAGGCCTTTTGGTTCTGGAGATGAAGATTTTGAAGGGTTTTTACCATATATGGGCGTGGCGGCCATCTTGGTCATGTGACCCAGACCCCGGGTATAAACTTTCATTCCCCCATGCCACTGAGACTCCATATGAAATATGGCTTCAATCGGCCCAGTGGTTTCAGAGGAGAAGATGTTTAAAAATGTTGACGACGGATGGACCGACTGAATGACCTTGACCTTTAGTGACATAATATCTTCATTTGTTCATTTAGTTGACCATGTATACCTAGTATTGTACATTAGACTTAAATAGTTTCTGAGAAATCCGCTGTTCAAGCGTTTTCCCATATAAAAGCCTAATGTACCAAAGTTGACCGTGTCATAAATTAGGTCAAGGTCAACGCAAGGTCATCATTTGTACAAACTATGATGGGCCCACATGCCCAATACTACATACCAAGTTTCAAGGTCATAGGCCTTTTGGTTCTGGAGAAGAAGATTTTGAAGGGTTTTTACCATATATGGGCGTGGCGGCCATCTTGGTCATGTGACCCAGATACCCGGAACAAACTTTCGTTCCTCCGACCTATGTAGGCTCCATATGATATATGGCTTCAATCGGTCCAGTGGTTTCAGAGAAGAAGATGTTTAAAAATGTTGACGACGGACGGACGGACGACGGACGGACGGACGACGGATGCCTGGCTATACTAAAAGCTCACCTATGAGCCTAAAAGCTCAGGTGAGCTAATAATATCTTAGTTTAAGTTTCAGATCAGCATGCACTTCGGCGCAGCCTGATCTGTCCCGCAAGCGCATTGTGGGCTTTGCGCTGACTGCTGCAGGCAGAGAAAGGCTGACCGTTTAAAACAAAGAAAAAGAATCTTCTATGGAAAAAAAATAAATGAAAAATACATGTTTGACGATAATTGCAAACTCTGTCTTCAAATTCAAGTGGCAAATGCCTCAAGTGCCTTAATTTTTTTCACATTCTGAATAACATAAAATGATGACCTAACTGTTTTAAAGCAATATCATTCCTTCTGTATATAAAAATTAATTTCAGTAAACCTGCATATCTAAAAATCTCTTTAAAACACAAATGTGAATTTTCAACAGTGTATGCTAAACAAGAGTGTCGGATAAGGGACGGCATGGCAGGCCATCGCCGGTCCAATATTAATGATTCCTAGCGTAAAAGCGAAAGAAACGAGGACAAAGAGAGAGAGAGAGAGAGAGAGAGAGAGAGAGAGAGAGAAAACGGACACTTTCACAGCTCGCAGTTTTGCACAGCCACAACAGGTGTCATGTTGGATCACATGTTAATTGCTTCAGGCAAAAAGGATTACCGATGACAGCTGTACACGGGTGTCAAAGAAGACGTACTTTCGCACCTGACTATCATCAAACTGTAGCTTATAAGATAATACACTAAATTATGGCTAAAAGAAAGTCGGATGTCAAGCCCAAATGCAAATAGCATCGTGTTAAAATGTATCTAACGACATGTGCGAGCAGGAGTCTTCCATATCAGCGTGTGCATCCGTGCAGCCTGTTCAGACTTTTCCCTTTTCACCAATACAATGTATGAATCCCATGAAGAGTAATGGTTTTGATTAGTCTGGACTGATGCGCTATTTACAATACATTTATGGTGTAAGATACCTTTCAATTTCAAGTTCTTATGGTCAGTTACTTGACACGGTCCATGATGGGAAAAAAAGAGACGTTATGAGCTAATTTTGAGCAGTTAGTGAGAGGTCGGCACGCTTTTTGGCTAATTATTTTCACAGTTTTCAGACCAGTAAAATTAAACCATTCTTGGTTGTCGGCAAAATCTCATTAAATATAATTTGAAAATAGAACAATGTCACAAAAAATAAATAAATAAAGGAGCGCGCTGCAATTAATTTAACAGAACAAAATAAGTCTTTTGTCATGTAAATGATTTATTTAAAATCAAAGAATCGTTTACGTGTTAATTTAATAGAACTTGATTGTGTGCAATTATGGGGAAAGTACATGAATAAATAAATAAATAAAAGTTTCAGACAAGTTTCAACCGTATTTCTCTTGTCATTTAGCACCGCGATGACTTTTTACCCAGTTACATAGGCGACTAACACCGACTGCAGTAGTAGAAAAAGAAGGGTAGTGTATTTCACTTTTAAAAACGACTAATCTATCTATCTATCTATGGTTATTCACTACGGACGGCGAAAAATATGCTGAAAAGCTGTAAATATTTTGTTTACTATTAGTTGATTGTTGTACATGTATGTCATACCTACTTTT
Organism: Ctena decussata; assembly: GCA_963989385.1. Taxonomy (NCBI): domain Eukaryota; kingdom Metazoa; phylum Mollusca; class Bivalvia; order Lucinida; family Lucinidae; genus Ctena; species Ctena decussata. The sequence continues at coordinate 3,513,667 of OZ022502.1, read as the reverse complement.
ATTAAAAAATGGCGGCATTTTCCGCACGTTCTTATCTTTACCTCGTCAAATATGCACACAGTTTTTAGCATTAAAACCACCTTTGAAATTTCAGTCCAAAGCGTAAGATATTACTATAATGACAAAATATGATTCGAATTAAAACATGCTGGTAAAAATGGCAAGCTCATGAGTGGGAACGAGCACCCGAGAAACCAACAAACTGGCATGTCAGCCAGGCGTAGACACAGATCAGCCGCATATACGACTTTTACTGTACCATCACGATAATTGAGGAAAATCTACTCTTGTCAAATATGCCAGTCGAGAAACATACTTGACTGCATTAACCAGTTGAGCAACGTCATGAGAAAACCGGTTTTATCATGCAAGCAGTAAAGGCGCAGATCAGACTGTGCATCTGATAGCACCATTGTTGTTCGCTGCTAAAAAGGTTTAATATCTCCTGTATTTTTATACAGGGAGTGGGGGGCACCAAATGAGTCACCGCATGACATTTCCTACTATTATACATGGGCGCCCAGCCAAGACTCAACTCAGCCTGCGAATCCGCGCAGTATGATGATCTGAGTCTTCGAAATGTCATGCGCTCGATTAAATTACAATCGGAGCACCATTGGAACAACATTAACGCGCGCACAGCAATGTTGCAAAAGATCTAAAACACGAAAAAATGTCCGAGACGAAAAAAAGTCTAGCCTTAGACAATGCATAAAAGAATGCAAAGGGACTTGATATTACAAAATGAAAACAGACAACCCCATTTCAAGAAAGCTTAAAGAGACATATTTTACAGATTATATAGATTTATTTAAGCCTAAACTTTATCGAACGCTTTAGTGAATTTTCATTATTTGTCAAATATATTAGAGACGTTATTTTAACTCAATCTATTAACGTTGTTACTATGACGCCAACGGCATTATTGTTCATTCCTTGACGATATATTGAAGTAGTGAAACGCGTTGAAATAAAACAATGTAATATCTGGCTATTCCTCTTTTTGTTTCACTCCTACATTTCCTGTGTTGTGGATAGACAGTCAATATATATATTGAGTCCGATTTCACAGTAACGTATGATTGGAGACGACACTAGCAACGTGGCGTTCTTGTCGCATGCGCCGTAACGTCTACTTCCGCTCATTACAGTACAATATACTGTCACATTAATATCTTTACAGTATAGTGTAATAATGGCGTATAGTTTATAGAGTAAGTTGTTATTAAATAACGATATGCGTTGATGGTACAGATTAGGAAGACCTGTTTAGCTCAGGTTTAAGGAAATTAAATACTCTAGATCTGTATCTTAATTTTTTTACTATGCAGTATATTTACTAGTATAATTAATGATGAACTAAAAGAAAATAAAAAAAAAACTAAGAGAACTTAAGCGGAAATACTATAAAATGTGTCAATCGGATTTAGGGACAAGAAAATTAAAAATAAAAATAATAGAAATAATAATATCTATCGATGGTTGCGATTTGTCAATTTTTATTAAAACAATTTAGAGTTAGATTTAAATAAAGAACTTTCTCTCTTTCGAAAAGAATATTATTGAGAATAATAGTAATTTTCAAACGATAATTTACTCCGAGCTCATGAAATCTAAACGAAAACACTACGAATAGATAAAACATTGGTCTTGAAGCTCTTAAGACATAGGAATAACTGATACAAATGAAAAACATTTTTGATCTCTCTCTCTCTCTCTCTCTCTCTCCGGCGCACAAACAGCATGTTATCTTTAATTGTCACCACAGGACACCAGTGGCGGTTTTTGAACTATGATAAGACGTCCTTGATCAGATATCCATCGAAGACAGCGAAAATCCTATTATACAATAGGGAACAAATATTCCATAACATTGGCTACAGACTCAGATAATTTTTATTGAGTATCTATTAAAGAAATTTAAAGAGTAACTACACTTCAGAAAGTGACTGAATCAGATCCCATACCCTATCCCCAACATCAAAGGGAAATATTGACAAAGACATCCCAACAAACAATAAATTACAAGTGATAAGCCGAGTCAGCAGCTCTTACCCAAGTAGGTGGCAACTCAGCTATCTTTATTGAACTAAATAATTTAGACCAACAGAAGGGTTACAACAGACTAAGCAAATTATACGAAAAATATTTAACAACTATTTTTACCTATTTTCTATATCTATTATAGAAGGACTAAAATGAGAACACAATAAATTTAACAGCACCGAACATAAAACAAATGCAACCGTATATATTGTATTTTGTGAATGCGAGATCTAACAAGTTAAGCACAGTTTATTGCTAACAATATTGAATTTCGCATTTCATCTCTTTGTGTAAGCATTTAGCTATATCCTAAAACAAGTAAATGCCACCTAAAATGTTTATTTTAAATCAGTTTATAAAATTCTATAATAGAGCTAAGCCAGTAGTACTTTTTGAATGTTACATGAAGTTCAAAAGCTTGAACTTTTAAAATAAGAAAGAAGGAAAAGAAAATTCAACGATTCACTGCCATTTATTCAGTCATTCATTCATTCATTTAATGGTTTGTTTGTCCGTTCGTTCATTCGTTGTATTTTCCATTTCCCTTTATTACACACTGGATCTAAAAATATTTTGTCATGCTGTGTAAAGTAAAAAAAAATCATATGTGATAAAATCATATGAGTTTCCTGTCTTCCTAAACAGCGCAAATAATTTATTCTGACATGAAAGCTACACTAAACGTGCTGTGGTTGTAGATTAAATCACAGTAAAGCATTCAGTATTCCTGAGTGGCTGATAAGCACTGTTATCCACAGGAACTGTATAGTTCCAGTAAAACGATTGGCTTGATACAGATCATTTAAACAGTAACCAACCAATAAGCAGACAACAAGCTACAAAGAAACCCCATACAGGTATTCATGCAGCGGTGCCCATTCAGCTTGACTATATAGAACTTCAAACTGGTATCAAACTTTTAGTTATGGGTAACTTAATTTAACAATGTAAGTCACAGACGATTGTAACGGTCGGTGTAATCAATTCAAGATGTAATCAATTAAAGCTTTTGAAAAAAAATCCGAGATGGCTGAGAATAGGTATTACCACAAAATTACAGGACAGTATCATAAGTTTTTTAAGATGGAATCTGCCTGCATTGTGTGAAAACATTGTTTTAATGTGCATTGATTATAAAAAATGAATGCGTATTTAAAGCTAGGCAGTCGGTTAATTTTTTTTTTCATTTTAAAAAACTTGCGGTACTATCCCGAACTTTTACGGTAAAGTCATTGGCAGCCAGGTGCCAGGTGTTTTACCGTAAACCCTTTGTGACTTTGCAACAGTTTAAGTATGCAACTAGAAAATTGTGTCTGTTAGACACGAATGATGCCCTCGTGCAGTGCTTGTCACAGTATAGTGTACCTCTACGCACAAACACTATCTACAAAGACTCAATTGACAATCTTACCCAAAATAAATAATTTCGAAAGGCTGTAATTCTGTCAAAATTAATCTTATTTTTATCAAAACGCCACATACACATTTTCATTATGCCCCCAACATGTCTACACAGTTTGAAAAGAACCCATTGAAAACTTTAGGAGGAGTTATTACTGCAAAAAGCTGCCCAAAATGACTAAGTTTGAATGGTCGTAGTTCCATCAAAATCAATTTATTCTCCATCAAAAACCCACATGCATATCTTCATTATGCACTTAACAAGTATGCAAAGCTTGAAAAAGATCCACTTCAAACTATTGGAGTAGTTGATTACACAAACTCCATACCCTATAATTAAAAAGACACCCAAAATGACTAAGTTTAAAATGCTGTAATATTTCCTGTCAAAATTATCTTTTTCTCTATCTTTTCCACCTGCACATCTTCATTATGTCCACAACAAGTATACAAAGTTTGAAAAAAAGTTCCGCTGAAAACTGTGGGAGCAGTTGATTACACAAACTCCATACCCTACAATGCAAAAAAAAAACTGCCTGTAAATACGAAGTTCCTGTGAAAATAAATTCCAGCTCCATCAAAATCCCACATGCACATCTTCAATATGTCCACAACATGTATGCAAAGCTTGAAAAAGAGCCATTAAAAACTGTGGGAGGAGTTGATTACACAAACTCTATACCATAAAATGTGACGAACGGACATACGGACAGACGGACGGACAGACAGACAGGTGCAAATCTTAATGCCCCCTGACTGTCCTTACGGGGGCAAAAAAGAGATAGTTGCCGGGTGTGATATTGGGCGACGGGCTTGGACGTTAGCGTCTTGACACAAATAATAAGAACCTTTTAAGTTAAACGAACTAAACAATCGGTGCTGTGGAGATAGGATGACTAGAAAAATAGAATCTATCATTGGTCTCCGATGCGGACAGGGAAATCCCAACCCGAAAGCACAAGGGCTGTGTCGGAAACGAGGCTTGTCGAATTTCCGACACACCCTTTGTGCCCGAGGGTTGGGATTTCTCTGTCCGCATCGGAGACCAAAGATTGATTATTTTTCTTACCTACGATAATAGTTATACTCCACCTTCCATTCCATTCATTTTACAAGCTTTGTACACATGAATTTTTAAAATATAGCCCATATCTTGACCAAGTCCAGACTTCAATTCATACTACCCTCAAAAACAGAGTTTTTTGAAGTCCATAGGGAACAAATTCACCAAAATTTTCGATTTCGCCAATTCATGATTTTTTTTTTAAAAATTCTTAGTGTCTTAGCTTCTTCGGTAAAATTTCGACCTAGAAATACCGTTAAATTTAAATCTTAAATTTTATTCAGAAACCGGAAGTGTGCGAAATGGGTGACAATTTCCGGTTGCAATATGGACTAACCAGGTTCTATAGGGTATGGTATTGTAGGCCAAGAATTAAAAAGGTACATACACTGACTACAACTTGATGTTTTAGACGATTTTTGAAATCCGCTGTCATTTGTCGGAAAATGCATTTTCTAAAATTGCGTTGATACTACGTCTCTTAAGAATCTCGACTTTTTAGTGTTATTGATTTGGTGGACCACACTGTTCATATTTGCACTAAAAGTAAAAAGTATGCAAAGACCAGGAACTGAAACAATCAAAATCCAAATCCAGCCCTCAAACCATAGTTGGAAACTACTAAGACCACAAACAACCAAGACACAGAGAACATATGGCCAACCGAGCGAGCAGCCCGCCCCCAAAAGGCGGCCACCCAGCAACCCAAACCGAACCAAAAATAATAAGAACATACATAAGGTAAAACATCACAGAAACTCTGACACCAAAAACAGGCAACAGAGAACCACAACAGAACTACCGCCTTGGAACGGTCAGTAATGAATTACTGGGGGGCTTAAATCTAAAACTGCATGAAAATTGCGAATAAGCAAAGTTTTCTCTCAAACAGTTGTCTTCCCAAAACTATTCAAAAGCATCACCGATATTTCAAAATATCGCTAAACTGAAGTCCATAACAATGCACATGATTTCTAATTGTATGTATTTCGATACTATCGCGTTAAGACATAAAAAATGCCATTTGAAAGGTGGACAGTTATAATATTCGTTCAGTGTAGTGAACAAACAAGTAAAAAATAGGTCCTTGACAAAGCCGCATTTTTGGATTTTCTAATTGAAATTCAAATTCAGAACAAAATTTATAATGAGAGGACTTTAGCAAGCCCGTGTATGACGTTAATTGTGACGTTAAGTCAACATCATTTCAAACGTCAGTTGGTAACGTCTTCAAAATGGCGGCACCCTCGACAGTGTTTATCACGGTGAAACATTGACTTTTTCTCATCTTTCCCCGACTTTAAGACATGGTAACAGATTATAATGGGATTATAAAAAAATGGATAACCTTTCTTTTGGAAATTCATTCCTATGAAAAAATAATGCATAAACACTGGTTGGGAGCGTACAGTACATGTGACCAGGTTGTCGGATTTGTATAGTGGACAAATCTTTGTCCGTTTTGTGACCTTCAGGACATGTCTGCGTGAACTTTGCTTTCGTTTATTGATTTTTATTCTATTTGGATTAAAACAACGTGGTAAGCGTGTTTTATTTATTTATGTTATCCATTGTGGACGTCTTTGGAGCCGGTTAGATTTTGCTTTCTTTGCTCTAAATCTATTTTTTTTATCTGCAAATCACTGGTGTTTGTAATAAGATCAGTCCACCGGTAACCAGAAAATCGACCGATTTAGCGTTTAAATTCGAAAAACTTGTCAGTAAATCCCTTTTTAAGAGAGATTAATAATCTATAAAGAGATTTACTCGTGGTAAATATCCTTAAAGTACTGGACGAAACCACACGACAAGCAAGACTGAGCGTCCCCATTTTTTTCTGACTGTATGGGATGTCTCATATTTGCTGTATGGTTTGTCATATGATACGCTGTTTTGACTGTATGGGATGTCCTATTTAGGTGTGATACTTATTCAAAGATTTATTGCATTTTTGTTTTAGTCAGTTAAATATAACTGTTTAAATGTCTAGCGAATCTTTTTTACAATAGCAATTACTTATTAATTCACAAAATCTTGGAGAAAAAGGCTGAAGTACTAGTCTATTGAAATGACCACAAGCAGGAAGTATGACCTATTTTACACAATATCTTGGTTCAAAAGGTGCCAGAAATGGCATTTTTCACAGTCTGTCACTCAAAACGGGGTATGATTTTTACCCCACCTTGGCCTTAATGCTCATTTGTGAGCTTATAGTATAGCCATGCTAAGGGAAGATTTACTATTATCAGGTTGGGGTGGGGGTGGTGGGGAGGGGTGGCGGGTGCATTCAGGTGTGTGTGTGGGGGGGGGATGGCTGGGGAGCAAGTAGTGACTGATGCCAGCCAGTGCGATACTTGTGAATGAACGTCGCAAGCCCTGGGTCACCAGAGATGTTCTCTACCTCTGTGATGACAGAAGAAATTTGAAGAAGAAGCGGTGTGAAGCAGGGGGGGGGGGGGGCGTCAGGGGGGGGGGGGGGGGGCAAAAGGATACAGGGAAGCAAACACGAGGATTCAAAAAGGCAGTGAAGAAAGCGAAGGAGGACTGGATAGGTATTCAGTGCGAGGAGATCGAAACTTGCCTGAACAAAACATTAGCAAGAAAGCATACCAGCTGGTGAAGTATCTAACTTCAGAGAAACAGGGTAGATCCACAACTATCCAGGACAGGTCTGGGAAATGCCTTACGGAGGAACAAGAGATTCTCAGCAGTTGGACAGAATATTGCTCAGAACTATACAACCATGAGACTTACGGTGACAATGCGGTTCTGGACTGCAATCAGTCCCCAGAAGAAGATCAACAACCGAGCCTTCGTGAGGAAGTTGAGATTGCAGTAGCAGCACTATAGAAGGGGACGTCTGTCGGAGTTGATAATATACCAGCAGAACTTGTTCAGGCTGGCGGGGAGACCATGATTGATGTTTTAACAGATATCTGAAACAGGATCTGGAGAACAGGAAAATGGCCTACCCCATAGACTCAGTCGCTGATTATTACACTCCCTAAAAAGGGCAACTTACAGCTCTGCCAGAACTACAGAACCATCAGCCTCATCAGTCATTCAAGCAAAGTCATGCTGAAAGTCGTATTGAACAGGCTTAAACCACAAGCCGAAGAGATATTCGCTAAGGAACAGGCTGGGTTCCGAGCAGGAAGGAGCACCACAGAACTGATCTTCAACCTTAGAATCCAGTGTGAAAAGTATGTCAACAGGAGAATCTGTACCATGTCTCCATTGATTTCAAAAAAGCCTTTGACAGGGTATGGTATGCGGCCTTATGGGCCACCACGCGGAAGTACAATATCAGTGCAAATCTAGTTCGCACCATCGATCAGTTATACGACAAGGCGAAAATGCAGTCCTGATGAATGGCAGCACAGGAAAATGGTTCAGAACAACAGTTAGAAGAAGACAAGGATGTCTTTTGTCACCCACCCACTTCAACATTTTTCTCGAACGGATAATGTCTGATACTCTGGAAGAACATGACGGAAATGTTAGCATAGGCGGAAGAAACATTACCAATTTGCGGTTTGCCGATGGCATAGACGCTCTAGCTGAGGAAGAGCAGGAACTAAAAGCCATAGTTAAAAAGCTCGACCAAACCTGCACAAGGTATAAGATGGAGATCAGTTGTGAGAAGACCAAACTGATGACAAACAGCGCAGATGGCATCTAGAGGAAGATCAAGGTAAAAGGGCAGAAGCTGGGTACAGTAACAAGCTTCAAATACCTTGGAGCAGTTGTCTCAGATGATGGCTCAAAACAAGAGGTTCTCTCAAGGATTGCACAAGCCATTTCAGCTCTTACCAAGCTGAAATCAATTTGGAGAGATAACAGCATATCTCTTGGATCAAAGGTGAAACTTGTGCGCTCCCTTGTAATTTCCATATTTCTGTATGCCTATGAATCGTGGACCTTGACAGCAGAGTCAGAGAAAAGAACGCAGGCCTTTGAGATGAGATGCTACCGAATGTTACTGTACATTTCGTACAAGGACCATATAACCAATGAGGAGGTTCGCAGAAACATCCAAGCAGCCATTGGAGAATATGATGAACTCCTGACGCTGGTCAAGAAACGGAAACAGAGGTTGTTTGGCCACGTCTCAAGGTCTTCTGGTTTACCAAAGACGATTCTACAGGGCACAGTGAAAGGAAAAAAAAGAAGAGGTAGACAGAAGAAGAGGTGGGATGACAATATTAAAGAGTGGACAGGGATGGATTTTGCGAGCTCAACTAGGGAAGCTGAAAACAGGACAAGGTGGAAAGGGCTTGTTTCGAAGTCATCTGTGGTGCCCCAACGACCTAGTAAGGTTATGGGATAGAATAGAATAGAAAATAAGCCGTTCTCGGAGGGGGCGGGGTGGCGCGGGGTGTGCAGGGGCAAACAGGGCGTGAGGTCATATGTTTTGTTTGACATATGGTGATGGGAGTTCAGAATTCTTTCACCAGTCTTCAATTTCGCCCCACAGACCCCCTCACACCCCCCCCCTCATTACTCCTCCTTTTTTCAGATTCTGTAAATTCAACTTTAAAACTTCAGAACTTTTAGCCCCCCCCCTCCCCCCCCCCCCCCCCCCTAAAAAAAAAAAAAAGAAAATGGTAGCTTTATATCCCCATTGATTTGCCAGTAGGACAGCATACAATGGTCCATAAAATCATGTCGAGAAGACGATTTCGTCCTCAAGTAGAATTAATTCCTGCGTTTGTGGTATCAGATCTCCTGGGGTGCCTTGCCATCAGCAAAAAACTGCTGTGGCTGCTGGCGACAGCGCCCAAGACCCCACTTAATATTATTACCAGCTTTATAGGGTTTTGATTGATTGATTGATTTGTTGCTTTACGTCCACGGTAAACAGCTATGGTCATGTCGGGACGTTCAGTTAACCTAACCACACTATTCCTGGGCAGGCTTAGACCTCCTAAGAGGTTAACCAGTACTATGTGCACATACTTCCGTCAGTAACTGAGAACTGCCCTTCTTGAATCAACGGAAGCAGAAACGAAAGTATGTGGCCAGACCGGGTATCGAATCCAGGACCTCTGACTTATAACTTATAAGTCAGGTGCCATACCGACTGCGCTACGCGGCCCGGTCAGCTTTATGGGGCATTCAGAGCACGTTTTCTTTTAATTTATTTTCTCCTGCATCTTTTTGCTGCTTATGCTCATGCAGAAATCAAATTAACCTGTATGTTTAAGAAAATGTTCTTTGTGTTTCATACAGGTTTGATTAAGGCCAGTCTGGCATAAAATAGGTAATATGCTGTTTGTGTGAAAGGTCGCTGTGGGGCGTAGGGGTGTAGGGGTGGTGGTGTGTGGGGGCGGGAGGGGGGGGGGAGGAAGTTCGTAAAGTTTTTCTCATCTATCGAGGAGGAGAAAGGGTGGGGGATTCTGGTGAGACTGAGGACTGAGAGGGTCGTAAATAAATAATAAAGTGAATCATATGAAAATGTACTCCTGCCCCACCCACCCCACCCCAACCTGATAATAAATGATTCGTCCCTTAGCCAATCATCAGATGGACAAACGAGAAAAATAATGGCCATGTCACAGTACTGAGTCTATGTTTAATGAGTGTGTAAACACACCCAGATTGTTTTGTGTAAGCAGCGAAATTGACAGTTTATATTTCTTCTTCGGTTTATAAGCTGTTATTAGGCCAAGTTTCTACATGCCCAAAATATTAGTTGTAATATATTTGTAGCCTATCCTAAGAAAATATTGAAAAGAGTTCTGTGCTATGTTATCACTCACGTTACAGCATAACTGAGACACAGCATACAGTACTGAGAATCGGTTTTGCGACACACGATACAGAACAGATTTTGACCCCTCTATCATTTTCCTTGAAAATAATTGCCCTTACATAGCATGATATCTAACAAGATCAATGAATCCTGAGCCGACATACACCATAAAATAAAGGCAACGAAGATACGGTCGTTTCATGTAAAATTGAGGGACACATTTGAAGAAATGGTACGGGTGCACCTTTTGAAATCGAAAGTAGAGTAGTGATTTTCTTAAATGAAATGTGAAAATAAAGCACATCATAACAATCTACAGAAAATCAAGGCAGCATGTCGAAAAGATCTGTAATTAGGCTTGTCGAACTATCGGTACTAAGTTGAAACTCCCTTACTTTATATTTTTAAAACACAAAAATAAACAGATCTGAAACTTACCCGCCATATTTGAACAAAGATGCGTCCACTATACACATCGGTACAACGGGTCACACGTACTGTACGCTCCCAACCAGTGATAAAGACAGTATCGAAAAGCCGGGCGCACTGAATTTCAAGGAGCGCGTAGTGATGCACAGAATTCAAGCTCGTGTGAGCTGTCCCAGCCCATGAGCAAGACAGAATTTTCCAGCACCGCTAAAAATAGAACAAACTCTGTCTAGTAGGTAAGAAAATGTTATCCCACAAACGTACACACGGACGAAAGGTTATGCTGATAAAAGCTTTTCGATAATTATTTAATTCGCCGCATATCTTTCGGTTACATATACACGTACAAGTTTAATATCTTAACCACTTTTAAATACAATTTTAATTTTACGTGTACGTGTAGCTACTAGTAGCCGTACGCGTACAAAGTTCTAAATCATTATCTAAGAATTGAAATTTGATTTGTCAGCGTTCATCGTGTGATGAAGCCAGTGGGCGGAGCTAAAATTCCATGAAGCGCAAAGCGCTGCTTGTATAATTTTAGCAACGACCACTGGCTTCTTCACACGATGAACGCTGAAAAATCAAATTTTTATTCTTATATTTTGCACTTTATTTTTAGACCCGTCCTGTGTTGTTAATGTAGAATATGCAAAATATGCGTAAAAGAAAAGACAGAAACGACGTATTCGGCAAAAATGTTAAACAGCCGTTGTCATAATGTGGCTTCAATCGAACGCTACGTGGACAAATCAAGACGTTTCTTTACCTCAGACGTCGCTTGATGACAATGTCACATGATCAACTGCCATTCATCGGTGTATGATACGGTTTACCTATGGGAAGTCAGTGGCTAGTGTAAATATTCTTTGTTGTTTCAGTTCTCGAAATGACGTACACCAAGGTTAGCTTAGTTTCTTCTGTATATTAAGGCGTGAAAACAAAACACATTTTTCTCTTCAAAAACCAACACAGTATGGCCCAATGAGAAAGCAATAAAAATAGTAGGTCGCCGATTTAACTTTCGAGCTAATGTGCATAAAATGCCCGGCTTGTCGTCTTTTTAGACTGAAATGTTAACGTTGCGCATGGTGACGTTAACGTTACTTAACATTTCGCGCCAAATATCAACCATCTTTTTTTTTGTAGGATACCGGCAAAGAAAGTATACGATGAAGGCAGATGGAATACTTTTCTATTAGTCTCTGCATAAGCCGCCTTAACTAACTATATTGTATTTTTAATTAAAAAAAAACATAAAAAAAATTGCCGTTATGCCCTCCCATACAGTTGACGCGCACCCGAGATGACAAACTCTCAGAAGCAGCAAGCTCAGGGCGGGCTTCCACGTGTTGGGACATTTGAACAATTCCCTCGTCCACCTGTCGGCTGGTAAAGTTTTCCAGTTCCTGACCCGACCCAAGAAACCTATAATATTCTGCACTATGATCTAGCGTTCCAACGACTGGACTTCGACGACCCTCTCTCTCTCTAAATGATAGGCAGTTTGTATTTACCTTAGTGCCTAGGAGATACCTTTAACAGAAAGAAAAAATGGATATAACTGAACTAGCATAACTTATGCTGATTAGCATTTTAAGTGTGGGTGGTTTGGAAACGACTGTCTACCATGTTGACTGTAAAGTGCATGGTCGAAGTGTGGACACTGATCTGACTGCATATTATTTGATTCTGGATTCAATTTCACGAGGCTGTGTTGTCGTAATAAAATTATTGTAACTCAACAGCTGCGAACTCCGTCTAACACTGTCAGGGAACAGCTTACTAGCTATATTCTTCTCTACTGCACTTTCTATTTCCTCTGCTTGTCGTATGAAATTTGTAACAAAATTATTGCAACTCAACAACTGCGAACTCCGTCTAATAAACTAATAAGAAACTGTCAGCTATCCCGCAAGAAGAAACTAACTATACTTTTTTTCAGTTTCTTCTCTACGGCACTTTCTATTTCCTTTAAATTTCACCCAGCGCTCAGCCTCCTTGCATTTTGTAGGCAGACCTTGTAGTGATCACAGAAGCGACTAACGTTGACGTTATCTTGTATTTTATCAAACGGAACATAACGTACGACAGAAACTGCCGCACGGCGGCACTGAATTACTTCCACCTCACTTTAAAACAAAATCGCTGAAGCCTGGGTACGGACCAGAACGACTTTGAGCTGTGCTCCTTTGGATGACTATAAATGAATTCAATGCGCCATCCGTATAGAGTCCGTAAGCTTCATATGACAGAGGCTTTTGATTAATACAAGTCTTTGGATCGAGTGTCTAGTTAATATTTCTTTAAAGTTGAAGAATCTTTTCTCTGGTTATTGTCAAATTATTACAATGTCACAGATTGGGTTTTATCAGCCGAAACCATTCGGTATTGCCCAGCTTCCTTCTTAAGGGCCGTATACACTATCTTTTTTTCTTTATTGTCATTTAATTTGATCGTGTATAGAGCAGAAAATGATCACAAGAAAAACTGATGAATAGAAACCCATCCTGTTTTCAATGATAACATATCAAACTTGCCATCAAATAGCCAATCAAAAGCAAGAGAATTTGTAGCAGCAGCATTGTAACAAAAGCACATGGCCAATAATATTGCTCCAAGAAGATTTCAGTGCCAACAAATATTTGGACAGAGACTCATTGTATCTGGTACTAAATCTCCTTCTCAAAATCACAATGCACAATACTGATGCAACATATTCTTCTTCTGTCACCATTGCTATTATTGTGTAATTTCCCGCAAAAAGTTTAACTTATTGATACGTGTATACACCTCATCATTGTCACTTTTTCTTGGTCAATTTTTTCTTGTACAATAAAGTTGTACAAGACAAAAATGATAGTGTATACGGCCCTTTATGAGTGTTATCACTGCGCTTAAAGGAACTCAATGTTATTTTTATTTATAAGTATAAAGTACGGATAGACGCACGTCACTACGCTCATAGGAGGGTTATCCTACTTTTTTTGTACCGTATGGTTATAATCATTTTGAATTGTTAAGAAATATTTCAAACCAACAGGTAGGTCAGTGACCTATATTTCATGGCCAAGTCATGTAAAGGCGTTTATGGCTTAGCATGGTACTTTGCATAATGGTTCTGTGTAATTTTGTGTGTAGCACTATGGACACCTTAATGTGTAGCATTGTGGACACTGATCAAATACCATTGTTACTTACTGGGGAAACTCGCGGAGGAAGATATCTGATATACTTTATAAGATATCTACTGTGCACAACAAATAGTAAACTGGCTTACCATATTGTTCCATGAAACTTCTTTTTTGGGGAGCGTAGTGGCGCAATCGGTTAAGCTCATGTCTCTGAATCGCTAGGCGGAGTTGTCGTAGTCGGCGTGGGTTCGAGTCCCAGTAGGTACTTCTTCATTTCTCAACTATACAATTTTTTCGGATGTACTTGCGTCAGTAAAATGATCCTGGGCCGGAATATCTGTTGAAGTTTGTTAAATCTTAAATTTAATCATATAATATTTCCAAGCTTCTGTATCGCATGATCCAGATATTCCATGTATATACCTGATTGTGTTAGCACAACTTAATAAAACAGCCCTATCCGATGGGTCATTCAGAGAAATAAAGCTTAACATTGTTCCATGAAACTTCTTTTTTGGGGAGCGTAGTGGCGCAATCGGTTAAGCTCATGTCTCTGAATCGCTAGGCGGAGTTGTCGTAGTCGGCGTGGGTTCGAGTCCCAGTGGGTACTTCTTCATTTCTCAACTATACAATTTTTTCGGATGTACTTGCATCAGTAAAATGATCCTGGGCCGGAATATCTGTTGAAGTTTGTTAAATCTTAAATTTAATCATATAATATTTCCAAGCTTCTGTATCGCATGATCCAGATATTCCATGTATACGGACACAAAAAAGAAAAGTCCGTTTTATAAGGTTCTGTATCTTTTGAACCAGTAATGTTGTAGCCATACAAAATGAAACAAATGTGTCCTGAGCTTCTGGCACACATAAAGTTGTAATCGTTTTAATTTTTCTCCATAGCCACAAGAGTTATCAAACTTTATGACAAAAACACCATTTTTATTCCTCAGCAGCAATTTATTCACCAAAACCTAGAACGTTTTGCGTTAAACGAGGGTCAGAAACGTCGGAAAACAAAAAATCACCTTTTAAAAGCAATACCGTTTATTAAATGAACGAGAAAGCAGTCCAAAGTCTTCAGTTTATGAAATTATCTCCTTTTTATTAAATTAATAACGATTTTAGAACTTCCATATCTCCATAACCGTTCATAATTTTGACACCGCTTTTGTTTTATTTGACTATACTTGTGTACGATAAAGACAACATGCATCAGAAAATAAAAATTCAACCTGAAGTTAGAAATACCGGTCCACTAAAGTCCGTTTTTTTTACCCCACCCCTTATTGAAAAGTAATCAGGTAAATTTGCGACCAACCTTTTGCGATGCTGAATGATGCTGATTTCAATGCTATTGATGACTAGAAATTAATTTTGAAGTAGTCCTATGCCACTGACTTCCAAACTGATGGCCCAACAAGGTAATGTCTGCGTGTATCTACGCACTGCTGTGATCGACGTTTTGTGACGTCATTTTAAGTGACTAATTTATGCCAGTGGTTGTGATGATTAGGAATGCATCTAGCACTCATAAAATCTCAGCAGCGTGTCTGTTCAGTGATGCTGGGGTTTGCTGCGATGGTTAAAACACGAGATACTGATTTTGTGACTTTCGAAATTTGGGTACTGGCGCTTGCGGCATTGTCATTGGCGTCGATGTTCATTGAATTGATTTCCGTTCAGCGCACACGACTGCTGAATAACTGACGTTCTTGAAACAATACATTTAAATGAAATGTATGAGTTCATATGAAATTCTCAGACACAACTGTAAAGCGGACGTTTTTTGTTTGTGTCAGTATATATACCTGATTGTGTTAGCACAACTTAATAGAACAGCCCTATCCGATGGGTCATTCAGAGAAATAAAGCTTAACATTGTTCCATGAAACTTCTTTTTTGGGGAGCGTAGTGGCGCAATCGGTTAAGCTCATGTCTCTGAATCGCTAGGCGGAGTTGTCGTAGTCGGCGTGGGTTCGAGTCCCAGTGGGTACTTCTTCATTTCTCAACTATACAATTTTTTCGGATGTACTTGCATCAGTAAAATGATCCTGGGCCGGAATATCTGTTGAAGTTTGTTAAATCTTAAATTTAATCATATAATATTTCCAAGCTTCTGTATCGCATGATCCAGATATTCCATGTATATACCTGATTGTGTTAGCACAACTTATTAAAACAGCCCTATCCGATGGGTCATTCAGAGAAATAAAGCTTAACATTGTTCCATGAAACTTCTTTTTTGGGGAGCGTAGTGGCGCAATCGGTTAAGCTCATGTCTCTGAATCGCTAGGCGGAGTTGTCGTAGTCGGCGTGGGTTCGAGTCCCAGTGGGTACTTCTTCATTTCTCAACTATACAATTTTTTCGGATGTACGTGCATCAGTAAAATGATCCTGGGCCGGAATATCTGTTGAAGTTTGTTAAATCTTAAATTTAATCATATAATATTTCCAAGCTTCTGTATCGCATGATCCAGATATTCCATGTATATACCTGATTGTGTTAGCACAACTTATTAAAACAGCCCTATCCGATGGGTCATTCAGAGAAATAAAGCTTAACATTGTTCCATGAAACTTCTTTTTTGGGGAGCGTAGTGGCGCAATCGGTTAAGCTCATGTCTCTGAATCGCTAGGCGGAGTTGTCGTAGTCGGCGTGGGTTCGAGTCCCAGTGGGTACTTCTTCATTTCTCAACTATACAATATTTTCGGATGTACTTGCATCAGTAAAATGATCCTGGGCCGGAATATCTGTTAAAGTTTGTTAAATCTTAAATTTAATCATATAATATTTCCAAGCTTCTGTATCGCATGATCCAGATATTCCATGTATATACCTGATTGTGTTAGCACAACTTAATAAAACAGCCCTATCCGATGGGTCATTCAGAGAAATAAAGCTTAACATTGTTCCACGAAACTTCTTTTTTGGGGAGCGTAGTGGCGCAATCGGTTAAGCTCATGTCTCTGAATCGCTAGGCGGAGTTGTCGTAGTCGGCGTATATATATATATATATATATATATATATATATATATATATATATATATATATATATATATATATATGCAATAATGGCGCAAAATATCATCGAAGAATGCATTTCTTCAAAATAAAATGAAAATTTACATGGAGCTTTTCAGATTGAATGTGCAATTATTTATGACCGAAAATATACAATTTTGATGAAGTTCAACGTGAAACAATATTTCAACCATAAACTTTTGCCCCCGGGTAGAATGTGGCGGCCCGCGTTAAAAATATAGAACTATCATTGAAAAATCCTGAAGAAAAGAACACCATAAAAGCTTTAGTTCTTGTACTCCGTTTAGAGCTAAATGGATTTCGTAGTTCAACAAAGGCTGCATTACCAGCAGAATAGCAGTAACCAAAACAAGCAAATTCGACGAATTTATGTCCCCCGCCTTGGAAACTAGGTCTCCACTGTATATACACTTAAGTGTTTGAGCTGGAAAAGCGGCTAAGTTAAAAATGTGAAAAAAGTAATAAAAAAATAATGTGAGGATTATATCCAAACCACATGCATATCTTCAGACCATGATCAAAACGCCTGTGAAGTTTCAAAGGAATTGGCATAAAACTGTAGGAGGAGTTGCACACACAAGGTACCAACTATCTATTCACTTTGATAGTAAAAATGTATGAAAAATGGCTAAGTTCAATTTGCGAAAAAAGTAATAAAAAATAATTTCAGGATTATATCCAAACCACATGCATATCTTCAGACAATGATCAAAACACCTGTGAAGTTTCAAAGGAATCGGCATAAAACTGTATGAGGAGTTGCGCACACAAGGTACCCACTGTCTAGTCACTATGATAGTAAAAACACCTAAAAATTACTAAGTTCAACTTGTGGAAAAAGTGACAAAAAAAATTCTCAGGATTATATCCAAACCACATGCGTATCTTCAGACCATGACCAAAACACCTGTGAAGTTTCAAAGGCATCGGCATAAAACTGTATGAGGAGTTGCGCACACAAGGTACCTACTATCTAGTCACTATGATAGTAAAAACGCCTAAAAAATTACTAAGTTCAACTTGTGGAAAAAGTGACAAAAATAATCTCAGGAATGTATCCAAACCACATGCGTATCTTCAGACCATGACAAAAACATCTGTAAAGTTTCGAAAGAATCGGCATAAAACTGTAGGAGGAGTTGCGCACACAAGGTACCTACTACATTAGGGGGACGGAAGGACGGAAACAAGGACGGAAGGACGGACGGACGGACGGACGGAAGGACGGAAGGACGGAATGCCGAAAACTATGTCCCTCCGCTTTTCTTCGAAAAGGCGGGGGACAATTATTCAACCACTCAAGGAAACTTTGAAAAACCATGACCACCTCCACATAGTTGCGCCCCTTCTCGCCCCCCTGCCCGTCCCCGCCAATATCTTATCAAACTTTGTGTTGAGGTTAAAATTTCTTTCAGCAACTTTACAAATTTTGTCTGCTGATGCCGTGTCTCTGAATTGTAATACTTAAGCACATATGACCTATTTGCATCACTGGGTGGTTGCTTAGTCCCGGTAGGCAGCATTTTTTTTTCTGACAATTGTCAACGTTTTTTTCCTGACATTTTATGTTTCATAAGCGTGACGAAGCAATAAGGTAAGTAAACAAACTTATTTTCACTATTTTCTCGAAATCTTTCACAAGGTTGAGTGGAGGATTTTATGGGCTCGTTTAGTCGTTTGTCTCACATATATGTTGTGAAATAGCCCTGCAAACCAAGGACGAAAATTAATGCAAATGTCAAGGATTTTCCTACAATGACTTTTGTATCTCGGATTTTTTCCTACAGTGTCCCGGATTTTTTCCTACCACGTATACTGCATTTCAGAGCCAAAACCTAGGAGTATAGTAACAGTAATTAAATTTTTTCAGTGTGGGATCTAATTTTATTTCACCGAATGAATATCAAAAGCATTTCTTTCATATATGCCTTAGCACGATGATGAAATCGAAAGAAGCAAGAAATGCGTAAAAGCTCACGCTTGCACCATCGATTACCAAAATCACTTAAAGAACATGCTATATCTTCCCTACATTTTTTAAATCAATACGGTTAGCAAATCTATATTCCGGTCCCTTCGAATTAATGTTACGAATTCTTGAATCTGAAATAATATTAAGATTCCCTAGCGTCAGGATAGATAAATTTGGAGTCTATACAATCTCATGTATCAGGGGTATTTGTGTGAATATCAAGATCTGAGACCAGTTTATTAAAGTTAAACATAGTGTTTCTAATTGGTTTGTTATATTTATAACATATGATAGGTGGCTCCTTATTAACGAAATAATCGGGGATCGATGCAGTTACAGACCGATCCTTAAAAAATACTTTGTAGGTCAATATTAGCCTCATCATCTAAAATGCATTAAATGTTGTCATTAAGTTTATTTATAAATTTGGTGACCATTGGCTGGTCGACGGGTTTGAAACTAAATGGGGAGTAACCTTCTTTTGGACTATATTCCTTAATGGCTAGAATGCTGGGGTGACTATCAAGGTCATGTGTCTGGGAATTGATTCCTATCTCCCGAGCAATATTTAAGGATACTAGTGACCTCCTTCTGGTCACTAACTAGGGTGTTATTCTCAAGCAGAATTACGTCACAGTCAGTTTTACTGGCTTTTGAGCTGAGAAAAGGCTTAATGATAGCCTAAAAATCTTTCGATTTAGGCCCCCCACTGCATCTTTCAAAAAAGTAAAGTTGAATGGATTGCTTCCTAAGTTTGGTAACGTAATTTCTTTGTTCCCTGTATAGCTTCTGCATGTTATCTTTTGCCTTTTGTTTGATACACAACTTTCTTAACAGGTTACTATCAAATTATTACAGTCACTCAGTCCACAGTTGAAATTTATGGTGTTACACAGCAGGCTAGGGCTGTTGGTAAGAAAAACATCTAGCAAACTGGGCTGACTGTTTTTTATATGGCAGGTTGAATCTTTCAAAAAATCTGTCCATGATGTTTTTCATGGTGTGACACTTTTCATGCATTTGTAAATTGTAATTTAAATCACCAAAAACGCATATGTGTTCATACTTGATAAGTATCTGGTCGAGGTTTGAGCAGATATCAGTATCAAAAGGATGGTGGTCTTTAGATACATGATATGCCCCATGTCCTATTTTTGAGTTTCATCTCTAGAAAGATAGTCTCACTGGTAAGTCAGAGCTATAGAAGGCCATAAGGCCTCCCCCTTTTGCAGTTCTATCCTTTCTCTCCATTTTAAATCCACTAACCATGAATAAATTATCATTAAATGAGACAGATCACATCTCTGTGATACAACTGTTAGTACAAGCGTGGCCCTTTGTGGCTTGCCGGCTTCAGCCGGCAAATTTAAAGAGTAACTACACTTCAGGAACTGACTGAATCAGATCCCAAACCCTATCCCCAACATCAAAGGGAAAGATTGCCTCGTGCTCATGGATAGTCGTAGTACAGACTTAGTTGCGCCGACGTTCGTAAGTCACGCCGGCGCAGTTTACGCCTCCTTTGTGCACTCGTCCCCTGGACTTCAGACTTTGTAAAACCTGGGCTTTGAACTCTGGAGTTTGTAATATTTCAACAATAGTTGTTATGCCTGTACAAACAGTGTAGATCCAAATTAGACTACTGGTTGCAACAGTCTGATCAGGGTCTGTGCCAACAGTCTTACTGACTTATTTAAATGCATTTACTGGTTTTACAGACAGGGTGTTTGATCGTATTTACTGGATACTATTTCTTATTTTTCATAAACGTTCATTGAAATTCAGTTTCTTTGTTTTTCATAAACGTACATTGTAATTCAGTTTCATGTAATTCAGTTTCATGTAAGTGTCTGATTCAGGAAACACAACATGTGTGGAAAACAATTGCCATCTAGGCCTATGCAATTTTAACAGTTACCTTCCTATTTGAATAAAACTTACTGAAAGTTAGAGGGACCTGGCCGCGTAGAGCAGTCGGTAGCGCGTTTTGATTCAAGAGCCAGAGGTCCCGGATTCGATACTCGGTCCGGCCACATACTTTCGTTTCTCCTTCTGCTTATTAAAGAAGGGCAGTTGTCAGTGGCTAGTGAAAGTATGTGCTCTTGATACTGGTTAACCGCTTAGGAGGTCTAAGCCTGCACAGGAATAGTGTGGTTAGGGTACCAGACCATCCCAACTTTTTATATAGCTTTTTATCGTGGACGTAAAACAATAAAACAACAACAAAACAACAACTACTAAAATATAGAAGACTTCTTTTTTCTTTTGCATTAAATCCCTATATAATGACAAAATATGTGATGGCCAAGGACGACACGCAAGATTCTAAAAACAAACACATTTGGAAGCAACAAAAATACACTAATTCCTTACTCTATGCCTCAGGCTTGCTGAGCCACATAGTGCAGTCGGTGGCGCGTCTGACTAAAAAAAACAGAGGTCCCGAGTTCGATATACGGTCTGGCCACTTACTCTCGTTTCCGCTTCCGCTGAATCAAGAAGGGCAGCTGTCAGTTACTGGCGAAAGTAAATTAGTACAATATTCCTGGACCGCTTAGGACGGCTAAACCTGCCCAGGGATATTGTAGTTAAATTAACTGACCGTCCTGACATGACCATACATGTAGCTGTTTACAGTGGACGTTAAAAAATAACACAACAACAACAACATATCACAGGCTTAACTAGTACTTATAACTAAACTCAGTGATGACAAAAAGCTGAATCTATGGCAACTGTCGTGCGTCGTCGGTCGTGCGTCGTGGGGCGTCAACAATTTGCTTTAAATGACATCTTCTCTGAAACCCCTAGGCCTAAGGCTTTGATGTTTGGTATGAAGCATTGTCAAGCAGACCTCTACCAAGTTTGTTCAAAATGGTGGCCTCAGGGTCCAAAAATGGCCCTGGGGCAGGGGGTCTTGGGTTCGAAACTAAAATATACTTAAAAATCTTCTTCTCCAGAACTTCTTGGCTCAGATGCTTGAAATTTGGTATGTAGCATTGCCTAGTGGTCTTCTACCAAGTTTGTTCAAATGGTGGCCCCAGGGTCAAAAATGGCCCGGGGCAGGGAGTCCCAGGTTGAACCATAGAAATACATAGGGAAATATTCAAAAATCTTCGTCTTCAGAACTGCAAGGTTCAGATACTTGAAATTTGGTATGTAGCATTGCCTAGTGGTCCTTTACCAAGTTTATTCAAATGATGGCCCCAGGGTCCAAAATGGTCCTGTCCCAGGGGGTCCTGGGTTTGAACCATAAAAATACATAGAAAAATATTCAAAGATCTTCTTCTTCAGAACTAAAAGGTCCAGATGCTTGAAATTTGGTATGTAGCATTGCCTAGTGGTCCTGTACCAAGATTGTTCAAATGATGGCCCCAGGGTCCAAAATGGCCCCGCCCCAGGGGGTCCTGGGTTTGAACCATAAAAATACATAGAACTTCTTCTTCAGAACCACAAGGTTTAGATGCTGCAAATTTGGTATGTATTATTGCCTAGTGGTCTTTTACCAAGCTTGTTCAAATAATGGCCCCATGGTCCCAAAAAGACCCGCCCCAGGGGGCCGTGGGTTTGAACCATAGAAATACAAAGAAACATATTCAAATATCTTCTTCTTCAGAGCTGCAAGACTCGGATGCTTGAAATTTGGTCTGAAGCATCGCCTAATAGTCCTTTACCAAGTTTGTCCAAGTGGTGGCCCTAGGGTCCAAACTGACCCTTTGGCAGTGAGTTCAAGGTTCGAACCATAGAAATGCAAAGAAAAATATTCAAAAATCTTTTTCTTCAGAGCCGCAAGACTTAGACGCTTGAAAGTTAGTATGATGCATTGCCTGGTAGTCCATTACCTAGTTTGTTCAAATGGTGACCCCAGGGTCTAAAATGGCTACGCCCCAAGGGGCCTGGGTTTGAACTACAGAAATATATAGACAAATATTCAAAAGTCTTCTTCTTCAGAACCGCTTGGCTCTGATGCTTGAAATTTGGTATGTAGCATTGCCTTGTAGTCCTTTATCAAGTTTGAACAAATGATGGCCCCAGAGTTCAAAATGGCCCCACGACAGGGAGTCCTGAGTTTGAACCATAGAAATACATAGAAAATATTCAAATATCTACTTCTTCACAACTACTTGCCACAGATGCTTGACACAGGGAGCCCTAAGTTTGAACCATAGAAATACATAGAGAATATTCAAATATCTTCTTCTTCACAACTACTTGGCACAGATGCTTGAAAATTGGTATGTTGCTTTGCCTGGTGGACTCCTACAAAGTTTGTGTAAATGGTGGCTCTGGGATCCAACATGGCCCTTGGGCGGGGAGTCTTTGGTTCGAAATTAGAATATATTTAATAATCTTCTCCAGAACCCCTTAGTGCAGATGTTTGAAATTTGGTATGATGCATTGCCTAGTGGTCTTTTACCAAGTTTGTTCAAATGATAGCCCCAGGGTCAAAAATGGCCCTGTCACAGGGATGTTCTGGGTTTGAACCATAGAAATAGATAGGAAAATATTCAAAAATCTTCCTCTTCAGAATCACTTGACTCAGATGCTTGAAATTTAGTATGCAGCATTCCTAGTGGTCTTTTACCAAGATTATTCTAATGATGGCCCCAGGGTCAGAAATGGCCCCACCCCCGGGGGGTCTTGGGTTTGAACCATAGCAATTCATTGAAAAATATTCAAAAAAACTATTTGGAAATGGTTGCAAACTATCAGGTTTGTTCAAATGATGACCCTTGTTTGGCCTTTAACCTTTTTGCTCAGGTGAGCGATTCAGGCCTCTTGGCCCTCTTGTAATAATAGCCATTGTCGCGAACAGTAAGATTTTTTCCTACCAATCTGTCACAAATGAGGCTAGTAAGACGAACTACTTCCACGATTTCCTCCTCATATCAGTAGTCAAGAACCATATATCATCTTACATGTCAGGGGCTTGTTAAAGTACTTTCCCAGTGTAAGAAACATCAAGACATTACGATCTGATAATAAACATAACTTTGTCCTAACCGAACGGTTCAGCAAATTATATAGCAATGAAATTCCTGTGCCATCTAGTACGTCCATTAACATTTTTTCTCCACTCTGTAACTTGAATACCCTTTGGACTGTTTTCATTACACTTCACCAGTTATGTGTAGTCCATTTGCTCTAAAGTACACAGTTCTGCTTAGTTTCATCCCCCCCCCCCCCCCCACAAAAAAAAAAGCGACGAAACGCATCAAGGCTTCCAACTCGCCCTTTCATTGATATAAGATAATTCAGCTGATAAATGCTATGTAAAAAAATATTTAAAAGCAGTATACGAAGATAGATAGATAGATAGATAGAAATGTTTTTAACTGGTTTGTGGTGTTTGGGGTATGTGTGGTGGTTTCTGGTGTTTCACTGTTTCTAGTATGCGTTCATGTATATGGTACTTGTATCATCTGTTAGGAGATATGCTTTATTAATTTGTATCTTTTATTTTGCTCACATTCTGTCATTTGGAATTGTTTCCTTGATTTGGTTGCTTGCTCATTCTGTACCACTATGTGTGCTCCTATGAGGGCCGAAAATTCGTGATGAAGAACTTGTATCAACGAAAATCCGATTAAAAGTAGAAAACAAAAATTTCAGTTTCGGATAAAACACTCGAAAAAATTTAAGCGATGCTATCGTTATAAGCCGTTGGGAAATGTGCCAGTCGAGGGGGCCATTACTATTTCCTCCAATCGGGACAGCTTTCTTTGATTTTTCCCACTTTCTGTCACGTGGTTTTACGTCTTCTATCTTTCTTTTCTTTTCTTTTGGTAGGAAATCCACCCTATAAAGGGTCACCGCCGAGGCGTATGTTGTTTTTCTGAGCGCAGGGCATTAAATTGAAGTTCCTATAAACTGTGCTTATTATATTACAATTGTGAGTTAGTTAACAGTATCTGTGCTTATATTTATTACAATGATGGGCTATCCAGCGTCGTTAAGGTAGGATCCAGCGTCGTTCAAGCGCAGCAATCAACGTCGTTTACGCGAGTCCAGCGTCGTTTGAATACCCAGCGTCGTTTGCATACCCAGCGCCGTTTGAATATCCAGCGTCGTTTGAACATCCAACGTCGTTTGAATATCCAGCGTCGTCCCAGTATCCAACGTCGTTCGAGTGTAATATGTAGCGCGGCGCGTAGTTTGTGTATCCAACGTCGTCCCAGTATCCAACGTCGTCCCAGTATCCAACGTCGTTTGAATGTTAGTTTTTGGTGCGGCGTAACGGAGATTACTAGCTTTCACTTGACCGGAAAACCTAAAAAATGTTCAGAGGAAATTTATATCTATCACATCAATGACTATCACTTAAGCTTTGAGTACAGTTCAGGGGCGTAGCTAGAGGCGATAACATCATACGCACAGTCAGGCTTTCGGCTGCTAGACATGAAATATAAGGGTGAAGCCCCCAGGATCTTTCATATTGTCATGTCAGTTACTAGTTGGAATGGACATCTGGCCCATTTTGCAACATTTCAGATTGCAAATATGCAAGTGCGTGTTGAAATTGTGTCGTTTTGACAAAATTTCAATACGCACCTGCGTATTTGCGTAAAGGCAGCTACGCCCTTGCAGTTCGTATGTATGCAAACACCTCTCCCCCCGGACACTATACTTTGATGTCTGACGATTAGTTTGTAAACGTTCATAAATGCTAATTATCACCATAACCAGGAGGAACATATTTACAGAATGTTACATCAGTATACATCAATGATCATATCTGTCTACTGTAGTCTATGAGACATTAGCGGTTTAGTTCTTTAAGTATGGCACAACGCTTCAGATGTAACGCGAAGCACAACTCTCTAGAAATAGTCTCTATGTCGCGACAAACAGGTTCTGTTACTGTGAGTTTCTGAGCTATTACTTTAGAAGTACAGTCAATCACAAGCTGAGCCAACAGAGTCAAATCACCAGTCAAAGCGGATACACACGTGCGGCTATTCTGCTCTAAAAGCTATCACGTGATATTCTGCTTCCAGACCCGGCAGCTGTGACGGCGGGCACTAATCGCCGGGAAGGCCGGGAAGAAAAAGCCGGGAAGATGGGGGGTAGTTGTCTTTCGGATTCAATATCTATCTTTCTGTATAAGCTATCTAAACAAATTAGGTATCATTTTAAAGAAGAGACTCTGATGTAAATATTGAATGTAAAATAATTAGATTTTTTAAGTTTTTGATGACTTTTTGGTAGTTTAAAAATTCCGGGAAGAATCGGGAAGACAGCCGGGAAGATCGGGGTAGTTGTCTTTGGGATTCAATATCTATCTTTCTGTATAAGCTATTTAAACAAATATGCATAATTTAAAAGAAGAGACTCTAATCTAAATATTGAATATAAAATAAATGACTTTTGTTGATTTTTTGATGACTTTTTGACACTTCAAAAATTCCGGGAAGGCAGCCGGGAAGATAGGGGTAGTTGTCTTTCGGATTAAATACATGTATCTATTTTTGTATCAGCTATCTAAACAAATGATGCATCATTTTACAGAAGAGACTTTTATCTAAATGATGAATATAAAAAATAGTTATGTCGAAAGTTTGATGACGTTTTGGTGCTGTAAAATGTCCAGGGTGAGCCAGGAAGGCAGCCGGGAAGAGAGGGATTGTAGTTTGTGGGACCCAAAATCTCCTATTTTGCAATATTTAATGATATAATTTTTGCACCCTTTTAAAAACAGTCTTTGAGCTAAATGTCGATTATAAGACAAGTGCTTTCTGGAAAAAATGAAGACCTTATGTTGCTCTAAAAAATTCGAGAATTTAAGGTAGCGCAGCCGGAAAGGCAGGAATAACAGTACATATCAATAATAAACATACGGATGATTTAGTAATATTCTCCTTTAATTCCGTTCTTAAACTCCTTAATTTGTTTTGGATTTTGTCGGGATTTATTTATTTATTCATTTATTATCTTTATCTATTTTTTCTCGACATTTTTATATATATAAAACGAAAATCATGGTTGCAGTGTGCTTGTACTTACTTTGATTATCACCTAATTAAGATTTAATTGCAGCTTGGTCCATCCATTTCAACGTAAGCTTGTTGGCGAACTGTATTTACGGATTAATCATTCTGTATCCTGTGTTCGGTTCTGTAGTGGTGCTCGTGTAGAACAGCTTCATGAAGGAATGTGGGATATCAGTGCGTTCAAAGTAAGTCTTTTGATTTGTTATGTAGGGTTTGAAATTTTGTCAATGGAATATCAAAAAAGGCAACTTTATTACAAAATCACACCAGTTATATTAATATATATATAACTGAACTAGATTTTGTAGATTTTTTATTATTATTATTACACAGTCGGATCAGAGTATTCGCTGTCCGCATGAATAAAGCTTAGACCCTTAGCTACTTAGCTACCCATTTAGCGCCCAGCGAAGACTCCGATCAGAATGGGCGGGCTGGCTTGAGCTTTCGCTGGGCGCTCATGCCAAAAATTTACTGGTTTTATCATGAGGCTGCTCATATTTTTATCCCCCGACCGAAAGGTTCGGGGGATATAGCGATGAGCCTGGCGTCCGTCCGTCCGTCCGTCCGTCCGTAAACACTTTCTTGTCCGCTCTATATCTTGAATACCCTTTGGAATATTTTAATGATACTTCACAATTATGTAGAACAGGTCATGACGATGTGTCGCGTACAAGAATGGTAACTCTTGTTATTGTACTTTTTGAATTATCTCCCCTTTGGTGATTTTTTGGCAGATTCGTGTTCGCTCTGTAACTTGAATACCCTTTGGAATATTTTCATGATACTTCACAGAAATGTACAACAGGTCATGACGATGTGTCGCGAACAAGAATGACAACTCTTGCTTTCTTACTTTTTGAGTTATTTCCCCTTGATAGTTTTAGGTGTGATTTTTTGGCAGATTCGTGTCCGCTCTATAACTAGAATACCCTTTGGAATATTCTCATGATACTTCACAGATATGTAGAACAGGTCATGACGGTGTGTCGCGAACAACAATGACAACTCTTGCTTTCTTACTTTTTGAGTTATTTCCCCTTGATCATTTTAGGTATGATTTCGTGTCCGCTCTATAACTTGAATACCTTTTGGAATATTTTCATGATACTTCACAGATATGTAGAACAGGTCATGAGGATGTGTCGCGAACAAGAATGACAACTCCTGCTTTCTTATTTTTTGAGTTATTTCCCCTTGATGGTTTTAGGTCTGATTTCGTGTCCGCTCTATAACATGAATACCTTTTGGAATATTTTCATGATATTTCACAGATATGTAGAACAGGTCATGATGATGTGTCTCGAATAAGAATGACAACTCTTGCTTTCTTACTTTTGGAGTTATTTCCCTTTGATGATTTTAGGTTTCCACTCCATAGCTTGAATACCTTTTGAAATATTTTCATGATTCTTCACAGATATGCAGAACAGGTCATGACAATTTGTCTCATACTTGAATGATAACTCGTGCTTTTAGACTCAGTGAATTATTTCCCTTTGGTAGTTTGAGCTGCTGTTTGAGTCTCTGCTCCATAACTATATAACCCTGGCCAGCTCCAGAATTTGAATAACTGTGTACCTTTTAGAATATTGATGATCATGCTGTGATATCTTATCAGTGTTCCTAACTCTCTCTTACCCCTCCACATTCCCGTGACCCCTCCCGCACCCCCCCCCCCCCCCCAAAAAAAAAAAAAAAAAAAAAAAAAAATTTCCAGATTTGGATTCTTTGTCCAAATTCACTTACTAGAGAGCTCAAAATTAGATTTGTAGGGCTTGAACTTTAGAAGTTATTCACACATTTTGAAAGTTGAATGTATCGTATGCTATACATTTGTGTATATGGTGGCTGTTTGAGATATTACCTCTTTTTAGCAGTCAAGCATACTGTTTTAGTCTGAGTGTTAGATAATCATGCATCTGTTAACAGTTAATGTCAATCAGAAGCATAAAAGAACGACAATATATTACTAATATGTGTTTTGAAGTGCACCCTTTTTACCAAGGCCCATGGGGGTCTTCAGTCGGGGGATTTGCCATCTCCTCTGATGGCTATTTTTATTTCATTTCTTAGACGCATGCCGAGTCGTCCTGTCGAAAGTGACGTAAATAAAACTATTTTAGATGTTGAATTAATGCATCTTAAACTTCAGTTAAAATCATTTGTTTAAACTAGACAATTTTTGTAAGGAGACACAGAAAATTAGATAGACCAATATTTCACGGATTGTTATTCCATATACTTAAAAGCAGAACCCCTTCATAAACTCATGAAGTAAAAATTCATTTTGATTTATTTATTTTTATTTATTTCATTTATTTTTTTATTTATTTAAGTTTATGTTGGACGATAATTTTACGAAAAGGGACATCAGTATCGGTCTGATTTTACTCATTCACGGGTCGTTAAATCCATAATCACTTAATTGCATTGCTTTAATGTACATTCGATTGATGTTAACGATGCGTTCATCGCTCAAAGGAAGAAGGAAAGATAGAAGCAAACAAATGGATGCTAGGCTTATATGAGTTTAGGAAATTGCGAACAATAGTTTAAATAAGTGGAATTTGAAAAACCACACATACACGCACGCATGCACGCTCTGTCTCTCTCTCTCTCTCTCACTGTCCTTCAAGACTATCATGTACATCAACGTAATGAGCTTTTTAGATTTTTTAGATTCCGCAACGATTCCCATTTAGTGTAATGGACTGAGTTTGTTCTTGTGTTCTACATAATCAAGGAGAGCGAGGTGGAAATTTAAGTAAACCGTAAAGTGATGGGGTCCGTTAGTGGATCAGAAGCCAAAAAAAAAAAAAAAAAAAAAAAGCAATAGACCATTGTAGAAAAAAATAAGCCAAGGTATTAACCTGAAATTAGAATGTGGCAGATGATAAGATATCTAAAATTAATGAACCTATTGAAAAGTTTGGTCCAGGGCAAAAATGGAGGTAAACAGTACACATTTATGTCCCTGGGTAGTTTCAATATACTGTATTTCTTCTAATAAATGTTCTCACTCCAATGAATGCCCCTTCTTATTTGTTCCTGTGAATGAAAGAGTGGCGAGACTCCGACAAGATTGTCTTTACATCACTAATTTAGTCTGTCCAAATTTTGTCCAAAGAATATCATTTATAAGACAAATTACAGGCCCCGTGGGAGCATTTACCTAAAGAAATAGGGTACATTTTAAAACCAGGCCCACTTGTTAAAAATCAACAACTTCAGCTTCACCACATTGCCGTTTTTGTCAAAGATGTGAGGAGCTTTGACTATAAGGCTATATTTTCCATTAAAGGGAAATCACCCTATAAAAACTGCAATTGAGTTTTTGTTGAAACTTCATACAGTGGTAGACTAATATATGCTGAGTGAGAAAATGAAATAAAAAAATAGGGTCACCGTAATACTTTTTGAGATAATGCAGCGCCATCTATATGCCTGTGTGAAGCATTTCTATACATAGAAATGCTTCACACAGGCATATAGATGGCGCTGCATTATGTCTGTTACGAATACCTTATCCGAGAAAATAAATAACCGATCGTTTTGAAATAAAGATTAATTAACTCCTCAATCTTGTCTCTTTGTTTGAACATCAAAAGTATCATCGTCGTATGCCTCATTATATAGGTTATTTTCAGTTTTTCATTTCCCGCCATTTCCCATTATTGGTAAAAACGTGGAATTTCTTCAATGTAAAAAGTTCCACAATTGAAAATTTTACATACTTTTGATATAGTGAAGGGATGATGTACCCCGTGCAAATAAGCAAAAAAATATAGGTCATCGGCCAAATATTCGAGTTATGGAAGGAAAACCACTTTTATTTCGTGCGGTTTTCAAATAAGCGCGTTGACGTCATTGGTTTTATGCGTTGACGTCGCTTTCTATTTGGCGCCATAAACGGCTATATTGATAACGCTCATACCTTTCGATTCATAGCAATGCAATGTAATTCCCTACTCATTTTCAGCAATGTCCTTATTTTCTGAAACATACAGTCGATATTAAACTGTCTCCTTCAAAGTTTTCTCGTATGCTGGCAACGTATTGAGAGACAAGGTCTGAAACCCTGCAGCATATTCATTGTTGTTTCTCATAGAATATTCGAACCTTTTTCTGGGTCTAGATTATATCCCATTTATATCTGACGAACAAGCTCATATGCGAACATTGTATATTGGACCCGGCCACTGCCCGGCATGTATTTTCACAGAAACATCGGCAAAGCTTGGTCCGTAGTGAATGCTTTCAATTTATCATTAGTGCTAAGACCAATTTCCGAGGATGCGCAGCCAGATATTTTTCCCTGTTCGCATCGACAATCTATGAATCCTGTAGAAAGTATAGGGCAATTAGTAAAAAATAAGAGTTTCGCCACCTAGCTGCGCTTCTCAGAATCATTCTGAAACTTTGCAGGGTTCATTTTCGTGGCGTGTAAATGTGCATGTGACTTTGGGGTTACGGTCGAATAATTTTATCCATAGGCTAACGTGACAGGTCGCAAAAATAAAAAAAAGAAGAAAGAAAGGAAAAATGACCCTAAAGATAGACACAACCACTTGTAATAATAAGAAACGATTCTCTTCATTTGTTTAAGAAATAGATGAGCTGTAGCTGTGAATTGGTGAGTAATAATTCAACGTATTATTGAGGTAAGCTGTAAAGTAGATCATATCACGAGCGAAAAGCGCGAATGATGCCGGTATCTACTTACTGCCAACATAACTATTTTATTTTGTATTCCACTTTGGATAATAGTCTCTTCTTTCAAATAATGCCTAATTTGCCTAGATAGCTTATGCAGGTAGAGAGAGATGGCTACCCCTATCTTCCCGGCTCTTCCCGGAATTTTTAAAGTTACTTGTTACTTGTTACTTGTCTTGGAGATCCGGACTATCTAGTCCCACACGCCTGATGGCGTTTCCTCATCCTCTTGCAGGAGGGCAAGGGCATACTTTAGATACACAATATGACGATGATGGTAAAAATAATAGTAGTAGTAATAGTAGTAATGTGCCTGTAGACCGCGTATATATAATTCAGAAGTTCCTGATGGTATATGTTGAATCTAGTCGTTGTTACTGTTACTTGATAAATCCAGCGCCGAATACGAAGGTAGAATTTCTTATTTTTAAAGTACCAAAGAGGCATAAAAAACTCAACAAAATTTATTTACTTTATATTCAATATTTAGATTAGAGCCTCCTTTTTAAAACGATGCATATTTTTGTTTAGAAAGCTTATAAAAAATAGAGATATTGAATCCGAAAGACAACTACCCCTATCTTCCCGGCTGCCTTCCCGGCTCTTCCGGATTTTTTAAAGAACCAAAAAGTCATCGAAAACTCATCAAAATCTATCTATTTTATATTCAATATTTAGATTAGAGCCTCTTCTTTAAAATGATGCCTAATTTGTTTGGAAAGCTTATATAGAAAGATAGATATTGAATCCCAAAGACAACTACCCCGATCTTCCCGGCTGTCTTCCCCGCTCTTCCCGGAATTTTTAAAGTACCAAAAAGTCATCAAAAACTCAACAAAATCTATTTACTTTATATCCAATATTTAGATTAGAGCCTCTTTTTTTAAATGATGACTAATTTGTTTAGGAAGCTTATATAAAAAGATAGATATTGAATCCGAAAGACAGCTACCCCTATCTTCCTGGCTGCCTTCCCGGCTCTTCCCGGAATTTTTAAAGTACCAAAAAGTTATCGAAAACTCAAAAAAATCTATTCATTTTATATACAATATTTAGATTAGAGCCTCTTCTTTAAAATGATGCCTAATTTGTTTGGAAAGCTTATGTAAATAGATAGATATTGAATCCCAAAGACAACTACACCGATCTTCCCGGCTGTCTTCCCGGAATTTTTAAAGTACCAAAATGTCAAGCCCGGATTTAGAGGGGGGGGGCACTCGGGCCCGTGCCCCCCCCCCCCCCCCCCCCAGCTAGCCTGCAAGTCGCTTTTTTTCCAGCATTGACCTTTCGCGGGCCCCAAATTAAGAAGTTGCATCTTAGTGTCTGTCTGCTGTTATGTGCCCCCCGGCAGTGACATCTTTAATCTTTTAACACCTACCGCGCTAATTGCTCAATTTTGTAGATAAGAGTCGCATATTCGATCGAAACACTCCGCTGCGCTCAATGGAAGTTTCAAGGATTTATTTTATT
The DNA here is from genome assembly GCA_963989385.1 of Ctena decussata. Lineage (NCBI taxonomy): Eukaryota > Metazoa > Mollusca > Bivalvia > Lucinida > Lucinidae > Ctena > Ctena decussata. Next base: position 3,480,643 of record OZ022502.1, on the reverse strand, counting down.
GGACGAGTAAATGCCCATTTGACCAATCAAAAGATTGAAAAGAAAGGAACATGGTTTGCCCTTGTCGGCACGTTTGATGTTTGGCCAAACTATGAAAATGAAATCTTAATAACAACATGCTGTATCTGGAAATTGCTTGTCATTCGCTCAAAATGAAGCATGGTGCTGTGATCACGTCCGAATCGAACTTGGTTTGTTTTGTTGTCTTTTTTTTTCTTTTCATTCCTGTAAGATGGGTCACAGGATGGGATAGGCGCCCTGTTATAGAGGTTGTTCAGAAGTGGAGGGGAGAGGGGCGGGGGCACACAACATTATGTGTGTGTGCCCTGTTTTTAGAGGTTGTTCAGAAGTGTGTGTGGGGGGGGGGGGGGGGGAGGGGCACACAACAGTATTGTGTATTGTGAGGAGTGGGGGCGGGCACACTATATTACCTAAGATTTTTTCAAGACACAGAAAAGCAGCAAAGAATGGCCAAGTGAGAGTTTGGGGGGTTGGGGTGGCAAAATGACTTTATGTTTGGACCCTTAATAGAGAGAAGCTACTTCTTCATATACATGTACTAAGGGCCAAAATTGATCAGTGGACTTGTATATCCTGGTACCAAGTGTTACAATATTGATGTTTATGACAAATATCTAAAGGTGCAATAACAGAATATAAATTTCACAAAATAATGTTCATCAGAGCCCTCCAAAGACATCCACAAATACTGAAAATCATTTTCCGGCGGGGGGCTTCGCCCCCCTGCGCCCCCTACCAGGGCTTTGCCCTGGACCCACAAGGGGCCTAGGCAGCCTCCCTTGACCCCTCGCCTTATCTGTGCCCCCCCCCAACACCTCTGGGTCTAGATCCGGCTCTGAATGTCATCAAAAACTAAAAAAAAATCTATTTATTTTATATACAATATTTAAATTAGAGTCTATTCTTTAAAATGATACCTAATTTGTTTAGATAGCTTATATAAAAAGATAGATATTGAATCCGAAAGACAACTACCCCCCCAGCTTCCCGGCTTTTTCTTCCCGGCCTTCCCGGCGATTAGTGTGTACCAGCTGTGACGCTGGTCGTGAATCGCGCGGTAAGTTTTTTAATCTAGGGAATACGATAGAACAATGGTTTTTGGCGCCTTCTCGGCTGACGTTCCGAAACAATCTGTATGAATGCAGCAATATAGGGATCAAACATGGATTTTCATGCATTAACGTTTGCCAGGTCCCGAGGGAGATGTTGACAACCGAGGCCGAAGGCCGAGGTTTTCAACATCTCCCAAGGGACCTGACAAACGTTAATGCATTGGAAAAAAAATGTTTGATCGCTGTTATTGCATAAATTCAACGAAATATTCGTTAAGATTTGCGAAAATACGGCACTATATTTTGTCACCGTTTCACAGCCAACGCGCCGGTGCATCTGTTTTTTCAATATCCGTCTTCCTGGCCCGAGAGCATCAAGCTGTTCAAAATGGCTGCCATCATCCTATTCAACCTCAGTATATTTATGGAAAGAGTCCAAGATGGTCGTTGCAAATTCATCAACAAAAAGCAGATACCTTGATCAAAGCCAAAATTTCCATGAACAGAACATGCCTGGCCCATGTCCTGCAGTTCTTGATTGCTGAACGCTTAGGATGCATGTTTTCTTTAACACTTATTTACTCTCCATTTGGCATCGTGCAAATGAAGACACCATGGCTTTGAAATCCGTATCAGTACTTTATGACGTAATAAGAGTACAAAGTATGATGACGTCACAAGAATACATAGGTAGCACGCGACCAATTATATTGTTAATTAACCGAAAGGGAAGAGGCGCACCACCAATTTTTGTAATTCGACCGAAACGGTAGAGACAAAGGTGCATGGCGGTTTTTAGTGGCCCGGCACAAGCATAACGAAAGTTCTGTCATCGTGTTTCAACAGCGCGTGAAAACCATTGTTGAAACACGGCTTTTCGCCTGTTGATGCACGGCTGTTAATACCTCTCGGCACTGCTTTTTATGCAATAATCTTTATTAAGGTGAGGTGGGAGTAATTCAGCGCCGCCGTGCGGCAGTTTCCGTCACTTCGTTACGTAATGACGTCGAACGTTCCATTTGATAAAAACAAGATGGCGTCAACGTTAGCCGCGTCTGTGGTCACTTCATGGTCTGCTCACAAAATGCAAGGAGGCTGAGCGCTGGGCGAAATTTAAAGGAAGTAGAAAGTGCCGTAGAGGAGAAACTGAAAAAGATAGTTAGTTTTCCTTGCGGAAGACTACTTGTGGGATATTTGACAGTTTCTTAACAGTTTATGAGACGGAGTTCGCATTTTTGAGTTAGAAAGTGCCGTAGAGAAGAAACTGAAAAACTATATCTAGTTTTCCGTGGGGAGAAAGCTGTTCTCTGACAGTTCCTCATTAGTTTGTTAGATGGAGTGCGCAGCTATTGAGTTGCAATAACAAAGCCTCGTGAAATTGAATCCAGAATCGTACAATGAATAGTCAGATCACTGTCTACACTTCCACCACGTACTTAGCAGTTAACATGGTAGCAGCCATAGACAGTCGTTATCATACCACCCGCACTTTAAATACTAATCAGCAAAAGATATGCCAAATTTCAGTTATATCAAACAATCTTAGACTGTCCCTAGCATTTGAACACCGCCAGGCAGCCTTATCAACGTCGACGCAATGTTGTCAGAATCTTCAATGGACGTTGATGCGATAATTCAACATCTGTTCGGTCAATAAGTTAAAAACAATGTGGCGTTTCTTTTTCCTTGCCTTTTTTTCTCTTTTCTGTTTTTCATTTCTTATTTCTGTTTCAAGTGTATATCAAAGTATCTCCTGGACGCTAAAGTGAATCAAAGCTGCCTTTCATTTTTACAGAGAGAGAGAGAGAGAGAGAGAGAGTCGACGAAGTCCAGTCGTTGGACCGCTAGGTAACCATGCAGAATATTATAGGCCCTTTCTTGGATCGGGTCAGGAACTGGAAATCTTGACTCGCTTACACTGTACAAAAGCCAAGTGGACAAGGGAATTGTTCAAATGTCATAACACGTGGAAGCCCGCCCCAACTCGGGTGCCCGTCAACTGTCTCGGGTGCCCGTCAACTGTATGGGAGGGCATAATGGCATTGCTTTCGATTTTTTTAATTGAAAATACTTAGTTAAGACGAATTATTCAGAGATTTAGGGAAACGTATTACATCTGCCTTCATCCTGCACTTTCCAGACAATGACAATCATGAGTGATGAAAGTTCCAGACAAATTTTGCCGGTAGACTACAAAAAGCGATAGTTGATATGTGGCGCGAAAAGTTAAGTAACGTTAACGTCACCATGCGCAACGTCAACATTTCAGTCTAAAGAGACGGCAGGCTGGGCATTTAATGCATTTTAACTCGAAAGTTAAGTCGGCGACCTACTATTTTTATTGCTTTAATGTGAACTTCTATCATTGGGTCATACTGTGTTAGTTTTTGAAGAAAAAAATGTGTTTTGTTTTCTCAGAATGAAGGTTTTTATCCAAGAGGTACGAGCAAAAATGTGCATTTTCCATAGAACGCCATTATAACGTCGGGTCGAAAAAGTGGAAAATTTGACGTTTTCGAGCTCAGATATCTTAAAAACGACATCGGCGACCCCCCTTTATTAATACATTTTCTGAAAGAGGGACTGAAAATGTACAATATAAGGAAGTATGAATAAAATCATGTGTTTTGTCAATTACTCCCACCTCACCTTAAATGCAGGTTCTTTGTTAGGGTTTATCAAACACAAAATGTGGGTGGGGTATACAGTTGAGTTGATCGAAAATGCACCTTGTAACTTGTAACTTGTAGTCTACTAAGGAGTTCCACCCTTGTTAGGGTCACCCTAAAAAAAAAAAAAAGGTCGATGTATTAATAATCTAATATTATTATTCAGGTTGATGTATTAATAATCTAGTAGTATTTATTGCAACGCATGCAACTGGTTGTATACTGGTTTAACTATCCAATCATCAGGGCTCCAGCCAGGTGCAAATTCTGGGGTAATCAAACACCCCAATCCATTCAAAATACGACATATCATGTAGCACCATTCACTGCTGAATACAGGGTGATTTCAAGACGCATTTCTGCGCTCCACTCAGTAATTGAATTATCTGTATCTTCTTCGGAGTAGGACCAGTACTGGTATTTACACTCCGGGAGAGAGAGCGCAAATTAGTTGCGTGTAAAGAGAGCTGCTTTAAGGCCTAGCCATCAGACACTCACGAGATATTCGAGTGGGTGGGGTAAGGGAGTGAGATGCTGCCCTTCACATCGTTATTTTATATAACATATATGCCAAAATAACCTTGATACTGAATGTTCTCTTTTGGCAAAACATGAGGCTGTGACACCATACCAAGTGCTAGCTTTGAAAAGATCCAGTTTGGAAAACGGCGTGCACGCAGTCGTTTGATTATTTAAGACTCATTGCCGTAGACAAATTTGTCTCTACTATTTTGTCCATTGTCTGTATTAGTGCCAACGAGTCCTACATTTTTTAATTACTTCTCTAGTAATGAAATATCAAATAACATTCAACATTGACTGCTCAAAACACAGCGCGGCCATATTGGTGTTGTCCTTAAAATGTAAACAATGAAAATAAACGTTTAGATGACGGTGTTTGAAATCTTTATTGCGCCAGATGCAGGCCCCAGGATATAGAACATTTATATATCTTACGTCTTACTTTATTCGATGCATTTACTGTCCCTTCGATTTCGCACACTGTGTAAAATAAAAACGGGTGTCGGCATCTGTGTAAACTTCGTCTTGTCGAAATTCCCAAAACACGAGCAGGCACGAGCATTATCACCAATGTATTTATCCGCTGCCTCTTTCTTGGTGCAGAAAGATTGTGCATTTTTCCAGAAGTTTCCCACGAAACTTGCATATTTGATCTAAGTAGATAAAACGAAGAAGGTTTAAGATGTTATAAATATTAATATATGCACCAGTATTATTTTTCATTAATTTCACCGAACTACTTCTTTTGATGGTGTGATTATCCTTTTTGCGTGCTGCTAGCGGTGCTCAGGCATGTCGATGATCTCCGCTTTCGAAGCAAATCGAAAATAAGCCAACGGAAAGCCTTTAACGGAAGGATCAGGCTATATCACAGTTTATTTAACATGTTTGACTAAAAGACTATCTATATATGTACAGAACGAGCACGATCGTATTTTTAGCAGGTAAAGTGCGCCTGTTTCCATTGGTGTTGTCAATACACATTCTTTTTAAGCTGTTGTTTACAACTGAGCCACACTCGCTCGTGCGTGAAAACAATTGTATATGGTGGATAAAATCATCCATGTGGTAGTCTATATTTCGATATCCTTTATTTTTTAATATTTTGCATAGAATGTCAGAAATAAGAATCAGGAAAGTTCTTGATTTCATTTCCTCTGGAAAAAAAAATGTTTGTTTTTTTTGTACAATTTATGGGGATTTTTACTTCTCTTTTTAAAAAAGAAAGAAAATAACAGGTGGTCAACAAGTGCAATTTGAGATTCAGTCGGAGCCCCGGTAGCTGTATGTTTACAGTGATTCTTGAAAAAAGGGTACAATTGTGGAATAACAAAATCTAAAAAATGAACTTCCTTGCATTGTTTCGAGGATATGAATTTTGGATAGTAGACAGTCCCTTGTCCATGTATACAAAATATTACCCACACCAAGTAAATGGTACAAAAATGGTTTAAGGTCAAAATATGGCGTTAAAATCGTCGTTACGGAGGTGAGATATAACCACATAATGCACATAGCCGCAGGTTTGGCAGGTCTAAAATGTGTGTAGTTTGCAGAATAGTTGCTCTTTTCGCAGTGTTGACCTAAAACCGTAATTTCTATATGATATTGATCACTTTGAGTATCCTGTATAAATAGTTCATAAAAATGAAAAAAGAAGGCTTTCTTTAAACGAACTATTTAATAAAACTACCCTATTTGCTTTCCTAGAAATGAACAAATTAGCCAAGCAATTAAAAGAGCCAATGAATGAAAGAGCCCACGAACCTGTCTGTGGTAGCTTTGTATGACACTTTTAGTGATATATGGTATTTAGAAGTGTATTGTGAACATTTTCTCAAACTACCGTTTTCGTTACGGAGGGGAGTGCGTTTAGCATATGCAAAACATGCATTTTTATTTTCACAAAAATTCCTTAGAAGTGGGACGTACCTTCTTAATAGCAACCTTTTCTCTTCTAAATACATATCAGTTGAGGTGCACAGTCAATATTAATACAATGACACTGTTACATGTATTTCAAGCAAATATATCATTCAGAGCAATGAATTCGAAATATGACCCTCCATCATAGGTAAAAAAATCATGAAAACCAAATCAAATCTAGAACTTGTCAGTGCTGTCCACATTTTGAACACCTACAGATAGCACCTAATCATAATCTGCACTGTCTACCATTCTGTTGTCATTTTCTCCGACAGTGATTCTCGTTACGGAGGGTAGAAAGTTTAAGGTGCGTCATACGTTATCTTATTTATCACCGGTAACAAGACACGTTGTAATTCCAGTATCTTCCCCGACGTCGTAAATTTCAGACTCTTTGAAAGGTCATTGATACGCATTCTTGGAGTTGTCATGCACATGTAGTAATTCCTGTTTTGGGGGTATCACAGTGATAATGTTAGGAAATATGTGGTTCAGATAGTCTACTGAAATATGGCATTTTTACAAACATCATATGGATTTAGTATGAGCACTTTCGGCATGACCGCTTAAGTGTGAACTCGGGTGGTACCCGGGTACTCTCTGGGCTACTCGGGGATATGTATATATACACGTTTATCCTCGGGTGGTCCCTGGAAAGTCTAAGTATTGCTCTGGTTTGCCCGTGTATTTATGGAGAAAAAGCCTTATTCTGTCTGTCTTTATGTGCAATGTTGCATTGTTGCTATCTCTAGCTTGCTTCCCTTAGACCTGTTCTCTTTTATTGTTCTTGTTTTTTGTTGTTGTTTCTTTTCTGTTTTTTTTTATCTTTTTTTTTTTTCTTTTTTATTTTGGTGGGGGGGGGGGGGGGGGTGGTATGTAGTGGCGGGCGGGGGGGAGGAGGGGACGGCCAGGGGTTGGGACAGAAGAGGAATCCCGATAGCTCAGCAGGTTAAGTGCTGACCTGCTGTTCTAGTGGAGATGGTTCGAGACCCGCTGGAGGCGGAAATCTTCCCAACTGTAGTTGGGGTTCCATTGCACACAGCCTTTCAATACCACCCTTCCATCGTCCTGATATGAGTGACATAATGTTATAAAGGACATAAAATCGCTTTCTTCAGCCTTTATGAAACTGATCTGTGTCTTTGTTAGCGCAAAAGACAACGTTCTTGGTTTTGTCACGAATCGGCTTTATTTTCATTCTTATAAACTGCCTGTGATGCTACAATTTATGGATCTTAGATTGACATTCCCGAGATAAGTTTTGGGATACATGATACTTTAATAGCATTTAGCTGACTTTTATCAAAATTCGCACCTTTTCCGCCATGACACTGGAAGGGTTTTTTTTTAACATAGAGGCCTTTTTTTAAGAATAAAATGACACTTTCATAGTAAACACTCAGACAGGACGTGTTTATAACTGCTCGTGCAACTGGACTCGTATGACTGCTGTTCTAAGCGCCCGGGTTCCCCTCCGTAACGTTTTCTCCCCTCCGTAACATACTTCTTTATTGCAAAGTGTCTATGCCCGATCTGTACAGTTTATATAAGACGCTTATGTTACAGGAGGTCTGATGTATTCTACCAGCTTATTCCAGTACCATTTATCAAATTCTGTTTTTCTCGCACATCGAACAATCGAATTTACCAGCTCCCCTCCGTAACGGAGCATCCAAAATAAATTTCATACATATATATTAAAAAACTGTTTTATCTATTTCAGCATAGTAGGTTTAATACTAGAACGTGTCCACTTGGACTTTCCACATATCAGCTACCATAAGAATGCATTATGTTTGTGAACTGTCAGTTTATGGAGTTTTTCTCCCTTCCATAACGGCACAATTTGGTCGGTCATACCTGCACTAAATGACTGCAAGTTCACATGTTATGTTGTTTATCCCTGCCCCCTGTTTATACTTACCAGAATATACAAAAATCGGTAAGTAAATGTGTGTTTTAACGTTGATCACACGTTAAGTTGATATATTGTACAACATATATCACCTGGAGTCCATTAAATATCTGAAAAATTCTGAAACCCTGACGACAGAAATCGTTCTTTTCTGCTTTCTGTTATTTCAAAGAAACGTGTATTTCATTTGACTGTGATACTTACTTCTAAATCACCACGTTGCTTTGGGTCAAAGATTTAGTTACGGAGGGGGGGGGGCGTTACGGCGGGGAGAGGACATGGGACAAATCAGCTATAACAGAACAAGTTATAAATCACAGAGGCATGAAATTGGTTTTTATAAACCACATCCATGTTACACATTCGCAAACTAATAGAAAGCATTTTGCAAAAGAACTCATGTTTCAGAAAAGGGTCGTTACGGATGGGAGGCTGTGAAAAGTGACAAATGAAAATGTAAACTTAAACCTTCTTACTCCGATTTTAGTGTAACAAATGAATTGGTTCTTACCATTTTCATTTCAAAGGATATCCTGGTACTAAAATAGACTCATTTTCCATCACGATATCCATTCACTGTTGTTTATAGGTGGGACATAGAAATCGTTACGGTAGGTGAGTAGCATTTTGGCGACAAGGAATTTTTTCAATTATTTTTGTAAATGAATGGATTAGAAACTGAATAGAACTTCACGAGACATCGGTCAACCTGGGATTTCTAAATGGTAAAGAAATGTGTTCTTGTTTGTAGCAATAACCTTGTTTATTAAAGGTGTTTATTATAGCTACTCTGCTTGCGACAGTCGAAAATAGCATACCCCAACACAAAAGCATCGTAAAAAATTCAAGGCTTAGCGTCTTAAATCCAACTGGGAATACCACAGGGTTTTCATATATATATTACACTGCAAAAATAGCAATACATCACCTATTTAGGCTAAAGCATGTTCGTGTGTGTGTCTGTTTAACATTGGCGACATGGGTTTTTCACAATTGTACCCTTTTTTCAAGAATCACTGTTCAGCGATGGCCTACTGATCTAACGGCACCGGGTCAGAGCTCCGCCCGAGGCTGAAATCTTCCCAAATGTAAACAGCGTTCCACTGAACACAACCTTTCTTTATCACCCTCCAATCGTCCTGACTTGACTGAAATACTGCTGAAAAGAACGTAAAATCGCAGTCATACATCTATCATGAAATGCAATCTCCAAAAATTCCACAGAGCTGGAGGAAAACATAAGTGAAAATTGATAGGCTGGCTAAAAACTAATTTTCTTTCCCATCCGAATAGAATGCTGTGATATGTAGTAACTAGTTGTAATAGACGTTGAATCAACGTTGATCCACGTCATGACGTTGAATCGGCATAGATTTAGGGGATAACTGTACTCAAAATTGTCATTTGGGGAGGTCTAAATCGTCGGTTTTATGGTCGGAAACTTCGTTTTACGGCGACGCGCCAGCGGAGCCGTAAAACGCAATTTAGGCCATAAAACCGACGATTTACCTCCCCAAATAAATTTTCAATAGTTATCCCCATTCTAATGCACTTAAAAAAATACGCATTTTCGCCTTTAAAAATGTGCTACTTTGCACCCACAGCAAACGCTTTCAGCGACGTAAAACCTGACGTCAACCAATGAGAAGCGACGTTATGTAATGACGGGTTTCCGACAGTATATTTCGCAGGATATACTGTCGCAAATTTTTGAAGTTATAAATCCAATCAGACCTCGCATAACATATGTACGTGCATTAGAATTGATGTTGATTCAGGGCTGCGTCCGCGATGGGAAGTTGTTATCGTTGCTTTTACCTACTGGTGTCGCTCCACTGGCTCGTGCGTGAATGGATTTGACCCTGGCCAGTCGCCTGCCTGTTTTGAAATGGGGCCTTTAAATTCCAGGGCTCTCACACCCCTTTTTGGGAATGGGGCCGGGGCCTTTAGAATTGGGAAAAATAGCGTTGTATTGTCTAAAATTGGGAAAATTTTCATTGTTTTATGCGTGAAGTTTTCATTGTCAGACCAACACAACTTACATATGGTATTGTTATATTTTCAGAGGAATCCAGTCAGTATAAGCAGACATAGATCTAGCAGATAGTGAATCATAATAAACTTTATCAAATAATTGGGATATTAGATAATAACAAAACTATTTTTGTGTTTTGAGTTTTTCTTTCTTTCCTTTGAACTGGCAACTTCCCTATCTTGCCACTCTCAAACTGGAGACAAGACTGGGACCTAGCAAAAAAATGTTTCATTTGACAACAGTATAACACTCTAGGTTTGAAGCATCTGTGAACTTAAGCATAATGTGAAGTTGAGAGAAAGTGGACTGTCACAATGCAGAACATGACAAAACTGTCAGTCCTGCAAGTACAAAACACCCATGGTATGTCACTATCACTATACTAACTCTTGGATGTCCCGGTAATCCTGTTTATGATTTTGGATATGGCCGAAAATGTCTGTAAAATTCGATTCAGGTACGAAACTCAAATACAGCAGAATCATCCACAATAGGTGAAAACTCCGATCAAATTTTAGCATTGGAAGTCTTTAAATTAAAGAGTAAGTCAAAATATTGTTCACCACCACAATATTGGCCCTTGAAGCAAAGAAAATATTAAAATATTGCAGCGAAAATCGCTAGGCTATTCGCCCTCTAATGGAAGGGAAGTAACTCTAAGAGTATGATAAAACCCGGTACCACTTGATTGGGTATGAAACCCACCACCCGCACCCGCACCCGTGCTCAAAACCCACCACCGGAAATTTTTATGGGAGCCATAGGACTATTAAAACAACTTTTTTTCTGGACTTTCTGTGTTATAGATACGAAGACTTGCAAAAACAATACCTGATAGAAAAATCTTTGCTAACGACGGCATATTTTGGACGAAAAAGATATTTTTTGCATTTCAAGGGGTATGAAACCCACCACCCGTCACCGGAATTTATTTTTTATTTTTCCCCGATTTAAGTATTAAAAAATGAATCTATTCTATTCTATTCTATCCCATAACCTTACTAGGTCGTTGGGGCACCACAGCTGACTTCAAAACAATCCCTTTCCACCTTGTCCTGTCTTCAGCTGCCCTAGTTGAGCTGGCAAAATCCATTCCAGTCCACTCCTTGATATTGTCTTCCCACCTCTTCTTCTGTCTACCTCTTCTTCTTTTTCCTTTCACTGTGCCCTGAAGAATTGTCTTTGCTATACCAGAAGACCTTGAGACGTGGCCAAACCACCTTAGTTTCCGTTTCTTGACCAGCGTCAGGAGTTCATCATATTCTCCAATGGCTGCTTGGATCTTCCTGCGAACCTCCTCATTGGTTATATGGTCCTTGTACGAAATGTTCAGTAACCTTCGGTAGCATCTCATCTCAAAGGCCTGCGTTCTTTTCTCTAACTCTGCTGTCAAGGTCCATGATTCACAGGCATACAGAAATATGGAAATGACAAGGGAGCGCATGAGTGTCACCTTTGATCCAAGAGATATGCTGTTATCTCTCCAGATTGGTTTCAGCTTGGCAAGAGCTGAAGTGGCTTGTGCTATCCTTGAGAGAACCTCCTGTTTTGAGCCATCATCTGAGACAACTGCTCCAAGGTATTTGAAGCTGCTTAGAGTACCCAGCTTCTGCCCCTTTACCTTGATCTCCCTCTGGATGCCATCTGCGCTGTTTGTCATCAGTTTGGTCTTCTCAGAACTGATCTCCATCTTATAACTTGTGCAGGTCTGGTTGAGACTTTCAACTAGAGCTTCTAGTTCCTGCTCTTCCTCAGCAAGAGCGTCTATGTCATCGGCAAACCGCAGGTTGGTAATATTTCTGCCGCCTATGCTAACCTTTCCGTCATGTTCTTCCAGAGCATCAGACATGATCCGTTCGAGAAAAATGTTGAAGAGGGTGGGTGACAGAAGACATCCTTGTCTTACTCCAACTGTTGTTCTGAACCATTCTCCTGTGCTGCCATTTATCAGGACTGCACTTATAGCCTTGTTGTATAGCTGCTCAATGGTGCGAACTAGGTTTGCATTGATATTGTACTTCCTCATGGTGGCCCATAAGGCTGCATGCCATACCCTGTCAAAGGCTTTTTTGAAATCAATGAAGACATGGTACAGATTCTGCTGATGTTGGAGATACTTTTCACACAGGATTCTAAGGTTGAAGATCTGTTCTGTGGTGCTCCTTCCTGCTCGGAACCCAGCCTGTTCCTCAGCGATTATCTCTTCGGCTTGTGGCTTAAGCCTGTTCAAGATAACTTTCAGCATGACTTTGCTTGAATGACTGATGAGGCTGATGGTTCTGTAGTTCTGGCAGAGCTGTAGGTTGCCCTTTTTAGGGAGTGTAATAATCAGCGACTGAGTCCATGGGGTAGGCCATTCTCCTGTTCTCCAGATCCTGTTACAGATATCTGTTAAAACATCAATCATGGTCTCCCCTCCAGCTTGAACAAGTTCTGCTGGTATATTATCAACTCCGGCAGATTTTCCCTTCTTCAGTGCTGCTACTGCAATCTCAACTTCCTCACGAAGGATCAGTTGTTGATCTTCATCTGGGGGCTGACTGCAGTCCAGAACCGTATTGTCACCATCAGTCTCATGGTTGTATAATTCTGAGCAATATTCTGTCCATCTGCTGAGAATCTCTTGTTCTTCTGTAAGGCATTTCCCAGACTTGTCCTGGATAGTTGTGGATCTACCCTGTTTCTCTGAAGTTAGATCCTTCACCAGCTGGTATGCTTTCTTGCTGTTGTTTTTGTTCAGGCAAGTTTCGATCTCCTCGCACTGACTAGCTATCCAGTCCTCCTTCGCTTTCTTCACTGCCTTCTGAATCCTTTTGTTTGCTTCCCTGTATTCTTCTGCTCCTCCTGCTTCATACCTCTTCTTCTTCAAATTTCTCCTCTCATCACAGAGGTCGAGAACATCTCTAGTGACCCATGGCTTTTTCCTGCGACGTTCCTTCCCAAGTATCTCACTGGCTGCATCAGTCACTACTGTATTGTAGGTGGTAATCATGGTATCTATGTCCATGTCATCATCCCTCAGACCAATGAGTGGTGCAAATTTTCCACCTATTGTTGCTTGAAAAGTGCATGCCACCTCTGGGTCCCTTAGCTTCTCAAGATCAAACTTCAGTCTTGGCTGGGTTGGCTTTCTAGCCTTCTTCAGACGAACTCGGAAGGTCATCATGACCAGGTCATGGTCACTTCCTATGTCTGCTCCAGGAAAACTCCTTGTCCTATGGATGTTGACTCCTGATCGGAAGCGCTTCCTCACCAAGATGTAATCAATCTGATTGTGGTGTTTCCCATCTGGGCTGTGCCATGTCCATCTCCTTGATGGTTTGTGAGGGCCAAGGGTGTTTGTCAGTACTAGGCTGTTACAGGTTGCAAACTCTAGAAGTCTGAGACCTCTCTCATTTGTCTCGTCATTGCAGTAGGGTCCACAAACGTTTTCCCAGTCTGCCTGTGCATCCTTTCCAACCTTAGCATTCCAATCCCCTTGTACAACCAGAATGTCCTTCTTGGGTGTTTGGTCTATGATTTCCTGGAGTTGCTGGTAGAAGTGTTCTACCTCATTGTCGTCATGTCCAGATGTTGGTGCATAAATCTGTATGATGGTGATGTTGAAAGGAGCTGCTCTCAGGCGAATTGAAATCAGTCTGCTGGAGACTGGTCGGCATCCCAAGACAGCACTCACCATGTCCTTATGCACAAGAAATCCAACCCCATACTCATGTTTGTCCTCTTCTCCACTGAAATAAACCTTGTGTCTGTCATCTGTTGACATCTCACCAAAGTTTTTCCAGCGCATCTCACAGAGCTCCAGTATGTTCCAGTGATACCTGTCCATTGCATGAGTCAGCTCTTCAAGCTTCCCAGCTGGCCTCAGAGTCCTTACATTCCAGGTGCCAACTGAGATGTTCTCCCTACCTCTGATTTTCTTGATCTGTGTTACACCAGTTGCATACTTGTCACCTACGTCCCGGTGTCCAACAGTAGGCGCGGTCATTGTTAACCCGGGCTGCGACCGATCCGGTATTAAGGTCTTATCTATGTTGTCAACCATGGTGTTTCAAGGGCAGGATTCAGCCTGACGGAGCCCATCCCTCTCCAGGCTATATATGTTGACCACAGCCGAAATCCACGATTATTGTATGGCTCGCCTTGGTCATGAACACATGGCCGTTGACTCAAAGAGTTCTTCCGCCCTGGCCGTTGACTTCTTCTAGGAAGACTTCCGCCCAGTGATGGTGTGTTAACACCACCCCTTGTTGACCCATAGGGCTGGGAGACTCATGGAGGCGGGAGCGTCTTATTTCCTCCCATCAAGTCACTGACTTGTCCACTGCCTATAATATAGACAACCAGATTCAAAGAGTCAAAGTGATCGGGTCTGTCCCTACCTATCAGTGACCCCCTTAATCTAGCTGTTTCACCAAGCTGAGCAGGGCTCGCTCGGGTCTGGCTGCTAACACTTGATTTAGATTAGAGTTCCACTCTGGCCGTTGACTTCTTCTAGGAAGACTTCCGCCCATGGTGCTGTGTTCACAGGTTTTGTTCATAGGTTTTGTCTAGAGACCTAGCAATGAATTCCCAGGTGGACTGCCTGCCAAGGCTAAGAGCTCCACCTACCCCTTCTAGTTTTATTTAGAGACTAGTAACTCTTAGACAGGACACCTTCCCAGGTTGATGAGCCCCATCTGCCCACATGCAACAGGTAGTACTGGTTTACATGGTACCAGTAGCAGGTTATGCCTGACCTGACTGGAGCAATGTTTTATGACATTTTACTAAGATAACATTAGTATTCCTCAACGATTTCTGAAAATTCGACTGATATTAAGAAATAATTAACGTTTTTTTAAAATGTATTTCATTCTATAAATAAAACAGCGTTGCGGCATTTAGCTAGATCACGAAACCGAAACGTCCTGTAATACAAAAAAAAAATATCGAAAACAAAGATATCGACTGAAGTTTCACAACTGATATTTAAGTTACCTTACTTGAAAAATTAACTAGTTCACTCAGTTAATTAAAAAAATCAGTAGATTAAACAAGCATGCTATTAGCACTCCCGGTCCAGTGATGCATTCATCTCCATTCCAGGACGTTGCGGGTTATTGGTTTTGGCTAAGTGCCGTATTGGATATCTATTTTTAGAATGTAAACAATGTTGATAATAATCTATTTTTTTGCTACATATTTAACGGATTTCAAATGATTGTCATATAAAACTGATACATTACTGGTAAACAATTAGGAAAACATAAAAATCTTGAAAATGTAACCTGTTACTAAATCATAAATTGAAAATAACCTATAAAAATTTCCCGGTGACGGGTGGTGGGTTTCATACCCCTGGAAATGCAAAAAATATCTTTTTTGTCCAAAATATGCCGTCGTTAGCAAAGATTTTTTATCAGGTATTGTTTATACAAGTCTTCGTATCTATAACACAGAAAGTCTAGAAAAAAAATGTTTTTAATAGTCCTACGGCTCCCATAAAAATTTCCGGTGGTGGGTTTTGAGCACGGGTGCGGGTGCGGGTGGTGGGTTTCATACCCGATCGTACAAAACATGACGATCGTGATTGAAAATGTAACCGCTTCCCGATTTTTAAAGTTATAAATTAGGGTTACATTATTAGTTTTAGGTGGTTTTAATACATTTTGCATTGATGCAACTGCAGTATTCTTGGACCAAACAGGCTTAGTCAGATTGGGAATTTTTCGTCTGGAATTGGGGAAAAAACATACTTTTTGGCATTGGGAATGGGGCCGAATTTCGGCCCCAAATTTCGGTGATCGAGACACAGGCACTCGTTTCATGCAATGTGAGCCACTCATACCCTAATCACTATTAGTGATTAGGGTATGAGTGGCTCACATTGCATGAAACGAGTGCCATTAGGGTATGAGTGGCTCACATTGCATGAAACGAGTGCCTGTGGATCGAGAGCCCTGAATTCTCCGTGCCGGTCCGAACATCGGACTGGCATGGAGGGTGTGAAGGACTGTTCAGGGGCAGATGTACCTGGCATGGATCACGCCTGTCTCTTTTTGAGTGTTTAGGTGTAGAGGTAGTTGGTTGTCCAGTGAATTTTATCTTACCTCCTATATAACAATTAAGAATATTCCATCACACTCTGGTCACTTGGGTACACAATTAATTATGGTTGTCAATTTCATGAGTATTCCAATTAGTGCTCATTCAGGCTGTTTAGTCACCTGATGAAATTAACATGTTTTACGCGAGATTTTGACAGTTATCACAACTGCCAAAAAAAGGATAAAAAATAGGAAACACAAAATTTATGAAAACCTAGGCTGCCCTCTTGTAGACTGACTATAAACAAGAAATATCTTTAAAAAAGAGAAACGTTGCTAGAGAAGAAATGTTTTAAGTGATAAAGTGCCGGGCACGGTACCCCGGCCGGGAGTGTGTCCGCTGCCAGTGCTAGCGACCCTGAGTTAGACCCTCGCGTCCAGTACGTTCTTGCGTGCAGCCATTTCCCTCTCTTCCGTTGATTCAAGAAGAATAGCAGTCAGTTACGAGCGATGAAATGTGCACTCAGTACTGGTAGGCTGCATCCGTGAGTCTTGCACAGAAACAGTGCGGGTTAGGTTACTTACCTGCTCGACATTTTCCCATTGTAAACTGGGCCGAAAGCCTTAACAAAAGCAAACAAGTTATGTTTTGATAACTTGATTACCCACAAATGAGCGACACCGGAATTGGCGGTTTAAAAGACCAAATAGTCAGTCCTCCGTCTTTTATTTTTGTGTTAACCTTCGGAAAAAGCAGTGTGCCAGGTCCAATACGATTGGCGACGGGCCGATCTGGTTATTATTCTGGCCAATGGAATGGCGTAAAATGTGGGTCAATACTGAGGTTAGACGTTGCCTGACGGCAACGAAAAATGTACCATAATGCTTCTGATTTTCTTCAGGTCATTCGCCACCAAAATAGTTTGCTTTTAATTCTGCCATTGATGTATTTATATGAATGACAACCT
This sequence comes from Ctena decussata, assembly GCA_963989385.1. NCBI lineage: Eukaryota > Metazoa > Mollusca > Bivalvia > Lucinida > Lucinidae > Ctena > Ctena decussata. Next base: position 3,463,506 of record OZ022502.1, on the reverse strand, counting down.
GAGTGAGTAACTTACATTTTTATGTGATGTGCCACGGTTATGCCCCTTTGATGGTAGAGTGAGGGGTCGTGATGCTATTGGAAAGTTACAGTATTATATCTATAGTTATTGAGAATACTGATACAGAATTGTGCAAGCAGAACTGTAGATCCAGGTCAGATTTCATGAACTTCATTTATTCTTAGCATTGCCACACTAAGACACTTAACTCCTGTATTATCATTTTGAGTGGATTTGCCGGAAGCAAATACCTGAACCAGTTGCCACGGTCCATCGATTGAATGTCTATTCTGTAAACATATTCAGTATTAATTCAAATCCATGCAAGATGCAGACCACAATTTATTTGAAACTCAGGTGATCAGTTAAATAATAGCAAATTTATCCATGTATAATCTGGTCATTTTGCGCCACCATACTGAAAAACATATGTGTAGTAGGTACTACTTTTGTGTAAACTCGTGTTTCGTTAGATAGTTATGATTTCTTGAAGAAAAAAAATGGGTGTGTCTCTTTGACTGTGAATTGTTCTTTAAAGAAAACATTTATTAAAATATCCATTCTCGGTTGCACTAATAGGAATATATAGCTTTGTCTGGGACTTACCGTAATCGACCCATTTACCGCACCGTGCGCTTAACTTTTTCAAAATTGCAACAAAAAGATGTGGTTAAAATGTATTTAATAACCGCACACTCAGAACAATGAAATGCAGGGTAACTGGAAAGAGGCAACATGGGTAGGACTGGAAATACTTTGTGTTTATACTTTTCATGAGTTCCCTGTTAATTATTGGTTTTTGTGAGAGTTTCAAAGAAAAAGCAGTGTGCGCTTGTGCAGTTTGTCCGGAAATGGCCTTGGTGTGCGGTTATAGGGGCATGTGCGGTTAATGGGTCGATTACGGTACTACTTTTTCTCAATAGATAGTTTAAATTTGAGTTTTTTGGTACGCGGTTTGGACTTACTAAAAGGTAGCATAAAAATGTAATAAAAACATATTTTCCAAATTCATTGTAATTAACGTGAATATTCAAGCCTTTACATTGGTCCTGACATCATTCGTCATTTATATCGTCAGTAGTTAGTGCATATCTGATAACGCCATAGCCCAACCACTTTGTACACACTAGCTTAGAAATGGCCGACAGCTAGTCCTTAAAGCTCTCAACTGTCTCTGCATGCAAGATGCTGTCTGGCAGGTGGTTCCACTTGATAACACTATCTACAAAGAAAGAATGTCTGAACTGAGCTGTTCCAAAATCATCAACTACATTATTTGTAACTTTTTTTCCACTAAATTTGAACACTGATAGTCACTAGATCTATATTCCGTCTTTTAGGTTTTTGGGGTGTGAGATAATCACATGAGTTTATGGCCAGCACCATACCCCCAACAATTATGAACAGGAATACAAGTTTATTGAATTCTCTGCGTTGTTGAAGACTAGGCAGATCTAAGTCATTTAGCATTTTTGTCACACATCCATCTTTGCGAGATTTATAATCCCTTTTAATGAACCTTGCCGCTTGGCGTTGAACTTTTTCGATAGAAAATGAACCATGAAAGATTATTATATTATGGTTGGAGGTTGCATAATCGTGGGAGTTGTAAATTCGTGGGTGTTAGTAATTTGCATAAAATTCATGCGCAAAGGAAGTTTCACTAGGGGTTTTAACCTTCCTTTCTCTCTATCTTTACTGTCCTCGGTCAATTTTGACCATGATGACAGGTTTCTGGTGTGGGGCATAAGTTGTCACAAAAAAAATAAATAAATAAAATAAAATAAAAATGAATTTGTGACAAAGCCACCAGCAGATTAAAACTATTTACAAGAAGTCCTCAGGGGCAGGCATTCCATGCCTTACCCCTGCTCTACCCTAGGATATTAAATTTTGCAGGGGTTTTATTAACCATAAGTCTGTTGGTCCTGGACCAGTGATTTTTGGGCATGACCAGTTGATGTCTTTGGTAACTGGTCCTGCAGACCAACTGATTTTGAAATTAAATGAAAACACATGATAACAAAGAAAAGCCGAAACATCCGGAGGACCACTTAAATTGTGGACAAGTTGGTCCTGTGGACCACCAGTCATTCAGTCCTTAGCGAAATCCCTGTTTTGGCCTTAAACCCATCAACTGTCTCCGAAGAGACAGCTTCAGTTGTAAGGCCATTCCAAGTTGCAATTGTCCTGGGGAAAAAGGAATTCTTAAAACCGTCCGACGTCCGTGTAAGCATTTGGACGGTGGTACTGAAATGGGTGGGACCTAGTTCTCCTGCTCCCTTCACCGACCTCAGATAGGTACTTATTCTTATCTACAATGGCAAGATTATTGTGAATTTTGTAGAATAGAGACAAAGAAGCCTGCTGTCGTCTTTCCTGCAGGTCTGGCCATTGGAGTCCTAACATTTCTCCCACATGGCTTTGATTGCGCCAGCGCCTACAGGTCCAACGGGCAGCAGTCCTCTGTACTTTTTATACGCCCGTTTTGAAAAAACGGACGTATTATGTCGTGGCGTCCGTCCGTCCGTCCGTCTGTCCGTAAACATTCTTGTGCGCCCCATAACTCAGTAACCATTTGGGATATCTTCATGAAATTTGGTAGGCATATGTATTAGGTTGGGGGAACGTGTCGCGTACAAGAATGGTTGCTCCCCCTTCCTTAGTTTCCAAGTTATGCCCCTTTGATTAATTTTTTCCCTGCAAGTCTTGTGCGCGCCATAACTAGATAACCGTTCGGGATATCTTCATGAAACTTCATAGCAATGTGTATGGAGTCCCAATGATGTGTCGCGTTTAAAAATGGCTGCTCTACCTTTCTTTGTCTTTGAGTTAATCCCTTTCATTAATCTTATTGGCTATTTTGTGTATATTACAAAAAATATATTTTCAGGGGAGGATAGTAGAACAAAAAATGGTTCATCTAGTATAATTAGGTTATCTCCCTGTCCCCTTTTTATCAAATTTTTCATCAAAGATTTCTTCACAACCATACAAGCTAGACTGGTCATATTTGGCATAAAGGTTGATGACGACATGTTGTACTGTGGGATTGAGAACCAACCTTCTCCTGCTTATTCTTCCCTGTATTTGTCCAATTTTCTTTCTTTCCATACTTTGAAATTTGAATAATGAAATTTTACGGCAAAGATTTCTCTACAACCATGCAAGAGTAGTCATATTTGGTATGCAGGTTGATGACGACATGTTGTATCGTGGGATTGAGAACCAGCCTTCTCCTGCTTATTCTTACCTGTATTTGTCCAATATTCTTTCTTTCCATACCTTGAATAATAAATTTTTTCGTCAAAGATTTCTCCACAGCCTTGCAAGCTAGAGTAGTCATATTTGGTATGCAGGTTAATGATTACTTACTGTATAGTGGGATTGAGAACCAGCCTTCTGCTCTTTTTCTTCCCTGTATTTGTCCAATTTTCTTTCTCTCTTTACTTTGAATAATGTAATTTTTTGTAACAGATTTCACAGCAACCATTCATATTTGGTATACATGGTAACAATGATTTCTCTCTCTCTCTCTATGCTTTTTGTTACGAAAATAACACCATTTGATGTTAGCAGTTAAGTGGGGGTATAGTCGGATTCGCCCACAGTTCTACTTAATTATAGAGTGGTTGCCTCTGTCTGTCTGCCTGTGTATCCTTTTGTAAACAATTTTGTTCATTCTGCAACTCCTTTAGGACATTGAAACGGGCGTATTATGCACCGCTTGCGAAGCCCTTGTTCTATTCTGTTAATATCTACTTGGTGATGGGGCATCCAAACTGGCGCTGCATATTCTAATTTGGGCCGGACCAGAGTTTTATATGCAGTAGCCTTGATTTCCTTCGATGCAAAAGTCAAGTTTCTATGAAGGAAACCCAAAATCTTAGTAGCCTTACTGGTAACTTCATTGATGTGCTGACCCCACTCGAGGTCATCCGTAATTTCAACTCCTAAATACATTCTCTAGGACTTGGTTATGCAATGTATAACCATAGATTATTTACTTTGGAGGGGGGTGCCTAGTCACCCTCATAGAGTGACATTTGGCAACATTAAATTTCATGAGCCATGCCTCTTCCCAAAGTGCCAATTTATCCAAATCATCTTGGAGTATCTGTTGGTCTTCGGACCGTCTAATATTTCTATAGAGTACACAGTCATCAGCAAAAAGGCGGACTGTTGAGCTTATGTTGTCTGGCAGGTCATTAATAAAGATTAAGAACAGAATGGGCCCTAAAACAGAACCCTGGGGGACACCAGACAACCCGGGGAGAGGGTCTGAACAGACACCATCCAGAACAACTTTTTGTCTTAGAGGTCTTAGAGACCATATGCTTGCCTTTGCAGACCGTTTCATGTCGCAGGACTTTGCTCACGTTGATGTTAATGAGATCTGGATTGAGTTTAAGACGGTCTTATTAAATGCAGTAAACAAGTTTATTCCTTCTAAAATGACGAAAGGAAAACTTGGCTATCCATAGATAGATGCACGCATTTATAGGGCATTGATTAGGAAAAAAGAAAAATTGTATCACAAAGCTCGCAGGGCAGATAACGATTCCCTGAAGAGTCTTAGAGACCATATGCTTGCCTTTGCAGACCGTTTCATGTCGCAGGACTTTGCTCACGTTGATGTTAATGAGATGTGGATTGAGTTTAAGACGGTCTTGTTAAATGCAGTAAACAAGTTTATTCCTCCAAAAATGACGAAAGGAAAACTTGGCTATCCATGGATAGATGCACGCATTTATAGGGCATTGATTAGGAAAAAAGAAAAATTGTATCACAAAGCTCGCAGGGCAGATAACAATTCCCTGAGGAGTCGTTCAGAGCTCATGTCCAAAAAAGAAATATGTGATGCCTATTGGAGGTATGTTTCTGATATCTTCAATCCCTCAGATACAGACACTAATATAGAAGACTGTATCCAAAATGATCGGCTGAAAAAGTTTTGGTCCTTTATGAAAAACTTAAGAAAGGATTCCACGGGTGTGGCCTGTTTAAGGGAAAATGGCATGATAAGGACAAAGCAGACATATTTAACAGACAGTTTGAGTCTGTATACACCCGGGAACAAGTAGGTGACCCCCCATCGAAAGGACCAACCCCCTACCCAGATATTGGAGATTTATACATTGACCCTAATGGGGTCAAAAAACTATTAGACCGTCTTAACCCCCATAAATCTTCAGGTCCAGACGACCTAAGTGCACGTGTGTTAAAAGAATGCAGTGCTGAAATTGCCCCGGTCCTTGCCTGCATTTTCAACCATTCCTTGGCCCAGTCTAGAGTACCAGATGACTGGCTGCAAGCTAATGTGGCTCCCATTTACAAAAAGGGAGAAAAGTATGACCCTGCCAATAATAGGCCGGTCTCTTTGACTTGTATTTGTTGTAAGTCTCTGGAGCACATTCTCGTGAGCAAAATCATGCAACATCTATCGGACCATAAGATCTTAGTTGAGTCTCAGCATGGCTTCAGAAGGGGAGGCACTAAATACCACAGACTACCACAGACTACCACAGACCACCACAGACTACCACAGACTACCACAGACCACACCACAGACTACCACAGACCACCACAGACTACCACAGACCACATAAAAATTACCCTTAGCAAACTAAATTTCTTAAAATCATCAAACATTGTTAAATACCAAAATTAAAATGGTACATTTGATCAAGCTGGCAACCAATTCAATTAGCTAAGTGAAAAATTAGAAACTGAATGCTGAAATTAGGTGTTATTAATGGAATATTTTGACTTTGAAAGTTACTGAATTTGGAGAAAATAGTTGAAATACTTTTATTTTTATTTTCTAAATGAATAGCTTAACTAGAAATTGTCCACATTACATGGATGCCCCGGCCTAAAGCCTTGAGTAAGATGGCACCTTGATTAAGGTACTGGCACTTGTAAGATAACTAGATTTATAGAGGCAGACTTGTATAAAATAAAAGGCCACAGGCCAAGTGTCGCCCAAAGTTGGAAATGTGACACAAACTGCAGCCCTTTACACAGTTTAAGAGTCACTGTATGACCAATGCAGAAAGTCAGTGGACTGTGATATATGAGTTATCATGACCTGATTCTTGTATATTTCTGTTGTACTTATAGATAAAGATCCTTACACAAAATTCCAAGTTGCTACAATGACAGGAACTGTAAAATCTAACTCTTACAAACTTACAAAAATCTTAACGTTGCAAAATTAGCCTAAGTCAGAAGTCAGTGGACCGTGAAATATGGATCTTCATGACCTGATTCTTGTATTTTCCTGTTGTACTTATAGATATAAACCCTTATACAAAATTTAAAGTTGCTACATTAAAAGGAAACCTCATGTCTACCTCTTACAAAAATCTTAACCTTGCAAAATTTGCCTGTCCAAAGTCAGTGGACTGTGAAATATGGACCATCATAGCCTGATTCTTGTGTATTCCTGTTATACAAATGGGTGGGTTTTACCCAACTTCCATTAGATTTTGGGCGAGCTTTCCATCCTTTTACTGTAGAAAATACATGGACAAAATTATCGTTCTTGAAACCAAGTGCCTATGGTTGTACTTATAGAATCCTCATACAAAATTTCAAGTTGCTTAACAGGAACCCTGAAATCTACTTCCTACAAAAATCTTAACCTGAGTCTAACAGGATCACGTATGTGATGTACGGATGTAACAGATGCATGTAATAAGATACGAAAGTATGCACAACCAAAACACTATATGCCTCCAGCATCATATGATGCAGTGGCATAAAAAATAAAATTTCTGAAGGAATACCTGAGGTAAACAAGCGGAAGTTTAATTTTGTAAAACAATAAAATAAAAAGGAAAAGAGGTGAACTTAAATATATTGAAGAAGCTTATTCTTTTATGGAGTTTTGTAAACATTAGAGCAAATGAAAAAAGATCTCATTTTTATGCACTTAGTGAGACATACTGTTTTTTTTTTTGTTTTTTTTTTCCATTCTTTGGTCTTTATGTGCAATAGTCACACTTTTTGTTCTGGGGTAACTGATGAAAGGTGTATGATAGGGTTTTGAAATTTCATCTTTTGTAGGAAAAAGTAAGTGACCTTTTTTTTTTCTACTCTGGCCTACCAGTAAGTATGGAATTATGCACCTTTTTTATCAAAAAATTAAAATGCATGCCCATTGACAAGTATCCTGACAAAAAAAACCTATTTGTGCTTGGAACTGATATTCGGTATGGGCTGGTGAGTAGGTACTCTGATTGTATTTTTAATAAAATCTGTTGATTTTTATTTTTTTATCCCTTTTGACTTTTGTAATTTCTGGAACTTTGTAACCAGGTGCTTTAAGAGGGTTAGAGGGCATAGTATTTTGCTAAAATTGATTTTTTGTTGTTGTTGTTTTGTTTTACCTTGCAAATGTACAGTAAGTTTTACTTTATTTTTATATGGAGTGTTTATTATTATTATTATTTTTTTTTTTAATTTGTTTTTGTTAAAATGCTAGCAGTTACTGCAAAACAGTATTCTGAACAAATCTGATCACTGTAGGTGTCCCTCTCACACACACTCTACATGGAAGCAGGTGGGGTAATTATGTTGTTATTATGTACTTGTGCTTATTATCATATTATTAATGGTATCAGTCTGGAACCAAGAGCTAATTAACACCTTAGGGGTAAAGTCTTTAAATCAATTGGAAGTTTAGTATTTGTACATGGATTGTCATAAAAGCTTTTAGCAATGCATTATCATCCTGCCTAATTTTGGTTATTATTCTTTTTATTTAAAAAAAAAATGGACATTCTTTGTAAAATATATTTTGCAAAATTCTCAAGACTTGAAAATGTGATTATTGCAATATTCCCTATGCTTGGAGAGCATGGATGTCATTGTTACTGTTATTATGTCTAGAAGAGGAAGTATCAAATATTTTTAAGTGCATCTGAAATTAAAGACAATTACAATTCAAGCATTATGGTGCAAATTCAATTATTTGAAGAAATATAAAAGTTGTTGAAGAAAGACACCATTTTGAATAGTTTATTTGTTTTCAAAATTTCAAGTAAAACAAATCCTGTTAATTTGAGGCACATTGATCACTGTCTTAAACAGATCTGCCATAGCTTTTGCATATTTGATTAGGTAGTAATGGCATCAAAAACTCACAATAATGACAATAATAACATGATCCCTGACAGCTTTATGCAAGAATTATAATTCTGACTTTCCTTCCTCAGGTTTATCATCCCCCACCAAAGGCAGAGGGATATAGTTTTCTCCATGTCTGTCTGTCCATCCTTCTGTCCTTCTGTCTGTCTGTCCTTCCATCCATCCATCCATCCTTCCGTCTGGAGCCATAACTAAGTAACCAATGGATGGAATTTCATGCAACTATAAATAAATATGTATCACTATAACGCGCTGATGCAAGTGAAGTTTCATCAGACTGGCTTCAGTAGTGCATGAGTTATTTCCCTTTAATGGACTTAAAATTAATAAAATGAGTCATAACTAAGAGCTTCATGAAACTTATACTGAATACGTATGTATCACCATAATGCGGTTATGCACATAAAATTTCCTCAGAAGGGCATCAGTAGTGTATGAGTTATTGCCCTTTAATGGACTTAAAATTAATAAAATGAGGCACAACTAAGCAACCAATTATCAAAACTTCATGAAACTTAAACTGAATATATATCACCATAATGTGGTTATGCACTTAAAATTTCCTCAGAAGGGCATCAATAGTGCATGAGTTATTGCCCTTGAATCAATTAATGGTTGATAAATTCAGCCATAACTAAGAAATCAATGATTAGAATTCTATGACACTGATACTAAAATGTATCACCATATCACATTGGTGTATCTTACGTTTTGTAAGAATTGCTTCAGTAAGCACTGAGTTATTGCCCTTGAATTGGTTTAAAATCAACAAACTGAGTCATACCTAAGTAACCAATGGTTGAAATTTCATCAAACTTAAAATAATTATGTATTGTCATGACACAGCATGGCACATTAAGTTTTGTCATAATCCCTCCAGTAGTGCATGATTTAATGCCCTTGAAATGATTTAAAATCCACTAATTAACCATAACTATGGTATCCGAGAACAAATTTCTTGAAACTGAATTAAAAATGTATCATCATAGTGCAGTGATGCTGAGACAAGTGTTTAGCTTCAGCTTATGCCTCATTTATCCCAGAGTTATTGCCCTTGATTTTATTTACAATCCACAAGTTCAGCCGTAACTAAGTAACCAGTCGAAATTTTATGTAACTTGAAATGAACCATGAACAAATCAGGGCCACTTTTCACCGAATTTGCTTGTTCCCCTTTGAATACTTTATGAATTTGGTGTTGTTCTTTATGCTGCACATACTACACAACCCCTATTTGTTCATTCCCAATCCTACTTTTGAATTCTCTTTCATGTGGCGCTATCGGCATTTTGCTCTAGGGCCAGTAGTTTTTGAGAAAATTAAGTGGTTTTTTTTCTGTTCCAAAAATGCACTTTTTAATCAAAACTGAAACATCCAATGTGTTTTGCACAAGTTTTGCTGAAAGCTACAGAAGGCATAATTTGACAGAACATACAAAAGATAACTCAAAAGGTCATATGTTTCAGTTCTTCTTTTATGAATTTTGATTCGGTCAATAATGCATATGGTATATTAAATTTTCCGGTTCAAAAGCCTTAGGGACCAAATTTGATCTTGCTGTCAAATAGATCAAGGTCATTCAAGGATCATCATCTATATAAATTTTGTAGTACAAGAGTCCCAGATGCTACATACCAAGTTCTAAGGCAATCGGCCCTGTGGTTCTGGAGAAGTACATTTTTTAACGTTTGTAGCATATATGGCCATGGTAGCCATCTTGGTCATGTGACTATGACTAAGGCTGTTTTTTGGCGTATACTTACCTTGTGCATACCATAACTTGGTAACCGTTTGGAATATCTTGATGAAACTTTATAGCAGTGTGCATGATCACAAGACAATGTGTCCCATTTAAGAATGGTTGCTCCCCATTACTTAGGTGTGGAGTAACTTCCCTTTGATTAGTATTTTAAGCAATTTCCATTCACTCTATAACTCCTTAACCTTTTGAAATATTTGAAAGGAACTTTGTAGGAACGTGTATAATAATGGGGCAATGTATCCCGAGTAAGAAACTTAACTCTGGCTTATTTAATTTCTGAATTATCTGCCCTTGCATAAATTTCCAGTTTACTCTGTAACTCCTTAACCATTTAAAATATTTTAACATACCTTAATGGTAGTGTATATATTGTCAAGGGAATGTCTTAGGACCAAGAATGGAAACTCTTATTCAGTTAATGAATTATCTCCCTTGTTTGACTTTTAACATTTCTCAGCTTCTGAGCCGCTTCACCTTGGAAGCTAATTTTTGGTATACTAATAGTATTTGATGTGTTAAATGTTTAAATAATGTTGCAGTCATTAATTATTACTGAGTTGTTGTCCCTGTTTGTCTGCCTTTCCATCCTTTTGTCAATAATCTTGTTCATTCTGTAACTCCATCATGACAGTAAAATGGGCATATTATGTATTACAAAGCTCATGTTTATATTCAGGTTCAGACTCAGTTATCTTCGCCATTGTCCATAGCCTCACAGTCATGTGATCTGTAGTCACATGATCAGAGGCCGGGTGTGCATAAAATATTTAGTCAAAAGTATTCGACGAAACATGTTTCGACGAAGTTGGCATTCGATAAAATAACACTTTGACAAAAAGCTTTTTCAACAAAATGGTTCAGTGGACAGAGTGTCGTTCGACGAAATGTTGTATATCCGCAGCACCACTAATATGATTTACATATGTTATGATCTGCAGAGAACAAGTACCATAACTCCATCTACATTTATTACGGAATTATGCCCCTAAATGTAAATTTTAGTATGGAAATTGTGTCTGCTCCATAACTCTGAAACCCTTTGAAAAAAAATTGTACAAATAAAAGCAGAATCAGATGATGTGCAGAGAACAATTACCATAACTCTACCTAGATTTTTTACGGAACTATGCTTCTTTGTAATTATAAGTATGGAATTCATGTCGGCTCTATAACTTTACAACTGTAACAGAAATTTTCATGAAACTTTGTAAAAGTATAACCATCATCAGACAATGTGCAGAGAATAAGTACCGTAACTCCACATACATTTTTACAGAATTATACCGTGTCTTTCTTCAATAACTTATATTTCTTCAAGTAATTGAATTTGCACCAAAATGCTTGAATTGTAATTGTCTTTAATTTCAGATGCACTTAATAAATATTTGATCCTTCCTCTTCTAGACATAAGAACAGTAACAATGACATCCATGCTCTCCAAGCATAGGGAATATTGCAATAATCACATTTTCAAGTCTTGAGAATTTTGCAAAATATATTTTACAAAGAAAGTCCATTTTTTTTTTAATTAAAAAGAATAATAACCAAAATTAGGCAGGATGATAATACATTGCTAAAAACTGTTCACCTCTTTTATCTCGACTAACCCCCTTTTGCACTTGTATACCAAACCCCGTCTGATGTCCTCCTCGGAGGTTAAGACGTAATGGAAGAAAGAAAGATGACAATCCATGTACAAATACTAAACTTCCAATTGATTTAAAGACTTTACCCCTAAGGTGTTAATTAGCTCTTGGTTCCAGACTGATACCATTAATAATATGATAATAAGCACAAGTACATAATAACAACATAATTACCCCACCTGCTTCCATGTAGAGTGTGTGTGAGAGGGACACCTACAGTGATCAGATTTGTTCAGAATACTGTTTTGCAGTAACTGCTAGCATTTTAACAAAAACAAATTTAAAAAAAAAAAAAAAAATAATAAACACTCCATATAAAAATAAAGTAAAACTTACTGTAAATTTGCAAGGTAAAACAAAACAACAACAACAAAAAATCAATTTTAGCAAAATACTATGCCCTCTAACCCTCTTAAAGCACCTGGTTACAAAGTTCCAGAAATTACAAAAGTCAAAAGGGATAAAAAAAATAAAAATCAACAGATTTTATTAAAAATACAATCAGAGTACCTACTCACCAGCCCATACCGAATATCAGTTCCAAGCACAAATAGGTTTTTTTTGTCAGGATACTTGTCAATGGGCATGCATTTTAATTTTTTGATAAAAAGGGTTCATAATTCCATACTTACTGGTAGGCCAGAGTAGAAAAAATAGGGTCACTTACTTTTTCCTACAAAATATGAAATTTCAAAACCCTATCATACACCTTTCATCAGTTACCCCATAACAAAAAGTGTGACTATTGCACATAAAGACCAAAGAATGGAAAAAAACAAACAAAAGCAGTATGTCTCACTAAGTGCATAAAAATGAGATCTTTTTTTTTCATAGTCTCTAATGTTTACAAAACTCCATAAAAGAATAAGCTTCTTCAATATTTTTATGTTTACCACTTTCCCTCTTCTGTTTCTCAAATTAAAACTTTCAGTTGTTTACTTTAGATATTCCTTCAGAAATTTTATTCTTTTAAGAATATTCTATTAGAAAAGAAAAATAAAAGTATTTTAACTATTTTCTCCATTCCCTATTTTCTTTTGAAGTCAAAATATTCCATTAATAACACCTAATTTCACCATCCACAGTATTTTTGAATTAGCTCATTAAAGCCAAAATTGGTTGCCAGCTTCATCAAATGTACCATTTTAATTTTTGCATTTAACGATTTTGATGATTTTTAGAAATTTAGTTTGTTAAGGGTAATTTTTATGTGGTCTGTGGTGGTCTGTGGTAGTCTGTGGTGTGGTCTGTGGTAGTCTGTGGTGGTCTGTGGTAGTCTGTGGTATTTAGTGCTTCCCTTCAGAAGTGGTAGGTCATGCGAGACTCAACTGGTCCAGTTCATTCATGATTTGCAGGCAAACCTAGACAGAGCCAATAATAAAGGTCACAAACAGACGGACCTCATTATTATGGACTTTGCCAAGGCTTTTAATAATGTCCCCCATAGACGATTGATTTATAAATTGGAGTATTATGGTATCCGAAATGATATCCTCCGGTGGATAACCATTCATAAAGGTTTTATTTCATTGCAAAAGCAAATGCCTAGGGCCTAAATAGGGAATTTAACTTTAAAAGAAAGTTTGACCGATTGCTTCTTTTGCTATTTCTTTTTTGCATACCTGAAAACCGGCCATTTTCTAATTTCGGATATCAGCCTGAGAAAATATTGTGATCATTACTGATTTTGTACCTGGTCGTAGTATGGGTGCAAAATTTTATTGCAAAATTGATTTTGTATTTGATTATCTTATCTGCTTTTTCTGGAAAAAGAAAGTGTTATGTTTTAAGGGGTGAGTCTAAATACCACAGACCACCACAGACTACCACAGACCACCACAGACTTCACCACAGACCACCACAGACCACAATAAAGAGTATCATACACCCTCAAAAATAACATTTTAAAGACAAGAATATAAAAAATACAAAATTTGACAAAATTTTAGAAAGTGTTTTGTTATAATTTGGTGTTATGTACCACAGACCACCACAGACTACCACAGACCTCACCACAGATCTCAGTACAGATTATCAAATATCTTCAAAAATAACATTGTGAAGAACAGAATATAAAAAAAAGTATAAAATTTGACTTTTTTTTTGTGGAAAATTTTATGTTATATTTTATGTACATAAATTGATGAGTAAGCAGACAGAATTAACAATAACATGATTTTCCCTGTCCATAGAAAAGTTTTTGGATGTTTTAATTTTGTCATTCTTTTATGTTTTGTTCTTCAAAATGTTATTTTAGAAGGTGTATGATAGTTTGTATTATTATCTATGGTAGTCTGTGGTAGGGTCTGTGGTAGTCTGTGGTGGTCTGTGGTATTTAGACTCACCCGTTTTAAGAGTAGGGCTGAACCCAGACTCGTATTTTTTTCAAAGAAAACAGTCTGTGCGGACTGTTATTTTGTATTCCAGCAGATATACCCATATATAGTGATACAGTGAATTTCAACTCGTTCTGTTCAAGGGCTATGATGCTACAGTTATAAATGTGTTAGTTGTAGGAAAGTCAATGTAGAGCTTTATGAATCGTGTTTGAATGGTTGTGTATGTTCCTTTAATCATTAATATCTGATACAGATTGGATTATCAATAATCTGTTTAAGACTAAAAAGATGCCAAAAGCATCTATGCAACAGAAAATATTAAACAAGTAACTTGACGTGGATACGTCGATTTTTTATCACGCGGCAGAACGCATCCACAAATTTACAACCCAGTGATATTTGCTATAAATAGATCACCCAATCACATGCGGATGAATTTTCCTACATTGAAAAGATATGACTTTGCATCAAAATTGTACCAGGTAATTCATCTGGTGTTATGGTCTAATTAGGTCATAAGAAAATATCAAGAAATTATTTGACATGTGACTGTCACATGTTTTAGTTCTTATATCCACAATTATACCACCTTCAAGGCTACTCTTATCTCTCCCCCACTCTGGGTATAATTATCAGCAGCTGCATATAATTAGTGAGGATACCTGAAAGATCCTCTTATATGTAATGCACTGCCCATGCATTAGAAAAATATTTCACTCTGCATATATTAATTGCAAGGAAGAACAACAAGACCTGTCAGTGGGACAGGATAGCTGCCTGACAGCGCCTTGCCCATCACCTAAAAACTTAAACGTAAAACTTTAACATTTTGCTAACGCCGACTCCGCCGCCGCCAACGCGACGCCGGGGGTAATGCAATAGCTCTTCCTGTACATGCGTACATGCTAGCTAAAATGATAAAAGTAATGGTTTATGAAATTTGATTTATTTGAAACAAAAATTATGGAACACATGTAAAGCCAGGGTAAAATAATATCAATGTGCATACAGTTTAATCAGGGCATTGTAATCCTGCACAGCCGTATCAGTCTGCGCTACACATGTGGGAAAGGCATTGAGTAATGCTACCCTTACAATGTCGAGAAACTGTATGAAATCCGGAGCTGGTCTGAGTCTTTGCTAGAGAACTTCTGGAAACTGTGATATTAGCGTCAACAAAGGCTTCAAAATACAAAAGAACTATAAATAAATACTACTTGTTCATGAAAATGATCAGTAGAAAATAAGCAACATTTATCTCTTCAAATAATCGTTCAGATATTTATTATCCGTTTTATTTCAAATTGAAATATAAAAGTGTTATGAATTATAATGCCTCCTTTCGAGGGTCAGAAAGTGGAAGAGTTTGGATTTCTTTTCAGCATTTATGTAAACTTGTAAAAACATACACATGTGGGTTATTCTTAAGAGTAAATGCCTAGGGATGCTTAAGTCTGAAAACAAATTATTATGAAAAGTCATTTAAGTTTAATTGTCACATTTTGTGGCAAATTTAGGCCGATTTGCATTATGTTGTTTCATAAAGAGGGAACATATTTTTGGAAAAAAGGACAAGTCGCTCCATCAAATACAAATTCTTCTTTGAAACCCGATGAGCAGTGTATGATAAACAAAGATGTAGGTATAGAGGGGATCCAATACCTGTTCATTGTATTTTTACCATATATTCAAATTTCTGATATCAATAGTGTCCCTTTTTGGTTACCAACTAAACTGACCAAAATTATTTTTCAAAAGTTTTCATATGCAGCTCAAACATTGCTTTGCAGCAGTACCTCGCGATAAAATAAATTATTTATACCAATGAAAGAACAATGTCGCCTTTTAAAACGTTTCTCTGATGGGTGTGGTTATGTAAGGGAATTTTGGATTGGCATATAGGAAAAATCAGGCAAATTTCAGGGAATTTTGTGTTGTCCAGTCTGTAGGAACCTTGTGGACACATTTCTAGTTCAGTGTACACTGCCCTGTGACAGGCACTGCACTGGGGCATCATTCGTCTCTTACAGATACAATTTTCTAGTGTCACCTGTTTCTTTTTTTTTAAAACTTTAACTGAGGATGCTACAATTTAGAATGGCACCACGGCTTACGAAGTGACTTTTACAGATGAGAAGACTGTCGTTAATAGCCACTCAAATGATTTGCCTTATAAGTTTGCTGTAAACGTTAAGGAACGCCAAGACAAACTTTCTACGATGTATTGGTTACCTAAGCTTCACAAAAAAACGTATAAAGCTAGATTCATTGCCAACTCTAGCTCTTGTACCAGTGTCTATTCTAGGATTGAAAAAATAGGGGGGGATTTTCGACAGAGAAAGGGTATCACTCACAGTTGTAACTCTTAAATTTGGCTTAAACTACATAAAAACAATTGTACCTAGTAATTTAGCTATAATTTAGTATCAATGAGTACACACAATGCTTTTAGATATCATCTAAATCTATTTTTATGAATAAAATAAAGAAAATAATTCCCCCCCTTCTGCTAAGAATTAGGGGGGAATTGTCAGAAATGTGGGTGAATCCCCCCATCCCCCTCTCTAGAATAGACACTGTTGTACTACTACAGAATTATCTAAATTATTAACTTCTTGCCTCACTGCTGTGAAATCTCGTGTCATTTGGTACTATGAGACAGTGTATGAGAGGCCAGGGAAAAATATGTTTTGGTCTATAAAAAATTCTGGAGAGGTACTTAGTAAACTGAAGTCAAGAGGGTTCCGTGCGACTAGTTTGTCCACTTATGATTTTTCTACTCTTTATACCACATTACCCCATAATTTAATAAAGGAAAAACTTGTTGATTTGATTGAGAGGGCCTTCAAAAAGTTCTCCAAAAATGAAGATACCCTTTATATTGCCTGTAACGATGAGAAAGCGTTTTTCACTTCTACTGACCGTAAAATATATAGAGGATATGAACGTTGGTCATGTCAGAATGTATGTGACGCCTTATCATATCTTTTAGATAATATTTACATCAGATTTGGTAATAAGTTATACAGACAAATTGTTGGTATTCCGATGGGTACAAATTGTGCTCCTCTTGTGGCCGATTTGTTTTTATTTTGTTATGAAAGAGATTTCATGACTTTTCTTTCTGTTGATAATCAAGCTGATATCATTGAGGCATTTAACTCAACCTCTAGATATTTAGACGATCTTCTGAATATTGAGAATCCTTATTTTGAAAGCTTGGTCAACCAAATTTACCCACCTGAACTTAAATTGAATAAAGCTAATACTTCAGATACCAAGGCCCCCTTTTTGGATTTACATCTATCTATTTCTAACGGTTTTGTATCTTCTAAAATTTATGATAAACGTAATGACTTTGACTTTGATATAGTTAATTTTCCATTTTTGGATGGTGACATTCCACGTCGTCCCTCTTATGGAGTGTATATTTCTCAACTTATAAGATTTGCTAGGGTGTGTAGTCATGTAGAGGACTTTAATGCTCGTAATAAATGTTTAACTGCTAAATTTCTTCAACAGGGCTATCTGTATCATAAGCTTAGAAAGGCTTTTTCTAAATTCTATCGCAGACACCATGAATTGGTTTCAAAATTTGATGTCGGATTAAAATTTCTTTTACACCAAGGCCTATCGGAACCAGAATTTTATGGTGACTTAGTATACAAATTCAAAAAGATTATGGGTAGGACTGATTTTTCTGATCAATTCCGAAAAATAATAATACATCACAAACATATTGGCTATAATTTAAATGTTATGCGACAGTCTGCATGCATAGTGATTAACCCAATCACGGTTGGAAACTTTGCTGCACTCTTTAATTGCACACCGGGGGATCGGGCGTCAGACTCTATGATGGCCCCGACCTAAAGCTATATATTTTAGTTGGTTGGGACCGGAGCCTTTTTGTCTGTTGCTTGGTCCACCGGGGCTCAACTGGTGACCTTCTTTTGCTTCAGATTTCCAGTGGGGTTGTTTGGCAGGCCAGGGATCTCCACCTGTCAGACGGCCTGTTGTATCTGTTGAGTCCTCGTCTTTGCTTCTTCATGGTGTTGAAATTTGATTTATGTGTTTACCGTGATGATTCATTGACGAGTTAGAGGGTTATCATGCGAACCGAACAACCAACTAAATGTTTTGTACCACTTCAGAAACTGAGGGTGAGGTTGGGCCTGTAAAATCGATTTAAGCCCCCCAGTGATTCATTACTGACCGTTCCAAGGCAGTAGTTCTGTTGTGGTTCTCTGTTGCTTGTTTTTGGTGTCAGAGTTTCTGTGAAGTTTTACCTTATGTATGTTCTTATTATTTTTTGGTTCGGTATGGTTGCTGAGTGGCCACCTTTCAGGAACAAGCTGCTCACTCGGTTGGCCATAATATGTTCTCTGTGTCTTGATTATTTGTAATCTTAGTTGTTTCAAACTATGGTTTGAGGGCTGGATTTGGATTTTGATTGTTTCAGTTCCTGGTCTTTGCATACTTTTTACTTAAATGTGTAATTTCAGGAGAAATCGGGCAGAAGAAACAACAGTAATGGCAGAAGGTGATGCTCCACCAATCAAAAGAAGAAAAACCTTTCCACAGATCTCACCAACCAAATATGTGCCGGTGCTCGATGCAACAAAGCATTTAGAAAATGATTTTGAATCTTGTTTGGTTATGCTGAAAATAGAAGTCAGTAATGCATATAAGAGTGCTAACTTTTCAAGCAGGTGCCTTATGGAATTTGTGAGAAGTATCGATGCCAATGATGATCAAGCGTCTGGTCAAAATTGTGAATTGTACTTCTTCAGTGACATATTTGTTGACGGAGTAGAGATCATAAGGAACTTTGTACAGGACGGGAAGGTACCAGAGGGAGAAGTAGAATGTATTGCACTGGAAAGACTGATCAGTGTAATAAATAGGCAGGAAGGTATGTAGAACTGAATTGTTTCTTAGGAGTGTCTCGGGGTCTGGTAGCTGACTTACGTGGAGACTCAGAATCACGAGATGCGCACCAGATGCTGAAACTCTGGAGTCTCCACAGTGCTCCATATAATTTTTAGGTCAGCTGAACGAAGTTCAGGAAGAGCTATTGTACTACCCCACGGCGTTGGCGGCGGCATCGGCATTGGCAAAATGTTAAAGTTTTATGTTAAAGTTTTTAGCTCACCTGAGCCGAAGGCTCTGGGGGAGCTTTTAGTATGGACAGGCTCAGTCGTCTGTTGTCGTCCACCCACACTTTCAAACAACTTCTCCTCTGAAACCACTGGGCCAATTATAACCTAATTTCATATGAAGCCTCCTGGGATTGGGGGAACGAAAAAATGTTCAAATGGTCTGGGTCACATGACCAACATGGCCGCCACACCCATATATGGTCAAAACCTTAAAAAATCTTCTCCAGAACCAATTGGTCGATGGCCTTGAAACTTGGTATGTAGCATTGGGTACGCGGGTACTACCAAGATTATTAAAATTATGACCTTGGGTTGACCTTAACCTTTTTTAGCTCACCTGAGCCAGCGGCTCCGGGGGAGCTTATAGGATGGTAAGGCTCCGTCGTCCGTCGTCGTCCGTCCGTCCGTCCGTCCGTCCGTCCGTCCGTCGTCCGTCAACAATTTCAAATGACTTCTCCTCTGAAACCGCTAGGTCGATTGTAACCAAATTTCATATAGAGCCTCCTGGGACCTTAGGAACGAAAAGTTGTTCAAACGGTCCTGGTCACATGACCAACATGGCCGCCATGCCCATATATGGTAAAAACCTGAAAAAATCTTCTTCTCCAGAACCAATAGGCCGATGGCCTTGAAACTTGATATGTAGCATCGGGTACGCGGGTACTACCAAGATTGTTCAAATTATGACCTTGGGTTGACCTTGACCTTTTTTACGGTAAGGTCAAATTTGCTTCCTTATGCTTTTATATGGCAAGATGCTACAACATAAGATACCTTGGAAACTGTTGAAGATTTTGGGCTAAAAATTGGTATCTACAGTCATCTTAATGACTACATGAAGATTTACAAGTACAAGAGGTCAAGGTCATTCTCTGACCTTTGACCCTGAACTATCATATTTTGATAAGTTCTAACAATCTCCTCAAAAGCCACTGGGCCAATTGAAACCAAATTTCATATAGAGCCTTCAGGGGTTGAGGGAACAATAATTTATTGATACGGTCCAGGTCACATGACCAACATGGCCACCACGCCCATATATGGTAAAAACCTTTAAAAATCTTCTTCTCCAGAACCAGTTGACCGATGGCCTTGAGACTTGGTATGTAGCATTGGGTACTTGAGTACTATCAAGATTGTTCAAATTATGACCTTGTGTTGACCTTGACCTTTTTTTACGGCATGGTCAAATATGGGAAAATGCAAGAACATGAGATTTCATGATAAGTTTTGAAGATTATGGCCTAAAAACTGGTATATACAGTCATCTTAATGGGTACCAGAAGATTTGTGAGTACAAGAGGTCAAGGTCATTCTTTGACCTTTGACCCAGAACTCTCATATTTTGACAGTTTCAAACAATCTCCTCAAAAACCACAAGGCCAATTGTGACCAAATTTTTTATAGAGCCTCCAGGGGTCGAGGGAATGAAAAAATTTCTAACGGTCCTGGTCACATGACCAACATGGCCACTATGCCTATATATGGTAAAAACCTTTAAAAATCTTCTTCTCCAGAACCAATTGACCGATGGCATTGAGACTTGGTATGTAGCCTTGGGTACTTGAGTACTATCAAGATTATTCAAATTATGACCTTGTGTTGACCTTGACTTTTTTTACAGCAAGGTCAAATATGAAAAAATGCTAGAACATAAGATTTCATGGAAAGTTTTGAAGATTTTGGCCTAAAAATTGGTATATACAATTGTCTTAATGAGGTCATGAAGAATTATGAGTACAAGAGGTCAAGGTCATTTCTTGACCTTTGATCCAGATCGCTCATATTTTGACATTTTTAACCTTTTCCTCAAAAGCCAAAGGGCCAATTGTAAACACATTTCATAATTATAGAGCCTCCAGGGGTTGATTGAATAAAAATTTGTTCAAACGGTCCAGGTCACATGACCAACATGGCCGCCATTACCACTTATGGTATAATTCTTTAATATTTTTCTTCTCCAGAACCAAAACACCTATAGGCTTGAGACTTGGTAAGTAGCATGGAGTACTAGAGAACCACCAAGACTGTTCAAATGGTGACCTTGGTTACCTTGACCCTTTTTGCGGCATGGTCAAATATGGGAAAATGCTAGAACATAAGATTTCATGGAAAGTTTTGAAGATTTTGGCCTAAAAATGGTATATATGGTTGTCTTAATGAGTACATGAAGATTTATGAGTACAAGTGGTCATGGTCATTCTTTGACTTTTGACCCAAGACTCATATTTTGACAATTTCAGACATGATAAGAAAAAGCCACCTTGCCAATTGCCCAGGTGAGCGATTCAGGGCCTCATGGCCCTCTTGTTTAGCTCACCTGGCCCGAAGGGCCATAGTGAGCTATTGTCATACCAATGCGTCCGGCGTCGTCCGTCAACACCTAAAAACAAAATTTCAAACATCTTCTTCTGTAAAACTACTGGTCCCATGGTTCTCAAATTTCACATGGAGCATGACCTGACTCCAGGGTATCAGAATTGTAAAATTGGGTCTGGTTGAAAATCCAAGATGGCCGCCGTTACTAAAAATAGCAAAAACAACAAAATCAACTTCTTCTCCAGAACCACTGGGTATATTTGTCTGAATTTTGGCATGAAACATCAGTGAAACCTTGTAAAAATGAAAAAAATCTGTAGCGGAGTTTTGTCACAGTGACCTACTTTCTGTTTAGGAGTGTAATTTTGCTCAATTGCATTGTCAAAAAATGACTTATAATCCATGGGTCTCAAATTTCACATGGAACATGACCAGACTGCAGGGTTTCAAAATTGTAAAATTGGGTTAGGTCAAGAATCCAAGATGGCCGCCGTTACTAAAAATAGCAAAAACAACAAAATCAACTTCTTCTCCAGAACCATTTGGTGTATTTGGTTGAAAATTTGCATGGAACATTTATGGGGCCTTGGAATTAAAAATTATAAAAATAAAAAAAATCTATAGTGGAATTAGGTCACAGTGACCTACTTAGCGTTTACAAGACCGATTTTGCTCATATGTCAGTATCTCAAGGAAACGCAATCAATTGTGGTCAGATTTGGTCAGAAACGGTCTTTGAATGGAATAATTCAATTTTGTGCCAGTTGACTATCCAAGATGGCAACCGTGGGGGTCGTTACTAAAAATAGCACAAACGTAAAAATTACTCAAGAACCCTTAAATGGAATTGGACCAATTTTGTGTCAGAATGTTCCTTGCATGAAGCTGTTTTGATTAATTGCAATTTGGCATTCCAAGATGGCCGCCATCTGCTTTTACTAAAAATAGCACAAACATAAAAATGACAATTACTTAAGAACCCTTGACTGGAATTGGACCAATTTTGTGTCAGAATGTTCCTTGCATGAAGCCGTTTCGATCAGTTGCAATTTGGCATTCCAAGATGGCCGCCATCTGCCATTACTAAAAATAGCACAAAACATGAAAATGACAATATCTCAGTAACCGCTGAATGGGTTTTGACGAAATTTGTGTCAAAATGATTCTTGCATTGAGATGTTTCAAAAATAAGTAACTACAGACCAGTCATGTTGGCCTCTGTTGCTAAAAATAGAAAAAATGTGTAAATAAGAAAATCTCAATGGCATTGGACTAATTTTGTGTCAGAATGGTCCTTTCATTAAGTTTTTTTCGATATTTTGCATTTTGGCATTCCAAGATGGCTGCCCTCTGCTGCTACTAAAAATAGCACAAAACATAAAACTGACAATATCTTAGTAACTGCTGAATGGATTAAGACAAAATTTGTGGCAAAATTATTCTTGCTTTGAGGTGTTTCAAAAATTAACAAATATAGACCCTTCATGTTGGCCTCTGTTACTTAAAATAGCAAAATATGAAAATTAGAAAATTACAATGGAACTGGACCAATTTTGTGTCAAAATGGTCCTTGCATGAAAGCTTTTGGATTTTTTGCATTTTGACATTCCAAGATGGCTGCCATCTGCCGTTACTAAAAATAGCACAAAACATGAAACTGACAATATCTCAGTAACCCCTGAATGGATTTTGATGAAATTTGTGGCAAAATGGTTCTTGCATTGAGGTGTTTCAAAAGTAATATATATAAAGGCCAGGCAAGTTGGCGCCAGTTACTAAAAGTAGCAAAATATGAAAATGAGAAAATCTAAGTGGAATTGGACCAATTTGGTATCAGAATGGTCCCGTTGCACAATAGCCAGATGAGCGATATCAGGTCCATTTGGGCCTCTTGTTACTGTAAGGTGAACTTTGGTCCCTAGTGCTTTTATATGGCAAAATGCTAGAACACAAGATATCTTGGAAACTGTTGAAGATTTTGATCTACAAGTTGGTATGTACCACTGGTTGGGAGCGTACAGTATGTGTGACCCGTTGTACTGATGTGTATAGTGGACACATCTTTGTTCAAATATGGCTGGTAAGTTTCAAAACTGTTTATTTTTGTGTTTTAAAATTCATAATGACAGTACACGCAACGTGAAGACTTGATCCGACACGCTCTCGCATGACACTTAAAATCGCGAGGAAGGGATTAAAATCCACGAAATTCTGTCGCAACTCTCATGCATTTCACACTAAACTTCCTCACGTGTTTGAAAATCCCCACATTCCATGCAAGAAAATTGCTCGCATCTCGCGTGAAATTCATAGAATGATTTATGCGAGAAATTTTCTTGCATCACACATGGAATTTTGCCCGGTAGGTACTGTAAATGCAAGTTTCTATACAAGTACATGTACCTTTACAGACAAGGCATATGATTCGCAATGCATTTTTTTTCGGCGTTGATAACAGTTCAATTAATACATTGTAAGCGTGCGTGAATAAGCTAATTGATCGCATCCTCAACGCAAGTATTGTTTGACCGTACGGTAGTTACATTTACGAATTAAGGATGGGTTGATAAACAATTATCATGATCAGCGTAACTTTGTCGCAATTATGCAGCGACTTAATTAGAGAGGCTTATGTTTGAAAGCATATTGTTAATAGGTTAGTTAGTAGCAAACGGAGTTCTTTCAAATTCTAGAATGATGACACAGACAAAAAATTTCGCTCAGCCTCCACTGATAATAGCCCAATCTATGTCAAAACAGTCACAAAGATCAAAGCGTTTCGATCAGCTTTTGAACTCAAAGATATAGCCACTAGCGGCACGTGCCGAAAGGTTTACTTATTAACCAATCAAGTAAGCATAAACTTTCTGATGTAAGAGCTGTCAAGTTTCACCTATGATTGTACGCGACAACAATAAGTGGCCTGACTTGATTAGCAAATGGGCAGTCTCAGAGGTGATTGACGTCCACTTACTAGATTTTCTGAATTATGCAAATTTGTAAACCTGTTAATTGGTTAATGACAGCTAAAAAAATATACTTCACAGCTGCATCCTCTTAATCAGTACATTCATGAAATATGGAAAATATGATTTTGCCTCGTGGATCAATAGTCAAAGTGTTTGGACTTTAAAAATGCATCAAAATGAAGGAAAAATCAGGGATACAGACTAGCGGTCGCCCACTCGCCCACTGCGAGTAAAAAATCGGGTGGGCGCCTAAAATTAAAATGATAGTCGCCCAGTTTGCGATCGTCAGCTGTCGGCGTGTGTCTGGCGAGTTTTTGGCTTGGAGTAAAATCCGCCACCTCTAAGGGTATTGCTAACTTCCGCGCCGATATCGGCTATGAATATTTGGTGAATATTTGGTGTTCCGTCATACTTGTGTGTTGGATTTTACTCACTATCGAGAAACAACATGGCCGCCTCCTCGTAATGGAAGATTATTCAAGATAGATAGATTGACCGATTTGACAGCTAAAAATCTTAACCATTTATAAATTTTTCGTGTGTAATATGGCGATACATCGCTGGTGTTTCACACCCGGTTGCTAAAAGGAAACAAAACCATGAAGAAAGGAGGGTTTACTACAAAGCCTACGGAAACGGCGCAATTCTCGCGCAGATTCTGAATAAAAGATTTCCACGTTTTAAATGTGGGCCCCTAAATTTCTGGCTGGGCGACTAAGTTTCAGTTTTTAGGGGCCCAGCTGGCTCCTATGAAAAATGAGTTAGTCTGTATCCCTGAAAATAAGAGGTGAGAAGTTTGTTTTTCAAATCCGAACTCCGCCTGGCAAAATCACATTATCTATATGAAAAACGAAATTTCTGCTGCGCGGAAAAATTCTCAAAGTATTCGGACTAATAAAGATAATAATATCTATATTCAAAGGTGACTGAACGCATTCAGGGCCTTCGCCATAATAAAGTGTAAAGACGGTAGCATATGTTGAAATACGGTAAACACAGCACGTTTATAGGTCAGTCTCATGCCTTATGACATCAAAGGATGCCGCTCAGAGCACAAGAATCATCAGACTGTGAAAGGAATCTTATTCCATACGCTGATAATAAATATTAGGATGAGCCTGCGCAGTAAGTACAATGCGACAAACTGGTGTGCTTTACGCTTAATAGTGTGAGCGGTTTACACTGTCTATTAGTTCGGCACTTTCGGTTATTTCCGGAATGGCGGAAATTGCCGATCGTAATTTTTGGCGCTAAAAATGTTTGAGTCTACGCCAAAAAAGACCAGTCGATCAGGAAACCGGAATCACACAACTTTTTTTTATGCCTAATGTAAAAAATATAAATGAATTACCTGTTCATCATATAATGATCTGTGAAATTGACAGGAATCGTTAATGGCTTAGCCAAGATAATGTGGACAGTTTAAGTTTTCCCATGTTATGCGATGATTCTGAGCACCACATACATCTCATCTCCTTAAAGTATGTGTAAATGAATAGAACTTCAAATGAGCTTTCCTGTGATATATGGTTTTTTAGCTCACCTGAGCCGAAGGCTCACAGGTGAGCTTATAGTATAGGCAGGCATCCGTCGTCCGTCCGTCCGTCCGTCGTCCGTCAACATTTTCAAACGACATCTCCTCTGAAACTACAAGGCCCATTGTTACCAAATTTCATATATAGCATCTATAGGCAGGGGGAACCAATAATACTGATTTTTATCCAAATTGCTTCAGAACTTTGGTTGCTATGGCAACTTAAAGTTTCCATTGACTTGTATGGGAAAAATTGAAAATTTGCATTTATTGCTATGTCACTGCAGATATTTAAACAAAACTTTTACAGAAATGTTCCTTGAGTAGTCCTCTATCAACCACATGAAATTTATTTAAATTGCACAATTTGGCTGGTTGCCATGGCAACCAAATGGTTAAAAATAGAAAAAATATTCAAAAATCATCTCCTCAGAAACTATGCAACCAATAAAGCTCAAACTTCATAGAAAGGATTTTGGTACTGCCCTCTATAAAAATACTGTTTTTGTTGGCAATTGCTTCTGCAGTTTGGTTGCTATGGCAACTTAAAGTTGCCATTGACTTATAATGGGAAAATTGAAAATTTGCATTTATTGCTTTGTCACTGCAGATATTTTGACAAAACTTTTTACAGAAATGTTCCTTGAATAGTCCTCTATCAACCACGTGACATTTATATAAATTGCACAATTTGGCTGGTTGCCATGGCAACCGAATGGTTAAAAATAGAAAAAATATTCAAAAATCATCTCCTCAGAAACTATGCAACTAATAAAGCTCAAACTTCACAGAAAGGATCTTGGTACTACCCTATATAAAAATGCTAATTTTCTTGGCAATTGCTCCAGCAGTTTGGCTGCTATGGCAACTTAAAGTTGCCATTGACTTATAATGGGAAAATTTAAAATTTGCTTTTATTGCTATGTGACTGCAGATATTTGGACAAAACTTTTATAGAACTATTCCTTGAGTAGGCCCCAACCAGCCATATTGAATTTATGCAAATTGCACTATTTGGCTGATTGCCATTGCAACCGAATGGTTAAAAATAGAAAAAATATTAAAATATCATTTTTGCAGAAACTATGTGGCCGATAAAGCTCAAACTTTACAGAACGGATCTTTGTACAAGTCTGTATAGAATTACTGTTTTTCGTGGCAATTGCTTCAGCAGTTAGGTTGGTATGGCAACTTATAGTTTCCATTGAAATATAATGGGAAAAATAGAAAGCTGCAATTTTGCTATCTCCCTGCAGTTATTTTGGATTTTTTATCTACAGAAATGTTGCTTGAGTAGTCCTCTATGATTCCTATTAATTTTGTCCAAATTGCCGAATTTGATTTGTTGCCATAGCAATAATAAGGAAATATTTTCGAAAAAATATTCAAAAATCTTTTCCTCAAAAACCATATAGGGGGATGAAGCTGATTCTTTGCATACATGTTCATGGCATTAGCCACTACGTAAATATTGTTTTTATTATTGTTGCCCACATGGTTTCATTGCTATGGCATTTTAAAGTTTCCATAGACTTGTATTGGGAAAAGTGCAAATTGGCATTTATATTAACTAGGACAAGCATAACAACTCGGTCAAAGTTGAAATAAGGCCAAATTGTACAATTTACTGTAGTGTTTCTTACTCTTGAGTGCTAAGGATGAATTGACTCAGGTGAGCTACAGGACCAGTGGTCCTCTGGTTACAGTTTACGAAATATTTGATCTGAAAGGCCCAAAAATGACCATTTTTTGCATTTTATGCTGTTGCAAGAAAAAGAAGGCATTTTTTAAATGTATGACCCAAATAGGGACTGGATCAGATAATGTAAAATTTATGTTCTTCTAAAGAAGACACCATTCTAATTAACATTACTTTTTACGGAACGAAAATCATATAAAAACTGCTGAAGATATGTGGTAAAATGTAAATGTATACAACTGTTATGCATTTCCAGTTTTTATACGCCCGTGCCGGGCCGGGTAGCGCAATCGGTAGGGCACTTGACTCGTAAGTCAGAGGTCCTGGGTTCGAATCCCGGTCTGGCCACATACTTTCGTTTCTCCTTCCGCTGATTCAAGAAGGGCAGTTGTCAGTTACTGGCGAAAGTATGTGCACTTAGTACTGGTTAACCGCTTAGGAGGTCTAAGCCTGCCCAGGAATAGTGTGGTTAGGTTAACTGACCGTCCCGACATGACCTTAGTTGTTTACCGTGGACGTTAAACATCAAATCAACCAACCAACCAAAAAATTTATACGCCCGTTTTGAAAAAACGGACGTATTATGTCATGGCGCTGTCCGTCCGTAAACATTCTTGTGCGCGCCATAACTCAGTAACCGTTTGGGATATCTTCATGAAATTTTGTAGGCATATGTATTAGGTAGGGGGAACGTGTCGCGCACAAGAATGGTTGCTCCCCCTTCCTTGGTTTCAAAGTTATGCCCCTTTGATTGTTTTTTTGTCCTACAGGTCTTGTGCGCGCCAGAACTAGATAACTGTTTGGGATATCTTCATGGAACTTCATAGCAATCTGTGTGAAGTCCCAACGATGTGTCGCGTACACAAATGGTTGCTCGCCCTTTCTTCGTTTCTGAATTACATCCCTTTTATTAGTTCTTTTCGGCTGTTTTTGTGTATACTTATGTTGTGCATACATTAACTCAGTAACTGTTTGGAATATCATGATGAAACTTTATAGCAATGTGCATGATCACAAGGTAATATGTCGCATATAGGATGGTTGCTCCCTCTTTCTTAATTTTGGAGTAACCTCCCTTTCCTCCGTCCATAAACATTCTTGTGTGCGCCATAACTCAGTAACCATTTGGGATATCTTCATGGAATTTTGTAGGCATATGTAGTAGGTAGGGGGAATGTATTGCATACAAGAATGGTTGCTCCCCCTTCCTTAGTTTCCAAGTTATGCCCCTTTGATTGTTTTTTTTTCCCTGCAGGTCTTGTGCGTGCCATAACTAGATAACTGTTTGGGATATCTTCATGAAACTTCATAGAAATGTGTATGAAGTCCCAACGATGTGTCGCGTACAACAATGGTTGCTCTCCCTTTCTTTGTTACTAAGTTACATCCCTTTTATTAGTTCTTTTCGGCTATTTTTGTATATACTTATGTTGTCCATACATTAACTCAGTAACTGTTTGGAATATCATGATGAAACTTTATAGCAATGTGCATGATCATAAGATGATGTGTCACATGTAAGAATGGTTGCTCCCCCTTTCTTAATTTTGGAGTAACCTCCCTTTGATCATTATTTTTAGGCATTTCCATTCACTGCATATCTCCTTAACCCTTTG
Organism: Ctena decussata; assembly: GCA_963989385.1. Lineage (NCBI taxonomy): Eukaryota > Metazoa > Mollusca > Bivalvia > Lucinida > Lucinidae > Ctena > Ctena decussata. The sequence continues at coordinate 3,434,306 of OZ022502.1, read as the reverse complement.
ATATATGAGAATGAAACTTTGTAGGAATGTGTGTAATAATGGGGCAGTGGAATCCTGAGCAAGAACTATGACTGAGGTTTGCTTACTGGAGTATCTGCCCATGCATAAATTTCCTGTTTACTCTGTAACTCCTTAACCGTTTAGAATATTTTAACATGTATATCAAGATGTGTATATTGTCGAGGGAATGTATTAGAATCAAGAATTGCATATCTAGTATATTTAGTATATGAATTATCTCCCTTGTTTGATGTGTTAATTATTTAAATAATGTTGCCATCATTAATTAAAGTGTGGTTTCCCCTGTTTGTCTGCCTGTCTGTCCTTTTGTAAACAATCTTGTTCATTCTATAATTCCTTTATGACATTAAAACGGGCGTATTATGCGCCGCTTGCGAAGCCCTTGTTCACCTATGGTTATTCCACATTTAGAAAGTATTCTTTTCAATGCTAAATAAATTAAGAAAACATCAGTAGTTTACCAAATAAATGCAATCACACATGAATACCACACACATTTTTAGCTCACCTGAGCCAGCGGCTCCGGGGGAGCTTATAGGATGGTAAGGCTCCGTCGTCCGTCGTCCGTCCGTCGTCCGTCCACAATTTCAAACGACTTCTCCTCTGAAACCGCTGGGCCGATTGTAACCAAATTTCATATAGAGCCTCCAGGGACCTTAGGAACGAAAAGTTGTTCAAACGGTCCTGGTCACATGACCAACATGGCCGCCATGCCCATATATGGTAAAAACCTGAAAAAATCTTCTTCTCCAGAACCGATAGGTCTATGGTCTTGAAACTTGGTATGTAGCATCGGGTACGCGAGTACTACCAAGATTGTTCAAATTATGACCTTGGGTTGACCTTGACCTTTTTTACCGTAAGGTCAAATTTGCTTGCTCATGCTTTTATATGGCAAATGCTGCAACATAAGATAATCTTGGAAACTGTTGAAGATTTTGGCCTAGAAATTGGTACATACAGTCATCTTAATGACTACATGAAGATTTATGAGTACAAGAGGTCAAGGTCATTCTTTGACCTTTGACCCAGAACTCTCATATTTTGACAATATCAAACAATCTCCTCAAAAACCACAAGGCCAATTGTAACCAAATTTCATATAGATCCTCCAGGGGTTGAGGGAATGAAAATTTGTGCATACGGTCCAGGTCACATGACCAACATGGCCACCACGCCCATATATGGTAAAAACCTTTAAAAATCTTCTTCTCCAGAACCAGTAGACCGATGGCCTTGAAACTCGGTATGTAGCATTGGGTACTCAAGTACTATCAAGATTGTTCAAATTATGACCCTGGGTTGACCTTGACCTTTTTTACGGCAAGGTCAAATATGGGAAAATGCTAGAACATGAGATTTTATGGAAAGTTTTGAAGATTTTGGCCTAAAAATTGGTACTTAGAATCATCTTAATGAGTACATGAAGATTTTTGAGTACAAGAGGTCAAGGTCATTCTTTGACCTTTGACCCAGAAATCTCAAATTTTGACAATTTCAAACAATCTGCTCTAAAACCACTGTGCCAATTGAAACCAAATTTCATATAGAGCCTCGAGGGGTTGATGGAATGAAAACATTTTCTAACGGTCCTGGACACATGACCAACATGGCCGCCATGCCCATATATGGTAAATACCTTTAAAAATCTTCTTCATCGGAACCAATTGACCGACGGCCTTGAGACGTTGTAAGTAGCATCGGGTACTTGAGTACTATCAAGATTGTTCGAATTATGACCTTGTGTTGACCTTGACCTTTTGCAGCAAGGTCAAATATGGGAAAATGGTAGAACATAAGATTTCATGGAAAGTTTTGAAGATTTTGACCTAAAAAATTGGTATATACAGTTGTCTTAATGAGTTCATGAAGAATTATGAGTACAAGACTTAGAGGTCAAGGTCATTTTTTTACCTTTGATCCAGATTGCTCATATTTTGACATTTTCAATCATTTCCTCAAAAGCCAAAGGGCCAGTTGTGAACACATTTCATATAGAGCCTCCAGGGGTTGATTGAATGAAAATTTGTTCAAACGGTCCAGGTCACATGACCAACTTGGCCGCCATTACCGCTTACGGGATAAATCTTTAATATTTTTCTTCCCCAGAACCAATACACCTATGTTCCTGAAACTTGGTAAATAGCATGGAGTACTAGAGTACCACCAAGACTGTTCAAACGGTGACCTTGGGTTTACCTTTACCTTTTTTGCGGCATGGTCAAATATGGGAAAATGCTAGAACACAAGATTTCATGGAAAGTTTTGGAGATTTTGGCCTAAAAATGGTATATATGGTTGTCTAATGAGTACATGAAGATTTATGAGTACAAGTGGTCATGGTCATTCTTTGACTTTTGACCCAAAACTCATATTTTGACAATTTCAGACATGATAAGTATAAGCCACCTTGCCAATTGTTCAGGTGAGCGATTCAGGGCCTCATGGCCCTCTTGTTATGAAATGCTCTCCACCTAGTTCTACTAGCCTAGCCAAAATCATGTTAATTTTGTATAGTCCGTAGCCCCATATTTCAGCATGTACTATAAAAGTCAAATCATTGGCTATCTACATGATAAGCTTTTTTATAGTTTCAGACAGTGACAGAACAGCTACACAAAAAGAAGCTTTTTAGCTCACCTGAGCCGAAGGCTCAGAGGTGAGCTTATAAGATGGGAGTCGAGCCGTCGTCCGTCTGTGCGTGGGTGGGTGCGTCAACACTTTCAAACATAAATTATCTCAGAGACCAGTGAGCCGATCGCAATCAAATTTTATTTGAAGCATCATTTGGGTGGGGGAAAGGCTGCATTAGGTTTTGGTGCTGATCAGCTCAGAACTCTGGTTTCCATGGCAACAGATAGCCCCCATAGGGTTATAATGGGGAAAACGGCGTCATCGCGTTTTCTCAACTGTTTTTGATTAGGTCCTTATCATACTTGCAGGTAATGATGACATACACAAGAGCTTGGATGAGTTCGAAATTTGGCCAGATTCGAGCACAGACTACGGAGTTAGCTGCCCTTGAGCGTTTGAAAAAAATCCCATAGTAGGGGGTACAGATGGCGTAACGTCATCGCGTAATTTACTAGTTGCGCGCTAAAAATACTCCCTTTTTACCACGTTGTATTGCTGTAGTTTAAAATAATTTTGTCATTATTTTTATGAAGAATAATGAAAACAGCCTTCTTTTTTAATTATAGGGCATTTTCAGTGCCGAAAATTCTGTTTTACATTTAAAATAACGTTTGATAACCACTGACCACCGTCGAGTTTCCTTTAACGTCATTATGACGTGGCCGCATTTTCCCGATTGTTTACAACATAGTGGGGTGCCTTGAGACGGTTTCCGCGGCAACATGTTAGCGTGATAAGTTAGACTGACCAATCAAATGAATTCTGAGATAGTGACCTTTACGAGGTTGATTGCCTCGGTAAAATCCGATCGTTAACAAGAAAACTAGAGCAATTTGACTGAAATAAGCCGAATTTTAACAGGTAAATAACTGTTTTGCAAAACCGAGGCACTCAGATTTGAATTCTCTGACCTATAATCCACAAAAACCATTTCAACTCTATGCCATGACATATTTTATATGCCGCGGTAATCATTGTTTGGAGAGATGGTATCGGGGTTATTAATGACGTTTCTCCACCGGCCGTTACGCTAAATTTGACGTCAGGATTTTTCATCACTTAATCGAGGGCTTCCCCGAAACTATGATTATGCGGTCGATATTTATTGTGTTTAGCAAATTTAATCGAGTCAGTTTTGAACTAAATTATTGTGTTTTGCTGTCTTCCATACATTTTTAAATTCAAAGCAAAGGAAAGCGAAAGTGAAAGTATCTGTAAAATTTATCATTTACCGTAAATCAACTTTGGTCGGCATTAATCAGTATTATTTGGCATTTTCCCCGCATGAAAATTATGTAAACACATAAATATAAACATATATTCAATTGTCATAAAATTCATATTCTCATATCATTTTCTGTCACAATTCAAAAGATTTTATTCCAAGTATATCAAAAGTATCGCAGTCGACAATTAAAGATCAGCATACATTTAAGGAGTACTCGTAGCTCAGAGGATTTAGGACTGAGCTAGCGGTTTGATTCTCGCTGTAGGCAAAACTCTTTTCAACCGTAAATAGGGTTCCATTGCACACATCCTTTCATTTTTTTCTTGTCGTCCTCATATGACTGAATGCTCTTGAAAAAGTCGTAAAACGCGTCATTTAATCTATTTCGCCTTCCCCCTCCCATATTATAAAACCCACAGAAATATCAAAGAATGCCTACATAATAGTGCCTTTGTATTGGTCAAACAGTACAAAGCCAAGATGAATATCAACTTGGAGTTTATTTTCTTTTGTCAGTCCTAAATGAAGTTGTTATTTAAATTTGTATATTTATTTTTTTGGTACCATCAATTTCCGTTATCGCACTAGTCTGCTGCGGCCGCTGCTAAAGTTGGACTATGCACCTTAAAGTCTCCATAGTACTTTCTACTCACAGTGATAGAACGTCTAAATCAACCTTCACGTTTGGTAATAAATGAGAATGTGGGTTTATGAGCATATATACTGAATCACATAACTGTTGCAAAGAGTAAGGGAAACAATGTGTTTGGATAACCAAATTTAGTGCTACAGATGCGGCTTTCCATATTCAACTCTTTTAATGTCTCTAATCCTCAAGAAGGCTGAAATAAAAAAAAAAAATGATGGGAAAATAGCTCTTCCTTTCCTGGTTCCCCGTCAAACTATGCAATATTATGAAAAAGCGCGCCAGGTTTGTACGCTGTATTTTTACCGTTTATTGGAAGAAGATCATTTTAGTTGCCAATTTATAGTACCCCGGACGATTTAAAGTGAAACTTAAAACGATGTTTTATTTGTTTAAACTATATCAGGGTCATTTACAATAATGAATCTTTAGGAAGAAGCTTGCAGCGATAACACAATAAAAGATTATACAAATAAAGGGTCTTTAAGTTACTTACTGATCAGCTGACAAACATTGTCAACTGGTCAGCCAAAAATAAATCATGAAAGGAACATTCTATGGTCTGTGAAAATATTTCAAGGATTTGTATCAGGTCTTCTTTACTAAGAATGAATTTTGAAAGATCTTCTGGAAACAAGGCAGACATTAAAGAAACGGGTACACTGCTAAAATAAACGGTAGATTTTACGTTAAAATAACTGGCAACCAGCTGCCAGTCCTTTTACCGTTATTTTACAGGCACCGTAAAAATTGCAGGAATCATCAAGCAGACCCTACTGAAAATTTCCTGTGAAATTTCACTGAAATGTCACTGACATTTCAGTGAAAGATTTCATTGAAATTTTCACTGAAATATCACTGAAATTTCAGTGAAATATCACTGAAATATCAGTGATATTCACTGACATTTCAGTGATATTTCACTGAAATTTCAGTGATATTTCACTGAAATTTCACTGAAATCTTTCACTGAAATTTCAGTGATATTTCACTGAAATTTCAGTGATATTTCACTGAAATTTCAGTGATATTTCACTGAAATTTCAGTGATATTTCAGTGAAATATCAATGAAATCTTTCACTGAAATTTCAGTAAAATATCACTGAAATTTCAGTGAAATATCACTGAAATAGCACTGAAATATCACTGAAATAGCACTGAAATGCCGGTGGAATGTCAGAGAAATATCACTGAAATGTCAGCAAAATTGTCCTAAAAAAATAAATCCGTTGAAGGGTCTTTGTATGGTCAAATTTGCCTGTATTATCGGTTGTGGCACAATTTTTCTGTAAGGAATTTAAGAACAAATGAACAAACAGATGTGGTTAATTATCATTTAAACATAGATGGAACAACCAACTTTATCATATGACGTCGCTAGGTTATCCAGTTGATAACATCATGTCATAAATGAGCCTCGTTCTGAGAAAACCGGTCTTCGGGGTTTCCGACCGGGTCTGACACAAACTGGGCTGTGCAGTGACAGATGATGGCTAGAGGCTTGAAATTTTGGATTTAGATAGAAGAGGGATTGTACTATCTGTGTAGCGAAAACAAAGACGCTGATTACCGTGTAGCTGATCTGCGTCTTTGTTTTCGCATATGCAAAAAGCCGGTTTTCTCACGACGCGGCTCAAATAATGTTATGACCACACGTGTATTAACACTTTCGGCTGGAACAAGTAACGTCATGACGACGTCCCTGACAACAATGCATTTTCGTTGAAATTTTTTCAACTTTAAAAGGCGATAAAAAGCTCTTTTGAAAGGTCATTCACTACATCGCAAATAGTCACTCAGAATGTCTGCTTGTCTTCTTTAATTGTCGTACAGCCCAGCTAGGTTGTGTTGTGTCAGCTGCGAGGCCTCTTGGAATGTGGAAATGCCCAAAACAGTATGTTTTATCATCAATTTCTCATTATGCAAACAAAAAACTGCAGAACATTAGAAACGGCATTGTTTTCAAATCATTATAATGTTGAAATATATTTGCCGTTCCTAATGTTCTGCAGTTTCTTGTTTAAGCTCTTGACGATGTCCTTCCATGAATCTTGTTCTGTCGGGAATTTGTCGAAAATGTGGCCTGTATAGAAAAAAGAATTGATATAAGCCGTGAAATGAGACAAGAGGGCCAAAAGGCCCTGAATCGCTCACCTGAACAAAAAGGTTAAAGGTCATACTAGGGTCATCATTTGAACAAACCTGATAGTTTGTAACCATTTCCAAATGGTTCTGAAGAAGAAGATTTTTGAATATTTTTCTATGTATTGCTATGGTTCAAACCCTGGACCCCCTGGGGCAGGGCCATTTTGGACCCTGGTGCCATCATTTGAATAATCTTGGACCACTAGGCAATGCTACATACTAAATTTCAACCATCTGAGCCAAGTGGTTCTGAAGAAAAAGATTTTTGAATATTTTTCTATGTATTTCTATGGTTCAAACCCAGGACCCCATGGGGCAGGGCCATTTTTGATCCTGGTGCCATCATTTGAAAAAACTTGGTAAAGGACCATTAGGCAATGCATCATAACAAATTTCAAGCATCTGCACTAAGGGGTTCTGGAGAAGAAGGTTTTTAAGTACATGTATATTTCAAATTTCGAACCCAAGACTCCCCACCCAAGGGCCATTTTTGATCCTAAGGCCACCATTTACACAAACATTGTAGAGGTCCACCAGGCAATGTATCATACCAAATTTCAAGCATCTGAGCCAAGTGGTTCTGAAGAAGAAGATTTTTGAATATTTTTCTATATATTTCTGTGGTTCAAACTCAGGACTCCCTGCAGCAGGGCCATTTTGGACCCTTGGGCCATCATTTGAACAAACTTGATAAAGGACTACAAGGCGATGCTATATACCAGATTTCGAGCATCTGAGCCAAAAGGTTCTCAAAAAGAAGATTTTTGAATATTTTTCTATGTATTTCTATGGTTCAAACCCAGGACCCCCTAGGGCGGGGCCATTTTAGGCCCAGGGGTCATCATTTGAACAAACTTGGTAAAGGACCACTAGGCAATGCTACATATCAAATTTCAAGCATCTGAGCCAAGTGGTTCTGAAGAAGAAGATTTTTTAAATATTTTTGTATGTATTTCTATGGCTCAAACCTAGGACTCTCTGCCGCAGGGCCATTTTGGACCCTGGGGCCACCATTTGAACAAACTTGGTAAAAGACTACTAGGCAATGCATCAAACCAAATTTCAAGCATCTGAGCCTTGCAGTTCTGAAGAAGAAGATTTTTGAATATTTCTCTATGTATTTCTATAGTTTAAACCCATGACCCCCTGGGGCAGTGCCATTTTGGACCCTGGAGCCATCATTTGAACAAACTTGGTAGAGGACCACTAGGCAATGCTACATACCAAATTTCAAGCATCTGAGCCAAGCAGTTCTGAAGAAGAAGATTTTTGAATATTTTTCTATGTATTTCTATGGTTCAAACCTGGTACTCCCTGCCCTGGGGCCATTTTGGACCCTGGGGCCACCATTTGAACAAACTTTATAGAAGACCACTAGGCAATGCTACATACCAAATTTCAAGCATCTGAGCCAAGCAGTTCTGGAAAAGAAGATTTTTAAGTATATTTTAGTTTCGAAGCCAAGACCCCCTGCCCCAGGGCCATTTTGGACCCTGGGGCCACCATTTGAACAAACTTGGTAGAGGTCCACTAGACAATGCTTCATACCAAATATCAAAGACCTAGGCCTAGCGGTTTCAGAGAAGATGTCATTTAAAGCAAATTGTTGACGACGGACGACACACGACGGACGACGGACGACAGACACTGAGTGATCACAATAGCTCACCCTGAGCCTTTGGCTCAGGTGAGCTAAAAACCCTGGGTTTTTCTGGTTTCCGACAGGTCAGACACAAACCAAGCTGTACATTCAGGCTTTCATTGAAAATTCAGCTTGAAAGAAGTAGAGGGACTGTACTATCTTTGTAGCGAAAACAAAGATGCTGATCAGCTACATGGTTATGGTTACAATGCAGTGATCCGCCTTTGTTTTTACATACATGCATAAATCAGGTCTGCTCGTGCCCTGGCTCATATATCATTAAATATCCTAGATTATCATATGACATCACCCTTATTCAGTGAAAAATGTCATGTTATAAATAATGTTATGACCATGGACATGTGTATTAACAAATCTGGCGGGAACAAGTGACAACAACACCTTTTTCGTTAAAATAATGTCCATTTTAAAAGCCGTAAAAAACCCTGTTAAAAGCTCATATGATAAACAGAATATTACACGAATGGTCATTTTTTGGTGGTCAGGGGGGGGGGGGGGTCAGGGTAGATGTGAACAGAGAAGTGAAGTTTTTGTGAAAATTAAAAAAAAAATGTGGGGGGGGGTGGTTTGGGGGGGGGGAGGGGGCTCTGGGGGTCAGGGTGGATGTGAACGAAGAATTGAAGTTTTTGTGAAAATTCAAAAAAAAAATGGGGGGGGGGGGGGGGGGCGGGGGTCGGGGTTAGGGTAGATGTGAATAGAAGTGAAGTTTTTTGTGAAAATTCAAAAAAAAAATTTTTTTTGGGGTGTGTGTGTGTGGGGGGGGGGGGGGGGGGGGGGGTCAGGGTGGATGTGATCGAAGAATTGAAGTTTTTGTGAAAATTCAAAAAAAAAAATTGGGGGGGGGGGGGGGGGGGGTTGGGTTGGTGGGGGGGTTAGGGTGGATTTGAATGAAGAATTGAAGTTTTTGTGAAAATTCAAAAAAAAAAAATTGAGGGGGGGGGGAGGGTTGGGGTGGGGGGGGGGTCAGGGTGGATGTGAACAAAGAATTGGAGTTTTTGTGAAAATTCAAAAAAAAATTTTTTTTGGGGGGGGGGGGGGGAGGGTCGGGTTTTGGAGGGGAAGGGGTCAGGGTGGATGTGAACGAAGAATTGAAGTTTTTGTGAAAATTCAGAAAAAAAATTTTTTTTGGGGGGGGGGGGGGGACACCGAAGAATATTCTACTTTTGTCATGAATAATAAAGTAAAATTGCAATTACTAGAGAATGATTTGGTTCTAATCATATTTCTCATTATACCTGTAATGCAAGTTTTTAGAAAGCATGACTCACAAAATGTGGTGTTTGATTCTGGATCTGTCAATTCTACTTAAGGTTTATACAGAAATGAACTAACATTGAGAGCGCAGTCAACATGCTTACACCCTTTTTGAATTGTCTGAGCATCTGACCAGGTTAGACACAAGTTGCTAGAAGCTTATAGATGGAATCATGGATAGTATCCTAAATGACACTGGCTATCCGCACGACGGTCGTGCCGATAAGGATTCTTATCCGCATGACGGTCGTGCCGATAAGGATTCTTATCCGCACGACAGGCATAACCAATACATTATGTTAAGTTTATAATTTATCGGCACGACCGTCGTGCGGATAGCCTCAGCCATCCTAAATATAACCATCACTGCATGAACCTTCTGTGTGAGCTCTAGGTGAACAAATTGAGTTTCATGCCATATTATTTGACAAAGCCGGACTTTGACTGATATAATAAACATTACCTGTTCAATTTCATCACTGTCAGAAGACTCAGAATCTTCATCACCATGGGATTCTGGTTGGAGAAGGGATGGGGAGTCCTTGGATTTCCTGTTCAAAAATAGACCACACAAGAGTACAGAAAAGCTAAATCTTGAAAAGTTTTTCAAATTTATATGCCAAACTTTCCTTTTTAACTTGTCTTGGTGTCAATTTTCTTAATTCATGTTTGCGACAAATTGTCGCATTTTAGCGACTCTGGTGACTTGCCAGAATCCAGACAAATAAATCTCATCCAAAACCTTTTGATGGGAAAACCTTGAGGAAATTTTGATGCAAACAAGAAGGCATTATGATTATCACTTTGTGCATTAAATTTATAAATGCTTTATCTTTTAGAAAAATCTCTAGTGATTTTATACAGTAACAAAAGCATTATACCCTTAGGGCAGGGGCAAACAACCCCAAAGGGATAAAATTTGAACGCCATAATCCAGCCAAAAGAACTCGCAGAACATCGCTTCCCTGTGCGTCGGAGGCAGCCATTAATTTCGCACTCGGAGCTCCTCGACAAATTCTAGCCTTACTTTGATTGGTCCAATACAGTTACGATTGTATACGGAGATGCATTTTTACGGTTCCGTAAATGTCCGTTATCGCATTCTAAAAATAGAGCCGTAAGAAACGTCTCACTCTACAGCGGATCAAACAGTGCGACTGGTGGAGGAAAATGCCTGAGACGCTATGTATTCACTTTTAGTGACTCAGTTCTATGACACGCTGACTGAATTGGATGCTAAATGTCACAGGAGACGTGAAAAAAGGAAAAGAAAGTCGGTAGATCGGACCTGAAGGAAGACATGTTTTTCGGTTCAATTCAAATTGGATTCTTTTTCTGAACGAAACGAAATGGTTCCAGGTCAACTCGGTCCAAAACCATTTCACTCCGGGACTCTTTTTGGTCCAAAACGATTTTTTACAATGACTGATTGAATTAACCTGATTGACTGGTAGTAAATTAAACATTCTTTCACTAAGTGCGAGAATAAGTATACTCCTCAAAATAAATTAAGGGTCACCCAATGTTTTTCCCATATATTAATTATTGACTCTGTTCAGAATCAGAATCAGAATAGTTTACTGGTGAAACGCCAAAATGACAATACCTCACCAGGGCGCAAACCAGACAAGATATTGAACAAACCAGACATGATATTGAAAAACGGTTGAACAATACACAAAGAACTGTTAATTAAATTAAGAAATGAAAATAAGGGTATTGTGAAAATGTTACACAAAACGCGTTACACTTGTGACATTTTTGACTACATTTTGGTCTGTAACTTTGGTACCAATTATGCTAGAGTCATGAAACTTGGCATGATTTTAGAAAACCACAATATGAACATGATCAAATAAAAAGTATGTGAATTTCATCTTTGAAATTGACAAAAAAACTGGATAATACAGAAAAATCTTCATTTTTTTAAGTTGCCCATATGCAGTATTTAATGAATGTAAAGACCAGTATTCAAACAAGGCAGAGTCCTGTTATTTTTGTCCAGCAGTTTTCTTTTCTGTCCGAGAAAAATATTCAGTCTGTCCGACAGCTGTCCGGCAACATCTCAGAAGATTTCGCAAGTGAAAGACTGATAACTTAAGATATGAAGGCCAGACGCTATTTATCGTGTTTATATATAAAAAGTGCCCTTTACCTTTTTACAGCTCCATTTCCTCCATTCTCTTTCTTTTCAGGATTCAAAGGTGCTCTCGTTGGTATAGGGCGTGGCCCTTTCGCTGCCACCCTCAACCAATCTCGATCTTCTACAAAATAAAATCAGATTAATGTGATCACACATATAATATAAATAACTCAATGGGATACAGTGATTTTATTTGGCCATTTTTACCGCCTTATAGGGGAGTCATTCCCAATCCAAAAATGGCCTTTATTTTCCCAATATCATGTATTTTAGCACTTATTTTCCCAAATTTTATTAAATATTTTTCCAAATGTTCAGGAAAAGGTAGCTTCCCAAAATCCCAAATAAAATCACTGGGATAAATCTGTTAATTAAGCTTACATGGAAAAATTCTTGCATATAATTCAATAAATTGTCACAGCAACAAGCCTACTGTTTGCCATGTGGCCATATAACTAGGGACTTTGTACATAGCTTGCACTTGTTGGAAGCAGATATTTATTTATGTCTGACACAGGCCTATTGTGTTTCTCAGTGGCCAGAGTACTCACAGGGTCTGTGTGGAGGCTAGAATGCACTTTTAATTCCAATGTCTACTGATTTAGACTAAGTTTTATAGGTAGGTTTGTTACTAAACACATACAAAGGTACTTTGCTTGTGGTTCAAATAAATTTGTATGATGCTTCGGCAGCTTCGCAGCTAACTTATCTATAGACCAAATACTGCTGAGGGTGTTTAGGGGCGCTAGCTGACTTTCACTACAGAATTGCTGACTAAAGTTGACTGAATTTAGTCACAGTGAAGTGGCTAAAATGCTTATATTGAAATAAAAACACACTAGATATATGCATTTGTTTTCCAATTGTATGCCACAAATAAAGTATTTTTGGTTTGCTGCCAAGCCTGTAGTCATGCTTGGTGATTTCCAGTGTGTATTTTTAGTAGATAGCAGAAGACTTTGCATCTATTTATAGCACTTTATCTTAATCAGTATAGGAAAATACCTAAGGCCTAAATTAAAATTTTATTTGTTTCCCCTTTCCCGACCGACCCTGAAAAAAGGCCCTACCCAAAAAATTTTATTTCAATTTTCAGAAAAGAATTTTTGTTTTAATTTCATTGCAAACTGAGAGAACAAAGCTATATATATCTTTAAATAAAATATTTTTAGTTAGCATCGTTTGTGCATTTAGTTCTATTGCCTAGATTAGGAATATTTACAATTTGGTTTAATGGGCATTTTTTTTTTGTTTTTTTTGTTTAATGGGTATGGAATTTAAGAAGTTAAAAAAAAAATCCGACCGACCGACCCATACCAGAGAAACAGGGTCGGGTAAGGGGAAACAAAAATATTTTTAAGGTTTTAAGATAAAAATAAAGAAGCTGTATTTAACGTCACGTTTGAAACAGACAACATAGGGCCAAGCTTAGGGGGGGGGGGGGGTTGGGGGGGGGGGGTCGGGTTGGGGGAGGTCATAGATGTGAACGGAGAAGTGAAGTTTTTTGTAAAAATTCATTTTTTTTTTTTTTTGGGGGGGGGGGGGGGGGGGGGGGGGGTCAGGTTGGGGGAGGTCAGGGTAGATGTGAACGTAGAAGTGAAGTTTTTGTGAAAATTCAAAAAAAAAATTGAGGGGGGGGGGGGGGGGGTCAGGCTGGATGTGAACGAAGAATTGAAGTTTTTGAGAAAGAAAAAATTTGGGGGGAGGGCTGGTGGGGGGTTCAGGGTGGATGTGATCACAATGTTGGGGGTAGGGGTGATGTGGGGTATTGGGGTATGGGGGATGTGAACCAAGAATAGAAGGTATTTACAACAAGAGCTGTCGCCTGACAGCATAGCTCGCCTGAATAGATGCTTGCCCATCACACAGTCGCTATGGTGGTGTGGTTGGTTGATTTGATGCTTAACGTCCACGGTAAACAACTAAGGTCATGTCGGGACGGTCAGTTAACCTAACCACACTATTCCTGGGCAGGCTTAGACCTCCTAAGCGGTTAACCAGTACTAAGTGCACATATTTTCGCCAGTAACTGACAACTGCCCTTCTTGAATCAGCGGAAGGAGAAACGAAAGTATGTGGCCAGACCGGGATTCGAACCCAGGGCCTCTGACTTACGAGTCAGGTGCCCTACCGATTGCGCTACCCGGCCCGGCTATGGTGGTGTGGACTGCGATGTATAAAACTTCAGGCAAGCATGTCCATAATGACAACACATTTATAAACAAAAGCTATCTCAGAAATGTCTTAAAATAAAAAAAAATCCACACGAAATTTCAAAGTCCATGAGCTTTAGGTCAAAGAACTAAGGGGTAGGGGGGAGGAGGGCAGGGCTAGGATGTATCAAAGCCTTTAACCGTTATCTAACATCAGTCCAAGTATTAGTATCAACTGAGTCCATTGTGGCACTGTGAAATTATATCTTCATTAATATAAAACTAATCAAAATCTTTAAGACAAAACTCAACCTTGACATCAAGGTCATCCAGTCGGGTAAGTATATAGTGTTTTGTAAAAACTCAAAAAAGTGTCTAACATCAGTTCAAGTGTAAACTAAATCTCTGCCAAGCATTATGAATCAGTACGCAATTAGAAAACTTTAATAAAGACCAAATTTCCTAAGTCCCTGACCTTGACATCAAGGTCACCGAGCAGGGCTGGGGTAGTACTCTGTAAAACTTTGGACTAATATCTAACTACAGTGCAAATATAAAAAGAATTCATCTATGGTTTCAGGAGATATGTGTCATTAAAAAACTTTAACCAAAACATCCAATCAATAAAAAGACAATTTTCTAAGTCCACGACCTTGACATCAAGGTCACTGAGGGGGGTGGGGGTAGTACCTTGGAAAACTTTAGACCAATATCTAACTACAGTGCAAGTATCAAAGGAATCCATCCATGGGTTAAGGAGATACTGGGCTTTAGAAAACTTTAACCAAAACATCCAGTCCCAAAAAACTCCCAATTTTCTAAGTCCATGACCTTGACATCAAGGTCAAGGAGTGGGGTGGGGGTGGTACCATGTTAAACTTTGGACCAATATCTAACTACAGTGCAAGTATCAAAGGAATCCATCCATGGGTTAGGGAGATATAGGTCTTTAAAAAACTTTAACCAAAACATCCAATCCGGACGCCGACGCTGACGCGGACGCTGACGCTGACGCGGACGCCGTGGTGACAACAATAGCTCTTCCTGAACTTTCGTTCAGGCGAGCTAAAAAGGTATTGTACAATATTAAGAAAATTAAATAAATGTGTTTCGGGGGGGGGGGGGGGGGGGGGGGGGGGAATATTAAGAAAAATAAAAAAAAAGGTGTGGGGGAGGGGCAATATTTGAACCCAAAACACTCTTTATTTCCTACTCTACACTACATACCCTACCCAACCCATCCTTACCCTACCCTAGGAAATTTATCATAACTCCCATTAATTGGGCCGAGGAGTCCCAGAAAAAAAATCAATTTGGGCTGAGGAGTCCCGGGTCGAAATGGTTTTGGACCGAAGTGTCCCGGAACCGTTTTTCATGGGGTACGTGTCACAGATTTAATACCTACCATCATAACATGTGGCTTAATGGCTCAGTAGTCAGAGCATGTGTGTGGTCTGCCAGTGGTCATTGGTTCGAATCCTCTAAATCTCGGTGGGGAACAACTCACCGTCACTCTGTGAATTGTCTCATAATCTATGTCGGTGAATTGTCTTGTCGGCAAGTTGTCTTGTTATTGCGGGCACTGTACGGTGCAGTCCGGTAACATTGCGCACCTAAGATCTTTTAATATGGCCTAATTGTAAAATAAAACACAAATTAACACTTACAATGAGATGTTAGGTGACCCAAGTAAGCAAAATCCATAATATCAAAAATCAGCAATTCTTATCAGCTTTTAAAAGTAATATCTGGGTTGAAACATATGCACCCCCGTGACAAAACATGAGACATTTAGTCGCTCAACATTGCGCACAGTTAAATCAAATGTGTATTCTTTGGTCATGTGTAATCTGTTTGCAAAGATTCTATTTCTATCAACACATATGGCAATCGTTCGACAGACTTTAAGCACAAAATGACGCAGACAAATGTTTTCAGTATGGTGACACAAAAATGATATCACATGGTATTTTGAGAATACAAAAATCGCATTTTGGACACTATTTCTTGCATGATTTGTTTCACTTGAGTGACAGGAGCCTTCACTATGCACCAAAATTAATCATCAGCTTTTTTGTTGTAAAATTTGGTGAAACTGAGGCTGAAAGTCAGACTGTGTTTGCAGTCTCGTATGTGCGCAATGTTAGGGGCCGCGCAATGTTACTGGACTCGGCTGTATGTGTAAAAATGGCCAAATGAAATCACTGTCCCATTTGACACATGCAAATCAAATGTCATAAGTAAATATTGAAGTGCACATACCATCAATGGCAGCGATAACACCTCTGAAAATACCACTCGAAGGTAGCAGCGCCCTCACTCTTTCGCCAATCAGGTACTCCCCATAAGCTTTACGAGGTTCCTTTATACAGGATACTGGGATGTCATTCCAGTATCCATCGTCCCAATCGACAACACAATATAGTGATTGCTCAGTCATTGGAATACTGGTTAGGACGTAGACCTGTGTCTTTTTCTTGTTGTTGTTCGTTCGTTGTTGTTTTTCCCTCCAGAATTTGCAGACGACAAAGTCGCGCGCGCGCGTGAAATTCTATATTAGAGCTAACCGAGAAGGGACTTCGTATTTTCATTTTTCGGTGTTTTTGGAGATATAAATTACAACCTGAGACATCGGATCCTTTATATATTTTAAACGTTAGTATATATTGTTTTTTTTATATAATTTATCTTCTATACGACGAAAACGCTAGATACGAATATGCGGATTTAAAGGGAGGCTATTCTTTTTAAAACAGACAAAATCCAGCTTTATTTCAAACGAAACGAAACAGTCTGACAATAAATTCATTCTTCAAGAATTGTCATAAACCTTGATTATTTTGCTTTGCAAGGGTTGCGAAAACGATGTTACTGTGGTGTATTATTTCTTGTACAGTTTTTCTATCGGCTGAAAAGCCGTTACGCTATTTCTCAAAGTGATACTATTTCGTTTAATAAAAAATTATGAATGTACATTTAACATACAATTGTGACGAAAGATCGAGTTCGGCTACACCCTTATTCAAATCAAATTTTCATGCCTGCCAATTGTTATGTGATCAATTTCAGATTGTTGGATGTACACACCGATGTTAGTGAGCCTATGGGAACCGTTTATAATATTACGGATATAGCTATGGTTCTTTAACCTGCAGATGGACGGGGTGAAAATTCCTACACAGGGTGCCTCCATTTCTTGGTGACATTTTTCAAAGGCCATGGTTTAGCTAGGGACTAATCTTCCTCAGCCAAGCACTGGTGAAGCATTATCATTTCGGTATTTCACCTGTATTAACTATTCAGATGTCAGGCTGACGTCACAACAGGTAAATGCTCATTCACCTGGATGAATGCTTTGGTCTTTATCACTATGTTTTGATCATTTTTAGATGTGGACAAAAGCAGAATTTGTCAAAGTTAATTCTTTCTTTCTTGACATATAATGTCATACGGAATCAAGACAAATCACCGACAAGACAACTCACCGACACGGTTTTTGAGACAATTCACCGACAGATTTTGAGACAACTCACCGACACTTTATGAGACAATTCATCGATTGGTTTTGTTCAAAGTTAAATGAGCTGTAAATGGTAATTATGGTTTCAATGACATTTTTAAGACAATTCAATGTACACACCTAGTCATAAGCGTAGAAACGTCCTCATTTGCACATTTGATCCAATCAGGTAACATAACTGATTCAATACCTTAATTGCATATGATTACCAATTACATGTATAATTATCAGTTACAGCTCAATTGTCTTTGAATAAAAGTGTCGGTGAGTTGTCTTATAAAGTGTTGGTGAGTTGTCTCAAAATCTGTTGGTGAATTGTCTCAAAAACCGTGTCGGTGAGTTGTCTTGTTCCCATGTCAAACGCCCTCATGGACATTCTAGGGATGTTGCTAGGCTTGGGTACTGCCTGAAACTGTACCGCGTATACCAGGGTACTCAGCTACATACCGTGGTACATACCACTTACGGAATACCGTAACAGTATCAAACTAACTGTAATTGTGAATCTGTCCACAGCAATGGGCATACATGTATTTGATCACCCCGGGTTACCAGTTAAACGTCCAAGATGCACCGTTTTATGGCCTGAGCTAGATTATATTACATGTGCCTTTTTCATGGGAAATGAGAAAAAAAAAAGTTTTACGGACCCAATTTAACTTATTTTCACATATTGCGCTTTGAATTGGTAAGACACAGCGATAAAGACCGAAGAGTTCACCTCGCCGAATGAAAGAGAACTAACTCAAAAGGTGACAAATATTGAATTCTTAGAGTTCCTTACAGACCTACCCTATATCGTGAGGTTTTCATTTATGGACCGCGATAATGTCCTTGAGCGTCTGAAAAAAACATAGACTTATAATGAGAAAAACGTTGTTGCCAATTTTTCTTGACTGTTCTTGATCGGCTCCATTTCATACTTGCAGGTAACAATGACATACATGAGAGCTTGGATGAGTTTGACATTTGGCCAGATCTGCCCACTGGTTTCCATGGCAACAGATAGGGTTATAATGGAAAAAACGGTGTTGCCACTGTTTCTCGGCTGTTTTTTATCGTGCACGAGAGCTCTGAGGAGTTCCAAATTCAGTTAGATCCCACTACTGACTGTGCAGTTAGCTGCCCTTGAGCTTCTGAAAAAAATCCCCATAGACTTATAATGGGAAAAACATTGTTGCCACTTTTTCTCGGCTGTTCTTGATCGGAACCATTTCATACTTGGAGGTAAATATGACAAACATAAGAGCTTGGATGAGTTAGAAATTTGGCCGGATCCAATCAGGGACCACAGAGTTAGCTGCTCTTGAGCATCTATAAAATCGATGTTGCCCCTTTTTCGCATTTCACAGTTGTGGTTATACCTGGGGAATAGTCAGGTGAGCGTTTACAGGTGGTTAATCTTTATTCTAGCATTTTGTAATTGATTCTAATTAAAATACATGTAACATTTATTAAGTAAAAACTCATTGAAAACAGAGAGAAATTCTTGAGTGTGGCAGTATTTATGGCTTTCCACTGAGTAGTACAGCTGGCTGGTGAAAGGTTGTCAACATATGCTCCAGCGGCTATAGGAAAGATAATTTTTGTCATGGCTGATTGCCAAAGAGAAATAAGTTTTGAACTTAATTTAATTTCTAATCTCTTGATGAGCTGAATTTATAGTGCAAATCTTCAGTATTCACCACAGTCCTAGACAACAGAGTGCTTCCTTATCAAAAGGTCTCTGGAACTGATATTATTTTAATACCACACACATTCATTATGTGAACAATTCAATCTACAATCATATATATAATTATACTGCTGTCAGTAACCACTGATACAGCTGTCTTCATATTAAAACAAGCCACACAATAGTTTGCCAACACTTTTGGAAGGAAAAAAATATCGAAACAACAAATCTTGTCAAAATATGATAAAATATACTAGATAGATTTCACTATGACTTCTTTCAACCTCACGTGAGTCATGTATTCACAGCCGTACTGCTTGATTGGAAACCATATTGCTCGGTCAATTGCCAAATATGCAGTATCATCTCGGTCAAAATTGCTTCAATATTCTGTCTCTAAGTTTCGTTGTGTTGCCAAATTTCCAAAAAATTTTCAGTTCTTCAAACTATATATCATGTAGAAAAGTTAAGGACTCTTAGAATACAAACACTGTATGTGGTTCCAGATTAGACGTCTAATTATGAGCTGTCAGATATGAGATGGCTCACAATGAGCCGTCTCATCTGGAGCTACAGTGTTTTAAAATTCAGCTTCTGTTGTGTTTAGCGCTCTAAGGGTAAAAGGTTAATAATTTCGTGTTCATATTTTCCATAGATGATTGGTTCTACCGGATGGTTTGCAGACAAGAAACAACTGAACACAGAGCAGCAATGGAAGATATTACTGATGGATCTAAGTATAAAAAGATCAGAAAAGAAAACTCACAGAGGCTGGATAAGGCAGATGTACATCTGACATTTACGTTGAACACAGGTATAAGTTTTAAATGTGTTTAATTTTTAATAGATTAGTTTTGCTGTGGCAATGTCAAAGTCTTTGGGCAAATTGGTGAAGGACTTGACAAGGGAAGAATCACCTGAACTTATTAAGAAGACAGCTCAGTGCCTTGGTTCGAAATTTGTTGCGTAAGTACATGTTGATATTTTGTTTTTAGTTAACGTGTTAATGAAATATTGCTGCAATTATCCAAAACATTGAATAATGTAGCTTGATTCTCTAATAGGCATGGATTTACAAGGTTGATATTTTGTTTTTAGTTAACGTGTTAATGAAATATTGCTGTAATTATCCAAAACATTGAATAATGTAGCTTGATTCTCATTTACAAGGTGTAGATGAGTAGCAAAAAGTGAAAAATGATTAGATTGCTCCCATATGGTCCAGCAAATTGTTAGAGAGATAAGAAACCTGTATTTTGGACGTCATGACATGTACATTCACACTTCATAGTCTAAATGCGCGAAACGTTATTAACTGGAAACGTACTGTTAAGGCAAAACATAATTTTTAAAATACTTTGGAGAAAGAATAAAGAAAGGAGTTGTAATTATAAAAATTAAGAGTTATTTTTCTGTGTTTAACTGGGGTATGAAATGTCATTTAAAGGTTTTCATGCAAATTAGATGTAATTTTCACAACATTTCATACCTGAATCTCAGAAGAATAACTTTTAATTCTTAAGTATAGTTTATTGATATTTGCTTCTAGAGACGAGAATTCTCCTAATTCAACGGTCATGTCGCTAGGGAAGAAAAAGGCTCTGATGCCATCAGATGATGCTTGGCAGTTTATACCAGCTGAAAAACAACAAGCAGCATATTTGTGCTCCAGGATTCAGACACCAAATGGAGTGTATCACTCAAAGAAACAGCAGGAGACTAAAACTAAAAACTCTTATACTGTTGCTTTTTATCATGACCAAGAGGTCAAACAAGGTTTCATCAAATCATTTGTTGAAGTAGACAACATACAGTATGCACTTATAAAACCCTTCAATACATCTAGGTTTAGTTTGAACAGAGAATTTATTAACTCTGTTCAAAATGGCATCCTGAAAGAGTATGAAGGAAAGCCCTTATGTCCCCAGTTGAGCACTGTTACTGGCGAAAGTCAAAGCATTTTAGTTCAATCAAGTGATTTAGGAAAGAAATGTGTTTATATAGATATTCAGTCTGCAAAATATGTCTCCTGTCCCCCAAACCTTCAAGAACATGGCTGAAGCTATCATGCAATCATAGCTGCATATGAAGCAAACACTATCAGCAGAGCAACTGTGCCCAGTGTTGACTTTCCTGTTATGAAGGAATACTTTAATTGAAAAGTGACAAAATACATGTACAACGTTAATTTTTCTTTCCTGAAAAGGGAGAGTAAAACTAATATAATTTGAGCCCTGTCGCAGGGAGGCGCGGTGGCCTGGTGGTACAGGGATGGACTCCAGAGTGAGAGGTCAGGGGTTCGATCCTCACTCGGGTTGCCGTGTTGTATCCTTGAGCAAGATACATTAACCTCTCAAAAAGTACTGGTAATACCTAGGAAGCGGTGGCTCTGTCCCGACATGACTGAAAAATTGTTGACTGGGACCTAAAGCGTCAACCCAAACAAACAAACAAGAAACCCTATCTTCTGGGATTCTAACTAGGTTGACACAAACCGGGCTGTACAGCCATGGTGGCATGAAATTTTGGATTTAGAAAGTTGAGGGATTGTAGTATCTATGCAGTGAAAACAAAGGTGCTGATCTGCCACTTTGTTTTTTTCATAATGCAAAAAGCAGTGGCTCATTTGCTTGAAATTTCACTGCTGAAGTCATACATGAACGAATACACTTCATTCAATGAAAATTGGCACAGTTACTTTCAGTGAAATTTCAATTTCTTTTTCAGTGGGGCACTTGCTACGACCCTATCATTAGATATAAAAACAAGAACAGTTTCATATTCTGTACAAATGTTTTCTATTTCCTTAGATATAAGCCGTGTCGTGAGAAACTCTGCCTTTGGGTTCCCAACCAGGTTGGACACAAACTAAGAATGAATTTTGGATTAAGAAAGTAGAGGGATTGTACTATCTTTGAAGCAAAAAACAAAGGTGCTGATCAGCTGCACAATTACTGCGCAGCTGATCTGCAACTTTATTTTTTGCATATGCACAAACCAGATTTTCTCATGATGCAGCACATATAAGGTACATAGCCTAATGTATGATAAATGTATACAGTATGCAAGTGTTTTTTCACATTTTCAATAAGCATGAATGTCTCTGTCATATGTGTATATTATGCAGTGGCCTAAATGGGCTGGGTACTTGGTGATGATGTATGTTGGTTCTCCATGATGACTTTGGCTGCAAGAACTTTTCGGAAGTGCTGTAGGAGCTTCCAATGGCCGCATACAGCTTGTTTCTTTAGGGGAAGTAGGCAGAAATATCTTAGTTTTCATAAAATGCCCTCTTCGATTAGGCCTTTGATTGTGTACATATTGTGTGTGTATATATATATATTCTATTTATATATCCTATTGCTCTTTTTCTTGATGGCCTCATGGACGATTAGCTTATTTGCTAACTGTTGTCACACTCAGAAAATAATATTAGAATCAGACAAGAGTGTGAGGTAGGGACAGACAAATCTGTCCCAAGGGCTACTGTTTTGGCATCAAGACGTTCTGTCTACCCGAGGGACAGATTTGTCTGTCTATGCCTTAATAACACTAATGGTAGATTCTCTTTCTTGCACACTTTTTTGTGCCAATGCTTTAATTAATTACAAAATTTACATTGAACTAGATTTAATGTTTATGAAAGATTATGCCCCCAACAGATGCTTGTACATAAAGGTGGCCAAATTAAGAACTGGTGTGGGGAATGCAGAGAAGTCACACCTGCAGTGTCAAAATATTCAATGAGCACTGCAGGTATTTAACCATGATTACAAATTTTCAAAGTCCAAATCTGAAACCGGAGATAATTAAAAAAAAAAAAAAAAAAAAAATAATAATTTGCACCAGGTAATCTACTTGTCATCCTCTATCAGCTGACCAAGTTTGAAGCTCCTAGCTGTAATACTCTTTGAGATATCTTACTTACAAAATTGCACTCTTACACCTTAAAAGGGGAATAACTCAGCAAGGGGAGATAATTCGGACAAGAAAAAAAAATGTGTAAGCTATTTTTTTGACGAGGAATCCATATATGAAATTTCAAAACCCTAGCTTTAAAATTTTTTTGAACGGACGGACAGACGGACAAGGCAAAAGCAATATGCTCCCCATTTTTTCAAAGTTGGGGGCATAAATATATGCTGCAAGTCACGTCAGACATTTTGTTTTTCTGAGGCTCTTGTGACGTTCATTATGGACCAAGTTATGTGACGTGCATTACAACCAATGTTAGCACAGGGTTAGAACAACAGGGACAGACCAGTATTTCTGACCCTAAACAAAATCTTGCATTTATAAACTTGTTTTTTTTTTCATCAGGTTTTTTCACTGAAATTTCACTGAAATTTTATTTCACTGAAATTTCAGTGAAATTCTGTTGACCATTGAAATTTCACTGAAATTTCAGTGAAAATAATGGTTTCACCGTAATTCAGTGATATTTCAGTGAAATTTCACTGAAATTTCATCAACTTTTTCAGTAGGGGAGTGGGACAGAAAAGAGCAGATGTCGTTTTGGTTAGATAGCCCCTCAACAATACAAAGTTATTTTAGAGTGCGCCAAGTTAACATAAAACTTCCGTTTCGTGATTTCCAATAATGTCTTACAGGCAAAAACCCGTAAAAATAACGGGAAAAGGACTGGCAGCCGGTTTCCAGTTATTCTACCGTAAAATCTACAGTATTTTTTTTACAGTGTACAAGAGACATGGTTTCATTGAGTCAGTTCAAGTGCAGTAATTTACTGTTGCAACACTGCCAATGCCCCCCCCCCCCCCCCCAGCACCCCGGCTTCTGCGGAACTATTTTCGAACTGACTCAGAATGAGTCCAATGATCCCATTATGTGATATGCACTATGATGAAGTATGGGGACACTTTTTAGCTCACCTGGCCCGAAGGGCCATAGTGAGCTATTGTCATACCAATGCGTCCGGCGTGCGTCCGTGCGTCGTGCGTCAACCCCTAAAAACAAATATTCAAACATCTTCTTCTGTAAAACTACTGGTCCCATGGTTCTCAAATTTCACATGGAGCATGACCTGACTCCAGGGTCTCAGAATTGTAAAATTGGGTCAGGTCAAGAATCCAAGATGGCTGCCGTTACTAAAAATAGCAAAAACAACAAAATCAACTTCTTCTCCAGAACCACTGGGTATATTTGTCTGAATTTTGGCATGGAACATCAGTGAAACCTTGGTATTCAAAATTGTAAAAATGAAAAAAATCTGTAACGGAGTTTTGTCACAGTGACCTACTTTCTGTTTACGTGTGTAATTTTGCTCAAATGCCAATGTCAAAAAATGACCTATTTAAACAACTTCAAACAACTTCTTCTCTAAAACCACTGAGCCCATGGATCTCAAATTTCACATGGAGCATGACCAGACTGCAGGGTTTCAAAATTGTAAAATTGGGTCAGGTCAAGAATCCAAGATGGCTGCCGTTACTAAAAATAGCAAAAACAACAAAATCAACTTCTTCTCCAGAACCATTTGGTATATTTGGTTGAAAGTTTGCATGGAACATAAGTGGGACCTTGGTATCAAAAATTATAAAAATAAAAAAAT
Organism: Ctena decussata; assembly: GCA_963989385.1. NCBI lineage: Eukaryota > Metazoa > Mollusca > Bivalvia > Lucinida > Lucinidae > Ctena > Ctena decussata. Next base: position 3,409,654 of record OZ022502.1, on the reverse strand, counting down.
CTATAGCGGAATTAGGTCACAGTGACCTACTAAGCGTCAACAAGGCCGATTTTGCTCAAATGTCAATATCTAAAGAAAATGCAGCCAATTCTGACCAGATTTGGTCAGAATTGGTTCTTGAATGGAATTATTTCAATTTTGTGCCAGTTGACTATCCAAGATGGCCACCATGGGGGCCGTTACTAAAAATAGCACAAACATAAAAATGACAATTACTCAAGAACCCTTGAATGGAATTGGACCAATTTTGTGTCAGAATGTTCCTTGCATGAAGCCGTTTCGATTAATTGCAATTTGGCATCCCAAGATGGCCGCCATCTGGTGTTACTAAAAATTGCACAAACATAAAAATGACAATTACTCAAGAACCCTTGAATGGAATTGGACCAGTTTTGTGTCAGAATGTTCCTTGCATGAAGTCGTTTTGATTAATTGCAATTTGGCATTCCAAGATGGCTGCCATCTGCCGTTACTAAAAATAGCACAAAACATGAAAATGACAATATCTCAGTAACCGCTGAATGGGTTTTGACGAAATTTGTGTCAAAATGATTCTTGCATTGAGATGTTTCAAAAATATCTAACTGTAGACCATTCATATTGGCCTCTGTTACTAAAAATAGAAAAATGTTAAAATTAGAAAATCTCAATGGAGTTGGATTAATTTTGTGTCAGAATGGTCCTTTCATTAAGCTTTTTCGATTTTTTTGCATTTTGGCATTCCAAGATGGCCGCCATTTGCCTTTACTAAAAATAGCACAAAACATGAAAATGACAATATCTCAGTAACCGCTGAATGGATTTTGACGAAATTTGTGTCAAAATGATTCTTGCATTGAGATGTTTCAAAAATATCTAACTGTAAGACCAGTCATATTGGCCTCTGTTACTAAAAATAGAAAAATGTGAAAATCAGAAAATCTCAATGGAATTGGACCAAATTTGTGTCAAAATGGTCCTTGCATGAAGGCTTTTCGATTTTTTGCATTTTAGCAATCCAAGATGGCCGCCATCTGCCATTACTAAAAATAGCACAAACATGAAACTGGCAATATCTCAGTAACCCCTGAATGGATTTTGATGAAATTTGTGGCAAAATGATTCTTGCATTGAGGTGTTTCAAAAGTATATATATAAAGACCAGGCAAGTTGGCCTCTGTTACTAAAAGTAGCAAAATGTGAAAATGAGAAATTCTCAGTGGAATTGGACCAATTTTGTATCAGAATGGTTCCGTTGCACAATAGCCAGGTGAGCGATATCAGGCCCATTTGGGCCTCTTGTTATATGGCTGCCACACTGCACTTAACATTAGTTGCACTGAACCGACTTCAATTTAACTGTTTTCTAACTGTCAAATAACCACCCTAAAGGAATGGAAAAAAATATAATCTGCATTATTATAGTAAACCCGGGGATACAATTCTAAGTACGGTGGTTGTGGGAAGGGGGAGGAGGGGGTGCAGTCATGGTTGCGATCGGGCGATGGTGTCTGGTAAATTTCAGTGCCGAGGCGTCCAACTAATGTATATGGATAATAGAAGTGTAAGGGTCTACTGTGTTTGCAGTAGTTGTGGGTGGGGTAATTTGGATATTTCTTCTCTCGCCTGTCATATCTCTTCTTTCTCTCCCTCTCTGGGAGACAGCTCGACACAAATTGAAATACTGTTTCAAAGAGTTGTTAAACCCCATACTACCAACCAATTAACCAAGTACGGGGAGACTGATGCTAAATGTTATTTGCTATTTATTACGGTCCCAAATGATAAAAGAACATATGGTCTTTACTCATGTATGACAACACATAGACACGCTTGGATGAGCTAATTTTTTTTACAAGAATATGTTATATTTACTAACCAGATGCTTATATTTTGCAATATAAGCATATCTTACAGATGTATTTAATTTCATGAATGAGATAGTGACTTGTATCTGTTGCGAGAAGTGGTTAAGCGAGACGTGCATTTCGGGGTTTACCTTCTTTTTTCATAGAAATGCAGATTTTACAGAAAGTTTGACCAACAAAAAAGCAAACCAAGTTACCTTGGAAACAAGAGAACCACTTAAAAATGCGAGCAAATGCTCCAGCTTTAACTAGGTATTGAGGCATACACTAGATCATTTGTGAATTTGCTTTATCCTCTTTTCTCGTAATATCATTTCTTTCAGTTTGGCCGGCAAACACTGTTTTTGTGGCCATTTTGGGCAAGTGAATGGCATCCTGGTTACCATGGAAATAGCGGAACCACTGAATAATGCTTGCAAATTGTAAAACTTGTATAAAATGAATTGTGTTAAACTACCTTTAGGATTTGTGACTTTCTAATTTTTTTTTATTTTGCATTTAATGTCTTTTTATCATGGAAACTCTGTGTTAGCGGCCATTTTGAACAAGAAAATGGCCGCCACATTACCATGGAAACAAACTCACAAATAAAAGATGCTAGCAAATGGTGCAGCTTTTATAATTGCTTCATACATTGTATCATTTATGAGTTTTCTTTATCATATTCTGTCGTTTTGTCATTATTCTCTTCATATAAAACTCTGACTTTGCTGCCATTTTGAACCATAAAATGGCAGCCTGGTTACCATGGAAACGAGTGAACCACTCAAAAATATTTGCTGAAGGTGCCGCCCATATTACTGCATCATACAGTCAGTGTATATGAATAAGACTATAAGTAGAAGACTTAAATCCTTGCCCCAATTTATGCTTAATGAATGAGAAATTTGGTGCCATCAGCACGTATACTGAATACATAGGAGCATGATTACAAAATTTGTCGCAATGGCTTGTCAAAAACATGTCATAACTTTTGAACCAAGCACCATATCCTAATAATATACATATCATTTTAGAGGAAATTGAATACGTTTTCTCATAAAATAGATAAAAATATGTATATTTGCATTTTTAAAAAGCACCTGAACCCCCTACCCATAGGGTTATAATGGCGAAAATGGCGTCATCACGTTTTCTCAACTGTTTTTGCTTAGATCCTTATCATACTTGCAGGTAATGATGACATACATTAGAGCTTGGATGAGTTCGAAATTTGGCCGGATTCGAGCACAGACTACGGAGTTAGCTGCCCTTGAGCGTTTGAAAAAAATCCCATAGTGTTATAATGGAGAAAACAACGTCATCACATATTTTTAGAAAAACTTTGTCATCGCTCTGTTGCCTACATTTCTCAACGGATTTTAAAATAACTTCACATAAATGTAGGGCATGACAATATCTCGAGCAAATTCGACTTTCAGGATGCTGCGCCCAAGGTCAAGGTCACTGTGGCTATTTTTAGAAAAACTTTGTCAGCGCTCTAGCACCTACATTTCTCAGCAGATTTTAAAATAACTTCACACAAATGTAGGGCATGACAATATCTCGAGCAAGTTCGACTTTCAGGATGCTTCGCCCAAGGTCAAGGTCACTGTGGCTATTTTTAGAAAAACTTTGTCCGCGCTCTAGCACCTACATTTCTCAGCAGATTTTAATTTAACTTCACACAAATGTAGGGCATGACAATATCTCGAGCAAGTTTGACTTTTAGGGTGCTGCACCCAAGGTCAAGGTCACTGTGGCTATTTTTAGAAAAACTTGGTAATCACTCTAGCGCCTACATTTCTCAACGGATTTGAAATCAACTTCACACAAATGTAGGGCATGACAATATCTCAAACAAATTGACTTCCAGGGTGCTGCGCCCAAGGTCAAGGTCACTGTGGCTATTTTTAGAAAAACTTTGTCAGTGCTCTAGCACCTACATTTCTCAATGGATTTTAAAAAAAATACACACAAATGTAGGGCATGACAATATCTCGAGCAAGTTCGACTTTCAGGGTGCTGTGCCCAAGCTCAAGGTCACTGTGGCTATTTTTAGAAAAACTTTGTCATCGCCCTAGCACCTTCATTTCTCCATGGATTTTCAAATAACTTGACACAAATGTAGGGTATGACAATATCTCAAGCAAGTTCGACTTTCAGGATGCTGTGCCCAAGGTCAAGGTCACTGTGGCTATTTTTAGTTAAACTTTGTCATCGCTCTAGCACCTACATTTCTCAATGGATTTTAAAATAAATTCACACAAATGTAGGGCATGACAATATCTCGAGCAAGTTTGACTTTCAGGGTGCTGCAATCAAGGTTTTTGATTAGATCCTTATCATACTTGCAGGTAATGATGACATACATTATTTAAGAGCTTGGATGAGTTTGAAATTTGGCCGGGTTCGAGCACAGACTACGGAGTTAGTTGCCCTTGAGCGTTTGAAAAAAATCCCATAGTCTTATAATGGAGAAAACAACGTCATCACATTTTCATTTTTCATCAGATCCTCTTCATGTACTTGCAGGTAATGAGGATATGCATAAAAGCTTGGATTAGTTAGCATTTCGGCTAGATCCCACCATTGACTATGGAGTACCTGCCCTGAGCATCCAAAAAATCAATGTCGCCACTTTTTCTTGGTTTCTACTGATCCGATGCTTTTCAAACTTGCAGGTAATGAGAAAATGCATAATATCTTAAACAAGTTCAAATTTTGGCCAGATCAGGCCAACCACTATGAAGTTAGCTGCCCATGACAGCTCTGTCTATTGTGCTCTTGATCGGATACTTTTTAAACTTGCATATATTAAATGAGGGCATACATAATGTTTTGGATGAGTTTAATTTTCAGCCTGATTGGACCACTGACTGTGGAGTTAGCTGCCCTTGAGCATCTTAAATATCCCTATAGGTTTACAATGTCTCTCAGGTGAGCAATTGTTGCCCTTTGGGCTACTTGTTTATAGTTTCAGACAATGACAGAACAGCTACACAAAAAGTGATTAGCGGCTGGTTGCCGGTGTAACAGTTTATCTTGCCCCCCTGGACAGCTTGCCCCCCCCCCCCCCGGGGGCAAGCTGTCCCAGGATATCTTGCCCCCCACCCTGGTTATCTTCAACCCCGGGGGGCAACATATCCCGGCTGGTTTAACTTAACCCCCGGGGATGAAGATAAACCAGCTGGGTTATCTTGTCCCCCATCCAGGATTTTGATTCTAGTCATTTCAAATGTTTGGTTCATTTGGTAGATTCTCTGTTCTTTTTCCGCATTGTGTGGAATTCCGCTGGCTCCATGCCGAACTCCGCTGGAAACATGCGGAGATTGAGCTTTATCAGAAGAATGCGGAAATCTAATCAATGCGGAAAATATGTGGATTGAGTGGGTATCTCATTGCAGCAACTATTAAACACTTGAAATCAATTTCAGTACTTTTGGAAAGATGTGGCTCCAAAATCTTGGGTGGGGGGTAAGATAAACCAGCTGGGATAGGTTGCCCCCCTCCTCTGATTAGAGGTATTTCAAGCGATTGGTTGTTGTAAATGAGCATAAGCTATGTGGTTTGTGTGGGTATATCATTGCAGTAACTATTTAAGCACTTGAAATCAGTTTCAGTACTTTTGGAAAGATGTGGCTCCAAAATCTTGGGTGGGGGATAAGATAAACCAGCTGGGATTGGTTGCCCCCCCCCACCCCTGATTCGAGGTATATGAAGTGATCGGTTGTTGTAACCATGCATAAGCTATGTGGATTGTGTGGGTATCTCATTGCAGAATCTATTTAAGCACTTGAACTCAGTTTCAGTACTTTTGGGAAGATGTGGCTCTAAAATCTTGGGTGGGGGGTAAACCAGCTGGGATAGGTTGCCCCCCACCTCTGATTCAAGGTACTTCAAGTGATTGGTTGTTGTAATTTACTAAACAAGAATGAGCTATGTGGATTGTGTGGGTACCTCATTGCAGTAACTATTTAAGCCCTTGAAATCAGTTTCAGTACTTTTGGAAAGATGTGGTTCCAAAATCTTTGGTGGGGGGTAAGATAAACCAGCTTGGATACGTTGCCCCCATCCCTGATTCGAGGTATTTGAAGTGATCCATTGTTGTAAACAAGCATAAGCTATGTGGATTGTGTGGGTATCTCATTGCAATATTCATTTAAGCACTTGAAAAGAGTTTCAGTACTTTTGGAAAGATGTGGCTCCAAAATCTTGGGTGGGGGGGTAAGATAAACCAGCTGGGATAGGTTGCCCCCCTGATTTAGAATGTGAAAGCATAGAATGTGTGTGGCAGAGCTCCAGATAATTTTTACAGTGGTTTCAGTATTAACAAACAGAATTTTAACCTTTTCAGTATCCTGATGAGTCCTTTCAGTATCGGTACTCCTGAGATCCAGTGGTTGTTCAGTATCTTTTTAACGCACAACTGGTCTCCCAAAATGTCAGTCTACTTGTTCTTGTCCAGGGTTCTTGCTTAAAACTCTGGACAACAGGAACGACCCAGGCCGAACGGGAATAAGGCCGAAACGACCCGGGACCGAAAGGGAATTGGGCCGAAACGACCCGTTACCGACCCTGACAGTGTTTTGCTTTCCTTTTACCACGCATCAGGGGACGATCGGCTGATCTTTGCTGGCTAGAGTTCACTAGAATTAACCACTGGCTTGCCGAAGCCAAAGTTTTCCAGCTTCGCACAACCAGGTGGGGCCATTTATTGACTGTTCAGTCAAGTAACAGAGACGTTGTTTGCAACATGTTTGTTCTACGAAAATGAAAGTACCTACGCAATCGACCGGAAAGATCATGTGCAATTTAGCGATTGGCTAACGCTCGGTAAATTCCAATACTCATGCTTGTTCCCGGTCTAGTCATAAAAACGACCAGTGAAAGCCGAAAAGAGAATGCTGAAAATAGGTACCATGGAAAAAGGTTGACTGCGCATGCTCAGACAGCGCATGCGCTGAAGCAATGATTAGTAAATGCTAAAAATAGGTAACATTCTGGCTATTGAAAAACGGTTGACCGCGCATGCTATAGCGTAAATACGTAGCACATTATGTCTCCCCCCTTCAGGGTCAGGAGACATATTGTTTTTCCCCGGGCGTCTGTCCGTCCGTCCGTCCGTCTGTCCGTCTGTCTGTCACAAATCGTGTCCGTTCTATAACTTGAAAACCCCTCAAGCTATATTCGCGAAACTTCATATAAATATCAGTCAACATGAGACGACGTGCAGAGTGCAAGAATGGTAACTCTGGCATTTATACTTTTTGAGTTATTTCCCTTGGAACTTAGTCCATCACAAAATTGTGTTTCAATCGTGTCCGTTCTATAACTTGAAAACCGCTCAAGCTATATTCGGGAAACTTCATATAAATATCAATCAACATTAGACGACGTGCAGAGTGCAAGAATGGTAACTCTGGCATTTATACTTTTTGAGTTATTTCCCTTGGAACTTAGTCCATCACAAAATTGTGTTTCATTGTGTCCGTTCTATAACTTGAAAACCGCTCAAGCTATATTCACGAAACTTCATATAAATATCAATCAACATGAGACGACGTGCAGAGTGCAAGAATGGTAACTCTTGGCATTTATACTTTTTGAGTTATTTCCCTTGGAACTTAGTCCATTACAAAATTGTGTTTCTATCGTGTCCGTTCTATAACTTGAAAACCGCTCAAGCTATATTCGCGAAACTTCATATAAATATCAATCAACATGAGACGACGTGCAGAGTGCAAGAATGGTAACTCTGGCGTTTATACTTTTTGAGTTATTTCCCTTGGAATTTAGTCCATCACAAAATTGTGTTTCAGTTGTGTCCGCTCTGTAACTTGAAAACTGCTCAAGCTTTATTCACGAAACTTCATACAAATATCAATCAACATCAGATGACGTGCAGAGTGCAAGAATGGTAACTCTGGCATTTATACTTTTTGAGTTATTTCCCTTGGAACTTTGTCCATCACAAAATTGCGTCTCAGTCGAGTCCGTCTATAACTTTAAAACCAATCAAGCTATATTCATGAAAGTTCATACAAATATCAGTCAACATCAGATGACGTGCAGAATGCACTCTGGCGTTTATACTTTTTGAGTTATTTCCCATGGTACTTTGTCCATCACAAAATTGCGTCTCAGTCGAGTCCGTCTATAACTTTAAAACCATCCAAGCTGTATTCATGAAAGTTCATACAAATATCAATCAACATCAGACGACGTGCAGAATGCATGAATCATAACTTTAGCATTTATACTCTTATTACCCTTAGAACTTTGTCAGTCACAAAATCGTGTCTCAGTTGTGTCTGCTCTATAACTTGAAAACCATTCAAGCTATATTCACGAAACTTCATACAAATATCAATCAACATTAGAAGAATTGCATAGTGCAAGAACCATAACTCTTGCATTTATACTTCTTGAGTTATTTCCCTTGGACTTTTGTCAGTCACAAAATCGTGTCTCGATTGCTTTATTACTTGAAAACCGGACAAGCTATATTCACGAAACTTCATACAAATGTCAGTCAACACTAGACAACCTGCAGAGCACTGCATTTATACTATTTGAGTTATTTCCCTTGGAACTTTGTCATTCACAAAATCGTGTCTCAATCGTCTAAGCTCTATAACTTGAAAACCGTTTAAGCTATATTCATGAAACTTCATACAAATATCAGTCAACATATAAATAGACGACGTGCAGAGCACTGTAACTCTTGCATTTATATTTTTTGACAAAAACTAAATATGAATATCAGTCAACATTACATGACATGCAGAGCATAACAACTATAACTCTTGCATTTATACTTTTTACTTATTATGAATCCCTGCTTCAGGGTAGGGAAACATATTGTTTTTCCCTTGGCGTCTTAATGACTGATCCTTTTGACATCAAAAAGGGGGGAGACATCTGTTTTTTCGTAGGAAAACAATTCTAGTTTGAGCTGCTTTGGTAAGCTGCATGAGAAATGACTACCGTATTAGGTACGATTGAAATTTCAAGACACTTCGTATTTTGTCTTTTTTGGTCCGTATTTTACGCAAATACGAAGCTTATCTGGCTCTCTGGTGTGGCTTGAAGTTTTTCCTACAAATAGTAAGAGTTTTCTTGTGGGCAATATTTATAGGCATCCAAATGAAACAGTTAGCTGGAATGAGCATTTTGATAATATGTGTGATAAAATTTTAGAATCTGAAAAAGAACTTTATTTAATGGGTGATTTTAATCGTGATTGGGTGCAACAGAATACTTTCACATTTTATTCCATCTTTCACATATACAATGAGTCCACCACCATGTTGAGGTCTATCTGTTGAAGTAAATCTGTCCTTACGGAAAGTCTGGTAGTTCTTTATTTCAAAGAAACTGTTCATATGACTACTGTTTAGCTTACTTTTGCTCAGTCCCAGTACATCTATGTTATTTTGAGAACTATTCAACAGCAAGTCAAGCTGATCAATCTTATTTTGTATCCCTTGAATATTCAAGTGACCCATCTTAAATCCCTTATCACTGAGACCTAAATTTAGCATGCTTTGGGCACTCATGGAAGAAACATTTTCATGCATATCATTTTCATGCACATTATTTTCAAGCATACAAATATCAATATTTTCATGGGAAACATTATTTTCAATAGTAGCATCATCATTTGACAAATTATGATTGCTGTCATTAAATTCTGATGACATACTATGGTCATCATCAGAGTTCATTAGTTGATCAGAGTAAATATTTTCTTGGTCATTACATCTAATTGAGTCTGAAAGGTATTCTGTAACTGAGAGTTCATTTTCTTCACATTCACAGTCAAGATAATTACAATGGCCACAAATATCTGCTAAAAAGTTGAACCTATTTACTGAAGCAAAAGAAACTGAAGATTTCTTATTTTCAATGGCATATTTGCCATTGTCCTATTGGTTCCAACAAATTGAGCTTTTATGGCCAAAATAATAGCACAAGTGGCACTGAACTTGAGTTTTATGAAAACACCGGCTTGTTTCATGGTTTGTCAGGCCGCATTTAAAACAGCGGTTACCGTTACTATTATCATTAGAAAATTGATAACGCCTATTTTGTCTGTTGTTCCCTTTCCAAGAATATGATCTCTGTTTGAACTGTTTGTCATTTTGAGGCAAATATCTATTTAAAGCACAATATTTGAAATCTTTCACTATTTCAACATGTTTGTGTATAGCACCTAGTAATCCTTTTGTGCCTGATGGTGATAGGTGAATGTTGTCTTGGCTATAAAAATGGCTCTTCATCTGGTTTTGTTTGTTGTAGAAGGCATTATGAACATTTATGAAAATGCCTTCATGGAAATTACATTGTCTCTTTATCATGTCATTTATATCTTCTACCGCAGTATCCCTATGAGGACAAAGACTGCACAGATATATTTGGCTTTCAGCACTTTTGTCTCTAATAAGGTACAATAATTGTTCATATTTTTCTTCTACTGCTTCAGTGTCTGTATTTGAGGCATCATTGCCTGCAACGTAGATGATAATATTCTGAAAACATTTCAGGTCATAAATTTTAATCTTTTCCATAAGAATGTCCACAGTTGCACCTGGGATAGGATGACATTCAGTGTCATCAGTCAAACCTTTCTTGTTTATTCCAGATAGGATAGAGTCACCAATTATTAGAGTTTTTGAAGCCATTGGTCTTTGGCTGATAACTGTTTTGATTGGCTTTGCACTTTGTTGGTTCACTGTTTTTTTTGAGTGCACAGACTGGGTTTCAGCTATATCCTGTCTTACCGGTTCTGTCCTATTTTCAGATATTTGTATATCCATGGCAGCTACCTCACTATACGAATTAGTCCCTGGAGTGATAGCCTGCTCCTCCACAGTGCTTTCATTCAAAGTAATAATTTCTGATTGTTGTTTGGTATCCTTTTTAGACTCTGAAAGAGCAGTCTTGGTTGAGTCTACAGCTAAATGCTCTGGTACTGACCCCGATTTTTGAGGGTCACTTGCTTTTTGAAGGAGCTGACTGATTGTATCATTTATTTTGTTAATTTGTCCTTGCAAACTCTTAGTTACCTGACACAGTACATTCAACTGTCTGTTAACATCCAACATGGTAGGCTGATTTGAGTTAGCCATGGATTCAGATAAGTGTATTGGAGACAAAGAAAGTGTGTTACATGGCCTATGCCTTGATTCAATAGGAGTTGAACTTTGTTCAAAATGATGTAACTTGTTTTCATCCTCCTTATTTTCTGCTGCAAATGTCTGAAACAGTTTTAATGATAACCTTAAGAAGGTGGTTTCCCTCCATAAACTGTTGCCAGGTCCAGTTATAACTATTGTTGACTCAGATTTGTCACACGATAGTGTACATTTCTTTCCTCGTAAATATGTAGTGTAAATTGGCTTCTCCTTATTTGGTGATCTAGAATGTAACTCTTTGTCTAAAGAGGATATGAACTGGCAATATAATCCTTTAGTAGAGAAAAGCACTGTTATTTGGTTGTAGGTAGGTATAACATGGTATAAAATACCATTGAATTTGTCTTTGAAATTTGGACCAACTGTGTGTCAGAATGATCCTCGAATGAAGCTATTTCAATTTTTGCAAATCGATCATCCAAAACAGCTGCCATTTGCCGTTACTAAAACCAGGAAAAGTATGAAACAGCTAGACAATATCTCATGAATTACTAAATGAAGTTTGACCAAATATGTATTAAACTGATGCTTTCATTAAATTCTTCATGTGAAGGCACACAGCAGGTGCGACATAGCATTCCATGGAAGTCATGTTTTACTCAGGTGAGCGATTCTTGGCCTCATGCGGCCCTCTTGTTTTGGGAACACCCACCCAATAAATTAGATTTCATCCACCTAATACACTGTTTATGAAATGAGTCAGTAGTTTCTAAGCTCTTCAAATAATCTGGCAAATTGTTCCAAATGACTGGTCAAGAAGGGCAGTTGTCAGTTACTGGCGAAAGTATGTGCACTTAGTACTGGTTAACCTCTTAGGAGGTCTAAGCCGGCCCAGGAATAGTGTGGTTAGGTTAACTGACCGTCCCGACATGACCTTAGTTGTTTACTGTGGACGTTAAGCATCAAATCAACCAACCAATCCAAATGACTGGTCCAGAATAAATTAAACTTTGTTTGAAAATTTCTTTTTGGGGTCTTGGGGTTAAAAAGTTTAATGTACTTGTTGATCTAAGGGACTGAATAGTTTCATTCATAGATCTAATTGTAAACATCTGGTTTACGTAAGAGGGTGTGTCAGATTATAAATTTAGCCTTTCTAAGAAATACACATTCATAAACATTTGAAATTTTAAGATTATCCATACTAACAGCAATTATTTAAGATGATTTTTACAGCCCTTTTTTGTAACCTATAAATTCTATTAAGGTTATTCTTAGATGTTCCACCCCATATTGAAGAACAGTAGTCAATGTGTGGCTGTATATATGTTTTGTAAAATTGTACTCTATGTTCAGTTGATAGGTATTCTTTTAATTTTGATAACAACCATAAATTTGAAGATATCTTTTTAGCAATAAAATCAATATGAACAGACCAGGTTAAATTGTTGTCAATTTACACACCTAGAACTTTTTCAGTTTCAACTGTGTTCAAAGTATCATCATTGTAAGTTAAATGCAAACAGTTATTATTTAAATGAACGCATTTCTGCACAGTGGTAATCAACATAACTTTGGTTTTTGCAGTATTTAACAACATTCCATTAACCTTACACCACTCAGAAAGGTTTTGTAAAGTCAGCTGTAAATTTTGTTGAATGGATGCACCTTTGAAATTGTCCAAGGTGAAGATCACAATCATTGCTCAAGGCCAGTTCAAATTGTGTCTCAGCCATAACTCGAAAGTTACTGTAAATAAATTATATCAAACTTTACAGAATGGTTATGCATAGCAGACAGTGTATCATATGCAAAAGTCTGCACTCATTTTCCCAAGGTCAAGGCTTAAGGTTAATCAGGCTTAAAATCTCAGTCTGTAACAAATCTTGCCACAGGGATAACTCAAAAACTTCTAATTCTGCATTCAACAGCAACTAAAGCAAATGATTCTTTTGGGGAGATGGTCTTTAGAAGCTTGGAGCGTCTGACCAAATCCTGACCAAATCCTGATTACGGTATTTATTCTGTATATTTGTATGTAAAACTTCTTGAAATAAATATTGTTTAAACCAAAATACTACTGAAGTAAATTTTATCAAACTTCAAAAGAATGATGATATATAACAATAGGATGTGTCACACGCAAAGTTTGTGCACCCTTGTGCAAGGTCAAGGTCACATTTTGTATGTTAAAGCTCAAAGTCTCTTACAAATTGTGTCTCAGCGATAACTTGAAAACTTTTGAAGTAAATTACGTCAAACTTTACAGAATGGTAAAGCATAATAAGAGGGTAAGTCGCGAACAAATTCATGCTTTCTTGTGCAAGGTCACAATCAGGCTTGACAGGTCAGACTGCAACAAATTGTGTGCCAGCGACAACAGCAAACTTATCAAACTTCACAGAATGTTAAAGCCAAACAAAAGGGTGTTTCACCCACAAAATTTTTTTTTTAGCTCACCTGAGCCAGAGGCTCCGGGGGAGCTTATAGTATGGTCAGGCTCCGTCGTCCGTCCGTCCGTCCGTCGTCCGTCCGTCCGTCCACAATTTCAAATGACTTCTCCTCTGAAATCGCTGGGCCGATTGTAACCAAATTTCATATAGAGCCTCCTGGGACCTTAGGAACAAAAAATTGTTCAAACGGTCCTGGTCACATGACCAACATGGCCGCCATGCCCATATATAGTAAAAACCTAAAAAAATCTTCTTCTCCAGAACCAGTAGGTCGATGGCCTTGAAACTTGGTATGTAGCATCGGGTACGGGAGTACTACCAAGATTGTTCAAATTATGACCTTGGGTTGACCTTGACCTTTTTTACAGTAAGGTCAAATTTGCTTCCCTGTGCTTTTATATGGCAAAATGCTAGAACATAAGATATCTTGGAAATTGTTGAAGATTTTGGGATAAAAATTGGTATCTACAGTCATCTTAATGAGTACATGAAGATTTATGAGTACAAGAGGTCAAGGTCATTCTTTGACCTTTGACCCAGAACTCTCATATTTTGACAATTCCAAACAATCTCCTCAAAAGCCCCTGGGCCAATTGAAACCAAATTTCATGTAGAGCCTCCAGGAGTTGAGGGAACAAAAACTTATTCATACGGTCCAGGTCACATGACCAACATGGCCGCCACGACCATATATGGTAAAAACCTTTAAAAATCTTCTTCTCAAGAACCAATTGACCGATGGCCTTGAAACTTGGTATGTAGCTTTGGGTACTCGAGTACTGTCAAGATTGTTCAAATTATGACCATGGGTTGACCTTGACCTTTTTTACGGTAAGGTCAAATATGGGAAAATGCTAGAACATAAGATTTCATGGAAAGTTTTGAAGAGATATGCCTAAGAATTGGTATATACAGTTATCTTAATGAGTACATGAAGATTTGTGAGTACAAGAGGTCAAGGTCATTCTTTGACCTTTGACCCAGAACTCTCATATTTTGACAATATCAAACAATCCCCTAAAAAAAACTGGGCCAGTTGTAACGAAATTTCATTTAAAGCCTCCAGGGATTGAGGGAATGAAAATTTGTTCAAACAGTCCAGGTCACATGACCAATATGGCCGCCAGGACCATATATGGTAAAAACCTTTAAAAATCTTCTTCTCCAGAACCAATTGACCGATGGCCTTGAAGCTTGGTACCGGTATGTAGCATTGGAAATTTCAGTACTATCAAGATTGTTCAAAATAATGACCTTGGGTTAACCTTGACTATTTTACTGCAAGGTCAAATGTGGGAAAATGCTAGAACATAAGATTTCATGGAAAGTTTTGAAGATTTATGCCTAAAAATTGGTATATACAGTCATCTTAATGAGTACATGAAGATTCATGAGTACAAGAGGTCAAGGTCATTCTTTGACTTTTGACCCAGAACTCTGTCATTTTGACAATATCAAACCATCTCCTCAAAAGCCCCTGGGCCAATTTTGAAACCAAATTTCATATAGAGCCTCCAGGGGGTTAAGGGAATGAAAAATTTTTCAAACGTCCAGGTCACATGACCAACATGTCCTCCATGCCCATATATGGTTAAAACTTTTAAAAATCTTTTTCACCAAAACCCATTGACTTATGGCCTTAGAGTAACTTACCCTAGAGTACTGAGGCTGAATGGACCCAGGTGAGCTACAGGACCAATGGTCCTCTTGTTTTTTAGGTCTCAGTCCGGGTTTAAAGTTCTTTGTCTAACCTTTTTGGTCGGATAACGAAGCAGATTTTATCAAATTTCACTAACTGGTAAAGCATAGCAAGAAGGTGTGGTGTATGTTGTTAGGGGCCCTTTGGGGGCATTTGTTTACACACTGACAGTTCTTGTTTCGATTTTTGTTTCAGACATTGCTAGGAAACTAAGAGACTTTCAACAATCCAACAAAAAAACCCAGACTGAAACACTTTGGAGTATTGAGCTTGTCCATCATCTTTTGAAAGAGTTAGCAGTGAACCAGTCGTATGTCATTGACCGTTGTTCCAAGGACAAGGTGGAGAAATGTTTATGTGGTGAACAGATAACTGGACAATATGGAGATTGCAGCATAGGTATGTGTTATATTTGAGGCTTCAGTGATTTTTAGCTCGCCTGAACGAAGTTCAGGGAGAGCTATTGTACTACCCCTGGTATCGGCGTTGGTGGCGGCAGCGTTAGCAAAATGTTAAAGTTTTTTAGCTCACCTGGCCCGAAGGGCCATAGTGAGCTATTGTCATACCAATGCGTCCGTCATGCGTCGTCCCGAAATGTGTCCGTCAACACCTAAAAACGAATATTCAAACATCTTCTTCTGTAAAACTACTGGTCCCATGGTTCTCAAATTTCACATGGAGCATGACCTGACTCCAGGGTCTCAGAATTATAAAATTGGGTCAGGTTGAAAATCCAAGATGGCCGCCGTTACTAAAAAATAGCAAAAACAACAAAATAAACTTCTTCTCCAGAACCACCGGGTATATTTGTCTGAATTTTGGCATGGAACATCAATGAAACCTTGGTATTCAAAATTGTAAAAATGAAAAAAATCTGTAACGGAGTTTTGTCACAGTGACCTACTTTCTGTTTATGAGTGTAATTTTGCTCAAATGCCACTGTCAGAAAACGACTTATTCAAACAACTTCAAACAACTTCTTCTGTAAAACCACTGAACCCATTGGTCTAAAATTTCACATGGAGCATGACCAGACTGCAGGGTTTCAAAATTGTAAAATTGGGTCAAGTCAAAAATCCAAGATGGCCGCTGTTTCTAAAAATAGCAAAAACAACAAAATCAACTTCTTCTCCAGAACCGTTTGGTATATTTGGTTGAAAGTTTGCGTGGAGTGAGTGAGTGAGTGAACTCGGGTTTAACGTCTCACCAACAACGAGGTCATATGGAGACGGGACCTCGGTTTAAAGTCTCATCTGAAAGACCGGAGAAGCGGGGGATCAAACTTGCGACCCCTGGATTGGTAGTCTGGAGTGCTATCCACTACGCTACAGCCGCTCCTAGTTTGCGTGGAACATGAATGGGACCTTGGTATTCAAAATTGTAAAAATGAAAAAAATCTATAGTGGAATTAGGTCACAGTGGCCTACTTAGCGCTTACAAGACCGATTTTGCTCAAATGTCATTATCTCAAGAAAACGCAATCGATTCTGGTCAGATTTGGTCAGAAATGGTCCTTGAATGGAATTATTTCAATTTTGTGCCAGTTGACTATCCAAGATGGCCACCATGAGGGCTGTTACTAAAAATAGCACAACTATAAAAATGACAATTGAATGGAATTGGACCAATTTTGCGTCAGAATGTTTTTTACATGAAGCCGTTTCGATTAATTGCAATTTAGCATTCCAAGATGGCCGCCATCTGCCGTTACTAAAAATAGCACAAACATAAAATGACAATTACTCAGTAACCCTTGAATGGAATTGGACCAATTTAGTGTCAGAATGTTCCTTGCATGAAACCGTTTCTTCCTTGCATGAAGCGGTTTCTCTTAATTGCAATTTCGCATTCCAAGATGGCCGCCATCTGCTGTTACTAAAAATAGCACAAAACATGAAAATGACAATATCTCAGTAACCGCTGAATGGATTTCGACGAAATTTGTGTCAAAATGATTCTTGCTTTGAGATGTTTCAAAAGTAACTAACTATAGATCAGTCATGTTGGCCACTGTTACTAAAAATAGAAAAAGGTGAAAATTAGAGAATCTCAATGGAATTGGACTAATTTTCTGTCAGAATGGTCCTTTCATTAAGCTTTTTCGATTTTTTGCATTTTGGCATTCCAAGATGGCTGCCATCTGCCGTTACTAAAAATAGCTTAAAACATGAAAATGACAATATCTCCTTAACCGCTGAATGGATTTTGATGAAATTTGTGTCAAAATGATTCTTACTGAGACTAACTGTAGACCAGTCATATTGGCCACTGTTACTAAAAATAGAAAAATGTGAAAATTAGAAAATCTCAATGGAATTGGACTAATTTTCTATCAGAATGGTCCTTTCATTAAGCTTTTTTGATTTTTTGCATTTTGGCATTCCAAGATGGGAGCCATCTGCCATTACTAAAAATAGCACAAAACATGAAAATGACAATATTTCATTAACTGCTGAATCGATTTAGACAAAATTTGTGGCAAACTGATTCTTGCTTTGAGTCCTTTAAAAAATTAACAAATATAGACCCGTCAAGTTGGCCTCTGTTACTTAAAATAGCAAAATATGAAAATTAGAAAATTACAGTGGAGCTGGACCAATTGTGTGTCAAAATGGTCCTTGCATGAAAGCTTTTCGATTTTTTGCATTTTGGCATTCCAAGATGGCCGCCATCTGCAGTTACTAAAAATAGCACAAAACATGAAACTGACAACATCTCAGTAACCCCTGAATGGATTTTGATGAAATTTGTGGCAAAAGGATTCTTGTATTGAGATGTTTCAAAAGTAAATATATAAAGACCAGACAAGTTGGCCTCTGTTACTAAAAGTAGCAAAATGTGAAAATGAGAAAATCTCATTGGAATTGGGCCAATTTTGTATCAGAATAGTCCCATTGCACAAAAGCCAGGTGAGCGATATCAGGCCCATTTGGGCCTCTTGTAATGTGATGGGCAAGGCGCTGTCAGGTGAGCTATCTTGTCCTGGTGACAGGTCTTGTTTTTTCTCTGTCTAACTTTGATACAGGTCTTTATTGCAGAATTATGTCCCCTTGAATGACATACATGTTTTGATCACATGTCCATGGCTTATATGCAAGCGCACCTTTTGTCATCGCTCTAGCGGCCTCATTATCCCCCGACCGAAAGGTTCGATGGATATAGCGATGAGCCTGGCGTCCGTCTGTCTGTCCGTCTGTAAACATTTTCTTGTCCCCTCTATATCTTGAATACCCTTTGGAATATTTTCATGATACTTCATAGTTATGTAGAGCAGGTCATGACGATGTGCCGCGTACAAGAATGGTAACTCTTGCTATTGTACTTTTTTGAGTTATTTCCCCTTTGGTGAGTTTTTTTGGCAGATTCATGTCCGCTCAGCAACTTGAATACCCTTTGGAATATTCTCATGATACTTCACAGATATGTAGAACCGGTCATGACGATGTGTCGCGAACAAGAATGACAACTCTTGCTTTCTTTTTGAGTTATTTCCCCTTGATGGTTTTAGGTGTGATTTTTTTGCAGATTCGTGTCTGCTCTATAACTTGAATACCTTTTAGAATATTTTCATGATACTCCACAGATATGTAGAACAGGCCATGAAGATGTGTCGCGAAGAGGAGTGACAACTCTTGCTTTCTTACATTTTGAGTTATTACCCCTTGATCATTTTAGATGTGATTTCGTGTCCGCTCTATAACTTGAATACCTTTTAGAATATTTTCATGATACTTCACAGATATGTAGAACAGGTCATGACGATGTGTCGCGAACAAGAATGACAACTCTTGCTTTCTTACTTTTTGAGTTATTTGCCCTTGATCATTTTAAGTGTGGTTTTGTGTCTGCTCTATAACTCATATACCTTTCAAACATTTTCATGATACTTCACAGATATGTAGAACAAGTCATGATGATGTGTCGCGAACAAGAATGGTAACTCTTGCTTTCTTACTTTTTGAGTTATTTCCCCTTGATGGTTTTAGGTATGATTTCGTGTCCGCTCTATAACTTGAATACCTTTTGAAATTTTTTCATGATGCTTCACAAATATGTAGAACAGGTCATGACGATGTGTCGCGAACAAGAATGACAACTCTTGCTTTGTTACTCTTTGAGTTATTTCCCTTTGATGATTTTATGTGTCCGCTCCATAGCTTGAATACCTTTTGAAATATTTTCATGATACTTCACAGATTCAAAGAATAGGTCATGACGATTTGTCTCATACATGAATGACAACTCTTGCATTCATACTTTGTGAGTTATTTCCCTTTGGTATTTTGAGCTGCTGTTTGAGTCTCTGCTCCATATCTGTATAGCCCTGGCCTGCTCCACAATTTTAATAACCTTATACCTTTTAGAATATTGATGAACATGGTGTAATATCTTATCAGTGTTCCTAACTCTCTCTGAGCCCTCGGCATTCCCCCCTCCACCCCACCCCACCAAAAAAAAAAATTTTTTTTTCTCCAGATTTGGATTCTATGTCCAAATTCACTTACTAGAGAGCTAAAAAATTGGGTTTGTAGGGCTTTTAGTTTAGAAGTTATTCACACGTTTTGAAAGTTTAATGTATCATATGCTATATATCTATGTATATGGCGGCTTTTTGAGATATTACTTCAAGCTTTCTATTTTAGTCTGAGTGTTAGATAATCATGCATCTGTTAAACAGATAATGATAATGTGACAATATATTACTTATATGTGTTTTGAAGTGCACCGTTTTTACCAAGGCTCATGGGGGTCTTTGGTCTGGGGATTTGCCATCTCCTCTAATGGCTATTTTTACCAAGGCCAATGGGGGTCTTTGGTCAGGGGATTTGGCATCTCCTCTGATGGCTATTTTTTATTACAGGATGCCCACTGGTCAGGGAAAAGTCAGGGAAATTTGGATTTTCTTCAAGGTCAGGGAAAAGTCAGGGAATTTCGAAAAATGGTCAGGGAACAGCCCCTGATCCAGGGGGTGGGCTTTGGGGCTTGAGCCCCGCCACTTGGGCCTAGTTAGTAAAAAATATGTTGTGACAGCTCATATCTAATAAGGTATCACAACAAGTATATTTCAGGGCCAAAAAGACATTAGCACACCCTGAAAGTGTTCAACCAATCAAGGGAAATAATTATACCCCCGCAAACTGTGTTTGTGGGGGGTATTCTGTTTTGACGTTGTCCTTCCGTCCGTCTTTCCGTCCATCCATCCGTCCGTCCGTCCGCAACGCATTAAATTTGCTCCGATTTGTTTCAAATTTTGTCCATGGATGCAGCATAAGAAAATAGTGGAATACGTATTTTTCAATTTTTCCTGGAAAGTTTTTATTGCGGAGTTATGCCCCTTTGTATTTTTTGTGAAATAAGTTTGTTATCGCAACTCCTCCTAGATGGTTTGACAGATTTGCTTGAAATTAAGTATGTGAACAGATATTGGTATGAAGATGTGCATTAGGGTTTGATTTTAAATTCTGCCCCTTTTTAGCTCGCCTGAACGAAAGTTCAGGAAGAGCTATTGTTGTCACCACGGCGTCGGCGTCGGCGTCCGCGTCCGCGTCAGCGTCCGCGTCCGCGTCCGCGTCCGCGTCAGCGTCGGCGTTCGAATTGGATGTTTTGGTTAAAGTTTTTTAAAGACCTATATCTCCTTAACCCATGGATGGATTCTTTTGATACTTGCACTGTAGCTAGATATTGGTCTAAGGTTTAACAGGGTACCACCCCCACCCCACTCTGTGACCTTGATGTCAAGGTCATGGACTTAGAAAATTGGTGGTTTTTTTGACTGGATGTTTTGGTTAAAGTTTTATAAAGCCCAATATCTCCTGAACCCATGGATGGATTCCTTTGATACTTGCACTAAAGTTAGATATTGGTCTAAAGTTTTCGAAGGTACTACCCCCACCCCCCTCTGTGACCTTGATGTCAAGGTCATGGACTTAGAATATTGTCTTTTTATTGACTGGATGTTTTGGTTAAAGTTTTTTAAAGACACATATCTCCTGAACCCAGAGATGAATTCTTTTTATATTTGCACTGTAGTTAGATCTACAGAGTACTACCCCAACCCCGCTCAGTGATCTTGATGTCAAGGTCAGGGACTTAGGAAATTTTTGTCTTTTTTAAAGTTTTGTAATTGCATACTGATTCATAATGCTTTGCAGAGATTTAGTTTATACTTGAACTGATGTTAGACTCTTTTTTGAGTTTTTACAAAACACCTTATACTTACCCCACTGGGTGACCTTGAAGTTTTGATACATAGTAGTGCCCCCCCCCTTACCCGTCAGTTTTTTTACCTCAACCTCATGGACTTTGCCCCCCCCTACCCGTCAGTTTTTTATCCCCCGACCGAAAGGTTCGGGGGATATAGCGATGAGCCTGGCGTCCGTCCGTCCGTCCGTCCGTCTGTCCGTCCGTCCGTCCGTAAACACTTTCTTGTCCGCTCTATATCTTGAATACCCTTTGGACTATTTTCATGATACTTCACAGTTATGTAGAACAGGTCATGACGATGTGTCGCGTACAAGAATGGTAACTCTTGCTATTGTACTTTCTGAATTATCTCCCCTTTGGTGATTTTTTGCCAGATTCGTGTCCGCTCTGTAACTTGAATACCCTTTGGAATATTTTTATGATACTTCACAGAAATATAGAACAGGTCATGATGATGTGTCGCGAACAAGAATGACAACTCTTGCTTTCTTACTTTTTGAGTTATTTCCCCTTGATAGTTTTAGGTGTGATTTTTTGGCAGATTCGTGTCCGCTCTATAACTAGAATACCCTTTGGAATATTCTCATGATACTTCACAGATATGTAGAACAGGTCATGACGGTGTGTCGCGAACAAGAATGACAACTCTTGCTTTCTTACTTTTTGAGTTATTTCCCCTTGATCATTTTAGGTATGATTTCGTGTCCGCTCTATAACTTGTATACCTTTTGGAATATTTTCATGATACTTCACAGATATGTAGAACAGGTCATGACGATGTGTCGCGAACAAGAAAGACAACTCCTGCTTTCTTACTTTTTGAGTTATTACCCCTTGATGGTTTTAGGTGTGATTTCGTGTCCGCTCTATAACTTGAATACCTTTTGGAATATTTTCATGATACTTCACAGATATGTAGAACAGGTCATGATGATGTGTCGCGAACAAGAATGACAACTCTTGCTTTCTTACTTTTGGAGTTACTTCCCTTTGATGATTTTAAGTGTCCGCTCCATAGCTCGAATACCTTTTGAAATATTTTCATGATACTTCACAGATATGCAGAACAGGTCATGACAATTTGTCTCATACATGAATGATAACTCTTGCTTTTAGACCTAGTGAATTATTTCCCTTGGTAGTTTGAGCTGCTGTTTGAGTCTCTGCTCCATAACTGTATAACCCTGGCCAGCTCCAGAATTTGAATAACCGTGAACCTTTTAAAATATTGATGATCATGCTGTGATATCTTATCAGTGTTCCTAACTCTTTCTTACCCCTCCACATTCCCTTGCCCCCTCCCGCACCCCCCCCCCCCCCCCCAAAAAAAAAAAAAAAAAATTTTTTTTCCAGATTTGGATTCTTTGTCCAAATTCACTTACTAGAGAGCTCAAAATTAGGTTTGTAGGGCTTGTACTTTAGAAGTTATTCACACATTTTGAAAGTTGAATGTATCGTATGCTATACATTTGTGTATATGGTGGCTGTTTGAGATATTACCTCTTTTTAGCAGTCAAGCATACTGTTTTAGTCTGGGTGTTAGATAATCTTGCATCTGTTAACAGTTAATGTCAATCAGAAGCATAAAAGAACGACAATATATTACTAATATGTGTTTTGAAGTGCACCCTTTTTACCAAGGCCCATGGGGGTCTTAGGTCGGGGGATTTGCCATCTCCTCTGATGGCTATTTTTTTACCTCAACCTCATGGACTTTGATATTTCATTTCATTTTTTTTATTTTAATTTTATTTTAAGACTTATTTCTGAGATAGCTTTTGTGTTTTCATTATGGACATGCATGCATAGCAGTCCACATAGCCCCCCCCCCCCCCCCACCCCCCCACCCCCACCCCCACCACCACCACCACACACACACACACACACCCGTCAGTTTTTTTTTTTACCTCAAGCTCATGGACTTTGAAATTTCATTTCATTTTTTTTATTCTAATTTTATTTTAAGACTTATTTCTGAGATAGCTTTTGTTTATAAATGTGTTTTCATTATGGACATGCTTGCATGAAGTTTTATGCATAGCAGTCCACACCACCATAGCGGCTGAGTGATGGGCAAGCACCAATTCAGGCGAGCTATGCTGTCAGGCGACAGCTCTTGTTGCTTAAGTTATGCCCCTTTTTGATATTTTTTGCCCTATTTTATAGGGTTTTTGCATTAAATTTGCTCCAATTTGTTTCAAATTTTGTCCATGGATGCAGCATAAGAAAATAGTGGATATGTATTTTTCAATTTTTCCTGGAAAGTTTTTATTGCGGAGTTATGTCCCTTTGTATTTTTCGTGAAAAAAGTTTGTTATCGCAACTCCTCCTAGATGGTTTGACGGATTTTCTTGAAATTAAGTATGTGCACAGATATTGGTATGAAGATGTGCATTAGGGTTTTGATTTTAAATTCTGCCCCTTTTTGATATTTTTAGCTCACCTGAGCCTTTAGGCTCATAGGTGAGCTTATAGTATAGCCAGGCATCCGTCGTCCGTCCGTCGTCCGTCCGTCCGTCTCCGTCCGTCGTCAACATTTTCAAACATCTTCTTCTCTGAAACCACTGGGCCGATTAAAGCCATATTTCATATGGAGCCTACCTAGGTCGGGGGAACAAAAGTTTGTTCGCGGTATCTGGGTCACATGACCAAGATGGCCGCCACGCCCATATATGGTAAAAACCCTTCAAAAATCTTCTTCTCCAGAACCAAAAGGCCTATGACCTTGAAACTTGGTATGTAGCATCGGGCATGCGGGACCATCATAATTTGTACAAATCATGACCTTGCGTTGACCTTGACCTAATTTACGGCATGGTCAACTTTGGTACGTTAGGCTTTTATATGGGAAAACACTTAAACAGTGGATTTCTCAGAAACTATTTAAGTCTAAGGTTTAATACTTGGTAAACATGGTCGACTAAATGACCAGATGAAGATATTATGTCACTAAAGGTCAAGGTCATTCCGTCGGACCATCCGTCGTCAAGATTTTCAAACATCTTCTCCTCTGAAACCACTGGGCCGATTGAAGCCAAATTTCATATGCAGCCTCCATGGGTTGGTGGAACAAAAGTTTGTTCGCAGTATCTGGGTCACATGACCAAGATGGCCGCCACGCCCATATATGGTACAAACCCTTCAAAAATCTTCTTCTCCAGAACCAAAAGGCCTATGACCCTGAAACTTGGTATGTAGCATCGGGCATGCGGGCCCATCATAGTTTGTACAAATCATGACCTTGCGTTGACCTTGACCTAATTTACAGCATGGTCAACTTTGGTACGTTAGGCTCTCATATGGGAAAACGCATAAACAGTGGATTTCTCAGAAACTATTTAAGTCTAAGGTTTAATACTTGGTAAACATGGTCGACTAAATGACCAGATGAAGATATTATGTCACTAAAGGACAAGGTCATTCCGTCGGACCATCCGTCGTCAAGATTTTCAAACATCTTCTCCTCTGAAACCACTGAGCCGATTGAAGCCAAATTTTATATTCAGCCTCCATGGGTTGAGGAAATGAAAGTTTGTTCGCGGTATTTGGGTCACATGACCAAGATGGCCGCCATGCCCATTTATGGTAAAAAACTTTCAAAAATCTTCTTCTCCAGAACCAAAAGGCCTATGACCTTGAAACTTGGTATGTAGCTTTGGGCATATGGGCCCATCATAGTTTATACAAATGATGACCTTGCGTTGACCTTGACCTAATTTACGACATGGTCAACTTTGGTCTGTTAGGCTTTTATATGGGAAAATGCTTATATAGTGGATCTCTCACAAACTATTTAAGTCTAAGGTACAATATGTGGTATATATGGTCAATTAAATGACCAGATGAAGATATGTCACTGAAGGTCAAGGACATTTTGTCAGTCTGTCTGTCATCAAGATTTTCAAACATCTTCTCCTCTGAAACTACTGGGGAGATTGAAGCCAAATTTCATATGGTGTCTCAGTGGGATAGGGGAACTAAACTTTATACCCGGGGTCTGGGTCACATGACCAAGATGGCTGCCATGCCCATATATGGTAAAAACCCTTCGAAAATCTTCTGCTCGAGAACCAAAAGGCCTATGATCTTGAAACTTGGTATGTAGCATTGAGCATGCGAGCCCATCATAGTTTGTACAAATGATGAGCTTGCATTGACCTTGACCTAATTTACGACATGGTCAACTTTGGTAGGTTAGGCTTTTATATGGGAAAACCGTTATACAGTGGATTTCTCAGAAACTATTTAAGTCTAAGGTACAATACATGGTATATATGGTCAACTAAATGACAAGATGAAGATATTATGTCACTAAAGGTCAAGGTCAATTTGTCGGTCTGTCCGTCATCAAGATTTTCAAAACATCTTCTCCTCTGAAACCACTGGTCTGATTGAAGCAAAATTTCATATGGAGTCTTAAGTGTGATCGGGAAATAAAAGTTTTTCTCCGGATCTTGACCAAGATGGCCGCCATGCCCAAAGATGGTAAAAACCCTTCAAAATCTTCTTCTCCAGAACCAAAAGGCATATGACCTTGAAACTTGGTATGTAGCTTTGGGCACTCAAGCCCATCATAGTTTATACAAATGATCATGCTTTGACCTTGACCTAATTTATGACACTGTCAACTTTGGTACATTATGTAGGTTTTTATATGGGAAAATGCTTAAACAGTGGATTTTTCAGAAACTATTTAAGTGTAAGGTACAATATTTGGTATATATGGTTGACAAAATGACCAGATGAAGATATTTTGTCGTTAAAGGTAAAGGTCATTCTTTGACTTTTGTACAAGGTCATTGAGATTCTGTCTCCCGTCAACATTTTCAAACATCTTCTTAGAGGCCACTGGGGTCAATTGAAGCCATATTTCACATGGAGCTTCACCGGCTTAAAGGAACCATAGTTTGTTCAGATGGTCTTGGTCACTTGACCAAGAGGCCACCATGCCCATATATGGTAAAAACTCTTCAAACGTCTTTTTCTGGAGAACCGAAAGGCCTATAACCTTGAAACTTGGTACCGGTATGTAGCATTGGGCACTCAGGCCCATCATAGTTTATACAAATGATTACTGTATTTCATATGTAGCTTTTATACTGGGTCAAAGGAATCAAAGTTTGTTCAGATGGTCATGGTCACATGAACATGGTGGCCACCACGCCCATATATGATAAAAACCCATCGGAAATCTTTGTCCAGAAACAAAGGCCCAGCGACCTTGTGGCTTGGTATATAGAATTGGGACTCAACATTAATCCCCTAAGGGAGGGGGGTTATCTGCCCCTGCCCTGGTGCTATATACATGTATAAAAGCATTAAAATATATACCAGGACCAAGTGTCAGGTGAGCTACAGGACCATTGGTCCTCTGGTTTGTCCTATTTTATAGGGTTTTTGCATTAAATTTGCTCCAGTTTGTTTCAAATTTTGTCCATGGATGCATGCAAACTATGTTTGTGGGGGGTATACTGTTTTGACGTTGTCCTTCCGTCCGTCTTTCCGTCCATCCGTCCATCCGTCCTCAACGCATTAAATTTGCTCTGATTTGTTTCAAATTTTGTCCATGGATGCAGCATAAGAAAATAGTGGATACGTATTTTTCAATTTTTCCTGGAAAATTTTTATTGCAGAGGTATGCCCCTTTGTATTTTTTGTGAAAAAAGTTTGTTATCACAACTCCTCCTAGATGGTTTGACGGATTTTCTTGAAATTAAGCACAGATATTGGTATGAAGATGTGCATTAGTGTTTTGATTTTAAATTCTGCCCCTTTTTGCCTGAGTTATGCCTCTTTTTGATATTTTTATACGCCCGTTTTGAAAAAACGGTTGTATTATGTCATGGCGCTGTCCGTCCGTCCGTCCGTCCGTAAACATTCTTTTGCGCGCCATAACTCAGTAACCATTTGGGATATCTTCATGAAATTTTATAGGCATATGTATTAGGTAGGGGGAACGTGTCACGTACAAGAATGGTTGCTCCCCGTTCCTTGGTTTCGAAGTTATGCCCCTTTTATTGTTTTTTACCCTACAGGTCTTATGCGCTCCAGAACTAGATAACTGTATGGGATATCTTCCTGAAACTTCATAGCAATATGTATGAAGCCCCAACGATGTGTCCCGTACAAAAATGGTTTCTCTCCCTTTCTTCGTTTCTGAGTTACATCCCTTTTATTAGTTCTTTTCGACTATTTTTGTGTGTACTTATGTTGTGCATGCATTAACTCGGTAACTGTTTGGAATATCATGCTGAAACTTTATAGCAATGTGCATGATCACAAGATAATATGTCTCGTATAAGAATGGTTGCTCCCCCTTTCTGAATTTTGGAGTAAACTCCCTTTCCTGTGTCCGTAAACATTCTTGTATGTGCCATAACTCTAACCATTTGGGATATCTTCATGAAATTTTGTAGGCATATGAAGTAGGTAGAGGGAATATATCACATACAAGAATTGTTGCTCCCCATTCCTTAGTTTCCCAATTATGCCCCTTTGATTGTTTTGTGTTCCCCCTGCAGGTCTTGTGCGCACCATAACTAGATAACTGTTTGGGATATCTTCATAAAACTTCATAGCAATGTGTATGAAGTCTCAACGATGTGTCGCGTACAAAATGGTTGCTCTCCCTTACTTTGTTTGTGAGTTACATCCCTTTTTTAGCTCACCTGAGCCAGCGGCTCCGGGGGAGCTTATAGGATGGTAAGGCTACGTCGTCCGTCGTCGTCCGTCCGTCCGTCCACAATTTCAAACGACTTCTCCTCTGAAACCACTAGGCCAATTATAACCAAATTTCATATGTGGCCTCCAGAGGAAGGGGGAAGGAAAAGTTGTTCAAACGGTCCTGGTCACATGACCAACATGGCCGCCACGCCCATATATGGTAAAAACCTAAAAAAATCTTCTTCTCCAGAACCAATAAGCCGATGGCCTTGAAACTTGGTATGTAGCATCGGGTACGTGAGTACTACCAAGATTGTTCAAATTATGACCTTGGGTTGACCTTGACTTTTTTTACGGCAAGGTCAAATTTGCTTCCTGGTGCTTTTATATGGCAACATGCCTGAACATAAGATATCTAGGAAACTGTTGCAGATTTTGGGCTAAAAATCGGTATCTACAGTCATCTTAATGAGTACGTGAAGATTTATGAGTATAAAAGGTCAAGGTCATTCTTTGACCTTTGACCCAGAACGTCCATATTTTGACAATTTCGAACAATCTCCTCAACAGCCATTGGGCCAACTGAAACCAAATTTCATATAGAGCCTCCAGGGGTTGAGGGAACATAAATTTATTCATATGGTCCAGGTCACATGACCAACATGGCCACCACGCCCATATATGGTAAAAACTTTTAAAAATCTTCTTCTTCAGAACCAATTGACCGATGGCCTTGAAACTTGGTATGTAGCATTGGGTACTCAAGTACTATCAAGATTATTCAAATTATGACCTTGGGTTGACCTTGACCTTTTTACGGCAAGGTCAAATATGGGAAAATGCTAGAACATATGATTTCATGGAAAGTTTTGAAGAGTAAGGCCTAAAATTGGTAAATGCAGTCGAGTACATGAAGATTTATGAGTATAAGAGGTCAAGGTCATTCCTTGACCTTTGACCCTGAACTCTCATATTTTGACATTTTCAGACAATCTTCTCCAAAGCCACTTTGCCAATTGTAACCAAATTTCATATAGAGCCTCTAGGGGTTGAGAGAATGAAATTTTTTTCAAACGGTTCAGGTCACATGACCAACATGGCCGCCATGCCCATATATGGTAAAAACCTTTACAAATCTTCTTCTCCAGAACCAGTTGACTGATGGCCTTGAAACTTGGTATATAGCATTGGGTACTCCAGTATTATCATGATTGTTCGAATTATGACCTTTGCTTGACCTTGACCATTTTATGGCAAGGTCAAATATGGGAAAATGCTACTACATAAGATTTCATGGGAATTTTTGAAGATTTTGGCCTAAAAATAGGTATACAGTCATCTTAATGAGGTCATGAAGAATTATGAGTACAAGAGGTCAAGGTCATTCTTTGACCTTTGACCCAGATCTCATATTTTGACATTTTCAAAAGTTATCTCAAAAGCCAAAGGGCCAATTGTAGTCACATTTCATATAGAGCTTCCAGGGGTTGAGGGAACAAAAATGTGTTGAAATGGTCCAGGTCACATGACAACATGGCCGCCATACCCATTTATGATATAAACCTTTAATATTTTTCTTCTCCAGAACCAATATGCCTATGGCCTTGAAACTTGGTAAGTAGCATGGAGTACTAGAGTACTTCCAAGACTGTTCAAATGATGACCTTGGGTTCACCTTGACCTTTTTTGCAGCATGGTCAAATATGGGAAAATGCTAGAACATAAGATTTCATGGAAAGTTTTGAAGATTTTGGCCTAAAAATGGTATATATGGTTATCTTAATGCCTATTAGCACAATAAGATTTATGAGTAAAAGAGGTCATGGTCAGTCTTTGACTTTTGACCCTAGACTCATATTTTGACAATTTCAGACATAAGAAAAAGCCACTTTGCCAATTGCTCAGGTTAGCGGATCAGGGCCTCATGGCCCTCTTGTTTATTAGTTCTTGTTGACTATTTTTGTGTATACTTATGTTGTGCATACATTAACTCGGTAACTGTTTTGGAATATCATAATGATACTTTATAGCAAAGCGCATGATCACAAGATGATGTATCACATATAAGAATGTTTGCTCCACCTTTCTTATTTTTGGAGTAACCTCCCTTTGATCATTATTTTTAGGAATTTCCATTCACTCCATATCTCTTTAACCCTTTGAAGTATTAGAATGAAGCTTTTTAGGAATGTGTGTAATAATGGGGCAATGTATCCTGAGCAAGAACCACGACTCTGGCTTGCTTACTGGATTATCTGCCCATGCATAAATTTCCTGTTTACTCTATAACTCCTTAACCGTTTAGAATATTTTAACACACTTTAAGGAGATGTGTATATTGTGAAGGGAATGTATCAGAACCAAGAATGGTATATCTAGTATATTTAGTTTATGAATTATCTCCCTTGTTTGACTTTGGCATTACTCAACTTAGGAGCCACTTCACCTTGGAAGCTGATTTTTGGTATACTAATAATATTTGATGTGTTAAATATTTAAATAATGTTGCTGTCATTAATTAAAATGTGGTTTCCCCTGTTTGTCCTTTTGTAAACAATCTTGTTCATCCTATAATTCCTTTATGACATTAAAACGGGCGTATTATGCGCCGCTTGCGAAGCCCTTGTTGCCCTATTTTATAGGGTTTTTGCCTTTTTTATTTAAATTGGGTTACTAGATGCAGCATATGGAAAGAGCTGATACATATTGTTCATTTTTTCCGGAAAGGTTTTCCTGCTGAGTTATGTCCCTTCGTAGTTTTTGTAAGAAAAGTTTGTTATCGCTACTACTGCAAGACCATTTGACGGATTGTCTTGAAATTATGTATGCTAACACATATTGGTATGAAGATGTACATTAACACTTTTTGCATGAGTTATGCCCCTATTTTATATGTTTTGCCCTTGTTTGAAGTTTTTTTATGCCATTTTCACTTCCATTTTATTCAGATTTGGTGCACAGATACAGTAGAAGAAAGAGTTGGCACATATTGCTCTGTTTTTCTCAAAAGGGTTTTCCAGCTTTGTTGTGCCCCTTTGTAGTCTTGGAAAACAGAGTTTGTTGTCGCTATGTCTCCTAAACCGTTTGACTGATATTAAATATGTGAACAGATATTGGTATATAGGTGTGCACTTGTAGTTGTCATAACATGTAGGCTGTATAAATGTAAAACTTAAATGACAAAGCTGCATGCCTAACTGTTAAATGCGGGGGGTATCTAGTAAGCCATGCTTACTGCCACCTCTAGTTGTGTACTGATTCCATCAAATTGATCCCTAATTATGCCATATATTTTCAAGCTCAACTCCCACTCGTCCCCCCCACACACACACAAATGCACCCCCAGACACATACATCTCGGCACCTTCCAACCGGACCAATTATACAGAGCCCCACCAGTACGAAGTGGTCTGGATCCAGGCCTGGGGAAATCCTAAAATGCTAAAAAGTCAGGGAATTTTATAATTTTTGGACAAAAATATGAAATTTTGATTACTAAAGTTCTATGTTGTGCTTTTCCATAACTGCTTTTCTGGAACAAGTAGTTTAATCCAGTATGTATTGTATTTTTCAAAGCTTTGAAATATATCTGCTGCTTTGCTGATTTTTCTGCGTCCCAAAACATTACTGCACTGGCAAACCTTGGGGTTGAAGTGGAAGGTGGTGACCGTTAAATAATGACATTTTGGTCAGGGAAAAATGGAATTTGGTCAGGGAAATGTCAGGCATCTGCCCAGTCTAATCAGACTCTTCACTGTCTGCCTGGAGGTAGCTTTGGTCCTTTGCTTTCCTTTAAGTGCTTATCAAAGAGTCTGATCAGACTGGGATGATGTCAAGGCTGATCTGAGTGGGCGCACAACCACTTTGTTGGTTTTCTCGTGTCGCTGCTCAAATATTTAGCATGACAGTATCTGGGACAAATTCATGTTTCAGCATTGTAGGTCCAAGGTCAAGGTCACAGATGCTATTATAGATACATGTAAAACTTTTGCATGGTTCTAGCGCCTTGTTCGATATAACTTCACACAAATATTAAGTATGACAATATCTTGGACAAGTTCACCTTTCAGGGTTGTAGATCCATGGTCAATGTCACAGTTGCTATTTTTAGAAAACTTTGTCAGCCTTTTACCACCTTTACTTATTGACAGATTTTGATATAACTTCACACAAATATGTCTTTAACACGTTACTCATCTAGTGAGGCATGTGGTAGGGGCATTCAATACCTTTAGTGATTGTCTAGTCCTGCCGTCCATCCGAAATCTTGTCCCCGCAACTCCTCTTACGTCTTGCATCGGATTGACCTTGTCCCTGCAACTCCTATCACATCTTGGTATCAAATTGACTTGAAATCGTGCAGTATGTTTCATCATGACCCGAAGATGTGCTTGTGATTTTGGAATTTCAGTTGTCCTACTTTTTACAAAGTTATGGCCCGTTGTCATTTTTTTGGCCTTTTTTTAGCTCACCTGTTCGTGCTCAGGGTGAGCTTTTGGGATACCCTGATGTCCGTCGTCCATCCGTCAGTCCGTCTGTCCGTCAAATTTTGCTTGTGTACACTCTAGCGGGCACAGTTTTGATCCAATCTTTATGAAAGTTTGTCAGAATGTTAATCTTTATAAAATCTAGGCCAAGTGCGAAACTGGGTCATGTCGGGTCTAAAACTAGGTCACTAGGTCAAATATTAGAAAAACCTTGTGTACGGGTCAAAAACCAGGCAAACTATCTGTGATTCCTGGAGATTTGTAAGATTAGTCAATATTCGCAAATGCATGGTACTGATGCGGGTGTTTGCTGAATGGATGTGTCCTGAGGCCCTTTAGAGACCCACGGGCCAGCTATGCCAGTGACAAACCTATCTTACGGCTACTGCGAACTTTGTTTAAATGCACAGACCATGCATATCCGCAGGCTTGTCACTGCTTTCAGTTTGGGCATGTATTCAGACTGATTTTGTCAGGAAAGAAGAGTTTGTTGTTATGACAATTTATTTCTTTTGCAACCCGGGTTTCCCTGTCGTTCATGTATCTTTCCCAAATGCACTTTAGCGCATGTGCACATTATCGCTGTATATGACAAAATGGTGCCTTTTCGCATGTACGAAAAACAAAGACTCAGTTCAGCCTGTGCACCCCCACAACCTCATAACTTCCTAAGCTCGATCCTTCTTGGGTCAACATTTACATTCCCATTGTTGATGCAAAATCAGACTGCGCAGATGTTTAGGCTGATCCGAGTCTTCGCTGTTGGCCATCATACACATCATAACGCTTCAGCCAACTCCGTGAATATCGGCAAGGATGCCCGATTGACATATAGACCGATAGAGTTGCTCTCTTCGCACATTGCATCGGGAAAACAAAACTGAAAACACCTGAAAAGTTTGGCGTGTATTTTGTGAGATTCAAGATATTGTTTTGGTGTTCGAAGTATTAAAAATTCAAATGCATAGAAACATCCACTGTTCGAACTAAATGAGAAAATTTTGAGCTGCCGTTTGAAGATGAATTTCGGTGTTCGAAATGCTAGGGTGTTCGAACTAATAGAGAATTTACCGTAGGTCAAATCTTAGAAAAACTTTGTGTACACCCTAGAGGGCACAGTTTTGATCCAATCTTCATAAAACTGTCAGAACGTTTATCTTTATGAAATCTAGATTAAGGTTGAAACTGGGTCATGTCGGGTCAAAAATAAGGCCACAAGGTCAAATATAAGAACGTCCTTGTGTACGCTCTAGAGGGCACAGTTTTGATCAAAAACTAATGAAACTTTGTCAGAATATTTATCGTCACAATATCTAGACCAAGTTTGAAACTGGGTCATGTCGGGTCAAAAGACAGGTCACTAGGTCAGATCTTAGAAAAACCTTGTGTACGCTGTAGAGGGCACAGTTTTGATCCAATCTTCATGAAACTTTGTCAGAATGTTTATCGTCGCAATGTGTAGGCCAAATTTGAAAGAAGGTCATGTCCGGTCAAAAACTAGGTCACTAGGTCAAATATAAGAACGACCTTGTGTACGCTCTAGAGGGCACAATTTTGATCCATCTAAATGAAACTTTGTCAGAATGTTTATTCTCACAATATCTAGGCCAAGTTTGAACATGGGTCATGTCGGGTCAAAAACTAAAAAAATCCACTGTTCGAACTAAATGAGAAAATTTTGAGCTGCCGTTTGAAGATGAATTTCGGTGTTTGAAATGCTAGGGTGTTCGAACTAATAGAGAATTTACCGTAGGTCAAATCTTAGAAAAACTTTGTGTACACCCTAGAGGGCACAGTTTTGATCCAATCTTTATAAAACTCTGTAAGAATGTTTATCTTTATGAAATCTAGATTAAGGTTGAAACTGGGTCATGTCGGGTAAAAAATAAGGCCACAAGGTCAAATATTAGAAAAACCTTGTGTACGCTCCAGAGGTCACAGTTTTGATCCAAACCTAATGAAACTATGTCAGAATATTTATCGTCACAATATCTAGGCCAAGTTTGAAACTGGGTCATGTCGGGTCAAAAGACAGGTCACTAGGTCAAATCTTAGAAAAACCTTGTGTACGCCCTAGAGGGCACAGTTTTGATCCAATCTTCATGAAACTTTGTCAGAATGTTTATCGTCACAATATGTAGGCCAAATTTGAAAGTAGGTCATGTCGGGTCAAATACTAGGTCAAATATAAGAACGACCTTGTGTACGCTCTAGAGGGCACAGTTTTGATCCATCTAAATGAAACTTTGTCAGAATGTTTATCCTCACAATATCCAGGCCAAGTTTGAAACTGGGTCATGTTGGGTAAAAAACTAGGTCCTAGGTCAAATCTTAGAAAAACTTTGGATCTTCATGAAACTTTGTCAGAATGTTTATCTCCATAAAATCTAGGTAAAGTTTGAAACTGGGTCATGTCGGTCAAAAACTAGGTCACTAGGTTAAATCTAAATAAAGTTATGCTGCAAGAATCAGAACTAACATTGCAATGATGCCAGCAAAAAATCCTTGGAAAACATTGATTTTTTCCACAGTGAGATAATGATGCTACCATTCTATCATCTGTGTTCGCCTATTTGAGTCTAGTTCAAATCCATCAAAGGAACTCAACATGAACAGGTACTTTTCCGGGAAGCGACCCTTGCATTTTTAGCTCACCTGAGCCTTACAGTATTGGTGTCATCCATCCATAAACATTTTCAAACAGCTCTGAAACCACTAGGCAGACTGAACTCAAATTTCATATGGAGCCTGCATGGGTCAAAGGATTGAAAGTTCTTCAAATGATCTTGGTCACATGACCAAGGTGGCCGCCATTCCCATGTATGGCAAAAACTCTTATAAATCTTCACCAGAGCCAGTGAACTGATTAATGCCATGGCCCTCTTGTTCCAACTTTTGAACCGTTTGACCGAGATAGCTGAAATTTGGTATGCTATTAGTATATGGTGAATTGAGCATTCTGATTATTGTTACTATGTGCTAAATTGATAAATGACAGAGTTATTCCCCTTTCATACATAATAGACTTTCACTTAAAGGTAAAAGGATAACTCCAAAACTATTCATATTAATGGGCTGAATTTTCATAAATGCATTGTTCATTTTTCATCAGATTCATGGCCCTTGTTATTTTACCATTCGGTATACAGTCTGGATGTTTTGGGCATTCTGTAAGGGCCTAAAGTTTCAATCACCTCCTTTTACTCATACATTCCCCTTTCTAGTGGCCCAGTAATTGGGTATATGTCTTTGCATATTTACTTACCAGGTTCTGTAATACACATATTTTCTGATTTTGGCCATAGAAATATACTTAATAAAGGGTTGCAGTTGTGACTCCTTTCAAATGTCAGGTGGGTGGGGTGGGGGTGGGGGGGGGTCAAAATATTATAATAATATTTTATAATGAGCCGTGGGTGACTTTTTAGGCAGGTTAAAATATAATATGACTTTGGGCCTGTTGCAAAAGATTGAATTTAGAAACCAATGCATATCGGCATTAGAATTTTGAAAAAGCGTTTTGAAGGTTGTGATACAGATAATCCCGTTGGAGAAGCTTAGCAGTAGGGCTTCTTCGTTTACAAAATATTGTAAATGTTTACATGAGTGCCAGAAAATGAAATGATTCTGTTTAAAGGACCATTACCATGTTGCAATTTTATTCTTAGTAACAGACATGTATGAGATGCCCTCCAGTCCAATCACGCACTGACATTTTTGGGGGTCAACTCAAAGTTAAAAGTAACTGACATTATTATAAAAACGTATTTACCAGTTTCCGATGACAGCATTTATTTTCAGACCTTGTTTGATATTTCCTTGGATTAATTTTATTGTCAAGCCCGCTTGCGGTCAGCGAGGCATAGTCGCCTGTTTGGTGTTGGTGAGGACAATTGTTTCAAATACTTCAGCTAGGGCCAGATATTATGTTTGGTTTAGTGTTGTTTTTAGGTTTATGGCCCATAAACACTTATAAATTTATTTTGAGCATAGTCTGGCACATTTGCCATACATGTATATCCTTTCGACAGCTGTAGCGTATTCATGCATAATTGCTGACAATGACTTTTCGAACGACCCTCACAACCTCATATATGCAGGCATCTTATCAATTTTGATTTCTCTGTATATGCCAGAAACATGGCCTTGCACGCTGTTAGTATCAGTTCTAGAATGCATACTGGGAGGTCACAATGCATACTGGGAGGACATTAGACGCTTTCAAATGCCGGAAAAAAAAACTTGAAAAATTCACTTCTGAAATTCGGCTGTTACCTTGACTTTTTGTACCCGCCCTGCTTATCTTACCAAACAAGCAGGGCCAAAACAAATATATGGGATAAATGCGCAATAAAAGGGAAAATAAGAAGACAAAGAAAAAGAGAAGAAAAGAGGGAAAGATATGTAGCAAAATCGAAAAAAAAAAAACATAAAAAAAAACACAAGTCCGTGGACATGTTTCTTGGTAGGGTGACCCCTGCGCCGTGACCTCTGACATCATGAGAAAAACAACTGTCATTTATTGTGAAGCTAAATATGTCTGATATCAATAATAGTAGTTTAGATTTTAATAATCAAGTAAGCAAGTAAAAATTTAGGGTCAAATATTCTAACCCACACCCTTTTATAACGATTTTATTGAAACATCTGGTCATCGAAACAATATGGTATGAAAGTGAAAAGTTGCTTTTTAGCCTGGATTTGCTCATATCTCAACTTAACGTGACAAGAAACTGTGATTTATGGCGTTTAAGCTCCCATTTATACCATTTTTAGAGCGTTTACATATCCTTTCGACGGCCGTAGCGTATTCATGCGTAATTGCTGACAATGACTTTTTGAACGACCCTCACAACCTCATATATGCAGGCATCTTATCAATTTTGATTTCTCTGTGTATGCCAGAAACATGGCCTTGGATGTTCTAGAATGCATACTGGGAGGACACTAGACGCTTTCAAATGCCAAAAAAAAACAACTTGAAAAACTCACTACTGAAATTCAGCTTTTACCTTGACTTTTTGTACCCGCCCTGCTAATCTTACCAAACAAGCAGGGCAAAAACAAATATATGGGATAAACGCTCAATAAAAGGGAAAATATGAAGACAAAGAAAAAGAGAAGAAAAGAGGGAAATATCTGTAGCAAAATTGAAAAAAAAAAAAAAAAAAAAAACAAGTCCGTGCGCATGTTTCTTGGTAGGATGACCCCTGCGCCGTGACCTCTGATGTCATGAGAAAAGCAAGTGTCATTTATTGTGAAGCTAAATATGTCTGCTATCGATTGTACTTTCGATTATACTCAAATATTCTACCCCACCCCCTTTTATAACGATTTTCTTGAAACCTCTGGTTGTCGAAAGGACATGGCATTTTTCAATTAATTGATGCCTGTAGTATCTTGATGTGTAAACATATGGCTGATGCAATATCATCTGCGGTGCACCCATTTTTTGGCCTTAAGAGATATGGTTGGAGTTATTTTGAGCCCAGCCACTCATTTTTGTGCCATGAGTGCCAAAACGAAAAATCTAAATCATTTTAATGGTAAAAGGTAGCATATTGTCATTTCCACTTTTCTTTAACTTTGGCCGTTACGTCCATGGCCAAAATGTCCGTGGCCGAAACGTCCGTGGACGAACTGTCCTAGGCTGAAATATCCTAGGCCGAAAGGTCAATTTCAGATGAAAAATTCCCAATCCGACTAAGCCTGTTTGGTCAAAGAATACTGCAGTTGCAGCAATGCAAAATGTATTAAAAACCATCTAAAACTAAAAATGTTAACATAATTTATAACTTTAAAAATCGGGAAGCAATAACATTTTCAATCACGATCGTCATGTTTTGTTACTGGAAAGTGGTACCGGGTTTTATCATGCGGTCCATTGAAATACCGCAAACTACCGCAAACTACCACAAACCACCGCAAACCATCACAAACCAGCCCCAAGGCCAAATTACCACAAACCACCTCTAAAACTATTTCAATGTATATTTAATCAGTATATTTAATATTTGTTGGCATATTAACGACAACTTTACTGTATTAAGAACCTTGGAATCTTTAATTTCATCCATATATTTTCTAACGTGCCTATAACATTTTTATAAGACAAGTCAGCTGATAAAAATTATCTCAAAAGTGTTAAAAAATATTGGAAAGGTGCTTAGAAATTTTTTCTAACTGGTTTGTGGTGGTTTGTGGAGAGTTGAGGGTGGTTTGTGGTGGTTTGCGGTAGTTTGCGGTGGTTTGCGGTATTTCAATGCTCCCTTTATCATGTACTGTTAGAGTGACTTCCCTTTCATTAGAGGGCGAATAGCTTAGCGATTTTCGCTGCAATATGTTAATATTTTCTTTGCTTCAAGGGCCAATATTGTTGTGGTGAACAATATTTGACTTATTATTTAATTTAAAGCCTTCCAACGCTAAAATTTGATCGGAGTTTTCACCTATGTTGGATGATTCTGCTGTTTTTGCGTTTCGTACCTGAATTGATTTTCACAGACATT
The DNA here is from genome assembly GCA_963989385.1 of Ctena decussata. Lineage (NCBI taxonomy): Eukaryota > Metazoa > Mollusca > Bivalvia > Lucinida > Lucinidae > Ctena > Ctena decussata. The sequence continues at coordinate 3,370,673 of OZ022502.1, read as the reverse complement.
TTCGGCCATATCCAAAATCATCAACAGGATTACCGGGACATCCAAGAGTTAGTATAGTGATAGTGACATACCATGGATGTTTTGTTTTTGCAGGACTGAAAGTTTTGTCATGTTCTGCATTGTGACAGTCTACTTTCTCTCAACTTCACATTATGCTTAGTTCACAGATGCTTCAAACCTAGAGTGTTATACTGTTGTTATATTGAAACTTTTTCTAGGTCCCAGTCTTGTCTCCTATTTGAGAGTGGCAAGATAGGAAAGTTGCCAGTTCAAAGGAAAGAAAGAAAAACTCAACACACACAAATAGTTTGTTATTATCTAATATCCTAACTATTTGATAAAGTTTATTATGATTCACTATCTGCTAGATCTCTGTCTGCTTATTGACTGGATTCCTCTGAAAATATAACAATACCATATATAAGTTGTGTTGGTCTGACAATGAAAACTACACACATAAAACAATGAAAATTTTCCCAATTTTAGACGAAACAACGCTATTTTTCCCAATTCTAAAGGCCCCGGCCCCATTCCCAAAAAGGGGTGTGAGAGCCCTGATAGGTCAAATCTTAGAAAAATCTTGTAAATCTTGTGTACACTCTAGAGGGCACAGTTATGATCCAATCCTTATGAAACTTTGTCAGAATGTTTATCCTCAAGAAATCTAAGCCATATTGGAAACGGAGTCATGTGGGATCAAAATCTAGGTCACTAGGTCATATCTTTGAAAAACCTTGAGTACACTCTAGAGGGCACAGTTATGATCAAATCTTCATGAAACTATGTCAGAATGTTATCTTAATGAAATCTAGACTAAATTTGAAACTGGGGCATGTCAGGTCAAAAACTAGGTCACTAGGTCTGATCTTAGAAAAAACTCTGTGAATTCTCTAGAGGGCACAGTTTTGTTCCAGTCTTCATGAAAGTTTGTCAAAATGTTTATCTCCAACAAATCTAGACCAAGGGTAAAAAAATGATTAAGTTTGAATTTTTATTTAAAAAAAAAAGACACTCTTCTCTGATACTCTTGTCTGCTGTTACAGACCATGGCAATCTTGGTGTGACAACTCTAATGTAAAATCAGTCATCTGAATTGAAGGTGATTATTGTCAATCATTCAGGTGATTGCACAACAAAAGACCAATTAACACTAGTGGCAGTGAGATGAATGACTCAGTTCTAAAGGAGATGTGTCAAATTTATCAACACTGTAAGTGTTGTTGATCACAGTAATCGGGATAGTTCCACCCGAATACGCCCGGTAAAAAAAGTGAATCAGTCTGCCCAATCAGTGATATTCTACTTTCACATTTAGAAAACATGGCATCCAATGGAGTTTGAAATCTAAATCTGATACGTTGTACAGCAGAACTAGGACTTTTCCGGCCCCAGAATGGCTGGAAAAGGGGTGCGCGTTGTACATGCTAGCGTGTTATCCACACAAAAGTATGGTAATTGTTTAAATACCACAATCAGCTATTTCCTTTCAAAGACAGGATAGCTCGCCTGCAGTGCCTTGCCAATCACATAAAAAACTTTGACGTAAAACTTTAAAGTGTGACGCCCACGCCCAAGTGACAACAATAGCTTTCTGTACTTTCGTACAGGCTAGCTAAAATGACTTTAGCAAGTTGGATCAGAAGTTTTGTTACACTCGGGACAATAAACAGTCAAAGAATCACTTGAATAGCTACAGGTCTTGTTCTGATTTAAAATCCCTTCATGTCACATTGCCAAATTTTACTTTGTTGTGTTAAAAAACAGCAGCTAGTCTTCATGACCTCTTCTTTAAAAAGTGTGCAAGTAATCCTTCTCACCAGTTATGCAGTTTTATTGGCGTTTATTGCCAGACTTCGACCTCAGAAGCCCTAAAGCACTAAAGAATGGCCATAAATTGATCAACTTATTATCTTTAGGGAGTTTTCCTGATAAGATTGGAAGTTCTTCCTGAAATTTCAAGAGTTCAACTTCATAACATACTGTAGTATGGTGGGCACATTCAAAATATAGGTGTGCACAGTGTCTCAAAGTATTAACCATATCTATACACAATCACTAAACTGACTCGCATTCACCTGTTACAGTGCTTCATTCATTAAATCAGTGATCAGCAAACTTTCTATCCAGATCAGTTGGACAAATGATTCTATTTCTGTTTTCATCATTTTCAAGAAAGGCAAATCTTCTTGCTAAAATATCATTTATATAAGTGATCATAGCAATGGGAACAGCACATTAGCGTGACTATAACTGAAAAATGCATACATTTGCGCGACTTTTTGTAGCATACATTTGCTCGACTTTCCCCCCGAAAATATGCCTCCGTTTGCGGGACTTTTACCTATGTCCACAGATAGGCTGGGTAAGTTTAATTTTTAACTAACATGGGCAAACCTAGACTTTTAATTGATAATTTTAAATTCAGAGAAAGGACCACATGTTTCTGGAGATGCGTGAAAAAAGGACTGTAATTCAAGATGGAAAACAGACTTAGAAAGTAAGATTATTAAGAAGGAATTTTGACCATAATCATGCAGAGGAGGATGAAAGGACAATAGGCAAACAGAAACTGAGGGCAAGTTGCAAGCAAAAAGCTGCAGAAGATCCCTGTGAAAAACCAACAAACAAGATACATTTTCTCAACAGCTAAAATATATACTCGAAAAAATATAAAAGGGTCAAACTTTTACCCCGCGATTTCTGGAACATTTCAAACATTTGGTAGAATAAATCATTTCCACCTTCCATTTCATTCATTTTACAAGTTTTGTACACATGAAGTTTGAAAATATAGCCTATATCTTGACCAAGTCCAGACTTCAAATCACACTACCCTCAAAATCAGAGTTCTTTGAAGTCCATAGGGAACAAAATCACCAAAATTTTCGATTTCGCCAATTCATGAATTTTTTGAAAAATTGCTCAATAGTCATCAAGTTTAATCATTTTTAAGGTCAGCAAGCTATAAGAAGTTTAAAACTCATAGCAATTTTAAAAGTTATTCCCGACCAAACTGACACTCTATCAATTCTCTATGGGAATTCAAACAACTTTCATTTTAGGGGTAGTTTGACTTAAAGCTTGACCTTGGTCAAGACAAAGGCTATAGGTTCAAGCTTCATGTGTATAAAACTTGTAAAATGAATAAAATGGAAGGTAGAAATGATTTATTTTACCCAATGTTTGAAATGTTCCAGAAATCGCAGGGTATAATATTTTTTTTAGTATATTTAATCTGGCTAATGGAAGGGGTACACTATGGAACATCGAAATATCTGAAGTTTAATGAAATAAACTGGTCGCGCATTCGTAGAAAACAAAGTCGCGCATTCATAGGGGGAAAAAGTTGCGCTTTTATATGCTAAATTAAGGAATGCGCAAATGAAAATATCAGAAAAGTCACGCAAACGTATTGCGTCCATAGCAATCAGCTGTTCAAGTAAGTGCTTTGACTGATAAAGTGTGTGTTTTTTCACATGTTTTGGGTCATAACTCTTGAGCTAGTATAACTCTGAGCTACTAGACCGAAATGATAAAAATTTAGATCTCCTTGTAAAGAAATCATCTGGCTTTCTTATGAATGCTAGTTCCTTGTTAGAATGTTGAAAATTTGTGTTAATGTTTTCTTTGTATCTTATTTATTGCTCCTTTTACATGGCAGTGCATTACTAAAGCGGCACAGCATGGCTATAGTCAGATCCTCTGACAGTTTTAGTTTAACATGATCATTTGTATATATTTGCAGGCAGTCCTGAAGTTTGGCATGGGAGATTGGACATTTTACTGGGTTCCCAAGATGTTGCACTGGCAGTGGTCACTGAAAGTGAAGAAAGGGAAGAAAGGGCAGAAAGTGCCGAGGTCACTGAAAGTGAAGAAAGGGAAGAAAGGGCAGAAAGTGCCGAATCTTCAGTCGAAATAAAATGTGAAGATAGCTTAAAAAATCACTATTCTCAGATTTTAGCAGAGGCAATCGTGTTTGCATTTGTTCAGAAAAAGTATAATCCCCATTTAGAGAATTTCCTGATACCTACTATTGGAATCGATAAGAAATACTTGAGTATCTTTTTCTATGATGCTGTGCATGACATACTTCTTGAAAGTTCAGAATTCAGTTTGCTGCATTGTTACGGAACGCAGCATGATATCCCTATGCTTTGTATCCCTTATACAACTATTTTTGCTTTGTGGCTGGCCATCAATTACAGATATTTTTGTACAGGAATCACAACGTCAATGAAAAAAAGGGGCTTCACAGCCGATTTCTTTAAGAATCTACCTGAAGCTAAAAAGGGTATATATCTTGAAGGTCTGAAACTTGGTGGGGTTTCTGCAAAAGGAAGTACTTACCCTGATAAGTCTCTTTGTAATCTAATTGGTGGTCCCTTGTTTGCACAGAAGTCCGAACCTTACGGTAGATCCCGTCATAAACAATCAATATGAACTCCCAGATGTAAAAAAAAAAAAAATGAAATGAAATGAAATTATATGGCCTTGAGCATTTCCTCTGGAACTGTTGGTGGAATTCACATGCATTCCTTTCATCAGCCTCATTGACATGTGATACATAAATTGTTTTATATTTTGTGTCTTTTTTTTTATTTGTTTGTTCATTGTTGAAGTTTTTGCAGAATTGTTTCTGTCATTTTATCGATGTACAGGGTAATGTAACTGAATATATTTATAGCCCCGCTTTGAAAAAGTGGGGGCTATACTGGATTTGGTCTGTCCATCAGTAATTCCATGATCCCATCACGTCGTAACCATATACATGAAATTCCTTCCGTTGCTATGGCAATTGCAGAAATTAAGAACAAATATAGTTTACTAATTTCAAAAGAATGTCAATTTGCCCATTGAACAAACTTATTTGTTTTGGTTTCCTAAGACTACACATGCTTCAAGGGCCATTGGAATATGCCAGGGGTAATTTTTCATTTTCACAGAGTAACATCATTAAAATTGCTCAAGTTCAAAGTTTTTAAAATTGGTTTGTGAATAATGATTTCTCAGATTCTGCACTTCATACACTAGAGCAAGGCCTTAGGTAAGGCTATATGCCAAAGAAATCGAAATTTGACCGCTTCTGATGCGAGAATTTGAACCACAAGTCAGGGTACTGTGATTCCTTCAAAGACTGTTTAAGTGCCACTCAGTGGGATTTCCATAGGAAATCGAAATCGTAATGGCTAGCGGGCGTGTAACAATTCTTTCAATTTGGTCATTATGCCATGAAAACAATCATTTATGAAGAAACTTTGAAAAAAGACCGACAGGTACAGTAATAACGACGCCTTGAAAATTCTATATTTTTAATTAAAAGGGAGATAATCTGAGAATTTGAAGAATTTAAACCTCGCCTGTAAAGCTTGAGTACAAGCCATTAGGCATTCTAAGTGTTTTTCGAAATTCCTGCATTATGGGCTTTTCTGCGCAATATTAAATTTATTCCTGCGCATGCGCAGAAATGAGATGCATTCCAATTGACTCCTATCGAATATTGCCAGATAACTCTAATGTGGAAAAGTATGTGTTGACAATTTTCTAAGCATTTTGTTCTTTGGCGTCTCCCCAAACATACATGAGCCTCAATTAATTCTAATATGGACTTGGTTCCTTGAAAATATGGCCGATAGTTGGTATCGTTACTTTTTTGACCGAGTATATATTTAGATCATTTTCAGTAAATGAAATTCTGTACATAGTTAAACTTTACCTTGAGTGTTATGCTCAATATGCTGAATCAGTAACTCTTGTAACATTGAACACCATACAGCATGTGTTACATTGGGTCCAAAACATTTGGTATGAAAAACCAAGTATCATAGCCTTCTTCCTGTACTGTCATAATAGAGAGGGCTTGTAAAGCCATTTTACTAATTTTACAACCTTACAAAGTATATTTTATGTCATAACACGGACATCATGTAACATGAGTTACATTCTGTTTGGGTCAGATTTAGTTCAATAACTAGCTGGAATTGGTTTGTAGCACCTTCAGGTTTAATGAATAACTTATTGAGGATAAAAAGAAACAGTCTCTCATGAAAAAGCTCAATTATCAGTAACTTTAGCAATTCTGATTTTGAACATTATGCTGAATAAGTAAGTCTTGTAACATAGAACCTCATGTATCAGACGTTACATGGTGTCCAAAACATTTAGTATGAAAAGTCAAGTATCAGAGCCTTCTTTCTTAACTACCATAATGGAAGAGGGCTTGCAAAGTCACTGTATCAATTTTATCACCAACTAAGTTCATTGTTTGTCATAACACATTCTTCATATGACTTGACATTGACACCATGTTACATCAGTTACATTCTGCTTTTGTCAGCTTTGGTTAAATATCTAGCTGAATTGGTTGGCAGCAGCTTCAGTTTGATGAATAGCTTACTGAGTATAAATAGAAACATCCTCTAATGAGACAGCTCAATTGTTGAGTAACTTCTCAGTTCTGATTTTGAACGTTATGTCACACTTTTCTTAAGAACTATTAGGCCTAGAAAGTTGAAACTTGGTACACACATGGACAATGGTTAGATGTATTGTGTGTGTGTGTGTGTGTGTGTGTGTGTGTGTGTGTGTGTTGGGGGTGTTGGAGGGGGTGTCATGACCGTGATATGTGATAACAGTCTGTATCTTGTCACAGAAATGGATGCCATGCAACTTTGAAAAAAAACCGAAAACAAGTAAGTTTTCAAAAACTAACAAACGGAAACCATTATTGTATGAAATGAAGTCGAAAAAGGGCCATAACTCCCACAATAATTGACGGATTTTACCCAACATCGAACTTGACCTGTATTTTTTTATTATATACCTGTGTATAAAATATGAATTCAATACACCAATGTTTTCAAAAGATAATGAACGGAAACCATTTTTTCATACGAAATGAAGTCGAAAAAGGGCCATAACTCCCACAATAATTGACGGATTTTACCAAACATCGAACTTGACCTGTATTTTATGATTATATACCTTTGTTTAAAATATGAATTCAATACATCAATGTTTTCAAAAGATAATGAACGGAAACCATTTTTTCATACAAAATGAAGTCGAAAAAGAGCCATAACTCCCACAATAATCGACGAATTTTGCCCAACATCGAACTTGACCTGTATTTTTTATTATATACCTGTGTATAAAATATGGATTCAATACACCAATGATTTCAAAAGATATCGAACGGAAATCATTTTTTCATACTAAATGAAGTCGAAAAAGGACCATAACTCCCACAATAATCGACGGATTTTGCCAAAAATCGAACTTGACCTGTATTTTATAATTATGTACCTGTGTATAAAATATGAATTGAATACACCAATGCTTTTAAAAGATATCGAACGGAAACCATTTTGTACGCTACGAACGTATGTTACGTACGTACGGACAGGGGTGATACTATATGCCCCCCATTTTCAATGGCGGGGGCATAAAAATAATGATTTATACATAAAAATACAAGTATAGTTTAAATAAATCAACAAAGGACAATGTGCGCTAGTGTATTGCTAGCGGCCTAAAATTTCGGAAAAATTGAAACTCGACACACCAAATTTGTTCAAAAGTTAATCAATTCATTCACTCATTATCTCTAATCAGCTGTCGAAGTTTCAAGCCCCTCGCTCAAATTTGTCTTGCTGGCAAAGTCAAAATGCCGAAATTTCAAAGGACCATTTATCCTACAAAAGTTGACGGAATTGATTCAATAGTTAATCAATTAATATACTTATCATCTTCAATCGGCTATCAAAGTTTTAAGTCCCTAGCTCTCACATGGAATAAGATATTCTGCTGACAAAGTCAAAATGCCAAAATTTTCAAAGGGCCATAACTCCTACAAAAATTGATGGAATTTGTTCAAACTTTACAAATTTCATTTACTTATCATCTCCAATTAGCTGTCAACGTTTCAAGTCCCTAGCTAAAAGACTTGCCTCAGCATCACTGCACTATGACGATACATTTTAATTCAGTTTCAAGAAATTTTGTTCACCGGTACCTTAGTCATGGTTAATTTGTGGATTTTAAATTACATGTGTTCAAAGTCAATGAAGCATGCAATGCTGATGTCATTATGATAAAACTTATTGTGCACAGCCGTGTCATGATAATGATCAGTTGTTTTAAGATTCATGAGATTCCATTCATTAGTTACAAAAGTTATGACTCATTTTTTTATTTAAATCCAATTCAAGGGTAATAACTCATTGCTTCAAGTTTTACGACAAAGTTTTTTATTACTATTTTTTTCTGTGGTGGACAAGGGTTGTCAGGCGAGCTATCCTGTACGCGGACAGGTCTTAATGCTTTGTGTTTTGCATAACCATTCGGTGTTTAACGCAGGAAGAGGAAATCGGGTGCCCGACATTACATTGAAAGCCAAACTACCGAAACCTCACTTCATCGAAAAGTTACAATATCGAATACGATAACATGAAGAAACGTAAACATGTCGAATACGACATAACATCGAGCGTCAAAAGAACTTAAATGATAAATAAACACTACGACAAAGCATTGAAATCACAACATATAGGCGTGAACATAGAACGTGGAAATCAGTTGTGTCGGTTCCAGATATGATGTACACAAGCTTTGTCTAAAAGATTTAAATGTTGTATAAAACTAGTTTGTTTTCATAGTAATCTCTGTACAATAAATAATTCTGTATATCCCCAATTCACAAACATTGTTTTTTTGTATATTTCCTTTGACATCGAGTTTTGCCGTTGTTGTTTTTTGTGTGTGTGTGTGTGTGTTGTTTTCTAAAATTGGGACAGACAGGAGGTGTAAGCAAAGAGTGCAGACCCAGATTCAAGTTGGTGTTTAAAAGTCTATATCCTTTGCCACTCCGTCTGTCTCTTTTGAACGTAATACTGGCTTATTAAACCAGAATGTTCCATTTAAGTATAAAAAACTAATAATAATATGAGCCGCGACACGAGAAAACCAACAATGTGGTTGTGCGCCCAGCGCAGACTCAGATCAGCCTGGGCATCCGCCCAGTCTGATCAGAGTCTTCGCTGTCCGCATGGAGGTAGCTTAGACCCTTAGCTATCCTTTAAGCCCTTAGCAAAGAGTCTGATCAGCCTTGGTGGATGCCCAGGCTGATCTAAGTCTGCGCTGGGTAAACAACCACATTGTTGGTTTTCTCGTGTCGTGGCTCATATAATACTGAGACTTGACAAGACACAACCAACACAGTCGCATGGGCACCCAGCGAGCACTCAGATCAGCCTGGCATCCTCCCAGTCTGATCACAGTCCTCGCTGTCCGCATGGGGCTAGCTTACAACCTTAGCTACCATTTGAAATCACAGCGAAGAGTTTGATCAGACTGAGCGACTGCCCAAGCTGATCTGAGTCTTCGCGTGGTTTGGTTTTCTCATGTCGTGGCTCTTATTATTTTGGGCTTCCCAATTATCAGAATTTTATGGTACCGCTGATATCAAACGGAGCAACTTCACTTAAAAACGTACCATTCGACATGTATGAACATGGAAGATTCAGATCAGCTCGCACTCTACACAGTCGGATCAGAATCCCCTCTGTTCGCGCAAACACTTTATGATCCTTGGGGATCCTCATGTGAAAAACATACAGTGAAGGGGGTGGGGGGAGGGGGTTTATCGCAAATGCACAGGTTCAGCTGAGTATTTACTGCCTGAACATGGCTTAAGCATGGCTCAAGTGTTTTGGAACTTACATAATATTACTGAATAGACTTAGTTCTACTAAGACTGCTACATATTATAAAGGGGTTAAAAGTCGAAATACATAATTAAGAAAAAAGATAATCGGCGCAGATTAAATGGAAGTGTGTTTTGTAATATGTCTCTAGGTGAACAGTGGACAATAACTTTCATGAATATGGCTCAATTTTGCAAGTGAGCAATGTCGGTAGGCAACGGCACCGTAATTTTGACACTGGGTAGCGACAATGGCCAATCTCAAGATTGAGGAATTCCAAAATGGACCGCGGTCAATCTTGAGATTGACCTGATTCCAAAAGTTACCAACATGATGCAAAATATGGCTTGGCACCACTTTAAAAGGGCGGAGGGTGATTTTAGCGGCGGATCAATAATTGTTTGGTTTTCTGCTTGATGTTAAGTTAAGTGAATCTCTTCTAAAATTGTGTTCTGCTTTAAGGTAGTCTAATACTGAATCACTCTGTATTGCATTTGTCCAAACAAAACAGTGATTGTTCGCTCAACCTTGGGGTAGCTTACCACTAAATATTCATGAACCGCCTCTATGGGGGAGAAGCTTCAGTCAATAAGAGAATGGTTAGAATGGACACCATTCGTGAGGTAACTAATGTCAACAACAGTTAAATAAAATAACAGACCTAGATGAAAACTATTAGATGGCAACATTGATCTTTTTTTTGCTGTAAACCACTAAAGTATCGGATAGTTTTATTTCTTTACCCAGTTCTAAAATGACGGGCCAAATTTACTGCATGCGCTGGGGTTACGTGTTCTAGTTAGAATAGCGGCCTCCAAAGCAGGGAAACATGTGCCTTTTTTAGCTCACCTGAGCACGAAGTGCTCAGGGTGAGCTTTTGGGATACCCTGATGTCCGTCGTACGTCCGTCCGGACGTCCGTCAACTTTTGCTTGTGTACACTCTAGCAGGCACAGTTTCGATCCAATCTTTATGAAACTTTGTCAGAATGTTTATCTCAATAAACTCTAGGCCGAGTTCGAAACTGGGTCATGTCGGGTCAAAAACTAGGTCACTAGGTCAAATCTTAGAAAAACCTTGTGTACGCTCTAGAGGGCACAGTTTTCATCCAAAGTTCATGAAACTTTGTCAGAATGTTTATCCTCATAGTATCTAGGACAAGTTCGAAACTGGGTCACGTCGGGTCAAAAACTAGGTCACTAGGTCAAATCATAGAAAAACCTTGTGTACGCTCTAGAGGACACAGTTTTGATCCAATCTTTATGAAACTTTGTCAGAATGTTTATCTCAATAAACTCTAGGCCAAGTTCGAAACTGGGTCATGTCGGGTCAAAAACTAGGTCACTAGGTCAAATCTTAGAAAAAACTTGTGTACGCTCTAGAGGACACAGTTTTGATCCAATCTTTATGAAACTTTGTCAGAATGTTTATCTCCATAAAATCTAGGCCAAGTTTGAAACTGGGTCATGTCGGGTCAAAAACTAGGTCACTAGGTCAAATCTTAGAAAAACCTTGTGTACGCTCTAGAAGGCACAGTTTTCATCCAAAGTTCATGAAACTTTGTCAGAATGTTTATCCTCATAGTATCTAGGACAAGTTTGAAACTGGGTTACGTCGGGTCAAAAACTAGGTCACTAGGTCAAATCATAGGAAAACCTTGTGTACGATCTAGAGGACACAGTTTTGATCCAATCTTTATGAAACTTTGTCAGATTGTTTATCTCCATAAAATCTAGGCCAAGTTCGAAACTGGGTCATGTCGGGTCAAAAACTAGGTCACTAGGTCAAATCTTAGAAAAACCTTGTGTACGCTCTAGAGGGCACAGTTTTCATCCAAAGTTCATGGAACTTTGTCAGAATGTTTATCCTCATAGTATCTAGGACAAGTTCGAAACTGGGTCACGTCGGGTCTAAAAGTAGGTCACTAGGTCAAATCATAGAAAAACCTTGTGTACGCTCTAGAGGACACAGTTTTGATCCAATCATTATGAAACTTTGTCAGAATGTTTATCTTCATAAACTCTAGGCCAAGTTCGAAACTGGGTCATGTCGGGTCAAAAACAAGGTCACTAGGTCAAATCTTAGAAAAACCTTGTGTACGCTCTAGAAGGCACAGTTTTGATCGAAAATTCATGAAACTTAATCAGAAAGTTTTGGCTTATTATATCTAGAATAAGTTTGAAACTGGGTCATGTCGGGTCAAAAACTAGGTCACTAGGTCAAATCATATAAAAAACCTTGTGTATGCTCTAGAGGACACAGTTTTGATCCAATCTTTATGAAACATTGTCAGAATGTTTATCTCTATAAACTCTAGGCCAAGTTTGAAACTGGGTCTTGTTGGGTCAAAAACTAGGTCACTAGGTCAAATCATAGAAAAGCCTTGTGTACGCTCTAGAAGGCACAGTTTTGATCCAAAGTTCATGAAACTTTGTCAGAATGTTTATCCTCATAATATGTAGGACAGGTTTGAAACTGGGTCATGTCGGGTCAAAAACTAGGTCACAAGGTGAAATCATAGAAAAACCTTGTGTACGCTCTAGAGGACACAGTTTTGATCTAATCTTTATGAAACTTTGTTAGAATGTTTACTTCCATAAACTCTTGGCCAAGTTTGAAAGTAGGTCATGTCGGGTCAAAAACAAGGTCACTAGGTCAGATCATAGGAAAACCTTGCGTACGCTCTAGAGGACACAGTTTTGATCCAAAGTTCATGCAACTTTGTCAGAATGTTTATCCTCATAATATGTAGGATAAGTTTGAAACTGGGTCATGTCGGGTCAAAAACTTGGTCACTAGGTCAAATCTTAGAAAACTTTGTTTACGCTCTAGAAGGCACAGTTTTCATCCAAAGTTCATGAAACTTTGTCAGAATGTTTATCCTCATAATATCTAGAACAAGTTCGAAACTGGGTCACGTCGGGTAAAAAACTAGGTCACTAGGTCAAATCATAGAAAAACCTTGTGTACCCTCTAGAGGACACAGTTTTGATCCAATTTTTATGAAACATTGTCAGAATGTTTATCTCTATTAACTCTAGGCCAAGTTCGAAACTGGGTCATGTCGAGTCATAAACTAGGTCACTAGGTCAAATCTTAGAAAAACCTTGTGTACGCTCTAGAAGGCACAGTTTTGATTCAAAGTTCATGAAACTTTGTGCGAAAGTTTATCCTCATAAAATGTAGGACAGGTTTGAAACTGGGTCATGTCGGGTTGAAAACTAGGTCACTAGGTCAAATCTTAGAAAAACCTTGTTTACGCTCTAGAGGACACAGTTTTGATCCAATCTTTTGAAACTTTGTCAGAATGTTTATCTTCATAAACTCTCTGCCAAGTTTGAAAGTAGGTCATGTCGTGTAAAAACTAGGTTACTAGGTCAAATCTTAGAAAAACGTTGTGTAAGCACTAGAAGGCAAAGGTTTGATCCAATCTTCATGAAACTATGTCAAAATGTTTATTGTCCATATATCTAAGCCCCCTATGAAACTGAGTCACGTCGGCTCAAGGTCAAATCTTAGAAAAACTTTGTGTACACCCTAGAGGGCACAGTTTTGATCCAATCTTCATGAAACTCTATCAGAATGTTTATCTTAATGAAATCTAGGTAAAGTTTGAAACTGGGTCTTGTCAGGTCAAAAACTTGGTCACTAGGTCAAAAATAAGAACGACCTTGTATACGCTCCAGAGGGCACAGTTTTGATCCAATCTCAATGAAACTGTGTCAGAATGTTTATTCTTACAATATCCAGGCCAAGTTTGAAACTGGGTCATGTCGGGTCAAAAACTAGGTCAAATGTTAGTATGGTAAAAACTCTTATAAATCTTCACCAGAGCCAGTGAACTGATTAATGCTCAGGTGAGCAATTCAGGGCCACCATGGCCCTCTTGTTTCTTTAAACCATCGGCTTGAGTCGTTCTTCAAAATGCGGTATTAGTTTCTAGTTTTCTAGTGACTAGCTTAAACGTTATTTCTGTTGCCTATGTTAAATAATTGTGGTAAGCTACCTAAACAGATGACACTAACTACCGTAAGGCTCCCAAGCTTTTGGGCAGATAGGTTTGAACAATAGTGGGAACTGAGATCAGACTGCTCCTTAGGAACCTTTCTGATTTGCCATTCCGTCTGCACATTTTTGGTGGCCTTACTTCATGGTAGAATCGAAATAATAGGGGAATAAATAGTAAGGCAAAGGCCTGCTTTGGTTGCAGCAGGTGCGGAATGGGGGTTGTCTGTTTATTTGGGTTTCTCAGATTTTGGGGTATTTTTTTAACTTTAACATTGTTTGCAAGGAGACGAAATGGTGAAAATTTTGTATTTTGTCTTATTCTGTAACATAAAATGTTAGCTTTTCTGAAATAATATGCACGAGCATGCCCCATCGATCAAATATATTTTTCGTGATTTTTTTTCACACGAAATAAGATTTTCTTGCATTTCTAAAAAAAATAAAAAAAAAATACTTAAAATCAAGATAAGTGCATTGGTTTTTTACCGGTTTGTTTTAAATATCCTATATCATAGATTGTATGAATTGCAGAAATGAAAGTGCATCCATATGCTATGAATTTAAATAGAAACTGTGTAAAAAAAAGTATGCAGTAATACAAAATTTTGATTTTTTGTTTCGGAAAACGAAACGGTAAAACTATTTTTTTTCCTATCAAAATGTCCTATCAAAATGTTTTATAGCCTGTGGGTTATTAGACTGGTAAAGTGGTTTGAATGCCCCGCCAATATTCTTATTTAGTATCCAATAAACTACCTTTAGTCAGTAAACATACTGTAAATGCTCGTCATCCTGCATATTCGCTCAGACTTAACAGAATCTTCGCCCTTCTTTCTGTAGATGTTTTGTAATCTTAATATTGTTCATGCAAACAGGGAAGCTTTGGATTAATACATGTACGTGTGGATGGGCTTGGTGATCTGAGTCTTCTCTTTTCTCACATGCTATAGGTAACATTCTCCTGCTACTTCAAATTCATAAAAAAACTACCGAAGACGAGAAAGGAAATATGGATATTTATCATGTAGCAATATAAAAAAAACTTGCATGTTTGCAATGAAGGACGTCCTAACTGAGATCATTCATTTCCTTATGATGAACTAGTACACTTTCAAGGGGATGGGATGGGATGGAGGTCGGGAAAAATTATGCACATTTTTTTCTTCATTTTGGTCCCTTTTCTCAGAGATGATCACCTCTTAAAGGATAGAGTTTGCCCGAGAAGCAAACCCTTTCTTTTAACTGGTGATCCTATTGGACGGGGCAGAACTTTGTTGCCCTTGAAGCAAACAGGAAGTCACAAAAAGTGTTCTCCTTTGCAAAGAGGCCAGAAAAACATGAAGGAGTGCCCACACAACTTTTAAAAGTTGACAACTCGACAATCACGTGAAAGCAAACAAAAAGGTCTGTATGAGTACTAGTATACATGTGAACTTGAAATAATAGGTCCTTTTCAACTTTTCATTCATATCAGGACGGCGGGAGGGTGATAATGATAGCCTTTGCGCAACGGAACGCCGTTTATGATTTTGGAAAGGGCTCGCTTTGAATCCGGACAATTAGCTTTGCAAGTCAGCTCGTCACTGAGTTACCGGGGCTCAAGTTACAAAAAAGATGCTAATGACAGCAACAGACTGCAAATGCACGGTGCCAAAATGATTTGGCTGCCATAGTTATAAAAACATATGAGCCGCGACATGAGAAAACCAACAAAGTGGTTGTGTGCCCAGCGCTGACTCTGATCAGCCTGGGCATCCGCCCAGTCTGACCAGACTCTCGCTTTGCGCTTAAAGGGTAGCTAAGGGTCTAAGCTACCTCCATGCGGACAGCGAAGATTCTGATCAGACTGGGCGGATGCCCAGGCTGATCTGAGTCTGCGCTGGGCGCACAACCACATTGTTGGTTTTCTCGCGTCGCGGCTCATATACTAGAGCAGTAGATTCTGCATTTCAGAAGAAGTTTTTGTATTGCTGGTTGGCTATTAGGCGTTTTACGACTCTTTGAGACAATATTTCAGTCTGCGTGGAGCGTTTCTCATAGAAAGATGGAGGCAGGCCCATGATGGTATAGGCGAGAGAGAGAAACAGCAACATTATTCCGCACCTACTGCAAGCAAAACAGACTCTTGTTCTTCAATTTATGTCCGTGTAAATCAGCCTCCTAAAAGCCACAAGAAACAAAATAAAGTACATGTATCTAGGTTTATTTAGTTTGTTCAGCAAGCGAAATTATATGTCTTTATCATATGACGTCGCATCTGAGAGTGTAATAAAGCCATGCATTAAAAACGATAATCCACTAGTGGATTAGATAATGCAAATTAGGCCGTAACGTTATACGTTGACGTCCATTAAAACGTCGTGTTTTCTAATGGCAAAATCGTGTCGTTTTAGTGCAAATTTTGCTAAAAATACGATTTTAATGTCATATGATAAATAGAATCTTGCACTCGTTGGAATAAACTCGTTGGGAAAAACCGATAAGATGCTCGGCAAAGCCTCGCATCTTACCTTTTTCCCCAACTCGTTTAATAAATTCAATTATACATGAGCACTCATGTAAGATCCTCTATATATGTACATCTCCCAGTTATTAACGCCATTTGTACAAAGAGAGACAACTACTCTGATATCCTGTTTGCTACGCCGGACAGAAGAGCTCTTTCTAAATGCAGTCCACTCTTCAAGATTAAAAGTTGATCACCCACTGAGAAGAATTTGTTTCCTCCACTGAAAGTAATCTCATTCACCATAATGTGCTACACTGCCACGGCCTCTAGCACCAACATTAGGCACAACATTACTGGCCACGCTCTCTGGCATCGGTTTTTAGCAGATCTTTAATGAACACGCCCACAAGCTTCGGTTTTTGGCAAAACTTTATTTTCAGAATAACGTCAAACGTTAAGTGACCGTAAGGGTGAAGAATGGAAAGATTACTATACGCCTGCCACTCACATATATATGAGCCGCGTGATGACAAAACAAACAAAATGGCAGGTGCACCCAGCGAAGACTCACATCAGTTTGGGCATCCGCTGGATGATCTAAGTTTGAGTCTTGGCTGGCGCACGTGTCATTTTGATTGCTTTGTCATGTCACTTAAGGTGTACAGCTACACCTACATATTTTTAAACCGTTATCCAAAGAAGAACAGTTTCTATGACATCCTGTTTCCTTCCATCAGCGATGAGGCGACTCCGAAATGGGTCTATTCTTAACGGAAAGAATTTGCTCCTAGGGGAGTAAATTCTTTCCTATAAGAGTTGACCCCCTTAGACACGGAGGACAAAGTGTAAATGACAGAGTTGCTACCCCTGAATTTGTGCCCATTCGAAAATCAGTCAAACCTCAGTTCAAAATTGAGTTTGAGTACTGAAACAAAGCAGATTCTGACAACATCATAGTAATGAGCAGATAACTTCATAGAATAGCCAGTATGTAGCTGGCATCCAGAAAAAAAAAACGCGTAATGGTGAAGACACTTTTTGCAAGACATCTGTAGAAAAAACTAATAAAAAAGACCTTATTTTACCTCATTTCAACATAGTGCAAAAAAAAAAACACGTACACGTATTCATACGCAACTACATACACGAACACTCACGCACACACACAAACACACACACACACATAAAACATGCACAAATCACATGCAGTGTTACTGAAATAAAAAAATTTTTATCCAAATAATATCTTCTTTTTCTAATTGGTTCATAGTCAAGCAGCCCAATAATGATTTTGCTTTAAAATCCCAAGTAACGTGTGTTCAAACAAGAGCTATAGTGGAATGAATCTGGTGTCACAATACAGGTTTAGATCGGTTTCCCGTGTTGGTCTTTACCGTTGAAGAAGAAAATAAATACTATAGCTGAAAAGAGAAAGAAATAATTGATCCGCGACATGAGAAAACCAACAGTGTGGTTGTGCGCCCAACGCAGACTCAGATCAGCCAGGACATCCACCCAGTCCGATCAGACTCTTTGCTCAGTGCCTAAAGGATTGCTAAGAGTCTAAGCTACCTCCATGCGGACAGCGAAGACACTTCAGACTGGGCGAATGCCATGGCTCATCTGAGTCTTCGCTGGGCGCACAACCACTTTGTTGGTTTTCTCGTGTCGCGGCTCAATTATTAATTTGGACATGTTATGCAAAAAGGTTGCTTTACTTATCTGCAGACTCAAACTAGTCTGTTAATCTGTGGAGTCTAGATATCTGTGTGGATGTAATTGTCTGAGTGTTTGGTGTTTGCAAAAGGTGTTTTACTTATCTGCAAACAGCAAATTTTAAAGCCCAAACTAGTCTGTGAAGCTGTGCAGTCAAGATGTAGATTTCAGGCTGAGATTTCAGACTGCATAGAAACACATGCTGGTCTTAATGTGTGTAGTTCTCAGAGGCGAAAATCACCCACCCTTTTTTCATGTTACAGCTCACATTTTGATTAGTCAAGACATAAACGTTTAAGCGTTACGATCATTTAAGGAAGCGCGAGAAAGCACCAGTGCAAGAATGCATCACCGCTTACCTAAGTCCGGTGCAATCATACACTCACCTGAATGTCTTTTTAAATTCTTATGCTTCTCTAAATGACCTCTTGAAGACCGGTGAAATTTTATATCTGTCTAAATGACCATCGCATTCTTACCCTAATAACGATAATTTTTTTTAAAGACCGGTGCTTTCTGACTCTTCTCTAAATGACCTTTTTAAAGACTGGTGCAGTCTTACGCTTACTTAATGATCAATCAAACGACCAAGGCAGTCTAATGCTTACATAAGTGCCCTTTTTAAAGACCGGTTCTTTCTTACTTTTACAAAACAAAAAACATTTCTATAATAGCATACCTAAATGAAAAGTTTAAATTATAGAAGAAACGAATACCGACAAAAGGAAGTAGAACATTGTTAGACATAGATTTATTTGCCTACTTTGGTCTACTTACTGATGTTCAGATGATATCCTGCATTGCATGTAAATCCTCATATTTCATAATAAGTGAGCCGCGACACGAGAAAATCAACAAAATGCTTGTGCGCCCAGCGCAGACACAAATCAGCCTCGACATCCGCCCAGTCTGATCAGAGTCTTCGCTAAGCCCTTATAGGGTAGCTAAGGGTCTAAGCTATCGCCATGCGGACAGCGAAGACTCTGATCAGAATGGGCGGATGCCCAGGCTGATCTTAGTCTCCGCTGGGCGCACAACCACTTTGTTGGTTTTCTCGTGTCGCGGCTCATATATACTACTCAAAAGAAGTTTTGCATCACCATATATTTTCCCACAGACTTAAAGCTAAATAAACTTATTTCCAAAAGGTATACAAGAAAGACATGCCTCTGTTTTGCTTTACGATTTCTGTAACTCACACACTTATGTCTCTGTAAACACCTGACAAAATTGAGGACAGAACTGACCCCCGTCGGGGTAGATAAACGTTTCTAACGGACAAGTGGTATTGGCTCTTCACATACCATATGGAAATTCATCCTAAATTGGGCTTTGACTCTTTAAAATACTATATCTACAATGAAGGATGGAACTGAAGCCCAATTTCTCACGTTTACATACCGAAACAGTGCTACTTAGGTCAGAAAGCCAAACCAGGCAAGACCTTAAGAACTTGTTTGGAGACTAGAGAACTCAAGAAAACCAGATACATGTATGGCAGGCACATTTCAAGCAACAGTATGTTGGAAATTTTCACCATTCATCGGTCAGAGGGATGATGTTTTTGACATAGATACCATGATAAATACCTACAAAACAGCAGTGACTGACACAGCCAGTGGGGTTCTTGGGAAGGAACGTCGCAGGAAAAAAAATCCCTGGGTCACCAGAGATGTTTCTGACCTCTGATTAGAGGGGTATTTGAAGAATCAATATGAAGCAGAAGCGAAATAATATAGTGAAGCTAGAGAGAGGGTGAAGGTTAGGGCCCAGTAAAACCGGTTTAAACCCCCCAGTAGTTATTACTGACCGTCCCAAGGCGGTACTTTCGTTGTGGTTGCATTTGTTTTATGTTCGGTGCTGTTAAGTTTATTGTGTTTTCATTTTAACCCTTCTATAATAAAAATATAAAATAGGTAAAAATAGTTGTTAAATGTTTTTCGTATAACTTGCTTAGTCTGTTGTAACCCTTCTGTTGGTCTAAATTATTTAGTTCAGTAAAAATAGTTGAGTTGGCACCTATTTGGGAAAGAGCTGCTGACTTGGCTTATCACTTGTAATTTATTGTTTGTTGGGCTGTCTTTGTCAATCTTTCCCTTTGATGTTGGGGATAGGGTTTGGGATCTGCTTCAGTCAGTTCCTGAAGTGTAGTTACTCTTTAAATTAGAAGACCCCGAAGAAAGCAAAGAAGAACTAGATAAGTACTCAGTGACCGGATATCGAAACTTACCTAAAAACAGCAAGAGAGCATATCAGCTGATGAAGGACCTAACTTCAGAGAAACATGGTAGATCCACCAGTATGCAGAACACGTTTGGGAAATATCTGACGGAGGAACAAGATATTCTAAGCAGATGGACAGAATGATATTGCTCAGAGCCATACAACCATGAGAGTTATGGTGACGATGCACTTCTGGACTGCATTAAGCACGCGGAAAAATATCTACAACTGATCTTTCATGAGGGAGTTGATGCTGTAGTGGCAGCACGGTAGAAGGGAAAGTCCGCTGTAGTTGATAATATGAGCCGCGACACGAGCAAACCAACAATGTGGTTGTGCGCCCAGCGCAGACTCAGATCAGCCTGGGCATCCGCCCAGTCTGATCAGAGTCTTCGCTGTCCGCATGAAGGCAGCATATTTATTTATTTAAGAGGGTTCACCTTTGGCTGCAGTAGTCAGTCTACCAGTTGGCCCTCTATAACAATACAATATTAAAAAAAAAATAAAAAAAAAAATACAACTTTTTACATATGTACACAGAAAGATATCAATATAAAAATGAGTTTGTGTATGCATATAAAACAAACTACAGCACAGGTTAAGATAAACAAGCCAGTGTCAACAGTATAGTATAAAGATACACATTAAGGTAGACGAATACTGAAAAGAAATATTGGCGGGGCATTCAAACCATTATATCGTCTAAATAACCCAAAGAGCTATAAAACATTTGGGTAAGAAAAAACAATTTTCACCGTTTTGTTTTCCTAAAAATCAATATTTTGTATTTCTACATACTTTTTTTAAACATTTTCCATTAAAATTCATATCTCAAGCACATGAACGCACTTTCATTTCAGCAAATCATATAATTCGTAATATAGGATATTTGAAACAAATTGATAACAAAAAAATTGCAGTTTTCTTGTTAGTAAGTATATTTTTACATTCTTTAAAAAAAGATGCAAGAAAATTGAATTTCATGAAAAACGTCATGAAAAATATGTTCAATCGATGGGGCATGCTTATGCATATTATTTTAGTAAAACTTACATCGTATGTTAAAGGATAAAACAAAAAAACAAAAAAAATTCACCGTTTCGTTTCCTAGAAAAACAATGTTTAAGTTCAAAATATCCCCAAAACAGACTGCCCAAATTCTGCACCTGCTGCACGCACAGCCGGTCCTTGTACTATTATTTATTTTCCTGCTATTTGGTTCTACCATAGAGTAATGTTGACAAAAATGCGCAGATGGAATGGAAATTGTGAAGATCTTGATCATTCTGGTTCCTAAGGAACAGTCTGATCTCGGTTTCCACTGTTTGTACAAACCTATGTGCCCGAAAACTTAGGATCTTTACGGTAGACATTGTTAGTGTGTATTATAACTGTATATACTCCACAGTTAATCGATTTGATGATGAACAATAACTCTGTTTTGTTTTTTAAACAAGTAAGAACAGAGTTGTTGCGTATTCGTCCACCTTAAAATATATGAAACCTATTGGCGTCTGGCAATAAAATAGCGCTAGGGAGTTAAACATTTATAGACCCTTAGCTACCATTTAAGTGCTTAGCGAAGACTCTGATCAGACTGGGCGAATTCCCAGTCTGATTTGAATCCGCGCTAGGCGCACGACCACTTTGTTGGTTTTCTCGTGTCGCGGCTCAATTATGATAAATGAGGATATGCAACACTGTTGTTTTCAAACTGGGTTGTGCTAAGTTCACTAAATTACTAGCGCTCGCCCATGACATTCAGCCACTGTCTGCTTTAGCAGATTTAACTGTCATAGATGAAAAATAAATAAATAAATAAAGAAAGAAATAATAAAGAAAGAAATAAATAAATAATAAAGAAAGAAAGAAAGAAACAAAGAAAGAAAACTATCGCACCCATATGTAATTTGATTGGACATTGTATTTCCGTTTGTTCTTAATAAATTATAATAAATAAACAAAGACGAAATTTGCAAAACCTCCGTACATATTATAGATATTTTACATCCTGTTACAAGAGAATACGAACTTAATCTATTCTGAACCTTCGCGTACCTGGAGTCTCAAATATCTTTTTTACCCACTTCTTTTGGTCCGATTTGTCAACAAATAAATTATTTTTGACGGAAAGCCGAGATACTGAAGTAGCCAGATTGAATTTTATCATAAATGACAGACGAAAATGTAAACACCTTATTTGCAGGTATGTTATCTGCCTACATGCAGAATTTCATACATTTTGGCTCCGACCTGATGTGGTATCCATTGCCAGTGCTTTATTTTCAATATGTGTTTCGTGTGGTTACTTATAATTTCTTATAGTGGTCTAAGTCTATTGCTATATATTATCTGTCATGGTAAAATATAGTTTGTTAACTCTTGCCGGGCCGCGTAGTGCAGTCGGTAGGGCACCTGACTCATAAGTCAGAAGTCCTGGGTTCCATACCCGGTCTGGCCATATACTTTCGTTTCTCCTTCCGCTGACTCAAGAAGTGCAGTTGTTAGTTACTGGCGAAAGTATGTGCACTTAGTACTGGTTAACCGCTTATGAGGTCTAAGCCTGCCCAGGAATAGTGTGGCTAGGTTAACTGACCGTCCCGACATGATCATAGCTGTTTACCGTGGACGTAAAGCAACAAATCAATCAATCAAATTGTTTTACCCTTGCTCTAGGTACCACTGATTGTCTATGTTTTGTGATGGTAGCACTTCCTAATTATCTTCATACTTCAACGGCTTCTTCCAGTGTGAGATCTGTCATTTCTCTTTCATCCCCAGTTCCTTTTGAGTGAAATCTTTGACACAGCTGGTGGTCACAGTCTTTGATGAAGTCATAGATGTTGAGACATTCGAATACCGGTTCTTGGCGTTCTACGTCTCTAATACAGTCATTGTGCCCGCCCCTTAGACAGAAATCTTGATACTTCAGACTGGATTGATTAAAATTACAGCTTTAACACTCGTGTTGAGATATTCTAAAGTTCTTCAACATGGCATATATCAAATAAGTCCTGCTCTTTGCAAGCAAATATTTTCGTTGGGATTTGTCTTTATATCTCTCCATCAATTCTCTATTTTAGCCACACAAAAAAGTGATCAAGGATGTGTTGTCTTTTCGACTTCGTCCTCCGAATCGCCAGATTCGTCAGAATAAAATCCATTAGATGGTCATAGCATTCCATACAAAGCTTAGGTATTGTTCTCCGAAGAACAGCTGCTTCTCGTCATATCAAAAGAACATACATGTAGATAACATCTTTTTTTTCTGTACATATCAATACCTGGGGCCGTATTTCATAAAACGACTTAAGTGGTTGCTATGCTGTTGCTAAGGCTAAATTCCTTTGAAGGAGATTTCCTACAACTATGAAATTTGCTCTGGAGGAACAGTCTTATAAAGACTGTTCCTCCAGACCAAATTTCATAGTTTAGGGAATCTCTTTTATAGATATTTAGCCTTAGCAACAGCATAGCAACGACTTAAGTGGCTTTATGAATACGGCCCCTGTTATCTCAAACTACTAGTATCTGAAAGTTAATTTTCTGGGACCAGAAAATTCTCTTTGAGATATCAGTAACTTCATATAAACTTCGACTTTAAGATACAAATTAGATGGGCGCATAATAATTGTATAAGAAGCTATACCAGGGATAATAAAAATACATTCGGCCTAGTATATTTCTGGTGAATCTGTGCCACCAGTAGTATATTACTATAGGGATCAAACATGGTTTTTCATGCATTAACGTTTGCCAGGTCCCGAGGGAGATGTTGGAAACCGAGGCCGAAGGCCGAGGTTTTCAACATCTCCCGAGGGACCTGGCAAATGTTAATGCATTGAAAACAAATGTTTGATCGCTGTTATTGCATAAATCAACGAATTATTAGTTAAAATTTGAGAAAAAAACTTGGCACTCTATTTTGTCACCGTTTAACAACCAACGCGCTGGTGCATCTGTTTACTAATATTCGTCTTCCGGGCCCGAGAGCATTCATACTTTTCAAAATGGCTGCCATCATCCTATTTTATCTCATTTCGGAAAAGTATCCAAGATGGTCGATGTAGTTGATGCAAAATAGATGGTAAATTAATCAACAAAAAGCAGATACCTTGAGCAATAATTTCCATGCAGAACAAGCCTGATCCATTCGTATACCATCCTGCAGTTCTTGATTACTGAAAGCTTAGGATGCATGTTTTCTTTAACACTTATTTACTCTCCATTTGGCATCGTAAGAATGAAAACAACATGGCTTTGAAATCCGTGTCGGTACTTTATGACGTAATAAGAGTACATGATGACGTCATAAGAAAACTTAGGTAGCACGCGACCAATTATTGTAAATTAATCGAAAAGGGAGAGGCAAGAGTGCATGGCGGTTTTTAGTGGCCCGGCACAAGCATAGCGAAAGTTCTGTCATCGTGTTTCAACAGCGCGAGAAAACCATTGTTGAAACACGGCTTTTCGCCTGTTGATGCACGGCTGTTAATACCTCTCGGCACTGCTTTTTATGCAATAATGACCGTTCAAAGGCGGTACTTCTGTTGTGTTTCTTTACAATTTCTCGTTCTTGTTGACCATGTCGGTACTCTCCTTTAGGGTCGTCAGGTAAATTCGGACAGCAGGTAAATTCGGACACTGACATTGTTACCTTTACATGGGTCGTTCATTTAATTGTGTCACTAATGGCCCACCACACTTTTTGGCTGTAAGGAGCACGTGGAAACTGCGGTGATTTCACGGGGAAGTGATTTTCTATAATAGGATGAAATTTCGGTCTAATCCGTTCAGTCTTTCAAACGTTATTGAAAGTTCAAGTTGGTTCTGTCATATACACTCAACCCTTACTGTATGCAAACTGAAAAACGAAACAAGCTTTGAAATTAGGGCCTACATCATCAGTTATTTTACGGAAATGACACGCTTAATTCCTTTGATCAAACAGCTAAAAATGTCTCCGTATGTTAAAGGTCGCGTTGGTCTGAATATTCCAGTTTCACAGATATATAGTGAGCTGTGTCAGATACATGGGGCATCTGTTGTCTCTAAAAGTCAGTTTTCAGGTGACATAAAAAATTTAAAGATGGTGAAACTGACCTGAAAGATGAGCCCTGCCCCGGCCAGCAAAGAAAAGCTGCTAGTCATTGCCAAAAGAATTAAAAGCGCGGCCAAAGTTTTGTATGCAGTATTTTTCAATTGCGATGGACCCATTGTTCAAATTACCTTACCAAATGGCAATACAATCACAGGTAAATTTTATAAGAATGGTGTGTTGTCAAAAGTAAAGGCACATTATGAAAAACGTAGACCTGCAATCGGTTTAAGAGGTCTGTGTCTTATCCATGACAACGCACCTGCCCACAAGTTTGTTCTTGTCCAAGACTTCTTGAAAGAGGAAAAGGTAGTTCAGCTCTCTCATCCACCTTATTCGCCAGACCTTAGTCCCTTCGACGTTTTCCTGTTTCCTTTAATAAAGAAAATCCTTTCTGGTCGTCGTTATGAACCTCGAAGTGTACTTGGTAGTGCAATTCACAGTGTCTTCAGGGTATACCTAACAAGGCCTACATCTCTGCCTTTACAGAATGGATTTCGAGACTTGAAAAGTGTGTTTCCGTCAAAGGAGAACACTTCGAAGGGTTGAAGTAAACGAAATGTGAATGGGATTAAAGACGCACCCTGTAGAACCCCAATGACAACATTAAATGAAAGCTTCGAAGCCCCCTCGTGTATGTTATTTGTTAAGAATTCTAATGCACTTACAAATATAACGCGACGTCTGATTGGATATCGTCAAAAATTTGCGACTGTCGCAAACCATTCGGAACTCCTCGGCCAATTCCGTGTGAATCAGACCTCGGGCGTATGTACGGCGGAGCAATATGCAGCAAAATCCAACATTTTGTTGTTCGGCCGAAAGTATACGCCGAATCCGTAGATCTCTAGGTCTACGAATAATTAATTCTCGACCTGCGACCTTTTTCAGCTGTTGCACGGACATTCATTTAATGCTTTGCTGTTGTTTAAACAAAATAGTCAATTATTAGTGACGAGACAGAAAATACATTTGCGTTTTATCATTTTATTATTTACTCGGTGCGACAGTGCGGCCATCTTTGTTTATATCGGTGTTCCTAACAACAGTCGTGTGACGTCAGTAGTCCCACGTCATACATCCGAGGTTGATTCACGGAATTGGCCGAGCGGTGTTCCGATTGTGTCGCAAACCCGGCGTCATTAAGTAACGTCGCTTCTCATTGGCTGACGTTTTGTTTTATGTTGCTGACGGCGCTTGAAATGGGTGCAAAATAGTCCATTGTGAAAGGTGAAATGTGGAAAAGTGCATTAGAATGGGGATAACTGTCTTGAAAATTGTCATTTGGGGTGGTCAGTCATCGGTTTTATGGTCGCAAATTGCGTTTTACGGCTCCGCTGGCGCGTCGCCGAAGAACGAAATTTCCGACCATAAAACCGACGATTTACCACCCAAATGACAATTTTCAAGACAGTTGTCCCATAATTAAAACTACAATAACTGGACAAACAGAAAAAGACGCAGCGCCTAAAATGTGCCTTGAGAACTTCTAAAACCATATAAAATTTGTAAAAGCCGAGAGTGGAGCTTCTACATCTACATCCTTTGTATTTGCTACTTCTTTCAGTGTCTTCCGTGGGTTGTACTTCGACATATTCACTTTTTCTGTGCATCTTCCTTTTTCGTTTCTATACAAATTAGTAGAACGATCAGACACTGAAAGTTACACAGCACCATTTGCGGAACCAACCACCCCTAACTATCTGTCTTTGCATATCAATGGTTTCAATATGGGTGTGTATGCATATTTCTCAATGTTTTCTGCCATTTTTTACAAAGAGAAATAAGTTTGTGACTTTCTGGATGACGCAGCCCTTCCAAAACCGTGTCTCAGGGCAAATTCTTTCCAAGGTATGCATGGATGAATGACTGGCGATTTAATTTCCTTTTCAAGAGTATTTCCGTCATATCAGGACGATGGATTGATGATAATTAAAGGCTGTGTGCAATGGCACTCCGTTTGAAAAGATTCTCGCCTCAAGCGGGGAACGAACCCGGGACCGCAAGATCAGCAGGCTAGCGCTGTCAGGTAAATGCCTTACTTAACACTAGAAATTTCCCTCTGGATTTCGTATTGTGCAAGCCATCTGTTAAACAAATTTGAGAAAACCTAACTGTAAATAGCCAAAAACTGTTAATATGGCTATTGACAGTTATCTATAATGATAGCCATTTTTTTACGTTATTTGGCTATTGAAAGTTAACTGCAAATAGCCATTTTAACGTTTTTTGGCTATTTACAGTTAACTGTAAATAGCCACTCCGTTCTTTTTACTCAATAATAATAATATTTATTTCATTTTTATCCCCCGACCGAAAGGTTCGGGGGATATAGCAATGAGCCTGGCTTCCGTCCGTCCGTCCGTCCGTCCGTCTGTCCGTCCGTCCGTCCGTCCGTCCGTAAACACTTTCTTGTCCGCTCTATATCTTGAATACCCTTTGAAATATTTTCATGATACTTCACAGTTATGTAGAACAGGTCATGACCATGTGTCGCGTACAAGAATGGTAACTCTTGCTATTGTACTTTTTGAATTATCTCCCCTTTGGTGTTTTTTGGCAGATTCGTGTCCGCTCTGTAACTTGAATACCCTTTGGAATATTTTCATGATACTTCACAGAAATGTAGAACAGGTCATGACGATGTGTCGCGAACAAGAATGACAACTCTTGCTTTCTTACTTTTTGAGTTATTTCCCCTTGATAGTTTTAAGTGTGATTTTTTTGGCAGATTCGTGTCCGCTCTATAACTTGAATACCTTTTGGAATATTTTCATGATACTTCACAGATATGTAGAACAGGTCATGACGATGTGTCACGAACAAGAAAGACAACTCCTGCTTTCTTACTTTTTGAGTTATTACCCCTTGATGGTTTTTGGTGTGATTTCGTGTCCGCTCTATAACTTGAATATCTTTTGGAATATTTTCACGATACTTCACAGATATGTAGAACATGTCATGACGATATGTTGGGAACAAGAATGACAACTCTTGCTTTCTTACTTTTGGAGTTATTTCCCTTTGATGATTTTAAGTGTCCGCTCCATAGCTTGAATACCTTTTGAAATATTTTCATGATACTTCACAGATATGCAGAACAGGTCATGACAATTTGTCTCATACATGAATGATAACTCTTGCTTTCAGACCTAGTGAATTATTTCCCTTTGGTAGTTTGAGCTGCTGTTTGAGTCTCTGCTCCATAACTGTATAACCCTGGCCAGTTCCAGAATTTGAATAACCTTGAACCTTTTAGAATATTGATGATCATGCTGTGATATCAGTGTTCCTAACTCTCTCTTACCCCTCCACATTCCCGTGCCCCCTCCCGCACCCCCCCCCCCCCCCCCCCCTTCCAAAAAAAAAAAAAAAAAATTTCCAGATTTGGATTCTTTGTCCAAATTCACTTACTAGAGAGCTCAAAATTAGGTTTGTAGGGCTTGTACTTTAGAAGTTATTCACACATTTTGAAAGTTGAATGTATCGTATGCTATGCATTTGTGTATATGGTGGCTGTTTGAGATATTACCTCTTTTTAGCAGTCAAGCATACTGTTTTAGTCTGAGTGTTAGATAATCATGCATCTGTTAACAGTTAATGTCAATCAGAAGCACAAAAGAACGACAATATATTACTAATACGTGTTTTGAAGTGCACCCTTTTTACCAAGGCCCATGGGGGTCTTCGGTCGGGGGATTTGCCATCTCCTCTGATGGCTATTTTTTGTTGTGCCACAATTTGTCCCCATCAGATACCCGCAGTCCTTGACACTTTCTAGCACTGGATGATATGGCAACATAAAGGGTATCAATGAATGTGTTCGTGTGTTCTGGCTTTGACTAGTATCGAAGCAAGTATTCTGTTCTCTGAAATCTAATTTTTCGCTTTTGAAAGCCCGTAAGTTTGTCAAAAATAATTTTTCTACGTTTTACAACACCTTCATGCATTTTAGTATATCTGCAAAATTTGTAAAGATTTTCAGATCGACCTATCATAAGGTGCGGGACGAGTGGATTACCTAGACTTACAAATAAAATGTGTTACTGGCAGACAAATGGAAAGACAGGGGTCAAACAATGTCGCCTGACTATCGTCACGGACGCACGAAGACAAAACATGTTTTTTCTTTAGCTGTAACAATATAGAAGTAAATTTAAAACGTAGGCCTATAACTAAAAAACTAACATACATAAACGGATGCTGTTTTTAAAGTATGATTCGCTAAATAATATTTAGCATCGCATATCAGACATTAATCAATTTCCTTTCATACCATGTCTTCCTGGTTATAATTTAGCACAAACGGTACCAATCACCTTATATCGGGGACAGATAGGCCTTAAGCAAATAGTGCAGACAAAGATCAGACTGCTCCCAAAGGAGCAGTCTGAGCTGTGTTTACACTGTTTGCCATCCCATCTTGCTCTTGGACGTATTATTGCATTGTAAAACCAAACTGTTCCATTTTTGAGGATAATTACTGGAATTATATTAGATGGTCTAATTTTTATAATTTTACGGTGTTTTAGAAATTATAAAAAAAAGTCTCCATAATTTAGGACAAGACGGGTGCAGGGAACTATGAAAATGTTTTCGTTTGCGTGTACTGGGAACACGGTGGGTGTTCTGCCCGATATATTATAGGACATAGGAAGTGATATTAAACTCGCGGTATGCAACAGTAATTGACTTGTGTTGAATGGACCTGAAATGGTATGGAACAGTACACTTCATACTGGCCGATGCAAAGCGGAGGATAAAGCTTCCTCAAGGCTTGACCATTCTGAGAAATGAGGCAACATTGAAAATGGCAGATTCGCTTCCCCGTAACGTGTACTCGTACACTACTAGTAGCAGTAAAAAAAAGGGCAATTATCAGGAATTAATACAATCAAAGCCCACATTCCGCTCTCAAAACCAATAGGGAAAGAAGCACATACACACAGAAAATGACACAAGTTTACGAAAGAAACGCTCAGTAAAGCGAATGAGCAGCTCTTTCCCGAACAGATGGTCATTCAGCTACCCCAATAACAGCATCAACATCTATTTTTACTTACTTTCTATATTAATTACAAAACAAAACAGAAGGCAGATTGGGCAGCAATACAGGTGACAAGTCCGCTAAATCTAACGACAACTGTTCATCATAAAACGCAGCTCAGAAAGTTGTTTATTTTACAGTCTTTCACAGTTGTTAGTTGTTTTGGTTTTGACGGTCTATATTGGGCCGTCTCCCAAAGAGAGGGAGAAAGAACAGAGAAATGATAGACGTGAATACAATGTCCAAACAACCCCATCCGCACCTACTGCAAGCACAGTAGGTCCTTGCCCTACTATTATCCAAATCAGTAGGACGGGGCACTGGAAGTTATACCCAGCGGCGAGCACCATCGCACCGCCCAACCACCTTCGCCCCCTCCCAGTCTTCCATAGTGTTCAACTTAAAGTCTCCATTGTCCTACCAGTGGCAAATAAGTCGAAACACAAATCATTATCAAAAGTGGTTCGACCGTCACGTTTGGCTATACAATGTGGCTTGATGTGCACATATAGTCATATAACCGGCAAAACCTAGAGGGAGCGTCTGTTTGAAAAATGACAAGTTGCTTCATTAAATACGACTTTCTTTGAACGATGCAATATTAACAAAATCTGGCAACGAAAAGGAACCAATGTCTGTACATTGTGATATTGAAAGCACGACATTTTAGTTTAAACATATTTTATTTTATAACATCACAATACCACATTTATTTACATAACATGAGAACATTTAAAGGATCAGAACGGAAGCTAAAGCTTATCGAGTTCTTATCCTAAAAGCACGACAATTTAGTTGCAAACTAAAATGGCCCACATCATTAAAAACAGTTTTTGTATACCTGAAGACAAGTTTTGTGACTTGCTCTTTGCTTGTCTGCACGACGAGGTCCTTCGGAAACGGGGACTAGACTTAAAACATTTTTGCATATTGAGGAAGCAAATTCTTTCTTTTTACGAGAAGCCCAAACGAAAAGGGTTGATGAAAAGTTTTCCTGTTCCTCCTAGAATGCGTTATATTTTGGAAATGAATGTCAGCCCCGGATCCAGGGGGTGGGCTTTGGGGCTTCAGCCCCGCCACCTGGGCCTGGTTAGATTAAAATACATGTCGTGACATCTCATTAGAATCGCCTCGATGAGGCGATTCTAATACGATATCACAGCATATATTTTAAGGCAAAAAGGCCATTATCAAAAATTCTCATCAAATTGATCACTTATTATGTCATGTCCTTCAAGTTCAAGTCCCCCCCCCTCCCGCCCCCCCCTCCCCTTTCCCACATACATCTCGGCACCTTCCAGCCCCACCAGTGATCCAGAGCCCCGCCAGTATGTGGTGGTCTGGATCCGGGCCTGTACGTTATACATGTATCCCAATAATATCAAGAAGGGGTTCAGATATCTTTAGTATACATTTAAAGCACTTTTTTGTTATTACCAATCTGGGATTTTCCGATGTCATTGACGCTATTGTTGAGGAAGAGCAGGAACTAGAAGCCCTAGTTGAAACTCTTGACAAAAACTGCAAAAAATATCAAGAGGTGGCCTTTGATCAGGGAGAAACTGATGGGTTACTTTTTCATTTCCATGTTTCTTTTGTGTAGTGGACCTTGAAAGCAGTTTTAAAACGGAGGCGTCAGAAGGTTATTGACCATCTTGTACAAGTACAACATAACTAACAGGGATGTTCACAGAAAGATACAGGCAGCTATTGAGGAATATGTTGTACTGCGGACCCTGGTCAAGAAACATAATCTAAGATGGTTTGGCTACAGCTCGAGGACTTCTGGTTTACATGTAGCAAACACAAGTGATTCTACAGGGCACGGTTAAAGTCTCCAGAGTCCTACCAGTAGTAAAATTCTTCGAATCAAAAATCCTTATAAAATTGGCACAGCCTTCAGAATTGATGATAATATGTCGGTTGGTGTGCTTTTTGTGGCATATAACTGGCAAAAAAGAAGGAATAAGGTCTTTTTAGAAAAACATAACAAGTCTCTCCGTAAAAATACGGTTTTCCTGTCTGGTTCCCCGTTGGGAACACAACAGCGAGATAAGAAAGGGGTCCTTTCCTTAAATTGTATTTTTATCAACTATTCAACGATTGTGCATTGTATTATTACCTCCTGTACCTTCTTTTGTTACCTCTCGTACCTTGTATTTTTACCATGTAATGAAACTTGAGAAATCGAAAGTAGGTCATATGACCTAGATTTTTTTCAAATCGTTTTTACTCAAGGACGTTTTAATTTTTCAGAGCCGGCCAATCTCGATCATATACAATGAAGAAACTGTAGTGACAAACTTGCAGCGATACTTCGCGATGGAATGTTTCATGCTAATAGAGCAATAGGGCCTTTAAAGGAAAAAGAGTAAGAGTAGAAAGAAGAGGTGAGAGGTCAATATTAAAAAGGTAGAGCTCCAGACAAGAAAGGGTAACAGGGATAATTTTCCTTATTTTTCCATTGAAACATACATTGTGGCCCCACATTAGAACCGTCTCAGCGAGACGGTTCCAATGAAGGGTCACTTTGTATGTTTTCATTGAGAAATAAGAAAAAATATTTCATGAATTATCCCTGTTAATCCACGTGGGGTCACTTGGTCTTTAAAGGGGTACAGATGTGCCGCTGGAACTCTGATAACCCACCCTATTCATGTATAACACAAATGCCAAAATATACACCTATTCATGTATTTTGTATCAGATTTGGACCCTATTCATGTATACTGCAGAAAAAGTGTTGTCTTTGTAAATGATATTTGTTTCTTTTTGATAACAAAAATCAGATAAGCTGGCTTTTATATACAGAGCTTGAATCACACCTATTCTTGTATATTAATCTGTAAAATCATACCTATTGATGTATCTGGATGTATCTGGCAGATCAAAAAAGTAGGGCTATTCCAGCGGCACATAAACACCCTGCTTTATAATGGAAGCGACACCCCCCCCCCCCCCCCCCCTGTGGTTACCCCTTCTTATATGGAGCTGTGAAAAGGTAGACAAGAATGGTCCAGGACTTAGTGAGGAGGAATTGTTGTAGTAATCTGTGGCACTCCAACGACCTTGCAAGGTTCTTGGATAGACTATACTAGAATTATAGAAGAGCATAGAACTTTCTATTCCAAGAAAGGTTTCATGTCCCACCAACACGGATGTCACTGAGATGAATTCAGTACCTCGTTTTTACGTTGCATCCTGTTTTAGTACTTTGAACCATTTGATCCCTGTCTTAAGAGAATGACTTGTACCATACTCAAAAAGAATACTCCGATGAGCTAGTTCATGCATACAGTCTTGTTTAAACGCTTCAATATTTACTGCAAAGATTTCAGTAGATCATACGACAATAATGTTGTAAATAGGGAAGGATCTGATAAGACGCTGGTGCGTTGCATGTTAATCTGTCTGTACTGTATACACAAGGTTGGAAGCCCTTTTCTATCCGCACGTCGCTTACAGTTCATGTGCGTATTAATAGCAAAGGCGGGGCATACAGTTCACGGGTGTGCAATTGCGATGTCATTCTAAAAGAGCATAGTATAAATACCCCGTGTGCGCAACCGCTTGCGCAAATTCTACGAATCTCTGACCTAGCGTCATGAAGGCAGTGCTTCTGTTTTGCCTGTTCGGTTTATTTGCTGCGTTGAAAGGTAACATTATATATTGCTTTATACAGTTAACGTCATTAATAATTTCTTTTTGTTATTTTAAATACAGGGGTAATAACCTACGCGTGTCGAAACTAATCATTCGAAGGCCATTTTGAAAAAAAAAAAGAAGAAAAGATTTTCCTTTAAAACATATAAGAGACAGGATTGTAACACAAGATTATACGGTGATAAGGTGCCTACATGTACATGGTCCATATATATTTATATATATATAGTAAAAACAATAAGTCCGATATAGCCAAATAACACAATTATTAATTAACTTCTACCGCGGTTTCACTGTTTTACAGATTTTCAAGAAGACATTATATATAATAAAGTACAAGAGCTACTGGTTAGCAAAAAGTCAAAAATTTAATTTCCATGTGGGAATGGATTAGCTCTTGTACTTCATTTTCAATTTACAGTGTCGTCTCACAGTATACGTTGCTGACGTCTTATTTTCAACGAGAACTGAGAATAACTTTGGTCCATATTTCGCTGTATATGGCAGTAATTTAGCTCACAGACTACTGCGAAATATCATTAAGGCAACATTGTGCAGCATACGCATAAAGATCGACACGCCCTCATGGCGTAACTCCGAGGTCATCCCCAGCAGGTACATGACGTTGAAATGACGTCGCACCGACGTCGATGCGACGTGGAGGATGTCGCATTGACGTCAGTATGACGTCATTTCGACGTCATGTGCCTCCTGGGTAAATATCAAGTTAGCACAACTTTACAGCAATTTTTTTTCAGCATATAGCGAACGGACATGCCTGCCGAGTAGGACTTACTTAATAGGTATAATAATTAAGATTTTCAAGTTCTGATAAGTTTTAACTTTCCTTGAACAAATGAGTATGCAAACAAGTATACAAGTATAAGCTGTTTGGCGGTGGGGGGCGGGGGCTGCAACTTAGAGGTTATTTTTCAGCCATTTCTAAAATTGCATCAATCGATATGGCATTTTATATTCTTTGCAAAAGAGCGATAGGATAAAATAATTCGCTGTGAAGTAGTTGTGGTTGTGTTAGAAATAATTGAAAATATTGGCACAGACATGTATGAGCAAACAGTGCAGACCCTGATCAGACTGCTCCTGCAGAAGGAGCAGTCACTGTTCGGCATTCCATCTGCATTTTTAAGCATAACTGCACTGGAAAGCCAAACTGTGCAATTTTAGGAGTAGTTAACCCTAAAAATGCAGACGACAAAATTTACGTCTGCTCAATTTCACAAAAGTCTCGTCCAAGCGATATCATATTGAGAATTCGAACACTAGAGGACAAACAGTGTAGATTTAGATGAGGTGGCTCTCATCTGGATCTACACTGTTTGCCAATTCAACAATTTTTTTTTTTTTGGCGCTTTAAGGTTAAGGTGTCCCGATTCTTAGCATCTTTACGATAATATTTACATTTTTGGTGTATTTACTGAAAAGCCCTATAGTAAACCATTGGAACGTAATGTAGTTTACATTCCAATAATTACATTGCGACACACGACGTCAATGACGTAAAAATAAACAATTGCGCTCTACAACATGATTGGACGTCAGCAACGTCATGACGTCATGCATGCCGTTCTGCTGTTAGTAAAAAAAAAACTGCGTGTACATGTTTTACTGCTTCAATTTTAGCGCTTATATAAGATTTTTTCATGAAAAATTTGATTGCAACGGATGTAAATATAAGCAATGAACTTAATTTTTCTGATGTTTATCGAAGTGTAAACTACATTGGGTCACTAGCAAAGTTTACATGAACCCCTTCGGGGTTCATTTACTTTGCACGTGACCCAATGTAGTTTACACTTCGATTTTCGGGGTTCATTTACTTTGCTAGTGACCCAATATAGTTTACACTTCGATAAACCTCAGAAAAATGAAATTCATTCCTTAACTATCCCTGTCAGAGTACCCACATACACTGAAATTTCTAATTGGTCACTTTTTCAATAGAATTAAGCCTTATGGAACTTAAGATAATCCTGACTTCAAATTGGGAAGAATAAATGCACATACATGTATTTACCTGTATTTTACAAACGGCACAATCATTTATGCATTTGTAAAAGGATTCACTACAATTTGAGGCTCCTATTAATATTTACACAAACATTCAAAGGGAAGTAATTTGAATACTTAAATATTAAAATTAATACAGATAAACGTTTTATGATTACTGAGTACAAATTTTGTGTTTTGATGATAGGAAACTTTATTTACTTCTGAAATGCCTTGATCTTGTGGCAGCTCGATGCGGTTTTAATGCGGTTTCTAAACATATCATGTTTTACAAAGAAAGGGCTATAACTCTGTTATTACAATAAAGATATTATTACAACATTCAATTTTAGTAGGTCGATAATAGCCCAATATATTGATTATAACAATTTTCAAAAATATTGTATAAAAGTTGTATGTCTGCAAAGTAGAAAACTGACCAATTAGAAATTTTGCTGAGTGTATGTCATGCAAATGTTCTGTCCTTTACAGCCTCAGAAGAGTACAGCTGTATACATTGGTACACGAATTGGATGGCATTTTATACAGGGTGGAGACTTGACGAGAACAGTTATCATGATTGTGATGCAAATTTCAAAGGGGGACAGTGTGTTGCCTTATTAAAGTGTAGGTGTAGTATGCCTCACACTGGTTGCTGGCAGGCAAGTCGCAAGGTGAGCTCATTTAAATCGCAGTGTAGGGTGATATATAACTTGTGAAAGTACGTCCTTTCAAACGTATTTCAGTCATATTAGGACAATGGGAGGGTGGTACTGAATGGCTGTGTGCATTGGAAGACCGTTTATGGTTGAAAAGATGTCCGCCTCCAGCGGGAATCCAAACCTGGGCCGAGAGACCAGCGCTTAACCCACTGAGTTAACGGGAATCTTTCTGAGTATGGGATCGATGAGATTTTGTATTGCAGTTCCTTCTCACATGTCTCAGTAACCTGAAGCGTACGTTAATCGGGATTTAAATTGATGTTAAAATTTAGATTCTTAAGCTAATCAAATTCGCTTCTGAAGCAAAAAAAAAAAAAAAAAAAAAACTAGGAAGAAGATATGTAAAGGGTATTTTACGAGGATACGCTTCTTTGTTGGTCGTGGTTACAGACATCAACGTGCGTAAATAATACGAGGTTTTTATCGCTAACAACATATAAAAACAATTGCGACCATTTGCAATCGAAAACGTTGTTTCTAACTAGAAAAGAGCCCGCGCAAGCGCGGAAATATTTAATGATGGTCAAGTTTATATAAAAAAAGCGAGTTTTAATTTTTCAATGTAAATGGCCTTAGGCCCAGGTGAAGATATGACCTTTACCATGAATACTCATTAAAGCTTCATTTACCTAATTAGTTGTCTGCATCTACAAACT
Source organism: Ctena decussata (assembly GCA_963989385.1). Classification (NCBI taxonomy): domain Eukaryota; kingdom Metazoa; phylum Mollusca; class Bivalvia; order Lucinida; family Lucinidae; genus Ctena; species Ctena decussata. The sequence continues at coordinate 3,333,384 of OZ022502.1, read as the reverse complement.
TTCAGGTAGCAGACTGCATTGTTTCTAAAAAAAATCAACTTTTTTTAACTTTTTCCTATAGAAAAACCTAAGTGACTCAAAAGTTGACCTTGCCGTAAAACAGATCAAGGTCATCCCAGGGTCATCATTTATATAAATTTTGTTGAGCTTTTGAGTCCTTGATGCGACATGCTAAGTTTCAAGATCATAGGATTTGTGGTTCTGGGGGAGAATTGGTTGATTTGATGCTTAACGTCCACGGTAAACAGCTAAGGTCATGTCGGGACGGTCAGTTAACCTAACCACACTATTCCTGGGCAGGCTTAGACCTCCTAAGCGGTTAACCAGTACTAAGTGCACATACTTTCGCCAGTAACTGACAACTGCCCTTCTTGAATCAGCGGAAGGAGAAACAAAAGTATGTGGCCAGACCGGGTTTCGAACCCAGGACCTCTGACTTATGAGTCAGGTGCCCTACCGATTGCGCTACGCGGCCCGGCGTAGTTCTGGGGGAGAAGATTTTTGAAAATTTTTACCATAATAAATGTTTGCCATCTTGGTTATGTGACCTGTCCCCAGGGCCTGGGTATTTTTTTTTCTGGAAAAATTGGGTCCTGGAACGTTTTAGGGGTAAATATTCAAACCCTCTGAAGACTAAAGGCTTATTTAGCTCCGTTGAATCATTGAAATTGATTTGTCTGCTTCGCTGGAAAAATGCCCTTTCTTACCTGGCGCATGTGTGTTAACCTTAGACATTTTTAATTTTTGTCTTTTCGAAAGTTCAGTTCAGTTTAAATTCTCCTAACGACGTTCCCCAAGTGGCTCAGCGGTACGTAACCATAGCCGCACACACTTGGCGCCGTGTGTCCGTCCAACTTTTCGAAAGACCATGTGCGTTGAGCTTTATTCTTCAATGGGCGAGTTCGATTGGCTACTCGTATTGACCATCGTTCTGGAAGAAAATGGGTCGTTTCGAGCCAGGGCCGCCGGGACTATGACCATTTAGTTCTTCATCCGTTTACACATATGAGCAAAAATACAAAAATAAATCGTTATTTATGGGGAATGACATACGTTCATGGGTCGGATTTTTGGATTAGAAGCTGCTAAATTTGGACTTGCTAAGCAGCGCGCCGATATAACGACGCAGAACCGAAACGACCGGATTAATTTAAAACGTGTATTCGAGTACACGATAATTTCACTCGAACGCACCCATTGTTGACATCGAAGTTTCTAGAAAAATACTTGGGAGAATTTAAAATGAAAGACGAATTTAATTCCCAAATTCTTTAAATCTACGTGAAACTAAAACACACGCTAACCGAAATTATCAATGATAGCAATATGCGAAAGAACCAGTGTAGAAATTACGCTTGAAAATGCCACCAATTTTGCAGTTTATGCGTTACTTCGTTTATTTAGTATTATAGATGCTGTTTGATCCACGCTCGTCGACTGCATTCATGAGCGTTTTTGATTGCCGTCTACCCGGTGTGATATTGCCATGTTGTTTTTCCATGTTTGAAAAGACACAGAACTTTTATAAATTCCTCTTTTTTTGCCTTCGAAACGCAGCCCTTTCAAGCTTTAGTAGAATATTATACAATTATTTGTTGAGGTGAATATGCAGTTTTATTGACCTGCAAACATCGTATTGACCTCCGCTTCGCGTCGGTCAATGTTATATTTGCAGGTCAATAAAACTGCATACTCATCGAAATAAGGTCAACAATTGTTTTATTATATGATAATTCAAAATTCAGTTTCTTTAGATATTTATGGTGGTACTACATGGTATTATCTCGCGACGTTACGCCATTAACATTAACGTAAATCAGACGTTACGTCACGAAAATACAATGACGTCAGCGTAGAAGTAATATTCACTGACAGGCTGGTGAATATCACAAAATATTGACCGGCACGTGAAAGCAGCCAATGAAATTGCGTGTTACATCTTGGTCATATAATAAAACTAATTATGCGCCTCTATGGAGCAATTTCTTTCCAGTAAGAGAACAAAAATGAAATGGGTGACAATTTTTTCTTAGTATGAATTATCTCCCCTGAAATTCTTTCCTTTATTAACATTACTATATTTTTTCTTCAGGTGGCTGACTTTTGTGAAAACCAAACTTCTGTAGAAGCTATCGAGAGAGGGACTCCCATCGCTACTTTCAACAGCTTGACCGCTCGTTACCATGGTCACGCTGCTATATTCGATTCATGTGATGGTGAAAATATAAAAGTAAGTTGGTTCTTCCCCCATTACGTCGCATCGACGTCAATACGGCGTCATTTCAACGTCATGTGCCTGATGGGAAATGTACTGTATGATTTTTAAAGTTAGCCTTCAGGGCCCAGTTGTTCAAAGCATCGTTAGGCTAACGAGCTCGTTAAGAGGTCCACTCGTTAAGTGTTTTACGTTTTTATTACCAAATACGCTGATATTTTTTGTTGAAAAAATGTGAGAAGCTTTTACAATGCAAAAGCTTCTCACAGTTTTGCAACAAGAAATATTGGCACATTTGTGATATTAACGTTTGAAATTTTAACGTCACGTTAACTAACAACGTCGTTAGTTTTGAACAACTGGGCCCTGTTGTTTATCCCATACGTTTACCTTTCCTGTCAAGTAGCGTTTCCTTACTAAAACTTTCTACTATCAGAGCAGCGACATGAGAAAATCAACAAAGTGGCATGTGCGTCCAGTCTGATCAGAGACTTCGCTTTGCGTTTAAAGGAAGCTAAGGTTCTAAGCCCGCTTCATGCCGTCCGAGTATGGAAAACCGTTTATACGTGTCGCCGGCTTCTTGCCATTTTTCCAGCTTTGAAACAAAGCTTCACGTACCTCTCTTCTTTGACCGTGTGGAAGACAGTGACACAGTTGATCTACTTATATGCTGCAATTCGGCTTTGGGTCAGACTTTGGGTCAGACTGGTTGTGAATCTGAAACATGTAAAAAAATATCAAGTCTACACCAGGGCCAATCTGAGAGCTTTATAATCTCATGACAACGACTTAATAAATTGTGCAAACCACATAATAAGCCGAGGGAATACGTAAGACAAATGAACTGCATAAGTTGAGTGAACGACATATTTCAGTTTAGGAAATGACATACACAAGTCGAGGTAACGAAATATAAGCAGTAGGAACGACATAATAAGTCGAGGAAACGACATTATACCGGTAGGTCGAGGGAACGACATACATAAGTCGAACGAACGACTTAATAAGTCAAGGGAACAACTTAATCAGTCAAGGGAACAACTTAATAAGTCAAGGGAACAACTTTATTAGTCACGGGAACAACTTAATACGTCAAGGGAACGACTTAATAAGTCAAGGGAACAACTTAATCAGTCGAAGAAACGACAAAATAAGTACATGTAATGGGAACGACTTAAAAATATCCACTCCGGGGTTCGGTAAGATACCCTTTCAGGGAAGGTATTGGGTTAAACTCTGCAAAGAAAAAATGGTGGATTCCCCCAAGAAAATGGTTTCTTTAAGTATCTTTAATTTCAATTTCATTGAGGGTCACTGATGAGGCCTAATTGGCCGAAACTAGCTAGTCTGGCCCAGAAAACTTGTACACTCGACAGTTTTCAGTTCTTTGGTGTGATCCTTGCTTCCAAAGGATAACCCTTTTATAGAACATATTCCCATAGATAGATGAGGCCAATAATAAAATAATTGAGTCGCGACACGAAAAAACAACAACAGCAAATTGGTCGTGCACCCAGCGCAGACTCAGATCAGCCTGGGCATCCGCCCAGTCTGATCAGAGTCTTCCCTGTCTGCACGGAGGTAGCTTCGACCCTTAGCTACCCTTTAAGCGCACATCGAAGAGTCTGATCAGACTGGGCGGATGCCCAGGTTGATCTGAGTCTGCGCGGGGTGCACAACCACTTTGTTTGTTTTCTCGTGTCGCGGCTCAAATGTGGCTGAGCTTGTTTTTCTTCAGGTGTTTGACCAGTGGTGTAACAGTAGTCTAAAGATCAGCACTTACACTCCGGCAACAAAGTACCATCCGAAATATTACACAATCAAGAGAAGGAGCTCCGTAACCGACTGCAAACCCTATGATTCTACACGCTGCAAAGCACGGTCGCCAGGTTTTGCTTCAATGTGTGCATCTTTAGAACAGCATTTTTTTGTAAACTGGGAAACATGCTACGACCCCTTAACACCAAGTGACTTATTTTGATATATCACCTTCCGTCGTCCGGCCACAGTTTCCTCCAACTTTCCTTTAAAACCACTTTGAAAATTTCTAAAATGTTATTTTCTCCAAAACCGTTTTAAAATTTTCTTTAACGAGATTTCCTCCTAAGCCTCTTGGAAATTTCCTCAACCGACAATTTCTCCAAAATCTCAAACGACATTTCCTCCGGTCCTCTCCTAAAACGACATTTCTTCGAAACCTCCCGGAAATTGGCTTAAACAAAATTTCCTCCAAAACTCGTTAGAAAATTCCTCAGACTACATTCCCCCAAAATCTCTCAGGAATGTCCTCAGACTACATGTTTGACATTTCTTCAAATACCTCTTGCTTTTTTTTTGAGCGATTTTGGAAGAAAGGTCGTTCGAAAAACCTGGGGCCGTATTCATAAAACGACTTAGGTGGTTGCTATGCTGTTGCTAAGGCTAAATGTCTTTGAAGGAGATTCCCTACAACTATGAAATTTGCTCTGGAGGAACAGTCTTACAAAGACTGTTCCCACAGACCAAATTTCAAAGTTGTAGGGAATCTCCTTTATAGATATTTAGCCTTAGCAACCGCATAGCAACGACTTAAGTGGCTTTATGAATGCGGCCCCAGTAATGATGTTTGAGAGGTCATCTACGAAAACTGTTCAAATAAAGTTGTTCAAAGCAGAACTCTAAGGCTTGTAATCAAAGTCAAAATCTTTAAGGATCTTCTAAAAAAATTCTGGTCCGATTTCGAAATAATCTGATATCTCTTAATTTGCTACTTTATGGTGATATTTCTTTATCTTTTAACACAAATGTTATGATATTCGAAAGAGCACAAACGTATATAAGAGACACCAAACGATTCTAACACAACAACAATATATTTTGCCATGCGACTGGTTACCATAAGTTAATAAGATAAATTAAATATGCCAGTTTGCTGCTGCATTCCCCTTTCCGTTACTGTAATCTCTTTATTTATGTTTACCTGTTTTCATATTTTTCTTTTTCTTTCTTTTATAATAGTAGAGATCTTTTCATCTGTGTTACACTTTCATTATCAAACATTTACAGCTCATTTGATGTTTATATGACCTTTTACAAATCAAATTGGTTAACAAAATGCACATTCATCCTTCTAAAGCTTTCATTACACCTGAAACATTTGCTTATTTTGACGTATTCAGAATACTCACCACTAATACTTGCTCTTTTTTTCATGAATTTTACATAGAGGATTTCTTTCTCATTCTGTCTGTCTTTCTTTTGAATCTACGTGTTTTTACTAGAGTATCTACCACTATTTAGAACTACATGTACTATTCTGGAGTATTTCTTTAGCATATTTGTTTTCAAATTAGAAGATGTCTTTCGCCTATACATTAACAAACTATAATTGTTAGGGAAAAGAACTAAATAAGTATAATTGCTTTCGTTCTTATCCTTAAGCTTGTATTGACGACATGTACTTTGTCATGTTTACGAAAGAAAATATGTTTAAACTAAATCACACTGGTCTGGCATTCAACGCAGGCAACGAAGACAACGCACAAGGTACCTGCTTGTTCTGCTCATCAGGATAAGTTTGTTTCAGATGTATAGTCTCACGGACCATCCGACCCCCGACTCTTGAAATAGGACTCAAAGTTTTACTGAATTGATATGCATATGAAAACAATGTTTTGGCTACAACGACCAGACAACGAATTGGTGAAAATAAAATATTCAAGCATTGCATTTATACTAGACGGAATTTCTTTTTGAAAATCTGGTCTGACTAAGAGGTCTAACAAACTGCCGGGTCCGTAAAAATGAGAAACCATTGTAAGAAGTCTGCGAAAACAATTGAGTTTTATAGTACATTCCTTCGTTGCCTGTGTTGAATGCCAGACCAGCGTGCTAAATAATCTGACAAGGATTGTCCATGAGCAAGCTTCTACCACGCGTGTGCAACCTTATACCAAGGGATCCTCAGGGGCGGCCGCAAAACTGCTTGCAAAAATATTTGACTAGACGTTTTCATAGCTGTCCCTCTACCATATGATTTCATCAAAAACAGCCATCATGCCAGAGGTGGGTGGGTGTGTGTGAGGGAGCGGGGATGGGGGTAAATTGTTTTATTCTGATTAGAAACTTCTGACCCTATTTAAAAGTAATTTTACTGGAATGTGTTTTTGATTGATCCTCCCCTAAGACTGTTCAGGAGGTAAGATGTCAAAAATAGCCCGCCATTTTTAGTCTACATTTATAGAACAAGTCGGGCAATATCTCAAGAACTGCTGATGAACTCTTCCAGATTGATCTATGGCATAGTGAACAGGAACCATCTAAGATGCCGGCCCTAACACAAGAAAAGTGAAACATGGAAATATCAAGATCTTTCAACCAAATACTCAGAACGATCTTTTATAGAGCCCTTTTAGATTTATTAATAAAACAGATCCAATTTGGACGTAGTCATTATGTACCGAAACATGAAAATACGAACGATATGATTTAATGGAAAACGAGTTAGTGTGATGCTTATTTGCTCTGGTTGTAGAAAATTGCAAAAAATGGCCATCAGAAGAGATGGCATATCCCCCGACCGAAAGCCGCATGCGCCTTCGTAAACGGGGTACACATATAAGTAATATATTGACAGTCTTTGATGTTTCTTATTGACATTATCTGTTTAACAGATGCATGATTATCTAACACTTAGACAAATTTCCAAACAGCATCCACCTACACAATGTAGCATATGGCAGAATCAACATTTCAAAATGTGTAAACAACTTCTAAAGTGCAAACCCTACAACTCTAATTCTGAGCTCTCCAGTAAGTGAATTTTGGCAAAGAATCTAAATGTGATTTGTTTGGAAGGGGGCGGGGGTCAGGGGGATTCACATGCAGGGGTCACAGAAAGTTAGGCTCACTGAAAGGCTATCATAGCATGATCATCACAATTCTAAAAGGAATGCTGGTATTCAAATTGTTTACCAGGCCAGGGTTATAAAGATATAAAGCGGAAACAAAACTGCAGCTCAAACTTGAAAAGGGAAAATATCTCAGAAAGTATGAATGCAAGAGTTGTCATTCATGTACATAACACATTTCCATGACCTGTTCTGCATATCTGTGAAATACCGTAAAAATATTTCAAAGGTTATTGAAGTTATTGAGCGGACATGAAATCACAGCTGATACCATCAAGGTGTAATAACTCAAAAAGCTAGAAAGCAAGAGTTGTCATGCTTGCACGCGACACATTGTCATGATCTGTTCTACATATCTATGAAGTATTATTAAAATATTTCGAAGGGTATTCAAGTTACAGAGCGGACACGATTCTATCAAAAATACACTAAAAGGCAGATAACTAAAAAAACTACTGCAGCAAGAGTTGTCATTCTTGTATGCGACACATCTTCATGACCTGTTCTATATAACTGTGAAGAACCATGAAAATATTCCAAAAGGTATTCAAGATATGGAGCGGACAAGAAAATATTTACGGAAGTACGGACGTGCATGTACGGACGGATGGACAGACGCCAGGCTCATCGCTATATCCCCCGAACCTTTCAGTCGTGTGGGGGTGGGGGGTGTAAAAACAATAACAGACGCTTATCTAGCATAAAACTACAGATGAACGATTGAGAACCAATAAGGCCGTCCTGTTTTCTTCAGAGACGCACTTTTCGAGACATCGTTTCACGGAAAGAATTAAGGTGAATGTGTATACTTTTAGGGATCCTGATATGTTTTGCATAAATTTAGACTGCTCTAATTACAATGTAAACACCTGATTTAATTGAAGGTTTTGAGTTCAACGGAGAGCTTTTCGCGACCACAGTGATTCACTGCTTCTAGTATTCACACCTGGCTGACTATGTTTTCAAGGATGCTACGAAACGAAAAAATAGCTGTTGTGAAACGAGAAAAGAGTCATAGTTACCAAACGACATGGCCATCCTGGCTACACAAGTTTGTTTAGCCACGATAACCAGGTCGTTTGGTAACGTTGAGTCATAGTTACCAAACGACCTAGTCATCGTGGCTAAACAAATTTGTTTAGCCACGATAACCAGGTCGTTTGGTAACTTTGACTCTTTTTCGTTCCTTATTTGTGTAGCTATGATGACCAGGTAGTTTGGTAACTTTGACTCTTTTTCGTTTCGTAACAGTTCTTTGTCCTTTCGTAATAACCCTTGTATATACATACGAGTAGTAAACGTCATTGTTGGCTTTTCTATTACTCTTTGCCTTTCTGTACATTAAGGTCGAGTCGGGTAACTTCGGACAGCGGCTAAATTCGGACATACCATTGCAAACAGTGAAAATCCAGATGAGACGGCTCATAATTAACATGAGCCATCTTATCAGGATTTTCGCTGTTTGCCCAGTTAATTTTGTTTTAATTCTGAACTACTGACATATAAAGGAAACAATGTCACTGTCCGAATTTACCCGCTGTTCGAGTTTACCCGACGTTACCCTTCCTGTTTGTACATTAGTTAGAACAGCCTCGCGGCCATCTGCTGGGAAAGAGCTGGGGCCGTATTTATAAAACGACTTAAGTCGTTGCTATGCTGTTGCTAAGGCTAAATTTCTATGAAGGAGATTCGCTACAACTATGAAATTGCTCTGGAGGAACAGTCTTTTCAGACTGTTCCTCCAGAGCAAATTTCATAGTTGTAGGGAATCTCCTTCATAAAAACTCAGCCTTAGTAACAGCATAGCAACAACTAAAGCCGCTTTATAAATACGGCCCCTGACCTTTTGGCTTGTCGCATGTCTTGTTTTGCTTTATATGTTGTCTGTTAGTTTTCTTTTTCCATTTGGTGTTTGGGACAGGATGTACAAATTGTGTCGGTTCTACAAGATATAGTCTACCACTCTCTGCAGTTAAGCCTTCCAAATGGTGGAAGTAATCATGTGTATTTCATACGTGTATTTATAAGGTTTAACAACTGTTTGTTGGGGAAAGTGAAGTATTGTGTACACAGAGTAAAAAGGCAGTTGTCAGGAACTAATACATTCAGATATACAAGTCAGCATTCACTGTTTTATTACAATTGCTTTTAAAGCTCGCTGTAAATTTTGCTTGTTTTGATACTTTTCTCTGTAAATAAATATTTCTGTATATCCAAAATTTACAGACATTTGTTATTTGTTCTTTAGTTCCCCTTGATATCGAGCCGTTATGCATTTTTTCTTCTAAAATTGGGACACATATGGTCTGATAAAACAAACTGCGGACAAAGATTAGACTGCTCTAAAAGAAGCAGTCTTAACAGGGTCTACGGTATTTGCCGTTCTTTCTGTATCTTTTGGACGCAGTACTGCATTACTATCCAGACAGTTCCAATTTAGGACAATAATAAAATAATTGAGCCGCGACACGAGAAAACCAACAAAGTGGTTTTAGCGCCCAGCGCAGACTCAGATCAGCCTGGGCATCCGCCCAGTCCGCTCAGACTTTTCGCTAAGCCTTGAAATGGTAGCTACGGGTCTAAGCTACCTCCATGCGGACAGCGAAAACTCTGATCAGACTGGGCGGATGCCCAGGCTGATCTGAGTCTGCGCTGGGCGCACAACCACATTGTTGGTTTTGCCGTGTCGAGGCTCATCATTATAATGATAAACAAGAAAAAAATTGATGCAAAGCATAAATACGCCGGGCAATTTCCCAGCAGTCACACAGCGTTCAATCAACATTCAATCAATTTTGATTCAACGTCATAACGTTGAATCAACGTTGATTCAATGTGGATTCAAAGTCGTGTGCCCAGTGGGTTAGTCATAAATTGTTTCAAACTAGAATATAATATTTGTTAACACCACTGGTATCCTCAAAATCTGTGTTCAGAATATATCTATACTTTGCAAGTTCAACCTTACATAACGCTGATGCCCGGCGTAAATCAAATTTGAATTATGCCACGACATGGCATAACAAACAAAGTGCCATGTACGGTCAGCGAACGCTCAGATCAGTCAGGGCATCCGCCCCAGTCTGGTCAGATTCTTTGCTATTAGCACGAAGCTAGCTTACACCCTTAGCCACCTTGTAATCGCAAAACGAAGAGTATGATCAGACTGGGCGCTGCCCAGGATGATCGGAGTCTTCGCGTGACGCAAATGCAACTTTGGCTGTTTTTGTCGTGTCCTAGACGGGCTCCCAGTTCCTTTTTTTTATTTTTTGGGTTTTTGGCCATCAGAATAAAAAGAGCCACGTTAAGACTTCTACTATTTGAATACATATAACCATTTAGCCTGGAAGCCAGCGTAGTCGTGTCCCTGCTCTAGTAATTTTAGGATTTATCAGTTATCAGAAATTTTACGGAACAACTGATATCAAACGGAGCAAGGTCACCCGAACAGGTACCTTTCGACATGTCTGAACTTGAAAGACTCAGATCAGCTTGCGCATCAAGACTGTCGGATTAGAATCACCTCCGTCCGAACAAACACTGTGTGATCTTAGGGTAATCCTCTTGTGAAAAGAATACGGTGAAGGGTTTCATCGCAAATGCACAGGTTCAGCTGAGAATTTACTGCCCGAACATGGCCTAAGGTAGATTTTCATGCGCATCGCTCAATTAATTTGGATTCGGTTGGTTGGTTGCTTTTTGTTTAATTTCAGTCTATATCGGGCTGTCTCCCAGAGAGAGAAGGAGAAAGAAAAGAGAAAAGATAGACGAGAGAAAAAAAATCCAAACAACCCCCTCCCGCTCCTACTGCAGTGGAGCACAGTAGTCCCTTGCCCGACTTTTAATCAAATAAGCAGGATGCCCCGCCACTGGAAGTAATAATCAGCACCGTCGCCCGACCACAACCCCCAATTGTTTTGGAGTGCTATACTATCAACGAATGCTCCGCTCTGTATTCAGATAAGATTGCTACTGATTTTCAAATCGAAATGCATAAGACGTAAGGAGACACACAAGAAAAATCACCATTAGGTAAAAGAGCCGGGGGTCTAAATCATATTCTAAATAGATTTTGATATCAAAAACACACTCAGTCCCACAACACGAGGAACAACCGTACATTAATACAACAAACATCAAAAGGCATACAAAATAGTATTGCGTTAATGACATAAAAGCAAAGGCAACATGGGCTGATACATAGGAAACCGTATGGCAGACTTACGGTATAAATTCTAAATTTTGGGACAAATATATGAGCCGCAACACGACAAAACCAACAAAGTGGTTTGCGCCCAGCGCAGACTCAGATCAGCTTTGCCATCAGCCTGGGACAAATATATGAGCCGCAACACGACAAAACCAACAAACTCGTTTGCGCCCAGCACCGACTCTGATCAGACTTAGAACCTTAGCTACCCATTAAGCGCTTGGCAAAAAGTCTGATCAGACTGAGCGGATGCCGAGGCTGAGCTGAGTCTGTGCTGGGCGTACAGCCATTTTGTTGCTTTTCTCGTGTCGCGGCTCTTATATGCACAAACAGTAGTGGAGCAGTCTGATTAGAGTTTGTTCTGTTTGCCTTTCGAGCTGCATACTGACATTATCGAAAGTAGGTCATGACCCAAATAAGTTTTCAAACCCTTTTTATGTGGAATTCAATGATGTTTCATTTGTTTAAAGTTGGCTAGTCACGGTAATTTACAATGACGAAACCATGCGGTGAGAAGCTTGCAGGAATACCTCATGATATCTTTTCTCACGCTGACAGAGCAATGGTGCCTTTATACATGTATAAGAAGCAATAAAGAGGCAATAAAAAGTATACAGTTTTTTTTTATTTTGAATGTTGGGTCTTGTGTAAATGGATGCGTGGAAATATTAATAATGTCCTTCTGACAAACGTCTAGCTTTGCAAAACACTAACACAGATTGTTATGCAGTCATTAATAATATAGTTACGGTCTTTTATTCAAATTCACTACTTCCGACCAAAACTCGCTTTGCTCATGGCAAACAGGATTCTTCACTCTAGTGCTAATGTCTGTGAATAAAATCACCTCGACATTTAATCTGAAACTCCCAACAAACGGCTTCAACCATAGTTTGAAATGCTATATGTCTAAAATTAACTCTCTTTGAATTAAAATTATAGGAAACTAAATGTTTCTCTGTCTAACATGGTATTAGAGGTTTTCACTTAATATTTTCGGAAAATTGTTGTATGAATTCTTGCCTTTGTACGCGCTTAAATGGAACCGCATAGGCTTGCTTATTTAAAAGAAAATTGCAAATGAACTTCCCATAAGAACTCAATGCCTATTCAATGCATGTTACCAGAAAACGTCAAAACATCATTTCTTGGCACGAAACTTTGATATTTTAACCATTCTTTTCATTTGAGAGTTCGACATGTCCTTACAAGCCGTTCACCCCTTTTCCGATGTAATGCATAAAATGCATAAAATTAATTTCTATCGTCCAAAGTGGGGGCTACTCCAGCGACAATGTTGACTTAGACCTCTTGTTCGTGTAAAACCATGCAGATCCCCTTCAACGACACGCACACATATACACGCGCAAATCCACACACATGTACATGTATACAGGCACGCAGCACGCATACACACATCACATACAAATAACTCTTACAGATTACAGAGCTTTTTCCCTGACAATTCCCTAAAATTTTGTTTTAGTGTTTTCAAATCAAGAGTCATGGGAGCTATTAGAATGAATCTGGTTCCACTGTTCAGGTTAGATCGATTTCCCGTTTTGATCTTTTCCGTTGAAGAAGAAAATGAATATTATAGCTGAAAAGACAAAGAAATAATTCATCGCGACATGAGAAAAACCAACAAAGTGGTCGTGCGTCAAGCGCAGACTCAGATCAGCCTGGACATTCGCCCAGTCCGATCAGACTCTTTGCTAAGTGCTTAAAGGATCGCTAAGAGACTAAGCTACCTCCATGCGGACAGCGAAGACACTGCTCAGTCTGGGCGGATGCCCAGGCTGATCTGAGTCTGCGCTGGGCGCACAACCACTTTGTTGGTTTTCTCAGGTCGCGGCTCAAATATTGGTTTGGACATGTTATGCAAAAAGGTTATTTCACGTATCTGCAAATAGCGTTGACTCAAACCATTCTGTGAGTCTGTGGAGTCTAGATATGTGCGCGGATGTGCTTGTCTTGTGTGTTTGGTGTTTGCAAAAGGTTCGTTTTACGTATCTCCAAACAGCAACCTTAAGGATCAAATTAGTCTGTGAAGCTGTGCAGTCAAGATAGAGATTTCGGACTGCGTGGACTTACATGCTGGTCTAAAATTTTGTAGTTCTCAGACACGACAACCACCCTCCCTTTTTCCATGTCACAGCTCACATTTTGATTAGCCAAAACGATAATTTAAGGAAGCGTAAGAATGCACCAGTGCAAGAATGCACCAATGCTTCCTAAGACCGGTGCAGTCATACACTTTCCTGAATGTCTTTAAATGAATGTTTAAAGATGGTGCATTCTTATGCTTCCCTAAATGAGCTCTTGAAAGACCTGTGAAATTTTACACTTATCTAAACATGCTAAATGACCATTTTAAAGACCAGTGCATTCTTACGTTTATATCAATGAACTTTTTAAAGACCGGTGCTTTCTTACTCTTAACTAAATGGCCTATTTAAAGACTGGTGCAATCTTACTCATACATAAATGACATTTTAAAGTTTAAAAATTGCAGAAGAAAAGAATATCGAAAAAAGGAGTAGAACATTGTTAGACATAGATTTATTTGCCTACTTTGGTCTACTTACTGATGTTCAGATGATATCCTGCATTGCATGTAAATCCCCATATTTCATAATAATTGAGCCGCGACACGAGAAAATCAACAAAATGCTTGTGCGCCCAGCGCAGACACAGATCAGCCTGGACATCCGCCCAGTCTGATCAGAGTCTTCGCTAAGCCCTTATAGGGTAGCTAAGGGTCTAAGCTATCTCCATGCGGACAGCGAAGACTCTGATCAGAATGGGCGGATGCCCAGGCTGATCTTAGTCTCCGCTGGGCGCACAACCACATTGTTGGTTTTCTCGTGTCGCGGTTCATATAAAGTACTCAAAAGAAGTTTTGCATCACCATCTATTTTCCCACAGACTTAAAGCTAAATAAACTTATTTCCAAAAGGTATACAAGAAAGACATGCCTCTGTTTTGCTTTATGGTTTCTGTAACTCACACACTTATGTCTCTGTAAACACCTGGCAAAATTGAGGACAGAACTGATCCCCGTCGGGGTAGATAAACGTTTCTAACGGACAAGTGGTATTGGCTCTTCACATATCTCATATGGAAATTCATCCTAAATTAAGCTTTGTCTCTTTAAAATACTATATCTACAATGACGGATGGAACTGAAGACCAACTTCACTTATCACATTTACAATATCGATACATAGTTTACTCATACAAAATAACCATCATGTGTTTCAGTGCTACATGTACTTATATGACTTTTACACAGGAGAAATAGCTCTATGGAAAAATTTTAAGGTGATGCAAAACTTCTTTGGAGGAGTATAAGTGTTGAGTGAATAAGGTTATGTATGTCTATATCAAGGCGAGACGCAAAGCTTTATATTATTTGTCGTAATGCTAGATACATGTATTTCAAAGACAGAAAAAATGTGAAAACTACTGTAAAAAACTGAATTTCATACTTATTGCATTGAGTCCTCCGCCCAGGAAAAATAATCCCCGAAATCCTATAGCCGACTTCAGAGTGACAGCGAAGACCCCACTAATAATGCCACCAAATGACTGCAAACAAAACATAAGGAAAGATTTATTGGTTAAAACGCCAAGTTTCGAGTAAACTTGTCATAACATGTATGCAAGTGCGCACGCCCACAATAGAAATGAGGCAATACCATCGATGCTTTAGATAATCGTGATATTTTCCGTGTTGATATGATATCAAGATATTTTTGCCTACATCTATTCGTCAATATTCTTGAATATATCTATATGCAGATTGCAGAGCCAAAGTGGTGTTTTTTTTTTGTTTTTTTTAATGTTTGAATAAAATGAATGCGTCTGTAACATTTTAAGGTAAATAGGTACAGTTTCAGGGAGGAAGGATGTGCAACTCTGCATTTCTTTTTTATTTGTGCCGCTCTTCTCAATTAGGATCAACTCTTAAAGGAAAGGAGTTGCTTCCTCAGAAGCAGCTTCTTTCCTTTAAGAGCCGATTCCATTTTAGAAGGGCTACACGTACCTCACGCATGTAAGCAAAAGACAGGGGAGTTATTCCCATTTGAAACAAATGACAGAAAATCATGCTAGTGTGCTTGTATACCTTAAATGATAATCTAACGCACTTCCGTATGTAACGCGACGTCTGATTGGATAACGTCAAAATTTGCTACAGTAAATCCTTCATTATACTGTCGGAAAACCCGACGTAAACTATTACGTTATGCCGCTTTTCATTGGCAGGCGTCTGGTTTCATGTCGCTGAAAGCGTTTGCTATGGGTGCAAAGTAGCACACTTTTAAAAGTGGAAATGTGAAAAGTGCATTTGAATGGGGATAACTGTATTGAAAATTGTTATATGGGTGGGGGGACGGGGGTGGTATATCGTCGCTTTTACGGTCGCAAATTGCGTTTTACGGCTCAGCTAGCCTGTCGCCGTAAAACGAAATTTCCAAGCATGAAACCGACGATTCTCCGCCCCAAATGACAATATTTGAAGTACATTTATCCCCTGAGTGTTACTTACTAGTGCAGCCTGGAGGAATCCATAGCTGACCGCCATATTACTGGTGCCGAACAGTTTGGCCATGGTGGTTGGTAAAATTGCGAGGATCCCAGAAAATGTCAGATACATAACACAGATCCATATTAAGAACCCTGCCTTACCGGTGTACTCGGTGGTGAATAAGGTTGCTATTAGTATAGAGACCCCGGTTGTAATACACCCCATAGATCTCTGAGAAAAGAAACAAAACACAGACCATTCTGATAAATAAAAGATGCAGAGTGTAGCGAGTCGCAACCCATTGAATAATACTCGAAAAGCAGATTGAGTTTTCTTATTTTACTATCGGCAGACAAATTTTGTGACTTCCTGTTTGCTTCCTTAGATACATAGGTCCATCAAAGTTGGGCCAAATCATTGGTTTAAACATATCTTATTCGTTTTTAAATTGTAACGTACATATATATATATATATATATATATATATATATGATGTACAAAACAATCTTGGGATTAGAACGAAAGCTGAGTGCTTATAGTGTTCTTCTCCCTAGGCCAAATCTTTAAGAAGAGACGCGTTGCCCAACAGAAAAGGGTGGTAAAGAAGAAAATAGTATACATGTAGCTAAAAGTGTACATGTTCATCTTTAATGAACGTTTTACTTCAAATATTGGTCATGAGGAGCCCCAGGATTATCTGCATTAATGAGACGTTCTCAGTTAAGCTGGGCCATTCGCGGACAAAAATGGCCATATATATAACCATGCCAGAATTCAAGAAAAAATCACGACCATAATGTCCATTATATCTGCTTCAAATCTTTAAAATATTTTCAGATAATAGTTTTAAATTATGGAATACCACTCATGTTTAGAGACATGCCCTAACTATTAGCAATGACGTATTTTATGTCGTTATTTAGATACGTTGAAGAACGATGTCGCATACGATTTTTTTTTACATGCGTAGCATTGCACATTTACTAATCTACTGACATTTGATTATTTTGGCTGGTCTCAATTTAAAATGTTTTTCTTTGCTTTTTTGTAAGAAAGGGGTTTTCTATGGAGCGCTGCTGAATGAAATGACGTCAGCGCTTTCAAAACGTGGTATTAGTGACGTTGTGACGTAGGTGCGTGTGACGTAGGTTACAGTACACGCATTTTAACGTTTTTATACCCATTAATTTTTCAGTGCATGAAATCTAAGCACACCATCTTGTAGCTGTTACTAGGCAGAATTTTGCACATGAGTTTCAGTGCGATTGCTTTGCTCAGTTTAAAAAAAAGCCCGTGACGTAAAGGTTACATTCTTACAGAAAAATGCTGGGGTATTGTAATTTGAAGTCGAGTAAAATATACAAAATGGAGCAAATTTGCACAAATCATATAAAACATTGAGGAACACATATTTCTTCGTGTGATCTTGTAAGTTTTATGATGCCGGGCCATTTTAGTTAATACCTGTATCATGAATTTGCGCTGGTTGCACAACCACATTGTTGATTTTGTCGTGTGCGGCCCATTTGTGTATCTCGCCACCTTAATCATTTTGTCTTTGGAGATTGCTCTATTTTGAATCAACGTGATCACAAAAACCACCATTTTAAAGCGAAGTTTCCATTTCGTCACACCTTTTGACATGGGGGTTTACTCTTCTACTACAATTATTCACTTATCTTGCCCTTCACTCCAGTAGATACAGTGTACCTATATACCTAGGGCGATCAACATACATTACGATGACATAATTTCAACGGTAGATGAGCCGCGACACGACAAAACCAACAAAGTGGTTGTGCGCCAAGCGCGGACTCGGATCAGTCTGGGCATCCGCCCAGTCTAATCAGAGTCTTCGCTAAGCTCTTAAAGGGTAGCTAAGGGTCTCAGCTACCAACATGCGGACAGCGAAGACTATGATCAGACTGGGCGGATGCCCAGGCTGATCTGAGTCTGCGCTGGGCGCACAACCACATTGTTGGTTTTGTCGCGTCGTGGCTCAATTATCTCATATCTGCAAAGAAATTAAAAGAAAATTATTTATATCGCAGCCGTATGTGGCAGATTTCACTGTCGTAAAGAGCGACTTTGACGATGATATCGACGCTCTTGTTAAGGAGGAGCAGGAACGAGAAACCCTAGTTGAAAGACTCGACAAAACCTGCACTAAGTATAAAATGGACCTTAAAGTTGCCGTTGACAAAAGACATTAACTCAGGGTAACTTCACTTTACGACATTAAAACGGCCTTGTAGAACCTGAGTACTAATTTTCTTATAGGGTTCGAGATTGACATTATAACTCAGTGATTATAAGGTACACTAGTCATCTTGTTAAAGCCAGACTCAATATGAGGTTTGCTGTTCTAGCCATCATGTCTCCAAACCACTCTCCGTCTGAGTAGCCACAGGAATTACAAGCACTGCCATGGCAAAAGGTGTTTGAATCAAAGGCGGCCTACTTAATTGCAATTTTTGTTGGTTGTTTGTTTAGGGTTTGATAGACAGTAGTTTTCAGTCGATATTGAGCTGTCTCCTGGAGGAATGAAGAAGACAAGAAAGATAGGACACGCGAGAGTAAAAGTTTCGAACAACTCCCGTATCTGCTGCAAGCACAGCCGGCCCTTGCCCTACTATTTTTTATCATATGACGTCGCATCTGAGAGTGTAATAAAGCCATGCATTAAAAACGATAATCCACTAGTGGATTAAATATGCAAATTACGTCGTAATGTTATACGTTGACGTCCATAAAAATGTCGCGGTTTCTAGTGGCGAAATCGTGACGTTTTAGTGAAAATTTTGCTAATAATATGCGATTTTGAGTGTCATATGATAAATAGAATCTTGCATTCGTGCTCCTGTATTATTGAATTTATTAAACTCGTTGGGGAAAATCGATAAGATGCTCGGCAAAGCCTCGCATCTTATCTTTTTCCCCAACTCGTTTAATAAATTCAATAATACATGAGCACTCATGTAAGATCCTCTATCTAATAAGAAGGTGGCCCGGCACTGACAGTAACCAGCACAATTCTCACACATTTCCATCCAATGTCAAATATTGCGAATAAATAAAGGGACAAAGGGAGTTTATGGCACTTACTTTATAGCCAAACCTGTCCATAAATATACCCCATAAGGGTCTTCCCAGGCAATTACATACAGAGGAAAGAGAACCAACCAGAGCTAGAAAACGATCATCTGATATAAATGTCTGTCCGTACGCCTGAAACATGGAAATAATTGCTATATGTAAGTCAAAATGTGGCATATGACGTGCGAACAGGAAAATACGCAATAGCATGTGCTTATCAGCGTTTTTTCTGGTCTGTTAATAGATTCGCAAGAATTAGCAGTCTGCTTATGCAGACAGAAGACTATAGCCACACAGGCTGTTATGGGTTACTAATGTTTGCATGTGCTACATGGGCGTTTAAAATATTTCCTTAAAAAAACATGGATACCGTTGAATGTTTGTACATATCTAAGCAATGCTTGGTGTATTTTTATGATATGGACACGCACCAATACTGAAAAAGCTATCTTAGGAGCAGTCTGGTCAAGTTCTTGATTGTTTGACCAGACACTTCTGCTCCAATAGTTAGTGTCTCTATCGCGGCAAAGAATTGATGCGGATGGAGAAATTGGAAACTTACTTTATATAAGGTGAATACAAACTGCAGCCCCGTGTCACCAAAAAGCATACCAAACCATAATAGGTAGAAACTTCGGGTCTTAAACATCTTTATAATTGCCTCTTTAGTTGTGTACTCCCTCGGACTAAAACGAGAAATACACAGAAAATAAATAACAGAAAAAGGTATAGCATCACTAATATAACTCTCCTCTTCGACTTGGAGAGGGGACAGACAAACTCGGTGCCAGGAGTGTGCAACCATGGATTCATTCCGCTGAGCCTCCTGAGGAACCTCGTCATGAGAAATGGACAAAAAAAAATATATTACATTGTATTATCTCCAGTCTGGACAGTGTTCTCACAATTTTTGACTGGACATAAACTTGTCATTAGATGTCAAATCCAAACGTCTGATCCGTCAGTGACTGTTTTAAAAATGTGACATTAACGTAAAGTTTAATATTGATACAACCACGCGCGCAGCTGAAAACAGGACAAAGTGGAAAGGGGGTTACAAAGTCATCTGTGGTGCCCCAGTAAGCTTGCAAAGTTATTGGATATATAAGTTATAACAGAATAAACAGCGGACTTCTGGTGATAGTTGCAGGTTATTAAGCTCTTATCAATCGAAACAACTTTGGTTCTTGATCCTAGTTTAAACCGCTTTGCTATAGAAAGGTCAGTTGATACACTTTCAGTAACCCCGGTGACGTAAGGTCGACTTCCGGTTTTCACCGAGTCACTGCTTGTCTGAATACTAGCAGGACTGCTCTTTCAGATGAAGTGCTTTTCATTTTGTTTCCATCTTTAAACAGAAACTGACCTTTTTAGATGGGAGCTACGAGTAAACAGTGTTTCCGGAGCAAACTTTCTACACTTAATCCTTTCAGTCAACCAGCTCATTGACAATAGACAAGATGTATAACGAAGATATTTTTCTTACATTTGGATTTCCTTTACTTCCTCTCTTTCTTTACAATCAGAATCTTTTATATGATTTTCTAAACTGGTAATTTTCTTTTCCGGTATACTAGAATCATCTGAATTATTCTTTTCTACATCGTTGTCTTTCTTAGGTATATCCACCTGAAATTGTGGAAATGTTATATTTACACAGACATTGGCATTTTACCATATGTCTTCCGTTATAAGATGGAGTTTTTCCCTTCCAAAACAATACCAAAAAATCTAAATCCGATATTTTTCTTCCTCCAAAAACAATCTCGAAAATCTAGATCCGTCTTATAAGACGGATCTAGATTTTCAGGACTGTTTTAGAAGGGGAACCCCCTTATTATAGCATAATTTTATAGAGCTGTTTTAGATATTTGGGGTCATTCTAGAGAAGGGTAAACACCGTTTTATAGCTGAATAAATACGGTAAAACATTGATTAAAATTCCAGGTAGCGTTACCATGGTTACTACTGATCGTTCTTAGGTGTTCCGTTTATTGCACTTTCTTTGTGTTCGACTCAGAGTAAGTTATTGTTCCAGAAATTGTGCTGTTACTTGTTGTAGTCTTTGTTTTTCGTTTCCTTTTCTTCCAATGGGGTGGTTGTGGTCAGGCGATGGTGCTTGGTAACTTTCAGTGCCGGGACATCCGACTAATTTGGGTAAAAGCAGGACAAGGACCTACTGTGCGGGTGAGGGTTGTTTGGAAATTTTTGCTCACTCCATCATATCTCTTCTTTCTCTCGCTCTCTGGGAGACGGCTCGATACAGACTGAAATACTGTCTTAAAGAGCCGTTAAATCTGAAACAACCAACCAACCCTCCAATCCTCTTCTTTCGGTATAGCTGCGTATACTGACTGTGGTTACTTTCCTGAATATCTTCATCTATACTCAGCAACAAAAGAAAGTGTACACTTCATAGCCGATAAATTGTTACTCCATTGTATTTGAATATAATATGCAAGCCATAGACCGCTTTCTGCAGCCAGTATGTAACTTCTAAAGTCAGGATTTCTGTCTGTTATTGAAGGTCTTGCTGTTTACATATGAGCCGCGACACGAGAAAACCAACAATGTGGTTGTGCGCCCAGCGCAGACTCAGATCATCCAGGGCGTCCGCCAAATTTGACCAGAATCTTCGTTAAGTGCTCAAAGGGTAGCTAAGGGACTAAGCTACCTCCATGCGGACAGCGAAGACTCTGATCAGACTGGGCGGATGCCCAGGCTGATCTTAGTCTGCGCTGGACGCACGACCACATTGTTGGTTTTGTCGTGTCGTGGCTCAATTATGTTTATTATTATTATTTGATTATTATTATTATTATACTTGAAACCATTAAAACTGCAAGTGTTTACTGGTCATGTTTTCAGATTAAAAGTAATGTGACTTGGCTGTAATATATTGAATGTTATTTGCCTTTCGTCCAACAAGGTTTTCGTGACAGTTTAGCTTAGGTCCAGTTGTCTCAGAAAACAATTGAGGGTAAAATGTTAAAATCAACAAATTTTAATTTTAAGCATTCATGAAATTAAGGTTCCGTCTAATTTTAGAGACAAGATCTTCAGTATGAGGCCTTAAATTAAAAAACAACGTAAAAATTAAAATTACTTCTGCAGGTGCAATTTTAACAATTTTAACATAAAACCATTTTTGTAACAAAAATTTTCACACATTTTGAGAATCGTGTAAAACTTCAGCTTGGGTTCAAAAAAAAGCAATCTCGAGAGAAAGGCGTATGAGGTCTCGCCTAACGCTTCACATTTGTGCCAGTCTTTACCTAAAAATAATACCCCTTTCAAGCACTTCCGGTTTAAAGATACAACTTTCATCGACATTTACGCAGGCGGTATTTCTTGAATTTACATCAAAACGACAGGTATGCAGAGACTTTGGATCAATATTGAAAGGCTTTTGCATGGAGAAATTTAGCCAAAACACGTACAGATAAATGTTAATCGAAAATATTCATGAAACGTCAGTTTCGCTTTTGCCTAATTAAAAGTAGGAGTTACGTCCCTTTATATGCAAATGCAATCCTTATTACTTTGACCATTGTCAGTAAGCCGCCAATGTTGATGTTAAACGCGAATTAGCTAAACACCCTGGTTTCCCTCATAAAAAGAGCATTGCTGGCATAAATCCGTGAGTGGTCCAAACCAGAAACTTGCGTTTTTACTGGCTTCAAGTGTATTATTATAAAAAGACAAATACTGTTTAACAGCAAATACTACAGTCTAATATGTTGCACGTGGGTATATACATAGTGTCGCTAGGCAAAGACTTCTTTCAGCAATTTTACTACTCTACTACATCATTGGGCCTCAAATAAAAATATACCATTCAGAATTTCAGACTTGTGCATTGATGTGAGAAAAAGTATTGGCATTCTTAAAGTATTAACTTTCTTTTGCCTCTGAGTATATATATAGTTTATACCAGTAGTTTTACTTACAGTTACTGACACATGGTTTACAGGGGGTCTGGTGACCATTATTATCCCAAGTATCTGCATCGCTGCGTACGAGCCTGCTAAAATCAGGAAACAAAATGGTACCCGGTCCAAGAGATCAGGGTCAGTAAAATACCTGAAAAGTAACATATTATACAATGTACATGTACCTGTAAACCGGATGATATTTTTTGCTATGTGTACTTAACAACATGCAGGAGAACTCCCAAACTGATGCGAATTATCTCAAATACTCATCAGATGCACCTTTTATCCCAACCTCTAGAATGCAGTGCGTATGTGAATGTATTGAAATAAAACATTAGCGGAATCATATTTTAGCGCCAATATCGCCAAAATTAAGTAACCGCCAAATATATTTGTTTTACATTAGGCATCTGAAGCCTTGAGCTGTACAGTACCTGAGTTTGGGAGTTCTCGTGCATGCTGTTATGTTATGTACACATAGCAACAAAAAATATAAAATATCATTCGGTTTAAAAAATCACAACAAGCTAGACATGTTTGTCGCAGTCTTTTTCATGGACGGGTCCATTTAACTATACATTGTGGCAGCCCATTAAAATCGCCTCAATAGTTTGATGTTTCTCTACAACAAATTATGTAGCTTCTATGAGTAAGAATATTATCTTTCCCTTCGAGTCGCTTTGTTTCGACCAGTGCACGAAGCCGCAGTTCTTCAGTTTCTAGTTTCAAAGTGAAAAAGACTGCGACAAACATCATACGCTAGGTCTAGCTTGCTGTGTTTAGATTTAGCATAAGCAGTGTCATAAGGTAATGGGTGACCAATAGTGGTAAAAGCATATAGCATTTTTCAATACACCTAGACTTCACACAAATGAAACTGTCAGAAAATCTCGCATCTTCCTCGATGGTGAAACCATGAGTTATGAGTTTGTTCCCATGAGAAGCAGTCCGATCAGAGTCTAGCCACAGCGGCGAAATCTTGAAAATCAAGTATGTACATATAATTTCTTACGTCTAATATAATATTACTTTGCTAAAAATGTCTTCGTGAAGCAACTATTTCTTAATAGGCAGTGTGGCTTTCCCGGCAAAAAGGGAAAATGCATTTCTCAGAAAAGGTCAAAGAAGAGTCAACTCCCGATATCTCGAACACTGATATTTCAAAGTATCTTCTTGTATCAAAGAACTTTTTTTAATTTACATTTCAACTCTTGTTATCTCAAACTACTGATATCTTAAAGTAAATTTTCTGGTACCAGAAAATTTACTTTGAGATATCAGCAGTTTTGGAAGAAGTTCGACCTCGAGATATCGTGAGTTGACTGTATTTTTCCGCCTAGGGAGACGCGTGGTCGAGTCCGGGCTAGATGCCTTTGGCTATGGTGCAGAAGGTCGCCGGTTCGGATCCCTGTTGCCGGGGCCATCCAGTGACTGATAAGCTTTCTGTTAACACAGCAATAACAAGGAACCGTTTTCGAATGAGGAAAGGATAGAGGCAGCGAGAGGAGAGGGACAGGCCCGGCCTTTAATGTGCTGTACCAAAAATACGATGTAACTCCAACACACACTGCCCATTCGAATACTACGCTACTGTAAGCCTTCATCTTTCTTTTTTTTTTTTTTTTTTTTTCTTTTTTTTTTTTCCAGGTATTTCAATTTGGGTATATACATACTTATCGCCGTCGTCCGTTGTTAAGTCCGGTGGTAAGTTATCCGGGTTTATATAATTTGTTATCACTTGATTAAATATCAGGGCACCACCTCCAAATCCTGCAACAATTAGCCCAGTCGCCAAAGATGGATGGGTTGGAAACCACTGAAAAAAATGACGATGTTTGTTAAGAGGTCACAGACACTTAGGTCCGATTTCACGTCACAGTTCGTACTCAGGTTAACAAGTCCGTGGTCTATTTCATCGTAAGGCGCAATGTAACATTTTGGTGTTCCGAATGCTAATCCGTGTACTAAGTGCGACGTGAAATCGGGCCTAAGTCAGATAGATTAAAATTCCTTTTCATATGTATCTTATACTCTGCCTGCCATTGTACAGTTTTTGTTCGGTTATGCAACGGTTTCCCATCCAGAACATTCTCACCCACTGGACAAGAATTTCTCACCCATTGGACAAGGATATCCCTTTCTAGAGGTGTCTGAGATTTTTCTATCTCGGCATGCTATCTCAGCCTAGGCTCAGAAAGCTGTCTCAAAATGCCAACCATTGCTATATAGTACAGCCCAATTAATAACACACTTTAATTCAACAAATCAACTTACTACTACCTGTCATGTAAATTGCATGCAGAATATGAAATTGACACCCAGTGATGTACAGGAAGTGTCACTGTAGATTTCTGATAAGCTGCCAATCATGAAAATTAACACTCATGTCAAACTGTTAATAGAAAATTAGCTTCAGGTCTATAGGAATGGACTCAACAAGAAAAACACAATGATTGTTCTGGTTTATAAACCATGGGTTAGAAAAATAGACCATGGTGGGGTTGAGGCCTCGACAAGGAAATCTCAGGCTCGTTTTCAGATTATTTATGTCTTATGCTCGGCAATCCTCGCATAAGACTAAATAATCTGAAAACTAGCCTGAGATTTCCTTGTCTCGGCCTCAACCCCATCATAGATTCTATTAATCCCTTTCTTGAGGTGTCTGAGGTGATGTTTCTATCTCGGCCTGCTAGCTCAGCCTAGTCTCAGAAAGCGGTCTCATAATGCCAATCATTGCTATATAGTACAACCCAAATAATTACACACTTAAGTGCAACAAATCAGCTTGCTGCTGCCTTGTAAATTGCATGCAAAATGAAATTGACCGCCAGTGATGTGCATGAGGTGTCACTGTGGATTTCAGATTAGCTGTCAGTCATGAAAATTGCAAGCACAAGGTTGAAGATGAAATTAACACACATGTCAGAACTATTAATAGAAAATTATCTTGAAGTTTATAGTAATGCCTTCAACAAGAAGCTAAGGGACCGACCATTTGATATTCTGGGGGGGGGGGGGGGGGTGCCTGGTATTCTTGATGGAGACACAACATTTTATTTCACTGGCCTCTGGAAACAATTTCTTTTTTTTTCACCTTGTGGAAGCTAATTTATTTTTTTTACAAACTAACTCAAACAGGTTATTTTTTTTTATTATTTTATAGCTGAACTATCAGATCCTTGTTTACTTGATCTTAATATCCTTTTATTTTACCCACATCAGTATTTTTTAAACCTTTTTTTCTCACAAAAAGGACATGGTGCTGTCTTTAACCAGGCGAAGGGCAAACTTTTGCAAACCAGTGCCTGGAGCATGTTACTCTTTTCATCTAAGGTACAGATATAAACATCCCTGTATGAGTTTGGCAAAAAATTAGGCCTTAAATTAGGGATATTTTGGCCAAAATTTAGGGCTATTTTGGCAAAGTTTTAGGGCTAACATTAGGAATTTAAGTTTTTTTCTATCCCAATATATGCCCAAACATGCTTTATTCGTCCTTTAGAAAGTTTGATAAATACTTACCGATAGAGTCACATTATACATGAATGGCAATTAATAAAATGGCTGAAAGTTATGTGCTAAGAAGTGAAGAAAGGGGGTCTGGGGGGCAACGCCCCCCAGAAGCTAAAGCAATTTCCCAATTTCAATGGCAATTTTAAGACTGGAAACAAGAGAAAAACTAGGAATGATGGTAAAAATAAGGGTTTTTATATTGGGACTTTTGCCTTTTAGAGTGTTTATTTTGCCATAATGGTTTTGTCTCCCATAAGCTAGTGACTCTTTTGCAATTCAGTTTTAGTGGAAACATTTACTTAGTAATGTGGCAGATCAATGATACATGTACGTGAATGTTGTATAGGATTTTTTTTGTAAATGTATGCACATGGGGGCCTGCTGGTGTAAACCAATTGTAGATAATATTAAAATATAACTATAAATATAGGGGTCTGGGGGCGCAGCCCCCAGAAGCCAGAGAGATTATAAAAACTCAATTCCAATGGAATTATCTGCAGACTATATTTTTTTCTTGAAATTTTGGGTGGAGACAGGTTATTTTTTTCTCTTACTTTTGAAGCCAGATTATTTTTTTGAACCCCCTTATGAGCCAGGTTATTTTTTTCTTGCATATCCAAAGACAGGGAATTTTTTTGATAAATATACCAGGCCCCCCCCCCCCCCCCCCCCCCCCAGAATATCAAATGGTCGGTCCCTAAGTATTAAATGAATGTTCAGTTCTGTAAAATATTATGGGCGAGAAAAATAATCAATGATGGGTTTGAGGCCTCGAAAAAGGAAACCTCAGGCTCGAAGCCGAGCATAAGACTTAAATAATCTAAAAACGAGCCTGAGATTTCCTTGTCTCGGCCTCAACCCAATCTTATTAATTCCAAAGACTAGATCCGTCCTGCTAGCCGACATGCATATTTCTTATGGCCCTTTGGATTCAATGAGTTCTTTTAGAGTCGGTTTGAATTCTGCCTCCCGCATCAGTGAGCATGGTCGGAGCTGCATTTTCATTGCTGGTCATGAACGGGTTCAGGCAAGGCGACTTTGCTAAACTTGTGTCTTTTGTTTATACAGGCATGTACCTTGCTTTCAAAATTTCCAAGGTTTTCAGAACTTATTTACAACGAAACTGGTGTTAAGTGTCATGTGGCGGCGGGCGGCGGTAAACATTTCCTCCTACCTCATAAAGTCTCATTTTCTTTTCTTTCTTTTTTTTTATAAACAAACCTCGATAATACATGATGAAACGCAAACAATAGAAAAATTAATTTGGAATGAAACTGCAATTGCAATAATTATGCATCTTTCTGAAGCCAGTATACTATACAGAAGTTCTAACCGGCCAATTATTTTTCCTCAATGCGGTTAGCAATATCAAAGTTCAGTTTGCAGCCACAGATAAACGAATATGTTAGTATACCACACCACTGAAAAGGTTAGCATTATTCAGTACACTGTATCCAGGAGGCACGGATGAATACGTGTATCCCAATTTTCAAAATTAACAAGAAATTGCATTTAAATAGTGGTGGGGTGTTTTTTAACATTTTGACCCAAAGCGCGGACTACTGTCATGCAAGAAGAGTGTTCATTTCAACATAAATATGTTTCTTTAGTCATTTGCTTTTGTAATAAAGTAGTTTTGAGGAAATGCAGAAATTTGTGAATTTAAAAAGATGGGGTTAGTTGTGTTTATCGCTGCAGCCTGGATGTAACGTTTTGAAGGCTAAGGTGACTGACACATCTGCCTATTTGGGAATGTAAATAGAACAGTAAGATTATTTGGGGGTTTGAAGAAAATCGGTAAAATGTAAGTTGCCGGTTAGAACTTTTGGTCAATATTTATATTGGTCACTTGCTATAATATACAGTATAAACGGGAAGTTTTACTTCCTGATTAATAAGAGGCAAAAAGGGCATAATCTAGGTCCTTTTCTTAATGCAAAGCCACGCGTTACTAATAGATGAAAGTTAAGAATGAACAGACGGACCATAATTGACATATTCAGTTATTTTCACAGTACTCATACATTCTTGATGCGAACTGCAATTGCTCTGGTCAACCTGTAAAGAAAAAACAGACTGATTATAGTCTTTGCTTTCCCACGGACCATCATAAGCGGGTCGATTACCTTAATAGATGTCTGGACTGGTGGCCCATAAGCCATGTGGTTACCCAGGATTGCGATGACGCCATAGGTTAGCACCACCAGGACGAAAGATTTCTGTACAGTGAAATAGGTCAGAGCCACTGACGCACTGTTAATAAAAAAAGAGCAGAAATATGATAAATGTACATGTCATAATAATTTAGACCAGACTGCGAATCACCCTTCTTCTTCTTCTTCTTCACGTGTACTTGAAAACTTAATCACACTGCACAACCATGTTGCCGATACAGAGTATGCTTCTATTAGATCCGGCTTTCTAACGATAAGACTCAAATTTGATTTAGTTGGAAATCAAAAAAAAAACCTTGGTCGAGTGTTTAGAGCGCTTGAATTTGGGGCAGTGGGTGGAGAGTTTGAATCCCAGCGAGCCAACGTAGCTCTGCCATTTGAGCAGTAAATGGGTACTTGTTAGAGAATCAGGACTGTTTAAAAGCAGCAAAAGGATAGGATTGAACTGCGTCTTGCATTTGCTGTGTCCAAAAGTGAGTGGGCCTTCAACAATCTATTGCCCTAATGCTACATTATACCTTCTACACCACTATGATATGGCAGTGTCTGTTATAAATATAGGATCTTACATGAGTGGGCATTTCATATGAAATGACCACATGTGTAAGATTCTGTTTATCATATGACCCTTTCAAACTGAACATTATTTCAATAAGAAAACGCATTGTTGACATGGACGTTGTCAATGACGTTACGTGTACGCGCAAAATTGTTATTACACGTGTGGTCATGTGATTTTTATGACATGAAGTTATCCATTGAATAACAGCGACGTCATATGATAAACAAAATTAAGTGTGAGGTCAATAAGCAAGACTAAGTATCGGAGCTTGAACCATTGGTTTTCATAAGTACAGTCAACCCTCGAAATCTCAAAGTCGAACTTCATCTTAAACTGCTGATATCTCAAAGTAAATTTTCTGGTTCCAGAAAATTTACTTTGAGATACCAGTAGTTTGATATATCAGGGTTGAAATGTAAAGGAAAACAGGAATGTGTTCGAACTATATAAGACTCTTGCTCCCTCCATGCCGACAACTGCGCCGGTGAGTTTACCTACACAAAATATATGCGGAGTTTCAGAAAAAATGTACATATATGTGTTAGGAAGTTTAGTCTCAGAAAGTTTAGTCCAGTTTCGTCTTTATTGAAACGGACAGGCCCCACACATCATTTTAAATACTGAAGGCCTATGATTTAAAACAACTTTTAGTCTGTTCATTAATTGGTCGACCTAAACTATCTGGAGTTAATAATGCAAAAGTTAAAGAAATAGGAGTGTGGATAAATATTTAATATTTTAACGACAAAATATTTAATATTTATAAACAGTCCTATTTACTACAAGTCAAGTATCTACTGCAACCAACGTCCATCTAAAGGCGATGGTAATCTGTTACGGTCAACTGTCAGATAAAATATTCCGCCGAAAAACTGATTTCTTTTGATCCAATTATAACGGTATTAAAACCGCTCAGCTAAATTCGCGGTAACTAGATTTGTTACGTCAGAGTCTCGCTGTACTCTGTCAACCTCGCGCTAACAATGTGACCGCCGCGGAAGTCGTTGATAATGTAGCTGACAGGTACCGTTAAGATAAATTTTGTGACTAGGATCAACTGAGCCGACGTCTATGAAGAAACGACTTTGATTGTCTGTCTTTTTAATATTTTGAGATAACGGAACGTTTCTGAACCTGCTCCAACAACGACATGTTGCAGTAGTGGATTGACGCGTTGTATTAATTCTTTTTGCAGGTCAAAACAAGAATCGTTTCTTGATAGGCTACCTCGTCTGGCGTGTGATGATAGGGCTCCACAATGAAGTTTCTCTCCACTTTCAAATACCTGGTCATACGAGATGTCTCATTGATGCAGGGTTTGCGTGCTTCAAACGGATGTACAGGTACATGTATAGTATAGATCAAGCTTGTAAACAATGTGTGGCAAATGTGACTTTTGGTTCCGACTTCTATTAATTTAACAGGTTCACAACGTTGGTCATGTTTCGACGACAACGGGATCTGTATATTATTATTGTTTTAAAGCGACAACGGGATCTGTATATTTTTATTTTTATTGAAGCGTCAAAAAACCTTGTCAGGAGAGAAACTGTCTTATGCAATATGCAAACATCAGCATGCACATCTGTGTGGTCTGATCAGCACAGTCACTGTTCGCTGAGTAGTTAGGAAAAAAACATTCAGTCACTGTGTACAGAATTTCAAGACTCTGTATATGCTAGCTTTTGTTAATGAGCAGGCCGATTTAAGACTTTCTTGGACCTACACTTCCGAATTTAATTTCACCAGTCAATTCAATTTTCTTGAGTGCCATGACGTGTGAGTGGCTTAGTTTGTATTCTGACTCGCTTTACTTCCAGACGCTCCGATGCAGACAACCTACTAGACCTTCAACAACAAGTTAACATGTCGTCCAGAACCAATGAAGCTGTCTTGTATCCGGAATGGCAGTGGTACGACTGGAAGGACTTCCTGGCGACACATTTCAAATCGCTACGGGGCATTGCGAGTTACCAGCATTTTAGGTCAGTTTTTTTTCCAAACCCTATTAAAGCAATACAAACACTTTAAAACTAAGTTAAAATAAAGTTTACTTAAATCTTTGTATTTTGACTTCCCTACCCACTCGCACTTAACCAAAACAAGATTCTGAGAATCTCTCTGCGTCTGTTTATCATACTGTTTGACTGTGACAGTCCCTATTTATTGAAGCGAACCAAGATATTCGGAAATTACAAGACCATAACTGCGTCCTGTTTTAATACTATATGAAACACAACTAATTTTGTTTTCTCCTAAGTACCATAATCTCATGAGCCGGTTATGTGCGGATATCTGTAAACCACATTAATGTATGTATTATATATCATTGCAGATTCTCTCATGATCATCCCGGCACCGTGTTCCTCAAGAAATCTTCAGAAGATGAAGAAATCACAGTTCAGTTGCTGAAGGACCCTACCTTTCGCTTTGAGCCTGACCGTCGCCCCAGACTGATAGCTGAATCCGGTCTTTCAAGAGAAAGACAGGCCTACTTGTACAAGAGTGTTCGGAAATACGTCAGGCCCCATGTACAGGATGTCACATGTCCGCAACCAGTCGAGGAATGAAACTCTATGCAGCCTGTTTGTCAGTGACCACATGTTACTTTGAGCTGCCCATTTCATTACAATAACCTTTCCAATGTTATGTTTGTATTAAATATTATTTGAGCCGCGACACGACAAAACGAACAATGTGGTTGTGTGCCCATCCGCCCAGTCTGATCAGAGTCTTTGCTGTACGCATGGAGGTAGCTTAGACCCTTAGCTATACCCTTTAAGCACTTGACGAAGAGTCTGATCAAACTGGGCGGCTGATCTGGGTCTGTGCTGGGCGCACAACCACTTTGTTGGTTTTCTCGTGTCGTGGCTCATTTACATTTGACAGTTAAAGTGTTGAGTTCCTTTTGCCTTCCATTGCTTAAACCGGAAGTTTGCCGATTGGTTTCCTTAAGCTTTTATGAAGTGTTCACAAGAGTATTTATCGGTTTTGTAACAACCAAATAAATTTTACTCACAAAACAAGCACTCTAGAAATATATTGCCAACGTAGTATGACGTCAAATCACGTTGACGTTGCAAAAGTTTTCATGACGTCAGACTTATTTTGGGTATACAGTTCTTGATAGTAACAGTTACAGATGTCATATTGACATGACACTTACAGCATTTAACTCGTGAAAGATCATAGTTTTTGAAAGTACAAAAAAAGTTAAAATGTCATTTTTGACCACATTGTTGGAAATCTCGCGTCGCGGCTCATATTACTTTGATATAAGAGGGTACTTTGCGATATCAGTGTGTGAGATAACGAGAGTTAACTGTAAAAGGGTCTAAAACTTGCTCACAAAAGGAAGTGCTTCTAATGCAATTGCACACCAATATGCTGTTCGCTGGCTAGATTGCGCAATGTCGATGTTAACCTTTATTTTTTCACTACATGTATTTGCACAAGCTGCAAGACACCTTTCTGTAGCTACTTAAGGGTAGTTTTTTAGGGGAAACAACTCTGTCATTTTCAGTTGTATGATTCTTAGGGCGGGAGGCGGGTATGTATATGAGCCCCGACACGAGAAAACCAACAAAGTGGTTGTGCGGACAGCGCAAACACAGATCAGCCTTGGCATCCGCCAAGTCTGATCAGAGTCATAGCTGTCCGCATGGGAGTAGCTTAGACCCTTAGCTACCCTTTAAGCACACTGCGAGGACTCTCATCACACTGGACGGATTGCAAGGCTGATCTGAGTCTTGGCTGGGCGCACGACCACTTTGTTGGTTGACTCGTGTCGCAGCTCATATGGATACTGATCCATGTTTTTCCGCCATTTTTCCTGGAGGATGAGGTAACCCCTCCATACAGAGGAGAAAACGACAATTCTCACGTGTTTCTTGTATGTTGTCTTCGTTTCCTGGTATGTTTGAGGGCTATAGGTTCACCTGGGGAAAGTCTATAATCTAATACCGTTGTCTACGTACTAACATTACCTAAATATGGCTGATCCAACAGCTATAGCGATCCTTGTTCCGAATCTCTTATCCAGTAATCCACCACCCGTCATTCCAAAACAGTTGGCTACCGTTCCTATTGACGTTATCCATATTCCGTCAACGTTGCGTATGTTGACGTCGTCGGTTCTGTTACGGAGGTAGGAAACTATGTATGGGGAAAAATTTCCTGTAAAAGACAACAGACTTTTTCTTTTCTTCGGTGTTGATGGTGGTTGTTGGGTGGTTTTTTTTTTTTTTTTTTATTGTTTTTTTTTATTCTTTTTCCTTTTTTTCTTTCTGGTAAGGGGGAGGGCGGGGAAAGGGAGGGGTGGTGGGACTGGGGTTATATGGACGGCAATTAAATTGTAGAATGAAAGAATGGTGTGTATGTTACGGTAAGATTTTTTTATATACTATCCAAAAGTTCTAACCGGCCTATTACAGTTTATGATTTCTTTTCAACCCGCCCCATCCCCCCACCCCCACCCCACCCCCAAACAATCTTACAGTTCTATTTTTCTATTTACATCCCCAAATAAGCATATGAGTGATTCAACTTAGCCATCAAAAGGTTTGACAAAATTCTTAACCTTCCGTCAAGGATGCGCCGATGTATCCATATGTACATTGCTAAAAAGTTCCAGGAAAAATGATAAAAAAAAAATGGCCGGCTAGAACTTCTGGGTATATAAGGTAGTGCTAGGTTGGAACAAAGATAACGTGGGTCTTGATTTGAAATACTGTCTCAAAGAGCCGTTTACATGCAACACAAAACAACCTTGAGTTCCTGAAAAAAGTCATCAGCGAAAACGACTTCCGAAATCATGAACTTCATTGTCTGGTAAAAATACAATGTGCAGGGAGATCATTGTCAAGTTCACTGTCTCGCTTATGTGTTCATTTCTTTACTCTTTTATATCGGAAATCTTTTCTCCTACTTTATCGTGCATGATTCATAAATCAGTGTATGCTTATCAACTGTCATTATGATATCGAACGTTAAGGTCCGCTGCTTATTGTCTACGTCCATGGGCGTAGACTTTTTACTAATTACTTTTGAAATGGGAAGAACAGCCATTTGTTATCCGCAATGCAGGTTTGACCTTGATGGAACGGTGGCGTAGCGCTATTCGCTTAGATGTCGTGAGCGGCCATACGCTATTCGCAAATTGGTCGTGAGCGCTTTTCGCATAGATGTCGTGAGCGGTCATATGAAATACCGCACATATCACAAGGCAGTAGTATGTATGACAAGGTACTGATGACTTGTGATATTTGGGCCTTTTACACTGTCTTGCAACCATGGAACGGTCTGATATCTACCACTCGCACCCAAGCTTAAAATCCAACAATGAAGATTTTAGGTTTTCAGGTCGGTTTTGAGATATATACAAAAGTTTTACTTTAGATTTTTGTGGTTGCAATGGTTTACTTGATACACATTGATTCTTAATGGCTGCTAAGCGTAGACCGAGCTCTTTGTGAAAGCTATACTTGTAATGTTTTAGTGACCGCTTTACACTACCGGGACAGCAATGGGACCTGTGCCTGTTGTGTTACAGCAGGTGCAAGAGGGGTTCCTTGTGCCATTTTCTTCTATGGGAGTCTGAAATACTGTCCGTTAAATCCAAAACAATAAATTATTTCATATTAATTTTATACGATTATTTGCTAATTCAATCAATAGGATTCTTCAGAATATGAAATTTAAAGTATAGGAATGTTTGTCTAAAATAAAAACGCACTTTTCACACTGTATCCAGCGACAAATAACGTTCAAACAACCATATACTAACGTTATCCTAAAATGGAAATGCGGAAAGAAATAAAAGATGATACATGAATTTCAAGTCATATCCGTAATTTGAAATACGTATATCTTTTTTCTCTGCTTGAAGAATGTTAACATTACCAAATGTATAATATGTTCCAAGAGAAAGGTGTATAAGAATCCCTCCTAAGACCACTATTGCCCCCCTCGGGCTACAACCAATACTGTTGGGCAGGAGTTTCATTTTATATGTGATAATTTTACTATTTTACTGCGGCATTCTCCAAATACCGGGGGCAGTAAGTAGGATACGAGAACCGTAATAAATTTGAGCCGCGACACGAGAAAACCAACAATATGGTTTTGCGCCCAGCGCAGGCTCATATCAGCCTGGGCATCCGCCCAATCTGATCAGAGTTTTCGCTCTGCGCTTAAATGGTAGCTGAGGGTCTAAGCTACCTTCATGCAGACAACGAAGGCTCTGATCAGACTGGGCAGATGCCCAGGCTGATCTGAGTCTGCGCTGGGCGCACAACCACATTGTTGGTTTTGTCGTGTCGCAGCTCATATATAACATACAGTAATACCGCTGATAAAGACGCTTGCTCTAATATGGGAACCTTGGTATTTTTTTATTATTTACCCAGTGGGCACAACACCTTGAATCAACATCGGATTTACGTTTTTTCAACTTCATAGCGTTGAATCATTGTTCGTTCACTGTTGCTTCAACGTTATGCCTGCAAGGTATTAACTATTTAGGCCTATTTATTAAAAATTGGTACGTTTCACATATTTATCTGTTATTATGCAGTTATTCATGTTAGAAATATTTCTTCCTTACCCGTAAATTATCACTAACTAACACATGTTCTGGGAGGGCAGATCACCCTATAAAAACTGCCATTGAAATTTTGTTGAAACTTCACACAGTGGTAGAATATTATATGCTAAGTGAAAAAAATGAAATAAAAAAATGGGGTCACCGTACTACTTTTTGAGATAACGCAGCGCCATCTATGTGCCTGTTTAAAACATGACTATGTCTATTACGAACACTTTATCCGAGAAAATAAATGACCGATCGTTTCGAAATAAAGATTAATTTACTCCTCTTTCTTGTCTCTTTGTTTGACTATCAAAATTGTTATCGTCGTATGTCTCATTATATAGGTTATTTTCAGTTTTTAGTTTCCCGCCATTTTCCATTATTGGAAAAAAACGTGGAATTTCTTCAATATAAAAAGTTCCACCATTGAAATTTTTATATACTTTTGATATAGTAAAGGAATGATCCACCTCGTGCAAATAAGCAAATAAAAAATATAGGTCATCGACCAAATATTCGAGTTATGGAAGGAAAACCACTTTTATTACGTGCGGTTTTCATATAAGCGCGTTGACGTCAAGGTTTTATGCGTTGACGTCGCTTTCTATTTGGCGCCATCAACGGCCATATGGATAGCGCTCTTACCTTTCGATGCTTTTTATAGCAATGCAATATAATTTCCTATTCAATTTCAGCAATGTCTTATGTCTTGAACATATAGTCTATATGAAATTGTCGCCTTCAAAATTTTCTCGTATGCAGACAACACATTAATGAGAGAAATTCCAAGGACTGAAACTAGGTAGCATGTTCATTGTTATTTCTCATAGAATTTCGAACTTTTTTCTTGGTCCAGATTATATCACATTTATATCTGATGAACAAGTTTATATGCGAACATTCAACTTGTTGGACCCGGCCACTGCCCGGCATGTATTTTCACGGCAAAGCTTTGTCCGTGGTGCATGATTTCAATTTATCATTTAATGATGAGACCAATTTTGGAGGCTATGCATTTTGATAATTTTTCCCTGTTCGCATCGACAATCTATGAATCCTGTGGAAAGTCTAGGGCGATTAGTGAAAATAAGAGTGTCGCCGCCTAGCCGTTGTAAAATTTGTATCTTACGAGAACAATACGGCTGATCGTCTTATGTCACTTGCGTTAAATCTTAGAAGCAACTATTCAAAAAGAAAAGAAAAAGACAAAACAAATTACCGTAACGACATGAGCTAACGATAAAAGTTAAGACCAGCCTGCGCATTTGCTCTGTCTGATCTCCGCTTTCACTGTTTGCATGGGTATTTCATGACTCAAGCAAACGGTACCAAGTCCTTATTTATATTTATACTTGCGTAATTACGAGATTCAAAACGCGCTTGCAGTTTTCACATCCTCTCCTTTCCTGACATTTAATTCCTAAAAAATTACACACTACCCGCCACAAAAATTGGCGCTCTCTTCTTCAGCCCCATTTTTGTCGTATTTTTTCTTTTGTCCAGTTTTATATATTTACCATTTTTCTGTCGCAAAACACTTATACATGTACGTTTGTTTCAACAAAGAGACCATGTTGTCTTCGAAAGTGACGTAAACGTTTTAGCGTTACGGCAAACGACGTCATGATAACCATAGCAGGAAACAATGACGCTGCGTCAAAATGTATGCGCACGAACATTGAGGCGATTTCCCTTTAAGAAGCTTTCCTAAAGACTATTTTGAGGCGTTATATCCGACGGCATCAAGGCGCGAAATTTGCTCACTGCGACACTATCTATCTATCTATCTATCTATCTGTCTGTGTATTTGTTTGTCTGTCTTCGTTTTGTTAATTTTGTATTGATCGTATGATAAGGTAGGGGTTGCTTAACCCTTTCAGTGCCAGACGTCATTTCAGGCCGCGGAGACGTCGGACAAATAACGCTTGTTTATGTTTATGTTACCAAAATAACGTTGCGCGTCTGCCGTAACGTCACTTGTCTAAGCGCGCAAATACTGTGGGCTGATAGAAAAGTTACAAAATCTTGTAGGTATAAAAATGTTGTAGGTGTAAAAAAATGTTGTAGGTGTAAAAGGCTTGTCCAACATCACTGCCAGAAGTACGACATGATTATGAGTTTCTATTACCGCACAGAATAGCGCGTCGTCGAGTGGTTTGAGGCGCTCGGCTATTGCGCAGAATGCGGGTTCGAATCTTTCGTTGGTCTAGCCAGGCCTGACAAACTCTTTCACCTCAGCAGTAAAATTTGAGCACATATGCATGTAATTTTGAATCGGGAAATGACGAAGGCAGCGAAAGGAGAGGGATGGCTCTGCCTTTCATAGTTTGTGCCCATGATACAGTGTGCATCTGACACCTACAGCCCCTACGATCACTAGGCTACAGGAAACGCTGTTTATGTTTTCAGGCATTTGCACAATCAAACTTGCATGTTGCTTCTAAATCCGTCGCCAAACGGTTCAAAACGTTGTTACAAAGCATCTGCTCTTAGCTGGCTGGACAGATGACTTGCGATTTCATCTACTTTTAACAGTAGTTCAGTCATTTCAGGACGATGGGAAAGTGATAGTGAAAGTGTGCGTGCACTGTAATCTCGTTTGCGGTTTGAAAGAATTCCACCTTCGGTCGGATTTGGGACCGATAGATTCTAGATCAGCAGGCCAGGGCTTAGTCTGTTGAGCTTCATATCTTCTCTTAGACCGTGTGACATAGTGCATGAAACATATCGAGTCATCGGGTGAATTATCAATTTTGGATCTTTCTGTCTCTCTCTTTCTCTCTCTCTGTCTGAGAGAGAGACCCACTTCACGATGGGTAAGGACACGGGAGTCTCCGTCGCTCTGTCCCTGACAGCAGACTGTCGGCTGTCTGTCTCTGGCTGGGTACGAGTGTATATTAACAGTCCTTTTTTTCAGCAGCTGATCCTCCCAGCTATGAAATCATGCCATTCCTGCAACATTTTTTTCCGAGATCACAAGACTACATTTACAATGTATATTTTTCTCAGATCTGCTGACATCGTCACGGTAAATTACAAATAAATGGATAGTAATTAGCGACACATTTTGTTGGCATGACATTTCTTAACAGTTTGTCAGATTGTCAGATTTCAATAAAAAAAGAGAAGACAAGAGAGAAAAAATAGATAAATAAACATGAATGAATATATATATAAAAAATAAACCAATGTATAATTTCTATTATCTCATATAATGTTATTTATTATTATTACTATTATTATTTTGTTTCTTTTTTCTTCTTTGTTTTTTTTTATTCTTTTATATTTTTATTCTTTGTGCCTGTTACAGCTCAAAAAGTAACTTTCTGAATCAAAGAAAAAAAAGGCATTCTTTCCTAACAGATATTTTTTCTAACTCCTTATAAAACTTTGAAATTATTTCCATTGTTATATCTTGTTTATTGGGGTTGTGATCAGACTCTTTGTCCCAGAACTACAGGCCTTGATCTGTCCAGCTGTCCAATGATGTAACCGCTATTGTCGCAACACATCTTTCAGTTTTCATCTTATTATCAAAAGAAAAAGAAAGAAAAAAAAACAAGAAAGAGAATGTAATAAATTAGTTATGAGCCGTTCCTTCTGCAAAAGTACATGTAATGGCCCTTGATTAGCTCAGTGAGAATTATTATCTTAGCTTGTCTGCCCTTGATTTGTCCAGCTCCTTACTATTACGATGACAACTCTTCCGTTAGTATTGAGCTGACTCTCTTTAATGATATTGTAAACACAGTCTGAAGTGAATCATACTTCACTAGCAGAGCATGTTCGGATACTTTCCATCGGCTCGCTCTGCTGATGCAAATCTTATTTCTGCCGCGACTCAGCCTTCAATTCATGAAACGTTCAAGACTGTATTCGCGCCATCCCTTTTTGGTATTTTTATATTAGTAATGCGTGTTTCCAGTGGTCCACCATTGATTTGAGGTCGCAACTCCACTCTTTTAAGTTTCGGCCAATTTTCATGAGGCTTCCCAGTGCTCTGAATCTTCAGCCAATAACACAGTAGCATGTTACATATCACGGATAATGTTTTCTGTTGTGTTTTTGAAGCAATGTATTGTACAACAAAGTCATACTTCTGTTGTAGTGAATGGTAAATGAGTCTCAATATATTGATCGTGTATGATGTTCGTTCATGTACTATCAGCCCGAATTTCAAATTGTAAACATAATTTTGACTGACTTGGTCAGCAGTAAAATTACTTCAGTGCTCCAAGCATTTATTTTTCATTAATGCATCCATTGTATCTGATAATCAGGGCAAGCGTGATGGAGCCTGCAATTGTGCCCCACTTACTTACTATTCGAACTGGAAACCCAGACGGTGATGCATGTTGGCAGGGCATGACCAGAATCAGGCCTAAACATTTTCACCCCTGGCTAACTATGTATATACAAGGGCTGTAACGAAACGAAAACGAGCTATTTCGAAACAAAAAAGAGTCAGTTACCAAATGACCTGATGACCAGATCGTTTGGTACCTATGACTCTTTTTCGTTTCGTAACAACTCTTTTTCATTTCGTAACATCCTTGAAAACATAGTTTACCAGGTGTGATTTTTCTGTCTGTGTTTAGTGTGACTGGATACACGTTCGTGGCGAGAGACTCTGCAGTTGCCTTTTTGTCAGCCTTTTCACCGGGGATCAACACTTAGAGGAACAAATCTCTTCTCCAGGAGTAGATTTTCGCCTTTGCGATCAGGCCCCCATAATAGAAAGGGCTCTTGATCTACGGCAGCCTAGAGGAAGTTTCAAAAGAGCTGTTATCCTTTGTAAAAATCGTGAAAGAACATGGGAAGAATATGGCTACTTGTATACCACTAGGGTTTGTCGGCTATTTTAGATAATTTTAGCAGAATAATATAGGCGCCCACCCCGTCACATTCCCAAACCGTCTCCGTTTGTGTAAACCTATTCTCTATGAGAGTACTTTTGTGGAGTGTGAAGTAGTGGATAGCACAATTTTTTTGAAAATATTTTCCCAATAGAATCAGAAAAATATAATTCAATTAAAAGACTAGTTCTATTCATCCAATATGCGAATGGGGTTTTTAGAGTGATCTCTCTTGGACGCGTATGCATTTAGCAATATATCCTAAGCGAAGGAGTGAGGAGGAAGGTTTTTATAATTGGGTGTGGGTTGGAGGGGATGGTGGGTTTGCAAAATATTGAGACTTGCACACGCGTGAAGTGCGTGCGTCGATCGAGCAAAGTTCGATAGTCTTCCAGAAGGGACCAGAGCAGATTATTGCACACACAGCCGCCCCCCCCCCCCCCCCCCCTCCGCCACACACACACACACAACTCCTGTATTTGCTCCTTGTCGAAATGTTGATCTTATAATAGCTTGCGTTAGATGGATAACTTGCTATTTTATGTCCTTTTTAACTGTAATGAAAGGCTGTGTGCAATGCAACCCTGTTTACGATTCCTACAGCGGGACTCAAACCCGGAACCGCTAGATCAGCTGGCCAGCGCTTACAGCTCGAAGTAGTTATTTCCTAGGATGCGCCTTACAGCGTGCGTTTACAACTAGTATCACTTTTCCGAAAACAGACTGAGTGGAACTTTGGCGTGACCTCAATCATTTTGATACTGAAATCCGGTGCAAATTTGCAAAACGAATACTCAAATAAATAAAATAGATAAATAACGACAAAAATATAAAGTTTTTTTTTCTTAAGCCTTGTGGCCGTGCCGCAGATGGTGTGAAAGATCCGCAGTCAATAGACGGTGCCCTGTTTTTCCGATGTCTTTTACCTTCTCTGATTTGAAATAAGAATATTTACTGCTGGCTTGATCAGCCGTTGGCCAGATGGGAAAGTGATTGCGCCATAGCAGATAACCTCTAACCACTGAATTACAGCGCCTTTCGTTTACTAGCAAAGGCTCACAGAATGTTTCGGGGGCCCAGTAGATACATGGTACGAAGTGATTCCTCGAGACCCTTGAGGAGCTTTGCGACGAGAAAGCGAGCATTTGCAGCTAGCAAGGACTCAAATGTTTCATGCGAGTTCTAATAATAATCTCTGTGCGAGCTTACATACTTTAGAGACTGCGCAGAAAATAAAAGTAGGATGATTGTTTCTTTAAAATATGGTACAAGGTGTCGATAATAATAATAATAATAATAATAATAATAATAATAATAATAATAATAATAATAATAATAATAATGATAATAATAATTATTATTATTATTATTATTTTACTATTATCATTCATTATTATAATTAATATTCATATTGACGCATATACAGACTGAAAGAACTGGTGAATGTCAGGCTAGTATTTAGACAAAAGCTGACAAATGCGGAACTTGCCTATTTACTATAAGATTTATCATTCACTTTTACCAGCACGTAAGGTTTTACCAAATTTTATTAGCATATGAAAATATGGATAAAAGTTTGAGCTTGTCTACATGCGTACCTGTCCCGAAAGAAGCAATCTTATCTGAACACCAGCGAAGAGTACTTTTCAAACAGCCCTGATCTATGGCGGGACGTTTCGCGTCATTACTGGCGCCAAACTTCCCGGACGTTACGTCATCAAAACAGTAAAACTTTTAAAAGCATTATTTTCGGTTTTAACGCAATAAAATGAATAACCAAGACAAAGGTAACATTTTCATAAACATCCTTTACCAGATTTCCTATAAATTATTGCCATGTATTGTAATTTTGACTTGGAACTATTTGTGGTCACTGAAGTGGCCCTCTGGCACAGAGCTGGTTAATGAAGACTGTAGAAAAAATATTCTGGGCCCATTCTAATACAAAACCTTTCAAACCGGTTATCAAGTATCCAGTGAAAATCAGCTACTGGAATCATTATGAGTTTAAAGAATTAGCATGAAGGTGAAAAGTAGCACTTTCAAGGGAAGCAATACTACCATTTTCATTTTGCTTCACTTCTCTATGGGTTCAATTATTAAAAGAAGAAATTTATTTTTCAAAGAGTCGACCACAATTTGGAAAGTGCAAAATGTTCAGGAAATAAAACAGGAAGTCACGAAAGTTGTCTTCTTTTGTAAAAATGGTGGTAAAACATGGACCCAGCGGGCACATGACGTCGCAATAACATCGCATTGACGTGGAGGCGACGTAATGACGTCGCCGTGATATCAACAGTCATTTCGACCTCATGTGCCCGCTGTGGAGGTGTGTCATAACGTCATATTGACGCCGATGCGACGTAATGACGTCGCATCGACGTCAATACGACGTCATTTAGCCATTATGTGATACGCATATACCTTAAGGCCAACTCACAAAGGGTCGTTTTGAATGACCCAAAAGTCACATAGTTTATGTTATATGAATAATAACTATTTTCATTGATAAGACTGTGATATTACTTTATGCGTGGTTCATATAAGATGACACTATTGCCTAGCAGTATTGGTTGTAGCCCGAGGGGCGCAATTGTGGTTTTAGGAGGGATTCTTATTCATCTTTCTCTAGGAACATTTTATACGTTTGGTAATGTTACCATTCTTTACGCAGAGAAACAAAGATAATTATATCGTATTTTCATTCTAACTTGCAGATTTTTATGACGTTGTTTCAACTTTATTTAAGAATTAAAATTTGATTTTTCAGCGTTCATCGTGTGATGAAGACAGTGGGAGGAGCTAAAATTTCATGAAGCGTGGGCTGCTTCTTGTAGAATTTCAGCGACGACCACAGGCTTCTTCACACGATGAACGCTGAAAAATCAATTTTTTATTATTTATTTACACTTTATTTTCAACCTTTCTGTGCTGTTTTCGTGGTAATTTAGTGTAGAATATGCAAAGTATGGGTTGCAGAAAGTTAGTAACGACGTGTTCGGCCATTACGTTAAACAACCGTTGCCATGATATGGCGTCAATCGAACATGACCAATCAAGACGTTCGTTTACTTCAGACGTCTCTTGACGACAACGTCACATGATCATAATTACATTCCTTTTGACTTTCCTTAGATGAGATGTTTTGGAGAAACAGTGTTCATACTTCCATGAACAACAGTTGATCACGCGACGTCGTTGGTACGCGACGTCACGTGTAAACAAACGACGCCATTAGCCGTTGTGACGTTCTTTGACGATCACGTCATGGTGACGGTCGTTTATCGTAAGCGGCTTACCTGATGGCTAGTGACAGCCTTTCGTCGTAAATTTTACAAATGTTGCTTTTAAAAATCGAAAATGATGCTCAAAATGATTTTTAAAATCAAGTGTAATTATAAGATACAAATAATTCATGGAAATATGAACACAAAGAGTCATGTTCAATATTAACGTGAACGCCCTTATAGCGTCATTTACTTTGCACATTACCGATTGTGTTCATACTATGATCATCGGAAAATGGAATTTATTTTTTAAATGAAGCTAGTTGGCCTAAAAGGTTTACCAGTGGGAAGTCAGAGGGTGGTCGTTGTCGGGCGATGGTGCTTCGTAACTTTCAGTATCGGTTGTCCTACTAATTTGGATAATAGTAGGGCAAGGGCCTATTAGGCTTGCAGTGGGTTCGGGTGGGGCTGTTTGGACATTTTTCCTTCGTCTATCATATTTCTTTTCTTTCTGCCTCTCAGTAGGAGACTGTTCGATGTAGACTGAAATACCAAAGGGAAGTCAGTGGCGAGTGTAAATATTTGTCGA
The DNA here is from genome assembly GCA_963989385.1 of Ctena decussata. Classification (NCBI taxonomy): domain Eukaryota; kingdom Metazoa; phylum Mollusca; class Bivalvia; order Lucinida; family Lucinidae; genus Ctena; species Ctena decussata. Next base: position 3,288,998 of record OZ022502.1, on the reverse strand, counting down.
TGGTTCGTACTGAGATCACAGAAAAAGTCCGTTTTCCCCCTTTTTAACTGAATACATTAAATTACAACTCATTTAATTACAATATGTAGTACATAGTTCAGGTTCCGCACATCAAAGTACTTCACAATTAGGTAATTGATTGTCTTTGATTTCATGGCCTAGCTATTAAGACAGGACCGGTATTTCAGCCTATACCTGGCTGTCTCGAGCTAAGAGAACGAAACACAAAGGATCCCATCTCGCAAATGCTGCAAGCACATCAGCCACTAGTCCCATTGCCGTCCGAGTTGTCAAAGGTCTACACACAACCCCTCATAATTAGCCGCTCCTAAAGGTGTATGTCAAAATTTGTTTAATATGAAGTAGCTGTAGGGGAAAAGGGGTTTGGAACAACAAATCAGTCTTGAAATATACATAAGCTAGCAAGACATGTTTATTGTATTCTATCATTTGATACAGTTTATGATCTCGAATGTAGACTAGTTTGGCTGCCAACTAAAATGGCCAACCTACATTTGCAATGCTTTTTATCAGAACATCAGGGCTGCTCTGCTTGTTAAAATTGGCCAATCGCATAAAGCGGTTGTTTTGTCAATGGCATTATTGCCTCAAAGTTTAAACGCGCCACCAGAACAGATCGCTGTTACATTTCCGTTTCTTTTGATTTTATAATTTAAAATTGTTTTCCATGTGTAAGGAAAATTTCAAAATTCCAACATATTGATTATTATCCAACACATGATTCCCCGGAAAAAAAGATCAGCAATTCCTTTCTTTTACAGGAAATTTTTCCCCATACATAGTGTCATACCTCCGCAACAGAACCGACGACGTCAACATACGTAACGTGGACGGAATATGGATAACGTCAATAGGAACGGTAGCAAGCTGTTTTGGAATGACGACCGGTGGCTTATTGGACAAACATTTCGGAACAAGGATTGCAATAGCTGTTGGAGGAACCATATTTAGGTAATAGTAATAAAGACAATCTTGACAACAGCGAACAATTAAACATAGGAGTGAGTTAAACGCTGGCTAGCTGATTTAGGGTAGGGTCGGGTAACTTCGGACAGCGGGTACATTCGGATATACATGTACCATTGCTAACGTTGAAAAATCCAGATGAGGCGTCTCATCTGGTTTTTCCCTGTTTGCCCATTTATTTTTGTTTTAATTCCAGATGACACATAATGAAAACAATGTCACTGTCCGACTTTACCTGTTGTCCGCAGTTACCCGACTCTACCCTAGTGGTATCGGGTTGTATTCCCGCAAATTTAACAGTTAGCAGGGTTCCACTGCACAAAGTCTTTCATAATCCGAATCACCTTTCCTTTGTTCTGATATGACTGAAATACTGTTAAAATGACTAAAAATCAAAAAAGTGTATTTGCAATAAAAGAGTACACTCACACATAATTTAGCCGCGACGCGACAAAACCAACAATGTGGTTGTGCGCCCAGCGCAGACTCAGGTCAGCCTGGGCATCTGCCAAGTTTTATCAGACTCCTCGTTAAATGCTCAAAGGGTAGCTAAGGGTCTAAGCTACCTCCATGCGGACAGCGAAGACTCTGATCAGACTGGGCGGATGCCCAGGCTGATCTGATTCTGCGCTGGACGCACAACAACATTGTTGGTTTTCTCGCGTCGCGGCTCATATAGACTACAATAAACGTGTCTTTGAATGGCTTTAAGTAATATTCCTCGTGATTTCACCTTTTAATGCCCAGTGTCCCATAAAAGGAACATTAGCAAACAGTGCAGACCCAGATCAGCCGCCCCAATACGCGGCGTCTGATCAGGGTATACACTATTTGCATAAGACAAATTGGTATTTTTAAGTAAAATAAAAATGATAAAAACACTAAACCAGACGCCCCTACATTCACAAATGAGCTCATCCAATTGATAAGAACAGAAAAGCCCACCATGCATAAATTGCACTCTCCTATTTGAATTGTAGAGGGGATGGGGTGGGGCAAGACAAACAATTCGGAACCAGGATTGCTGTTATAGCTGTTGGAGCAGCCATATTTAAGTAACACTAGTATTAAGTAACAGATGGCTACAAACTTAAAGTACAGCCCTTAATTGAATTGAATATGTGATAAAATTCATTTCTTTTCTTCAAACACACGTTTGCAATTCGCAGTCTGATCTCTGTCTTCACTAGCATAACGCAAAATTTTATATACTGAATACAGATAGGACTGCGCAAGAAGCGCAGAGCCAGCTCAGATTGTTCAAAGAGGAGCAGTCTGTCCAGAGCCTACACCGATTGTCATTCCTTCGCATCTTTTGGATGTATTATTGAATTGAAAAAACATTTTTTCTCTATTTTAGGACAATTATTATGGCTATTATTTTCAGGTATCTTATTTATTTACATGTATTTATTTTTATTTAGGTGTTTTTTTTTTTTTTGTTTTTTTTTTTGTTTTTTGGTAAATTTTACAATAGGTTTGCACACACATGAATTTCGTCTTATCTTTATTGCAGTTCGTCGGTGGCCTTGACTTACTTCTCCGTACAGAAATCTTTCGTCCTAGTGGTGCTGACCTATGGCGTCACCTCAATCCTGGGTAACCACATGGCTTATGGACCACCAGTCCAGACATCTATTAAGGTAAATGACCCGGCTATGATAACAGTTTTGGACCGCGACCACTCAGATCGGCATGTACTTCGTCACAGGTTGACCAGGGTATTTTCAGTTTGCAAGAACTATGTAGGGTTTCTGTGGATTCCTCTTAATGTGTAAATACTACACTGTAAGATAAAAGTCCCACAGATTCTATGGTAAAAGGCCTGGTTACTGGCTGCCAGCCCTTTAACGTAAAATGTACGGGATAGTACCGTCCACTGTGTAAAAACCTTGCTTTAATTTCGCATTTGATATTTATTGACAATTGATAATAAATGAAATGCGGATTTAAAACAATATTTTCATACTATGCAGTCCGTTTCCAAATTAAATGGGGTGGTCGGGTGGTGCTATGGCGCTGTGTATAACTTCCAGTGCCGGGGTGTCCTGCTGATTAGGGTTATTGTAGGGCAAGGGCCTACCGTGCTTGCAATAGGTGCGGTTGAGGGTTTAAGTGGCATTTTTACTCTCGTCTATCATTCTCTTCTTTCCCTCTCGCTCTGGGAGACGGCCTGATATAGACTGAAATACTGTCTCAAAGGGCCGTTAAACCAAATCAATCAATCAATCCCGATTAAAATCGTCCATTTGAGCCGCGACACGACAAAACCAACAATGTGGTTGTGCGCCCAGCGCAGACTAAGATCAGCCTGGGCATCCGCCCAGTCTGATCAGAGTCTTCGCTCTCCGCATGGAGGTAGCTTAGACCCTTAGCTACCCTTTGAGTTCTTAACAAAGAGTCTGAGTAAACTGGGCGGATGTGCAGGCTGATCTGAGTCTGCGCTGGGCGGACAATTACATTGTTGGTTTTCTGGTGTCGCGGCTCATTTGTTTTCCGTACATTTTTACGGTTAAACAGCCTGGCAGCCATTTGCCAAGTCTTTCGAAAATCTACGGGATATTTTACAGTGTAGAGTAGAACCGGGGAATATCGGACGGTGGGGTTCTTCGGACAGTTTGAAACATAGGTATTTGTCCAGTCGGATTTCTGAAAAGATCAGAAGTTTACACCGACTGAGAAGGGAGACAATAAGAATTTTTTCACCTGGGAGTGTTCCCATTCACGTTAATGCAACAGAAAGAGTATAGATACGCAGCAATTCAATAATATAACATGTCTGATTGACTTAGTAGCAACGCAAGCATGGTGACTAATAAAGCACAGGGTACTAAAATGTAGTTCATAAGTAACGCAAAGTCATTGCAACTGCTAAAAGACGCTGCAACTCATGCTGTTAATGCTTAAGGAGTCCCTGTGCGATGTTTACTCCACGAGAGATCTGATGAAGAGGGGTTGTCGGGTCGGGCGATGGTGCTGGGTGACTCTCAGTTCCGGGCGTCTTACTGATTTGGATAATAGCCGGGCAAGGGTCTACTGTGCTCGCAGTGGGTGCGGGTGGGAATTGTTTGAATATTTTTTTCTCTCGCCTATCATTTGTCTTCTTTCTATACCAACTAATCGGGCGGAGGGACCTCTACGTGGCTAGCCACCCACGTGGCGGCCAACGTGTCCGTAAACGGAACCGTTGTAAATTGTGTTGCCTGTTGTTTCTGTGGTGGTTTTAAGCGATGAGACAAGAGACTGACGCCGTGCAGGGGTTGAGGTCATGGATACGTTCCGCTTAGCCTCTGGGCCAACAGCCTTGCAAGTATGAGAATTGAAATAAAACATGAGGTGTCCCTATAGTGTTACTAATCTGAACATTTGCGGGAAACATCATCGGGTTGGTACTAGCGACAAACGTGTTCATATTATACGGCCACTGCCCAGTGACAACTATCTTCGCAAGCCAAGGGTTCTAAGTCAACTTTGTTCATTACGTACGTGAGGAACATAGTAGACTTAGTACCCTTGGCTTGCGAAGATGAGTGTTTACGCGACGTCGGTACAACTTCTGTCCAACGTTGTTTAATCGGCATGGGCCCAGCATCACCTTTATGAGCTATAACGTGTTTCGTCCGCCTAAAGCTCGTGGAATATCTCTCCGTACATGCGGGCGAACCATGCTGACTAGACAATGCCTAAAGATACTTGTCACATGTCAGCAGGAGCGTGACGTCGTAATGATGTCGCACTGTCGCTGATGCGACGTGACGTCGCATCGTCGTCAGAACGACGTCATGAGCCCGCTGGGTTATAGTGCCTGTGACGTCTACACAAAACATCGACGTTTCATTGTGTTTCAGTGGTTCCCAACCCACCCATCTATGGCGGCTGGACTAATTGTTGCAGGATTTGGAGGTGGTGCTCTGATATTCAATCAAGTGATAACAAATTATATAAACCCGGACAACTTACCACCGGACTTAACAACGGACGACGGCGATAAGTATGTTTATCGAAAATATGCAGGAAAAAGAAAATTTCAGGAAAGGTAGTCTCCCGAGCGTACTGATCGAATGGTTAGTGGCACACCATTTTTTGGACTATTATTTTCTATTCTATCCCATAATCTTACAAGGTCGTTGGGGCACCACGGATGACTTCGAAACGATCCCTGGCCTGTTTTCAGATGCCCTCGTTGAGCTGGCCAAGTCCATCCCTGTCCACCTTTAATATTGTCTTCCCACCTCTTCTTCTGTCTACCTCTTCTTTTCTTTCCTTTCACTGTGCCCTGTAGAATCGTCTTTGATAAACCAGAAGACCTTGAGAGGTGGCCAAACCACCTTAAAATTAGTTTCCGTTTCTTGACCAGGGTCAAGAGCTCGTTATATTCTCCACTGGCTGCTTGCATCTTTCTGCGAACTTTCTCTTTGGTTATATGATCCTTGTACGAAATGTTTAGTAGCTTTCCGGTAGCATCTTACCTCAAAGGCCTGAGTTCGTTTTTCTAACTCTGCTGTCACGGTCAATGATTCACGGGCAAACAGAAATATGGAAATGACAAGGGAGCACCTTGTTTTATACCAGACGAACTAGGCAAGCTTGATTCGAATAGAATGGTTCTACTCTTGCGTCTTGTAAATGATATAAAGTTGAAAGCACAAAATGCAGCATCCTCACAGTAAGTTACAGGTAAATACGCAATGTCATCTTCGCAGGCTAAGGGTACTAAATCCACTTTGCTCCTTATGTATTTAAGGAGCAAGGTGGACGTAGTATCCTTTGCTTGCGAAAATGATGCACAGTATGAAATTCATGTCACTTTCCAGGTATTTTACTGACCCTGATCTCTTGGACCGAGTACCAACATGTTTCTTGATATTAGCGGGCTCATACGCGGCGATGCAGATACTTGGAATTATAATGGTCACGAGACCTCCTGTAAACCACATGTCAGTGACAGTAAGTAAAATCATAGGTATACACTGTAAAACCTGTCTTGAGGGGTCACTGAAGGGGACACAAAAATAATTCGTGTGGCCACTTAATACAGGTTCAGTTGCGTTGTATTTGGTTCCATGGTATTTGAAGCTGGTTAAGACAAGTACCCCCTAAATTAAGTCACTCGTAAAACAGGTTGAATGGTACATTCATAAAATAGTTATTCAGAGGCAAAGAAATAATACACTATTTGAATGCCCATACTTCTCTTGCTTTTCAATGCACAGATCTATAATCCGAACTGGTATTTTTTTCTTTTACTTAATCAGTATCAGGCATTCCGGTCGGTACCTTAACAAAACGTAAAGATTTGTGTTTTATCTGTATGACTACGAGACTCCCGCTCAGTGACAGACGGAATTCGTGCCATTTAGAAATTACATGCTGGCTCTGTAAGTGGTTTGTGGCTTGCATAAATAAAATCGAATTAAGGTACGATTTGTCGGCTGTGCTATACTTTCTTTTGCCGCTGAGTATAGATAAAATATATACATATCAAGCATAGTACCTATGGCAAGAGAGCACAACCCACTCGAAAGAGAAAGAAGCTATCAAGAAAGACGACAACACAGGATAGCATAGTTACTTTCAAGAACTAATGGTAGACAGTACAGGCAGTCACTTTGGACACGCACCGGCCAGAGTGACAGCCTATGTTACTTCTAAAAACAAGAACCTCCTTGGAGCTACCAGTAGTGTTTAAACTACAGTTACCATATTTCTTTAGTCATAAGACAGGATTTCCCTTTCCAAAAACAATCCCATAAATCGAAATCCGTTTTATAAGACGGAATTAGATTTTTGGGGTCGTTCCGGGAAAACCATCCATTTTCCTTCTAAAACGATACCGAAAATCGAGGTCCTATTAGAAGGATCCAGATTTTGGGATTTTTATTTATTTTTTATTTTTTATATTTTTTTTTTTGAAGAGACGCTCCCCATCGCGAAGCAGAATTTTTTAACACTGACTTAGATATTTGGGTCATTCTAGACATTGAAAAATACAGTTTTATAGCCGAATAAGTATGACACTCACATAGTTCTGGTGCTCCGTACTACTCGCGGTAAAATGTCAAACACCTTTGTAAAAATAACATTTCACCAATTCCAGGTTGATTTATCTGAGAAAGACATTGATGTAGAAATGAAAATCCCGGATGATTCTGGCATACCCGAAAAGAATTTTACCAGTGTAGAAAATAATATAAAAGAGAATGGTGGTAAAGAAAAAGAAGAGGTAAAGGAACACCAAAGGTAAGACATAACTATTAATCCTTAATGCGCCAAAAAGCAGACGACAAAATTCACGTCTGCAGAATTTCAAAAAATGTCGTCTAAGCGATATCATATTGAGAATTCGAACACTAGAGGGCAAACAGTGTAGATTCAGAAGAGGTGGCTCATCATGAGCCACCTCATCTGGATCTACACTGTTTGCCAATTCAACAATTTTAATTTTTGGCGCTTAAAGGATTATTTTTTAGATCCAATATATAGGGCTTGTATTGTTAGTTCGTTGACTGAAAGACTATTGTGCAGAAATTTCTCATGACTGGTTTTGCTTTGAACGGACATTTTAGTTCAATTCTCTTTGCGGAAAGTTTTTTTTTTAATTTCTGTCTGGAAGATGGTTATCTTCACGTTGTTTAAGGAGGTGGTAATCCCTGATTTGAGGTGCACACGAAAATTTGCCTAAATAGTTAAAATACGACATATTTTCTCAAAACTTAGCAGATGCCTTCGTTTATGCTGCCTTCCGCCATTTACAATCACAACTTGCGTGACTTGTTGATGTTTAAAAGGGTTTAATTGATTGATTGATTGTTTTGGGTTTAACGGCCCTTTGAGACAGTATTTCAGTCTATATAGGGCCTTCTCCCAGAGAGAGGGAGAAAGAAAAGAGAAATGATAGACGAGAGAAAAAAATGTCCAAACAACCCCCACCCGCACCCACTGCAAGCACAACAGGCCCTTGCCCTACAATGTTCCAAATCAGTAGGACGCCCCGGTACTGGAAGTTATACACAGCACCATCGCACCACCCGACCACCCCCTAAAAGGGTTTAAGGCTATGAAATTCTGACTTCACTGCAGCTGGTGTCGTGTCGTGTGGCGGCCGTAACACGTCTCCCCGTACATCATACATAGTGCAGAATATATATTATTTTTATCCTTTGAGGTTAGAGGATTTATTCTGAGAAATCAGAAAAAAACTTTTAATTTATTGGTTAGACTTTTATTCTAGATCATCGCGTGTTTACCATTTGGACTTTTATACTAGATCGTTGCTTTTTAATCATTTGGACCTTTTTTTAAACTAACCAGTCTTTGAATCGACTGTTTTCTTAGAATTAAGAAATTACATTATGCTTTTCTCTTGCGTTCGTCACCAGATATCGTCAGGGTCACAGATGAGGCTTGAGTAGCCGAAACTTCGTAGAATGGTCCATGCTCCTTCTTTCGGATATGTTCTCTGCTTTTGAAGGACCTCGTTTAATTAAGATTTAATTTTATTTAATTACCGTCAATTAAAATGCGTTTAGGTCTGAAGATAACCAATGCATTGAGAGTAATTTCATCTGCGGTACCAAAAGATTTTGCAAAATTATTCAACATGTCCGAAACAATCCCAACGTCTTATAAGACGGATCAAGATCTTTAATTGTTTTGAAAGGGAAGCCTGACGCATGTCTTATTAATAAATAAATGTACTTAAGGACAAAAGTTCTGCACGGACGTTAATTTAACATCCGTGCAGAACTTAAGGACAAAAGTTCTGCACGGACGTTAATTTAGTTTAGTTTAAACATATTTTATTTCATCAACATGACAAAGTACAACATGTCGTCAATACAAGCTTAAGGATCAGAACGAAAGCAATAATACTTATTTAGTTCTTTTCCTTAACAAATATAGTTTGTTAACTAAAAGGCGAAAGACATCTTCTAATTTGAAAACAAATATGCTCAAGAAATACTCCAGAATAGTAGTTCTGTACAGTGGTAGATGCTCAAGTAAGTACATGTAGATTCAAAAGTAGTAAAGAAAGATAAAGAGAGAGAAAGAAAATATATAAAATACATGGAAAAAAAAAGTAGAAGCTCTGTTAATGTATTAGTGGTAAGTATTGTGAACACATCAAAATAAGCAGATGTTTCATCTGTAATAAAAGCTGTATAAGGATGGGTGTTTGGTTTGTTAACCAAATTAATTGTGTCACTCTGAAAAGGTCATATAAACATTAACTGAGCTTTAACGTTTTGATAATAAAAGTGTAACATAGATGAAAAGATCTTTGTAAGAGAAAGAAAAAAGAAGAAAAAGAAAACAGGTAAACATAGATGAAAAAAAAAACACTAACAGAGAGGGGAATGCAGCAGCAGACTGGCAAATTTAATTTGTCTTGTTAACTTATGGTAACAGGTCGCACGGCAAAATATATTATTGTTGTGTTAGAAACGTTTGGTGTCTCTTATATATTTATGTACTCTTTCAAATATTATAACATTTGTGTTAAAAGTTAAAGTAAGGTCACCATAAAGTAGCAAATTTAGAGATATTACCCCAAATTGGGATACAGAGTCCAGGAGTTCAGCTCTTTGTTCAATATAGAAAGGACACTGCAAAAAGAAATGTTCAGTATTTTCAATACTTCCACAGTGACACAGAGGTGAGTTGGAAATATTTTTCAGAAATAAATCATTATTTAGTGAGCTGCAATTTGTGCGAAGACGTGTATGCAGGATTTGGGATTGTCTAGAACCAGTGTAATAATGCTTAGGGACAGATGCTCTGTTTCTGTTAAGATGATTTTTAAAAGTTGTTAAAGAGTCAGACTGAGCTACCTCTGCAGGAAGGCTATTCCATTCTCTGACAGTTGATGGGAGAAATGAGTTAGCATATTGAGATGTCCTCGCATTTATATTCTGGAGGTTGTCGGAATTTCTGAGGTTATAGTGAGAAATGTTGCTAATCGTTTGAGGTATTAAGTTGGATAGATAAGAAGGTGGCATATTACTTTGCATTTTGTAGAACAGTATGAGTTTGTGATCTTTACGTCTTTTTTCAAGCGAATCCCAGTTAATTTCCCTGTAAAGATTGTCCAAAGAAATAAGTTTAGTGGTTCCTGTTGCTATTCGCGCAGCTTCATTTTGGATCTTTTCTAATTCTTGCTTTTCATACTGTGTGCAATTATCCCAAATTACGTCGGCGTATTCCAAAATTGGTCTTATAAATGTTGTATATATAATTTCTAAGGATTTCCTGTCAATTTTGAATTTCAATTTTCTCATAATATGTATCCTATTCCAAGCTTTATTTTTAATGTGATCAATATGGGTATGCCAAGTGCAGTCATTTGAAATATATATGCCTAAATGTTTATGGGTTTCAACTTCAGAAATTTGCTGATTTTGCATGTAGATTGGAGGATGAACGGGTCTGATTAGTTTACGAGAAAGAAGAAGCGATTCGGTCTTAGTCGGGTTGAAAGAAACTAGCCAAGTATCCGCCCAGTTACAAATTCGATTAAGGTCTGCGTTGAGAGTTACTGCTGCTGTAACTGGATTATCCACAATAATAAAAAGGCTAGTATCATCTGCAAAAAGTCGTATGTTTGCTCCAATATCACAGACAATGTCGTTGATATAAAGAAGAAATAGCAAGGGCCCAAGTACGGACCCCTGTGGGACACCAGCTCGAATGTAAGTCCAATCAGATGAAGCTCCAGGAAGGACAACCCGTTGTTGTCTATCAGTAAGATAACTCTTAAACCATTCAAGAATTTTACCAGTGACTCCAGCTGACCTGAGCTTGTGAATAAGACCGGCGTGCCAAACGCGGTCAAAGGCTTTAGAAATGTCACAAAAAACGACACGAACCTCTTTTCCAGAATCCAGTGCATGACAGAATGTGTTATACAGGTAGGTAAGTTGATTCACTGTTGAGTCACCTGGTATAAAACCAGACTGTAGTGGAGTAAGAATATGATTGTCATGTAGGTGGTTATATAAATATTTGAAGACAAGTCTCTCAAAAACTTTATCTTCTGAGTTCAGCAAGGTTATTGGACGGTAGTTGCTAGGGAGAGACGGGTCATCCTTTTTGAAGACTGAACAAACATTTCCCATTTTATATGAAGAAGGGACTATACCAGTTCTTAGAGATAGGTTATAGAGGGAGCACAGTGGCTCAGAAAGTTCTGTTGCCAATTCTTTGAGTATTCGATTACTTAAACCATTTGGTCCCGTTGCTTTACCAAGTGGTAGGTGGTTGAGGATAAAGAGAACATCAGTAGGAGTGAGGTTAATAGAGTTAAGACTGGAATTAATTTCATAAGGAATTAAGTCCGGAAGAGTAGCATTTTGTTCATTAAGGTAAGTTTGGCTTTGAAAGAACTGGTTGAGTATGTTAGCTTTATCTAGTTCATCGTTATATATACTACCATTACTTTCAAGTGGAGGAATAGCTGAGTTGGAGTTCGGTGAAATAACTTTCTTAAGTATGGACCACCAGTCTCTAGATGAAAGGTTACTAGATTTTAATTTGTTTGCAATTCCGTCATAGAAGGAGCTTTTAGAATCACGAATTAGTGCTACAACTTTGTTACGCAGTTTTCGAAACTTTGTCCACTTGATAGAAGAGTTAGTACGTTTAGCTTGCCTATATGCTCGTTTTCGTTTCCTTATATAGTGTTTAATGTAAGAAGTTATCCAAGGAGGATCGGATGGCCTTATCCTGATGGTTTTATTTGGTATACATTGTTTTGCTATTGAAATTATATGAGACGTTATGTTTTCTGCGTGCTTGCTGATGTCGTTGTCCTGTAAAGATGTCCAGTCTGTGAATGCTGCTTTTGTTCGTAGCAAGTCATAATTTCCTTGATCGTATTTCCATATGTGTCTTGTAAACGATTTTAGTTTAGGTTTAGAGAATTTGAAAATACCGTAGACAGGACAGTGGTATCTTACTTCTTGTTTCAAAAAGGGGTCTGCTACTCCACTAAGTAAAAGGTGATGTTTGTTGCTAACAAGTATGATATCAAGGAGAGAAGAAGAAGTTTCTGTGAAGTGAGTAGGTTCATCTATAGACTGGTACAATGCAAATTGATCACAGAATGACTCAATCTTTCGTGAGGTTTGTTGATTTAATAAGTTGAAATTGAAGTCACCTGTAATAATTATGTCTTGTATACCCGTGTCAACAGCAAGATTCAAAGAATTTTCTATAGATGAATAATAGATAGAGTCAGCATTTGGAGGCCTGTAAAAAAGTCCAAACAATATATGTTTATGACAGTTTGAGACTTCAATCCACATGCATTCAGTATGTAGTGGCTCTAGGTCTTGCCTACGCCTGTAATGTAGCCCCTCTTTAATATATATAAGCAAGCCTCCATATCTGTCACCGACCCTGTCCCTTCGTTCAATATTATAGGAAGGAAAATTAAGGTCATCAGTATGTGTTGTAGGGCTGAGCCAGGTTTCCGAGAAGGCTAAGATGTCGAATTCAAACAATTCGGTTTGTAGAATATCGAGTTTAGTAAGAATACTTTGTACATTATAATGCACGAAAGATAAGTGGTGGCTGACATCAAGAGTGTTTAAAATTGAGGTTGACAAGTTAATTGAAGAGTCAGAGCTACTACTGCTAGATGTTTCTGACAATGGACCTGGGTTTGGGTGTACATTACCAGACAGAATCAGAAGGAGCATGAACAACCACGCTAATATTAGAGTAATTGCGAAACAGAAGGAAAGATTTAGCGCAAAAGTAATGTTCCTACGTAGTTTTATACAGTTACATGACGTTTCACGTGTGTTTCTGGGAGTTGCCTTTTGTGCCAATAAAGCAGTATCTTTAGCTGACATCAGGACCGAGTAGCTAGAAGGAAAATGGTGATAAATGATATAAAAGACCATAACATGTATAAGTAGTGAAAATCTGCACGCACGACGGTACACTGGCATGATAGTGACTCGACACATGCTCCTATTATTGTAGCTTATCATGTTATTTCTGTCATCAACAAGAGAAACATGTCAATCACTAGCATACCAAACCATTCCCAGGTAACAGTTTCTGTGGTAAATGTGACCAGCTGCTGCGCATACACCCTCTCTACAGAAAACGAAACAGAGAAATATAAAAGGGGAAAAAATAGATTGAAATACATAGACCAATATAAAATACGGAGGAAAACATTTATAACATTGAAAAGTCATGTAATAACATCCATGACTTTTGATGGAAAATAACTGTTAATGGCCGCAGATAGACGAAATCGGTTTCAGTGCGTGACCCGCGTCCCCGCCTATCACATAATCCCTTCAGGAAGAGACCCCTCTAAATGCAGATGGGAACGTCATATTTGTTTGCTTTCCAAGAGTGTAGAAAAACCTCTGCCTGCCGAGAAATGCACAAGCAGAAGACAAAAACCACGTTCATCCTCCGAGTTCGCCCAAGTGTAAACCCACAGGGCACGCAATGCCGAATCAACACTGAGTCGACGTCGATTCAACGTAATCATGTCGAATCGACTTCGAATCAAATCCGACTCAGCCTCGCTTGACCTATGGGAACCAACAACAAACCATTCCAACATGTTCCAGAATACATCATAACAAGTAATATACAGAATACAACATCATCATAAGTTATACACTAGAATACAAGTTATACACTAGAATACAAGTTATACACTAGAATACAACGTCTTAAGTGCTATGTACAATAGATGGCATTAAAGACACATTTTACAACCTATATGAGAGTGGTGGCACTCATAATCACCTACAATAAACATATCCTTTCCCATTTCCCACTATCAAAGGATTTTCTTATCTAAGTGATTATGAGTGTCATAAAATCCATTCACTGTAGCCTCTACCTGTATGAAATAAAAGGTCTCTGTAGGACCCCTGCTGATTCCTTATCTCATCTCTCCATATTCCAATAAACGGTCATTAGGGTATTATGCAATCAAAAATGTGTCTTTAAGCTCCTGAGGGACCTATGTAACCTTTTCTGAGATCAAATTAACAGTAGCCAATTTCATTAATGCAGTGCACCCTTGAGAAAATTATTGATTTTCCGGCAGGTCAAGTCCTGTACATGTGAAGAGCAGACTGACCTATTTAGACATAAATCTAAGTATTTGCTGCTAAATACGAAACCACAAAAAGCAATGCTTATCAACATTTCTAGGTACCGCAAACCACCCAGTATCTGCGAGTTTTCTCACTTACCAGCATTCTAGTTTGTTGGCACAGAACCTTTAAAATAATTTATTCGCACCCAGTGTGAGTTTCAAACCAGGTTATATACCCTAAAGATCAGAAGAACTCGCAAAGACAGTGATCCGCGGTAGCAAGTTACATGATTTCAAGTGCAATAAAAAATAATTAACAAGTGTTTTTGAATACGTGTGTGTATGTATGTATGTATGTATGTATGTATGTATGTATGTATGGTGTGTCATGGAGACGATTCGTAAATACAGCAACCGACAACTGTGGATCATTTAGGCACATTTCTAAAGACATAGGTAACATATTATTATCAGGCGGGCATAACTAGTTCAAACAAGACACATATATATACATGAATAATCTCCCTTGGGCTTCACCAATCCTCCAGCAGCGCAGTGACAATAACTACCTGGTTCAGACGTGATTTAATATTAATCGTTATGAGTCCAACCCATTAGGCACATGACGTCAAATGACGTCGTTCTGTCTTCAATGCGACGTGACGACGTCGCATCGACGCCAGCACGACGTCATCTCAACGCCACGTGGCGGCCGGGATTTGACTTAATTAGTTCTGTTAGTATTATATTAGAACAAGTCCAAAATTTACATCTGAAGGACTAGAATATGGACAGACAATATCCTTGCATAATTAATACTGCAATAAGAACCTTTATTATCGGGACAGAGCAACTGACAACTGTGGAACTTTAAGGCACATTTCTATAGGCTTTGGTAATATCATCAAGCGGACACAACTAATTGGAATAAGACATTTATATATACATGAATAATCACCCTTGGGCTTCGGAACAGTTGTAACTGTACAGGTTCAGACGTGATTTCATATTAACCGTTATGAGTCCATCCCAGTGGGTACATGACGTCATATGGCGCCGATCTGACGTCAATGAGACGTGATAACGTCTCAGCGACGTCAGTCGTCGCCACCTCGACGTCATGCGCCCACTGGGACTCATCTTAATTAGTTCCGTTGGTAATATTATATAATACTATTACTATTTGTCTAATGTGTATGAGTTATGAACTTGACCACATCTGAGAGTTTTAAGAACAAAGAAAGGCAAGCTCATTGCATAATTATTACTGCAGTAACTATCTTTATTATCGGAACAGCTTACTAAAGGTCCTTTAGACAACGGACAATTAAGTAGGTTACATCTAGTACGCGTTAAGCTGTGCGAAGTGAGTCATGGATCTGGTTCGCAAGTACAGCAGCTGACAACTATGGAACATTTAGCCACATTTCTAATGGCAAAGATAACACATAGTTGAACATAACAGTATGAGGAGAGCTTAACTATTTCTAAGAATACATTTTATATACAGCCTACATGAAAAATCTCTCAAGAGATTCGACAATCACCCAGTATGTTAGTGTTGATGGCTACCTTTGTAAATGTGCAGTTTCTGACGTGATTTTATAGTAATTGTCATGAGCTCACCCGAGCAGGCACATGACGTCAGATGACGTCGTTCTGACATCAATGCGGCATGATGAAGTCGCAGGGTAGTCAGCCCAACGCCATCCCAACGTGCCCGCTGGGACTCGTCTCAATCAGTCATTACAATTTGTCTAACGTGAATGAGCTATACATTAGTCCAAACTTTACATTTGAGTGAAAAGAACATCAAGAAAATCATAACATAATTGAAACTGCAAGGACTGCCTCTATTATAGGGACACCTTGCCAAAGATCGCCAAGACATCGGACAATTGGGTTTCATCCAATAAAAGCTGTTCGTGCAGAATTACAAATAGTAGTGTACAGCTCCCCTTATTACTATTACTATACTGTGATAGAGTCTAGCAAAATTACAAGTAAGGAACTATATGGACCATGAGGAACGTGCAAACCGATTACAGCAGACTGTACCAAGTGATTTCAAGTAGAATTCCAAACACTGATGATCATGAATAGACATTTTTTAAGGATCCGTGAAATTAGGTATGCAATATATCTTTAAGAAGCCATAAATTTAGATATGCAACATTTGTTCAGGCACTTCTGGAGCCCCTATATTCAAACATGAACCCAGTCTGCTACCATGTGTTCAACGGCAGAGATGCCAATATTATGATACAACCCAGCAGGCACATAGAGTTGAATCAATATAGAATCAACCCTGAATCAACGACATGACGTTGACTCAAGGTCTATTCAACACCGACTCAGCCATGTGCGCCCAATGGGAACGGACTAAACTCCAACACGGCCGGGATGAAACACACTGATCAGATCAACCTGTCCCATTCATACACAAAGAGTTTGTTAGATTATTTGGGCTCATTACGGTATTCACTTTACAGGTAAGTCTATTGTTCGTATTCGCTGCGGTATCTAGTATACTGACCAAGGAAAGAAAGTATCTAATCTATTTAATCAGAAATGTCTGTTTCTCGCGGATCTAATGTTAATTTAACATCCGTGCAGAACTTTTGTCCTTAAGTATACGTTACGATTGCGTTGTTTTTCTGTCTATTCTTTTGTTTTAGTCTGAGGGAGTTCACAACTAAAGAAGCAATAATAAAGATGTTTAAGACTCGAAGTTTTTACCTCATTTGGTTTACTGTCCTTTTTGGAGACACGGGGCTATCGTTTGTATTCAGCTTTTATAAAGTAAGTTTCCAATTGCTGCAACAGTTTTTAGCCGCCGTATTGAAGCGTACGTACCATTGGACAAAAGCGTTTGAGCTAGCAATCAAGGACCAAGGGCCATCCGATCGGGATCTATATTGTTTGCTGTTCCACCAGTGCCCTCCTCCCCCAGCAGGCACATTACGTCGTATTGACGTCGCACTGTCGTCGATGCGACGTGATGTCGCATCGACGTCAGTATGACGTCATTTCGACGCCATGTGCCCGCTGGTTGCCAATATTAGTTAGTTACTGAACCGCTAGAAAAATACTGGGGGTCAATGTGAGTTCATGGGGTGTGTGGGGGGGGATGTGGGGGGGGGGGGCAAGCCGATGTCGAGCTTCGTATGAAGTCACACTGGCACCCTGTATTTTCGTAGAAGATCAGTAAATGACTACAGAGTTTTATTGCACCGAGAACCTTAATCAGTAGGCATTAAATGTTAAGTCAATATAGGGATCAAACATGTTTTTTCATGCATTAACGTTTGCCAGGTCCCGAGGGAGATGTTGGAAACCGAGGCCGAAGGCCGAGGTTTTGCACATCTCCCGAGGGACCTGGCAAATGTTAATGCATTGGAAACAAACGTTTGATCGCTGTTATTGCATAAATTCAACGAATCATTCGTTAAAATTTGAGGAAAAACTTGGCACTATATTTTGTCACCGTTTGACAGCCAACGCGCTGGTACATCTTTTTACTAATATTCGTCTTCCGGGCCCAAGAGCATTCAGCTATTCAAAATGGCCGCCAAATAATTCAACCGCTCATTGAGCAAATAATTCAATTCAAGCAGTACATACAAGCAGTTATACAGCCTTTGTGAGCAGAGTCTTCCGCTTATTTCCAGTCTGCGAAACATGGGAATCTATTTACCAAACAGGTCTTTGTTTTTTGCACGTCATACCATGTTCGCAAGCCAAGGGTACTTCATACACTTTTTTTTCTTACGCACGCTTGGCTAACGGCCTCTTCGCAAATCGAATTGCCCGTAGGGCCGCCTTTCGGCGTCAGTGCCAGTTGTTCGCCTTGCCGCGTTGTATTTTTTTTTTCACAAAGCAGAAGACCCGTTACATGCGGAATCAGCCCCGTAACTTCGTATAATTGTTCAAATACACTGAGGATTCGGTTAAATATTGACCGTCTACTCTTTTTGACACTTGTTTACGGCAAATACGACATTTCCCGTGTTTTGATACGGATAATGTAGCACATACAAACTTTCCCTATTACCCTTGGTAAATAGTCAATATGTCAGAAACCAACCAAACTAGGACGGTAACCAGTTGCCGATTATGCGCAGTAAGCGATCTCGCCTCTTGGCTGTCTTGGTGGGCATTTATGACTTTGTAGCATGCATGCACCAGATTGTCTTTTCGATTGGGTTGCGTCATAGACATTTACATGCAATGTTATTCACAGTATCCGAACTACATGTACAATCTCATCCAGTTTTCATAGCGTTTACTCGAGAGTACAAACGTTCGCTTATAACCAGTAGTCGGAAATCATTATGTTTTGAGATTTTATCTGGAATCTGCTGCGTCATTTATAGCTATTCGGCTTCGAAAATGTAAAGAGGTAAGTGTAATATAATTTGCTCTTCGGTCTTTTACTTTATTACCCTGTACAATGTCGTGTATGGGTGGGTAGTAATTGGTACAGTATTCAAATCGCACTTGGCATGATTCTTAGACCATTTTGAGCATTTTCTTACATGTTTTATAAAAAATCTTTAGAATGAACGGAAGGCGTTATCAATCTACAGTTTGTTAGTTTTGATAAAAGAATGATAGCTAAGTTTTGCACGACACAATCTCGTGTTAAATTAAGCTGTTCGGAAAAAAATCTGCGACGGCAAGGATTTTTTCATTGTACAGGGCAATAAAGTAAAAGACCAAAGAGAAAATTATATTAAACTTACCTCTTTACATTTTCGAAGCTGAATAACTATAAATGACGCTGTAGATTCCGGATAAAAACTCAAAACATAATGATTTCCGGCTACTGGTTATAAGCGAATTTTGTACTCTCGATTCAACGCTATGAAAACCGGAAGAGATGGTACAGTGCGTTCGGATACTGTGTTATTGCTCTGTATTAAAAATTCAGTAATATCTTTAGTATTTGTGTTTCCCGACAGTGGTTATTATTATGATGATGAATGACATAACCGCAATCATACCATCTTGCTATCAAGGGCTTATTTTTACCAAAGATAGATAATTGCTAGATACCTCTCTCTCTCTATCTCTCTCTCTCTGTATGCCTGTGTGTTAGTATTATTTTCTGTTTAACCAGTAGGTAATCTGTCATTTGGAATTCTTTCCTTGATTATATATTTGGTTTCACATATTATATGCCTCTATGTATGCTCCTATGTGGGCCGAAAATTCGAAATGAAAATCTTGTATTTTTGTATTCTTGTATTCGCCACGTGAGTTGCTAAGAAAGCGTATATACGCTTATGTGGCTGGATGCACTGGCTGGATGCGATGAAAGTTGCTCGAATGCAATGAAATAGCATTGCGGGAAATTCGAGTTACATTGGCTGTCGGCAAGAGCATGGTTTGCGAAGATGACGTCATACTTGCACGCCACGTTTTTCACTATGGACTTATTTCCCTATTTCAGGCGTACGGACAGACATACATATCGGATGATCGTTTTCTGGCTCTTGTAGGTTCGCTCTCTTCTGTTTGTAATTGCCTGGGAAGACCTTTATGGGGTATATTTATGGACAGGTTCGGCTATAAAGTAAGTGTTGTAAACTCTTTTTATCCCTTAGGGACGAGTCATTTATTATCAGGTGGGGGGCCGGGTACATTTAGGGGGGGGGGGGTCGGAATTTTTTTTGGTGATGTACTTGGGGGGGGGGGGGGGTCAGAAATCAAAAAGCCTTGGAGCAGGGGGGGGGGGGAGGTCATATATTTTATTTGGCATATTGGGGGGGGTCAGAATTCTTCCGGCATCAGTCTTCATTTTTAAAAATT
Source organism: Ctena decussata (assembly GCA_963989385.1). Taxonomy (NCBI): domain Eukaryota; kingdom Metazoa; phylum Mollusca; class Bivalvia; order Lucinida; family Lucinidae; genus Ctena; species Ctena decussata. The sequence goes on along the minus strand of OZ022502.1, from coordinate 3,269,122 downwards.
GTCTCAGCTTCTGGGGGGCGAATTTGCCCATATCGTATCAAAAAAAGACTTGCTAGTACGACAGTATACAATTGTCTATAAAATCATATCGAGGAGACGATTTTGTTCTCGATCAGATTTAATGCCTGCATTTGTGATATCAGCTCTACAGTTGCCTTGTCATCAGCAAATCTATTATGGCTTCAGTGTGGCACGCGCCCCCATACACCCCCTCTCCATTACCATTATTAACAGTTTTATTGAAGATTCCACTACAGATTTCTAGATGGCCATAAGCAGAAGAAAGTGCAAAAATATGCTGACAAATTTAAAGACCATTAATCTGCATGATTTATCAACCTGTCAGAGTAAGAAAATGTTCTTTGTGTTTCATACAGCTTTGGATTGAGGTCAGTCTGACATAAAAAGGTGATACGGTGAGTGTGTGGAGGGTAGCTGGGGATCTGGAATGGTGGTGGTGGTGGTGGTGGGGGGTCATAAACTTTTTGTCACCTATCTGGGGGGGGTCGGAAAAAAAATTCTGGTGAGACTGGGGGGGGGGTCGAAAAAATTTTGGTGACTACTATGAAAATGTACCCGCCCCCCCCCCCCCCCCCCACCTGATAATAAATGACTCGTCCCTTATTTATTCACAATCCAAGCGGGCACACAACGTTGTATCAACGTTGAATCAACGACGATTCAATATTGATTCAGGCTGTGTGCCAAGTTGCATCTTTGCAATTTGGGGATAGGTGGATAGCAATTTCGTTTTTTTAACCATCTTTTTGTAGTTTTTGGCATTTCGTACCTTCCAAAATACAGATTTGACTTTTTCGAGCATCTAAGATGAATTATCATATACAGTGCAAGTCTCAACAATACAAGTTTATCAACAAAATACACGTACAAAAACCAAAAAAAAAAAACATAAAAATACAGGCCCGAACCTATTTGTTTCGGGAGAAAAAATAAAATAAAAAAGAGTTTTTCCTACCTACCGACCAGATCTTTTTTGAGCATGTTAGTGGAAACACAGCTATTTTTTTTTAGGCCTTACCTGTTTAAAGTTGGCTAATCACGGTCATTTACAATGGTGAAGCTATGATGAGATGCTTGGGGTGATACCTAACGATTTCTTGGGCCTTGTAAGGCTTTAAATGGTAGATCTTATGTAAGAAGAGCTTCTGAGTCCGGGGAAGCACACAGAGTCACAAATGCGAAAAAATGGTAAAATAAAACAACATGAAAGGTGCACCTCTTCATCAGCCGCAACACGACAAAACCAACAACGTGGCATGTGCACCCAGCGAAGACCCAAATCAGCCTGGGCATTTGCCCAGCCTGATCAGAGTCTTCGCTGTCCGCATTGAGCTAGCTTAGATTCTGAGCTATTCTTTACGTGCACAGCAAAGACTCGGCGCAGAATGGGCGGATGCCCAGGCTGATCTGAATCTTCGCTGGGCATACATACCACTTTGTTGGTCCTGGCGTGTTGTGGCACATTTAGTGTAGCTGGGATGCCACTCTCTGCATACTGCAGCATTTATTTGTCAGAATGTTTTGTCTTGTTTGTTTTCTCAGATTTCTATGGGGTGTATTACAACCGGGGTCTCTTTACTAACAGCCACCCTCTTCACCACCGAGTATACCGGAAAGGCAGGGTTCTTGATCTGGATGTGTCTAATGTTTCTGACGTTTTCTGGGGTCACTGCAATTTTGCCTACCACCATGGCCAAACTGTTCGGGGCCAGTAATATGGCGGTGAACTATGGCTTCATTCAGGCTGCACTGGTAAGTACATATATATTAACCCATTTAAAACTTTTTCATTAGATTTATATTAAACACATTTTATTGCATAAATTACCAAAGGATCAGACACAAGTTATGACAACATTTTTCTAGATTAAAACTTGAAAATTATTTTAAACTTTACTTAAAACATTAAAAGATTCGACCCTCATTTACAAGGAAAACTCTGTCACCCCAGCAGTAGATAGGTACCTGTTTCGAACAGAGAGGCGCCGTGGTTAGGGTGACCCGGTCATAGTGCAGAATGTCGCCGGAGAAACGCGGGTTCAAACCCTGGTTGGGCCATCTGGAGATTGGAAAACTCTCTCTGCCAAACCAGCAGTAAACAGGTACCCGTTTTGAATCAAGAGAGGACAAGGCAGCGAAAGGATGGATGGATGGATGACTTGCGATTTTACGTCCTTTTCAACAGTATTTCAGTCATATCAGGACGATGGGCTTGTGATAATGAAAGGCTGTGTGCAATGGAACTCCGTTTACGGTGGAAAGAACTCCGCCTCTGGCGGGGCTCGAACCTGCGACCGCTAGATCAGTAGGCCAGCGCTTAACCCACTGAGCTACCGGGGCTCCGTACAGCGAAAGGAGAGAGATGGACTCCGCCTTTCGTATGACGTGCCCAAAATACAGTGGGCCTCTACTAACCCCTGCACAAACAGCCGCAAAGCTGTGGAAAGACTAAATTCAGGAATAATGCGTATTTGTCTTATGCAAATGGTGTTAACCCTGCTCAGACGCGTCTCATCAGAGTCCACAGTTTTTACCAGTGTCCTTTTTATGGGTCACTGGGCATGACTGGGCTAAATTGTTTGCGTACATACCGATGTTTTTTTTTTTTTTTTTTTTTTTTTTTTTGGAGGGGGGTCGCTATTTTTTCAAAGGAGAAATTCTTTTGTCTTCCTTTTTACTTTCCTGAATGAAATAGCCCGTCTGAAATGTAACGCTCAGGATTCTAAATAAAAGCATAATTAACTTAAAAGCTGAATAAAAGCATGATGATTAATCAAGAAAGATATTTTTCAACTGATATCTTTTCTAACTTGTACGCAAACACAAGAGACGCTCTTTTCTAGCAAGCTGAAGGAAGACTTACAGCGCCAAAAATGCAGACAACAAAATTGCATCAGCAAAAATTTCAGAATTTCAGAAAAATTTTCATCCAGGCAAGCAATATTATAATTATTGATAATTCAAAGACGAGAGGGTAAACAGTACAGATCCAGATGAGGCAGCTTATCTGGATACATCAATTATTATTGGCACTTTCCATATTAAAAAGCTTAAAGCATGTCATATATCATACAAGCATCATAAATTTTTGAGCGGCGACACGATAAAACAAAGTGGAACGTGCACCCAGTCTGATCGAGGTCTTCACTATGTGCTTAAAGGGTACATGTAGCTAAGGGTCTACGCTAGCTCTACGCAGACAGCGAAGCCTCTGGTCAGACTGGGCGGAGGCTCTGGCTGATCTGTGTCTTCGCTGGGCGCACATGCCACTTTATTGGTTTTGTCATGTGGCTGTACATAATTTTCTTTATGTTTTGTTTCCAGTCATTTGGTGGCATTTTTAGTGGAGTCTTCGCTGTCACTCTGAAATCAGCTATAGGATTTCGGGGATTATTTTTCCTGGGCGGAGGACTAAATTTTATAAGTATGAAATTCAAATTTTCATAGTTACTTACGGCATCGTACTTGTCCTTGTTATTATTAGCATCATGATAAAATTAATTATATAAATTGATTAATTAAGCATTTTGTTACCACTTGCCTTATTAACATTGTTTTGTTTCTTTTTGTTTGTTCTATCTTTCTAATATATAAACTTAAATGCACCAGTTCGTTTAGTTTTGAACAATTAAAAAGTGTACTGCATCACTCCAAAAGGATGCATATTACATTTGCATGAAAAAAAAAATGAAATAAACAAACAAACAGGAAAAAACCCTCAGAACATCCACACAGTCTAAAAATTCTATTTAGGCTGTAATTAAGTATAGTAATTCAACTCAAATAATCTCTTCTTCTCATTTACATCAACGTTTCCTGTTAGGCTTCTTCAGGATGATGTTATCATTATTATTACTTATTTATTTATTTATTTATTTAGGCTATACACACTCACAGACTGATTTGAGTTTCGTTGTTCGCATATATACGTGAAGCAAAATTTTTGCATAACATGTCCCCAAATATTTTTCTCTTTCTCTTTTCAGCTGTAGTATTCGTTTTCTTCTTCAACGGTAAAGATCAAAACGGGAAACCGATCTAAACCTATCTTGTGGAACAAACCAGATTCAGTCTGCTAGCTCCCGGTGAACAATATCATGACTTGTGATTTCAAAATCTGATGATTCGTTTGGGTGCTTGACTCTTACAACTAAACCAGAATTTTAAAATGTTCATATTATTTGGAATAAAGTTATGTGAGACTGCTTTGTATGTGATATGAGTGTGCGCGCGTGTGTTGGGATTTGTGCGTGTGTGCGTGCCTGTGGATTTGCATATGTACTTGTGTTTGCGTGTTTTGTGTGCACTGTGTTGAATTAAATTAAGGTAAATTTTCTACAGCTGTTCTGAATAAAACAAACTGTCTTCATAACCATTGTTTATTTAAATCTCCAAAACTTTAATTAGATGTCAGCTACATACTGGGTATTTCAGAAAAAAACCTGCTTCTTACTATAATGCCTAGACTTTAAATGAATGTACACACTTACAGGTGAAGCCACTTATAGTCATTCACCATTTTGCCTCCGGTCTCTATGGCAGTCAGCTCTTAAAGAAAAGAATTTGCTCCTATATAGGAGCAAATTCTTTCCTTTAAGAGCGAATTTGCTCCTATATAGGAGCAAATTCTTTCCTTTAAGAGCAGACCCCATTTTGAAATTACTTCATTGCTCATAAAAGGAAACAGGAAGTCATAGCAGCGGCATGTTCACCTTACTAGTAAAATTGTTGAATGGTTAAAATCATGAACGTGTACCCATACACCATTGGGGGACGGTGGTCGGGCGATGGTGCTGGTTATAACTGCCAGTGCCGGGGCGTCCTATTTATTTGAATAAAAGTAGGGTAATGGGCCTACTGTGCTTGCCGTGAGTAGGTGGGGGCGGAATATTTTTCTCTCATCTATCATTTCTCTTTTCTTTCTCCCTCTGTCTGGGGGATGGCCCGATATAGATTGAAATACTGTCTGAATGGGCCGTTAAACCAATCATACACCATAAGTGGTAAATACGAATGACTGGCGTGAAGTAGTCTTTTCCTTCTTCATCTTTGCGGTCACTTACCATATTGACGTAATTCTGAAATTGAAGTTCTGCCAGAAACCGCTATTAGAGGCTGCTCAAGTAAAGATCTGCCAAGAACAGGTGGTAGAGGGCGTGACTGGGGACACTTTCTACCAGGAGAAGCGAATTGCTGCCTTCATTTCAGTGGAGGTCAACTCTTAAATTTGCGTGCATAGAAGCAATGTCTTACTTTTGAGAATATACTGCATTTATGAAGAGTTCCGTTGTCCAGGGAAACAAACAGGAAATCAATAGTATTGTCCCCCTTTGTGAAAAAAACCCTGAAAAATCTGGGAGATGTACATCTACATCTCTAAATAATTGATAATGAACAGACTCAATAAAATTCTAGTCTTTATTGTGTTTCTTGTGGTATACCGGAGAGCCCAGTTGACACTGGCTTAAAGGGGATGGCAAGGCAATTGGTGCGAAATGATGTTGTTTCTCTTCTGCCTAAAATGCTTTTGGATTTCAGCTATCACATGTATCAACTGTTAATTAAGTTTAAAAGGTAAATTGTATGGGTGCACAAAAAGCATATAAAATCATAAGGATGCTTGCACGGCACACACATAATGAAAGGGGGGGGGGTATCAATAAGGTGGGTTTTCTGCATCCTACCAAAGTTTTCTTTTTTTAACTGATGGTATGCTCCAATGTGTCTAGTTTGAATGAAAACCATCTTCCAAGCAAGTTTATGTGTTCAGTCGACCATGAAAACTAGGTCATTGTGAAATTCTGGTCACCTCACCCAAATGTCCTGGTAAAGGTGCTTCCTTGACATGAGTTTGATGATAACTGGCCTATTTATTTAACAATAATGCCAAGAAATATTGAAAACTGAGAACAAAAATATAAAAAAATGCTGAATGTCAAAGGAAGTCTTTTTCAACAACATATGTTCAATTAAATCAAATAAAATGATATGGAAATATATTTTAGATGTTCTGTTAATCATTTTATGAAATCCTGTCGGTCTGTTGTACTCTTCTACCAAATGAGAATGTTTTTACAAGACAGGCTAAAACCATGTTGGATTACCCCACCCACTTCTGTGGACCCATAGCTCAGTAAGTAGGGCTTTCCGACCAAAGTCACATATGGTTCAATAAACTAGACACATTGGAGTATACCATCAGTTAAAAAAAGAAAACTTTGGTAAGATGCAGAAAACCCACCTTATTGATACCCCCCCCCCCCCCCCCTTTAAGGTAGACCTTTGTTGTGCATACCCCTTCATGCAGGGTAAAAAGCAGTGTGGAGAAGGGAAACAACTGAAGTAGCTGAAAGGGATTTCAATCCATGAACCAGATCCCTAGGTTATAAAACTGTTTTCGTGTTCAGCTCATCTGAGCATGAAATTTTTCTCTGCTGATAAATACGAAAATGCCAATTAATGTTGGCATTTTCCTATTCATAAGCAGAGAAATTTTCGTACTCAGCTAAACTGAGCAAGAAAGCAACTGGACTTATCAGTAATTTGCTATTTATTAGCAGAGAAAGTTTCATGTTCAGCTGAGTTGAGCATGAAATTTTTTTTATAACCTTGAGGCCAGTACTCTTCAGTGTTTATTTTATAGATTCTCAAATATTCACAGGTTGCTTCGGCGAACTGGAGAGACTTTTATCAGACTGCGCAGACGTGCAGTCTTATCAGAATATTTCTTGTTTACTGCTACAGTTTGTGCCTTTCCCATTTCTTTTGGGGGAACAATGGAACATACTTATCGTTTGTAATAGTCAGTTTTTTTTAACAAAACAACATTCTCTTAATTTTAGGGAAAGGTGACAAGATGACAGATGCAAACTAAAAGTAAAAACTAAAAAACCAATAAAAATAATAATGAAAACAAATTAATTAAAGATATCTAATGAAAAATAAAATAATGATAAATGGATAAATAAAATTTGATATGCAAAAAAAAATACTATTACTAAACAATAATCCTGCCATTGCCCATGATTTCTTTCCATTTAGTTTTTTTTTTTTTTTGAAAAGATGTTGGTTGGGTTAAACAACTAAGTGTCTGTTGAAGCAAGGCAGAACCTAGGGCAAGGGATGGTCGACTACAAACCGGTTAAGCCCCCACCCCCAGTAATTTCATTGCTGGTCGCCCTAAGGTGGGGCACTACTTCTTTTTGGTTCTTCTTGGTTGTTTTCTGTGTTGTTTGTTGCTATGTCTGTTATTGATATACTGTTTTTTGATGTTAAGGCTAGCCCGGTGACCATCTCCTTCGGAAATGGCTGTACATCTGGCTGCCGCTGATGATGTCTCTGGTGGTGACTAATTTTGCGTTGTCATTAGGTAGGTATAACTTTTTATTAGTGGATACATTATTTGTCGCAATAAAAGCTCTATCTTTATCTTTATAGCCAATGGCACCAAGGCATCAGTAGCTCTCCCCTCCCCTCCACCCGCACAAGCACACATGGGAGTCCCTCCGTTTCACATGACACCGCACAGTAGCAACATCTGGTCTCCTGGCATTATTTATATTTTGAGTGACTTACCAAACAACATATTATTACACAGTATAGGTACACATGTTAAATTCTATTTGTACCCTAAATTATCTTCACATACACTAGAGTGTTAATTTTAGGAGTACCTCTGCGGGTTTCCGCTGAGCAGAAAACGGCTTACGCTACAAAAGAAACGGCGTTTTCATTTACATGAAAATCAAGTAGGATTATTTTTGTCAACACGTGAAATTAACTAAGAACATTCGGCGCACCACCTACTATGCGAGTACAAGTGTGTTAAATCTACCTAAAGAAGAATACCTAGAGAAACATACCTGAGAGATCACTACGGCCAATTGGGGCTTAGTAACAACCAACCTAACTTTTCACTTTTCGTCAATTTCAACAACTGTTGAATTAGGTCATTTTCTCTGGAAGAGAGGAAATGGCGGTGTAACATTTAAACAGACAAGATAATTAATCTTTCCCTACGTCTATTTGCTTTATGGTGTTTTGTGTCAGCTCGCAAGGTCTGTGTAAGCCGGTAGCTTCGTATGTAACATTGGTTCGTTACTTGGTGGTTAGGCAAACTCAGGAAGGTCGGCTCTCAGTCTCTGCTTGAAAGCATCTAAACTGGTAGCCTGAACTGTACTTTCAGGTAGGGAATTCCACAGGGTTCAGTGATTTTTTTCTTTATATAAGTGGTGCCCATAAAAGGCCCCAATCCCAATTCAAAATAGTACGTAGGCAAAATCGAAGCCAAAATAGTAATCAATTATCGGTCCAGTCGTTTCGATAATTAATCGATTAGTAATCGCTGAATGAGGCAAATTGAATACGGGTATGTTGAGAAGCTTCGGTGGCACAGATTTGTGCTAAAACGTTTTGACAAGGTACACTAACAAACAATACAGTTGATAACTATTCAAAGTATCGATTACCTTTGATTAAATCTTGTCTTCTGATATGCCAATCCATTCTAATTGGCTTCCTAATTGGCAATAACAAAACAAGGGACCATCTTGGGCTCAGTGATGTCATTCTAACAGGTAAATCGGCAGGGCAAAATGAATGACACGAATACGGACACTAAATGGTAGCACAGCCAAATCACTGATAGGTCAAAAATGTTCCAAGGTTAAGGTGCTGTCGCAGGTCTTATTACCAACCGTTCTAACGGTACATAGAATAACCGAAAAGCACAGATATACTGGAAAGCACTGGAATAACTGAAAAGCAATTTGAAAAATCTGTTTTTATAATTATACATTATCATAGATACTTTTCACACAGGATTCTAAGGTTGAAGATCTGTTCTGTGGTGCTCCTTCCTGCTCGGAACCCAGCCTGTTCCTCAGCGATTATCTCTTCGGCTTGTGGCTTAAGCCTGTTCAAGATAACTTTCAGCATGACTTTGCTTGAATGACTGATGAGGCTGATGGTTCTGTAGTTCTGGCAGAGCTGTAGGTTGCCCTTTTTAGGGAGAGTAATAATCAGCGACTGAGTCCATGGGGTAGGCCATTCTCCTGTTCTCCAGATCCTGTTACAGATATCTGTTAAAACATCAATCATGGTCTCCCCTCCAGCTTGAACAAGTTCTGCTGGTATATTATCAACTCCGGCAGATTTTCCCTTCTTCAGTGCTGCTACTGCAATCTCAACTTCCTCACGAAGGATCGGTTGTTGATCTTCATCTGGGGGCTGACTGCAGTCCAGAACCGTATTGTCACCATCAGTCTCATGGTTGTATAATTCTGAGCAATATTCTGTCCATCTGCTGAGAATCTCTTGTTCTTCTGTAAGGCATTTCCAAGACTTGTCCTGGATAGCTGTGGATCTACCCTGTTTCTCTGAAGTTAGATCCTTCACCAGCTGGTATGCTTTCTTGCTGTTGTTTTTGTTCAGGCAAGTTTCGATCTCCTCGCACTGACTAGCTATCCAGTCCTCCTTCGCTTTCTTCACTGCCTTCTGAATCCTCTTGTTTGCTTCCCTGTATTCTTCTGCTCCTCCTGCTTCATACCTCTTCTTCTTCAAATTTCTCCTCTCATCACAGAGGTCGAGAACATCTCTAGTGACCCATGGCTTTATCTTGCGACGTTCCTTCCCAAGTATCTCACTGGCTGCATCAGTCACTACTGTATTGTAGGTGGTAATCATGGTATCTATGTCCATGTCATCATCCCTCAGACCAATGAGTGGTGCAAATTTTCCACCTATTGTTGCTTGAAAAGTGCATGCCACCTCTGGGTCCCTAAGCTTCTCAAGATCAAACTTCAGTCTTGGCTGGGTTGGCTTTCTAGCCTTCTTCAGACGAACTCGGAAGGTCATCATGACCAGGTCATGGTCACTTCCTATGTCTGCTCCAGGAAAACTCCTTGTCCTATGGATGTTGACTCCTGATCGGAAGCGCTTCCTCACCAAGATGTAATCAATCTGATTGTGGTGTTTCCCATCTGGGCTGTGCCATGTCCATCTCCTTGATGGTTTGTGAGGGCCAAGGGTGTTTGTCAGTACTAGGCTGTTACAGGTTGCAAACTCTAGAAGTCTGAGACCTCTCTCATTTGTCTCGTCATTGCAGTAGGGTCCACAAACGTTTTCCCAGTCTGCCTGTGCATCCTTTCCAACCTTAGCATTCCAATCCCCTTGTACAACCAGAATGTCCTTCTTGGGTGTTTGGTCTATGATTTCCTGGAGTTGCTGGTAGAAGTGTTCTACCTCATTGTCGTCATGTCCAGATGTTGGTGCATAAATCTGTATGATGGTGATGTTGAAAGGAGCTGCTCTCAGGCGAATTGAAATCAGTCTGCTGGAGACTGGTCGGCATCCCAAGACAGCACTCACCATGTCCTTATGCACAAGAAACCCAACCCCATACTCATGTTTGTCCTCTTCTCCACTGAAATAAACCTTGTGTCTGTCATCTGTTGACATCTCACCAAAGTTTTTCCAGCGCATCTCACAGAGCCCCAGTATGTTCCAGTGATACCTGTCCATTGCATGAGTCAGCTCTTCAAGCTTCCCAGCTGGCCTCAGAGTCCTTACATTCCAGGTGCCAATTGAGATGTACTCCCTACCTCTGATTTTCTTGATCTGTGTTACACCAGTTGCATACTTGTCACCTACGTCCCGGTGTCCAACAGTAGGCGCGGTCATTGTTAACCCGGGCTGCGACCGATCCGGTATTAAGGTCTTATCATCAGCAGAATCTGTACCATGTCTTCATTGATTTCAAAAAAGCCTTTGACAGGGTATGGCATGCAGCCTTATGGGCCACCATGAGGAAGTACAATATCAATGCAAACCTAGTTCGCACCATTGAGCAGCTATACGACAAGGCTACAAGTGCAGTCCTGATAAATGGCAGCACAGGAGAATGGTTCAGAACAACAGTTGGAGTAAGACAAGGATGTCTTCTGTCACCCACCCTCTTCAACATTTTTCTCGAACGGATCATGTCCGATGCTCTGGAAGAACATGACGGAAAGGTTAGCATAGGCGGCAGAAATATTACCAACCTGCGGTTTGCCGATGACATAGACGCTCTTGCTGATGAAGGGCAGGAACTAGAAGCTCTAGTTGAAAGTCTCGACCAGACCTGCACAAGGTATAAGATGGAGATCAGTGCTGAGAAGACCAAACTGATGACAAACAGCGCAGATGGCATCCAGAGGGAGATCAAGGTAAAGGGGCAGAAGCTTGGTACTGTAAGCAGCTTCAAATACCTTGGAGCAGTTGTCTCAGATGATGGCTCAAAACAGGAGGTTCTCTCAAGGATAGCACAAGCCACTTCAGCTCTTGCCAAGCTGAAACCAATTTGGAGAGATAACAACATATCTCTTGGATCAAAGGTGACACTTATGCGCTCCCTTGTCATTTCCATATTTCTGTATGCCTGTGAATCATGGACCTTGACAGCAGAGTTAGAGAAAAGAACGCAGGCCTTTGAGATGAGATGCTACCGAAGGTTACTGAACATTTCGTACAAGGACCATATAACCAATGAGGAGGTTCGCAGGAAGATCCAAGCAGCCATTGGAGAATATGATGAACTCCTGACGCTGGTCAAGAAACGGAAACTAAGGTGGTTTGGCCACGTCTCAAGGTCTTCTGGTTTAGCAAAGACAATTCTTCAGGGCACAGTGAAAGGAAAAAGAAGAAGAGGTAGACAGAAGAAGAGGTGGGAAGACAATATCAAGGAGTGGACTGGAATGGATTTTGCCAGCTCAACTAGGGCAGCTAAAGACAGGACAAGGTGGAAAGGGATTGTTTTGAAGTCAGCTGTGGTGCCCCAACGACCTAGTAAGGTTATGGGATAGAATAGAATAGAATAGACATTATCATTGTAATATTAAATTCATGGGTGGGAGAAGCATTGTTAAGAGTAGTTTTCTAGATTACAGTTGTCTAAGTCTCAACACTGACAACGATTTTCCACAAAATCGTGCACAAACATGTAACCAAAAAGCACTTGCACTAGTCTTGTATACCATTAAATTTTGTGTCATAGACTGATAGTCTGTTCCGTAAATAATATTTCACTGTATTTGAATATACACAATCATGCTGTTTTATTTACTGATTTTGTTTGTTTTGTTCTTACATAAAGCAGATGGCAGTTCATATGCCTATACTGAAAAGCATTGGAAAAATGTTGAACATAATTAGCACCCTTTTCTGTTATAATGCTGCTAAAGTATGACACCCAAGCTGACAAAAGTATCTAAAATAACTACAAATGATTTCCAACCAAGAAAAGCCTAAACATTCCCATGTAAAACTGATTTTTGAAATTGCTTTTCGGTTATTCAGGTGCTTTCCGGTATTTCTGTGCTTTTCGGTTATTCTATGAACCCCCGTTCTAAGATGCTGTGGGCTTGTGGCAGGTTTTATTTACCAGGTTAAAGGAACTCTCTCTTCCTTTTGTGAGGTGATTTTTTCGAATGTTCTATTCAGATTCAGAATCAAATAAGCAACCTTGTGTAGTTGGTAGTAACTACTTTCAGTACAACTACTGGGACAATATTCTATAGATATGCGTGTTAATAAGGACCTAAATTCTAAACATTTTATTAAAAAGACTGTATTAAAATTACAAGCGAGGCTACTGAACTGAAAATTTTTTCCGAGTTTTGCGCAAAATATTAACTTGGTCGTCTGAACTGACCAGAACACAACGGATTTATGCTACTCGTTACAACCTATTCACCCTATCACAAATACTCTTCAGCGTTTCCGGTTGGTCTCTGGTTGGTCTCCGAGACTTCAGTTTTTGTTTGGAAGGAAATAAGAAGTGAAAAACGAGAGAAATTTCTGATATTTTATTGCAGAAAGTGACAGGACATTTTCAGCAGGTAATCAATTACTTAATTTCGTCGATCGATAATTGTTTTCGTTTTGCTTATCAACCAATTAAACGATATTTTGATTAATTGTGCCAGCCTTACAAAATAGTATCTTTTTTTCCCAACTGCAAGTCGAAAAATTCCCAATTGCAGAAAAAAAATTCTAGGGACTATCGCACAAGCAAAAATTTACTTACTTGCTTAAGAGAACTAGCAGATATACAGTAAATATATGAGCCGCGACACGACAAAACCAACAATGTGGTTGTGCGCCCAGCGCAGACGCAGATCAGCCTGGGCATCCGCCCAGTCTGATCAGAGTCTTCGCTGTCCGCATGAAGGTAGCTTAGACCCTTAGCTACCTTTTGTGCACTTAACGAAGAGTCTGATCAAACTGGGTGAATGCCCAGGCTGATCTGAGTCTGCACTGGGTGCACAACCACATTGTTGGTTTTGTCGTGCCGCGGCTCATATGTAAATATGATATATTTAGTATCATGTCCCCTATCCCACCACTTGAGGCTAAATAAAGGTGTTTCCGAAATTCCAAAGTTTAGGAGAAAACAACGCAATTTTTCCCAATTCCATGGGCACCGGCACCATTCCCAAAATAGTGAAAAAAATCACTGGGGTTATGGCTCTATTCGCTCTTCCATAATAATATGTTACTTCTAACTGTAGATGCATATCAAAGTGAAAGATTATGTTAGTTTTATGAAAGCATCCTACTGGTATGTTCAGCACAAGTGCAAAAATGCGTTACATACCGTCAAGTTTTTCAAACTGAGTTAACCTCACGTTGATAAATCTAGTCAATTAAGTCCATTAAATTTCTTTGCACTGAGAAATATTCAGGTACAAAATAGCCTGCCTTTAGAGATAGTTAACTAAAAGTCAGTAGTTGAATTTAAGACTAACTTCAATAAGTTACGGAGTGATAAACCTTTTGACTTGTCACATTGTCAGATGTGTATTAACTACTATTCATCAAGTATTTCACAAACTGGAACCTTCAACATTGAGTACAACTGCTTGGAGGGGAACAACAAGGCAAAAAATAGGGCCTTAGAAGCTGCTACCATTACTCTACTGCTTCATCAAGACTGAAGTCCAGGGAAAATGAATCCTTATCCAATCTAGCTACTGTAGCGGTCCTTGGGATTAATCTAAAATAGCACAGCACAAGGAAATCACAAGTCTTCTGACATCTGGCCGGCCCTAATGTTTAAAAGGAAAGGTTGAAAAACTCATTTTTGTCGCACCTGCTTTAGCAAGGTGCGATATAGGCGCCCGGTTTTCCGTCCGTCATTCCGTCCGTCTGTCCGTCCGTCCGTCCGTCAGTCCGTTCACATTTACGTCAACCCTGGCGTTAAATATTAATTTCTCCAAAACCACTGCACCCATGGTTCTCAAATTTTATATGGATCATGACCAGACTGCAAGACCTCAGAATGATAAAAATCAGCCAGGTCCAAAATCCAAGATGGCCGCCATTGCAACAAATTTCCGTTCACATTAATTTTACGTTAACCCTGGCGTTAAATTCTATTAAATTAAAAACCACTCTACCCATTGTTCTTAAATTTTACATGGAGCATGACCAGACTGCAAGACCTCAGAATGATAAAAATCAGCCAGGTCGAGAATCCAAGATGGCCGACATTGCAATAAATTTCCGTTCACATTGATTTTACGTTAACTCTGGCGTTAAATTCTATTTAATGAAAAACCACTGCACCTTTTGTTCTCACATTCCACATGGAGCATGACCAGACTGCAAGACTTCAGAATGGTAAAATTCAGCCAGGTCAAGAATCCAAGATGGCCGCCATTGCAACAAAAAAGCGATCACATTTACATCAACCCTAGCATTAAGGTCTATATTTAATTAATTTCTCCAAAACCACTGCACCCATGGTTCTTAAATTTTATATGGAGCATGACCAGACTGCAATGCTTCAGAAAGATCAAATTTAGCCAGGTCAAGAATCCAAGATGTTTGCCATTGCAACAAAAAACATTCACATTTACGTTAACCCTGGTGTTAATGTCTGTTCAATTAATTTCTCCAAAACCATTGCACCCATAGTTTTCAAATTTCATATAAAAGTAAAATTCAGCCAGGTCGAGAATCCAAGATGGCTGCCTTTACTTAAAATGGCAAAAACAACAAAATCAGCTTCTATTTCTGAACCACTTGGTATATTTGGTTGAAATATTGCATGGAACATCAGTGGGCCATGACCTCTGCTACCGTGGAAGTGCAATGCAGGTGCGACATAGCATTCCGCGGAATTCTTGTTGAATACCAAAGAGGAGCCTCGGCCACTGGCCAAAAGGGAATTCCTGAGACTTAGGAAGGAAACTGTTCTTATAAAAGTCACTGGAAACTTGTATCTGTCTATATTTCTGAAGTTAGATGGAGGCTGGACAGATTCAGTATGCCAACTAATTATGATAACCGAACTAGATTGTTGTCAGAAACATACATCATGACATTGTACCTACGTAGTCAAATTATGTCTACTCATTGTGTCAGGCTTCTTTAATCAGGCTAAAAGAGTGTTATGAGAAATTTCAGATAAGCATATATGAGCTGCCACACGAGAAACCCAACAATGTTGTTGTGTGCCAGGCGCTGACTCAGATCAGCCTGGGCATCCCCCCAGTCTGATCAGAGTCCTGGCTGTCCGCATGGATGTAGCTTAGACCCTAAGCTACCCTTTAAGCGCTTAGTGAAGAGTCTGATCAGACTTGGTGGATACCCCAGCTGATCTGAGTCTGCGCTGGGCACACATGTCAATTTGTTGGTTTTCTCGTGTAGTGGCTCATATCATGACACTGTCTCTGCAGTGCCCGTGCATTTGCTGACCTTGACCTACTTTTCCCTCAGTTATCCCATTGCATTCTGGGTATTTTTTTGTTGTCTGCTGAAATTGTCGTCTGCATCAAAACTCAAGAATATTTTGACAAAATTGGTCTAACTGACTCTTGTAGAAATGATGTCTAGGCAGCAAACAGTTTGGATCTCAGATCAGGCCCCACGTATTCTGAATGGAATGGGTTAACCATAGTCAATAAAGTAGTCAGGAGAAATATATAATTTTTGCAGCCAGTGGAGACATAGCCTTCAGCAGAAATCTTGTGAACCCACTCCGGTCACCAAATGTTGCAAGGGAAGGAAAAATCATTGCCTGACAGGGATTTGAACCAAGGGCCTCTGGCTTACAATGTTAGCTGTCTGCCAATTGAGTTACCGAGCCACAAAGTCAACCTTTGACATTTGCATACTGTGATCAAGATACATACATGATTGATATAATGCAGCTTGATCTGTGGTTCACTCCAACAAGGTATTAGTAATTATCCCCCGCTAAAGGCGGAGGGATATAGTTTTCTCCATGTCCTTCCGTCCGTCCGTCCGGAGCTATTACTAAGTAACATTTGAACGGAATTTCGTGAACCTTATAATAAATGTATGTCACTATAAGGCGCTGATGCACGTGAAGTTTCAACACACTGGCTTCATTAGTGCATGAGTTATTGCCCTTGAATTGCTTTCAGAATGGTAAAATGAGCCATAACTAAGTAACCAATTATCAGAATTTCATGAAACTTATAATAAATGTATATCACTCGCTGATGCACATGAAGTTTTGTCACACTGGCTTCAGTAGTGCTTGAGTTATTGCCCTTGAATTGCTTTAAAAATAATAAAATGAGCCATAACTAAGTAACCAATTATCAGAATTTCATGAAACTTGAAATAAATGTGTATCACTATTAAACAATTGTGCACATAAAGTTTAGTCAGAATGACATCAGTAGTGCATGAGTTATTGCCCTTGAATTAATTTAAAATCAACAAAGGACCTCTGACGGTTGTAATGTTAATTTGCCTATAAAAATAGTCAAACTTAAATTTTTGATATACCAAAGAATTTCTCTTGAAATTTGTTGCTCTCAACTTCCCCTAAATGGCCATGAATTTAATTTCTGATTACTTTGCACATAGACTTCAATTTTTGGTGGAAAAAGCCAAATTTTGTAATTAAACGTAATGGAAACAGGAAAAGTTTTTTAAAGATACTTTTCCCCCCGTGCCTCAGCTAGCCACTTTGCATGTATGTGTGTACTATCATAATACACATTATATGTGAGTGGCTTGCTGAGGCACGGGGGGAAAAGATAGTCTACAGCTGAAAAACTGAAAAAGTGGGTGGGGTACTTACACCCTTTATATCTAAAAATAGGCTAAAGTCCTTAGTACTGAAAAAATATTGCATAATATCAGTAACAGTAGTGTGTACATCAGTTTTAGCATAGTTATCAATTAAGATTTTGATATCTTAGAAAACCAAATAAATGGACTTATTTTCAGAGACTGAAAAATTCACATACCCCTCTTGAAAAAATTGGTCTATGTTTATAATGTTAGTCTAGAGGCATGATAATTTTTCAAAATCACTGTTAAAATGTCTTTATAGTACACAAGGCTACATATTAATGCCAAATATTTCAACTTTTGCTGCCCGAGGAAGGTGCAGTAATTTGTTGAAAAATGGGCAAATATGCATTGATACTGTCAGAGGTCCTTTAGCCATAACTAAGTAATCAATGAATGGAATTCTGTGAAACTTATACTAAATATGTATTATTATAACAGGGTGATGCATGTTAAGTTTTGTTGGACTTGCTTTAGTAATGCATGAGTTAATGCCCTTGTATTGCTTTAAGATAGACAAAATAATTCATAACTAAATAACCAGTGAACAGAGTTTCATGAAACTTAAAACAATTATGTATCATCAAAGCATGACAGTTAACATCAAGTTTTGCCATGATGGCTTCAGTAATGCATGAGTTACTGCCCTTGATTTGATTTAAAATACACAAATAAGCCATAAGTAAGTTGCAAATGAAAAAAAAATCTTGAAACTTGATATAAATATATATCATCACAGCGAGATGATGCTGAAGCAAGTTGTTTAGAATGGTCTCACTTATACATGGGTTATTGCCCCTTGATTCAAAGTCCACAGCTTTAGTCATAACTAAGTAACCAGTGAACAAAATTTTATCAAACTGAAAATAAGCCATAAACAAATCAGCCATTTCGGCGGGGGATATAAATTCAATGAATTTACTTGTTAGTACCACAATCTCTAGACACTCCAGTCATAGCAAATAATATTTAAAAATTCTGTTAAAACATTCGGACAGGTAGCTTTGAGCAAGAGGTGCAGATCCTTATCAGACTCTGCTTCTCCAAAAGGAGCAGTCTAAACTCTAAATTATTCTATTAATTTATTTCACCAGTCACTCTATGTTGAAAAAGAGTGACTGGTGAAATAAATTAACAGAATTTAATTCCCTGTGGAATATTTTATTCAAGAGTAAATTATTCTAATCTATTCAAATTCAGACTCGAGATAGCTAGATCAGTAGCTACTTAGCCACTAGGGCTCCTCCCATATTAAGTGGAATATGGCAAAAATGGACTGTACGTTAATATTGTGGTCGCCCTTATACCAGTTATAATTTGTATACCTTATAATTATTTTATTTCATGTCTCATTTCTTTCATTGAATTCCAGTTGAGACTAAATTATGGGACTAACAAGACAGTATTTACGCTATGCCCAGTGTGAGGTCTTTGGTGTTGTAGCTAGTAATAAATGTAATGTTGTGTTTCTGGATGTGCGGGGTACCAGAGGGAAATATTGTGCTGTTGGAGCATGTGAAGATGTACTTGTTTGGGACATCAGGACAGGAGATAAGGTACTGCTGGGGAAATTTTATGAAGAATTGTGCAAACCAAATGTATAAAGATGTGGGTCTGGTTTAGGCCTGGGACATGTTCCCGGTATTCCGACTTCAGGTCGGGTAGACCATTTACCTGGATACATATTTACTACTATACCCGTTACCCGAATGCTTATTTTTTCTTTATGGATAAATATTCTAGTTTAAGAGAACTGAAACAAATGGACAAAGTTTAGATAGGCTGTCTTGTATGAAATTATATACATGTATTGCTCAACCTTTTTGCATACTTTAACAGGGATATTTCTACATGTTCGTACTCTTCCATGTACATGCACGCGATATCTAAATATTTTGATCTAAATGTGTATGCCCAGGCTGATCTGAGTCTGTGCTGGGCACACATACTGGTCACTTTGTTAGTTTTGGCGTGTTGCGGCTCATATGTACTTGAACAAACAGATCTGGCTAATTGTAGTCTACACTGTTTGCTATTCCTGTAGCACATCTTTGAAAGTCTTTTTCAAATTACATGTAAAATCTTAAAGAGTTCCTTCAATAGCAGAGAACATCTTCAAAAATAGGAACATGGGCCGTACTTATATAAAGGATAAACTGTAAATTTGTTGACTTGCCTCAATTTGTTGGGCACAGCACAGTGTCCTGGTACAGCAAAAAGGTCTTTTTGTGTATTTTTGCTGATATCAACCCCAAAAGTTTCAAACATGTTTTTCTGTCAGATCTAGATTTTTGGAATAGTAAAGAGTGTGAAAATTATATCTTATAACTGAATAAATATAGCAGCCTAAAACAGTTTTGAAAATGCCTCCCTGTTGCATGAATCTCATCATTCTGTGATCATATTTTCTTTGTTCATCCAGAGCTCCAAATAAGGTGGGTTTTTGATAATAATTCAGAGATAATTTTTCTTATTTCTCAACAAAAACATATGTTGTGACCCCTCATTAAAACCATCTCAGCGAGACGGTTTTAATAAGGGGTCACAATATATGGTTTTATGCAGAAATATGAAGAATTGTCCCCATTATCATTCTTATTTTGACCACTGTCATCTTTTCTCTTTTTCTTTTCCTTTTTTCAGCATTTCACACTAAAAGGTGACAAACATGAGGTGACAAGACTGGCAAGATCTCCTGACAAGACACACCTGGCTGTTGGCTACACAGACGGTACAGTCTGTGTGTTTGATCTAATGAGCGGGGAGAAGACAATAACATTTAGTGGACACAAATCTGCGGTGACAGCACTGAAGTATGATCAGAGAGGACTCAGACTTGTATCTGGGAGCAAGGTAAGAAGTCTTGTAGATCAAGCTAGAAGCAGACTATGTAGGGAAAGTCCCCTTGCAGAATCAGTCTTCTGTTGATTGAAGCATTTTGGTGATTGGGTGATTACATATTCTTAGGGCCTTTCCTAAGTTGCATTGGCCTTTGGGCATTTAGTAGGATTTACAGTATCTGACATGTAATAAGCTTTCCACTGTGATTAACACTGGAAAGCCAGCATGGCTGTATTTGAATAAGCATTTTGTATAACAGTCTTTGACAAAAAATTGGAAATTAAGTAAGGACTAAAGAACGGCATCTGTTTCTATGAAGTTTTACCTTAAATTATGTTTCTTTTTTGTTTTTCTTTAAGGATACCAATGTAATAGTGTGGGATATTGTCAATGAGTGTGGTCTGTACAGGCTGAAAGGACATAAAGGGCAGATAACTCAGGCACATTTCCTTAAACAGAAAGATGTTCTTGTCACAAGGTATAAACTTTTACATAGCTTATTATGAAACTTGAGCTGCTCCGCGACAAACCAACAAAGTGGCATGTGCGCCAGCATATACTCGGATCAGCCTGGGCAGCCGTGCAGTCGGATCAGAGTCTTTGCTGTCCACGTGGCTCTAGCTCAGACCCTTAGCTACCATTTAAGTGCACAGCAAGACTCTGAATTCAGACTGGGTGGATGCCCAGTCTGATCCGAGTCTTTGCGGGCACACATGCCACTTTCTTGGTTTTATTGTGTTTATATGTTGACTCTATAATCTGTATTGTTCGTTTCGGCAGAGGGAACCATCATTGTATAAAGTGAAAGGGAACATTTTCAGGAGAAACAACTCTGCCAGTTTCATTTTTGCCTCCCATGTCAAAGCGGGCAACTCTTAAAGGAAAGAATAAGCTCCAAAAGGAGCTAATTCTTTCTTTCAAGAGTTTAGCCCCTTTTGAATGAGTTTCACCCTCTGGGGAAGCAAGCAGGAAGTGACACTAGTATGGCAGTGTTCCATACTCCTTAACCCTTTTTTGACTAGTGGACTTGTCCGTCCTTAGTTAATGAATGAGTCCATTTTTAGTTGGAGGGGAATCTGGTGAAAGTTTTCACTTTCATTGTATTTTGTATAGAAATTCCTGTAAGCAAACAGTGTTGACCCTGATCAGATGCCGCTTTCTGCGGCATCTGAACTGGGTCTGTGCTGTTTGCATATGTCCCCAAATGGGTTTCCAGTCTACAATGGGTTAACTACCCTAACTATTGGGATAGAATAGTTTATTTTGCTTGTCATACCACTAGCACATGTCCCCAGTAGCCATATTATAAAACAGTACCAATTTGTGTAAAGGAGATAGGTGAATTTTCATTGGAAACAACTCTGGGAGTTCCATTTTTATCTCCCATTTTGAAGGGGTCTTTAGGCAAAGAATTTTTGCCAGAAATCAAATGGGGAACATTTTTTTCAAAACAAACATTTTATTTATATTCAGGGTTTACAATCAGGTTCTGACAGAAATTCTTTTAAGTGTGTCCATGATATATATAAAGCTAAGAGACTATGTGAAATCACAGTGATTTCATCAAATGGGAAGCTTTAAAAGTTGTCTTCCGGTGTAAAAATGGCAGAAAAAACATGGAGGGGTATCTGTTCACCTTAAATTAGGATATTTTCAACCATATGCAAAAATGTGCCAGCTTTTAAAGTAATTATGTACGTATTTTCAGTTCTAAAGACACCTTTGTGAAGTTCTGGGACCTTGAGACACAACATTGTTTTAAGACGCTGGTTGAACACAGAAGTGAGGTTCATGACTTTGTCACGTTGAAAGATGACACGAGATTGATCACGGGCTCAGGAGACAGTGAACTCAGGGTCTGGGATATTGATTATGACACTCAGGTATGTTCATGAGCTTGCATTATAATGTACTCAATGACATACAGGTTTCTATAGAATTTTGAAAAAAATAAAATAAAAAAAGGAATCCCAGAGCCATTTTAACATCTTTTAGGAAACACAGTTCAGGCCCACAATGTCATTTTGCTAAGGTATGCATGGGTACTTCCTGGATGATGCAGCCCTTCGAAACTTGGGTCTACTCTTAAAGGAAAGAAATTGCTCCACAAATTCTCACTTTTGAGAGTAGACCCAAATTTAGAAGGGCAGCAAAAATGAAAATGGAAGAGTAACCTCCCTTGAAAGTGTACCCATTTACCCTACATCTCTCTGAAAAACTGGAATGTGTTGCCAGAATACAAAAGTCCAACACTCTTGATATAGAGGTAGTGAGAAAGCATTTTGGAAACTCCACATTATGGCTAATGCAAACAATGGAGGCTCTTGTGTGCCAGTCCTTCTATGCAGTCTGATCAGGGCCTTTGTTTTTTGTCCCCATAATGTCGGGAGTTTTTATACGCCCGTTTTGAAAAAAACGGATGTATTATGTCATGGCGCTGTCCGTCCGTCCGTCCGTCTGTCCGTCCGTCCGTCCGTCCGTAAACATTCTTGTGCGCTCCATAACTCATTAACCGTTTGGGATATATTCATGATATTTGGTAGGAATATGTATTAGGTTGGGGGAACGTGTCGGGTACAGAAGTGGTTGCTCCCCCTTCCTTAGTTTCCAAGTTATGCCCCTTTGATTAATTTTTTCCCTGCCAGTCTTGTGCGCGCCATAACTAGATAACCGTTTGGGATATCTTCATGAAACTTCATAGCAATGTGTATGAAGTCTCAACGATGTGTCGCGTACAAAAATGGCTGCTCTCCCTTTCTTCATTTTAGAGTTACATCCCTTTCATTGGTTGATTATGGTTATTTTTGTGTATACATATCTTGTGCATACCTTAACTTTGTAACCGTTTGGAATATCATGATGAAACTTTATAGCAATGTGCATGATCACAAGACGATGCATGGCATACAAGAATGGTTGCTCCCCCTTTCTTCATTTTGGAGTTACTTCTCTTTGATAAGTAATTTTAGGCATTTCTCAGTCACTCCATATCTCCTTAACCTTTTGAAATATTAGAATGGAACTTTGTAGGAATATGTATAATAATGGGGCAATGTATCCCGAGCAAGAACCACAACTCTGGCTTACTGAATTATCTGCCCTTGCATAAATTTCCTGTTTCCTCTGTGATTCCTTAACCCTACATGTGATTTTGTCAGGGGAATGTAGTAGAGCCAAGAATCTAGTATATTTAGTTTATGAATTATCTCCTTTGTTCAACTATGGCATTACTCAACTTTTGAGCCACAATAACTTTGAAGCTGATTTTTGGTATACTCATAGTATTTGATGTGTTAAATATTTGAATTATGTTGCCGTCATTAGTTATAAATTGGTTGCCCCTGTTTGTCTGCCTATCTATCCTTTTGTAAACAATCTTGTTCATTCCATACTCCTTCATGACATTAAAACGGGCGTATTATGCGCCGCTTGCGAAGCCCTTGTTGGATTTGGAACATACAAAGGCCAAGTCAAGCTAAAATGTGTGTTTGAGCATATGTATCAAGTTCTGCTGTCAGCCTTCACTGTGCCCTCTGTGCTTTGGATAGCCATGGATTCATGATTCTTCATGCAGTCAGGTAATACATTGTTAACTGTGTGGATGTGCAGGCTGATCAGAGGCTCTGCTGGGTGCACATGCCATCAGATACATATTTGCTTGACACAGCTCATTCATTATTTATTGAATTAAAGTCTTAAAGAGTTCCTTCAAGAGCATAGAACACATTCAAAAGAAAGAATGTGGGCCATACTTGGAAGTTTCGGCTATTCAAGCCTCATCAGTAACCCTGACAAGCCAGGGACAAAACATATTCTAATAACCTAGTAATAAGGCAGCCAATTAGAAGACTGATTAGTATCAAAAAGAGTCCAAATGATTGAAAAGCGATGATCTAGAATAAAAGTCTAAATACTGATTAGTATCAAAACGAGTCCAAATGATTAAAAAGCGATTATCTAGAATATGAGTATAAACCAACCAGTCTTGGGCACTGCAACTGGTCTAGCATTTTGCCAACCTGACTTGTGTTCCTCAGATGTCTGCAATTGAAAATGGCAGAGTTTCTTCCCCTGAGCGTGTACCTTTTCGTCTAAATTATTTTCCTTGTAGCATGACACTAATGGCCCTGAAGCTAAGAGGTCAAGGTTAGATGGTGAAGATCAGCTGGATGATGACGATGAACTGGTATGCTGGCTTTAAATAGTTGACTCTCATTATCTCAAACACTGATATTTCAAAGTACCCTTTAATCAAATAATATAGTTTGGACACATTTCCTATTTTTCCTTGCATTTGAACTCCTGTTGTCACAAACAACTAATATCTCAAAGTAAATTTTCTGGGACCAGAAAATTTACTTTGAGATATCAGTAGTTTGAGCTGAACTTTGACTTTGAAGTATCAAGAGTTGACTGTAGGTCTTTATAATTATATAATTTAAGATTGAACAAACTTCAGCAGATATTCTGGCCCAGGATCATGTTACTTTTGCAAGTACATCAGAAAAAAGAGTATAGTAGAGAAATAAAGAAGAACCTACTGCGTGGCCAGGATTCAAACCCAAGCCAACTGAGGCATATACCCCTAGACATAGAGAGACACCAGCTTTATAATTATATTTACACGTGTATATAACCTTCACAATGCTATTTATGTCTTGCCTGCAACTAGAAGAAATGAGGCATAGATATTGCTTTTCCGGTGGTGGCAGTATCAGTGATGGACTGTGTTGACATGGTTTTTAGTTTGGCTCTGTAAGTAGTACAGGGGCCTCTTTCTGATAAAGCAAAGACAGGAGAGACTTACAGCATTGTTTCGAATTCTCGTTAGTAATTTTTCACTAGGAGCTTGGGGAGGGAGGAAGGGGAGATGGAAAATAATAGTTGAAGATATTTCATTGTACATAAATGGTAATCAACAGCAGTATAAAAACAGGGAATTAACTCCCTTGGGCTCTTTGCCCTGTATTGTTGGAAGGGCCTTATGCGATGTTTACCATGCCTTTAAACTATGCCCTAGGAAATTATTTCCATTTAGAGGGTAGTCTAAAAAGCTCCAGCCCTTCCTGAATGAGATTTGCTTTGAAAGTAAAGAATTTGCTCTAAGTGAGTAAATTGTTTCCTTTAAGAGTTGTTCTCCACTGAGAAGGAAAAAAATGAAAATGACAGTTGGTTCCCCTGCCAGTGAGCCTATTCACTCTAACTGTACAGTATCATCAATAAAGTAGTTGGGCATGTTGTATTTATAATTTCTTTTGTATGTATGACTGTAATTTTATTTTTCTGTGCTTTTAGAACATTTTAAGTTGTACCAAGGTGGGGTCAGTAATGAGGTCAGCTAGAGATAGACTTGTTTCCATGGTTACAGATGAGCAGGAAACCAGCCTTATATGTCATGTAGGTAGAACATTTTCTTGTATTTTTGCGTTTTTAAAAATGAATAAATACACCTGAAAAGAGCTGTCCTTAAAGTAGTTGTATTTATTAAAGACAGATATGGTTAAAATCACCAGCAGGTTGCAGAGCTGTACGATATTGGAAAATACAGGTTGGAAAAATGTTAGACAAAGGAATATTAAATCTGTCAGACTGAGAAATGGACTGTACTTTTGCAGTATTGTAACTGTTTGGAAACATTAATCGGGGATGTTAGAATTCAGTATTAAAACTCGTGCCTGGTTGTTCAAAACTACCCACGTAACTAGGTAAAGAGATGCTGCATTTTAATTGTATGGGTAAACACTGCCAGATTTCGCAAAAAAAAAAATAATATGAGGCTTGCAAAAAATATTACACATAAACAAATACACAGGATTTTATGAATTCTGGAAGACTTAGCAAATTCTTGACTAACGGCTACTTTATTAAGCTAACTAGTCTTTGAACAGCTGAATTCAGGTCAATTAAAAGATTCTGTATAGTGATTTTAATATGGACCTGGGCCCAGATTGTTCAAGACTATATAAACTGCAACACAAGAAAACCAACAAAGTGGTTGTATTCCCAGTGCAGACTCAGATCAGCTTGGGCATCCACCCAGTCTGATTAGACTCTTCACTTTAATAGTGCTTAAAGGGTAGCTGAGGGTCTAAGCTACTGCCATGTGGACAGGGAAGACTCTGATCAGACATGGCGGATGTCCAGGCTGATCTGATTCTGCTTCATTGGTTTCCTCGTGTTGCGGCTCAATTATGTGGTCAGTTTATGAGATGTTAAACTTTTAAATGCATTATATGTACAAACTCTGCTGTTGTTCTTTTTTTTTCAGCCAAAAAATATTTCTTGTGTAATATGACTTAACAAATCCTTGACCACTTTGTTAAGCTAATGGTGCTTTAAAATCTGGCCCTGGTTGTTACTGTACATAATTCTCTTTATTGCAGGGTACTGACAAGATGATTGATGTGTTTAAATTGCCGTCAGCTGATGAACTGAAGAAAAAACTTAGTAAAAGACAGAAGAAAATGAGAAAGAAATTAAAGTATGTAAACTGGTCAATATAAGTTAGCCAACTTTTGTAACATTTTTCAGCAGAGCATTCCTGACTAGGGTATGCACACGTAACTTTATCTCTTCTGTACAAAGGTACAAGAAAATCTGTTGTTGTTGTGGCCTCTACATTTGGGCTATTCTTGGTTAATAAAAAACTTAAAAGGTTGCCCTTTGAAACAAAGATGGATGGATGGATGACTTGCGGCTTTATGTCCTTTTCAATAGAATTTAAGTTATATCAGGACAATTAGAGGGTGAAAATGAAAGGCTGTGTGCAATGGGACTCTGTGTCACAGTTGAAAAGATTTGTCTATAGCAGGGATTGAATCCAGACTTTAAAATTTTTCGCATTACAGGGATGAAGAAAGCCATGAAATGCAAACTGATGCTAGCCTAACACTAGATGACCAGATCTCTAGACAAACTCCAGTTAAAATGGCAGGAAAGATTTCATCTATTGACATAACATTGGAATCTAGAGGAGTAATAAAGGTAGGTTGGTGGGAGTACTAGTGCCGTAATTTATGAAAACTTTTGGGAAATGGTTAGTGCTTAATAAGTGAAAAGGATCAGTGTTTATATCACAAATTTAAACCTAAGGTGAGCTGGTTCACCACTGTTCTATTCTGGATTTTTAGAAAGGAAATAACTTTTCGTACTTCCTGTATATTTTTGGGGATAATGAAACTTCTTATAAGCCCATTTTGAAAACATGGACGTATTATGTCATGGCCCTGTTTGTCTGTAAGTCTGTTTGTCAACCTTCTTGTGCATGCTATAACTCAGTAACCCATAACTCAGTAACCCATAGAGATATCTTCCATGAAATTTTGTAGGAATATGTATTAGGTCAGGGCAATGTGTCACATAAAAGAATGGTTGCTTCCCTTTTCTTAGTTTTCAAGTTATGCCCCTTTGATTTTTTCCCCACCTCAAGTTATGCCCCTTTATATTTCCCCGACTAGTCTTGGATGCACCATAACTAGATAACCATTTGGGATATCTTGCTGAAACTTCATAGTAATGTATATGAAGTCCCAAAGATGTGATGTATATAACAATGGTTGCTCTCATTTACTTCATTTCAGAGTTATGTCCTTTTGTATAGTATTTTTAGGCTATTTCTGTGTATACTTACCTTGTGCATACCTTAACTTGGTAACCTTTAAAATATCTTGATTAAACTTTATAGCAATGTGCATCATCACAAGAAAATGTGTAGCATATTAGAGTTGTTGCCTTTACTCAGTTTTGGAGTAACTTCCCATTGATTAGTTTTGATGGATCCAGGTTATAGGGATATAGCATCTGTATCGCTCGTAAGTAGTAACTTCAGAGCTGTAGATAAGAGGGAGTATTTGATGACAATTGAGGGATAATTTTTCTTATTTCTCATGAAAACCATATGTTGTGACCCCTCATCTGAACTGTCTCGTTGAGATGGTTCATATGAGGGTCATAACATATGTTTATACTGAGAATTAACAAAACTTATCGCCAATTATCACCAAATACTCCCTCTTATCAAGAGCTCTGGTAACTTTGTAAATACTATAAAATACACCTCCTGACTCATTTGAAATGTAAAAATAATTGAAATAATAATAATGATAAATAACACTGATTTCCTGTTAACTTATATTTGGTACATAGACTTATGGGTATGAGATGGGGGACAAAGCTTGAACAAATTGAGATCCAGATGTGATTTCCTTGGTTTACTTGTGAAATGGGTGTTTGTCCTACTTAGATCACACTCAGTCTGTATTAAAGAAAAGAAAGGTAACCAGAGTAAAGATGTCCAGATTCAAACTTCACATTTCATTGATTTTAGGTGCTTGCCTTGTTCAACAATAACAAACTAGGGTACTGTTCCCTGAATTTATCGGAGAAGAAATTGCAGCCTACAGGTCAAGGTCACTTAGCTATGCTTGGTCACCAGAGTGACGTCAGGACTCTAAGTTTTAGCTCTGACAATACAGCACTGCTCTCAGGTAGTGCAGAATCAGTCAAGATCTGGAATAGGTGTGTATAATGTATATTTGTTTCAGTACCATATTTATTTGGCTATAAGTTGGTGATTTTCATCTCTAGAATTACCACAAAATATGTAAATCAGTCTTCTGAAATTTTGATATAATACAGTAGAACTTCAATGGCTCAAACTGCCTTGGGACCATGCAAATTAGTTCCAGCCAAAGGTAGTTTCAGCCATCCAGGATCAGTTTCTATATAAACTGAACTCTAGGGACCCAAAAACTATTTCTAGCCAGGCAGGATAAACAAGCCATCAGGGTTGGAGCCATTTAAGTTCTACTGTATTTGGTTTTCTCTTAATCCCAAAAATCTTGGTCCATCATATGAGACACCTATAGGTTTTTGTGGTTGTTTAAAAAGGGACCCCTGTCTGATACCCGAAGAAATATGATATTAAAATAAAGCATTGCAAAGTCGTAACACTTATATTGGTGATACTTTCAGTGGATGCAACTCTGCCATTTTCACAGTTCCCTCCCTTCTTAATTGGGGTTAACTCGTAAAGCAAAGAATTTGAAAGAAAAAAAATTGAGCCGCGACACGACAAAACCAACAAAGTGGTTGTGCGCCCAGCGCAGACTCAGATCAGCCTGGGCATCCGCCCAGTCTGATCAGAGTCTTCGCTGTCCGCATGGAGGTAGCTTAGACCCTTAGCAACCCTTTGACTTAATGAAGAGTCCAGTGAAACTGGGCAGATGTCCAGGCTGATCTGAGTCTGCGCAGTACGCAAAACCACATTGTTGGCTTTCTCGTGTCGCGGCTCAATTGCTCCTGTATGAACAAATTCTCTCCTTTCAGAGTATGCCCCTGTATGGAAGAGTTTTATCTTCTAAGGAGGCAAACTAGAAGTCATGAAGTTGTCTATGTTTGAAAAAAAAGGCGGAAAACCATGGTGGTGTTCCTATACACTTTGGAATCTAATTTGAACAACTACATTTGAGCTGCGACATGACAAAACAAACACAATGGCATATGTGCCCAGCGAAGACTCAGACCAGTCTGGGCAGCCACCCAGTCTGATCTGAGTTTTCGCTCTGCTGTGCGCATGTGCCACTTCATTGGTTTTATCGTGTCATGGCTCATTTATCAGAAGGGGATACATGTAGTTGTCCATGTTTTGTGACATGAAAGTGACATGATAAATGAGCATTTAGAATGGATGTCATAGAGCTTGAATAGCATCTGTCTATGGTCACAGCTGCTCTAAGTTATGTCAAATGGAAATAAAGTGTAACCATAAGAATAAACATGTTGCTTTGTAAAAATAATTGAGTGATGAGGCATAGGCTGCTGAAAAATTCTTTATGAGGCATTTTGTTCTTCATGTAATTTTATCTACATCCATCAGTTTCATCAGCCAATGAAAATCAAAATGTAAAGCATCAGTTATTAAGTAACTGTTCTGAAAATTAAGTTTCAAGTGTGACAAAAATGCTTACACAGTCCAGTGTAAACTCAGATCAGACTGCTCCAGTCTGATCAGGGTCTACTCTGTTTACAATCTCACTGAGCAATTTTAGTTAAAAAAATTAGTAAATAAAAATCTTTTTTGTTTCGCTATTTTTTCTGAAAGATGTGTTAAAAATATCAAACGTGGGATCAAACAGTTCCCACGTTCTATCAACAGAGTTGGAGATAAGGTGGATTTGAGGATTATTCTGTGATAAGTTTTCATATTTTTCAATAAAAACAAAACCCTTCATAAGAACCATCTCAGTTTGACTATAAACATACGTTGTGACCCCTCATTAGAACCGTTTTGCTGAGACAGTTCTAATGAAGGGTCACAACATTCATTTTTATGAAGAAATATGGAAAATTATTCCTGAATTATCTCTGTTACCCCTTTTAGCTCGTCTGAAAAAAAGTTCAGGAAGAACTGTCGTTGTCACCCTGGTGTCTGCATCCGCATTAGCCTTTGTGTCAGCGTCAGCATCCACGGCTGGATTGGATGTTTTGGTTAAAGTTTTTTAAAGACCTGTATGTCCCTAACCCATGGATGGATTCTTTTGATACTTGCACTGTAGTTAGATATTAGTCCAAAGTTTAACAGGGTACCATTCCCATCCCACTCAGTGACCTTGGTGCCACAATGGAGTCAGTTGATATTAATACTTGGACTGATGTTATGTAATGGTTCAGGGTTTTGATACATCCTGCTGCCACTCCCCTTCCCCCCTCCCCCCCACACACAAACACATCTACCCCCCCCCCCCCCCCCACACACACACACACACACACACACACATCTACCCACCCCATCCCCTATCCCTCAGTTCTTTGACCTCAAGGTCATGGATTTTGAAATTTCATGTTGCATTTGTTTTATTTTAATTTTAAGATAGCTTTTGTTTATAAATGTGTTGTCATTATGGACATGCTTGCCTGAAGTTTTATGCAATGCAAGCCACACCACCATAGCGACTGTGCAATGGGCAAGCACCAATTCAGGGGAGCTATGCTGTCAGCTGACATCTGTTGTTATCTGGAGCACTATATCATGTATTTCAGATCCTCTCTTCAGTGTATCAGAACAATGTCATGTGACTACGCCTTGTGTTCGGTGTTTGCTCCAGGAGACAGACATGTGATCATAGGAACTAAGGTAAATCTCCCATTGATGAAATTATTTTTGCTTACCATGAATTGCTGTTCTTAACCTTGAAATGCCAAAAAAGCAGCTAACAAAATTCGTGTCTGCAAAATTTAAAACAAATATTTCGTCCACACTAAATCATAGTAAGAATTCAAGACTAGAAGGCAAACAGTGTAGTTCCAGATGAGGTGGCATTGTATGAGCCGCCTCATCTGGATTTGTGCTGTTTGCGAATTCAATTGTTTTTGATTTTGGAGCTTAAGGGGATAAAAGATAACTTTAGATTACCAATTTGAAACTGTCACTACAAGATGGTCAAGTCAGAGATAAAGTGAAAAGGAATATTTTCAGGGGATACAATGCTACCATTTTCATTTTTTTCCCTCTCTTCTGAATATGGGTCAACTCTTAAAATAAAGAATTCGCTCCTTTTTTTTCCCATATAAGGGGACACCCAATTTCTGAAGCACTTTGTTTTCCAGAGAAGCAAAAAGGATGTCACGAAAATTGTTTCCCTTGGTAAAAATGGTAGAACAGCATTGACATGTACTTGTCCTTCAAAAATAGCAATCATACCTGTCTGACAACATTGTGTGTTAATTACAATAAATCATTGAAAAGAAGTAGCACCTTTTGTTCTGACAAGATATAAAAGAGAAAAGAACTGTTTTGATGCTGAAGCTAATGAGCTATGTTATTGTGATATCAGTCAGGCAGAAAGACTCCACTGATCTTTCAATTAGTGGAAGTTTCCAAAAGCCAGATTATTTTTGTGTTTTGGGAAATCTTAAAGATCATAATAAGGATGATGCATATGATTGTTGTATTTTCAGAGTGGCAAATTACAGATATTTGACATAGGAAGTGGTGCTCTGCTAGAAGACATAGAGGCTCACTCGGGAGCTGTGTGGTCAATATGTATGTCACCTGATAAGGTATGTATGCAAATTATCAGTGTTCTAGATAAGAGAGGGTATTTGGTAATAATTAGGGATAATTTTTATGTCTGCATAGAAAGAGATATGCTGTTACCCCTCATCTGAACTTCCTCGATGAGGCAGTTCAGATGAGGTGTTACAGCAAATGAGCCGTGACACAACAAAGCCAACAGAATTGCATGTGCACCCTGCGAAGACTCAGATCAACATCTGCCCATTCTGATGATCAGAGTCTTTGCTGTGCACTTAAAGGGTAGCTAAGGGTCTTGCTGTGCACTTAAAGGGTAGCTATTAAAGGGTCCATTGTTCCATGTGCTGGGTGCACATACAACTTTGTTGGTTTTGCCATGTCCTGGCTCAAGTGTTTTTGAGAAAAACTCATAAAAACTGTATGTCAGCCATCTTCAGATACTCACCTTATTACAGTGGACCCTCTTTACAATGAAGGCATTTGTCCCAAAATATTTTGAAGTTAAACTGTTATAAAGAATACTTATTTTGAACAAAAGAGCCATTCCAAAAATTCAAAATAACGTTATAAAGAATCTTTCTGCTGTGATCATCTGACACTTAAGTCTTCAAGCCACGCTAAGTAGTGTACTCGGTTACCTGTTACCTGGAGCGAGTTTAAGTGTGAATGCAGTTATTTCCCTTAGACCCGCGAAGCGATAGGTATTAATCGATATTAGGAATGTCATATCGATGTCCATATCCCCGGATCTGTACAGGTGTTGAACTTCTCTGAAGCCGGTTTTTTGTCATCACTGTGTTTGGTTTTTTATCAGCATAATAACAATACCAAGGAGCTGATTGAAACATTTTTTTAGCAATATGGGTTTTCTTGTTCTCATATCAAATCAATTGACTTTTCTCACTTGCTCACATTTGTTGTAATAAGTCTCTTTTTTCACATATTTAGGTCAATTTCGTAAGGATTGGCGAAAAAAATAGATCTGATTATTGGTCGTTTTAGTTTCTGACAACAAAAACATAAAACAATAATACTTATAATAAATTATGATATTTCGATCCCTCTTTGACGTTCTCAGCTTAATGGAAAGATTAAGCCTGATACAGACACCCATCCACCCACGTTTTTTTTTTTTTTTTTTTTTCTTTTCAAAAGTTTTATGCAAATGCCGTCTTTCGGCTTTCTGCTAAGCTGCTAAACATTAACGATTAGTATTTAAAAGTTGCCTTTTTCTGCGAACAAAACAAAACAAAAATAAATAAAAGAGTCTCGACACGATAAAACAAACTAAATGGCATGTGCGCCCTGCGAACACTCAGATCAGCGTGGGAATCTGCCCAGTCTGATCAGATTCTTCTCTGTCCGCGAAGAGGTAGCTTAGCCTATTGGTTATCCTGTCCAGGCTGATCTAAGACTTCGCAGGGCGCTATGGGACTGTGTTCGTTTTGTTGCAACGCTGCTTAAATTACCATTTTTATACGGTTGAAAAAAATCATCAGAAGACGATCTTTAATATATATCGGACTGAAAATCGATTTCTGACTTTCATTGCCGTTAGCGAGTGTTAATTTTGAAATTGTATTGTTTTGACAAGACGTGACCGAATTTCAAACCTTCAGACAGATGGCGTGTCGACAACAACGGCTCAGTAGGCTTCTCAGTCGTTGACTTTAGCAAACAATTAAATGAGCCGTGACATGACAAAACACAGCTGCATGTGCGCCCAGCGAATACTCAGATCAGCCTGGGTATCCGCCTAATCTTATCAGAGGCTTCAATATCGGCATGGAGGTAGCTCAGAGTATTAGCTACCTATTAATCGCACAGCAAAGACTGGGTGGCTGCTTAGGCTGATCTGCGTCTTCGCTGGGTGCACATTCCACTTTGCTGTTTATCGTGTCGCGGCTCGTATGAGGAAAATTATGAAAAATGACCAGACTAAATTTAATTACAACATGGGATCAGCTTGCCAATTTTAAATGGTTTGCGCACAGGCACAGCCTGATTTGATCACACATGTTTAAAATATTTGATCAGAAATTCGGATCGGTTCGGTTTGTGCAGAAACGGGTTAGGTTATACAAACTTATACTAAAATTGACAAAAACAAAAATTACTAACTGATCATAAACTCAGACCAGTGCTTCGCAAGTGCATAACCTGGTGTGAGTCAGTTTGCATATTGATCAATCTATATTGTTTAAACTTAAATATATATTGTAAGTCATGCCCGAAACTGTAAACAACTAATTCCATAAATTGAATGTTGCAGCTTTATATTTCTTAGCATTTATCTTTAGTTATTTCATGATGAGTTCATTTCAAACTTTAATGAGATGACAATTACTATAACTGATAGGAGGAAATATCGGATTTTATTATCGATAATCGATTAATGCACGCGTAATAAACAGGTTACTTATACTGTATACATAGCGTATTATCAACGTATTCCGATCAGCTTGCGCAAACCGTTCAGACTCTGTTTGGTCTTATCATTTTGCACATATCAGAAGCTGAGAACATTTCGCAGATGCACAGGCTTATTACGTAAGTACTCATTTTAGCAGAAATACCAAAAATAGCACAAAATTTTTATCTTTTAAATAATCCTTTCTAGCTTCACTTAAAACAGTCATATATTAAAGGGACAAAGTTTCATTATGAAAAGAAATATTACTAATAAAGTGAAACATAAAAAAATGTTACTATAGCCTTGCAAGAAAAATGTTTCATAGCATTTTTTCCTTAGCTATGCGTACTATGCTAAAGTAAGCGCTCCTTACACAACGTGACGAAGATATCTTCATCATGATTTAGTTTCTTACAGTCATCAGTTTTTCGACAATACTGTAATATTTAAAGAGAGCAATACATGTCCCCTAATAATAAATGAGCAAATCTGCCAGCTAGCTAGTCAATAAAAATCTTTTAAGATCCTACCCTTTGATAGACAAAACATATTTCGGTTTCTTTGATAAATACGCCCCACCACACTCGAATAAATTTCAATCAAAACTGTTAGCACAAACACTAGAAATTATATAATAACTGATAACTAATAGATTAAATTAACATTACCATAAGATATGTAATTATTTGTTTTCATAGTTGATTTTTTTAGCTTCTTAAGAATTAAAAAAAAAAAAAAAAAAAAAAAAAAAAAAAAAAAAAAACTACAATTAGCCGATTAACCGTTTTTTTTTCACGTTTGATTGTCACGTTTAAGAGTTTATTGACTTCTTTCTCTTTTTAGCTCACCTGAGCCGAAGGCTCACAGGTGAGCTTATAGTATAGGCAGGCGTCCGTCGTCCGTCGTCCGTCCGTCGTCCGTCCGTCGTCCGTCAATATTTTCAAACGACATCTCCTCTGAAACTACAAGGCCCATGGTTATCAAATTTCATGTATAGCATCTATAGGCAGGGGGAACCAATAATACTGTTTTTTATCCAAATCGCTTCAAAACTTTGGTTGCTATGGCAACTTAAAGTTTCCATTGACTTGTATGGGAAAAATTGAAAATTTGCATTTATTGCTCTGTCACTGCAGATTTTTTGACAGAACTTTCACAGAAATGTTCCTTGAGTATTCCTCTATCAACCACATGAACTTTATGTAAATTGCACAATTTGGCTGGTTGCCATGGCAACCGCATGGTTAAAAGTAGAAAAAATATTCAAAAATCATCTCCTCAGAAACTATGAAACCAATAAAGCTCAAACTTCACAGAAAGGATCTTAGTACTAGCTTCTATAAAAGTACTGTTTTTCTTGGCAATTGCTATAGCAGTTTGGTTGCTATGGGAACTTAAAGTTGCCGTTGACTTATAATGGCAAAATGGAAAACTTGCATTTATTGCTATGTCACTGCAGATATTTTGACAAAACTTTTATGGAAATGTTCCTTGAATAGTCCTCAACCAGCCTTATTAAATTTATGCAAATTGCCTAATTTGGCTGGTTGCCATAGCAACCGAATAGTTAAAAATAGAAAAATATTTAAAAAAACATCTGCGCAGAAACTATGAGGCCAATAAAGCTCAAACTTTACTGAAAGGATCTTACTACTAGCCTCTATAGAATTACTGTTTTTCATGGCAATTACTCCAGCAGTTTGGTTGCAATGGCAACTAAGAGTTTCCATTGACTTATAATGGGAAAAATGGAAATTGGCAATTTTTGCTGTCTCACTGCATTTATTTAGATTTTCTTTCTACAGAAATGTTTCTTGAATAGTCCCCTATGTTTCATATGAATTTTCTCCAAATAGCTGAATATGATTGGTTGCCATGGCAAAATATAGGGTAAATTTTCGAAAAAAATGAAAAAATCTTCTGCTCAGAAGCCATATGGGGGATGAAGCTGATATTGTGCAAACATGTTGATGACAGAAGCCTCTACATGAATTTTGTTTTTTCTTCCAACCCCATAAGAACTTTGGTTGCTATGGCAACTTATATTTTCCATTGACTTATAATGGGAAAAGTGAAGCCATGAGGAGGATGAAGCTGATACTGTGCATACTTATTAATAACATTAGCCTCTACCTAAAGTATGTTTCATATTATCATTGCCCATGTGAACTGGTTGCTATAGCAACTTAAAGTTTCCATAGACTTACAATGGGGAAAGTGGACATTCAGTATTTATTTCTGTGTTACTGCAGATATTTTGACAAAAGCTGTACAGAAATGTTCCTAGAGTAGTCCTCTATCAGCCATATGAATTTTGCCCGGAGACCTGAATTTGATTGGTTGCCATTGCAACTAAAAGGCCAAATTTTCAATTTTTTCATTTTTTTTTATTTGTTTTGCCAAAGATCTTCTCAGAAGCCATTAAGGGGGGATAAAGCTTATTTTTTGCATAAATGTTTGTGATATTATCCTCTACATAAATGGTGTGTTTTATTGCTGTTGTGCATGTTGTGTTGTTGCTGTGGCAATTAGTTTTTCCAACATAACCTCAGTGCTCAGGTGAGCGATATAGGGCCATAGGCCCTCTGGTTTTCCTTTCTTGCGTTCTTCTTTCATTCGATCTTTCTTTCTTTCTTAATCAGACTATATAAATATTGTTCTTTTCTTAATTACATTTAGATCATAAAAAGCACACACGAAATATATAAACAAAACACGAATACCAAGAAAGGATGTGGTGTTAGCCTTTACGCAATATAGGCGGATTTGGACTTAGACTATTTGAGACATAATTATGAGCGAGGTTTTATCGAAACACGACTTTTTGTATGTTTAGAGATCAATGGAAGATACTTATAGTGTACTTATTTTATAATGAATTACATCAATGTAAACCTTATAAAAATCTCTCGATGGTGATAACTTATAAAAGTTTTATAGAAAATTCGATCATTTTCAAATTTTAGGCTGAACATAGCCTCTGCGGCATTTTCGACATGATTCGTATATAATTTCAAGTGATTGAATCTTCAAACTTCAAAAGCCGATGGAAGAATCAAAACATGAAGTTATTTTATATATTTTTACACCATATTAACGGACAAAGACTGAAGTTTATGTTCATAACTCATAAAAAATTGTCGTACTATCATAAATGTATTTAATTTAACATTTTACATTGTATTCCTATGTAATTGCATATAGCACTGGACAGAATTTCAACAGGTAAGCTCTCGGATAAACCCGTAAGTCGCTATCGGTAATTTCCGCCGTATTGAAGCATAAAGTTCCCTATGGAGTGCTGTTCTCAAGAGGGTTGACAGTACCAATAAACTTTGGGAACATTTAGGTTTCTGTTGGATGTAAATTTTATGGTCTTAGCTGTCAAAATTAAAAATCAGGTAGACACTTTCTAGAACAGAACCTGGGAAACTCTTAAAAAATCTTCGCTTTCCCCGTCTACCTATAATTTTTTCTTAAAGTGAACATTTGAAGTCTGTTAAAATTTTCACCTATATGGTAAGCAAGCTCACTACATAAGAGTTTTGACTGAAATGGTTACATATGTTCAAATGGCAAATATGTTTTGAAACACAAAAAATTGGTTTTTAAAAATGTTAGAAAAAAACTATATGCACTACAAAGAATAACTTTTTATATTACAGAGAGGGCTGGTTTCTGGCAGTGCTGATAAAGAAGTGAAGTTCTGGAACTTTGAGCTGGTCTCAAGTCAGGAAAATCCAGGTGGCAGGTACAGAAACTAAGTATTTAGCTGTGTAAGGTGCATGAGTATAGCTGCATGTTTTTCAGCTCTTTTTACAAAAGGGAAAAACTTAAGTGACTTCCTGTTTGTGTCCTTGAATGATGTTTGATGAAGCCTTTCTAATTGGAGTCTTCCCTTATAGGACAAAAATTGCGCCTAGAGGAGTGAATTCTTTCTTTCAAGTGTTGATTCCCACTGAGAAGGGAGGCAAAACTGAAATATAGAAAAGTTGTTTCCCCTGAATGAGTGCCCATTCATCTTAAGTGTTGTTAAAGTGAAAATCAGTGCCAGCTGTAATAGTCTTTATATTCGTCTCAAGGGGACAGCATATCCTTTCAGGAAAGATTATTAATATGCAGAAGTGTTTACCTCCCTTCACATTGGTGGGTTACTTTTAAAGGAAAGAATTTGCTCCTGGGGGGGGGGGGGGGGGGGGGGGGGGGGGGGGGGGAAGGTGGAGAGCAAAGAATTTGCTGTGGGTGGGGGGGGGAGAGCAAATTCTTCCATTTAGGAGTAACCGCCCCTACTGTCAAGTGATACCTTTAGCAAAGTTAAAGTATAAATTATGGTCAACTTTGTTTCCATAAAAGGGTATAATAAATTGGAAATCAGGGAAAACTCAGGACAGTGATTTTTTTAGCTCACCTGGCCCAAAGGGCCATAGTGAGCTATTGTCATACCAATGCGTCCGGCGTGCGTCGTGCGTCGTGCGTCGTCCGTCAACACCTAAAAACAAATATTCAAACATCTTCTTCTGTAAAACTACTAGTCCCATGGTTCTCAAATTTCACATGGAGCATGACCTGACATCAGGGTCTCAGAATTGTAAAATTGGGTCAGGTTGAAAATCCAAGATGGCCGCCATTACTAAAAATAGCAAAAACAACAAAATAAACTTCTTCTCCAGAACCACTGGGTATATTTGTCTGAATTTTGGCATGGAACATCAGTGAAACCTTGGTATTCAAAATTGTAAAAATGAAAAAAATCTGTAGCGGAGTTTTGTCACAGTGACCTACTTTCTGTTTACGTGTGTAATTTTGCTCAAATGCCAATGTCAAAAAATGACCTATTTGAACAACTTCAAACAACTTCTTCTCTAAACCCACTGAGCCCATGAATCTCAAATTTCACATGGAGCATGACCAGACTGCAGGGTTTCAAAATTGTAAAATTGGGTCAGGTCAAGAATCCAAGATAGCTGCCGTTACTAAAAATAGCAAAAACAACAAAATCAACTTCTTCTCCAGAACCATCTGGTATATTTGGTTGAAAGTTTGCATGGAACATAAGTGGGACCTTGTTATTAAAAATTGTAAAAATACAAAAAAAAATTATAGCGGAATTAGGTCACAGTGACCTACTTAGCGTTTACAAGGCCGATTTTGCTCAAATGTCAATATCTAAAGAAAATGCAGCCAATTCTGACCAGATTTGGTCAGAATTGGTTCTTGAATGGAATTATTTCAATTTTGTGCCAGTTGACTATCCAAGATGGCCACCATGAGGGCCATTACTAAAAATAGCACAAACATAAAAATGACAATTACTCAAGAACCCTTGAATGGAATTGGACCAATTTTGTGTCAGAATGTTCCTTGCATGAAGCCGTTTCGATTAATTGCAATTTGGCATCCCAAGATGGCCGCCATCTGGTGTTACTAAAAATAGCACAAACATAAAAATGACAATTACTCAAGAACCCTTGAATGGAATTGGACCAATTTTGTGTCAGAATGATCCTTGCATGAAGTCGTTTTGATTAATTGCAATTTGGCATTCCAAGATGGCCGCCATCTGCCGTTACTAAAAATAGCACAAAACATGAAAATGACAATATCTCAGTAACCGCTGAATGGATTTTGACGAAATTTGTGTCAAAATGATTCTTGCATTGAGATGTTTCAAAAATATCTAACTGAAGACCATTCATATTGGCTTCTGTTACTAAAAATAGAAAAATGTGAAAATTAGAAAATCTCAATGGAGTTGGATTAATTTTGTGTCAGAATGGTCCTTTCATTAAGCTTTTTCGATTTTTTTGCATTTTGGCATTCCAAGATGGCCGCCATTTGCCGTTACTAAAAATAGCACAAAACATGAAAATGACAATATCTCAGTAACCGCTGAATGGATTTTGACGAAATTTGTGTCAAAATGATTCTTGCATTGAGATGTTTCAAAAATAACTAACTGTAAGACCAGTCATATTGGCCTATGTTACTAAAAATAGAAAAATGTGAAAATCAGAAAATCTCAATGGAATTGGACCAAATTTGTGTCAAAATGGTCCTTGCATGAAGGCTTTTCGATTTTTTGCATTTTAGCAATCCAAGATGGCCGCCATCTGCCGTTACTAAAAATAGCACAAAACATGAAACTGGCAATATCTCAGTAACCCCTGAATAGATTTTGATGAAATTTGTGGCAAAATGATTCTTGCATTGAGGTGTTTCAAAAGTAAACATATAAAGACCAGGCAAGTTGGCCTCTGTTACTAAAAGTAGCAAAATGTGAAAATGAAAAATTCTCAGTGGAATTGGACCAATTTTGTATCAGAATGGTTCCGTTGCACAATAGCCAGGTGAGCGATATCAGGCCCATTTGGGCCTCTTGTTCAACATGAGAATTAGTGGCAACCCCATAATGTTGTTTCTTTCTTTATCAAGTCAACAGCTGACCTTGGAACCTGTGAGAACTTTGAAGATGGATGAAGATGTATTAGGTGTAAAGTTTAGTCCTGACCAGAGGCTCTTAGCTGTATCTCTGCTTGATAATACTATCAAAGTCTTCTTCACTGATACTTTAAAGGTATATTCATACAATTTGTAAAATATAAGGTTTTTAGAGCTGTAAGGTCACATAGATATTACATCTGTATGTACAGGGTTTAAACTTTCATATCCAGTTGCCATGGCTACTGGCCAGTATCTGCCTGGCCTTTATCACACACATTATCTCCTTACTAATTTAAGTCTGTTAGAAGTGGTTCTTGGCAGATTTAAATGTGGATGGTTTAGGATATCAGAAACCAGCCAGAGGAAAAGAGGCTGGTAATTTTGGAGTAGGTCCATTGTAAAAAAGTGTTCTGGGCCCTGTTCTAAACTAAACAATGTTCTAGAACATAATATTCTTAGCTTACAATGTCATCAGTTAATGAAACGTTGTATTATCAAAAGTATTGTATGCAAAAACACTGTCATTTTTGCTCAAAAAATAAATACAAAAAATGTGAGGATTTTCTTTCCTTTGATCATTGTGTTTATTCTCATTGGAAAGAATTTGCTATCAGGGGAGCAAATTCCTCTCTTTTAGAGTTAACTCCCATTGACAAGTGAGGCAAATATGAAAATTGCAGAGGTGCTTCCTCTAAAAGTGTACAATTTCACATGAATGTTCTTTTCATATTTTCCACAGTTTTTCCTGTCCTTGTACGGCCACAAACTTCCAGTTCTGTGCTTAGATATTTCCTCTGATAGTAAACTACTGGTATCAGGGTCGGCTGATAGGAATGTCAAGATTTGGGGACTAGACTTTGGGGACTGTCACAAGTCTATCTTTGCCCATGATGACAGGTATGGTGCCACAGACAAAAAAGTTAGAAGGGATAGGGTGGAGACTACCTGGTATTAGGGTTCGCTAATAGGAACATCAAGATTGGGGACTATCTTAAGTTTATCTTTGCCCATGATTACAGGTATGAGGTGCCACATGCAAGGGGTATGAGGTGCCACATGCAAGGGGTTAGAGATGGGGTAGGGACTGCCAGTTCTGTATTTAGACATATTCTCCGACATTTAAACCAGTGCTCCCGATAAGAAGGGTAACAGAGATAACTAAGGGATTATTTTCCATATTTATCCATGAAAACATATGTGATGACCCCTCATTAGAACTGTCTGGCTGAGACGGTTAATGAGAGGTCAGAACATACATTTTTATTCGGAAATAAGAAAAATTACCTTTGACTTATCTTCAGTATTCCCTCTTTTCTGTAGTTCTGGAGAGAAAGACTGTTCCTCCAGAGCAAATTTTCTAGTTAAAGGGAATCTCTTTCATAGAAATTTAGCCTTAGCAACAGCATAGCAACCACTGAAGTCATTTTATAAATAAGGCCCCTGGTGTTGCTCTTAGCTCTATAGAAACAAGAATCTGGGATTTGACTTTGTTGTCTGTTACAAATCAGTCTTTGTCCTAAGAAAAGCATGGGATAAAGAGGTGCAAGGTGGTGGGGATTAGGTGTTTGATGGAGGATAATTCTGTCAAATGCTGTATTGTTTCTGCATACAGACATGTTTATGTCCTGTGTGCAATAAGCAGAAGTGAAACATAGGTACATGTATTGCCTTTCTGGAGGCAGTTTTGATGGCTTTATAGACTTTTATCAAGTTTGCTGGGTTAGCAGTCCTAGTGATAATGGGCAGACAATCTGCAGAATTCTTGCTTCATTGTAAGTACCATATTAGATTTGTGAAAAACAGTGATTTTAAAATAAGATAAAAATTTGTCAGGGCCAGGTTGTTATCCCCTGCCCAAGGCGGAGGAATATAGTTTTCTCCATGTCCGTCCATCCTTCCATTCGTCCTTCCATCCGTCTGTCCGTCCGGAACCATAACTAAGTAACCACTGAATGGAATTTCATGAAACTTAAAATAAACATGTATTACTATAACCCGCTGATGCACGTCAAGTTTAATGAGACTGGCTTGAGTAATGCATGAGTTATTGCCCTTGAATTGTTTTAAAATCAATAAAATGAGCCAAAACTACGTAACCACTGGACGGAATTTTATGACACTTAGAATAAATATATATCACTATAACCCGCAGATGCATGTCAAATTTCATCAGACTGGCTTCAGGAATGCATGAGTTATTGCCCTTGAATTGACTTAACATCAATAAAATGAGCTATAACTAAGTAACCAATTACTGAAACTTCATGAAACTTAAACTTAATACATGTATGTATCACCATAAATTTAGCCATAACTACATGTAAGTTATCAATGACTAGAATTCTATGAAACTTTTACTAAGTATGTATCCACATATTACATTGGTGCATCTTACGTTTTGTCAAAATTTCTTCAGTTAGCAATGAGTTATTGCCCTTGACTTGGTTTAAAATCAACAAAATGAGTCATAACTATGTAACCAATGAATAGAATTTCATGAAACTTAAAATATTTATGTATTGTCTTGACATAACAGTGCACATTAAGTTTGATCATAATCCCATCAGTTGTGCATGATTTAATGCCCTTGAATTGATTTAAAATCCACAAATTATCCATAACTTAGATACTGGACTGAACAAAATTTCTTGAAACTGAATTAAAACTGTATCATAGGGCAGTGATGCTTAGGCAAGTGTTTAAGAACAGCTTCGGCTTATGCCTCACTTATGCCAGAGTAATAATCCACTCAGCCCAGCGAAGGAAATTATATGAAACTTAAAAAAAACACATAATAATAAACAAATCAG
Organism: Ctena decussata; assembly: GCA_963989385.1. Classification (NCBI taxonomy): domain Eukaryota; kingdom Metazoa; phylum Mollusca; class Bivalvia; order Lucinida; family Lucinidae; genus Ctena; species Ctena decussata. The sequence goes on along the minus strand of OZ022502.1, from coordinate 3,225,468 downwards.
GGCCACTTCGGCGGGGGATATAAATTCACCGAATTTGCTTGTTCAAAACTACGACGTCCTTAGTTAATAGTTTGTTACAATTTCAAAAGTTAGTATCTCAACTATGGGACCAAGCATAGGACTACAAACGCGCCAACATCATGCCTTTAAAAGTTTTTAAATAAGTTCTCATGAGCTTTTAATGCAATCGATGTAAAATAAATAAAGTTTACATTTTAGAGGAAAAAAAAAACATGCCAATATTTTTAGTTGAAAAAATGTGAGAAGGTTTTGCAGTGCAAAAACTTCTCACATTTTTTTAACTAAAAATATTGTTTTTGGATATAAAGTCATAAAACACTTACCGTGTTGACGTCTTAACGAGCTTGTTAGGCGAACAACTGGGCCCAAATGTATAACAGTCAGGTACATGCTCAAGACATTAGGATATTAAGTACTGCATTTATTAGCCCCAAATTCTATTGCGGAACATTGTATGTTTTTCCTTTGACTGGTAATAACCAACATCTCATTTGCATTATTTCAGTATAATGTGTGTACAGTTTGTACCAAAGAGTCATCTGTTTTTCACTGGCGGCAAAGACAAGAAGATAAAACAATGGGATGCCGACAATTTTGAACATGTGATGACACTAACAGGCCACCATGCTGAGGTGTGGAGCCTCGCTATCAGTACCAGTGGCAACATCCTGGCATCTGCATCACATGACAAGTCCATGAGACTCTGGGAGAAGACAGAGGAAATCTTAGTTTTGGACGAGGAGAAAGAGATGGTGAGAATGTTATAATTCAATTACCCTAATAACCATTAAAGTGCCAAAGAAAAAAAAATTATATGTGCAAAATTTTCAAAAATGTTTTGCCTAAATGATTTTATGTTGAGAATTCAAAGACAAGAGTGCTGTGTAGATCTAGATGAGTTGGCTTATTTTGGAAGCAAATTCTTTCGTGAATTGTAGTCCCTTGTTTAAAGGGACACAAAAGCTTTTAGATCAGAGTTATCTCCCTTGGAGAATATACATACAGCTTAATCTGGAGTATTCCTTTCTTTACATTGATTATTTACAGGCAAGAGAAAAAGAATATGAAGATTCCATAGCTCACAGTGGAGAAGTTGTGGTAAGTTCTTAATATAACAAGTCACATTGTGGGAAGACCTGTCAAATCAAGTCCACGTGTACAGTTTGGTCAGGGGTTTCAGTTTGTTTAGACAGTAAATCAGTCTTGGCCTATATACATTTTGAAAACTGACGTGCATGTTCTGAACAGTCTGCACATTTGAGCAGGCCAGTCTTGATAAGTGCAGTAGGCTTATGCCCCAAAACAGAAGGAATGGACCAGAGAAAATTCTGGCTCAGACTTTCGTGAGAGACAATTCTCTTATTTAGCCAAAATGGATGAGAAATTTTAGATACTATTCATTATTTGTTTTGCTTTAGATGTTTTTTCCTCTCTTTTGATAGATTACAGTGAGATTTTTTTGTAAAAATTAGAGCAAATCTCTCAAAATCTTGCCCCAAAATGACCCCTCCTGGATATTGCATTCAAATTGACCCTGAATCAGATGAAAATTTAGAAATGTCAGCTGATATTTGATACTGCATGCAATTGTCAAATGCTAATCTCAAGTTTTTATGAAAAACTGGAAAAAAAAAATAGTTTTGAAACACTGATATTTAAATTCAGAAATTTTGACTTGACCTGGTATTCAAATCATCCAAAAGGGGTCAATTTGAATTGATGTTGGGCCATACTTTCTATCAACAATAGAAACAGCACTTTTAAATGGTATCTGCTGATATTCAGGTTTAGGCAGGTAAAGGATTACATTTGTTTGACTGTGATTTCAGGTTCCAGGTGAGACCAACACAGAGACGGGACTGGCTGGGAAAAAGTCAATAGAAACAGTTAAAGCTGTAAGTATAGACTAATACTATGAATAAAAATCTTCTGTATTTCATGTAGAAATAATAATGTCTCAGATCAGCCTCCACACATATGCAGCCTGATCATTTGTTACAGAACTTGATTTAAGCACAGGATATTAAAACCAGAAGTGAAAAAACTTATGTAAGAATTAGCATGAAATATTCTTAATTGGCATTTTGAATTTTTTACAAACCTTAAATCCACTAAGTATTTAAAAGATAGGTCTGATCTCACAATGCAGACCAAGAACAGATTGCTGCAAAAGGAGCAGTCTGATCAGGGTCTACACTGTTTGCCATTTCCTATGCAACTACATGTATAGGATACATTCCTACACTGCAATACCAAAATGTTCCATTTTAGGACATTTGCACTGAAATGTTGGTCTGAAGTATTTGCCATCATGTTTTTCTCTGAAATGAAATTGCCTTCACAGTCAGAAAAATTGTCTGCTTGATTAAATGACATTATATTTGGACCAAATATTATAGATATAATTATGAGCCACATCATGTGACTTCCAGCAGTGTGGCAATTTATCAGATCATCCTTCTCATATATACTGGGTAATCCGAGACCTCACTGTTGGCTCTATGGCTTGGATCACTTTCATGGCTGATATGACAAAGGAAAGCTCTGATCAGACTGCACTTATGTGCAGTCTGATCAGAGCCTTTACTTGTCACCAGTGCCACATTGTTGAAAATCACGATAAAGCTCAATAGAGGTGCATCTTGTTCAGACAGTAATTTTACTTTACAGATGATAGAGTCGATCCGCCTAATTTCGTACACTCGGGTAATTTCGTACACCATCAAATTTTCCGCAATAACGTCTGTCTCTCATGCATTTTCCTCCTGCATGGAACAACCTGTTGTAGTGTCGTTATTTTCAACGAATACAGTGTCCGGTTTCACCATTATATGCCCGTTTGTCAACTACGTTTCGATTGGTCAATACGTATGGTACAGTGAATAGAACTGAATCCATTGGTTCCGAGACAATTCTAATGGGCCCTTCGACAAGGATGGTGTCGTCTGACAACCCTTACTACTTGCTTTTCCAGTGAACTTTAGCGTGAAATCTCCCTCTAAACTTGTCCTTAGGAAACAATAATACGATTTTAATGCAAATAAAATGTCTTGGTCAGTCTCCTAAGTTACATAATTCGCCATATAAAACCTGTACGAAATTAGACTCCTTCAAAATAGCGTTATTTTTCGTTGGAGGGTAAATTTATACAGTGGTGTCATCGTGTACTAGAACCTCCTGTATGCAGTGTGCATGTTGTGAGTACTCATGAAATACTTACAAATGACCTCCTAACCCATCTCCTTATGATACTTAGTAGGTAGAATAAAGTAAGGGATATGATGAGATGGGGGCTCATCAGGTAACTGGTTACTGGCTACTAGAATTAAGCTGGTGTTGAAGGTTGCTATATCAGACTTGTTACAGGGTAAGGGGAGAGAGCCACACACCTAACATAACAGAGGGTATCATAGGGTCATTGTTTTAGGAAAGTAGAGACATAATATGATAGGGAGATGATTTGTAGAAAAGGAAGCGTAGGGTAGGGTGTAGACATGGTGGGTCTCCTAGGTTGGTATACGTAGGTTTGTTGAAGTTCGAATGCATTTGACTAAGATTGGGCAAATGTGAGAGGCACGTTAGTTCATACTAGTGCGGGTAGGTTAATGTCATTTAGACTGACGAAGTAATGAAAGGAAAGACAGGCTGGATAAATGGAAATCTTAAGTGAGGTGGGATGTACATACATTAAGAATGATAGTTCATGTTAGGATAAAATGGGAATGGTAAATTGGCAGTGCACAAAATATGAGGAGTAAGATTGGGAAGGGATTAAAATGTTTGGTACTTGGATCAGATGAGATGATATTTGATATTTACACAATGGTTTGTGTAGCTGGTAATGCAGATAACGCTCGAGTAGTAATATAAGTCTGATAGCCACATGCTCTCATCTGTCCTGTTTTACCACAACCCTATCCACCCCAATACTTTTGTCCATGCAAAATACATGTAATTCAGCCCCACTATATTCAGGTTTTTGTTTTTTCACTTCCTACACTACACTACGGGACTTACGTATTCAGCTTTTGGTGCTCTGTTATGTTAGTACTCTACCCCAACATAAAATATCATTATTTCATCTCATCAATCCCCAATTATAATTCTGCGCGTTCAGAACCCTACAATATAGTTTATTATTATTATTTTTGTCTTCACATTCTGCGCGTTCAGAACCCTACAGTATAGTTTATTGTCTCGCCTGCGAAGCAGAGGCGAGACTTAGGTATTACTTTTCCGGTGTCGGCGGCGGCGGCGGCGTTGGCGTAAACTTTTGTCGAGTTTTTGTGTTTAGGTCATTTTCTCAGAAACTATAAGGACTAGAGCCATGAAACTTGGTCCATGCATACATCTGGAAGAGCAGATCTCAAAGCCATCATCAATATTGAGTCTTGACCTACATTTTACGGTTGACTGACATTGCAAGATTTTGTCGAGTTTTTGCGTTTAGGTCATTTTCTCAGAAACTATATGGCCTAGAGCCATGAAACTTGGTCCATGCATACATCTGGAAGAGTAGATCTCAAAACCATCATCAATATTGAGTCTTGATCTATATTTTACGGTTGACTGACTTTGCAAGATTTTATCGAGTTTTTGCGTTTAGGTCATTTTCTCAGAAACTATATGGCCTAGAGCCATGAAACTTGGTCCATGCATACATCTGGAAGAGTAGATCTCAAAACCATCATCAATATTGAGTCTTGACGTACATTTTACGGTTGACTGACTTTGCAAGTTTTTGTCGAGTTTTTGCGTTTAGGCCATTTTCTCAGAAACTATAAGGGCTAGAGCCATGAAACTTAGTACTAGTGTTTCCCTTAGCCCTTTTTAGCATGGCGCCGCGCCATGCCCCTTTTCCCCAGCGCCATGCCCTTTTTTCCAGCGCCATGCCCTTTTTGCTCTAAACTTCACCTGCCAATAAGGAGATACACATGTGTATTCACAGTTCACTGCCTCAATTGTTTTGACAGCCTAAGTAAACACAACTGTTGGCATTAATCCTGTTATGGTCCACTCGCTAATAAACTAACTGATCCGTGAAAATACCTGACAGATTGGCAGAATATGGGTTAAGGGAAAGATCAAAGTGAGGCTTGTTGAGTGAAAAGGAGCCAATAGCCATGTTTCACAATTACACAAATCAACATGCCCATTACGTTTAAAGACTTAATTTGTTTTAATATTTTCCTAGAAGTCTTTTTTAGCTCGCCTGAACGAAAGTTCAGGAAGAGCTATTGTTGTCACCACGGCGTCCGCGTCAGCGTCAGCGTCCGGATTGGATGTTTTGGTTAAAGTTTTTTAAAGACCTGTATCTCCTTAACCCATGGATGGATTCTTTTGATACTTACTCTGTAGTTAGATATTGGTCCAAAGTTTACAGGCTACCACCCCCACCCCACTCCGTGACCTTGATGTCAAGGTCATGGACTTAGAAAATTTGGAGTTTTTTGGACTGGATGTTTTGGTTAAAGTTTTATAAAGCCCAATATCTCCCTTACCCATTAATGGATTTCTTTGATACTTGCACTGTAGTTAGATATTGGTCCAAAGTTTTCCAAGGTACTACCCCCCCCCCCCCCCTCAGTGACCTTGGTGTCAAGGTCATGAACTTAGAAAATTGTCTTTATATTGATTGGATGTTTTGGTTAAAGTTTTTTAAAGACACATATCTCCTGAATTCACAGATGAATTCTTTTTATTTTTGCACTGTAGTTAGATATTAGTCCAAAGTTTTACATAGTACTTCCCCGACCCCCGCTCAATGACCTTGATGTCAAGGTCAGGGACTTAGGAAATTTAATCTTTATTAAAGTTTTCTAATTGCGTACTGATTCATAATGCTTGGCAGAGATTTAATTTACACTTGAACTGATGTTAGACATTGTTTTGAGTTTTTACAAAACACCATATACTTACCCCACTGGATGACCTTGAAGTCAAGGTCATCAACTTTGAATTTTGTCTTAAAGATTTGGTAAAGTTTTATATTTATGAAGACATAATTTCACAGTGCCACGATGGACTCAGTTGATACTATTACTTGGACTGATGTTAGATAATGGTTCAAGGTTTTCATACATCCTAGCCCCTGCATTCCCCCACCCCCACCCCTTAGTTCTTTGACCTCAAGCTCATGGACTTTGACATTTCATGTGGATTTTTTATTTTAATTTTATTTATTATGCTCCCCGAAGGGTGAGCATATAGTTGCCGCTTTGTCCGTCCGTCTGTCCGTCTGTCCGTCATTCCGTCCGTCCGTCCGTCCGTCCGTCTGTCACACTTTTGTACGGAGCATATCTCTGAAAGTATAAGGGGGAACTAAATGAAACTTCACACATTGATAGAGGTCAACGAAGGGAAGAGCAGTGCACAAGAACCGTAACCCTGTCTCAAGTATTTACGAAGTTAGCTCCCTTTCCAGTTTTTTTCAATATTTTCCTTGTCCGGAGCATATCTCTGAAAGTATAAGGGGGAACTAAATGAAACTTCACACATTGATAGAGGACAATGAGAAGAATTGCAGTGCACAAGAACCGTAACCCTGTCACAAGTATTTACGAAGTTAGCTCCCTTTCCATTTTTTTCGTCCGTCCGTCCGTCCGTCACACTTTTGTCCGGAGCATATCTCTGAAAGTATAAGGGGGAACTAAATGAAACTTCACACATTGATAGAGGTTAACGAGGGGAAGAGCAGTGCACAAGAACTGTAACCCTGTCACAAGTATTTACGAAGTTAGCTCCCTTTCCAGTTTTTTCAATATTTAGCTTGTCTGGAGCATATCTCTGAAAGTATAAGGGGGAACTAAATGAAACTTCACACATTGATAGAGGACAATGAGAAGAATTGCAGTACTCAAGAACCATAACCCTGTCACAAGTATTTACGAAGTTAGCTCCCTTTCCATTTTTTTCAATATTTTGCATGTTTCCGGAGCATATCTCTGAAAGTATAAGGGGGAACTAAATGAAACTTCACACATTTATAGAGGACAATTAGAGGAAGTGCAGTGCACAAGAACTGTAACCCTATCACAAGTATTTACGAAGTTAGCTCCCTTTCCATTTTTTTCAATATTAAGCTTGTCTGGTGCATATCTCCAAAAGTATTAAAGGGAACTTAATGAAACTTCATACATTGAAAGAGGGTAATAAGAGAAAATGCAGAGCACAAGAACCATAACCCTGTCTTCAGTATTTGTAAAGTTAGCTCCCTTCCTATTTTTTTAGTATTTTGCATGTCCAGAGCATATCTCTGAAAGGATAAAAGGGAACTTAGTAAAACTTCACACACTAATAGAGGGCCATGAATGAAAGTGCAGAACACAAGAACCATGACTCTGTCATAAGTAATTACACAGTTAGCTCCCTTCTTAATTTGTGGTTTATTGTGCTTGTATAGAGCATATCTTAGGAAGTATTGAAGGAAACTGAATATAATTTCACACATTGATAGAGGGTAATGAAAGGAAGTGCAGAGCTTAAGAACTATAACCCTACCTTTAGTAATTACGGAGTTAGCTTCCTTCCTAATTTTTTCAGTTATTTAGCTTGTCCGGAGTATATCTCTGTACATATTTAAGAGAACATGAATGAAACTTCACATATTGATAATAGAGGGCAATGACAAGAAGTGCAGAGCAGAAGAACCATAACTGTATCCCAAGTTATTTTGGAGTTACTTCCCTTCTTATTTTTTCTCAGTTGTATGTATGTCTAGAGCATTGCTTTAAAAGTATTGAAAAGAATTTTTTTTTCCATTTTAAATTGCATTTAATTTACACAGAAAATCACTCCTTCACCAGGATACCCATTCTCCTATTCCAAGCCTTCGGGGAGCATCCATCGGTTCCACCGATTTTCTTGTTTATTTCTGAGATAGCTTTTGTTTATATGTTGTCATTATGGACATGCTTGTCTGAAGTTTTATGCTTAGTAGTCCACACCACCATAACAACTGTGTGATGGGCAAATACCTATTCAGGCGAGCTATGCTGTCAGGCGACAGCTCTTGTTTCTGATTCCTTTGGATTGATGTACTGTATTTGGGAAACTGATTTGACCCACAGATGTGCAGGCTGATCATTGTCTTCATTTGTTGCTCACTCCGTAAGGCCTTTCTTCCGATATGCGTATTATATATGGGTTACATTCGAGACGTTTGATAAATTATGGTGTAAAAATAATTACGCATATTATGCAACTTTGATATTTCTGTCTTCTATATGCCGATTTTTGTGTCCAAAATAGAATTTGAACATCGTTATATATATTTTTTTAATAGTATTCAACATCTCTGAGTACCCTTAAACAAAACTCACTTGAGTTAAGAAGATAAACAGAGCTAACTGAAACAGATATGAATAGAAATTCAAGGGAGGCAATTCTGTGCCAGATTTTTTACTTTTTTCAAATACAGACCTAATGATAATCCTGGTCAGTCAGAATTATAAATAAAGAAAGATAAATAAAGGACAATAATGATAAATACCTGTAATAAAATATAAATTGTAATAATAATTAGGATATATTGAAATGTTTTAGGCTATTTATGTTTCTTGATATTAAGAAGAAAAAAAAAAAGTAGCTTGACACACACAAAAAAAAATACAGAGCAGATGCAAATTTTTTATGTATTATCATCATATGCAGGCTGTATTTGCTTAGTTATATCCATGCTCTATTTGCTTTATTATGTTCACTGCATTTCAAGATAAAGATGCTACTGCAGCTATAAATAAGAAAAGAATGATATGATTTAATGCTTTATTAGCAGTATTAATCTCTGTAAGCTAATGTCCATTAAAACAGGGGTCTTTGAATGAAAGCATATACAGTGCCCTTTTTGTGAAAATTCACGCGCTAAAGTGCCTTTTCTGAGAAAATTTACCATGCCCTTTTTCATTTCTGGGGGAAACACTAAGTACATGCGTACATCTGAAAGAGTAGATCTCAAAGCCATCATCAATATTGAGTCTTGACCTACTTTTTATGGTTGACTGACTTTGCAAGTTTTTGTCAAGTTTCCACGTTTAGGTTATTTTCTCAGAAACTATAAGGGCTAGAGCCATGAAACTTGGTTCATGGGTACGTCTGGAAGAGTTAATCTCAAAGCCATCATCAATATTGAGCCTTGACCTACATTTTACGGTTGACTGACTTTGCAATGTTTGGTCGCGTTAAGGTCTGTTTGTATGAAACCATAAGTGCTAGAGCCACAAAACTTGGGTCATGTATTCATCTAGAAGAGAAGAGCTGAAAGTCATCATTAATATTGAGTCTTGACCTACATTTTATGGTTGACTGACTTCGCAATTTTTTAGTCAAGTTTTTACGTTTAGGTCTGTTTCTCAGAAACTATAAGGGCTAGAGCCATGAAACTTGGTTCATGCATACATCTTTGCTGACTGAGCTCTGTTTTTGTGACAAAGCGCTAGCAGGCGAGACACCGCATTCCGCGGAATTCTTGTTATTATTATTTTTGTCATGTGAAGAGTGTCACAGCATAATGGAATTGAAAAGCAAATAGTCTGCCATATCAGAGCACTTAAGGGACAGTTAGGGACTGCCTCCTTTTGTTGCTGTTCGACGTATGGAATTACTCTCTTCGGTGTACGACATTTCCCGCCCACTGTACGACATTAGCCTATGTGACCCCAGAACGATTTATTGCTTTCTGAGCTATTTTAGTTGCCCCTGACTTATGTATAACTGCAGTATGAACAAAGCAGAGATATTCCTCGTGATTTGTAATGAGAAAGACCACTGTAGGTGCTAAAAACGGCAACGCAGTGTGTGATTGCGTCCAAAACCGTACGACATTAGACGAATCGACTCTAGATAATGAACAAAGGTTTCTAAAAGAAAACTAGGCAGCCTTGATCAGACTCCACAGGGGCATAGTCTGATCAGGGCATGCACAGTTTACTTGTTTCTGAAGGTTAGACCACCATGTTTTTTTCTGCCATTTTACAAAGGTGAACAAATCTGACTTTCTGTTGACATGACCTTTCCAATAGAGTCACGAGCCCTGGTAGCTCAGTGGGTTAAGAGCTGGCCTGCTGATCTAGAGGTCTTGAGTTCAATTCCTGGAGGTGGAAATCTTTTTAATTGTAAACAGTGTTTTATCTTATCACCCTCCCATCGTCCTGATATGACTGAAATGCTGTTGAAAAGGATATAATATCGCAAGTCATCCATCCTTTTATCCAATAGGGTCTGATCATAGGTCCAATAGGGTATTATCATAGAGGGGCAAATTCTTTTCATTTGAAGTTGACTTCTTTTTAGAAAGGAGACAGAAAATGGCAGAGTTGCTTCCACTTAAAGTGTACTGATTCAACTTAGGGCATGCATTCTCTGAGCTGAATATATTGTTGATACATTTACAGGCTGAAAGAATTATGGAGGCAATAGAACTATATCGGGAGGAAAAACAGAAAGTATATCTTCATGAGATGGAATGTAAACGAACAGGCAAAAAGGTAAGGAAATATACAGCCAATCAGCTTTTACCCAAATTTATTGAAAATGAAGTACCGTAAAACCTCTATATTGTGGGACAGTTAGGTCTGAGCAAATAGTGCAAACCCAGATCAGACTGCTCCTCAAGGAGCAGTCTGATCAGGGTTTACATTATTTGCCATCCCGTTTGCATTTTTTGGACATGTGACTGCACTGTAAAACCAAACTGTACCAATTTCAAGACAATTATGGTAATTATTTTTGGTGTCCCAATTTTTAGAATTTTAACAGTACCGTAAATGTTCTAAATATTTGGACAGATAGTGCTTATCAATATTTGGACAGATAGTGCTTATCAATATTTGAACAGATAGTGCTTATCAATATTTGGACAGATAGTGCTTATCAATATTTGGACAGATAGTGCTTATCAATATTTGAACAGATAGTGCTTATCAATATTTGAACAGATAGTGCTTATCAATATTTGGACAGATAGTGCTTATCAACAGATAGTGCTTATCAATATTTGAACAGATAGTGCTTATCAATATTTGAACAGATAGTGCTTATCAATATTTGGACAGATAGTGCTTATTAATATATGGACAGATAGTGCTTATCAATATTTGAACAGATAGTGCTTATCAATATTTGAACAGATAGTGCTTATCAATATTTGAACAGATAGTGCTTATCAATATTTGGACAGATAGTGCTTATCAATATTTGAACAGATAGTGCTTATCAATATTTGGACAGATAGTGCTTATCAATATTTGGACAGATAGTGCTTATCAATATTTGAACAGATAGTGCTTATCAATATTTGAACAGATAGTGCTTATCAAACAGTACAGACCATAATCAAACTGCTCCTGAAGGAGCAGTCTGAGAAGTGAAGTTCTGCTAATGGGAAATCAGGCCCCGAGGTTATAAAACTTTTTTCATGCTCAACTCAGCTGAGCATGAAATTTTCTGTGCTGATAAAGATGAAAATGCCAACTAATGTTCATGGCATTTTCATATTCATAAGCAGATAAAATTTCATACTCAGCTAAACTGAGCAAGAAAACAAGTGCACTTATCCATAATATGCTATTTATTAGCAGGTAAATTTTCATGGTCAGCTGAGTTGAGCATGAAAAACGTTTTATAACCTCGGGGCCTGGTGGTTGTTGAAATTTTTCAGGTTTACATATACACCTTTGATTTACACTTGGTCTGATATAAGTGAAATAAGGGCTGTGGACCGATTTACTGCTCAGTTGACAAAATTGATGGCTGTCCAATGGCAATTGGAACCCACAACTTTCTGCACATTTGACCAAGCATTTCTAACTACTTGACCACAGTCTCTTGTATGTACCAGATATTGTTGCAGATTTCTTTGTTGGTTTGTTTGCATTCTAAATTAAATTTAGGTTCGGCATATAAATGGAATGTAGACAGAATCCTGACATACCGTCGCTTTTAAATTTCTGATTGAATTCATTGACTATGAAACCACATTATTAAACAAACTGATGACTTAAAGATTCAGACAATATTATCCGTCAGATCACGAGAAGTTTTATTGTCTGCATTGTTGAGACCTCAGTCTGATGGGTGGTTAGACTAAAGTTTTGCCCAGCTGTGCATATCCATACCAGGCTGCTGCAGTCTTACCTGCATCTACTTAGTTTTCTTGTGTATTCCTACTGAAGCAGTTTGGGTAGCTTTGGTCACAGTATTTATTTGGTTATGAGACAGGAAGTTTGTCATTGCAAAATTACCTTGATTTTGATAATCAGTCTCGTGTAATTCAATCATATAGTATGAGTTTTCCCTTCCAAAACAATCCCAAAGATCTAGATCTGGCTTGTAAGACAGATCTAGATCTTTGAGATTGTGAGACAGATCTAGAATGGTGAGATTGTTTTAGAAAGGAAATCCCAGTCTTATTGTTTTTCAGTTGCCCCCACCAGAACTCCACCCAGTGATGGCAGCATTTAATGCTTCAACACCAGAAAAATATGTTCTCCTGGTAATAAAGAAAGTCAGATCAAGGTAAGAATTATAAATAGTTAAATTATACTGAGGTTTCATTTTTGTGTCTTGCCTTTGACTATCAGAACTGAGAAGTATCATTTTTCAGAGCCCAGTTGTTCAAAGCATTGTTAGCCTAACAAGCTCATTAAGAGGTCAACTCGTTAAGTGTTTTATGTTTTATAACCAAATACACTGATATTTTTTTGAAAAAAATGTGAGAAGCTTTTGCATTCGTTTAGCGTTTTATGACTTTGTAACCAAATACACTGATATTTTTTGTTGAAAAAATGTGAGAAGCTTCTCACGTTTCTTCAACAAAAAATGGTGATGTATTTGAGATATTTACATTTGAAATTTTAACAAAACTTTAACTAATGATGTTGTTAGTTTTAAAATGCAAAAGCTTGGCACATTTTTTTCAACAAAAATGGTGACATATTTGAAATATTAACATTTGAAATCTTAATGAAATGTAAACTAACGATGTTGTCAGTTTTGAACAATGGGCCCAGGTGTTGTTGTCAGCCCCAGTGGTGTAAACTTTTGTCGAGTTTTCAAGTTTACCTCTGTTTTGTGACAGTGAACTGATAGGCGAGCCATTGTATTCTGGGAAATTTATGTGCTTAGATTAGTTTCCATTGTTATGAGAAACACTTATTTGCAGCATTCTTGACAAGGGATATGGTGGGTTTTACAGAATTTGGAGTAGGAACAAAATAAAATCCAAATTGTCAAGCTCCCAAATCTGATGGTACAGGTCTCTGTACATCAAACTCATGAACAGTGGGACAATAAGTTGGCAAAGCATCTGCTCCCTTAATTGTGTCTGTTGTCAGTGGTATAATTTCTTGAAAACTGCAGTTCAAATCATAATATTGATAAATTTCATACTGAAGAGACACAATTTTATTTTGAAGAACTGTGCAAATATATGCAGGCTAGCATTGTATACTATCTGAAATAAAAATTCAAAAATTTATGTTAAGCTTCTTGGAGATGTATAATGTTTGTTTTATTACTTTTATCCAGGGCACCAAAATTCACAAAAATTAATTTCTGTTTGTCTGTCTGTTTGTAGTGAGCTGGAAGAGTCACTGTTGGTATTGCCATTCCCCTATGTAATAGATCTTCTCAAACTGTTAGACCATTTTATAACAAATAGCTGGGATGTGGAGCTGTCTTGCAGGTGCCTGCTCTTCTTGTTAAGGTAGGAACAAACTCTGGTGTTGATCATTGTTGAGTCAGATCATGTGATTTCCAACAATGTGGCGTTGGTGACAAACAAAGGCTCTGATCAGACTGCACATAAGTGCAGTCTGATCAGAGCCTTGGCTTGTCACATCAGCCATCTATGGGAGTGACACAAGCCATAGAGCCAACAAAGAAGTCTCTGATTTCCCTCTATAAAAAAGGAGGATGATCTGTACATTACATGACAAAACTGCCACATTGTTGGAAGTCACACAAGGCTGTTCATTTCCTGTAGATACATGTATGTGCTGTTTCCCAGCTAGTTAGACAGAAACAAGAAGGGATGTAGCCTTACTGATTACATGTACTCATTTGGTATGCCATTTACGAGGACATGCCACTGATTCAGTTGCTGTTTTTCAGCCAGTTTTGAAAGTGGCGAAACCTGGGAAGCAGTCTTATAGTTGATTGTAAGTGGATGTCACAAAATTATCACAGGTTCTGTGTCTAAAAAATAGATTCTTGCTAACAGTGATCAAGAATCTATTTTGGTTCTAGAATCTAGATGATATAATGGTTAACAGTGCAGATTCAACCTTTCGCCATAATGTTGCTGAAATAAGGTATTGACTCTATTGTAGGATACATCATGGGCAGATAACCTCTAACCAGATGTTGTTACCAATTATTGACAGGCTTAGGAAAGTGACCGTGGAAAAAGTTACTTCTTTGAGGGTAAGCTGTTTTTCTTGAATACTGGCTAATGACCTGGAAAGTCCAGTACATTTCCAATATTAAGCTATAATTGGGGCCTATAGAAAGGGACACCATGAGTGAGAAGCTTTCGATTGAAACAGAACTACAAAGGAATTTAAGGCAAATGAGCATTAAATACTCATTTGCCTTATAGTCCTTTGTATTTTGTCACTTAAAATAACATTGTACCGAGTGGCATTGTATCAAGGCTTAACCTATGCAAAATTCATTATACCCAACTAGTCTTGGATGTCGCAGTAATTTCTAAAATGGACTTCCCTTGGACAAGTACTTTGGAAATTTTTTGATGAAAATAGTGCAGACCATGATCAGACTGCTGAGACAGATAAATCTGCACTGTTTCATCAGGCTTGCCTGTTTCAGTATTTGAGTTTAATGTGGTGGTTATATGTTGATGACAGAGAGCAAGATTGGTTCCAATAATACTGCTGAGAAATATAGGGAGGATATTTTCTTCTGCTATGGGCAAGAGTTACGGTAATAGAGTAAATGCAGAACATTTCAAATAATGTCAAGGGCCATAAATATCAGGCATTTTTTGTCTATCCCTAGGAGAAAAACAGAAATGAGCCACGACACGACAAAACCAACAAAGTGGTTGTGCGGCCAGAGCAGACTCAGATCAGCCTGGGCATCCGCCCAGTCTGATCAGAGTCTTTGCTGTCCGCATGAAGGTAGCTTAGACCCTTAGCTACTCTTTAAGTGCTTAGCAAAGGGTCTGATCAAACTGGGTGTAAGCCCAGGCTGATCTGAGTCTGAGCTCGGCGCACAACCAATTTGTCAGTTTTCTCGTGTCGCTGCTCAAATTTTTTATATCAGGAAAGGCATGCATGTACAGTCAGACCTTACTGAGGGGCACCCAAGAGACAACTAGTGGCTACAAAAGACATGTGACTCCTAGGTACAGGTTCATTTGCACTGAATTTTGCTTTAAGGACATATTAAAAGCAGACAGCCCCTAAAGAGAGTTAACTATATAACCAGTTTGAATTTGTGTTTAGCCAGGACAAGACATTTAGCCACGACAAGAGAAAACAAACAAAGTGGCATGGGCACCCACCAAAGATTCAGATTTGCCTGGGCATCCACCTGGTCTTACCAAAATCTCTGTTGTGCACTTAATAAAGATGCAGATGCCCAGGCTGATTTGAGTCTTTGCTGCATGCAAATACCACTTTGTTGGTTTTGTCGTGTTGCGGCTCGTTCATTTTATGCAACGCTATTTTATTTCAGGACCGGGTGGGTTTCAACATGGCTGGTCTCCAGTTCTTACAACAAGAGATAGAACAACCTGAAGAGGCAATGTTCTTCACTGACGCAACTGATAGATATAGAGAAAAGAAGAAAAAACAGAAAAAGAAAGCAATTTTGGCCATTAAAACATGATATAATTGTGGAATTTAGGATAAAAGTGAATTGAAAATAAAACAGAAAGCCTACTTAGATAGTTGTGCCGTTTTCTTCAAATAAATTGAAAAGCAAATCCCTATCAAAAGGGGAGAAAGTTAGTACTCAAATCAATCTGTGCAAGCTAAGAAGACTATAAGGATCTGTCATGATTGTGAGGTGTGGATAGAAAAATCTGTCACGAGGGTCACTGTTCGGCATCACAAGGCTTGCCGAGTGATGCCGAACAGTGATCCCGAGTGACGGATTTTTTTATCCGCACCTCACACCAATGATAGATACTTTTTCTTGCACACCACGTTTGGTTTTAATTTCAGAACTTCTTAAGGTATTTAGATACACAATAACTCTGTATCGACTTATAAAAACGCATAACAGAGTTCTTGTTCATGGTGAATCAATCAACTATGGAATATATACACACTTACAATGCCTACCATAAAGATCCTAAGTTTTCGGGCAGATACGTCTGTATAAACAGTGGCAACCGTGATCAGACCGTTCCTTAGGAACCAGAGTGATCAAGGTCTTTACAATTTCAATTCCATCTGCGCATTTTTGAGGCATTACTCTATGGTAGACCCGGAACAACAGGAAAATAAATAACAGGGCAAGGATCAGCTGTGTTTGCAGCAGGTGCAGTATTTGGACAGTCTTTTTTGGGGATATTTTTGAACTTAAACATTGTTTTTCTAGGAAACAAAACGGTGAAATATTTGTTTTTTTGTTTTATTCTGTATCATACAATGTAAGTTTTACTAAAACAATATGCATAAGCATGCCCCATCGATTGAATATATTTTTCATGACGTTTTTCATGAAATTCAATTTTCTTGCATTTTTTAAAAAAGTGTAAAAATATACTTATAATCAAGATAATTGCAATTTTTCTAACCAGTCTGTTTCAAATACCCTATATTAAAGATTATATGATTTGCAGAAATGAAAGTGCATCCTTGTGTATGGAAAATATGTAAAAAAAGTATGTATAAATACAAAAGTTTGTTTTTTAGGAAAACAAAACGGTGAAAAATTTTCTTTTCTTATCCAAATGTTTTATAGCCCTTTGGGTTATTCAGCTGGTATAATGTAATGAATGCCCCACCAATATCTTTATTCACCATTCGTCTACCTTAAAATGCGTAACTGTAGTGCTTGAGACGTTTAAATTTGATTTTGAAAGAAGGCACCACTTTCAACGACCGCCATTCGGCTCTTTACATCAACGACTGGCGTGTATAAACTGATGTCATTTTTACCGTCTTCATGACGTCATCAACTTAAATACAAACGTCACTTTTTGGGTTATTTTCTTAGAGAAAAATCCAACTAACATAAAATTACATGTCTGATTTACATATTCAAGGTCATTTTGGAGTGTTATATAGCTGGAAAAATGAGCCACAATGTGACAAAATCAACAAAGTGGCATGTCTGCCCAGTGACGACTCAGATCAGCCTGGGCATCCTGGTCAGAGTCTTTGCTGTGTACATGGAGCTAGCTTAGACCCTTAGCTAACCTTTTAGCACAAAGGGAAGATGCTGATCAGACTGGGCAGTCTGCCCAATCTGATCTGAGTCTTCACTGAGTGGACAGGCAAATTTGTTGGTTTTGCCATGTCACGGCTCAAATATGGTAGGCTGGGTCTAGGTGACCAAGAGCGCTGACTCTTAAAAATTAGGTCCCTCACCACTGTGTGTTTAACTTTCGGTTGTGCACATGTGGAAAAGCCAAGTTCTACTTATGGAAAGTCAGGTGGTTTTCCCCGGGAACTCTGTTTTTGCCCTTCTTTGCTTACGTTCCGTCTCCAAAAAGTGAAATATAATTGAACGGGCTGTAGGGCAGTAAAACCCAAATCAGAAACAAAAAAAAATTGCTGCTTGTGTTTGCACAATGGTTCTTTTACCTTAAGGTATACAGGTATGCTCCATATTTTTGTGCCACTTTTACATAGGAAACAACTTTTGTGTGTTTCTGGTTTGCTTCTCTGGGTGATTAATTCATTCCAAAAAAGAGTCTACTGTTAATGGATAGAATTTTGCTCTTATGAGAGCAATTTCTTTCCATTTGGAGTTAAGAGTTGAACTGTATTGAAACGGGAGGCAAATATGAAAATGGCAGAGTTGCTTCACCTTAATTTGTACCCATTTACCTTAACCCATTGCATTCTGGGTATTTTTTGTCGTCTGGTGAAATTGCCATCTGCATCAAAAATCAAGAATATTTTGACAATATTGGTCGAACTCTTGTAGAAATGATGTCTAGGCAGTAGACAGTTTGGATCTCAGATCAGGCCACACATTTGTGTGGTCTGATCTGGATCCTAACTGTTTGCCCAGATATCCCTAAAGGGGTATCCCAAATGGAATGGGTTAAGATTTGACCCAGTTGGAAAAGGAGGCAAAAATAAATATTGGAGATTTTTTTCCCTATAAGTGTACCTAATCACCTTTTCTGCATGCTGTGCATCATATATACAATGTAGAAGGACTTCACCTGGAACTATAGCTTCTAAATTAGCTGTTAAATAACAGGCATTTCCTCCCACATATAAAGAACTGACCAAATGGAGTCTTGGATGGCCCCTGCCTCTCAGGGCCCTTGAAATAGATAAACTGCCCGGTACCTCTGTGGCTGAAGCTGTAGCAGGACCTGAGTGTATGGGTAAAATACAAATTAGGAGACAATGTCTCAACATGACTGAAATATTGTTAACTGGCACATTAAACAACAACTCAACAACAGCAACAACCTAAATCTAGTGGCAGAATTACCTGAGCAAACAGTGTAGACCATTCATACTGCTTCTAAATACAGTCAACTCTCGATATCTCAAAGTCCAAATTCATCCCAAACTACTGATATCTCAAAGAAAATTTTCTGCTCCCAGAAAATTTTCTTTGAGATATCGGTAGTTTGAGATATCCAGAGTTGAAATTTAAATAATAACAGGAAATGTGTCCAATCTATGATCTTTGATGAGAGGGACTTTGAGATATCAGTGTTCGAGATATCGAGAGTTGACTGTATCAGTCTGAGCAATATGTGTACTGTTTATCATTTCATTGGCAAGTTTCTGACATGGACAAATCATAGCATGCAGGGGCCGTATTTATAAAACGACTTAAGTCATTGCTATGCTGTTGCTAAGGCTGAATTTTTATGAAGGAGATTCCCTACAACTATGAAATTAGCTCTGGAGGAACAGTCTGAACAGACTGTTTCTCCAGAGCAAATTTCATAGTTGTAGGGAATCTCTTCCATAGAAATTTTCACGTAGCAACAGCATAGCAACGACTTCAGTCATTTTATAAATACGGCCCCAGTTGCTTCAAACAGATAGTCATTTAAGGTGAATGAGTACACTTCCAGGGGAAGTAAGTGCCATTTTCATTTTTTATCCCTTTTAAAGAAATAATTTTCTCCCTAAGGAGCAAATTCTTTCCTTTAAGAGTACACCCGTCTCAAAGTGTTAAATCTATAGGGAAGCAGACAGGAAGTTTCAAAAGTTGTTCCCATAATGAAAATGATGACACATTTATACAAAGATGAATATTTTCAAAGAAAACATATGAGGGACATTTATTTAAGGGGGCCTTTATTTGAATAGTATGAACGATACAGTGATAGTATGCAGGAACAGTTTGTCCTATGTTTTACACAGATTTGTTCAACAAACATTACAGACCCAGGTCAGGCTGTACACTATACTGTTTGCCAACAGTTTATAAAATGATACGACAATGTATTTCTAATTTTGTGGACCCAGAGATAATCAGGTCATCCAATGATAGCTTAGCGCTGATGAGGGATCACCAAATACATTTTGGTGGAAAATGTCCCTATGTTTTGCTGCCATTTTACAAAGGGAAACAACTTTAATGACCATATGTTTGGTTTCCTGAACAAGGAAATTCTTCGAAACTGGGGCCTGTTCTTACAGGAAAGAATTTTTCTTCTAGGGGAACAAATTCTTTCCTTTAAAGGTTGACCCCCATTGAAACAGGAGGTAGAAATGAAGTGGTAGAGTGGTAGAGTTGCTTTCCCTAAAAGTGTGCCTATTTACCTTAAGATAATGATTAGGTGTGACACAGTACACAAATGAAAATCTAATTTGAAACAGTTCTCTCATAAAAAATTGATGCTCTTACCGACAACCTATTGTTATAAATATCATACTCATTCAGCTGTTACCTGAAGAGCAGATTTTCAATAAAAATTAATAAACTGGTTGAATAAATGGTAATAAGACCATAAACATCAAAACAGTTACGGTATGGTTGAGATAATAGAATTTTGAATCCATTGGACCTGCCTGTCCTGGAAGCAAAAACAAACATACAAACAAAAAAGATGTAATGGAAATGGATCAATTAAACTGAAAAATGGTATATATGCAGACATATCAAAAACTTGAAATATGTGCACCCAGCAAAGACTCGGATCTGCTTGGCATCCACCCAGTCTGATCAGTCTTTGCTGTGCACTTTAAAGGGTAGTTAAGGGTCTAAGCTAGCTCCATCCAGATAGCCAAGACTCTGATCAGACTGGGTGGATGACCAGGCTGATAGGATTCTTAGGCACACATGCCACTTTGTTGGTTTTGTTGCATCACAGCTCATGTATGTTACTGCTTTTTGTTAATATTCAAAAGTTCCCTGTAAAATTACAGTTCTGTAATCTTTACGCTTTACATTGACAGGGAGTAGATCAAAACCAAAAATGAAATGCAGTATAGAAGAACAGCCTACTCCATTCTATTTTTGTGCAAAGAATTTTACTGTGACACACCAGCAAGGGCGTAGCTACGTATACGGCAAATACGCAAGTGCGTTTTGAAATTTTGTCAAAATTGACAGAATTTCAAAACGCACCTGCAAATTTGCATGCCGAAAATTTATAAATTAGACAAGATTTCAATAACAATTACCAAAATGGCTGAAATACTAGCTTTCCCTTCAAGAAGTAGAGAATAAAACATGTTTGTGCGTATTATGAAATTGGCCCTAGTTACGCCCCTGACCAGTTGTATTGTTTCTTAAAGGGAAACATCTTATCTTGACAGACTCCTTTTCATGCCCCCGCCATGAAGTGGGGAGGGTCATAAGTATAGTTTTGCCCTTGTCAGTACGTCCTGCGTTTGTCCGTCCGTCCGTCCATCCATACATACGTGCATATGTCTGTCACACTTTGTAGTACTGTTCTTGTCTCTGCAACTCCTCCTACAGTATAAGATGCAGGGAGTTGAAACTTGCAACACAGTTCAGACATGCATTGAACATGTGCATAAAGGAAACTGAACTTTGATTCAGGTCATTATTGCAGAATTATGTCACCTTGAATGACACTCATATTTTGACCATATTTCACACTTTGTAGTACTGTTAGTGTCCCTGCAACTCCTACAGTATTTGACGCAGGGAGTTGAAACTTGTAATACAGATCAGGCATGCATTGAACATATGCATGAAGGAAACAGAACTTTGATTCCTATTGTTATTGCAGAATTATGTCCTCTTGAATGACATACATATTTTTAACATATTTCCATGGCTAATAAACAAGCTCACCTTTTGTCCTTGCTCTAGCAGCTTTATCTATTAACTGATTTTGATATATTATCACAGCTATATTGGGTATGACAATACCTGGAACAAGTTTGGATTTCAGGCTGGTTGGATCAAGGTCAAGGTCACTGTTGTTATTTTTAGAAAAACCCTTGGCCGCGCTCTCGAGCTTTTATTTATGGACCGACATTGATATATCATCACACAAGTGTTAAGTATGACAATATCTTGAATAAATTACCATTTCTTTACAGTAGGTCAAGGTCAAGGTCACATTTGCTATTTTTAGAAAAACTTTATCATCCCTCTAGCCCCTTTATTCATTGACTGATTTTGATGCAACATCACCTAAATGTTTAGTGTGACAATATCTTTGACAGGTTTGCGATCCAGAATTTTAGGGTCAAGGTCAAGGTTGCTGTTTTTAGAAAATAAATTGTCATGGCTCTGGAATGAATTTGACATAACTTGACACAAATATTTAGCATGACAATATCTGGGAGAAATTCACGTTTCAGCATTGTTGGTCTTAGGTCAAGGTCACAGATGCTATATTATAGGTACATGTAAAACTTTAATTGTCATGGTTCTACCACCTTTATTTGTTATCTGATTTTGATATAACTTCACACAAATATTTAATATGACAATATCTTGGACAAGTTCACTTTTCAGGGATGTAGATTGAAGGTCAGGTCACAGTTGCTATTTTTAGTATTTTTAGAAAAAAAACAACAAAAAAACTTGTCATCTAGCATCTTTATTTATTGAAAGATTTTGATATAACTTCAAACAAGTGTTTAGTGTGACAATATCTTGGACAAATTCTCAATCCAGCAATTAAGAGGCAAGGTCAAGGTCACAGTTGCTATATTTAGAAAAACTTTGTTATCCCAAAAGCATCTTTATTCGTAGACTGATTTTGAAATAACATCACATTAATATATGTCTTAGCACATTACTCAACTACTAGTAGTGAGGCATATGGCAAAGGCATTCATCCCCTTTAGTGATTGCCTAGTTTTTATGCCCCCACCATTAAAAATGGGGGGGGGGGGGGGGGGGGGCGAATAGTATCACTGCTGTCCGTAGCGCAGCGTACGTAAGTACATATGTCCCGGATGAAATGGTTTCCGTTCAATATCTTTTGAAAGCATTGGTGTATTGAATTCATATTTCATACAGAGCTATATAATCATAAAATACAGGTCAAGTTCAATGTTGGGTAAAATCTGTCTATTATTGTGGGAGTTATGGCCATTTTTCAACTGTTTCTATGAAAAAATGGTTTCCGTTCAATATCTTTTGAAAGCATTGGTGTAATGAATTCATATTTCATACACAGCTATATAATCATAAAATACAGGTCAAGTTTGATGCTGGGCAAAATCTGTCGATTATTGTGGGAGTTATGGCCCTTTTTCGACTTCTGTTTCTGTGAAAAAATGGTTTCCGTTCGATATCTTTTATAAGCATTGGTTTATTGAATTCATATTTTAAACACAGGTAAATAATCATAAAATACAGGTCAAGTTCGATGTTGGGCAAAATCTGTCGATTATTGAGGGAGTTATGGCCCTTTTTCAACTTTATTTTGTATGAAAAAATGGTTTCCGTTAGATATCTTTCGAAAGCATTGGTGTATTGAATTCATATTTTATTTGCAGGTATATAATCATAAAATACAGGCCAAGTTCGATGTTGGGCAAAATCTGTCGATTATTGTTGGAGTTTTGGCCCTTTTTCGACTTTATTTTGTATGAAGAAATGGTTTCCGTTCAATATCTTTTGAAAGCATTGGTGTATTGAATTCATGTTTATGCACAGGTATATAATCATAAAATACAGGTCAAGTTCTATGTTGGGCAAAATCCGTCAATTATTGTGGGAGTTATGGCCCTTTTTCGACTTCATTTTGTATGAAAAACTGGTTTCGGTTCATTATCTTTTGAAAGCATTGGTATATTGAATTCATATTTCATACACAGGTATATAATCATAAAATACAGGTCAAGTTCGATGTTTGGTAAAATCTGTCAATCATTGTGGGAGTTATGGCCCTTTTTCGACTTCATTTCATAAAACAATGGTTTCTGTTTGTTAGTTTTTGCAAACATGGCATCCATTTCTGTGATAAGATACAGAATGTTATCACATATCACAGTCCCCCCCTCCTCCCCCCCCCCCCACCCGCCACACACACACACACACACACACACTTCTCTTGATCCAAGAAGCACAATACATCTGCCCAAGGATAACAATAAAACATGTACCACAGAAGTCTGCCTTTGTGAACCTAGTTATGCTACAAGTGCCAGTACCTTAAACAAGGCGCCATCTTACTTAGGGCACTAGGCTGGGGCATCCATTTCCTATGGACACATTTCTAGTCACTTAATTCTGGATCCTCTGATGATTAAAGTTGGGCTACTGGACTCCTATCAGAATCAGCTATATAATATACCGTTTGTTTTGTTCTGAAATTGAATAAGCCCAGTAAATGGTAGCAGTTTACTCTGATATTATATTCACTTCTTCACTTTATGCAAAGCAGATAATTTCATAAAAAGATAAGGGTATCCTTTCATGTGACAACACATTTTTACCTGTATGTCTGTAACTAGTCCCTAACATTGGCAGTGGCACAGAATGGGAGGGATTGGAGATTATCTCTATTCCATTCCTTTCTGTACCATGTTTTGAACTATTGCCAAGAGAACTAAAATTTTGTGGATGGAATTTCAGTTGATTCAGTTGATTTTGTTGCACCTGCTCTGTTTGTATACCAATGAATGCCAATTTACATCTTGAGAATAATGTAAAAATTCCGAAACATTAGAAGATATAATCAGAGAATATTTTCATTTGTTAAAATCAGGGAAATGAATCATAAAATATAACATTGTAAAAAAAAATGACACTGCTAAAACCCTTATATTCTTTCCTTTCCTTCACAATAAATAATTGAGCTGCGACACGAGAAAACCAACAAAGTGGTTGTGCACCCAGCCCAGACTCAGATCAGCATGGGCATCCGCCCAGTCTGATCAGACTCTTCGCTAAGCGCTCAAATGGTAGCTAAAGGTTTAAGCTACATCTGTAACCGGGTTAAGTTTGGTCACCTCTGCCTTACTTTGATTATGTCCTATAATGTATTGTCTCCCTTTGACCATTAGTCTTCGTTTTGGACAACCTTTGACCTCTTCCCGCCAAACTGAGAGAGCTTATTGGGTATTGAGTCACCTGACGGTCAGTTCACGTTTTGCCACCTTCGAAGTCAGACATGTTTTTCTGAAGCTCTGTTTTTAGACATTTTTGGTTTTAATTTTCTGCATATTGTCTCTTCATGGTATGTATTGGCTTTATGACTATTTGTGCTTTTTGTGTGAGGGTTGAGATGACATTCCTTGCATTTATTGCATTGCATTTTGTGCATTTCAGTCCGGAGTGCATTATGTAATTTTGCATATTTTTGGAAATGGCAGTGAATTGCAATATTTAATCTATTATTGCCTATTTAATATCACCATCTGTCTTTCGTGCTTTTCACCCCAATATTCTCATATTACAGCACTACTGACAGCACAGAGAGATAGCGCCAGAGAGAGAGAGTAATGAGGGTCCACCTGATTCCATAAATCGGTAGGTGCATTGTAAATAATTGCTTATATTTTTAGCTCTGAGTGTATATAAAATAATAGCTAGATTTTTAAGGCGCATGCCGAGATAAATTTCAGCCACTAGAATACATAGAGTTATAATATTATTCATATACATTGATATATTTGGTATGTGCTATTTTGTGGTATTTTTAGCTATTTTCCATTTGTCATGTGCCTTATGTACATGAATATGTAGTTATGATTGTGTATTGTGTATTTTCAGAGTGGTTTTGTTTACCATTTTGATGGTTTGAACTTATCGTCACACACAGTACATAAAGGATGCAAATGGAACTCAATCTTGTTATCTCTTAAAGGAGTTATATCCCCTATGGTATTAGGGATAAGAGAACCCCCAAAAAGTTACAATGGAGCCCCCAGTGATGTCAGTGTGACTACCCCAGTGATGTTGGTTTGAATACCACGGTGATGTCTGTATGTAATCAGTGATGTCAGTTTGACATATCTAGTGTTCTCAATATTCTGTGCTGTCAGTATGGTAAATTCTGTGACACCTGAGACAGTTGAGCTATCTCTCCAGGATTTTATATATATTTTTATGAGAGTACCTATGTTATGGTAATGTGGATATCTATTCGGGACCAGCCAGTTTGTGAGAGGAGCCATTATTGTTGGAGCCTGGCGTTCACCTTCATGACAACTAAATTGCTTCGTTGATCGGCGGAGGCACGTTTAAATTTTTCAGACTCTGAAAGTGTAACTTTACTTTTCAACAGATACTGTGATTTGTGTGATTCTTTGTGCTAAATTCTTACATGGTGACGGTTCAGTATTCTAGTGGTCATGGCATTTTTTCACTATTCATAGAGACGTAAGAAGCGGATTTGGTGAGTCTTTATTTAATACAAAGAATTGACAGTAATCATAGCTGTGTAATTGTTTTGCTAGCAACAGATTTTCTCTGTTTTAATATCTAGAAGGAAGTGACTGCCTATCTAGAATTAACAGTTTGATCACTGTATTTTCTTTGTAAATTGTGTGATATTGTAAGTGTTTGACAGATTTGCACATATCATTATAACGCTTTGGTGAAGGTATACTTTCTTGCAACTCTTAGCTGATAGCATGTAAAAAGCTGCATTTTCTATCTATATACCTGCAATTTACTGCTGTTTTGGGAAATCCCTGACTGATAATACATGTAGGTCATCTCAATCAAAACACAAAGTACATGTAGGTCATCTAATCTGAAAACAATTGTTTTTTTTCGCTATTCCTATCTGTAGACCCTTTCCTTAGTTGAATTTATAGTTTTCTGGGTTAAATTGGATATTTTCTGGTGATTTTGGTCTATGTAATAATTTTGGTTGAAGAGCAGTCTGCTCAGGGCATTACATTTCTATTTGACCTTGACATTGCACTATTAATGACTGGATTGTGACGTCATACAGTTGGACAGGAATACCCTACGTTAGTTTCTATATTTAGATGTACACAGGTTGAAAAATCCCATTTCAGATATTTTTAGTTACAGGATTCCCGAAGTTTATGTTCATGATTGGATTGTGATGTCATAGATATAGTTATACAGGAATACCCTATTGGTGTTTCTATATTTAAGGAATGAATGTTATTTTTTTAACGTTTACTGAAGTATAAACTACATCGGGTCATGAGCAAAGTAAGTGAACCCCGAAGGGGTTTACGTAAACTTTGCTCGTAACCCGATGTAGTTTATACTTCAGTAAACGTTTAAAAAATAACATTCATTCCTTATATTTATATTATTAAACGATGCTTTTGATCAATAAAAAGATAAACAAAAATAAGAGATACATATATAAGAATCGTTTTAAAAACATTACCGGCCGAATTTTGCATTAGTTTGGAACAGCCGCATTGTCACTGCCTAACAGTAAATTCCACCTCCTACTATAGATTTCACGTGCAAGTAGGCGTAGCGATCTGTCACTCAGTGTTAACTAGCCATTCAAGTACATGGCATTTTGTAAATTTCACGTGTTAGTTAGTGAGATGAGCTGTCACTCTAAGCGCGTGGTACAATGTAATTATTGAAATATAAACTGCATTACGTTCTAATGGTTTACCATAGGGCTTTTTAATAAATGCACGGATAATGTAAATATTTAGGTTTACACAGATAGAGAAATTCCATTTCAGTTATTTTTAGTTACAGGATTCCCTAACTGAATTGTGATGTCATAGATATAGTTAAACAGGAATACCCTATTGGAGTTTCTATATTTAGGTTTACACAGATAGAAAAATTCCATTTGAGTTATTTTTAGTTACAGGATTCCAGTTATTTATATTTGGATTTGTACATTCCAGGATTCCCATTTCAGACACTACACATCAACTGTAAATATTAGTTATTGCTTTCTTTGTTTTCAGGTTTTATAAGGCAGACATACTTATTTAATTACTTATAGTGTTAAAATTGAAAAGGAAATTAATAAAAAAAAACAACAACATAATTCTGTTTATTTATTTACAGGTACAAAAGTTTCAACTTTAGTTATTTTTAAATAGAAAAATTCCAGGAGTTTGAATTGAACTATAGTTGAACAGTTTCAGATTGTTTCTTATATTTTCCAGGTTACAGATAAATATAAAAAACTTAGATTAAATACTTATAAGATTAGATACTAATATAGCTTAGGTATATACTTTGTCTTTCTGAAATGAACTTACGTTAGTTATTTTTTTTTCTTTGTAAAATACAGGTTTGAAGTTGGAGTCTAAACTATAAATATTCTACAGTTATCACTGTGAAAGCTCTTATATTGAGTTAGATATCTGGATTAATTCATTTTGTTTATTTACGTAATTTCATTTACATGTACACTTAGTCTCATTTACTATTTACTACTATACATTATAAACATCCCTACCCACCCACCCACCCCCACCAAAAAAAAAAAAAAATAAATGAAATAATAATAGTTAATTTCATTTCTTACTTTGCGTTATGTAACAGATTTTTTTTGTATCTAAAAAAAAAAGAGGAGAAGAAGAAGAAAGCATAGTTGATGTTAACACTACTCATTCGAAAATTAGTAAATAGGTTAGATAGCAGCTTGTTTATTTTTATAGACATCACTTTGAGTTTGTGATTGGACTTAGTATATCCTTTGTGAAAGAGTGAATTTACTTAGTGAATTGAATTTGTCAGTGAAGTGAATTTAAAACTGAATTTGTGAAATGAAATGAATTTGCTGAAGTGAAGTGAATTTAAAACTGAATTATGAAGTGAAGTGAATTTGTTGAAGTAAAGTGAATTTAAACTGAAGTTACAAAGTGAATTGAATTTGTTGTCAGTGAAATTTAAAAGTGAATTGAATCTAATGAAGTGAATTTGAAACTGAATGTGATGTGAAATGAAATGTGAAATGTTAGTGAAATGAATATAAAAGTGAATTGTATCTGATGAAGTGAATTCAGTGAAACGAATATAAAAGTGAATTGAATCTGATAAAGTGAATTCGAAACTGAATGTGAAGTGAATTGAATTCGTAAAGTGAAGTGAACTTAGAAGTAAATTTGCTCAGTGAAATCGGTTTGTGAATTTAATTAAAAAAAAAAATATCGTCCACTGAATTCATTATAATGTTGTGAAGTGAACTGAATTTCAACAGAATTGAATTTATGCATCAAGTAGTGAATTAGTGATACAGTAATAGTGAAGTGAAACTTTAATTAGTCTGAAGTGGAGGTGAAAAATTTTAAGGTTGTTAAATGTACTTAAAATATATATGTAGGTATAGTGAAAGAAAGTAGTGGGGTTTTGGTGAAAATGTAGAATAAGATAAATGTAAATTCAGAGTGAAACTGAGGTGAATTAAAGTGAATTTGACGTTGTATCATAGGTAACTTTGAATTTATGGGCGTTTGAAGTGGAGTTGCAGTGGAGGTGAAATAAGTTGAATCACTAGAGCAGTAAACAGAATTATTAGTGGAGTTAAGTGAAATAATTTATGGAGTAAGTGAAATAAGAAGAGTTGGAACTTGATTAGAGTGCATTTAATGAAATAAGGTGAAGATTATCAAAGCAATTGTTCATTAAAGGTGATAGAGTATAGAGAGGCATTAAATAGGTCACCTAGTTATTGATATAGTGGAGTGAAATATAGTCCCGTGTAGTAAAAAAAAAAAAAAAAGTGAAAGTGAACTACTGTAAAAGGTAAAGGTGAACTTAACCATATGCGAAGAGGAGTAAACAAGTGAATTGAAATTAAACAAAAGTGAACGGCAAAATAAAAAAAAAAAATGTCGGACCCTGAAGAAATTTCTGCGGAAGATAAAAAGCTTTTAGAAGCTTTTCATTCACTAACTGTGCAACCTAAAATAGAAAAGCCGGAGGATCTGTTGAGTTTTATTAAGCACATGGGGAATCAGTTAGAACAGGATCAGGATGTTAAACAAGAGCCAACCTCAGCAGGAGCTACTAGTGGCAGTCACCATTTTGCAAAAATTTCAACATTTTATGGAGAAACAGGAAAAGGAGAAGTTGGTTTCTATACATGGAAATACGAAGTTAAATGCCTTTTAAAGGAAAATGTCTATAGGGAAGAGCAGATTCTACAAGGCATACGCAGATCATGTAAGGGAGAGGCTGCAAACATCCTGAGGCGTCTTGGTACTGGAGTTAGTGCAGAGGAAATACTTAAAAAGTTTGAGAGTACTTACGGTCATATAGATTCAGAGGAAATGGTTTTGAAGAAATTTTATGCTTGCCAACAGACCCAAGATGAAAGTGTGACAACTTATACTGCTAAACTTGAAGAGCTTTTTGCTCATGCTGTTGAAATAAAGGCTGTTGATACTTCAAATAATCAGGCCATTTTGAAAAGACTATTTTTCCAAGGACTGAAGCAACCAATTAAGCAGATGTCAGCATACAAATTTGACACAGTGGATGACTATGATAGGTTTAAGGTAGAAGTTCGTAAAATAGAAAGTGAACTTAACTTAGCCAAACAAGAAGAAACAAACAAAACAAAGTGTAGTGCAATCAACAAGGGGACAGAACAGAAATCAGAACTTAGTGAAGTTAAAGAGTTGCTGCAGCAGATGAACAGGAGGATAGAAAAACTAGAACAAGAGAAAGAAGAAAGACACAAAAATGATTATGGGAATTTCTATAGAGCAAGAGGTATGGCACAAGGTAGAGGACAGTATCAAAGAGGAAGCAGCTATAATAGAGGAAGAGGAAGCAGCAGAGGCAGGCCAGGTTATAGACCATCAAGACCAACTGGAACAAATACAATGCAGCCTACATGCTTCAAGTGTTATCAGAAAGGTCACATTGCTAGAGATTGCCCAAAAGTATAAGTGCCACAGCAACAGGATCGCCCTGTGGCACGCAGGCTGACAAAGATCCAAAATTAGTTGGTGATGTGAATGAGGCAACAATTCATATAAACGACATTCAGACAAAAGCTTTATTAGACACAGGCAGTTGTGTGAGTGTGATTTCTAAAACTTTTCATGACAACAACTTAGCTAAAGTAGATCTTAAGCCACTTAATGGAATATTGAATGTAGAATGTGCTGACGGTAATAATTTACCTTATTTAGGCTACATTGAAGCCAGCATTACATCTGTTGAAGGAATTCCCGGATCAAAGTCAACGTTGTGTATTTTCTTGGTAACACCAGATACGGCTTATAATGCAAATACACCTGTTATATTAGGAACAAATATACTTCAAGAATTAATTCAGGATTGTAAAAATGCCCATGGAGAGAGATATTTACAAACAGCAAACATTCATACCCCCTGGTACCTAGCTTTTAGAGCAATAACAGTTAGAGAGAAAGCATTATCAAGAAACAAAAATAGAGTGGCTATAGTTAGAAGTGCTGAAGCAGGCAGAGTTGTTCTTGGACCAAATGAGAGTAAAAATATCAGCGGCTATACTGATAGAGAAATAGACCATCAACCTACATGTGCTATACTGCAGGAAAGTTCTGAGTCAGCATTACCTTCTTTTGTAGATATAACACCAACTGTGATACAGTATGAACATAAAAAGAATAAGGAAGTGATAGTGAATGTCACGAACTTGACAACTAATTCAGTTGCAATAACACCCAAGTCAGTACTATGTGAGCTGCAACCTGTAAAAGTAGATGAATCCGTGTTTGACAGAATAGAAGATAATCAGGAAGCAGATGAAATATTTAAAGACATAACTATCGAGTCAACACTTACACAAGATCAGACGGACCAAATTAAGGAATTACTGCGAAAACACAAGGATATATTTGCCAAAGATGACAGTGACATTGGAAAATGTAATGTGATCAAACATAGAATTGACCTCTTGGATAACGTCCCATTTAAGCAAGCTCATAGAAGAATACCCCCAAACATGATTGATGAGGTTAGACAACACCTGGAGCAGCTTTTAAGTAGTGGAGTTATAAGAAAATCCAAAAGTCCATGGAGTTCCAATGTGGTATTAGTGAGAAAGAAGAATGGAAAACTGCGCATGTGTGTTGACTACAGAATGTTAAACAACAGAACAGTAAAGGACTCCTATGCATTACCAAGGATAGAGGAAGTGTTTGATGTACTTAAGGGATCTAATACGTACAGCGTAATTGATATGAAAAGTGGATACCATCAAGTTGAAGTAGAAGAAGAGCACAAGGAGCGGACTGCATTTACAGTAGGACCCTTAGGATTCTTCGAGTACAACAAAATGCCATTCGGTCTTTCTAATAGTCCTGCAACGTACCAGAGACTCATGGAGGAATGTCTAGGAGACTATAACATGAAGATATGCATAATTTACCTGGATGACCTAATTATTTTTAGTGATGGAATTGAACAACACCTTGAACGCCTAGATCTTGTTTTGACCCGTCTTCAGGAATTTAATCTTAAACTATCTGCTGACAAATGCTTCTTTATGAAGAAAAAGGTGAAGTTTCTGGGTCACATCGTTAGTGAATTTGGAGTGGAGACGGATCCAGAGAAGATAGCAAAAGTGAAGAATTGGCCCGCTCCATCAAATCCTGATGAATTGAGATCCTTCATTATGTTTGCGGGATACTATAGAAGGTTCATTAAGGACTTCTCAAAGATTACCAAACCGCTGACAGACCTATTACCACCTACTTCGATAAAAAAGAATAGAAAAAAACATGATCAGAAAGAATGGAAATGGACAGAAAGGGAACAGGAAACATTCGAGAACTTAATAGATATTCTCACCAAACCACCTATACTAGCATATCCTGACTTTGATAAACCATTTGAATTGCATATAGAT
The DNA here is from genome assembly GCA_963989385.1 of Ctena decussata. Taxonomy (NCBI): domain Eukaryota; kingdom Metazoa; phylum Mollusca; class Bivalvia; order Lucinida; family Lucinidae; genus Ctena; species Ctena decussata. Next base: position 3,193,079 of record OZ022502.1, on the reverse strand, counting down.
GCTTGTGGTACAGGATTAGGAGCAGTGTTGTATAATGTTCAAGATAATCAGAAGAAAGTAGTGTCATTTGCTTCAAGAAGTTTGTCAAAATCTGAAAAAAATTACTCTGCTCATAAGTTAGAGTTTCTGGCTCTAAAATGGGCGGTGACAGATAAATTCTCTGACTACTTAATTGGGACACACTTTACAGTCATTACAGACAATAACCCGTTGACCTATATATTAACCACTGCTAAGTTAGATGCAACAGGACAGAGATGGGCATCTGCATTGGGACAGTACAACTTTGATTTGATATACAGACAAGGAATAAAGAATCAAGACGCAGACGGAATGTCAAGATATCCCCACGAGAAACTCCCTGAGAGTGATGAAAATAGAATAAGGATCGAAGACAGAACAGTGAAAGCAATATGCAGTGTCATCAACATTCCACCATACATTGAAGTTTTACCAGCAGCTGGAATAAATATTGTAGAAGCAACAGAGTCCCCTACACAACCCATGGCACAGATTGAAATGAGAGAGATAAGGAAGAGCCAAAGGGATGACAGAGTGATAGGAAAGTGGGTCAGAGCTGTAATAGACAAGAGAATGCCAAGCAGGAATATGTACATGTCACGAGAGGATCTGAATATGAAAAAGAACTTTAACAGCTTCAAAATGAAAAGAGGGTTACTTTATAGACAAGTGAAGGATGATCAAGAGACGACGATAGAGCAATTAGTGTTACCCGAGTGTTACAGAGAAAGTGTTTTGATAGGACTGCATAACGACATTGGACATCCTGGCCGAGAGAGGACTTTGTCACTATTAAGAGAACGTTATTTCTGGGTAGGAATGACAGTAGATGTTGAAAAGTGGATAGGCAAATGTGATCGATGCCTTAGGAGAAAATCCTCTACTAACATCAGGACAGAGCTAGTGAACATAGAAACATCATACCCTTTGGAATTAGTGTGCTTGGACTACTTAACTTTAGAGCAATCAAAGGGAGGAGTTGGTAACATCCTTGTGATTACAGATCATTTCACGAAATATGCATTGGCAATACCAACTAGAAATCAAACCGCCAAAACAACTGCAGAGGCATTTTACAACAACTTCATAATAAATTACGGAATCCCAACCAAATTGCACAGTGACCAAGGAGCAAATTTCGAGTCGGATATCATCAAAGAACTATGCAACATCATGGGAATAACAAAAACAAGGACTTCAGTTTATCACGCTATGGGAAACGGCTGTACAGAGCGCTACAACAGAACCCTTCTTAACATGCTGGGAACTTTGGAACAGTCCCAGAAAGTAGATTGGAAGAAATACGTTCCGTCACTAGTCTATGCATATAACTGCACCAGGCACGAGTCAACCAAAGTCTCACCTTTTGAGCTCATGTTTGGAAGAAGGCCAAAGCTACCTATTGATTCTTGTTTTGAGACAGCCGTAGACAGTTCAAATAAGAAAACAACAGAGGAATACATAGAAGACCTAAAACAACGAATGAAAACAACACAGGAGCTGGTAAAGCAACATTCAGACCAAGCAAGATTGAAACAGAAACACCAATTTGATAAAAAGGCAAATGCAGCAAAGATCACAGTTGGAGATAAGGTTCTAGTGAAGATACTAGCATTTGAAGGCAAACATAAAATTGCAGATAGGTTCGAGGAAGATCTCTATGAAGTCATAGCTCAGCCAAGACGGGATATTCCAGTGTTTAAGATTAAGTCAGAGAGAGGAGTAGAGAAAACTTTACATCGGAACCATTTGTTACCAGTAGATACATCAGATACTGGAAGAGATACAGATGGTAAAGAAGATGTTGTACAAAGTCCAACCCTAGTGAAATTGAAATCACCAGAAAGGCCTTCAGTACAACAGGGTACAGAGAAAAGAAAGGATGCATCCATTTGCAAAGGTGATACATCTGTAAAACCTTTAGAAATGCCCGGTGAAGAGATAGAAACAGATACAGAGTCAGAATGTTCCGACGAATCAGGTGTTCAATATGTAAGACCTACATGTAGAGATGGGGACGCTCATCATCCTGAAAGTCAAAGTGTGAAACACAGTAGAGTAGGAAGTACAGAAGAAATAACTGATGTAGAGGGTACTATAGAAACAGAAACCACAGGAACTCAAATAGAGATCCAAGGAGAAGAAACCACAAGAAAGGTTGTAGAGGATAGGGTACACACAGCTGAGCAGCTGGAAGCAAGACCTACTAATACAACAGATGTAACAAACCAGAGAGAGGAAATTGGAGATACAAGGGAAACTGGAGGAACATATAGATCAGACACAAGTAGAGGAAGTACGGCTTCAAACAAAGGCAGTACAAGAATAGAGGATTCAGAAGAAACAGAACATATTGATACCCAAAGAAGTCAGCCATGGGAAGGTAATGAAAGTATAAGAGATCAGAGACCACCCCCGAAACCTCCTGAAAGACGTTCAGTGAGGGAACGTAAACCACCCGCGTGGTTCGACTCGTATCAGATGAATCAGATGATAACAAGACCATATGATAATAAATTAATGGCATTAGATGAACTAATGAAATCTGGTATTTTAAACAGAGTAGACTCAGATGTTGCGCACAACTTGGTCTTGGCAGTGATGAAGAAATGAAGAACTCTTGAAAAATGTATATAGTTTCAGTTAAAGTTCATATGTTTTATTTTAGGGACAACAATGACATCATAATCAATACTATAGATGAAATATATAATAAGTTGCAAGGCAATTAATGCTAATAATTTCAATTTATTACAGAATCAAGAATAACAGAGATTATAGCTAGAGAACTATTAAGTTATTAAAGGGGAAAGAGCTGAGGAAAGTCAATGAAACTGTAATTCTGTTTCAGTCAGTTGCAAGATCTAGATGTTCATAAAAGTGAAACTGTTTTCTATCTAAAAAAAAAAAAGATGGAATAAGAGAGTGAATTTCTAAAACTGTTTTTTTTACACAGATAAGAACAGTGAGTTATTAGTGCGTGTAGAAGCGAATGAGAGAACCATATTGTTTCCTTCCTTTACAGGTACAAGATAGATGGCCGCCTGTTTGTTGAATTTAGTAAAGAAGTAGATAGTAATGAAAAATAAGAACGAAAAATACACTTTGTATTCTTCTAAAATAAATGCTTCCTGAAATCTTGATAATGTAAATATTCGTTTTTATCTCATTTTTATATACATGTTTCAGATAACGAGGAACAGTACCTTAGATTAGACATTGCTGTTGTGGTAGAATTACAATGGATATTTAAAATGTGAAACTATAAAGTTGTTTCATTTATTACAGTATTTAGAGAGAAACAGCAACCAAAGTCAATTGTAGATACTTCTGAAACATTAGTGTATGTCTAGATGTACTATATGCTTACTCGATTGTATTGTTTTGCATATCAGGTCATTTGTTTTTATTCAGGACTGACAGGGAGAAACAGGGAGAAGATACCATGATCTTTCAAGAAATTATGTTACCTAAAAAAAATAAAATTCCATTTTTTTCAGAGGTGGCAGTAGAAGATTGAACAGTTAGAATGAGTCATGTATTGTGTAGCAGATAGATGTTGCATGTATGATTAGTATTTAAGTTAGAACATTCAATTATATATTGATGTTTGTATATTGCTTCTTCGTGACGGACAAAGAATTGACAAATGACGAGACAAATGACGAGACGTCATTTTCCAGACAGGGGAAGTATGTAACCGGGTTAAGTTTGGTCACCTCTGCCTTACTTTGATTATGTCCTATAATGTATTGTCTCCCTTTGACCATTAGTCTTCGTTTTGGACAACCTTTGACCTCTTCCCGCCAAACTGAGAGAGCTTATTGGGTATTGAGTCACCTGACGGTCAGTTCACGTTTTGCCACCTTCGAAGTCAGACATGTTTTTCTGAAGCTCTGTTTTTAGACATTTTTGGTTTTAATTTTCTGCATATTGTCTCTTCATGGTATGTATTGGCTTTATGACTATTTGTGCTTTTTGTGTGAGGGTTGAGATGACATTCCTTGCATTTATTGCATTGCATTTTGTGCATTTCAGTCCGGAGTGCATTATGTAATTTTGCATATTTTTGGAAATGGCAGTGAATTGCAATATTTAATCTATTATTGCCTATTTAATATCACCATCTGTCTTTCGTGCTTTTCACCCCAATATTCTCATATTACAGCACTACTGACAGCACAGAGAGATAGCGCCAGAGAGAGAGAGTAATGAGGGTCCACCTGATTCCATAAATCGGTAGGTGCATTGTAAATAATTGCTTATATTTTTAGCTCTGAGTGTATATAAAATAATAGCTAGATTTTTAAGGCGCATGCCGAGATAAATTTCAGCCACTAGAATACATAGAGTTATAATATTATTCATATACATTGATATATTTGGTATGTGCTATTTTGTGGTATTTTTAGCTATTTTCCATTTGTCATGTGCCTTATGTACATGAATATGTAGTTATGATTGTGTATTGTGTATTTTCAGAGTGGTTTTGTTTACCATTTTGATGGTTTGAACTTATCGTCACACACAGTACATAAAGGATGCAAATGGAACTCAATCTTGTTATCTCTTAAAGAAGTTATATCCCCTATGGTATTAGGGATAAGAGAACCCCCAAAAAGTTACACATCCATGCGGACAGCAAAGACTCTGATCAGACTGGGCGGATGCCCAGGCTAATCTGAGTCTGCGCTGGGCGCACAACCACTTTGTTGGTTTTCTCCTGTCGCAGCTCAATTACTGTTACTCCTTAAAAGAAGTTGCTTACAGCAGCACATTATTGTTGATTGATCAAACTGACTTAATTAACCAGTAGAAACAGAGATGCTGATAGATACAAGATAAGATGCAAATTTTATTTTTAGTTGTATGAGTTTACAAACAAGTAACATTAGCTTTGAATAGCTATTAAACCGACTAACATATGATAATTACAGATGCATATATAAGAGACATTTACTTTGTCATTTTTTACATGCATCTATAAAAAGAAAATGCTCTTCGATAAATTTCAGAAAAATAGGACTACAAGAAACTGGGAAAATTTCAGAAAGCAGAAAAATTTAGAAGTTAGCCTGAGGAGAAAATCAATTAAGTATTTCATTGACAGATGCATAGGGGGTGTAAGTGTGTGTGTGTGTGTGGGGGGGGGGGGGGGGGGGGGGGTAAATCTGAAAATTTCTGGCCTACTGTAAAACTTTTTTTAACAAACAAAGGCAAAAAAAACAAGCAAGGATACAATTCTGTGTGAAAGTAAAACTCTGATTAATGATCAAGAGGAAATCTGCAAATTTTCAACTGTTTTTTTTTTTTTTTTTTTTTTTTTTTGTAAATGTTGCCGAAAATATTGGTAATAATTCTATCCCAGTGAATGAAGAACATCCAAGCATTGTAGAGAAAAAAAATGGCTCTGATTGTAGACCATCTTTACAGTAGTAAGCAAATAGATAAACTTAGTAACATAACAGCTACTGGTGTTAAAGTGTCAGCTACTGATGTTAAAGTGTCAGCTTTATTTTTTATTTTACTTATATATTTATTTTCAATTTCTTTTTTTCCCCTGTTTTGGCATTTACATTTTGCACTGTACTGTAGCAGCTGGTGTTTGTCCGCAAAGTCACGGTAAAGTACGAGCACTGATCATGGTGCTCCGAAAAGTCACTGGAGGGACTCTTAACAAGACAACAACAACAACAACATTGGTAGTTAACTCCCTTGGCAATAGACTGGTACACGTTTTATTGACAAAAATCTGCTTTCTCACAGGTAATTTCAATGGATACGTGCCATTGTGCTTCACTGCCATTTGTTTGTTCATGGCAACGGAGCATCAAACAGGTGGCTGTCGCATTAAATCTCCCAATGTTGTTCACACGTCCATGATTTCTTAATTCAGTTGGAGTAAACTTAAAAGAGAAGGTTTGTTGTCGTATATTGACCGTTACAAACAACAGTCGGTGATAAGTGACAGTTTGTCACACCAAAATACGAGGAGGTTATTAAAAAATAAATGAAAAAAATCGAGTCCTTTTCAGTTTTTGAAAAATTTGAGACTGGTGCATTGTTCATGTTTATTGACTTTATTGTTATAGAGTGATGGTTAAAAATACCATAAGTATATTCAGTTCAGAATGTACAAAATAAAATGTACAAAGTACAGTGACGAACAGTTATAACAATAACTTTGCACTAAACAGGTCAACTCCATTTTCAAAGAAAAAAAATAAATAAACTAGAATAGTCAAGTGACTAAGTACAAAAGAATGCCGGAAGGTCCTGAGGTTATATCCCTGCTTGGGTCATCCAGTGACTGAAAAACTCTCTGTCAGCCCAGCAGCAAATGGGTATTTGTAATGAATTAGAGAAGGATTTATAAGGCAGGGCAATATATGGTTGGAGGTTGTAAAATCGTGGGAGTTGTAAATTCGTGGGTGACAGTAATTTACATAATATTCATGCGCAAAAGAAGTTTCACTAAGTGTTTATTCTTCCAACATTTAACCATGAATAAAGGGTTTATTTCATAACAAAAGCAAATACCTAGAGCCTAAATAGGGAATTAAACTTTAAAAAATGTTTGACCAATTGCTTTTATGCCTTCTTTTGCTATTTCTTTTTTGCATACCTGAAAAGCGGCCATTTTCTAATCTCGGATATCAGCCTGAGAAAACATTGCAATGATTACCAATTTTGTACCTTCCGGTGAACAGCTGGTCCTAGTATGGGTGCAAAATTTTATTGCAAAATTGTTCTCTTAGTTGATTATTACACCGGGGGTCCTTATCTACTTTTTCTTGAAAAATGAAAGTGTTATGTTTTGAGAGTAGGGCTAAATCTAGGCTCGTATTTTTTTTTTTCAAAGAAAATAGTCTGGGCATACTGTTATTTTTTAATTCTAACAGATATATCCATACAGTGATACAGTGAATTTCGACTCGTTCTGTTCAAAGGCTATGACACTACAATTATAAATGTGTTAGTTGTAGGAAAGTCAATGTAGATCTTTAGGAATCCTGTTTGAATGGATGGGTACCTTCGTTAAATCATTAATATCTGATATAGATTGGATTATCTACAATCTGTTTAAGACTAAAACGATTCCAAAAGCATCAAAGCAACAGAAAATGATAAGCAAGTGACTTTACGAGGATATGCAGATTTTTCATAATAGGGCGGAACACATCCACGAATTTAAAACCCGATGGCACTTGCTATAAATAGATCCCCCAGTCACATGCGGATGAATTTTCTAACATTGAAACGATATTGCTTTGCATTGAAACTGTATCAGGTTATTTATCTTGTGGTGTGGCCTTATTTTGTCATAAGAAAATATCAAGAAATTACTTGACATGTGACTGTCACGTGATTTAGTTCTTATATCCAGGATTATACCACCTTCAAGGATACCGCCATTCTCCCAGGACATTAAAAGAGCACCTATAAATCTATGCGGTTTATTCCGTAACAGATGATTTTTGATCTGAGCAGAAGTGGCGCATGTTGATACCACGAAAACTATTGGAGTTAGAGAATAAATAAACAACCTCCTCCTATCAGCATAGCAGTCGGTAGGGTGTCTGAATTATAAGCCAGAATCCTGTGTATGATATCCGGTCCGGCCGCTTACTTTCATTTGTCCTTCCACTGATCCAAGAAGGGCAGTTGTCAGTTACTGGTGAAAGTGCACTTAGTACTAGTTAACCGCTTTGGAGGTCAAAGCCTGCTGAGGAAAATAATAATAATAATCAAATTTATTTTCAGAGGGTAAAACACATTAGTAAAAACTAATCTGCCATTTAAATAGTGTGGTTAGGTTAACTGACCATCCCAACATGACCATAGCTGTTTTATCCCGGACGTTTAACAATAACACAACAACAACAACCTGTCACCGTAAAAAGCCCCCGCCCCCCCCCCCCCCCCCCCCCTCCCCCACCTTCCTTTCCCTACTTCTATCCCCCCCCCCACCCCCCTTCATATCGTCCCACTGCTACCCCACTGTTCTTTTTTCTTACCCCACACCCCAGTAACAAACAAATATTTAGTAGATATAATTACACCTATCTGTAACACTTGATAAAGTAACAGTTGGATGATTTTTCAGTGCATTATAGACGCTTATTAACAAAGAAATAGCGGGGAGAAAAACAGTATATTGCCTTCGACAGCAGAAGGAGAGGGATGAGCTCAGCCATAAATGCTGTGCCCAAGATACAATGGGCCTCCAACCCCCACTGCCTCTACGGCCACCAGGCTATATAGGAAACCATTAGCTTTTCCTTCCATTGAACTTGAGTACAAGTTCACAGTGCAGCAAAGCCGAACTCAGTGTCACAAGTCTTTGAACTAAACTAGCTATAAACCTCTGCAATGCAGGTTGGAGTCCTGTTACTGTTAGATGCTTTAGTGCTGATAAGTATTTATGGTTGGCTGTTTTTCTTCCTGGTTGTCCACACAGTATTTCCTGGCCCCTTTACAGCTGAAAACTTATTCTGGCTTTCTTTCACCACAGTACAGTCAGTACATAATATAATGACCTGATCTGCTTGAAGCAAATTCTTTTCTTGAAGAGTGAACCCCATTGGGAAGAGCTATGTCCTCCAGAGAGGCAAACAAGAATTCATATTGTTCTTCTGGTTGTAATGCTGATGGAAAATTGGAGGTTTTTGGGAAAAGGGCAAGGGGGAGTTTATTAGAGTAGGGGCTTTTATTAGGATTAATGCAGTATTTCAAGGGCAAATTAATCCAGTTATCTTCAATTTCAACCTATCTAGAGTTTTGTAAAGCAGTTTAAACTTGAGTGACTGAAACTTCTGAGATCGTGTGTACCTATGTTCCTTGACATTTTTTAGGGAAATTTGAGCAAAATGCATTAAAATAAGTTTTTTTGTGCGCCTAAGGCTCTGATAGGACAGTGAGATGCATAAGGTGTTAAGTAATGTTTGCATGGCTAGTCTATTAGCTAGTTTTAGGACATGTATTATAAAATAGCTGATAAATATTTTCTTTTATCTAGTACTTGTACCTATTTAAATTTTAACATTTTCTTTTCAGGTCACCATGGCAACGGTGTTGTCAGGGTTTCTGCCGGAGACCACAGGGGTCCAGTTCACAGCCCGGCCAGCCCTGAGGACCAGAGATGGTGCAAGGACAGCTACAAAGAATGGTCCCTCATCTTCTATAGGTAATTGTTGTGATATTCTTTATGTCCACAATATTTATGTAAATTTAGTCAAAATGAATAGCTACATTATCAGGGGAAACAGCTTTGCCATTTGCATGGTTTGCCTCCTTTTTCAGTAGGGTACTCTTCAAGAAAAGATTTTTTTTTTGAGCAAATTCTTTGCTTTAAGTCAAGTAGACTCAATTTGGAAGAGCTTCTGAGGCAAACAGGAAGTCACAAAAGTTGTTACCTTTTGTAAAAATGGTGGAAGAACAGAAAGTGTAGCTATAACACCTTAAAATTATCACAAAGTTTTGCATTCTCATTTATAGAAAAGGACTTTGTACTATTTTTAGCTCACCTGAGCCAGCGGCTCCGGGGGAGCTTATAGGATGGTAAGGCTCCGTCGTCCGTCCGTCCGTCCGTCGTCCGTCCACACTTTCAAATGACTTCTCCTCTGAAACCGCTGGGCCGATTGTAACCAAATTTCATATGTAGCCTACTGGGGCCTTAGGAACGAAAAATTGTTCAAACGGTCCTGGTCACATGACCAACATGGCCGCCATGCCCATATATGGTAAAAACCTAAAAAAATCTTCTTCTCCAGAACCAACAGGCCGATGGTCTTGAAACTTAATATTTAGCATTGGGTACGCGAGCACTACCAAGATTGTTCAAATTATGACCTTGGGTTTACCTTGACCTTTTTTACGGTAAGGTCAAATTTGCTTCCTTGTGGTTTTATATGGCAAAATGCTAGAACATAAGATATCTTGGAAACTGTTGAAGATTTTGGGCTAAAAATTGGTATCTACAGTCAACTTAATGAGTACATGAAGATTTATGAGTACAAGAGGTCAAGGTCATTCTTTGACCTTTGACCCAGAACTCTGATATTTTGACAATTTCAAACAATTTCCTCAAAAGCCACTGGGCCAATTGAAACCAAATTCCATATAGAGCCTACAGGGGTTGAGGGAATGAAAATTTATTCATACGGTCCGAGTCACATGATCAACATGGCTGCCACGCCCATATATGTTAAAAACCTTTAAAAATCTTCTTCTCCAGAACCAATTGACCGATGGCCTTGAAACTTGATATGTAGCATTGGGTACTTGAATACTATCAAGATTGTTCAAATTATGACCTTGGGTTGACCTTGACCTTTTTTACGGCAAAGTCAAATATGGGAAAATGCTACAACATAAGATTTCATGGAAATTTTTAGAGATTAAGGCCTAAAAATTGGTATATGCAGTCATCTTAAAGGTAGGTTCCTGTACTAGCGATAACAATTATGTCCACAAAATAATATCGTCTTTTTCTGAGCAGTATTGAATTCTCTTATTTTTCTGAATTTGTTGCTACTGAAAAACTCGTCAGATGATGAAGAAAATAGTCGTTTTCCCTTTTGGTTTATTTTCTTTCGTTGGAATTCCAGTTCTAAAAATAACTATGTTTACTATGTCTATAAGGGACCGACCATTTGATATTCTGGGGGGGGCCTGGTATATTTATCAAAAAAATTTCCTGTCTTTGGATATGCAAGAAAAAAATAACCTGGCTCATAAGGGGGTTCAAAAAAATAATCTGGCCTCAAGAGTAAGAGAAAAAAATAACCTGTCTCCACCCAAAATTAAAAAAAAAAAAAATATTGTCTGCAGATAATTCCATTGGAATTGAGTTTTTAAAATGTCTCTGGCTTCTGGGGGGCTGCGCCCCCCAGACCCCCATATTTATAGTAATATTTTAAAATTATCTACAGTTGGTTTACACCAGCGGGCACGCATGTGCATACATTTACAAAAAAATCCTATACAACATTCACATACATGTATTATTGATCTGCCACATTACTAAGTAAATGTTTCCACTAAAACTGAATTGCAAAAGAGTCACTAGCTTATGGGAGACAAAACCATTATGGCAAAATAAACACCCTAAAAGGCAAAAGTCCTAATATAAAAACCCTTATTTTTATCATCATTCCTAGTTTTTCTCTATTGTTTCCAGTCTTAAAATTGCCATTGAAATTGGAAAATTGCTTTAGCTTCTGGGGGGCGTTGCCCCCCAGACCCCCCTTTGATAACTTCTTAGCGCATAATTTTCAGCCATTTTATTAATTGCCATTCATGCATAATGTGACTCTATCAGTAAGTATTTATCAAACTTTCTAAAGTACGAATAAAACATGTTTGGGCATATATTGGGATCAAAAAAAAAATTAAATTCCTAATGTTAGCCCTACAACCTTGCCAAAATAGCCCTAAATTTTGGCAAAAATAATCCTAATTTAAGGCCCAATTTTTTGCCAAACTCATACAGGGATGTTTGTATCTGTACCTTAGATGAAAAGAGTAACATATTCCAGGCACTGGTTTGCAAAAGCAAGCTAAGCCATGCCCTTGGCCTGGTTAAAGACAGCACCATGTTCTTTTTGTGAGAAAAAAGGTGAAAAAGTACTGATGTGGGTAAAATAAAAGGATATTAAGGTCAAGTAAACAAGGATCTGATAGTTCAGCTTTAAATTAAAAAAAAAAAAAAAATAACCTGTTTGAGTTAGTTTGTAAAAAAAATAAATTAGCTCCCACAAGGTGAAAAAAAAAGAAATTGTTTCCAAAGGCCAGTGAAATAAAATGTTGTGTCTCCATCAAGAATACCAGGCCCCCCCCCCAGAATATCAAATGGTCGGTCCCTAAGTGCGCAATTTTTGATGCCATTCTGCAAAGGTCAATTTTCCCTTGTCGTGAGCTCTCCTAGAGGTCCTGGCATGGTGGATGGATTAAAACTATCCCAAAATGCAATGCAGCATGACCTCAGCTGCGTTATCTATTTTTTGCGCGAACTAAAAATAGCGCTAACTGGTGTGCGAAGCAGAGTTAGGAAATCCCTTGCAAAACAACTTTTCTAATATTTTTTTTGATTTACACTTTTTAGTGAAACTTATTCATTCACTTTTATAAGTGCTTTCCAACAACTTGGATGAAAGATCATCAAAATTATGATGCATTCCAAAGTACAGGAACCTACCTTTAATGAGAAGATGAAGATTTGTTGGTACAGGACGTCAAGGTCATTCTTTGACCGTTGACCCAGAACTCTCATATTTTGAAAATTTCAAACAATCTTCTCAAAAAACACTTGGCCAGTTGTAACCAAACCTCCAGGGGTTCAGAGAATAAAAATTTGTTCAAACGGTCCAGGTCACATGACCAACATGGCTGCCATGCTCATATATGGTAAAAACCTTTAAAATACTTCTTCTCAAGAACCGATTGACTGATTGCCTTGAAACTTGGTATGTAGCAGCGGGTACTTGAGTACTGTCAAGTTTTTTCATATGATGACCTTGGGTTGACCGTGACCATTTTTTTTACAGCAAGGTCAAATATGGGAAAATGCTAGTACATAATTTCATGGAAAGTTTTAAATATTAAGGCCTAAAAATTGATAAATACAGTCATCTTAATGAGAACATGAAGAGTCATGATTACAAGAGGTCAAGGTTGTTCTTTGACCTTTGACCCTGAATTCTTATAGTTTGACAATTTCAAACTTCTTCTTAAAAGCTACTGAGCCAATTGTAACCAAATATCATATAGACCCTTCAGGAGTTGAGGGAATGAAAATTTCTTCAAATGGTCTGGATCACATGATCAACATGGCAGCCATTCCCATATATGGTAAAAACCTTTAAAAATCTTCTTCTCCAGAACCAATTGACTGATGGCCTTGAAACTTGGTATGTTGCATTGTGTGCTCCAGTACTATCAAGATTATTCAAATTATGACCTTGGGTTGACCTTGACTCTTTTTACAGCAAGATCAAATGTGGGAAAATGCTACAACATAAGATTTCATGGGAAGTTTTCAAGATTTTTAAAATTGGTATATACAGTCGTCTTAATGAGGTCATGAAGAATTATGAGTACAAGAAGTCAATGTCATTCTTTAACCTTTGACCCAGATGTCTCATATTTTGACATTTTCAAACATTTCCTCAAAAGACAAAGGGCCAATTGTTAACACATTTCATATAGAGCCTCCAGGGGCTGCTTGAACAAAAATTTGTTCAAACGGTCTAGGTCACATGACCTGCATGATCGCCATACCCATTTATGGTATAAACCTTTAATATTTTTATACCCCGCCACACGTTAGTGGCGGGGTATTATGTTTTCACGTTGGCCGTCCGTGTGTCTGTCCGTCCGTAGTACGTACGTCCGTCTGTCCGTCCGCACTTCGTTTCCGTTCGATAACTTAAGTATTTATTAATGGATTTCCTTCAAATTTTGCATATGCATTTGTACCGAGAATGTCTCGCTTGGGATTGTTAATGGGCAAATTTCGTTAATTTCTGACAGAGTTATGGCACTTGTCAATGTACAAAAAATGGTTTCTGGCCTCTAGTTCCTTTACTACTTTGAGTATCATGATGAAACTTCACAAACATGATCGAAGTAACAAAAGCTTTTTTATGAGCACCAAAATTTTATCATCGGAGGTTATCTGCCCCTGCCCTGGGACTATATACATGTATAAAATCATGAAAAATTCCATATAAAATCAGAGTTTGAAGCAATTTTTCTGAAACTTTCAGCAAATGATCAGAGTGATGAAAGCCTCCAGTGATGCTCAAATTTTCCCCATGGGAGTTATCTCCCCTTGCCCCCGGCTATATACATGCATAAATCTGGAAAAATTGGTGTGTGAAAAAGGTTTGCAGTGGCGGGGTATCACGCAGTCGTTTGCGATGCTTTTATTCTTCTCCAGAACCAATACACCTATGACCTTGAAAGTTGGTAAGTAGCATGAAGTACTAGAGTACTACCAAAACTGTTCAAATGATAACCTTGGGTTTACCTTGATCTTTTTTGCGGCATGGTCAAATATGGGAGAATTCTATAAAATAAGATTCATCGAAAGTTTTGAAGATTTTGGCATAAAATGGTATATATGATTGTCTTAATGAGTACATGAAGATTTATGAGTACAAGAGGTCATGGTCATTCTTTAACTTTTGACCCAAGACTCATATTTTGACAATTTCAGACAAGAAAAAGTCACTTTGCCAGTTGTTCAGGTGAGCGATTCAGGGCCTCATGGCCCTCTTGTTTTACATAATTTATGGAGCAGAAAAGTAGAAGGTGATATAAGGTTATATTTGGGATCCTTTGTGTATTTTTTAGCTCACCTGAGCCGAAGGCTCAGAGGTGAGCTTATAGGATGGGAGTCGAGCCGTCGTCCGTCCGTGCGTGGGTTAGTGGGTGCGTGGGTGGGTGCGTCAACACTTTCAAACATAAATATCTCAGAGACCAGTGGGCCGATCACAATCAAATTTTATCTGAAGCATCATTTGGGTGGGGGAAAGGCTGCATTAGGTTTTGGTGCCAATCAGCTCAGAACTCTGGTTTCCATGGCAACAGATAGCCCCCATAGGGTTATAATGGGGAAAACGGCGTCATCACGTTTTCTCGACTGTTTTTGATTAGATCCTTATCATACCTGCAGGTGATGATGACATACACAAGAGCTTGGATGAGTTCGAAATTTGGTCGGATTCGAGCACAGACTAAGGAGTTAGCTGCCCTTGAGCGTTTGAAAAAAATCCCATAGGGTATAATGGGGAAAATGGCGTCATCACGTTTTCTCAACTGTTTTTGCTTAGATCCTTATCATACTTGCAGGTAATGATGACATACATAAGAGCTTGGATGAGTTCGAAATTTGGCCGGATTCAAGCACAGACTACGGAGTTAGCTGCCCTTGAGCGTTTGAAAAAATCCCATAGTGTTATAATGGAGAAAACAACGTCATCACATATTTTTAGAAAAACTTTGTCATCGCTCTATTGCCTACATTTCTCAACGGATTTTGAAATAACTTCACACAAATGTAGGGCATGACAATATCTGGGGCAAGTTCGACTTCTAGGATGCTGCGCCCAAGGTCAAGGTCACTGTGGCTATTTTTAGAAAAACTTTGTCAGCGCTCTAGCACCTACATTTCTCAGCAGATTTTAAAATACCTTCACACAAATGTAGGGCATGACAATATCTCGAGCAATTTTGACTTTCAGGGTGCTGCACCCAAGGTCAAGGTCACTGTGGCTATTTTTAGAAAAACTTGGTCATGGCTCTAGCGCCTACATTTCTCAACGGATTTTAAATCAACTTCACACAAATGTAGGGCATGACAATATCTCGAACAAGTTTGACTTCCAGGGTGCTGTGCCCAAGGTCAAGGTCACTGTGGCTATTTTTAGAAAAACTTTGTCAGCGCTCTAGCACCTACATTTTTCAATGGATTTTAAAATATATTCACACAAATGTAGGGCATGACAATATCTCGAGCAAGTTCGACTTTCAGGGTGCTGTGCCCAAGGTCAAGGTCACTGTGGCTATTTTTAGAAAAACTTTGTCATCGCCCTAGCACCTTCATTTCTCCATGGAGTTTGAAATAACTTGACAAAATGTAGGGTATGACAATATCTCGAGCAAGTTTGACTTTCAGGATGCTGTGCCCAAGGTCAAGGTCACTGTGGCTATTTTTAGAAAAACTTTGTCATTGCTCTAGCACCTACATTTCTCAACGGATTTTGAAATAAATTCACACAAATGTAGGGCATGGCAATATCTCGAGCAAGTTTGACTTTCAGGGTGCTGCAATCAAGGTTTTTGATTAGATCCTTATCATACTTGCAGGTAATGATGACATACATAAGAGCTTGGATGAGTTCGAAATTTTGCCTGATTCGAGCACAGACTACAGAGTTAGCTGCCCTTGAGTGTTTGAAAAAAATCCCATAGTCTTATAATGGAGAAAACAACGTCATCACATTTTCATTTTTCATCGGATCCTCTTCATACTTGCAGGTAATGAGGATATGCATAAAAGCTTGGATTAGTTAGCACTTCGGCTAGATCCCACCACTGACTATGGAGTACCTGCCCTGAGCATCCAAAAAATCAATGTCGCCACTTTTTCTTGGTTTCTACTTATCCGATCCTTTTCAAACTTGAGGGTAATGAGGAAATGCATAATATCTTAAACAAGTTCAAATTTTCACCAGATCAGGCCAACCGCTACGAAGTTAGCTGCCCTTGACAGCTCTGTCTATTGTGCTCTTGATTGGGTACTTTTTAAACTTGCATATATTAAATGAGGGCATACATAATGTTTTGGATGAGTTTAATTTTCAGCCTGATTGGACCACTGACTGTGGAGTTAGCTGCCCTTGAGCATCTTAAATATCCCTATAGGTTTACAATGTCTCTCAGGTGAGCAATTGTTGCCCTTTGGGCTACTTGTTGATGATGAAATATGTAATCCTCGTTAGATAAAGTTCTGGCTCCAAATTGGAGCTACCTTGCTGAGGTAGTTCTAAGAAGAGGTACGTGTATAAATTGAGAAAAAATAACAAATATACCTCATTTAAATGGCCATGTTTATAAGGAAGAGACCATTTGTGAATTACATGTAGTATATGCTAGTAAATCCATTCTGTCTGTGTGTGGAGACTGGGGGAGGGTGGGGGGAGGAAATAATTCACATTAATTTTGCTCTCATTTTGAGAGTTTATTCTTTCAAGAGCAGCTCCTTTTAAGGTATTATTTCCATGTCTGAGAGATGTCCTTTTAAGATATTTTCACCATTGCCCATAGTTACATATTTGGGAGGAAATTTCCATTAACTTAGGCCCTTGTTATTCTTTCAGGTTCCCATTCAGAAAGTGACATCCTCACCCCCAATGCTAGCCTCTCTAGTATTGAGATTGAGGCCCTTCTGAGGGAGAAGGTGAGGGCCAAGGCTGACAGCATCAGACAGGTGAGTTACCATGGCAACACTTGGGTAAGGAAGGGAAAAACAGAGGAAACTTGCGATTTTTTTTTATCAGTCTGTGGTTTTTGTCGCGTTCACTTTTCCGTCCGTCTGTACGTCAGTCATTCCGTTCGTCCGTCCGCTCTCATGAGAGGGTATTTGTGGGCTGATCTGTGAGTACAAATCCCATTTGTGGGGTGAATTCGACTTTTGTGGTGCACCTCATTAGTCGAAGTTTTCTGACACCTTCTGTGTGATGATGAGTGGTAGATGGGTCATTTAAAATCATTTGTTTTCACAAGTTTTGTCCAAATTGGACAAAATTTGTGGGTTCATGTGTACAGAGGGCACATGTGAGCTGTGATCAACCTGCAAGTGCACTTTGTACGATTCTGTCCATAAAAGATAACCCCCAAGTCTGGGTGCAACCTACAACAACACCCTCATGGGTCTGTCCGTCCGTACGTCCGTCCGTCAACAATTACGTCTACCCTAGGCTCTCTAGCATTTAAGGTCGCACCTGCTTTAGCAAGGTGCGATATAGGAGTTCACTTTTCCGTCCGTCCGTACGTCAGTCATTCCGTTTGTCCGTCCGTCCGTACGTCCGTCCGTCAACAATTACGTCTACCCTAGGCTCTCTAGCATTTAAGTCCATTTTTCGCAAAGTATGATTCCTACAATCATCAAACCTGGCATAAAGCTTCTTCTTAGGATGTTCTTGAGGGCTGTTGCTCTTATTTTTACCCTTACCCTGTATTTTATGCTCAGCTGACTTTGTAAAACAGGCCATCAACAATTACGTCGACCCTAGCGTCGACCCTAGCACTTAAGTCCATTTCTCGCAAACTATGATACCCACAATCATCAACCCTGGCATAAAGCTTCTTCTTAGAGTGTTCTTGAGGGCTGTTGCTCATATTTATACCTTCACCTTTATCTTATGCTCTGCTGACTTTGTAAAACCGTCCCTCAACATTTACGTCAACCCTAGCGTTTAAGTAGATATCTCGCAAATCATGATACCTACAATCATCAAACCTGGCATAAAGCTTCTTCTAAGAATGTTTTCGAGGGCTATTGCTCTTATTTATACCTTGACCTATATTTCATGCTCTGCGGACTTTTTATATTCAAAATTATGTCCACCCAAGTGTTAAGTCCATTTCCCACGATTTCTGATACCTAGAATCATCAAACCTGGCATCCAGTTTCTTCTTAGAATGTTCTTGAGGGCTGATGCAATTAATTTACCCTTTACGTATATTTCATGCTCTGCTGACTTCCCAAAATTTTAAACCCCAAAATATATATCGGCCCTGGCGCTTTAGTCCTTTCGTCGGAAAGTATGATACCTGTAGTCATCACACCTGGCATAAAGTTTCTTCTTAGAATGTTCATGAGGGATGTTGCAGTTATTCCTACCCTTTGCCTATATTTCATGCTCTTCTGACTTAGTAAAATTTTACATCCAAAATTGTGTTGACCTTAGCATTTTTGTCCATTTATCATAAAGTTCTTTTAACTATATAGTCTTTACTACTGTGGAAACGCAATGCAGGTGCGACATAGCATTCTGCGGAATTCTTGTGTATAATACATGTATGTACATTTTTAATGGTGATGGAAAAAGAATCATTCAGGAGAGCTCTGCTATTCCTTTCACCACGTTCTAGCCTAAAATTGAAATTCTTGAATGTTTTTAGCTCACCTGAGCCGAAGGCTCATAGGTGAGCTTGTAGTATAGGCAGGCCTCCGTAGTCCGTCCGTCCGTCGTCCGTCCGTCCGTCCACCATTTTAAAGGTCTTCTTCTCCGAAACCGCTGGGCCGATCAAAGCCAAATTTTATATGGAGCCTCCATGGTTTGGGGGAACGAAAGTTTGTTCGGGGTATCTGGGTCACATGACCAAGATGGCCGCCATGCCCATATATGGTAAAAACCCTTCAAAAATCTTCTTCTCCAGAACCAAAAGGCCTGTGACCTTGAAACTTGGTATGTAGCATCGGGCATGCGGGTCCATCATAGTTTGTACCAATGATGACCTTGACCTAATTTATGACATGGTCAACTTTGGTACGTTAGGCTTTTATATGGGAAAACGCTTAAACTGCGGATTTCTCAGAAACTATTTAAGTCTAAGGTACAATACTTGGTATACATGGTCAACTAAATGAACAAATGAAGATATTATGTCACTAAAGGTCAAGGTCATTTTGTCCGTCCATCCGTCGTCAAGATTTTCAAACATCTTCTCCTCTGAAACCACTGGGCCAATTGAAGCCAAATTTCATATGGAGTCTCAGTGGGATGGGGGAACGTAAGTTTATATGCGGGGTCTGGGTCACATGACCAAGATGGCCGCCATGCCCATATATGGTAAAAACCCTTCAAAAATCTTCTTCTCCAGAACCAAAAGGCCTATGACCTTGAAACTTGGTATGTAGCATCGGGCATGCAAGCTCATCATAGTTTATACAAATGATGACCTTGCAATGACCTTGACCTAATTTATAACATGGTCAACTTTGGTACGTTCGGCTTTTATATGGGAAAACGCTTAAACTGTGGATTTCTCAGAAATTATTTAAGTCTAAGGTACAATACTTGGTATACATGGTCAACTAAATTAACAAATGAAGATATTATGTCACTAAAGGTCAAGGTCATCTTGTCAGCCCGTCCGTCGTCAAGATTTTCAAACATCATCTTCTCTGAAACCACTGGGAAGATTGAAGCTAAATTTCATATGGAGTCTCAGTGGGATGGGGGAATGAAAGTTTGTATGTGGGGTCAGGGTCACATGACCAAGATGGCCGCCATGCCCATATATGGTAAAAACTCTTCAAAAATCTTCTTCTCCAGAACCAAAAGGTTTATGACCTTGAAACTTAGTATGTAGCATTGGGCATGCGGGCCCATTATAATTTATACAAATGATGACCTTGCTATGACCTTGACCTAATTTATGACATGGTCAACTTTGGTATGTTAGGCTTTTATATGGGAAAACTCTTAAACAGTGGATTTCTCAGAAAATATTTAAGTCTAAGGTAGTGACAATTTCCACTCGTCCTTACCGACCATCTACTCGTAAATACGAGCAGACGAGTGGAAATTTCGAGCCCTGGGTCAACTAAATGAACAAATGAAGATATTATGTCACTAAAGGTCAAGGTCATTCGGTCTGACCATCCGTCGGCAAGATTTTCAAACATCTTCTTCTCTGAAAACACTGAGCCGATTGAAGCCAAATTTCATATGGAGTCTCAATGGGATGGGGAATGAAAGTTTGTGCACGGGGTCAGGGTCACATGACCAAGATGGCTGCCATGCCCATATATGGTAAAAACCATTCAAAAATCTTCTTCTCCAGAACCAAAAGGCCTATGATCTTGAAACTTGGTATGTAGCATTGGGCATGTGGGCCCATCATAATTTATACAAATGATGACATTGTGATGACCTTGACCTAATTTATGACGCAGTCAACTTCAGTACCTTAGGCTTTTATATGGGAAAACGCTTAAACAATGGATTTCTCAGAAATTATTTAAGTCTAAGGTACAATATTTGGTATACATGGTCAACTAAATGAACAAATGAAGATATTATGTCACTAAAGGTCAAGGTCATCCTGTCAGCCCGTCTGTCGTCAAGATTTTCAAACATCTTCTCCTCAGAGACCACTGGGCCGATTGAAGCCAAATTTCATATGGAATCTCAGTGGGATGGGGGAATGAAAGTTTATACGCGGGGTCTGGGTCACATGGCCAAGATGACCGCCATGCCCATATATGGTGAATACCCTTCAAAAATCTTCTTCTCCAGAACCAAAGCCTATGACCTTGAAACTTGGTATGTAGCATTGGGCATGCAAGCTCATCATAGTTTGTACAAATGATGACCTTGCAATGACCTTGACCTAATTTATAACATGGTCAACTTTGGTACGTTAGGCTTTTATATGGGAAAATGCTTAAACAGTTGATTTCTCAGAAATTATTTAAGTCTAAGGTACAATACTTGGTATACATGGTCAACTAAATGAACAAATAAGGTCAAGGTCATACGGTCCGTCCAACCGTAGTCAAGATTTTCAAACATCTTCTCCTCTGAAACCACTTCGCCGATTGAAGCCAAATTTCATATGGAGTCTTAGTGGGATGGGGGAACGAAAGTTGGTTCCCGGGATCTGGGTCACATAACCAAGATGGCCGCCATGTCCATATATGGTAAAACCTGTTCAAAAATCATTTTCTCCAGAATCAAAAGGCCTATGACCCTGATACTTTGTATGTAGCATTTGGAACTTGGGCCCATCATAATTTATACAAATCAGGACTGTGCATTTAGTGTGACCTAATTTATGGCTAGGTCAATTTTGATGCATTAGAAAATGCTTAAACGGTGGATTTCTCAGAAACCATTCAAGATGATATTTGGTATTTATGGTTAACTCAGTGATTTTTTTACAAATCTCCTTCTTTGAGTCCCAGGACTCACAAGACCTAAAATCTTTGCATCCCAAGCTCAAGGGATTGCATCTTTACTGGGATGCAAAAGCAATATTTTCTCTGCATCCCAAACTTAAAGGGCTTCAAAGGACAAGCCCTATAAGTAAAAAATAACCAACGTCAAGCTCCTGTGGTCACAGGAATAAAATAAATCACCTGTTGTCTCATTGTCAGACAGCGTATTGGATTTGGAGACATCCGTTGTCATTTCGGATTCGAAGTTTGATCGGTCGCATCATGATCTGCAACATCTGGCCTTGCGTGTTTGTCTTGCCCAAGAAGACCAAATAATGTTTGCTGCTTTGAATCAAGTTTGATCTTTTTCTTGTTTTTCGGAGGCATGATTACTTATTGACCCGGTGTATTAATAAAAGTTTGCATTTAGCTAAAAGACATCACCGTGGTCGATAATACTATGTTCCTCAGGTACTGGACAACCACTATTGATTATTGGTATTACAGGTAGACTTCGGTATTTAGCGGGAGTAGGAAAGACTATGGTACTGTTTTTTACCAGTAATATAACAATCTGCTAATGCACCGTTGCTATATTCTTAAAACGAAAGTAGCTTGGTAAACGAAGCCGAAATCGGAAGTTGGACTACCGATCGGCTATTTTTATGCGTCCTGGAACGCAGCCAAGGAAATATTTTGCGTCCTCTGGGAAAATTATGCGTCTAAGACGCAGGACGCAGGGGTAAAAAAATCACTGTTAACTAAGTGAGGCTATGAAGATATTCTGTTGTTTAAGGTCAAGGTCATTCTTGTTCAAGGTCACTGTGATTCTGTTGCCTGTCAACATTTTCAAACGTTTTCTCTGAAGCCATTGGGCTGTTTGAAGCTTAGTTTCATACGGAGCTTTACTGGGTTAAAAGAATCAAAGTTTGTTGAGCTGGTCATGGTCACATGACCAAGATGGACACCATGCCCATTTATGGTAAAACTCCCTCAAAAATCTTCTTATCCTGAATCAAAGGCACAATGACCTTGTGGCATGGTATGTAGCATTGAGAACTGGGGCCCATCATAGTTTGTACAATCATGATGGTGCATTGACCTTGACCTAATATATGGCAAGGTCAACTTTGGTATGTTTTGCTTTTATATGGGTAAATGCTTAAACAGATGATTTCATGGAATTTTTTTAAGCCTAGATATAATAATTGGAAAATATGGTTAACTAAATGAATACAATGAAGACATAAGGTCAGTTTTTGAACTTTGCTCAAGGTCACTGAGATTTTAAAATTAAAATATGCACACCTTTATTTAAAGTTACTGGTTTCAAATTTGTAACAAATGAGTAAAATGACAAATTGTGTCTGTTGACAGAAGGTGTCAGGTGAGCTACAGGACCATTGGTCCTCTGGTTTTTCATTAATTCATACTACAGTTACTGTAAATATTGAAGTAAATTGATACACTTTAACTTACAGGGTAAACAAATCTGATATTTTCAACATTGCCTCTCTCAGTGGGGCCAACTCATAAAAGAATTTGCTTCCCTTGAAGAGGGGCTAATTATTGTAAAATTTTATCTTTAAGTTTAATTGAGCAACAGATTTTACTACTGTACTAGTCCCAATAGACACCACTGCTGTAATAAACCTCTCCTGCCGCTTTTCCGAAAATAATGGTATATTAACCTGAATAAATTCATGCTTGCTTCTCAAGATGAGGTTGCTCTTTGAAATGGGGTCTACTCTTAAAGGAAAGAATTTGCTCCTAGAATTTGCTCCTATTTGCTTCTTTCCTATAGGAGTTGACCCCTACTGAAAAAGGAGGCTAAAATGATAGAGTTGCTTCCTCTGCAAGTATACACACTCACCTTAATAAGTTTATTAGAGGTACTCAGCAGGCATTTGACTATGGCTGATTTACTACACTTTGGGCTGTCAATAATGTCCCCCCCCCTCCCTTTCTGTCCCTGGGGCATTTAATAGGATTGATATAGTATTTGGTTGTGTGTTGAAAAATATTCTTCAGAACAATAATGCAGACACAGTCAGAAAGTTAGACCTGGGTCTTTGCTGTTTTTCACTGCAACAGGCACTTTATATAGATTTATTTTGGATTTTTGGTAACAAAAGAATTCAAAACTATAAAAACTCTATAAGTTTATAATCTGTAAAGGCTGTCAAATAAAATTGAAAGCAGTGTTTGATATAAAGATTAAAGTGTAAAATTTTACATTCAGTATTTTTGTATTAAGCTGTGTTGATACTTTTTATTGTCATACTATTCTATTCTATTCTATTCTATCCCATAACCTTACTAGGTCGTTGGGGCACCACAGATGACTTCAAAACAATCCCTTTCCACCTTGTCCTGTCTTCAGCTGCCCTAGTTGAGCTGGCAAAATCCATTCCTGTCCACTCCTTGATGTTGTCTTCCCACCTCTTCTTCTGTCTACCTCTTCTTCTTTTTCCTTTCACTGTGCCCTGAAGAATTGTCTTTGCTAAACCAGAAGACCTTGAGACGTGGCCAAACCACCTTAGTTTCTGTTTCTTGACCAGCGTCAGGAGTTCATCATATTCTCCAATGGCTGTTTGGATCTTCCTGCGAACCTCCTCATTGGTTATATGGTCCTTGTACAAAATGTTCAGTAACCTTCGGTAGCATCTCATCTCAAAGGCCTGCGTTTTTTTCTCTAACTCTGCTGTCAAGGTCCACGATTCACAGGCATACAAAATATGGAAATTACAAGGGAGCTTATAAGTTTCACTTTTGATTCAAGAGATATGTTGTTATCTCTCCAAATTGGTTTCAGCTTGGCAAGAGCTGAAGTGGCTTGTGCTGTCCTTGAGAGAACCTCCTGTTTTGAGCCATCATCTGAGACAACTGCTCCAAGGTATTTGAAGCTGCTTACAGTACCAAGCTTCTGCCCCTTTACCTTGATCTCCCTCTGGATGCCATCTGCGCCTTTAATAGTATGTGGCCTTTGAAATGTATATATACCGGTAGTGATTGACCAATTTTAAAATGATGGTTGATCCTGATGACCTGAGATTATTGTTGTAGACTCAGACCAAAATGGCAATGCAGTTTTCATAAGGTATTTTCTACTGACCATTTGTTTTGCATCATGGAGAAATAGTCTTAAAAAAGTTTTACCCCTAAAGTTGAGACTTTTGTGAAACTTTTATGCATTAACTGCACACAATGAAGCCAGAAATTCAAATAAGTCTGTTCTGAGATAACTTCTGAGATTATTAAAAGCATGACTTATGTCCCCATTTGAACTCTCTTGCCACAGGGCAGCTCAGATCATGGGCCTATGTACAGTGCAAACATTTGTTGAGGGAAAACAAGAAAAAATATGTCACAAACTAATTCAATAAAAAATTGATGTTTTTGTAAAATAGGAAATATGTGCCAAATAAACTTTTAAATACACAATAGTTTTATTTTTTTGAAAGTGAGTTGTGACTGAAAGTGTTTGTGGGAGGGCTTCTGAAAATTATGAAAAATTATGTGGTTTATTGAAAAGTTTTCTCCTCAGCTAACTGCACACTACCCATTTATTTATAATAATTGTACCATAAACTGTATCACCATATTATTATACTGTGAATTGGTTGTATGTTATTGGAGCTGCAGATTTGATGATTTTGAGATAGTTCTGTTCATTCTTCTTATAAACATATGTTTTGGCCCTTGTTAGAACTGCTTCAGTGATAAAATCTCAATTTTGCCTTTCTTGGAGCTGATTCCCATAAAATTTTGAAATCTCACATATTTTCCAAAGTGCACACAATCCCAAAGACACCACTTCCCTTGCAAGGGTCCTTTCAGGTGAATGGGTATTGTTTTCAGGGGAAGCAACTCTGCCAGTTTCATTTTTGCCTCCTTTCTCAATAGGGGTCAACTCTCAAAGGGAAGAATTTGCTCCTCTAGGAGCAAATTCTTTCCTTTAAGAGTTGACCCCTTTTGAAAGGCATTTTTTATCAAGGGAAGCAAAGAAAAAGTTGCAAAAGTTATTTCCCTTTGTAACAGTTATGTATCCATCTACCTTAAATTATATCATAAAATTATTAATACTGGGTATACAGTTGAGAACAATAGGGAGTTGTGTTACATCTCGGCAACAATTGAATAATTGTTCTTTATTTACATTCCTGAATAAACCAATATTAAAATGTACAATTTTGTTGAATGACTTCACTATAAATATTTTGCTGTTAAATTCATCAAATGTTTGGTATAAGGTTGACTTGTTTTATATTTAACATTTTCCCTCCACAGAAAGTAACTTGATTCATAAAATTTCTTCTGAATCTTTTCTATAATAGGTTCAGCAATGTATATTAAGACAAATTAAGATTATAGAAAAAAAAATCCAGGTGAAAAATTTGCCTCATATAGACAGCGGTGGGTGTATATACATCACCTTCTTTATTCAGTTATTTTACACATGCCATTGACCTCCCATTGGTGAACCCTTTAGAGCAACTGGCTTCATACATCGATGAAGGCCAATTGATCTTGTGACATTGTCGTCAAGCGACGTCTTATGTAAACAAACGTCTTGATTGGTTCTTGTAACATTCAATTGACCCCACGTCCGGGCGACGGCTGTTGAACATTATGGCCGAACATGTCGTTGCTAACTTTTCTTTGATCCATATTTTGCCTGTTCTACATTAAATTACCACGAAAATGGCACAGAGAGGTTCACAAATAAAGTGTAAATATAAGAATAAAAATTTGATTTTTCAGCGTTCATCGTGTGAAGAAGCCAGTGGTCGTCTCTAAAATTCTACAAGAAGCGCTTCGCACTTCATGGAATTTTAGCTCCGCCCACTGGCTTCATCACATGATGAACACTGAAAAATCAAATTTTAATTCTTAAATAACATGGGAGTTTACCCTTCCATAATGCCCGCAAATATGTAAATCAGACTTTTGTAATTCAGTTATAAAATGGGTTTTTCTCTTACAAACCAGTCCCAAACATTTACATCTGTCTTATAAGACAGATGTAGATCTTTGAGATTGTTTTGGAAGGGAAAAACTTTCGTCGGATAACCAAAAAAGTATTGTATATAAAGAGAGCAGTATGGCGAGACCTTTGTGAGATATTAATCAGTTTGTATCAGACAAATGCTCTGGCAACTCTGTGTGGCCTAAATGATAGCACAAGGCAACTTTTTCTGTGATTCATCTCAAATATTTAGTATATGTCTTGTATCAAACATGGTGATTGGTGATGAAATAAAAACAAGTTTTTTTTTATCCTTAAGAAAGATGTAGAAAGTTTCTCCACCAGCACATAATATCGAAATGACATTGTTTTGACATCGGTTTGATGTCAGTGGTGTTGTTTAATATTAATGTGATGTCTTGATGTTGCACTGATGTTGAAATGATGCCATTTGAACACTGTGTGCCTGTTGGTTCTATGAGGTGTTTCTAATGAGAAAAAAAAGTTACGCACAGTCCAAAAATTGTCTTGTTAATGGAGCTTTAAAATTCAAGGTTTTGGGTTACATGTAAGAGTTAATGGTGTGGAAATATTTGATCTTAACTGCTTTAAGTCTGTATATGTGCCTTCTAAACTCTATTCATGGGGAGCCATTGGGCGTTTTGAATCAATACTGCCACAAGGTCTCATTTATCTTGAATCAGCTCAGTTTTTCCCATGTCTGGCAATCTTGTCATTAGGTTACGTCTGTTTTGTTTCAAATCAGTGGTCCTCTTAATCAGTTTGGCATATCCCACCTTTTTGTAAGGCATAGGGCTAAGTAGTTTCAATTATTGAATCCAAAGGCTTCATAAAAACTTACGTTGAAACATTATGCCTATACTTTTGATCATTAAATTATTTTTGTCTTTAAGGTATATGGGCTCACCTTTATGATTAGCTACCATTTTTACACAGGGGAACAACTGTTGTGACTTTCTTTTTGCTTCCCTGGACAACTTTGCACTTATGAAAGGGGATCCACCCTTAATTGAAAGAATTTGCTCGTAGGCGAGCAAATCCTTTTTTTTTAAGAGTTGACCCCTATTGAGACGGGAGAGAAAAAGAAAATGTCAGAGTTGCATCCCCTGAAAGTATATCCTTTTATCTTAAAAAATGGCATTTATAAAACTTCCTTCTGTATTCAGTAAGATATCACAATCACACAGATATTATTATAATTGGAAGCCATTCTATGATCATCCCTGTTACCTTGAATTAGTTAAAAACACACACACACACACACACCAAAAAAAGCTGCCAAGACTGAGTATAGGTAGTCTAACCCTATTGCACTTAGAACAGCCAAATATATGGAGTTTTGGCCATTCTGAGTGCAATAGGGCTAAGGCCACTTTGCTTTGGTTGTGAAAGACACAGGTTTGAATCAGTTGCAGCTGGCCTATGAAAAACATTACCTGCATGAATCATATGTGGGAAGGTTTAAAAATGCAGCAAAAGGAAATTACATGATATTGTTATATTCAAAAAAGCATTTACTATAATGTGCTTAAATATTGGGACACTTAAGACCATTATTTCTCAGTTTGGGACAAATGGAAAATTAATGGTTATAAGTGTCCCTGCTAAAATATTGGGACACTTAAAACCATTAATTTTCAATTTAGGACAAATGGAAAATTAATGTTTATAAGTGTCCCTGCTTAAATATTGGGACACTTAAAACCATTAATTTCCCATTTGGAACAAATGGAAAATTAATGGTTATAAGTGTCCTAATATTTAAGCAAATTAAGGTATACCATTAAAATTAGTTGTTTCAAAATGGCATTATGATAAGTAGCCTTATATCCAAATGAGCTTTATAAATGAAGTTCTCTTATAATATTTTCTATTTCTCTTTTCAGGCCTTCATGACCTATGATGTTGATCAGACATTTAGTGTAACTAAAGGGGAATTCAGACGGGTCCTCGAGTCGTTCTGTACCCCTCTAACAACAGAGCAATATGAGGCAGTTTTAGCCAAGGTATTCCAAATACTTGGTGCAGTTTGAATTTTGTGCAGTGGTTGTGTAATATCTAAATTGAGTGCACTTGCAGTAAACTATAACTAATTAATTTAAAGTAACATAAATGTGTATTTTACCAAGTAACAATCACATAATAAATTGTCATAAGTTTTTGTTTGATTATGATCTAATAAGCTTAAAATTTTTGGCATCAGAAAATAAAGTAATTTTGTTAGGTACAAAGTACATGCTTAACACTTTAAGCACCAGTGATGAAAATAGTATAATTTGCAAACAGCCTAGATCTTGATGAGGTGGCTCATAATGAGCCGCCTCATGTGGATCTACACTGTTTGCCCTCTAGTCTTTGAATTCTCAATATGAAATGTCTTGGACAAGGCATTTTTTGAATTTTTGCAGATGTAAATTTTGTCGTCTGCTTTTTGGTGCTTAAAGAGTTAATGTATAATGTTAGTAGCTAAATTGACTGATTAAAAACACTTATTTACACTGAGGCAAGTAAAACTTATTTAACAAAAGAATGTGAGATGCTTTTATAAACAGTAATAAAATTGTAACAAAAGCTTGATATTGGGAGAGAATTAAAAATCTTCAGAAGGCTGTAGTATTCTGGGTTGGTGATAGTGTGCACTTGGTGTGTGTGTTTCCCATCCCATTTGTTTGTTTTTAAATTAGTACTCTGTATGGATTGTATATTCCTTTTATATAGCCATTCCCATGTGTGTTCCTTGTTTTGTTCCTGTTATAGTACGTACTGTTCCCGTTTTGATTTTCTCTAAAGGTATGTGTGCTGAGCCGTTATGGCACTACATGACTGTATATTTAATGATTTAAGAATGAAGTATATGTATTGAGAAATTACAATATTTATAGGGCTATCAGGTGGAGTTTTCTCCTAGAATCATTCCAAGTGCCTAAATCAGTATTATAAAGAAGGCTTTTCTCCCTTCCTTAACAATTCCAAAAATCTAGATCCATCTTAAAAGATGGATCTAGATTTTTGGGATTGTTTTGGAAGAGAAAAAGGCAGCTGTTTTATAACCAAATAAATACACTATGCAAATTCCACTTGCTATTGTCCTAACAATAGTATGCATGGCATGAGCCTGCTGGTATGCAAAGCTTAAATTATTCTTGGCGCTGTTGGTTACATTATAGTGATGTCACCATGGTGTAACAATATCTGGATGGCGTTAATGACACCATGGTGATGACATTGTGACATCCTGATGCTGTCACAATGACATAATAAAACACAATATGATGTCATAAATAGCTGCCTTTAAGATTTCATGTTCTTGTTGCATTTAATGTTTTCAGTAACTATTTTCTTTGAATGGGTATAGGTTTTTAGAGAGTTAAAGGTAACTGGCTTTATATGTCTGTCTCACTCTGTACAACGATTTCTATGGGATATTGCTTCATCAGAATTAAGTGGCATGATTAGTTATTTACTGTAATTGTGCATTTAATGTTCTTAATGACTAATGTTCTTGAAAAAATTCAAAGATAACTTTTGCCTATTGTGACTCTCCTTCAAAATCCTCAGCATAAATCTTTGTTATTGGTGTTATGCTAAGAATGAAAATCTTGAGCTTTAAATCAACCCCTGTTTAGACTGAAAACCTGTTTAGGGGACATTATACACACAGACCAGACCCATTTCAGGCTCAGCAGAGCAGAGCATCTAATCAGGGTTTACACTGTTTGCTGACAGGTATTTTTTTGTGAAATACAACAAACTTTTACATTCACCAGAAACCCTTAAAACTAGAAATGGACTCATTCAAATGATAAGGATGTACAAGTTCATTAGTCAAAGAGGGTTACTATGCCTTGAACATTTGCAAAATTACAGTAATATAGTTAAAGTTAGTGGTACACAGCTGATATATATTCAAGATACAAGAGAATATTGCATGATGTGTGATACTGTAATAACTGTAAATTTTGGGACACCTTATGGGGTATGGGTACACTGCCATGCTTTTTCTACCATTTTTCCCTGGACTATAATGACCTTCCCAAATAAGGTCTATTCTCAAAGACAAGAATTTTCTCCTAGAGGAGCAAATTTTTACATTTTAAGAGTTGACCTCAATTGAGAAAGGATGCAAAAATGGCAGAGCTGCTTCCCCTGAAAGTGTATCTATTCACACGAAACTGCAATGTTTTTTGAATTTGGAAAAGTCTTATACTTCCCCTGTCAGTAAGGCAAAGTAATGGCTAAACAGCAAACGGAGTAAGTCTTTATCCTCCAGGAGAAGTTTGATTGGGGTCTGCACTGTTTGCTAAGGTATATTTGTCCCAATACAGTACAGTTTCTACAGTATGGTCCCATATTCATTACTCACTTCAGTCTATAGTGCTGTCAGAAATCAAACCAGATCATATTCTTCTCTTAAGCAGACACAAGACTTCAGATTTAGCTTCTGTGAACAGAAGGCTCTTGGGCAGCTATGAACACCCAGCAGGCACATGACGTTGAAACGACGTCATACTGACGTCAATGCGACATAACGACGTTGCATCAACGTCTGTGACGTCATTTTGACGTCATGTGCCTGCTGGGTTATAGTCAGTGACTCTTGTCCATCCATACATCTGAGCATTGTTTGCTCACCTGGGCAAAACTTTGCCCAAAGATATTAATGAAACAGAGAGCTGACCCCTTTTGAGGGAGACAAAAAAAGAAATTGATGGGCAGGAGTTGTTGCATGTGTTATCCTTTTGTATGGTTCTGCCTGTGCATGCAAAATGTATAAGTGTGTGATAAGTAGAGAATCTTACACTCGTGGTCATTTCATATGAAATTATGAAATGAGCCTTTGGCAAGTTTCATAAAGGACCTCTGATGGTTGTAAAGTTAATTTGCCTATAAAATTAGTCAAAATTAAATTATTGATATACCCAAGAATTTCTATTAATATTTGTTGCTCTCAACTTCCCCTAACTGGCTATGAATTTAATTTTTGATTTTTTCGCACATAGACTTCAAATTTTGTTGAAAAAAGCCTAATTTTATCATTAAACATAATGGAAACAGGGAAAGTTTTTTAAAGATACTTTCCCCTCCGTGCCTCAGCTAGCCACTTTGCATGTATGTGTATAATGTGTATACTATCATAATACACATTATATGTAAGTGGCTTGCTGAGGCACGGGGGGGGGGGGGGGGGGGGGGGGGGGGGGGGGGAGGAAGATAGTCTACAGAGGGGGGGGGGGGGGGAGATAGTCTACAGCTGAAAAAGTGGGTGGGGTACTTACATCCTTTATATCTAAATATAGGCTACAGTCCTTATTATTGAAAAAATATTGCATAGCATTAGTATCAGTAGTGTGTATGTTAGTTTTAGCATAGTTATCAATTAAATTTCGATATATTAGAAAACCAAAAAAAAAAAGACTTATTTTCAGAGACTGAAAAATTCACGTACCCCTCTTGATAACATCGGTTTAGATTAGTCTAGAGGCATGATAATTTTTCAAAATCACTGTTAAAATGTCTTTATAGTACTCAAGTCTACATATTAATGCCAAATATTTCAACTTAAGGTGCAATAATTTGTTGAAAAATAGGCAAATATGCATTGATACTGTCAGAGGTCCTTTCATATGAAATGACCACGAATGTAAGATTCTGTTTATCATATGACCCTTTAAAATGGGATTTTAACACCTTCAAACTGAATATTATTTTTATGAGAAAATGCATTGTTAACATGGACATTGTCAATGACATTACGTGTACGCGCCAAAGTGTTATTATGCGTGTGGTCATACGATGACACGACGTTTTCCACTGAATAACAGAGATGTCATGTGATAAAAAGTTTTACAAGTTCTACATTTTGGTCAGTTTGTTTTTTACATGTATGGAAGCAAACTCTCAGTTTAATAAGGCATGTTCTGTGGTGTTTTGACAGTCTATTTTTGTGGATTCTTGATTTCTTTAACTCATTTCTCTCTTTTTATGTTCTATTTTTTCTTGTATTTCCAGCTTTGGTTTGCTGGCTGCTTCAGAGGAAATAATATCAGTTAGAATTATAGTATATCATAGTCAGATCTCAAGATAACATTTTTGGAGTGTAAAATTTTCATATACCATAATGCGCTTAAGTATTGGGACACCTAAAAGAATTATTTTTCCATTTGTCCCAAATGGAAAATATTATAGGTGTCCCAATACATATAGGCACATTACAAGTAAGTTTTCACAGAAACCCTTCTTGTGAGATGACATTTGAATCATCTTCTGATTCTAATGTGTTCTTGCGATGTTAACATTAAAACTCTAAAAATTGGGACACCAGAAATAATTACAGTAATTGTCCTAAAAATGGATCATTTTGATGCAATGTTGTAAACAGTAATACAGAGGATGCAGAATGATGGAATGGCAAATAGTGTGGACCAAGATCAGATTGCTTTCGGAGCAGTCTGATCTGGGTCTGCATTGTTTGCTTTGACCTATCTGCCCCAATATTTAGATTTTTATGGTAGTTTAATGCAATCACAAAAGAAACAGTTTTTATTTGTTTATGAGAATGCTGTCA
Organism: Ctena decussata; assembly: GCA_963989385.1. Lineage (NCBI taxonomy): Eukaryota > Metazoa > Mollusca > Bivalvia > Lucinida > Lucinidae > Ctena > Ctena decussata. The sequence continues at coordinate 3,160,046 of OZ022502.1, read as the reverse complement.
GTAAGGTTACATACCCCACTATGTATACATAATTGGGAAAAGACTCAGATTCATAACCCCTATACTGTCACATCAGAACTTGTGTGAGATAAGTACGGAACCCCGGAAGGGACATATCCTTTCCAATATTTATCAGAAAAGAAATTTAAACAAGAAAATTAGAACAGAAATTAAAACAACAAATATCTCATTTAAACGACTAATTATATTGTTTAAACGACATGATAAGTCGTTTAAACAATATAAAATAGAAGAGAAATTAAAACAAGAAAACCAGAAATGATATTAACTCAAAAAAAAACAGAAAAGAAATTGAAACAAAAATATGTCGTTTAAACGACTTGTTATCTACTTTCCATTCCGATGAATATCAGAAAATAAATCAAAACAAGAAAAGTAGAACGGAAATCAAGACAACACGTATCTGGTTTAAACGACTTAATATATCGTTTAAACGAATTAATATGTTGTTTAAACGATATAATAAGTCATTCAAACAAGTTGTTTGTTGTTTTTATTTCTATTCTAATTTAGTATGTCGTTTAAACAATATAATAAGTGGTTTAAATGAGATATCTGTTGTTTTTATTTCCGTTCTAATTTTCTTGTTTCAATTTTTATTCTTATAAATATAGGGAAGGAAAGAAGTTTAACAAAATAAGTCAACATATTTTTTGTTTCAATTTGTTTCCTGTTTTTCTTGATATAATTTCCACTCTGGCTTTCTTGTTTTAATTTCTCTTCTATTTCATATCGTTCAAACAACATAATATGTCGTTTAAACAATATAATAAGTCGTTTAAACGAGATATTTGTTGTTTTGATTTCCGTTCTAATTTTCTTGTTTCAATTTCTATTCTGATAAATATCAGAAAGGAAATGTCTCTTCAGGGATTCCATAGATAAGCCTATATCTGATTTTAAAATCATCTTATAATATGCAAAATTACAAAATTAATATCAGTTAAATAAACAGATTATACTTATACTATATATGGTGATGGCATATATTTTGTTCTTTATTAATTCTTTATTTTTTTAAATTCTTTTTTGCTTCTATCGGTTAACTGAACTACATCACCATTAATGACATCATTAAAAAAAGTTATAAAAATACTACTACTATTACAATCTATGCTTAAATATATTAGGAACAATATTAGTACAGTTCAACTATTGAGACATTTGTATAGGGTAAAAGGAATATTAAAGAAAACAATGACAAAAAGGAAAACTGCCTCATTATTGGTCTGTTGGAGAAATGCTCTGTCAGTTTTTTAGCTAAATCATATAGCCCTATGTCACATGACTAAATGATGTTTCTTTAGGTCTTAGATTTTGGTTACTCTCAAAATTTTACATAACTTTTACTTCAAGGCCACAGGAAGAAACATAGTTTCATGAATTAACAAAGTTCAGAAGGACCAAGAGTTGCTACAGTAAATGGTGTTACCTTTCACAATTGGTTCTTGATTGCAAGGCCATTATATGGTCTGCAGAGGACTTGCCTTTGAAGATGCGTAAAATGAACTTTTTGATTCACTTTGCTACAGCTGTGAAATTAAATATTGCTTTACATCCAAACTGTGTGGGCCCAATTGTTCAAAGCATTGCAAACTTAACAAAGTCATTAGTAAAGGATTCATTTAGTCTTCTGCTACACATAAACTCAAGTGTGGTGATATTTTTTGCTGAAAAAAATGTTAGGAGCTTTTGCAGTGCAAAAGCACCTCAAATTTTTCAGCAAAAATGACAATTTTTTTTGCATACAAAAGGATTGAAAATACAAAGGTTCATTAGCTAACACAGTCATTAGGCCCTCATGGTGGCTGTTTTAATGGAAACTGTGTTTTACCACATTTTGCAGCTCTAGAATTATGGGAAATACTTATGGAAATCATGTCATATCTTATAGAATTAAAGAAACGATGGCATTTCATTTGGTTTTGTTGTCAATTTCCAGCATTATACAGTATAAAAATAAAAAAAGAAGGAAAAGAAAGAAAAAAATGGTTTAATGGTAATAATGTGCTTAGTTAGTAACAAGTTACTTTATAATTGCTTTTTCTGCAACACATTTTAAGATAAAAAATTACAGAGTAGCCATGAAAACTGACAGGGCATTTCAGATAAAAGTGTATATATTTGTTATAACTACTGTAATACTTACATACTAACATGGAACATATATTAAAATATAACAACCGCATTAATAATTACTAACAATATATCGTGTGTGCTTCAATATTATTTTACATGAAATTAAAACAAAATAATAATAGAGATAAAAATAAGAAATAAATTGACAAAACATCCTCAAGAAAAGCACATAAATCAGTTCCAGCTTATGAGAAGTTTTAACTATTTGTAAGTGGCAGAAATACATTAATTTATTTTGAGGTGTAAACTTGTAGCATCAGTTTCTTTCTAGTTTATTTTGTTACATTTAAGTTGATATGTTTTGTACTTTTGATAGAAATTGCTATTTTCAATAATTTGGCATTAAGTTCAGAGCACCATGTTTGCTTTAGCTATTTGGACAATAGTGGTTGAGCCAACAGTGTTAACCCTGAAAGGAGCAGTCTTACCAAGATCTGCACTGTTGGTCAAGACATTTATTGAACAGCCCTTAATGGTTGTTGAAAATCAAATATGGAAAATATGGAAAAGGGCATTACACAGAGACACACACCAAAAAATGGTTGTTATGTCCAAATGCTTAAAGTAAACACCAGTGCTTGTGCCTGCATGCAGTTCTGTAACCTAACCTAGTCTAGTCCATCCTCGTTTGATTTTCCTGGTATTCCAGGTTTATTTAATTTAAGATTTTCTTTTATCCTTTTCTCAATTTCCTAATTTATAGAACTCAAATTGTTGTTTAATTTCGGAAACTGATTAAAAAATTTCTCTTGACAGGTTGATAAAAATCCCAATGGAACAGTCCGCTATAATGATTTCTTTGAGAAGTTTTATGGAAAGCAGTCACCTGTACCATCGACAAGCAGGACAAAGCAGGAGAAGATTACCAATGGATTTCAGAGGTAAGGTTTTAGATTCATATGTCATACTGAACCAAAAGGTGAGATGGATGAGACATAAGTGTGGGTGAGATTACTTAGTCTAACCAATGTCCTATCAGCAAGCAGGTCAAAGTCAGAAAAGATTCCTAGAGGATTTCAAACATTCAGTAGTATTATTATTAGCCTAAATAATATGACACTCTAAGCATTGTAAATTATCGTATCCTTTAAAGCAGGTATCCTAGACAATATGCTGCCTGTAATGCAGAATTTTTGAGGTCCATAGATTTGTTGTTGTTTTGTTGCTATACGTCCACGATAAATGGCCGTGGTCATGTCGGGATGGTCAGTTAACCTAACCACACTATTCCTGGGCAGGCTTTGCACTGCTAAGTGGTTAACTAGTGCTATTTGTACACATACTTCCCGCAGTAACTGACAACTATACCTTCTTGAATAAGGGGAAGGAGAAAACGAAGTAAGTGGTCAGACTGGGTATCGAATCCAGGACCTCTTGCCCTTGAGACAGACATGCCACGGACTGCACTATGCGGCCCGGATAGATCCATGGAAAGACATAGCTTGTAAGTGAATAGTTAACTAAACTACAAAGGAGTATAAGGCTTGTAAGTGAATAGTAAACTAAACTGCAAAGGAGTATAAGGCTTCTTGTAAGTGAATAGTAAACAGTGAATAGTAAACTAAACTGCAAAGGAGTATAAGGCTTCTTGTAAGTGAATAGTAAACAGTGAATAGTAAACTAAACTACAAAGGAGTATAAGGCTTGTAAGTGAATAGTAAACTAAACTGCAAAGGAGTATAAGGCTTCTTGTAAGTAAATAGTAAACGGTGAATAGTAAACTAAACTGCAAAGGAGTATAAGGCTTCAAGTGAATAGTAAACAGTGAATAGTAAACTAAACTGCAAAGGAGTATAAGGCTTGTAAGTGAATAGTAAACAGTGAATAGTAAACTAAACTGCAAAGGAGTATAAGGCTTCTTGTAAGTGAATTGTAAACAGTGAATAGTAAACTAAACTGCAAAGGAGTATAAGGCTTGTAAGTGAATAGTAAACAGTAAATAGTAAACTAAACTACAAAGGAGTAAAAGGCTAATGAGCATAAATGCTCATTAGCCTTATAATCCTCTGTAGTTTTATATTAAAAGGAGCAATGACATGATAGTATTATATTGAAGATAGCCTTACAATCAGTGGCTTTTTAACAAGGCTGTTCTATAATTTATATGTCTGTTTTATGTTTCAGATTTGTACCACCTGGAACCGCCAGAGAGATCAATGTGGACATGATAGAGAAATTACTACGAGAAAAGGTTAGAAGTTTTTCAGCTTTGTTTATGCCCCCAACTTCGAAGAAGTTGAGGGGGCATATTGCTTCTGGGTTGTCCGTCTGTGCATCCATGCCTGCGTCTGTCCGTCCGTTAGTCACACATACCATATCTGAGGAACTGAGCATGCTGGAGTTTTGAAATTTCACATGGATTCGTCATGAAAAATAAGGGGACACATATTTTTTACTTGTCCTAGTTGTCTCCCTTTTTCGAGTTATGCCCCTTGGCAAAAATTCATAATAAAATCTTGTCAGCAAAATATCTCAAAAAGCATTTGAGCTAGGGGCTTGAAACTTTGCCAACTTATTAGGAGTGATAAGTAGATGAACTGATTTGATTAACTTTTGAACAAATTCCTTCAATTTTTAGCTCTCCTGAACGAAGTTCTGGAAGAGCTATTGCACTACTCCCGGCGTCAGCGGCGGCGTTGGCGTTGGCGTTGGCTGCGGCGGCGGCGTTAGCAAAATTTTAAAGTTTTACGTTAAAGTTTTTTATGTGATGGGCAAGGCGCTGTCAGGCGAGCTATCCTGGCCTGTGACAGGTCTTGTTGTAGGAGTTATAGCCCTTTGAAAATTTCCACATTTTGACTTTGTCAGCAAGATAAATGTATCTTGAAAAGTATTTGAGCAAGGGGCTTGAAACTTTGACAGCTTATTAGGATTAAAAAAAAAATGTTGTAGGTGTGAAATGTAGTGCTAAATACTTTCTCCATATGACATGATCTGATATTACAAGTCAAGTATATATTGGATATGCCTTTCAGATTGGACCCACATATATGATTATCAGTTAATGTTATCCCGCTGTTGTTGGCTTAATGAAAACCAAGTTGTTCTGATCTGATTTTGGACTGCCCCGTAGCTAGAAGTGGTCCTAGGTTTGATTAGGCTATTGACATGGCATTTCAGATCCACAAATTAAAACTTTAAAAGTAGCCTTTCTTTCAATAGAACAAGACAATTGTTAGAACACTACCGGGATATATACTGACACAAACAAAAAACGTCCGCTTTACAATTGTGTCTCCAAATTCCAAATGCACACAGACATTTCATTCAAATGTTTTGTTTCAATAACGTTGATTATTCAGCAATGGTGTGCGTTGAACGGAAATCCGTTAAATGAAGATCGGCGACAATGACAATGTCGCAAGCGCCAGTACCCAAATTTCGAAAGTCACAAAATCAGTATCTTGTGTGTTCTTCCAATTTTAACCATCACAGCTCATCCTAGCATCACCGAGCAGACACGCTGCTGAGATATTATGGGTGCTGGATGCATTCTAAATTGTCACAACCACTGGCATAAATCTGTCACGTAAAGTGACGTCACAAAACGTCGATCATGACAGTGCTTAGATACACGCCAACATTACCTTGTTGGTCCATCAGTTTGGAAGTCAATGGCATAGGACTACTTCAGAATTCATTATTAGCCATCAATAGCATTGAAATCAGTATCATTCAGCATTGCAAAAGTTTGGTTACAAAATTACTCAATTACTTTTCCGTAAAAGGTGGGGTAATAAAACCGAATTTTAGTGCGCCGGGATTTCAGATTTCAGCCTTAATTTTTATTTTCTGATGCATGTTGTCATTATTGTACACAAGTATAGTCAATTGAAACAAAAACGGTGTCAAAATGATGAACGGTTATGGAGATACGGAAGTTCTAAAATCGTTATTAATTTGATTAAAAGGGAGATAATTTCATAAATCGAAGACTTTGGTCTTCTTTCTCGTTCATTTAATAAGCGGTTTTTGCTTTTGAAATTTGATTTTTCGTTTGTCGATGTTTCTAACACTCGTTTTACGCAAAACGTTTCAGGTTTTGATGAATAAAATGCTGCTGAGAATAAAAAATTATGTTTTGACATTAGGTTTGACAAATCTTGTGGCTATGGAGAAAAATTAAAACGGTTGCAACTTTATCTGTGCCAGACGCTCGCGACACATTTTGATTTATTTTTTATGGATACAACTTTTCTGGTTTAAAACATACAGAACCTTAGAAATCGGACGTTTCTTTTTTGTGTCAGTATATAAACTGATTATATGAATTTTGAATTTTTGCAAAAACTAAAAATTGATAATACCGTTATGAAAAACAATGTCTATTCTAAAGTGTTTTTGTTTTATATTTCTGCTGTGGGTGTTCCTGCCAGTTTCCATTTTAGCTATCTAGGTGTGTTATAGCCATAAAATATATAATTATTGTAAAAACAATCCATCGGGAAAGTAATGCCTAATCTGTGTTATAATGAACTATTTTGTTGTAGATTGACCAGAACTTGAAGTCGGTGGTGAAAGCTCTCCAGCTCTTTGATTATAACAGAGATGGGAAGATACAGAGACATGAGATGAGACGAGTTATAGAAAATTATTGTTTCAAACTCTCTGATCAACAGTATGATAAGTAAGTATATGGAGGCGTGTAAGTTCTGTTAACTCAAAATTTCTCATTTGTCCAATAGTAAGATCTTACATGTTGTAAAAATCAATTAGCTCGAAGTCTCAAAGTTGTTTGATCAGTTTCTCATCACACAGGCTAAAAATTAGGCAGTATTAAACTCAGAATTGTCATTTGGGGAGTTAAATTGCCAGATTTATGGTTGCGCATTTGGTTTCATGGTGGCACATTTGTAGACCTGTAAAATGAAATTTTTGACCATGAAACTGATGATTTACCTCTCCAAATGATAATTTTGAATACATTCTAATGCACATCTTTACATTTTACCTTTCCATGTGTACTACTTTGGCACACAAAACAAAGACTTATGGCAACATCAACCAGACTTGAGCCAATGTGAAGCAATGTTTCATACAGACATCTGGCTTCTGACAGTGTATCACAGGAAATGCTGTCGCCAGTTTTTGATGATATCAAATCAGATGTCTCTTTATGTTTGTAAGTGCATTAGAAATGATATTTAAAATCTTATGATCCAAGCTGTTAAGACTTTGCGCCCAAAGGGATAAAATTGAAATGGTAACTGTTGCCAAACACCTTGTACTAATGTCAGCTTTCTGAAAGAAATCTTGCTTAAGGCAGGTATAAAGGTGAACAGATCACTTTTAGGAGAACCAACTCTACCATTTTCATATGTGCCTCCCTTCACAATGGGGGCAACTCTTAAAGTAAGAATTTGCTCCTGGGAGCAAATTCTTTCCCTTAAGATAATATTCCACTTTGGAAGGATTTCATTGTGGCAAGAACAGAATAGGAAGTCACAAAAAGGTTGTTGCCCTTTATAAAAATGGCAGAAAATATGGAGGTGTATCCAAAGTCCTTAATGCTGAAATAATGTTTTGCTCTGTAAAAATATCATTCACTTTTTAGATTATGGCAGAGATATGATTTCCACCACACTGGTCTTGTGAATTACAAGGAGTTCCTGGAGAGGCTAGGGGTCAATACAGGCCATGGAAAGAAGCCACTTATGGAGGGAACCATGGGGGGTAAGAGTTTTATAGTCTGATCAGAAGAAGTTTGAGGCTACATTTCCATTAAAAGTTTTCATGTCTTGAATCATTAGTTGCCACATTAAAAGTTGATATTTGTGTCACAGACCAGCTGGATATCTGAGTGTCTGATATTGGCCATTGTGGCTCACTGTGAAATGTCCGGTATGCATCTGTATATTTGTGCACACAAATATGCTAGTAATTTCAGTGGTGGTTGACAAATGCAGTGTTTAAACTTTTCACATTTGGAGGCTTCTACCTAGAATTGGACTGGTGCTGAAGTTTGTGTTTGTAGGAAAAGTAAGTAAATGGCTGCAAGGTAAACCCTGATTGGACAAACTGCCACTATAGAGCCATCAGATCTGATTCTACTCTGTTCTACCTGTCTTAATAATGATTTAAACTAGCTTAAACATCTTAGAAAGTTGAAAAAAATCTCACTCTATCTCTGGAAAGAAATGTAGTCTTTTCAAACAAGCATGGAATCATCAGTAGAAGATGATGTAGAAGTAATTTGGTTACTTTGAACCGGTTTTCAAGATTGTGCAGAAGAACCACAATGTTGATTTTCCACCTGTGTACAGTGTATATCTTGAATCAATGGATGCATTTTCACCAAAGTTTCATACAGGTATTTGGACAACTGAAAGTACTGATAAATTAATATTGTGATGACTCTGACCCTATTTCCAAGGTCACAAAGAATAGCAGTTCACTCTGTACAGATATATATATATATATATATAGATATAGATAATTTATTAAAAGTCTCACTTTTGTACATATAAGATACATATACACATTTAAACATTCATGTGAGATGTACAAAACCACTCAATCTGAGTTATGAGAGACTATAATTATGAAAGATAAAAGGTATGAATGTGCAAGTAAGATATTTACATCAAAATATTATATAGACATGTTTAATGAAAGAGAATGTTTCTCCGTTCTAAGAGAATATCCCTGCAGGCCTTGGCACAGTACTTCACAATATCACGATCAGACATCAGATATCTAAACTTTTCCGTATCATTATATGACGAGAAGTTCACATTTAAACTTCCTGCTTTTTCAAACAAGACAGACCTTATATTTTGATAAACTGGACATACATGTAAGATGAGGACATGGATTTCATCTTCGACTAAATCCGTACAATTGAAACAAATACGCTCATGAATGGGCGTTGCACTATAACGACCAGTCTCTATTTTCAAAGGAGCTACGCCACACCTAAACTTTGCCAAAACACTCCTTTGGCATCTACTTAAAATTTGTGTTTTCACATATGATTCTGTTTCATAGTTTACCTTAAAAAGCTTATATTTTCTAAGTTTATTTCCATTTTGCATTCCTCTAACAGCTGTATCAGAACTGACACGGCTAAACCACTTCGTTTTATAAATTTCAAATAACTTATATTGAAATGCATTAATAAAATGTTTAGATTCAGATTTCGTATAACTGTTATCCACAAGAAGTGATGTGTTAGGCAATGAAAGTACTTCTTTATCTATTCGAAAACACCAGTTCTTTGTTTTTTGTTTTATTCGATCAGCCCATTTAAATACAAATTTATTCAATCGGTGGTTGTCCATCCTATTTAACCTGAACCAGTGATTCAGCACACATTTCCACTGTTTTGCAATGGGAGGTAACCACCCCATATCTCCGTTAACCGCGGCGTTGGGTGCGTATTTCCCCAGACCCAGGTAAAACCGACAAGCTCGATTTTGTACAGCATTTATCGACGAGAAATCTCTGGTTCCCCATAAAGCTGCGCCGTAACTGATAATGGGCCATACCATAGTGTCGTAGAGTTTCGTGAAAACATCGAATGGCATTCCACCAGCCGCTCGGAACTTTGATATGAGTAGTCCAAGGGCACGAGTTGCTGATTGCGCTATGTATTTTGCGGTAATGTCGTAGTCCAAGGTATCATTCAATAATAGACCAAGATATTTATATCCATCCACAGTTTCAATTTGTGACTCTCCACATGTAAATATATAGTTTGTTCTAACTACTGATGGGGACCAAAATTGTATAGTTTTCGTTTTGTCAGTATTGATGTTCATTTTGTTCATAGTACACCAGACTGATAGAATTTCAAGTAGAGCCTGAAGATCTTCTTCCGATTCTGCCATTAATACTAGGTCGTCGGCATAAAACAGATGACTTATTCTTTTGTTATCTATGCATACTCCTCTTTGGCATTGCTCTAATAAATCACTCAGATCATTGATATAAATGTTAAATAATGTTGTTGACAAAATACAGCCTTGTTTCAATCCCATTTAGACGTCGAATCACTGTGTGAAATGATGATTTACTTTAACTGAACATTTTACGGAATTATAAAGTGACTGTAACGCATCATAAAACTTTCCATTTATACCATTTCTTTGTAATTTCGCCCATAAGATATTACGATCAATAGGATCGTAAGCCTTACTAAAGTCTACAAATGTTACAAATGTGGATTTCTTCATTCTTTGTCTACATTGTACATGATATCTCTTAAACCAGGTTGTGGAACTTGCATGGACATATCACAGGGGACAAGCCAGAGCTGATTAGATTTTGTTGGCATTCATGTTTAGGTCATACAAAGAATATGACAAACTTCATGCTTGGTACATGTATCTCTCAAACCACCAGCATTAACATTATTCATTTCTTGCATTTCAGCAATGCAGTGGCAGCAGAACAAACCTAACCCTCATCTAAGAAATTTCCAACAGAGAAGAGATGATGAGATGGCACTGCAGTCTCTCAACTTTAACCAGATTGAGTTAGAATTTAGAAAGAGGGTAAGAAATTATATGAGCCAAGACATGACAAAACCATGTGCATCATGTGACGACTCAGATCATCCTGGGCATTTGCCCAGTCTGATCAGAGTCTTTGCTCTGTGCCTTTTTCTAAAAGTCTAAGCTAGCTCTATACCAACATCAAAGGCTCTGATCAGACTGGATGAGTGCCCAGGTTGTTTTTGCAGTCTTCGCGGGGCTCACATGCCACTTTGTTGGTTTTGTCATGTTGTTGCTCCTTTGTGTGTATTGTTGGAGATTCCTAATTTTCAGCTTAGCATTATTTGCTTGCTTGATAACAAATGAAATTTTCATAACCAGAAACTTTGAACCACATGGAACTATTTTTGCAGCAGTTTCTCGTGTAATTTTTATGGCTGACATTTTTGGAAAAGACAGCATCAGATGAAAGCATAAGAAATAAATTATGCTTTTGTTGACTTATTGATATGTAAATTTTGTGTTTATTATGCCCCCAACTTCGGAGAAGTTGAGGGGGCATATTGGTTTGGGCCTGTCCGTCCGTCTGTCCGTCAGTCCGTCCGTAACGCTTTTTGGCAGCTGGGAAACTCAAGAACTGCTTTTGCTAGGATCTTGAAATTTTATGTGTGGCACATACATGAAAAATAAGCACAACCGTATTTTTTCTTTTTTCCGCCGATCACGTATTTTTAGAGTTGTGCCCCTTTTTCGACTTAGTCTATGGAACCTTGTGAACAAAATATCTCGAGAACCCCTGATGCTAGGATCATGATTTTTTGCAGGATGACATTGCTCAAGGTGTAGATGACCTGATTAACTTTTGAAAAAAAAATCGTGAATTTTTGACCGAGTTATGCCCCTTTTTTGGACTTAGCCTGTGGAACCTTGTGAACAAAATATCTCAAGAACCCCTGATGCTAGGAGCATGATTTTTTGCAGGAAAATACTGCCTAAGGTGTAGATGACCTGATTAACTTTTGAAAAAAAATTGTGAATTTTTGATCGAGTTATTCCCCTTTTCTGACTTAGTGCATTGAGGCCTATGGTACAAAGGTACCCTTACACACAGTCAAGAACAATAAGAGCTAGGAACTTGAAACTTTATACACATGATCAGTATGGAAAATAAGCATACCCGTATTTTTTTATTTTTCCGCCCGTCATGTATTTCCAGAGTTATGCCCCTTTTTCGACTTAGCCTGTGGAACCTTGTGAACAAAATATCTCAAGAACCCCTGATGCTAGGATCATGAGGTTTTGCAGGACGAGAATGCCCAAGGTGTAGATGACCTGATTAACTTTTGAAACAAATTTGTGAATTTTTGACCAAGTTATGCCCCTTTTTCGAGTAGTGCATTGTAAGCCTATGGAACCTTGTGAACAAAATATCTCAAGAACCCCTGATGCTAGGAGCATGATTTTTTGCAGGAAGATACTGCCTATGGTGTAGATAACCTGATTAACTTTTGAAAAAAAATTGTGAATTTTTGATCGAGTTATGCCCCTTTTTCGACTTAGTGCATTGTAAGCCTATGGAACCTTGTGAACAAAATATCTGGAGAACCTCTGATGCTAGGAGCATGATTTTTTGCAGGAAGATACTGCCTGTGGTGTAGATGACCTGATTAACTTTTACAAATAATTCGTGAATTTTTGATCGAGTTATGCCCCTTTTTCAACTTAGTGCATTATTTGCCTATGGAACCTTGTGAACAAAATATCTGGAGAACCCCTGATGCTAGGAGCATGATTTTTGCAGGTTGATATTGCCCAAGGTGTAGGTGACCTGATTAACTTTCGAAAATAATTCGTAAATTTTTGACTGAGTTATGCCCCTTTTTCAACTTAGTGCATTGAAGCCTATGGTACAAAGGTATAAGCATTATTGGATGAACCTTCTTTAGAGACAAGCATATGGTTGGGGGCATAGTGTTTCATAAACACATTTTCTAGTTTAGTTTTTATACGCCTGTTTTGAAAAAAACGGACGTATTATGTCGTGGCGCTGTCCGTCCGTCCGTAAACATTCTTGTGCGCGCCATAACTCAGTAACCATTTGGGATATCTTCATGAAATTTTATAGGCATATGTATTAGGTTGGGGGAACGTGTCGCGTACAAGAATGGTTGCTCCCCCTTTCTTAGTTTCAAAGTTATGCCCCTTTGATCATATTTTTCCCTGCAAGTCTTGTGCGCGCCATAAGTAGATAACCGTTTGGGATATCTTTATAAAACTTCATAGCAATGTGTATGAATTCCTAACGATGTGTTGCGTACAAAAATGGCTGCTCTCCCTTTCTTCATTTTAGAGTTACGACCATTTCATTAGTACTTTGAGCCTATTTTTGTGTTTACTTATCTTGTGCATGCCATAACTTGGTAACCATTTGGAATATCATGATGAAACTTTATAGCAATGTGCATGATCACAAGACAATGTGTCATATGTAAGAATGGTTGCTCCCCCTTTCTTAATTTTGGAGTAACCTCCATTTGATTAGTATTTTCAGGTGTTTCTCATTCACTCCATATCTCCTGAACCTTTTGAAATATTAGAATGAAGCTTTGTAGGAATGTGTATAATAATGGGGCAATGTATCCTGAACAAGAACCACAACTCTGGCTTACTTACTGAATTATCTGCCCTTGCATAAATTTCCTGTTTACTCTAACTCCTTAACCATTCGAAATAAATGGTATGTATATTATAAAAATCATTTCAAGGGAATATAGTACAACCAAAAAAGGCCTATCTAGTATGTTTAGGTTATGTCCCTTGTACCACTTTGTCTGTCTATCCTCTTGTAGGCAATCTTGTTCATTCTGCTTTATGACATTTAAACGGGCGTATTATGCGCCGCTTGCGAAGCCCTTGTTATGCAATTTGCCATAGCTTACACATTAATAAGATCCACCGAAGTATAAATCATTCCTATACTGAATCCTCAGTCTGTTAGTGGACCTTGCTTAGTTGTTCTGTCCATAAATTTGAATCCTGTGATTATATGGGTTCATCACAGAATTCATTGCTAATTCATAACAACTTCTTTTGTATTCTACAAACAGTTTTTTAACTGTATTTGTTCTGTTTTCTAGATGAGAGAGAACTATGTACTGTTAAAGAAAGCCTTCATGTCATTTGATCGTCACCTAGATGGTTTTATAGCAATAGATGATCTGCAGTCAATTCTTACACAGTTCACAATACCAATGTCAAAACAGCTGTTTGGTCAACTTATGGAGAAGTAAGTTGTTGTTTTCAAAATGTTTATTGATATACATGTAGAATGGGAAATTTTTGCAATAATATCATTCTCATATTCAGTATTTGCATTTTGCAGATGCATGAAGCACCCTTATTTATGTTCAAGCATAAAAGCATATGACATTTTTTATGCAAAAGCCCTTTAGGAAATTGCAAATTTAAACTCTTTGAATATTTCCTCAGATTTATAAAATACAGTCAACTCTCGATATCTCAAAGTCGAATTTCATCCTGAACAACTGATATTTCGAAGTAAATTTTCTGGTCCCAGAAAATTTACTTTGAGATATCAGTTGTTTGAGATAAAAGTATTTGAAATGTAAATAGTAATTGGAAGTGTTTCCAACTATATTTTCTTTGAAATGAGGGAACTTTACGATATCAATGTTCGAGATATCGAGAGTTGACTGTCATTTATGAGTACTCAGAAAGTTCTTGGAGACCATGGTGATGGTATTGTATACATCATAAGGAGCTTTTTATAGTAGCTTGAAAGCATTGGTACAGTTACAGTTTTTTTTTCTTTATCCAGGTGTGGAGTTCGTGGTACAGGGAAGATTGGGTGGGAAGATTTCCTAGACAAGTTCCAAGAGCCACGATCTGTTGGGAATGGACAAACCATACCTATTAAACCCAGTCATAAGTAAGTTAGTAATATCAATGATGCCATTTTACAAAGTTATATAGATGAAAAATATGTTTTTAGTGTTTGAAAAATATGTTTAGTGTTTTGTCCTTTGAGCCTTATGATGCCGAACAGTGACTTTGTGATAGATTTCTGCTGGCAGCTCATGCTAATGAAAGATACTTGCATACATTTCTGGGAGCATTCCTTGAGAGCAGTCTGATCTGGGTCTGCACTTTTTTTCTCAGACCTATCTGACCCAATACTTAAAATTATTAGAGTAAAATTGCATATGTTGCCAGAGTTATTGTTTATAAAAGTGGGTCACAAATGACAACAGCTCTGAAGAAAACTTTTATAATACCACTTACAGACTCTGCAGGGTCGGATTCAGGAATTTTTGGCAGGGGGTTCAAGTCTGAGTGGGATTTGATTTGTGCAGTTTGACCAATCTTCCTGAAATTCCCCATAAAATGAAATCATATATGCTGAAGAGGGGTTTATTTGAACCCCACGAACCAAACCTCCTCTGGATCAGCCAGAGCTTTGCTCATTTGTTTCTTTTAAGAGTAGACTCCATTTTTGAAAGGCTTTGTCATCCGGGGATTCCGAAGCAAACAGAAAGGTTTTGAAGTTGTTTCCTTTTGTAAAAATAGAGGAAAATCTTGGAGGTTTACTGATATACCTTAAGTTGCGTGGCAAAATATTTGCCTGCTTCAGCTATATTAGCCAAGGGAGATATTAGAGTAGTGTCTTCCATTGTATCTGATTGACATATTTTATGCTACAAACTTGACTTTCAGATTTTTCCCCATAAGAGAGGGTCTAAAGACAGTAGAGGCAGATGAGATTTGGCAGCTATTGTATAAACATGTACATAGCAACTATGCCTCCTTCAAACATGCCTTCTTACAGTTTGATATTGTAAGTATGGTTTAAACTGTTTGTATCATTTAAAGAATAATCTTCTGTTTAAAGAGAATTATTGCTGATGAACGCATGATCTTGGAGGCAAATACGGAATATTAATTCACAGTGGTGAAGCCATAGTGAATTAGTATTTACATCTGCTTAACTACATGTTAATCAGCGACAGTGTACTTGTGTGACGGAAAAATGACCATGATCCTAACATTACACATTATACAAGGATATTGCTACATTTTCTAAAGCTCTATTTTGAGGTGGATGTCAAAAGTAAATAATGGCATCATCAGTGCATGAAATATGCACACCATGACTTTAGCTGTTTTGCATAAGGTCAAAATGACATAGTATTGACGTCAGTGCAACGTCATTACATAGACATCAGTGCAACGTCATTACAACGTCATGTGCCTGCAGTGTAGCTCCCGTTTGGCTGTTTTCATTTTCATTTTTTTCTGCTTATAATATTACAGAACAGAAAAGGAAAAGTAACAAGAACAGAACTTCGAAACGTCCTGGAAAAATTTACAATTCGACTAAATGATGACCAGTTTAAACAGTTGATGTTAAAATTAGACCCCCACCACACCAACAGTATATCATATCACACTTTCTTAGAACTGTTTGAGGAAAAAGATACTGCGGTAAGTTCTACATTAATTGAGCCACCTCATGTGATTTAGTGTGGCATTGGTGACATGCAAAGGCTCTGATCAGACTGCACATAAGTGCAGTCTAATCAGAGCCTTTGCTTGTCACATCAGCCTTCTATGGAAGTGACCAAAGCCATAGAGCCTACAGTGAGGTCTCTGATTACCCTATATAAATGAGAAGGATAATCTGAATATCACATGACAAAATTGCCACATTGTTGAAAGTCACATGACATGGCTAAATTTTCAGTTTTTTTGTAAAAAATTATTTTATTGTAATAATGGTAAATAGTAGGCAAAATTTAATTCTTAAACCAAATCAGTCAGATCAGACTGCTCAATGGAGCAATATGTGAAATTTATTAATGTATTGAGTTATTTCAGCTCTGAGTTATTGTCAAGTTATTTCAGCATGAGGGTGGTGGGCTGCAGTTTTCATAAATTGTTACCACCCATGAAACTCAGTATCAAATTAATCAACATTTGGGGTGAGCTGACAAGCTAACAGAAGATTAGTTAAGAAGGCCATACCTTTTCAGTTTCACTGTCGGCAAAAGCATTGTGATTTTTTGCTACAAAATGTGAGGAGCTTTTGCAGTGTAAAAGCTACTTATAGCTTTTTATATATTTGCCAGAAACTCTGTTACTTAAACAGTGCTATAGAAATACCTAGAATACTCTTCATTTTAAACTTGGAGATACTAACAAGGTTAATATGCTTCATGAAGAATGAAACTGATAATATGAATTTAGAGTTGTTATAGATTTGGTTTGAAACAAAGTTTTTATTTTTCACAGAGTTAGACATGGTGAGTTACTGGTCTTGACATCTGTAATGTTGTCCTTTTCATGCATTTTATATGGAATGTTGTCATTTT
Organism: Ctena decussata; assembly: GCA_963989385.1. Lineage (NCBI taxonomy): Eukaryota > Metazoa > Mollusca > Bivalvia > Lucinida > Lucinidae > Ctena > Ctena decussata. The sequence continues at coordinate 3,143,065 of OZ022502.1, read as the reverse complement.
GTTGTCTGTAACTGATTCAGTGATATGTATGCTACTCTTTGTGTTAGTGTTGTTACAAAATAAATGTGATGTCATTGCCTGTATTATAAGAAAAAGATAAACCAGAGAGAGAGAGAGCGAGCGAGAGAGAGAAAGAAAATACTAAAAACATTTAATGAAATCCTCTTCTATCCAATGCAGTTTTAATATGTTCACCCAGGGAAGCCTCAGATCAGCCTGGGCATCTGCCTAGTCAGATCAGAGTGTTTCTTGGGCACTTTAAATATAGCTATCAAAAGGTCTTAGCTGCCTCCATTGCCAACAGCGAAGACTTTGATCAGACTGGGGGCGTGCCCAGGCTAATCTGAGTCTTTGCATGGCACAAATGCCACTATAGTCATTTTGTCATGCCACAGCTCATATCAAGAAATTGACAACATTATCTGACAGCCTAATCCAACTGTTTATAAGAGCAGTCTGATCTGCATCTACACTGTTTGCTCAGACATACTGTCTGTGCATTTAAAGTAACTAGAATATAATATTGAGCTGCAACACGACAAAACCATCAAAGTGGCATGTACACCCAGTGAAGACTCTGATTCGCCTGGGCATCCGCCCAGTCTGATCAGAGTCTTAGCTGTCCATATGGGGCTTTCGTTGACCCTTAGCTACCCTTAAAGTGCACAACAAAGACTCTGATGAGACTGGGCAGATGCCCAGGCTGATCTGAGTCTTTGCTGAGTGCACATGCCACTTTGATGGTTTTGCCATGTCATGGCTCATATATTTTCTGTTCATTTATAGGAGGGACATAAATGGTTAAATTCTGTACACAGAGTGAATGAAGACTTGAAACCAGCAATCTTAGCCTGGGAAACAGTAAGTGGTTACATGATTTTCTTTCATCGTAAACCAGTTGATTTGTAAATAGGGTTTCATTGCACACAGTCTTTAATGATCACCCTCCCATCATTGTGAAATGTATGAAATAATGTTGAAATGGATGTAAAATTGTAAGTTATCCATCCAATTATAAATCAGAAATGTAGACAGTCCTTCTTTTATCTCAGTAAAAATTTTAATTGTGTATGTATGTTTTGGCAAACATTCTTTTTCTTTTTAAAATATTTTTTTCTAAAAATCTTTGGGTTTTGTTACATTTGCCTTGACAAAATATCACACTGCATAAAGAATACTAGAATCCTTGCCATCAAGAGCTTGGGACAAAAAAGGAGCATCAAACATAAATAAAATCAGTCCACTTATACCCAAAAGTAACACGCTATGTTAATGATGTGCATTGATAAAAAAACTTAAGTGGCTTAAATGAGAGCCACAACATATATCTTGAATGGTATTGATAGAGAAATAAGAAACTTAACTCAGAATTATCATTAACCCTGAGGAAAGGGGAGTATTTGATGATAATTGTGGGATAATTTTTCTGGTTTTTGTTCCAAAACAAATGAGTTGCGACACGAGAAAACCAACAATGTGGTTGTGTGCCCAGTGCAGATTCAGATCAGCCTGGGCATCCGCCCAGTCTGCTCAGACTCTTTGCTAAGCACTTAAAGGGTAGCTATGGGTCTAAGCTACCTTCATGCGGACAGGGAAGACTCTGATCAGACTGGGCAGATGCCCAGGCTGATCTGAGCCTGTGCTGGGTGCACAATCACTTTGTTGGTTTTCTCGTGTCGTGGCTCAATTATGTTGTGACTGCTCAATAGAACCTTCTCACTACCGTCTCAGCGAGAAGGTTCTAATTGGGGGTCACAACATACCTTTTTAGTGCAATTGAAATTATCCCAATTTTGTACTAAATAAATACTCATTCTCGACTTTTGCTACTGTTTTCTTACAGATTGAAGACATATTGAAGGAAAAGATAACGGAATATTGGAAGAACGTTTCGAGTGCTCTAGTAGATTATGATTACAAGGGAGATAGCCACATTAGTCATAAAAATTTAAAGAAAGTCATTGATAACTATGTCTTGCCAGTGGCTGACGAACATTTTGAGAGGTTTGTCCTATTTGTCATTTATAAATTTTCCCAGTATAACTTGCCTTCATTACTACTCTTCCCAAGTTACACCAAAGCAAAAGCCGAAGTGAATGAATAACTGCCATGTTCAATGCTCTAGATAAAAAGGGGTAACAGGAATAATTTCGGGATAATTGTCCATATTTCTCAACAGCTCAGTGAGACAGTTATAATGAGGGGTCAGAACATAGGGTTATATTGTGAAATAAAGAAAATTATCTTTTAATTATCCTCAAAACCCCACCTTAGCTTGAGCTCGGATGTTTTGATACTTGTTCTTAAATTGCCATGTTTTGACTCATGTTCTTTTGCTGACATTATTACTCTGGCCTTCAAAAAATTTCTTGGATCAGTGGAGGCCCTGAGATAAAAAATTTCTTGGATCAGTGGAAGCCCTGAGATAAAAAAGAATTCTTCGATCAGTGGAAGCCCTGAGATAAAAAAGAATTCTTGGATCAGTGGAAGCCCTGAGATAAAAAAAGAATTCTTGGATCAGTGGAAGCTCCCAGATAAAAAATTTCTTGGATCAGTGGAAGCCCTGAGATAAAAAATTTCTTGGATCAGTGGAAGCCCTGAGATAAAAAAAATTCTTCGATCAGTGGAAGCCCTGAGATAAAAAAAATTCTTCGATCAGTGGAAGCCCTGAGATAAAAAAAATTCTTCGATCAGTGGAAGCCCTGAGATAAAAAAAATTCTTCGATCAGTGGAAGCCCTGAGATAAAAAAAATTCTTCGATCAGTGGAAGCCCCAAGATAAAAAATTTCTTGGAAGCCCTGAGATAAAATTTTTTTTTGATCAGTGGAAGCCCTTCCACAAACTTTGCAGGGTATACTGTTTCTGTCTCAATGGAGGTTAATAATTCACTCAAAATTTCATTATGGGCTGTCACAAAAGAAGCACTACAACTTTCTGTCAGAAAAAAGGTGACTGCCCTGTTAGATACAGGTTTGTTAGATCTCTGTGTAGGATTTTAGGACCATAATGTGTGGCAGGTAGAAGCAGTCAGCAGCTTAAGACAGCTGTCAGCTATAAGTATGTGGGTATGCCACCATGATTGTTTTTGCCATTTTACAATTTTAATTAAAAAGCAAACAACATTTATGACTTCCTGTTTGCTTCTTTGGAAAAAGAAAAAAATCTGAAATGAGGTTTACTCTGAAAGGAAAAAAATTTGCTCCTGGGGAGACAATATTTTTATTCAAGAGATAGTCTCCATTAAGTCAAGAGGCAAAAATAAGATTAGCAAGAGTTGTTGCCCTGAATTACTTATTTACCTTGAAGATATGAGCCCCAAAACAGCAAAACAAACAATGTGGTTGTGCGCCCAGGGCAGACTCAGATCAGCCTGGGCATCCGCCCAGTCTGATCAGAGTCTTCGTTGCCCACATGGAGGTAGCTCAAACCCTTAGCTACCCTTTGGGCACTTATTGAAGAATCTTATCAAAATGGGCGGATGCCCAGGCTGATCTGAGTCTGCGCTGGGTGCACAACCACATTGTTGGTTCTTTCCTGTCGCAGATCAATTATGTGTTTGTTATTACAGCATGTTGAATCGATGTGAAGACAGAACAGATAAGATGGTGAACTATGTAGAGTTCCTGGAGAAATTGAAGGTAGATGTGAGACCAGGGGACCTGGGTGGTCTCAGTACACAGATATTTGATGGTAGTAATGATAGAGAGAAGAAGAGACAAGAGGATTTATTATACAGGTAAAGTTCTAGTTGTGGAGAGAGGCATCATGGTTAAGGGCTTAGTTGCTTGACTATGGTGCTGAAAGTCACAGGTTTAAATCCCAATTGGTGAAAAAACTGAAATACTCTGTCAACCCAACCATAATTGGGACATAAAGAGACACTGGCTATGGCATGCTTCGTGTGTGGGAAGGCTAAAGGCAGAGGGAGGAGAGGGATAGGTGCTGTTTTTCTCTGCCCAAGATACGCAGGCCCTCTAACAACCATTGCCTCTGGAGCTACAAGGCTGAGTGAAACTTATTCTTTTGAATTTTATAGTCATTTTTTGTGAATATTTTGATAATACTATGGGCTGTAAAGAATCAATCAGCTTTTAAATGTAGATACCAAATCAGCATGGTTGGGGCATATATTATATGCATATGCTTTTGCATTTACATATCTTTGATCTGTTTTTCTCAGGGTTTCTTATTAACAAGCTACAAGGCATTGAATCAAAACTTGGTGTCAATACAAGTCTGTTGATATCGTGTTTGGCATTGTTAATAGAGTTCAATAGTATTGTCGGCAAACTACACATGTCCTGACTAAAAGTGCAGACTGGTCAGGTCATGAGCATTTGCATTATGCCATAATGATTGATGGTTTTCTTATAATATGTTGCATGTGTTTTCAGAAATACGAAAATTTTTGGGAATGCCCATGGTCGTGCTAATGAGATGACAGCTGATGAAGTTATAATGAGATTGAAGGACAGAATGTCACAACACAGTCAACAATTCAGGCAGTCATTCTTGGCTTACGATAGGCGAGGGAAGGGGTTGGTGTCAAAGAGAGATTTTAGACAGGTCAGTAAATGGCATAGTAATTTGTAATAGGTAGTATTGGTAATTTTCAGTTGAAGCTGTTGTTCAGGGTTGTGGATACACCTCCTTGCTTGTCTGTCGTTTTTGCAAAGGGTGATTATATGTGCAGCTTCCTGTTGCTTCCCTTGACAACAAAGCTACTCTAAATAGGGTCTACTCCCAGGGGAGCAAAGTCTTTCCCTGTAGCATCTGCGTTTGTAAGGGAAGCAAAACTGAAAGTGGCAGAGTTATTTCCCCTGAAAGTGTACTCAGTTGCCTTAATGTATAGACCTGTAAATATGTACATTAAGATATATGTTGTGGCTTAACTTGGAAATTTTTCCATTCCAAAAACAGTACTAATTAGGAGTTTCCTATGTATTTATTGCAAAATAAGATAAATATACAAAAGATTATCACTGAAAACTAGCTTTACCTTGTTCTTAGAATAATCAAATGTTTTTGCTGCATACTAAAATGTTAAAAATTAGTGTTACAACTATATTAAGTCAAATGTTTATTTTTCAGGTTTTAGCCAGTTTTGGTATGTTCTTGTCAGATGAACAGTTCAACATTCTAGTGTCTAAACTTAGTTTTAACAACAAAGGTCACATGTTATATACAGACTTTATCAATAGTTTTGATGACCCAAGGGTCGGAGGCCCCGGGGAAGATATACAACGGACAGGTAATCATCGAGTGAATCCTATCAGGGGAGATGAATATGGAATGACTGTGGAACAAGTGGAGAGGAAATTAGCGAGTAAACTTAGGGAAAATTTTGCAGTAAGTGTTTATTATAGATACCATATATGTGTTGTTGTTTTTTTGTGTGTTTTTTTGTGACATTCAGTTTCATATAGATAGGAAGGTTTTAAGATGTAAAAGACTATCTAGAACTGCTCTGCAACACAGTTTCTACAAACATTGGATTTGAGGTTTTCAAATCTTTGATTTTGACTGCTTACTACAGTTTGAATTAAATTAAAGTGTTAAGCCCCAAATGATGACAGACCGGTTACAAACTTGACAAATACTTTATTAATCCTATGAAAAACTCCAGGGATGTTGACTTTTATGCATTGAAGGGTATTTATTAAAGTGTGGCAGTTATTATAATCAGTATAGTAAATTAATTCCCTTCTCTGTCTCTGGGTGCTTCCCTGAACAAGAAAGCCTTCCAAAATTGGGTCATTTCTTATATGCTTTCCTGAACAGGAAAGCCCTCCAAAAGTGGGATCTTTTCATAAAGATAAGAATTTGCTTTGAGAGGAGCAAATTCATTCCTTTAAGTGTTGATTCCCATTTAAAAGGAAGAAACAAAGTAAATGACTTTACATAGGCATGGATATGACATTATCTCGGCCTACAGCATTGTTGCTGATATGATGTTGATTCAGGCTTGTCATCTTAAAGAGATTCATGAAAACTGGAAAAATAAAACTTTTTCTCAAATATTGAATGATTTTAAGAGTGTTGTTTTCTCTCTTTCAGAATCTACGTGGTGCCTTCTACAAATTTGATGAACATCACACAGGTCACCTAAATAAAGAGAGTTTTAGAAGACTTCTAGATTCTTTTATGTGTGTAATGTCTGACGAACAGTTTGAAGCTTTTTGTACAAAACACGGAATTGATAAGAAATCTCGAATAAGTTATCCAGAATTCTTAGATAGATTTGAAGTGCGAGATTTACCTGAAGGTCATAAATGGTTGAAATCTGTTCATAAGTAAGTATGATTTGATAATTGAGCCACGACATGACAAAACCAACAAAGTGGCAGTAAGACTCAGATCAGCCTGGGCAATATGCTGATCTGAGTCTTTGCTTGGCACACATGCTACTTTGTTGGTTTTGTCATGGTGCAGCTCATATATTTGTCAAACTAACACAAGGACATAAGCAGAATGTCAAGAATTGCTGTTGTGTCAGGACAATGCCATAATAACCCTTATTATTAGGGCATAAATGCCTTTGCATGTCTTACAAATCCAGATCAGACTGCTCTTATAGAAGCATGTGCAAATTTAGGAGTAATCTAAATATATGCCATTTTGGTAGCTTATCAGTTTTGTAGTTGCAAATGTTGTTAAATGGTTCTGCATCAGCACCCATAAAACAGCAGTTTACGTTCTCCAAAGGCAATTTTCATACAATTATCCCCATTTTCATGCATTTTCAGTTCTCTTCCTCTCAAATAATCCTAATGATAACTAGCCATTTGTAAGTTTTAGAAGTAATAATTAGAAACAATGTTGGACAAGTTGGTTTTTCATGTCTTTCATACTGTATTTCTGTAATTGTGTTTGCCAATGAGTGAAAATGACAACATTGTACTATATGAGCCATGACACAAAAAAACCAACAAAGTAGTTGTGCGCCCAGCGCAGACTCAGATCAGCTTGGGCATCAGCCCAGACTGATCAGAGTCTCCCCTGTCGACATGGAAGTAGTAGCTTAGACCCTTAGCTACCCTTTAAGTGCAGAGCAAAGACTCTGATCAGACTGGGCAGATGCCCAGGCTTATCAGAGTCTTCACTGGGCGCACATGCCACTATGTTGGTTTTGTCATGTTGTGGCTCAATTATGTTCGTGCAGGAAGAGAGGACTGCCTGCACAGCCATTACTTGTAATCAGAGTCTTTCGTGCTTGCATAAAATATCTTTGAATCTTCAAGAATATTTGAACCTAGAAAATGAAATTTGAAGATTCTGGCCAGTTTGTGCATTCGCCTTGGCTGGTGTGAGTGTAGAATTTTGGTCAAAATGATAAAAGGATGGATGATTTGGGATTTTACGTACTTTTCAACAGTATCGCAGTTATATCAGGATGATGGGACAATAATGAAAGGGTGTGTGGAATGGAATCCTGTTTACTGTAGGAAAAATCCAGATTCACTAGATCAGTAAATTAGCGTTTAACCCACTGACCTACCGGAGCTCCTGTGGTCAAAAGTCATCTTCATGCGATGTAGCTTTTTTGTTGACTGATAAATGCCATACATATTGGTTGATTTATGTATCCAGATACAATGAAGTTCAGCCAACCCCAGAACTATCAGCAGAAAGTGCCTACCTCATGATCAAAGAGAAAGCTCATAGACAGTGGAAAGATTTGTCACAGGTGAGTAGGGGGGATGCATACCATTGGGTCAGAATATTGTTCGGGACTAGGCACCCATGAGACATGCTTAGTTGTCTTCTGACAACCCTTCTTCATAACTAAGCAAAATTGCAAAATTCCAACCACAAAATACCTTGTGGTACTGAAATTCCTACAATTGATCTGTTGCATCATGTCAGTCAGAAATGCATTGACCAGTCAAAAAGGGAAAATTCTCGGACAAACAAATGCACCTTTGCAACATTTTCTAATGTAAGATACACTTGGGCAAGTTTGAAAGGTGGAGCATAAATTGCATTTGTTTGAGGTCAGTTTTAAAGGTCACTCAGTGATTTGTTGGAAACACTTCCTTCACTGGAAAGCCTAGCCTTTCCAAAATTGTATCTACACTTAAAGGAAAGAGTATGCCCCTTCCTATAGGAGTTGACCTCCACTGAAAAAGAAGGCAAAAAGATAAATGGCAGAGTTGCTTTTCCTGAAAGTTGACTCATTCACATAGATAAGACTAATGACTAATAGTATAAACCCCTCGCCAGTAACTGACAACTGCTGATTCAAGAAGGGCAGTTGTCAGTTACTGGCGAAAGTATGTGTCATTAGTACTGGTTAACTGCTTAGGAGGTCTAAGCCTGCCCAGGAATAGTGTGGCTAGGTTAACTGACCGTCCCAACATGACCATAGCTGTTTACCGTGAACGTTAAGCATCAAATCAGTCAATCAATCAATTGTTATTTCAGGCTTTCATAAAGATAGGTCACAGTACACAAGGTTTATTAAAGAGACGTGATCTACGGCAACTCTTACTACAGTTTGTCATGCCAGTCTCTGATGAGGAATTTGCAAAACTTTGGAAAATGTAAGTTGCCTATTTAGCCATTGTCTTATGGCATAGATGGTTTGAGTTTGCTAAAATTGCAAATAAACCATGTCTACAGAGAAAATAAAAAAAATTCAAGTTTCTGCAAATAAATTGTCAAAAATAGAAGAGCCGCAATAAAACAAAACCAACAAAGTGTCATGTATGCCATGCGGAATCTCATATCAGCCTGGGCAGCCGCCCAGTCTCTTCAGAGTCGTTGCTTTGCACTTGAAGGGTAGCTAAGAGTCAGAGCTAGCTCCATGCAGACAGCGAAGACTGATCAGACTGGGCAGATGCCCAGGCTGATCCGAGTCTTTGCTGGGTGCACATGCCACTTCGTTGGTTTTGTCGTGTTACAGCTCAGTTAACAATGCTGTACAACTCATGTGTGTGTATGCTGTTTACATGTAGCTCTGTAAAAGATAAACTCCATAAGTTGAACTCTGTTAGGTATTTTGTGATAACTTGAGCAATTCTTTTAGTTCTAAGCAACATTTGCACAAACACACTTTAAATATATACAGGTTCATTTTGCATTGTTATACTTTTGCTAGCTCTCTGCTGAGGCTTGAATTTATAAGTTCAAAATTGGAATGGAATTATACTTTAACCAGGCATGATAATAGGGGGGTTAAGATTAAGAACTTGTACGGGTACGGCTGCTGGTACATGTAGCTACACGTACACGTACAAGTTAGAATTGTAGTTATAAAAGGTTAAGATTAATGTAACTTGTACGTGTACGTGTACCATTACGGAATGTGGCGAATCATTTTAGATGGTCGAACAATTATCGAAAAAAAACCTTCTAATCAGCATAAGCTTTGGTCCATGTGTACGACTGTGGGTTAACATTTTATTGTCATCTTACCTCCTCTGTTTTTTTGTTTTTGTTTTTTTTTTCTTCTTCTTTTTTCTCGTCGAATTTAACATTTTAATAAACTCAGTGTCAAAACGAAAGCTATTTGCCCGTTTCCCCAGTATCACAGCCGGTGACCATTTTATATACCAATTTTTTCCTAATAATTGCACCGTTACAAAGCCCCGATGGTTTTACGGGAAAGACATGACATCTGGCTGCCACCGTAAAAGGTGCGGGATAGTTCCACAATTGTTTAATGTGGAAAGCTACTACATTGTATAAGATATTGCTTTAAATCCGCATATAATATTTTTAAATCAAGACACAATCTAACGCGGAATTAAAACAACTTTTTTTTTTACAAATTTCCGTCAGTTTCCATCTTAAGGCCGCGGTCACATGAGCAAAGTTTCTATGTCACAGAAACTTTAACAAAGAAAGTATGTCAGACATTTTGCGTTTAAACAGAGCAAATTATTTGTTAAAGAAAATGTGACATAGAATCTTTGTCAAATAAACTTTGGCAATGAAATATTTGCTGCAGTGTTCAAACAACAAAATATTATTAGTCAAAGTTACGTGCGGCAATGAAACAAAATTTTGTCACATTTTCCACGTTTATAGCAAAGTTCTTTGTTACATAATCTTTAGCAAAGTTTTCCTTTACACGGACAAATTTAATTTATTGAAGTAACTTTACCATATATATTTGTCAAAGAAACATTGTCATATTTTGGCATTTACACGAGCACATTTTTCTTTGACAAAGACTTTGCCATAGACAAATATGCAACCGTCTTTGTCATAGAAACTTTGCCCGTGTAAACGCAGCTTTACAGTTATGGCACTATCCTATACTTTTTACGATGAAGGCCTTCCTAAAGTTATTTCACTACCTGCGTACACCCACTTCTCAACCATCTTCCATTTTTCATAAGTTTCAATTGATAATTGATTACATCGACTGACACAATCATCTGTGTCTCACCCATTTTTTATACCCCGCCACACGTTAGTGGTGGGGTATTATGTTTTCACGTTGGCCGTCCATGTGTCTGTCCATCCGTCCATCCGTAGTACGTACGTCCGTCCATCCGCACTTCGTTTCCGTTCAATAACTTAAGCATATATCAATGGATTTCCTTCAAATTTTGCATATGCATTTGTACCGAGAATAACTCACTTGGGATTGTTAATTGGCAAATTTCGATAATTTCTGACAGGGCTATGGCACTTGACAATGTACAAAAAATGGTTTTGGGCCTCTAGTTCCTTTACAACATGGAGTATCATGATGAAACTTCACAAACATGATTGAAGTAATAAAAGCTTTTGTATGAGCACAGAAATTTTATCATCAGGGGTTATCTGCCCCTGCCCTGGGGCTATATACATGTATAAAATCATGAAAAATTCCATATAAAAACTTGAAGCAGTTCTTCTGAAACTTACAGCAAATGATCAGAGTGATGAAAGCCTCCAGTGATGCTCAAATTTACCCCCATGGGAGTTTTCTCCCATCTGCCCCTAGGCTATATACATGCATAAAATGATGATTAAATCAATATAAATTCATGTGAAACAGATTTTCAGAAATTTACATTTGATGATAGAAGTACCATGATAAAAGCTTCTTGTGTTGATTAAAATTTGACCCTTAAGGGGTTATCTGCCCCTGCTCCAAGGCCACATGTTTAAAATCACTAAAGTTGTATTTGATTAGAGTGGTTAGCGATTTATTGGAAGCCAGAGTAATGAAGTGTCCTGTCATGACAAAGACTTTTATCATTGTTCAGTGGGGTTAGGCTGTCCCTGTCCTGGGTCTAGACAGAGAAAAAATAAATCTGGAAAAATCGGTGTGTGAAAAAGGTTTGCAGTGGCGGGGTATCACGCAGTCGTTTGCGATGCTTTTATTTTTCTTTTCGTTAATTGGTAATGTAACCATGATCCCAAAGTGTCCGATTTCCCCATTTAAATTAGGATATAATTGATCCCTACCACCTTCCCCAACTCAGACCCATTTATGATACTAATATGTATCACCATTTTTTAACTGTTAGCTCGGAGTTTGATGGTGCAGACTCATGATCACAGGTTGCGGGTTCGATTCCAGCTAAGGTCACGATTCTTTTCTGCATCTGATTTATTTCAGCTCCATCCGTATCTCATATATTTCCCAATATGTCCTGTATGACTAATATACAGTTGAAAGGGCCGTAGAATCCGTAATCATTCATCCATCCAGCTTACAAATGCGGAGATATCTATAACAAAATCTGCCTTACTCCTCGCATGTACCACCCTCACTGTAAACATTGGTGTATCTTATTTACGCTTCACTGATTTCCGAGTGAAAACTTAAATTATTTCTAAGATATATGCTCTCACCTTTGACATCATAAAATAAAATGTACATTTATGAATTCAATGCGAAAACTGAATTCAAAGTACACGTTTATTAAGCTATGTGTAAACGGCCTCCTAGAAGTAGTCAACGTCTAGAATTTACTTCTAACTGGTAGAGAGTATGCAATTTTTGATGACGTGTGCACACAAATCATCGCTAGACGTACACATACACGACTCACCGTCACTACAAGTTAAAAATCTTAACCTCCGTAATGTAAGGAATTCGGACAAGGGATTATGACTCCACAAGCTAGTCATACATTTTGAAGGTGTCTCATTATCCTCTGTGGGCAGTTATGGATTTTTTTCCTAGAAGAATGATCTGTATATATTTGCTGTTTCATTTGCTTGAGTTCCAAAAAAACGTCTGCTACAAAACCGTTACCATGTCTGAAATTTATTGTGTGTGCTAATATTGCAGTTTAAGTAAGTTAGTTTCATTTCTTCTAGGAAATGTTGAAACTTTTGAGCCATAAATAAGTATATTTAGGAAAATTGCCTCCTATTAATTGCTGCTTGGAGAGAGTACCTCAGAAATTGTTCAGAAAAGTTTTAGCAAAATAAGATACTGGATGTTGACATGACAGAATTTCTCAAATACTCAAAAAATTTGGATTCTCCATCTTGTGCTCTTTATTTCTGTTGTAAGCTCTTACTGTTATAAATATGTTTGCAGGTTTGATGATGATAACAAGGGCTTTATAACATATCAAGCCTTCTTAGACAAAATTGGAGCCTCAGAGTTCACCCCTGGGGATGTGATAGGTCCGAGTACAAGAATTATTGACCACAGCAAGCGTAACCTGGAGGAACATAATGACACACAACAGATGAAACATGAGAGAATTACTCAGATACAGGCTAACAGGGCAGGTTTTATGACTGTAGGACAAATTGAACAAGCTCTCAAGTAAGTTCACATATATTGTCAAGTGGGGAGGGTTGTAGGTGGGAGGATAAAGCCTAACGACAACAGATGAAACATCTGAGAGAGATGACTTTAATATAAGTGTTGCCCTTACTGTCAGAGAGGTAATGACTTTAATATAAGCATTTTGCTCACTGTCAGATCCTGCACCATCTCATTTTGTACTTTTCTTGTAATTGTATAATTTGCACTGAATGAATATTTTTTAAAACCAAATTTGCGAGAATTTCTCAGATACAGGCTAACAGGGCAGGGTTCATGACTGTAGGACAGATTGAACAGGCTCTCAAGTAAGGTTGTATGTATTTCTGTGGAGATCAGCGTGTACTGTGCAATGAGTCAGGATAATGGCATGGTTGGTGGGGTAGAGGGGTTGGTGGCATGATGCTATTTCTGAGGTTATTTTTCTTGAAAAATTAATTCTTTATCTTGCAGCTTCTCATTAGAACAGTTGCAGTAAGACCGTTGTAATGAGGGTCCATGACATATGTTGGAGATGCAGATACAAAGATTTGTTTTGGCCTGATTTTGTCTTACCTGCAGAAGCAAGACATAGATATTTCATTTTAGGTGTCAGCTGCTGTGGCGGCTTAGAATTTGCTTTGAGTGTTTGTATTTAGCTCTGCTTTGTGACAATGCACAGACAGGAGAGACACCAGTCCCCAAGGTTATAAAACTTTTTTCATGCGCATGAAATTTTACCTGCTAATAAATAGCAAATAACTGACAAGTACAGGTGTTTTCATGCTTAGTTTAGCGGAGAATGAAATTTTCTCTGCTTATGAATATGAAAATAGTTGGCATTTTTTATCCCCCAACCGAAAGGTGACCGAAAGGTTCGGGGGATATAGCGATGAGCCTGGCGTCCGTCCGTCCGTCCGTCCGTCAACACTTTCTTGTCCGCTCTATATCTTGAATACCCTTTGGAATATTTTCATGATACTTCACAGTTATGTAGAACAGGTCATGACGATGTGTCGCGTACAAGAATGGTAACTCTTGCTATTGTACTTTTTGAATTATCTCCCCTTTGGTGATTTTTTGGCAGATTCGTGTCCACTCTGTAACTTGAATACCCTTTGGAATATTTTCATGATACTTCACAGAAATGTAGAACAGGTCATGACGATGTGTCGCGAACAAGAACGACAACTCTTGCTTTCTTACTTTTTGAGTTATTTCCCCTTGATAGTTTTAGGTGTGATTTTTTGGCAGATTCGTGTCCGCTCTATAACTAGAATACCCTTTGGAATATTCTCATGATACTTCACTGATATGTAGAACAGGTCGTGACGGTGTGTCGCGAACAAGAATGACAACTCTTGCTTTCTTACTTTTGGAGTTATTTCCCCTTGATCATTTTAGGTATGATTTCGTGCCCGCTCTATAACTTGAATACCTTTTGGAATATTTTCATGATACTTCACAGATATATAGAACAGGTCATGATGATGTGTCGCGAACAAGAATGACAACTCTTGCTTTCTTACTTTTGGAGTTATTTCCCTTTGATGATTTTAAGTGTCCGCTCCATAGCTTGAATACCTTTTGAAATATTTTCATGATACTTCACAGATATGCAGAACAGGTCATGACAATTTGTCTCATACATGAGTGATAACTCTTGCTTTTAGACCTAGTGAATTATTTCCCTTTGGGAGTTTGAGCTGCTGTTTGAGTCTCTGCTCCATAACTGTATAACCCTGGCCAGCTCCAGAATTTGAATAACCGTGAACCTTTTAGAATATTGATGATCATGCTGTGATATCTTATCAGTGTTCCTAACTCTCTCTTACCCCTCCACATTCCCGTGCCCCCTTCTGCCCCCCCCCCCCCCCCCCAAAAAAAAAAATTTTTTTTTTCCAGATTTGGATTGTTTGTCCAAATTCACTTACTAGAGAGCTCAAAATTAGGTTTGTAGGGCTTGTACTTTAGAAGTTATTCACACATTTTGAAAGTTGAATATATCGTATGCTATACATTTGTGTATATGGTGGCTGTTTGAGATATTACCTCTTTCTAGCAGTCAAGCATACTGTTTTAGTCTGAGTGTTAGATAATCATGCATCTGTTAACAGTTAATGTCAATCAGAAGCATAAAAGAACGACAATATATTACTAATATGTGTTTTGAAGTGCACCCTTTTTACCAAGGCCCATGGGGGTCTTCGGTCGGGGGATTTGCCATCTCCTCTGATGGCTATTTTTGTACTTATCAGCAGAGAAAATTTCATGCTCAGGTGAGCTGAGCACAAAAATAGTTTCATAACCTCGGAGCCTGGTTCTGCAGAATTCTTATTATTGTTTATCAACTGTAAATTTCAGAGACAAGGTTCGAGACAACTACGACGACTTCTACACAACCTTCAGGAAATATGACACTAAGAAGAAAGGTTACCTCTCTATCGCTGAGGTACAACAAGTCCTCGTTGATTTCAACTTGTTTTTGGATGATGATCAGTTCTTCACTTTGCTAGACAGGTATAGTAATTTCTTATGTCCTGTTGCAGAATTATACATTTATTATCCCCCGACCGAAAGGTTCGGGGGATATAGCGTATCCCCCGACCGAAAGGTTCGGGGGATATAGCGATGAGCCTGGCGTCTGTCCGTCCGTCCGTCCGTCTGTCCGTCCGTCTGTCCGTCCGTAAACATTTTCTTGTCCGGTCCATATCTTGAATACCATTTGGAATATTTTCATAATACTTCACAGTTATGTAGAACAGGTCATGACGATGTGTCGCGTGCAAGAATGGTAACTCTGGCTTTTGTAATTTTTGGGTTATCTCCCCTTTGGTGAATTTTTTGCAGATTCGTGTCCGCTCTGTAACTTGAATACCCTTTGGAATATTTTCATGATACTTCACAGATATGTAAAACAGGTCATGACGATGTGTCGCGAACAAGAATGACAACTCTTGCTTTCTTACTTTTTGAGTTATTTCCCCTTCATGGTTTTTGTCTCGCCTGCGAAGCAGAGGCGAGACATATGTATTGCTTTTCCGGTGTCGTCGTCGTCGGCGTCGTCGGCGTAAACTTTCGTCGAGTTTGTGCGTTTAGGTCATTTTCTCAGAAACTATAAGGGTTAGAGCCATGAAACTTGGTACATGCATACATCTGGAAGAGTACAGCTGAAAGCCATCATCAATGTTGAGTCTTGACCTACATTTTACGGTTGACTGATTTCGCAATTTTTTGTCGAGTTTTTGCGTTTAGGTCATTTTCTCAGAAACTATAAGGGCTAGAGCCATGAAACTTGGGTCATGCATACATCTGGAAGAGTACAGCTGAAAGCCATCATCAATGTTGAGTCTTGACCTACATTTTACGGTTGACTGACTTCGCAATTTTTTGTCGAGTTTTTGCGTTTAGGTCATTTTCTCAGAAACTATAAGGGCTAGAGCCATGAAACTTAGGTCATGCATACATCTGGAAGAGTAGATCTCAAAGCCATCGTCAATGTTGAGTCTTGACCTACATTTTACAGTTGACTGACTTCGCAATTTTTTGTCAAGTTTTTGCGTATAGGTCATTATCTCAGAAACTATAAGGGCTAGAGCCATGAAACTTGGTACATGCATACATCTGGAAGAGTTAATCTCAAAGCCATCATCAATATTGAGTCTTAACCTACATTTTACGGTTGACTGACTTGGCATTTTTTTGTTGAGGTTTCGCGCTCAGGTCATTTTCTCAGAAACTATAAGGGCTAGAGCCATGAAACTTGGTTCATGCGTACATCTGGATGAGTTAATCTCAAAGCCATCATCAATATTGAGTCTTAACCTACATTTTACGGTTGACTGACTTTGCAATTTTCAGTCAAGTTTTGGCGTTTAGGTCTGTTTCTCAGAAACAGTAAGGGCTAGAGTCATGAAACTTTGGTCATGCATTCATCTGGAAGAGAAGAGCTAAAAGTCATCATCAATAGTGAGACTTTACAACATTTTACGGTTGACTGACTTTGCAATTTTTAGTCAAGTTTTCACGTTTAGGTCTGTTTTTCAGAAACCATAAGGGCTAGAGCCAAGAAACTTGGTTCATGCATACATCTTTGCTGATTTAGCTCTGTTTTGTGACAAAGCACCAGCAGGCGAGACTCCGCATTCCGCGGAATTCTTGTAGGTGTAAATTCGTGTCCGCTCTATAACTTGAATACCTTTTGAAATATTTTCATGATACTTCACAGATATGTAGAACAGGTCATGACGATGTGTCGCGAACAAGAATGACAACTCTTGCTTTCTTTCTTTCTGAGTTATTTTCCCTTGATGGTTTTAGGTGTAATTTCGTGTCCGCTCCATAACTTGAATACCCTTTGGAATATTTTCATGATACTTCATAGTTACGTAGAACGGGTCATGCTGATGTGTCACGAACAAGAATGACAACTCTTGCTTTCTAAGTTTTTGAGTTATTTCCCCTTCATTGTTTTAGGTGTGATTTCGTGTCCGCTCCATATAACATGAATACCATTTGAAATATTTTTATGATACTTCACAGATATTGAGATCAGATCATGACAGTTTGTCTCATACAAGAATGACAACTCTTGCTTTCATACTTTTCCGAGTCCCCCCCCCCCCCCCCCCCCCTCAAATTTTTTTTTTTTTTTTTTCCAGATTTGGATTCTTTGTCCAAATTCACTTACTAGAGAGCTCAAAATTACATTTGTAGGGCTTGTACTTTAGAAGTTATTCACACATTTTGAAATGTTGAATGTATCATATGCAATACATTGTCTACATGGTTGCTATTTGAGATTTTACCTCTTTTTAGCAATATGGCATACTGTTTCGGTCTGAGTGTTAGATAATCATGCATCTGTTAAACAGATATTGTCAATAAGGAGCATAAAAGAATGACAGTATACTATTTATATGTGTTTTGAAGGGCATTGTGTTTACCAAAGCGCAAGGGGCCTTCGGTCGGGGGATTTGCCATCTCCTCTGATGGCTATTTTTTACATATTTAGGGTCATTAACAGTCTGATCAGTATCTGCAGTAGTAATTGCTTTGCTACTTACCAAGATCTGTTTTCTTTGTAAAACTGTATTTGAAATAATCAGTATTAGACAATAATTTAAATTAGATACTTTAAATTTGTTTTCTTATTTATTTCTGTAATATTATTTATTTAGTTATTTGTTACTATTATTATTGCAATAATTAATCTAGTCACCTTGAATCTGTTTTAAGTCATTTTTTGTCATTTTGTTTTTAGATGAGACCACTAGAAGTTTCTGAACATTTTTTCATTGAGGCTGACAAAATTGAATTTTTCAACTCTTTGAACATGTTGATTTCAGAATGGGTCTCACAACATCCCGCAGTAAGTTGAATTATGAACAGTTCCTTCATGCCTTCGAGGAAGGTCGTAAGTCAAGCTATGGTCCCAGGAAGCCTGATGTTAAGATTGAGGAACAGCCTGACCTGACACCCCAGGAGGCTGAACACAGACTGAGAGAGCTGGTGGGCTCACAAGTGGAGGTCCTAGAAAGGGTAAGACATCTTGCAATGGATGGATAGATGACTTGCAATTTTACGTCCTTTTCAATAGTATTTCAGTCATATCAGGACGATGGGACTGTGATCATGAAAGGCTGTGTGCAATGGAACCCTGTTTACGGTAAAGATTCTCGCCTCAAGCGGGATTTTAACCCAGTCCGCTAGATCAGTAGGCCAGCGCTTAACCCACTGAGCTACTGGGGCTCCTGGTAAGACATCTAATCTGATGTTTGGTTGTTTTGTGACAGGCTTTGGGCAGGTTCATTAATACTTGTCTTTAAACACTTTTAGCAAGAACATATTGCTGTAATTTGGGAGTTGTATGCAATTATGTCTGTTGGCAGTAGAAATGATAAAAAAAGAAAAAACAAGGTTCAAGGTTATAAAACTTGAGAATAATCTCAAACTCAAAATAAAGCACACTGATTGGCTGCTTCCAAGCTTGTGCTTGGAAGCAGTCAATCAATGTGCTTTATTTTGAGTTTGAGAATTTACTCAAGTTTTATAACCTCGGGGCCACGCCTAAAATGAAACTAGGTACCCTGGTTAGTAGTTTCAGTTTGTAGAATTTTGAAAATCTTTTAACTCACAGAAAGCTCATCAAAGAGGATCCAAAATGTACAGTTTTGAAGCTAGACCGTTATTTTGTGATTCTTCCAAGCTCATGCATAATATGTGAGAACAATCAAGATGCTAACCAGACTGCATTGATGCACATGCTAGTTTGTATTTATGTCCTTTACTATAAATGCATTTGCACTCAGTTCCTATGTGGAGTATAAAGTTATGATACTTCCTGTCTGGTTTTTCTTTCATTTACTGGTATTATTTTGTAGTCACTTAGAACATGTTTCTTTTCAAATCTTAGAATGTGAGTTTTTTTCCAGTGATTTCAAAATGTAGTTTGTTTAAATATGGTGTACATTTGTGCAGTGTTCAGACAATATTTAGGACTTTTTGTTTGAAAGCCTGGGTTGGAATTAATTTGCATGATAAGCTAATTTTATTTCCCCAGGCCTTTGGAGCATTTGACAAGGACCAGAGTAGTAGGATACCAGTTGCAGACTTCCGCCGAGTTCTCGACCTGTTCTGCTTCAAGACAACGGACAGTCAGTGGAAGGCTATATTGTCAAAGTTACAGCTGATTGGAGATAAAGTGAACTATATGATGTTTCTGGATAGCTACACAATGACTGAACAAGAGGTAGGTAGATATCAGTGTTCCCATATTGAATGGCATCTAGTGAAATTATTGGGCTGTGCAGACCACAGGGGGGCCACTTCCATTATAAAGCAGGGTATATATGTGCCGCTGGGATAGCCCTACTTTTTGATCTGCCTGATACATCAATAGGTATGATTTTACAGACTAATATACACAAATAGGTCTTATTTCTCCAACCTCTGTATATAAAAAGCCAGCTAATCTGATTTTGTTATCAAAAAGAAACAAATATCAATTACAAAGACAACAAATGTTCTCAGCATACTAATTTCTTGAATTTTCTTCAAGGCTTAATGGCACATTCGTGAGCTAATCTAAGCACTTTTTCTGCAGTATACATGAATAGGGTCCAAGTTTGATACAAAATACATGAATAGGTATATATTTGGCATTTGTGTTATATATGAATAAGGTGGGTTATCAGAGTTCCAGCGGCACATCTGTACTCCTTTAAAGACCAAGTGACCCCCCGTGGTGCAGACAGTCAAGACTCAGATCAGCTTGTGGTTCTTGATGGACATTATTGACTACAAATTCATCAGCTGGCCCAGGATCATAGGCTGGTTTGAGATTAACTGTTAGTGTTAAATCCTTTTTTCATAAACTTTTGTATTTATAATCAAATCTTAAAGGTAGGTTCCTGTACTTTGGAATGCATCATAATCTTGATGAACTTTCATCCAAGTTGTTGGAAAGCACTTATAAAAGGGAATTAATAAGTTTCACTAAAAAGTGTAAATCAAAAAAATATTAAAAGTGTTGTTTTGCAAGGGATTTCCTAACTCTGCTTCGCACACCAGTTAGCGCTATTTTTAGTTCGCGTCAAAAATAGATAACGCAGCTGATGTCATGCTGCATTGCATTTTGGGACAGTTTTAACCCGTCCGCCCTGCCAGGACCTCTAGGAGAGCTCACGTCAAGGGAAATTGATCTTTGGAGAATGGCATCAAAAATTGCGCACTTATAGACACAATAAACAAAGTTATTTTTAGAACTTGAATTCCAACGAAAGAAAATAAAGCAAAAGGTAAACGACTGTTTTCTTCAACATCTGACGAGTTTCTCAGTAGCAACAAATTCAGAAAAATAAGAGAATTCAATACTGGTCAGAAAAAGACGAAATTATTTTGTGCACATAATTGACATCGCTAGCCCAGGAACCTACCTTTAATATAATATTCTGCTATAGATTTTTTTTTAAAAATAATAAATAAATAAAAAAGAGAGAAGAAAATTAGTTTGTAAAATGTACACAATGTATTTCAGGATTCAGAGCGGTGGCTAGCCTCTTTACAGAAATCAATACGCTCCCAGACTCCAACATTGATGACTCTTGACGATATACAAGACAAGTTAAGGGAGTCAGTCAAGGCTCACACATACAACATTGCCCAGGCACTTGCAGAGTCAGACTATGCCAACATGGGGGTCATTTCAAAAGAAGATTTCCAGGCTGTTTTGAACAAAAATATCTGTCGTCTAACAGATGAACAGGTATGTTGGAGATGATTCGTTTTAGTACTCACTTTGGCTGAAAGTGAAAGTAGTTTTATACTAAGTTTAGTTGAAAGTTAAAGTTGATTCATGTTAGAGCTTGTTTGAATGAAAGAGAAAGTAGTTTCATACTAAGTTTGGTCAAAACTGAAAGCAGGTTTATTTTTTCTGCTTAATTTGGTTGAAAGTGAAAGTAGACATGTTTCAATATTGGTGAGCTTGACTACATATTCAAGGTCACAGAAGGATTTTACGTGCTCATGAATGTATTGACGTCTTTAGACCAAATTCGATAGATTAGATCAACATAGCAAAGTTTTAGGATGATGAAATTAGTTTTCGGGAATGCACCCATGAGGGATTAGAGGGGATTGGAATGGGCTGGTTGGGGGGCATCTGTTTTCTTCAAAAAACTTTTCTAATGGGGACTAATGAATTGGAATGCCATGGGATATTTATTAGAATATATATGGTATCCTTTGTGCATGCGCATGTTCATAGTGA
Source organism: Ctena decussata (assembly GCA_963989385.1). Taxonomy (NCBI): domain Eukaryota; kingdom Metazoa; phylum Mollusca; class Bivalvia; order Lucinida; family Lucinidae; genus Ctena; species Ctena decussata. Next base: position 3,121,589 of record OZ022502.1, on the reverse strand, counting down.
TTATTTAACATCTGATATTTCAGTTTGACAGACTCTGGTCCACCTTGAAGGTCAATGAGTTTGGTAACCTTGACTACCATGATTTTATAAAGAAGTACACCTCTGATCCCTCACCACCAAGGATGCCTCCACCCACCCCTCTACAGAGGTCACAGTCAAATATGTTTGGAAGGAGGTCTGAGAGTATGGCTCTGAGAAGGTCAAACACAAGGGTAAGTATAGGGGAGGTCTATGATAAATGTTGTTACAACTTGAGATTCTTTTTGTATATAATAAGCACAGAAGAATGCCTGGATAAATGAGCCATCATATGACAAAACCAACAAAGTGGCATGTGTGCCCATCAAAGACTTAGATCAGCCTGGGCACCCACTTAGTCTGATCAGAGTCTTTGCTGTGCACTTAAAGAGTGGCTGAGGGTCTAATCTACCACCATGCCAACAGGGAAGACTCTGATCAGACTGGGCGGTTGCTTGGCACACATGCTACTTTATTGGTTTTTTAGCTCACCTGGCCCGAAGGGCCATAGTGAGCTATTGTCATACCAATGCGTCCGGCGTGCGTCGTCACGAAATTTGTCCGTCAACACCTAAAAACAAATATTCAAACATCTTCTTCTGTAAAACTACTGGTCCCATGGTTCTCAAATTTCACATGGAGCATGACCTGACTCCAGGGTCTCAGAATTGTAAAATTGGGTCAGGTTGAAAATCCAAGATGGCCGCCGTTACTAAAAATAGCAAAAACAACAAAATAAACTTCTTCTCCAGAACCACTGGGTATATTTGTCTGAAATTTGGCATGGAACATCAGTGAAACCTTGGTATTCAAAATTGTAAAAATGAAAAAAATCTGTAGCGGAGTTTTGTCACAGTGACCTACTTTCTGTTTACGTGTGTAATTTTGCTCAAATGCCAATGTCAAAAAATGACCTATTTAAACAACTTCAGACAACTTCTTCTCTAAAACCACTGAGCCCATGGATCTCAAATTTCACATGGAGCATGTCCAGACTGCAGGGTTTCAAAATTGTAAAATTGGGTCAGGTCAAGAATCCAAGATGGCTGCTGTTACTAAAAATAGCAAAAACAACAAAATCAACTTCTTCTCCAGAACCATTTGGTATATTTGGTTGAAAGTTTGCATGGAACATAAGTGGGACCTTGGTATTAAAAATTGTAAAAATAAAAAAAATCTATAGCGGAATTAGGTCACAGTGACCTACTTAGCGTTTACAAGGCCGATTTTGCTCAAATGTCAATATCTAAAGAAAATGCAACCAATTCTGACCAGATTTGGTCAGAATTGGTTCTTGAATGGAATTATTTCAATTTTGTGCCAGTTGACTATCCAAGATGGCCATCATGGGGGCTGTTACTAAAAATAGCACAAACATAAAAATGACAATTACTCAAGAACCCTTGAATGGAATTGGACCAATTTTGTGTCAGAATGTTCCTTGCATGAAGCCGTTTCGATTAATTGCAATTTGGCATTCCAAGATGGCCGCCATCTGGTGTTACTAAAAATACCACAGGCATAAAAATGACAATTACTCAAGAACCCTTGAATGGAATTGGACCAATTTTGTGTCAGAATGTTCCTTGCATGAAGTCGTTTTGATTAATTGCAATTTGGCATCCAAGATAGTCGCCATCTGCCGTTACTAAAAATAGCACAAAACATGAAAATGACAATATCTCAGTAACCGCTGAATGGATTTTGACGAAATTTGTGTCAAAATGATTCTTGCATTGAGATGTTTCAAAAATATCTAACTGTAGACCATTCATATTGGCCTCTGTTACTAAAAATAGAAAAATGTGAAAATTGGAAAATCTCAATGGAGTTGGATTAATTTTGTGTCAGAATGGTCCTTTCATTAAGCTTTTTCGATTTTTTGCATTTTGGCATTCCAAGATGGCCGCCAGTTGCCATTACTAAAAATAGCACAAAACATAAAAATGACAATATCTCAGTAACCGCTGAATGGATTTTGAGGAAATTTGTGTCAAAATGATTCTTGCATTAAGATGTTTCAAAAATATCTAACTGTTAGACCAGTCATATTGGCCTCTGTTACTAAAAATAGAAAAATGTGAAAATCAGAAAATCTCAATGGAATTGGACCAAATTTGTGTCAAACTGGTCCTTGCATGAAGGCTTTTCGATTTTTTGCATTTTAGCAATCCAAGATGGCCGCCATCTGCCGTTACTAAAAATAGCACAAAACATGAAACTGGCAATATCTCAGTAACCCCTGAATGGATTTTGATGAAATTTGTGGCAAAATGATTCTTGCATTGAGGTGTTTCAAAAGTAAATATATAAAGACCAGGCAAGTTGGCCTCTGTTACTAAAAAAAAAGTAGCAAAATGTGAAAATGAGAAATTCTCAGTGGAATTGGACCAATTTTGTATCAGAATGGTTCCGTTGCACAATAGCCAGGTGAGCGATATCAGGCCCATTTGGGCCTCTTGTATTGGTTACACGGATCAATTCCTGTAGGAGTACATGTAGTTTGAAACATATTTCTTTGATGTTTATTATGTTTAACACTCTGTAACAGTTAATAGCCACATATTTTTTTTATTTCAAATCCAGTTGACCAAATAAATAAGAAAAAGAACTGAAGTCTTTATACATATGTCATAAATGACAATGCTGTAAAATAAGTATGTATAATAAAAAAAATGAAGAAAAAAAGTCTTTGTGGCCCTTTATTACACCTGCCTCAATGAATTTAGCTCAAATACAAATACTATCCTCAATATCGGAACTTAAGCTACTTAGTTCTGTATCTGATAATTCTACAATATCTTCTTCCAGATTGATATGCCTAGACAGGGAGCAATGTCAAGGTCATTCACAAGAATGTCAACCCCAATGGTGAATGCGGAGGTGGCAGAAAGTATTGTTAAGAATACAATATTTAAGAACTGGAAACAGATTCAGATGCAGTGTAGACAGAGAGATGTTGAAAACTCTGGAACCATCAATGTGGTGGATTTGAAAGGTATGTCTTAACTATCCTTGTTACTTTTATGAATTTGTAGCATTTTGCTAGGAAGTAGTTACAACCATATACCATAATGACCCTAAATATTTGGACAGACAGGTCTAAGCAAACATTGTAGACCCAGATCAAACAGCTCCTTAGGGAGCAGTTTGATCAGGGTTTACAACATTTGCCATTCACAAAGCATCATTTGGATGCATTAGCATTATGTAAAATCCACTCTCTAAGAATTTTGGAACAATAATTGTCCAACTTCCGCATGCCCAAAATTTTAGGGTCATTATGGTAGTGAATATCAAGATGGTTATAGTAAAAAAAATTCAAGCACAGGGATAATGAAAGTTGTTTCAAATTTTTAGTCTCATCTCTCTTATTTTCTTCTTCTTTTTGCCTTGAAAGAATGTTAACCAAAAAAAACCACTCAGACATCATGCTACTTTTGTCATGCACTATCTCTAGTCATATGGGGACTGCCTTTATCTGTACTTTGGAAGAGTGGAGAAGATCTGCAAAAATTATTATGGTGTTTTCTTTTACAGAAATTCTCACCAAATATGGTGTAGACCTCGATGGTGAAGAATTCATGAACCTTATGACGAAGTACGATCTGAAAGAAAATGGCCGCTTCTGCTATGTGGACTTCCTGCGACACTTTATTTTGAATTTGAAGCCCCAGGAAGAGCCAGTGTCCTTGTTGAGTAGAAGAAGGATTCATACACCAAAAGTTGTGGTGAGTATGAAGAAGAATTTGCCTCTGTTTTAACAGTAGATTTTGCCTTTCTTTTGAAAGCAGATCCTGCCTCTGTTTTGAAATAAAATAGCAGTTTTTACTGAATTGTTGCATAACAAGATAAGGGCAGATATTTGTCTTTAAGTAATTCACTGTCAGAATCAACCTGTCCACCTCTAAAATGGCATAAATAGCATTTGGTCTTAGCATTTGGTTTGCCTCTTCGTTTGTTTGGTTATATGATGCGTTTATCCCCTTTCCAAAACAATCTCTGAAATCTAAATCTGTCTCTCAAGGTTTATATCTAATATCTAGATATTCATAGGATTGTTTTGAAAGGAAAAAAAACTTGTCTTTTGGCCAAATTACACAAGAATGATTTAAATATTTAAATCATTCTTGTGTAATTTGGCCAAAAGACAAGTTTTTTTTTTTTTTTAATTCTGATAATTCTGAAAGGAGATATCCCATCTTATAACCAAATAAAAGAAAAGATTTAGACAGCTATGTTGGTGCAGACAGTTTTACAAAATATTCCCTGAGATGACAAAATGCTCATATCTAAATTTGAAGATGGCAAAATCACTTTATGTAATTGTTGTAAGGGGCCTGACATGGTTCCACATGCCATACTCCAAAGCCTCTCCAGCAGATAACCAACGATGAAGAGAAACTTGAATACTCACAAATTAGAAATGCATGGGATAGATTTTGTAGGGTAAATAGTGTTGTGCAAAAATCATTGATCTCTCCACAGGCGCTTGAAGTTCTATGCTATGAAACATATTTCAATGCCGCTAAACATCTAGGCTATGAGCCATTTTGAAGAAATGGCCAGGTGTGCAAGTTTGTGTTCGACTCCATTACGGTCTCCAATTTCCGGTGTATCAACGTCGCACAGCAACGTCATCAGGTTCTATTACGGGAAAAATGAAGTGATTCTGCGGATAACGAGCTTCTTAAATGTACAGCTTCCTACTCTGTCCTATCATCAAACAACAAATTCAGCGATCAGACTGTACCGATGTGCAAGCTAATCTGCATCTTTGTCGTTCGGAAAGTCAGTACATGTAGGCCTCAGTCAACATATGAAAATTTTACGCCAGCGTTACTGCGTAGTTTTGACGTTGTTGACAAGAACGTCATGACGTCATTTTCATCATGTTTGTTTCAAGTGTTCACTCGTTAGAAACGTTTTGATCGAAATTAGAACAAACCTAATATTGTAAATACATGGAAACGTTGATATACAACGACATTGGTCATATCTAAAAGAGTAATTGAATGATTTCGCTGATGTGTGAATTTCAAAGCGGACAAGCACATGCTCAACTTTGGCGCAGCACAGTAAACCGGAAGCTGGACACCGTAATGGCGTCGGTATTTTCTGGCAACTTTTGAATTCAGGATTACAGCACCGCATTAACCGTAACTGAACAAATTTATCATGTTTATAGATACATTTTGAAACGATGTTTACAGGTAAGAAGTTTGCGTTTGTTGGGGTGTTTCTAACTGGCAGGTTAAGCAGTCAAAAAAATCGAGGCATTTTTGCTTGCACGCCTGGCCATTTCTTACGAAATGACCTATAGACTGCGTCAAGTATAATGGGTATTGAGGGTCTTTTGAGCATAGAACTTCAAGCGCCTGTGATCTCTCCAGTGAAGATTGGACTTTTGTGCACAGATAAAATTATTAACCAGTGTAAGCCCTTAGAATACATGTACAAAAACTTATGAAATTAGTGAACGGTTATGGCAAATTAAAGTTATTGTTATTTCTTTTTCAGACTCCAACATGTGTAATTATATTTCTATTTTTCCTCAGTATATCAATTTTACGACATTTTAATATATATTCATAATCACATTTCTAAACTGATACCATATTTATTCATACATGTAGACTAGTTGTTTTTGCATGCAAAACCCTTATTTTAATAATAAAAATAATGAAGTGACCAATTGCACTTTAGAATATATAATGTGACATCTGATTGGATAATGTCAAAAATGTGCAACAATATATCCTGTGATATACAGTTGGCATTCTGGCGTCATTATGAAACATAGCTTCTCATTGACTGATATCTGGTTTAATTGAAGGTGCTTTTTTGGGGTTCAAAGTATAACATTTTGAAAAGGTAGAAATATGAAAAAATGAATGCAGTACAGTGGGGATAACTTTATTGAAAATTGTCATTTGAAGATGTAAATTGTCAGTATTATGGTCACAAATTGAGTTTTAAGGCTCCCCTGATACATCATTGTAAAAAGAAATTTGCAGCATGAAGTTTACCATTTATTGTCCCTAGTAATATAAGCAGGATATTTTCAAATGCTGTTTCATAAATATGCTATTATTAGTTTTGTGTATGGGCTCTTTATAAAAGGTACTATGATTCAGTAACTTTTTTATGACGACATGTGATTTAGTATTTCTGAACCAGTTTGTCAAATATGAGTTTAGAGACAATAGTTTTGACACCCATATAAGAATTCCCTCAGGCACAATAATTGGAAATTATCATGCACCTGCTGCAAAATTCCACTGATAACAGGGGTATGATAACACAATGTGATATCATGTCACTGTAGAACTGTGCTTGCGTGAATGTTATCAGGTCATGTCTTTAGAAGCGGTATCAGAAGACGATAGGCTGTATACTGACGCTGGCCGTGGTATCAACGTTCGATTGGTTAACTGACGTCACCGACTTACGTCATGATAACGCATTCGCGACGTCATTAAGTTCGAACAAAACTCCATTGGCTTATCTGTTTGCCACTCTTTTTGCCGTGAAATCTTCTAATGATGCATGATAAATAGAAAACCATGTAAGTGTCTTTTGATATCAAGTTTATCAGGCTCGACCAGAAACACGTCGGACTGGCTCGGCAAGCCTCGCCATTCCTACGCTGTTTCTGGTCTCGCCTGATAAACTTGATATCAAAAGACACTAACATGGTATTCTCTATTTATATGTTATAGTCTATCAGTCTTGAAATGATGATAAATGCTGTCTCAATAAAATTCTGACCATTAGAATCATGCATTCTTCCTAACAGTCTGTGTCTTTCCTTTATTTTTTGTATACAAATCTCATTTGAGCCGCGACACGAGAAAACCAACAAAGTGGTTGTGCAGACAGCACAGACTCAGATCAGCCTAGGCATCCGCCAAGTCTGATCAGAGTCTTTGCTATGCGCTAAAAGGGTAGCGGAGGGTCCAAGCTAGCTCCATGCGGATAGCGAAGACTTTGATCAGACTGGGCGGATGCCCAGACTGGTCTGAGTTTGCGCTGGGCGCACAACCACTTTGTTGGTTTTGTCGTGTCACGGCTCATTTTATTTTAAAATAACTCAATCTTGCATCTGAAGCTTTAAATCTTATTAATTCTAATTCTTGTGGCATGCAAACACCTTCTTCTTGTCGAAAGTATTGTACTTTACCTCAGTACTGGTTCAAAAGAACCCCTATTTGATAATGCAAAATTTATGTACATGGTACGGGAGGCCTACCTCCTCATAACTAAAGCTTGATTTTGGTGTTTTGGTAAGATGTTGAAAAAGATATTGTTGTTGGTACGCATCTGTATTTATACACAGAAAAGTCTGTTTCTTTTAATATACTTCTGCCTAAATATTTGTATCGGTAATAATATTTACATGTATATCAGTTTATGATACATTTATATCTAAACTTTTCAAAATTACTGCAGTCTAGCTGCATGTATAACTAATGTTTACTCTTCACCTTAATTTTGCATGTAGAAACAGCTGTTACAGTATTAGGCTAATCTGTTGTTGTAAAATCATTTCTGCTGCTAGCATTTGATGATGCCAGTGCATGTTATTTTAGAGCTCCAGATAAGAGGGAGTATTTAGTGATAATTACGGATAATTGTTTTGCTAATTCTGCATAAAAACATATGTTGTGACCCCTCATCTGAACCGTCTCAATGAGACGGTTCAGATGAGGGGTCACAGATGAGACGGTTCAGATGAGGGGTCACAACATATGGTTTCAATGAGAAATGAAAAAAAAAATATACCTGAATTATCATCAAATACCCCCCTTATCTAGAGCTCTGTATTGTTAAATTGTGTAATAGTAAACCATTTAGTTGTAGACTACAATTGTATGTTCTACTGTATACTCTACATCATTTACTTGGTATTGTAAAATTTCATACCTAAACTCTGTATACAATGTATATTTGATGGCGTTAAAACAATGTGTTTGTACACCTTAAATGAAATCTTCTCATTTTAAAGCATCAAGCATAAAACAGCAAACGTTGATTTAGTATTTGTGACAATTTTCAAGGGTGACTACCCAGCAGGTACTACGTCGTAATGCAATGTGATGACGTCATAATGACGTCAATATGAAGTAATTTCGACGTCATGTACCCGCTGGGTACTGTATGCTGAGTTGGATATAATTATAGTCATTTATTCAAATTTAAAATACCTTATTACATGAAAGTGTAATATAACAGAGTACAGGATGTGACAGTATGTGTTGTCTTGAATAAAACATTATGGTTGTAATTTAACCAGAACATGCAAAGAGAAGAGTCTGATCAGTCTGCCATCATAATCACACAACCTGAGTAGAGTTTTCTCTGGTGTACACAGTCTAAAGTTTTATCTCTTTGCTTATAAAGACAGTTGTCATAATGTAATTTTGATCTATTTTCAGAGGAGTGCTGGAGATACCAACATACATTTCTTTGATGCAATGATGCGGCTGCGTGACACAGTAACACAGAATTGGAAGGAAATGAGAAGGGTGTTCCGTAGTGTCGATCCAACGGGGATGGGTCTTGTAGACTCGAATGAGTTCCGCAGAGTTTTGCGACAGTTTAGTGTTAATCTTACAGAGGACGAGTTCTTTCATTTGCTGTCATATTATGATAAAAATATGGATGGTCATATTGTTTATAATGACTTTATCAGGGCATATTTACAGCATTCATGAGTGTGATATAAAAATATATTAAAAGTGATATAATTTATATTGAAATGTGATACAACAATAGTTATGTTGAAAGAACCTTGGTTTGGCAATGACTGTTATTTTTATTACTTGGTTCACAGGATTAGTAAAAATAAAGCTTAAAATGAGACACTTGGGTAAACTTTAATCAAAGAAAAGTGGCACATCTAGTTATGAGATAGGCAGCCTGTAGAACCAAATAATAAAAGGGTGTTGGCCTTACTTGTGTGTGCCACAACCTTTAAGGTGAATGGGAAGACTTCCAGGGGAGGTTATTCATATCAAGATGAATTTATCTCCCATTTTAAAGGGGTCATATACATAGTAATGGTAAGAATTTGCTCCTCAGAGAGTTTTCAATTTTGAAGGGGAAGCAAACAGGAAGACTGAAAAGTTGTTTCCCTTTGTAAAAATGGCAGAAAATCATGGAGATATACCCATTTACCTTAAATCATTGTCATTATTTCTTCTGTAAGACTCCCTCCCTAATGGAAAGAAGGAGAAAAACAGTTGAAATATAGTGATAAAAATAGAGAAAATGAAATTGAAGTTAAAATGGTACAGATCTAGATTTTTATACCCCACCACACGTTAGTGGCGGGGTATTATGTTTTCACGTTGGCCGTCCGTGTGTCTGTCCCTCTGTATGTCTGTCCATCTGTCCGTCCGTAGTACGTACGTCCGTCTGTCCGCACTTCGTTTCCGTGCGATAACTTAAGTATTTATCAAAGGATTTCATTCAAATTTTGCATATGCATTTGGACCAAGAATGTCTCGCTTGGGATTGTTAATTGGCAAATTTTGATAATATCTGACAGTTATGGCACTTGTCAATGTCCAAAAAATGGTTTTTGGCCTCTAGTTCCTTTACTACATGGAATATCATGATGAAACTTCACAAACATGATCGAAGTAACAAAAGCTTTGTATGAGAACAGAAATTTTATCATCAGGGGTTATCTGCCCTGCCCTGGGGCTGTATACATGTATAAATCATGAAAAACTCGATATGAAATCAGAGTTTGGAGCAATTTTTCTGAAACTTACAGCAAAATGGTCAGTGATAAAGCCTCCAGTGATGTTCAAATTTACCCCATGGGAGTTACCTCCCCCTGCCTATATACATGCATAAAATGATGATAAAATCTATATAAATTCATGTGAAACAGATTAGTCAGAAACTTACAACTGATGATAGAAGTAATGAAAGCTTCTTGTGGTGATTAAAATTCAACCCCTAGTGGGTTATCTGCCCCTGGCCTGTGGCCACATACAGTATTCCTCAAAATTATTGAGAATTGCATTTTGGCATACAGTCGCTAGCCGCACATGTTCAACAATATTCTAAACGCGTAAAATACAATAAAAGAACCTCTTTTTCAAGTTTGATGTACAGAAATGGCAATATAACGCATTTTCTGTCGTCAGTGGTAGGTAAGGATGGGCTAGGGTACACCCCTGTAAAAATATGTCCCTTGATTTCGACTATGTTTTGCTATACTATCTTTGCTAGAAATAGACTATCTCGGGTGAAAAAGTTTGTTTTCTCCATTGTTAAACATCATCTACATTATTAATGTTGCCTTTAATATTTTGCATGATTAAAAGTTACTAATTTCAGTTTCTGAGTCAGGGACTGACTGATATATTAAAGGATGAATATTGAAGGCTTCAGAAACAGCAAAAAATCTGATCTGTTAGTGATCTGAACGGAATATTTTTGGCAAGGTATTGATAATCATGTCAAAACTCATATCCCTTAAAGCACGTTAACTAAGCCTTACAGAAATATAGTTTTGTGCCGTTTCCGTTGAGATGTATAGAATAAGTATGAATCAGGGCAACACACCCTCTGTCAAAATTGCAATTTTCCCCAATTTTGGCAGTTTTTTTAAATGAAGTCACGTGTTTGAATGCCAGCAGCATCTACAGCTGACAAGCTCACACAAAATTCTGTTTTCAGTTCGCCAACACCTTATCTCTAAATGAGAAAACCATTAAAAAATAACTGATTTGTCATTATCTTTTCCACAAATATCGATTCTATTTGGTAGGGGTACATAATTTCTTGTCGGGCAAAAAATCTCTGGGAGGCACAATTCAAGGGAGGATAACATTTGTAACTCAAACAAATGAGTAATACTGGTATGCTAAAAAGTTTACAGAGGGATGTTGTTAACTAAGTAAACAAAGATATTAAGTATATACATGATCTGTCAACTACCAGTGCTTAATTTTCACTTTGCAAAAAATTCTCAATAATTTGGAGGAATACTATACATGTTTAACATCACTAAAACTGTATTTGGTTAGAATGGTAAGTGATTCATTGGAAGCTTATAGTAAGTGATCAGAGTAATGAAGTGTCCTGTCATGACTTAGACTTTTTTCCATGTACCTTGGGGTCTAGCTGCCCCTGCCCTGGCCTAATACAGAGAAAAAATTAGTTTGGAAAAATTGGCGAGTGAAAACGATTTGCAGTGGCGAGGTGTCACAAAGTCGTTTGCGATGCTTTTATTGGGGTTGTTTGGAGAGAAAACAAGATTAAGTATGTATTTCATATGTGAATGTAATATGTCCTTTCATAGTACTGCCTCTACTTTCATACTCATTAAGTTCTGTGTATTTTCAACTTCTCTGGTCCACTATACAGTAGAACTTCATTGGCTCGAACAGGCTTGGGATGGTGAAAATTAGTTTCAGCCAAGTGTTTTTCTAGCCATCCATGGTTAGAGTGTCTTCTAGGGACCAATGAAAGAGTTCTAGTCAGGCAGGATTAACGAGCCATCAGGGTATGAGCCATTGAAGTTCTACTGTATAGTGGACCAGAGAAGTTGGGGTATGTCATAGTGCAAAGTACATTCTGATTCCTTGTATTTGATGGGAATTGAGACAGTACTGTCAATCCAGACATATTTGCAGAAGGTGTATTTTTGCAAAATAAAACTTTGCTAATATTTTTGGATTTAAGGCAGTTAGCCAGTTTGTATTTAAATAGTATTACAGTATTATAACTTACAAAAACTCAGCTTCGAATTATTAGCTGAAAAAAGTGCAAGACAATTTAAGCCACTATGTTAGGTATCGATATCAGTTTCCTTAAAATGGTTTATATCCAAGTTTGAAAGTTGAATTGTGATAAAATCTCATACTGTAACATTGTTGCTTGAAAAGTGAATCACTTTTCCACTTCACCATTTAACTGACTCAATGGAATTATAACTGTCGGACAATGGAGACTAAGATAGTATTATTACTACTTTTTTCTATTTACATCTGTAAAGCTTTGCAAACTAAAACAAGTGTAAAACTTTTATGGCCATTATAGGCAAAGAACCAGTAAGAAAAATGTGAATGCAAAACTGCTTGAATATGACTTTTATTTTCAGTATGTAAAAATATTCACATGCAAACAATTTCTAGTTTATAGTATTATGCAAATACTAGTAATATTGGGTAAATGTAATCAGAAACAAGCAGTTCTGTGATATTTTTGTGAATTCCGTCCATACTGTTCATTTATTTTATTTATCATATCTGAAACCCATTTTAGACTGGAAACCCCTTTTGGGGACATAATACGAACAGTGAAGACCCAGTTCAGCTGCTGCAGAATGGGGCAGCTGATCAGGGTCTACATTGTGTGCCTACGGGAATTTTTGTGTAAAATGCAACTAAAATAAATATTCTCACCACAAAGCCCTAAATCTAGAAGTTAGACTCATTCAAATGATAAGGCTGGACATATATATCAGTCTAAAAAGGGTGAGATATATTTTCTAATAATATTTGCCAGTAAATAAAAATTTGAACTGCCATCATTGGTTTCAGTTCAGTGAGCCATGTCATAACACACAATGTGGGATCAGATTTGGGAAAGAAATTGTTGTCATCTATGGTGCCCTAACAACCTTGCAAGGTTATGGGATAGACTAGACTTGACTAGACTAGTCATGGGAAAAGGGTACTAAGTCAGTATGCAAAGAGAGAAATTTTTCATTTAGCTTCTTCATTTGGCACAAGAAAACAATACATGGTGTGAACATACAGAAAAGGCCTTGGCAAGACTGCCCAGATATATGCAGTTGACATGTGCACTAAGAATCTTTTGTTGTTGTTTCAAGTCTAGTAACAATGGTCTCGAAGCGGCTCAACAGAACAATCATGTAAGAACCCTTTTCATGTAAAGCTGCTCAAAGAAGAATACTTTTTATCTCTGTATTGTGTTAGCACACAGATGCACCTGAATAAACAGTGCAGATATTGATCAGGCTGCTCCTAGAGGAGCAGTCTGTTCATGCTTTGCACTGATTGGCTTTATTTAAAGCCAATAGTTTCATATTATGTCCGCTTGATTGCCAATAAAACACCATGCAAAGCCTTTTGTAGCAGAGTTTTAGTTTTGTTGTCTTGTATTTGTTTTACTGTATTTTTTCGGCTCTAGGATGTTTTATGTTCCCCGTCAAAACAACCCAAAAAATCTAGATCTGCCTTACAAGACAGATCTAGATTTTTTTGGATTTTTTTTACCGGAAAAATTCTTAGAGCAGCATTTGTATGACTGATTTACTTACTTGGGGACATTTTGGAGTGGAAAAAAAAATTCCCGCCCTATAGCCAAATGAATATGGTATGAATTTCATTGTTTCTCATTGTTTGCATTAAAACTGGTATTGAACGTTTGTTATGTGAAAGTCCTTGAAGTGAAGTTTGTTTTACATTTGTTAGACATTTATAAACACTGTGTGTGCATTTTATTGTAATAAAATCATGAACATAAATAATCCTAGTGCTTGTTTTTATATAGGTGTGTGTTATATCTAAAGTTAAATTAAGATTGTCTGAATCTCATTTTCTCAAATTTTTTTCACGCTTCTTGTTCAAGTGTCTATCAGTATGTCATACGTTTGTCAATGAGCATTTTTTTCAATTCAATGAGTACAGTCAACTCCAGATAACTCAAACACTGATATCTCAAAGTATCTTGTTATTTCAAAGAATGTATATCTCAAAGTATCTTGTTCTATCAAAGAATGTATTTCCTATTTTCATTTACATTTCAACTACTGTTATCTCAAACTACTGATATCTCAAAGTAAATTTTCTGGTACCAGAAAATTTACTTTGAGATATCAGTAGTTTGGGCTAAAGTTTGACTTTGAGATATCGAGAGTTGACTGTATTTGTTAACCTATTTCTTCAAACTTGGCATGTGTATTAGTCTTGAGAATGTCTCCCTTGAGAATATGGAGGTGCCAATTATTGAATATTTCTGACAGTTATGCTACTTAAGCTTGTTAATGTCCAGAAAGGGGTTAGGGGCAGGAAGTGTCTTTGTCTAGAATATTTTGGTGAAGTTTCACAAAAATGATAAAAGTTACAGATTTAAATTTTTCTGTTGCATTCAGAATTTTGGCCCTTGGGGTTATCTGCCGATGACATCGGCTTTATACATGCATAAACTGTAAAAACTAGATATGAAATTTGGAGTTGTAAGAGATTTTTTTGTGTTTTTTTCTGAAATGTACAACAAAATATCAATGAAAATAAGCGTTCTGGTTTGGTTAGCATAGTGTCCCATGGGATTTATCTGCCCCTGCCTTTGGGCTAAATACATGTAAAACTTTGAAATGAATCTAAACAGCATCAAAGTTGAGATTTGCCTGAAACTGACAATAAATGATGGAAGTGTCAAAAGCATCTCTTCCATGGTTTTCATTGTCACACCTGGTAGGCTGCAATCGAAAAGGCTCTTAACAATCGATTAACATGGATCAAAAACCGTTAAAAACAGTGTTTTTGATTGCAAATTGTCTCCAATTTGCAATCAAAAATGCTGTTTCTAATGGTTTTTGATCCGCGTTTGTCAACTGCATGAGTGTTTTGGATTGCCACTTACCGGGTGTGATTATCATCCTTATGAAACTAATTTATAAAGTACCTATAAAACAGTATTATAGCTGCATATGTTATTTGTGTTGCTTGTATAAATTGTGCTTTCTGTATACAAAATCGGGTGTTTACCCAAAGGTACCATATATCTTTGGAGGTTTTTCCCTTCAAAATAATCCCAAAAATCTAGATCTGTCTGCTAATCCAGATCTAGATCTTTGGGACTGATTTAGAAGTGAAAACCTGTTTTATATCTGAAGAAACATGGTATAGTAAATTGCTAGGTGAGTGAACTCAGGCTTAACGTCCCACCAACAACAAGGTCATATGGAGATGGGACCTCGGTTTAAAGTCTCATTCGAAAGACCGAAGAAGCAGGGGATCGATCTTGCGACCCCTTGATTGGTAGTCAGAAGTGTTGTCCACTACACTACAGCTGCACTAAAATTGCTAGGATGTGCCAATATATGAGTAATTATGGTATTTGAAGTTTCCCATCATCATGCATGGTGGACACACTATTCCATTCCCAGCTAGAAAATTAAAATTTCAGGATTCTCCCAATAGTTAGCCAAACTATTGCCATGCTTTTTAACTCAGATAATGAAAAGCATGTTTGTTCACAATATTCGATTTGAGGTACAGTGCTGGTAGAGTTCCCACAAAGCTACTGAAGGTGGCAGATCAAATGTTATCACAAAGCTATTGAAAGTGGCCGAACCAAAATTTCGATTTGGTCACTTTCAGGAGTTTTGTGATAACTCCAACAGTTAAAAGTTTATTTGCTACAAAGCTGTCATTCAGTACTAATATGCCTCACATGCTTATAAGCCAAATAGCATTGTTTAATTTTGTCAGTCCATTTTCAGAAGTTTGAATTTCTAATTTCCAAGTGGGAATCGAACTGTGCAGTCCCCAGGGCCCAGTTGTTCAAAACTAATGACACTGTCAGTTGTTTAAAACTAATGACGTTGTTAGTTAACACTTCTTAAACGTTAATATCTCTTATACACTAATAAATTTTGTTAACAAATGTGACTTTTGGTTAAAATTTCAAATTTTAATATCTCTGACATGCTAATATTTTTTGGTGAAAAAATGTGAGAAGCTTTTGCACTGCAAAAGCTTCACACATTTTATCAACAAAAAATATTAGTGTGTTTGGTAATAAAGTCATAAAACACTTAATTAGTTGACCTCTTAATGAGTTTTTTAGGCTATCGATGCTTTGAACATCCTGGTCCTGGAATGATTATTGCTTATATAGCTCTTCTGTGATAGTAGCTGTTGTTATACACCTTTTATACAGTGTTTGTTAAGTCTATATTTATGCATGTAAATAGATCTTTAGGAATACTGCTGATGAATAAATTTTGAATAAAATTCTTGCCTTCTTATCACTTCTGTTTCCTCATAGAACAATACAGAACTAAGTTGTGAAGCATACTCACCAAATGTTACTGAGTTTGACAGTGTCTTGCATACGTTTGCTCAGATTCTGGAAGCCAGTTTTACTAAAGCTTTCAAATCAAGCCTTTTCCCCTCCCAATCCTCCACCCTCTGTACAATTATTTTCCACACAGCTGTATAATCTTATGTTGCATAAAAAACATGAAAGTAAAATGATAGGCAATGATCAGAAACTAAAATAATTTGTTTGTTTCTTGCCATGTCTTGCTGTGTTTGATATTGTAGGGGGAGGGCTGTAACTAATGTTGTGAGAACTTGTAGCCCAACCCCATTGTATAGGCAATAAAATATGTTTAATCTGATCTAACTAATACAATCAGATCTCACATCCCAAATTCTAACGCACTTATGTATATAACGCGATGTCTGATTGGATAACATCAAAAATTTGCGACAGTATATTCTACGATATACTGTCGCAAACCCGGCGTCATTTTAAAACGTCGCTTCTCATTGGCTGACGTTTGGTTTTATGCAGCTGAAAGCGCTTGCTATGGGTGCAAATAAAGTACACTTTGAAAGGTGAAAAATGTGAAAAAGTGCATTAGAATAGGGATAACTATATTAAAATTATCATTTGGGGAGGTAAATCGTCGGTTTTATGATCGCAAATTCCGTTTTATGGCTCCGCTGGCGCGCCATAAAACGAAATTTCCGACCATAAAACTGACGATTTACCTCCCCAAATGACAATTTTAAATACAGTTATCCCCTAAATGAGAAGAAGTAAACATAAACTGACAACAATTCAAGCCTTAGTATGGAATATTGTCACATTACTGCCCATTCTTATCGCTCATTCATGTCTTTAATATGTGGAATTTTTCATGTTAATGCAAATTCTTAACACTTATTAATGTAGGCCATGAGCCAAATATGGTTTACCTCCCCCCCCCCAGGGGGAATTTTGTAGACCATACTTTTCTTAAAGCCCAGCATCTAAGAAGTATTTTGCAGCATGTTAGCCCTCTGGCGAGTGGGGCGTTAAGCTGTAACAGCCTGTTACAAACGTTACCCATTAAAAAAATAAACATAAAATAAAAATGATCAAAAATTAAAAAAAAATAGAAGTCACTTTCTTATGTTTAAAGTTATAGTAGAGTCGAATAGAACAATGCAGTAGCTAAAAGTTATGATGTTTGACAGGTCACATTAGCGTACATGGTGTCATATACGTGACATTTTTCTTTACACTCCATTAAAATTCCTATTTCCATCCAAAATACTTTCTTTTTGTAAGTTACTCCTTTATTTTTAGACCATATGTTTGTTACTGTATTAAAGACAATTTATTGATCTTTTCAGATCTGCAAAAAATATTATCCTATCTTGTATACTTTGGGAGAAATAGGATGTTTAACACAGTACCCCCTTATAAATGTTCCATATTACAATTATCATTTTCTGTATAATTCAAGAGCTTGAACTACACTGTATGAATTAAAAAACAACAGTAAAAGGTAATATTGAATATGCCAGCCTATATAAACAGCAAGGAACAGTTCCACAATATTTTGAACGCATTTTAATCGGCCATAATGATCGATTATATACGTTACCGAGGGCTATTTTTGTTAAACTCATATAATTTGAGGATAGAATCATTTTATTTTCGTTGGTACTAGTTTCTTCATAAAAGAATCTTTCAATATAAAAGAAAAAATGCATTCTGGTTTATTTTCTATGATAAGTCATTACTAGTAGTAACGTAAATAACATTTACATTTAAAATATTTCATTATAATACCTTTAATCAGGTCTCTCCAACTGTCACATAAAAAGCAATAACATATATAAGTCTGGGTGTTCTTATGATATATTGTGTACTTGGACCTAGCAACAGTCCTCTCAGTTATTACTTTTAGGGATTCATGAGGTGTGTTTTATACGTGATTAAACACAGTATACTACAAATTGTAATGTTACGGGCATTGACATATTCTGCACATGTAAAACAGGGGGTTTTTTTTGCTGGCAACTTTGTTATTATATCAAAAATAAAAGTATTTCATAATGGCATTGCCCAGTTTGTTTTTTTTACAATTTGTACATTTGAGTTCTAAAGACAGTAACATACGTGAAATTTTGTTATATACAACTTAAAAAAAATTAACAAAATACCACATCAGAAAAGATAAGAAAGATAAAGCCGCAGCTAAGCCAGCATAGATTTTGCTTTTAGGGCTCGAATAAAATGATATACAATCAGTTTGATAACATTCAAAGCTAAGCGCTTTTGACGTGTTTAGTATAAAATTATAAAATAATCAATAATTAACAATGCAAATGGAGTACCACCTTGTTTATTGATAGGATTTGGTATAGTTTTTACGTGCACATTGAAAAAAAACTATAAAGCAGAACAGTAAACCTGAAGTTTGAAGACTTAAGCCAAATACAGTTCTGCATCAAAGCTAATGTAGATATTTGCTGGCAGCGTATACATGTACTTACTTTTGTAAGACTATTGTATAATTTACGTTACCAAGAGAAACAACATTGCTGAGTTACAGTTAAGAAACAAACTTTTAAAAATAATTAATGGTAGTGTCAATACACTGCTTTATTTTGTTCATTTATGTAACTATCAATAATGTGTCAACCAGGAGTTTGGAAGAATAGTATCAGAAACATTTAATACAGAAAAGAGACACTGGCAGTTTACTAGCATACTGTAGCAACCTATAAATGCTATATATGTTTAAGATGATCTATATTTCTATGCTTTTGTTTCTTTCTCTTTAAAGTCTAACTACTTTCGATCATCTCTTAAAGAATCTTACTACATTCAACCATCTATTAAAGCATCTATTCACCAAAGAACATAAAGATTCGTTTAGTTGGACAAAAATGTTTTTTTTCCAGGGACAGTCGCAGTTCCAGTAGCTCTGTACATATAATGAAATGGCAAATGAAAATGACAGAATATATTAATGTTGGTCCTCGCTGTTCAGATATCTATGAGAAAATCTTAGTTGTTCTCCTTCAGAATGTATTTGCCTACACTGTAGTTATGCTTTGCAGCATAATATTAAGAAAAAAGGAAAAGAAAGACCGAACAAGTAACGTATACAACGTATTCATTGCGAGTTTATGGATTCTTCATTTCCGATACCCTAAACTAGCAATACAGTATTTCTAAAGAGCAAATAATCAAACAATAGAAATAGTGCATACCTATACATGCCAAGGAAGGGTTAACCTAAATAACTTACTGCATTTTATCTCTGTGACCTTGTTTTACCATATTGTTTACTTTATGGCAATAAATATGGTTGAAACCTGCTTATTGATGGTATCTTACTGCTTATCTTATCATCTTTGTCCAAATATGTTAAATACTGTTAGGGAATACAGCATTTTGGCAATATCCAAACAACAATTTTAGTTGCTTACATATTGAAAAATTGTCTGACTGAAATTTGTATTTCGTAACACCTTTAGTCCTTGATAGTAACAACAAGTGGGAATAAAACCATGGGGTTTGCAAAATTACCTGACCAGTTAAATAGTTGTAACAACATAATGAAAAATAGAACTCCTGAACAAGCTGATGACAGAATGATGTATGCGTTATAAAGTATGTCATTTTCTATCAGCCTTAAATTTTCACATTGTTAATAGTTTGTAATGTATTTGATGACCGGGAGCTGCATAAACAGATCACGTAGATCACAAATTAACATGTAAGTTATGATCACGGGAGCCACACATATTTGCTAACCTATGTAAAGCAGTTACTGTGCATAGAGGCTTGTGGCTGAAGATTTGACTGACAGCATAGCAAAAAAGGTGTTTATCCCTGTTGGGAGAGTTGGTACTGCTTTTGATTGCCTCGGCTGGCAGTCATAGTTGCATATTTGTATAGGGTAATTGAATGGCTCAGCCAACAGCACAGGTAGCCAAATTGGTTTTATCCCCATCATGACGAGAACCTAAATATTAATCAGTTGCAGCATATATCAACTCTTACTTATTTCATTATATGCATAAAAAAAAAAACAAAAAAAAAAACATTTTTATGAAGTCACTTTTAAGCGAAACTGAATTGAAGGCAAGGTCGAACTGCTTCAGCTATAACAGTCTATGTGCGTCTTGCTGAGTTATGTGTATTTCAAACAGCCAAATTGCCATCTGACTACCAGTGGTAAGCTAATACTACAGCATTGAATAATTCATACTGCCCATGAACAAAATTTTTGATAACAGATGACTCACAAATCTTATTCCCCGACATATTACAATTATGTAATGCAACGTTACTGTTAGATTGCTTTTTAGATACACACTATCCGATGTTTTTTTTATAGTCTGAGGACACATAACATGGGCGTTTCTTCATATTTACATATACAACAGTGTCTACTTAAGACAAAATACAGATAATAAAAAATGAAATGCAACTGATGTTGGCTTTCTTAGCTTTTCTCGTCATTTTGTAGGTTAAATTCTTCAAAAATAAGATAGTTTCTGTCCACATTTAATATATCCACTGCTCACTGCTGCCTAACTTATCTAAGCTGGGCATGAATCAAAGAAGATTGATGGAGCACGTATAAACTTCAGTCCACCAATTCAGCGACTTCAGTCCACCAATTCAGCGATTTAGTCTGGTTGTTTTTTTTCCCGAATTTTTGTTGTGGTTATATACGTTACATATTAATCGTGACCGCTGATGAGTTTTGTGAGACTTTAGTTTGTTTGTTTTTTATACTAGACTATTGAAACAGTCATATATATGACAATTACTTTTCTCTTCACTTCAGTTCTTACAATTTGCTCCTTATATTACATGTATTTAGACACTGAAGGGGAAAAACGTTAAATACAATGTAAACTACGTTATACGGGTTAGTCAACTTATCCTTGACAATGTCTATTACCTTGAAACAGCGATTTATGTACTAGCAGACAAAACCCAACATTATTTAGGGCCAATACTAACATGTGTATACCAATGTGTATTTTCTATTATAACGTGAATATGTAAATTTGAGTAGTGTAATTAACGTTGACGTTACACGTTAATGCCCCAACGTACAGAGGGCTAACATGTGTCATTTTGTTTCGTATATAATGTAGTTTCAGAAAATTATAGTGTCCAAAATTCCCCCTGGGGGGGTGGAGGGGGGTCTATGGTCAGCTCAAGGTCTAATGGGTTTATGTGGAACATTGTCACTTTATTGCACATTGTTATAACTTATTGATGATTTAATGTGGAAAGTTTTATGTTACTGTGCCTTCTTATCGCTTTTTCACATTTTAGTTTGGAACATTGCACATTCATGTCACTCATTCATGTCTAAATTTGAATATTTTCATGTTACTGCACTTTCCTTTTCTCCCTTCAAAAGGTAAATGTAGAAAATTGTCATGTTAGTGCCCAGTCTTATCATTCATTCAAATCTTAATATAGAATATTGTCGTTTATGCCTATTCATATCACTCGTTCAAGCCTTAATGTGGAACATTGTAACTGTACATTCTAATGATTCTTTTAAATATTATGTGAATATTGTCAAATATTTACCCTTTCTTTTCACTTATTCAAGCCTTAGGAGAATATTCATATCTATGGGTCATGTACGTCTTAGTGTGAAATGTTGTCACATAACAGCAGATTTTCATCACACATTGATCTCAATGTTGTATTTTGACATGTTTCAGCACATTCTTATCACTCATTTATGTCTTAATGTGGAGTGTTACTGCATATTCTTATCACTTATTGATGTCTTAATGTGGCATATTGTCACTTTATTGCTCATTCTTATCATAATTGATATCTTATTGAGGAATATTCTCATGTTATTGCACTCTTATCCCTCCTTTAAGATTTAAGGTGAATTTTTGTCATGTTGCTGCCTATTTTTAACACTCATTCAAGTAATAACATGGAAAATTGTCACATAACTGCACATTCTTATCTCTCATTCCAGAGTTAAATTAGAATATTGTCATGTTACTGTCAATTCTTATCACTCATGACCTTATGTTGAAATTGTCATGTTAATGCACATTCGTATCACTCATTCAAGTCTTAATGTGGAATATTGTCGTACAACTGCACATATGTTCATATAGATTATTTAAGTCTTGATGTGCAATATTGCCATTTAACTGCATATTCTTATGATTCGTTGAAGTCTTATGTGGAATATTGTCATATAGCTGCACATTCTTATCACTTATTCAAGTCTTTAAGACGAATGTTGCCGTGTAACTGCACTTTTACATCTATCATTCATGTCTGACTGTGAAATATTGTCACATTACTGCAGATGTTTATCCCATAATTGTCTTAATGTTAAATTTTGTCATGTTACTGCACATTCTTATCACTCATTCTTGCTTGATGAAAAAGACTTTCATGTAACTGCACATTCTTATCCATTATTTATATCTTAATGAGGAATATTGCCATGTGATTGCACATTCTTATCACTTTTTGATGTCTTTATGTGGAATATAGTCACATAACTGCACATTCTTATCACTCATTCAAGTCAAGTCTTAATGTATTTAGTTTTGTCATGTTATTGCACAGTCAGATCACTCATTCATTGCTGAATGTGGAATAAATTCCATGTTCCTGCACATTCTTATCACTTACGCATGTCTAAAAGAAAAATATTGTCACTTTATTGCACATTCTTGTCATTTATTGATGACTTGATGTGAAATATTTTTATGTATCTTCACATTCTGATCACGCATTCAAGTCTTAATGTGGAATATTTTCCTGTTACTGCCCATTTATATCACTCATTCAAATTAAACTATTAAAAAGTCATAATGTTGAATATTTTCATCTAGCTTCACATTCTTGTCACTATATTCATATCTTGATTGGAATAGTTTTATGTTATTGTATATCCTTATCATTCATTCAAGTTTTAATGTTGAATATTGTCATGTTACTGCCCATTCGTTTCACTTATTCAAGTCTTAATATGGAATATTGTCACATTATTGCATTTTTTGTTAATACCCATTCAGATCTAAATTTGAAATTTTGTCACTGTTTTGCACATTCTTACCACTTATTCATGTCTTAATGTGGAGTATTGTCATGTTGTAGCCCATTCTTATCACTCGTCATTCAAGTGTTAATGTGGAATATTGTCATATCACTTTACATCTTATCACTCATTCATGTCTCAATTTGGAATATTTTCCTATCACTGCACATTTGTATCCCTCAGTTTTGTCAGTGTCACTGCACAATTTTATAACTCATCTGTTGATATGTGAATATGGAAGCCTTTTATGTCTGCAGACTGAAGTCTTGACTTGGAATAGTTTTAAGTTACTGCACATTCGAGTCACTCATTAAAGTCTTAATGTAAAATATTTATAAGTCACTGCACATCATGAAGTCTCATCCATGTCGTGATGTTGAATTTTTTCATGTCACTGATCATGCTTTATTCTCACTCTTTTCTTGATATGATATGTCACCGCATATTCTTCAGACTCAATTAAGTCTTCTTTTGTCTATTGCTGTTCATGCCACCGCAAATTTTTTTCACTTTCAAGTCTTCTGTTTTTCCTTTATTTTTTTTTAGAAAAAAGTAAGTCTTCTAGTTCAAGTCTTCATTAAGGTATATTGGTACATCTCAATGTATTCTTACATGCTTTCAAAGGGCGACAATTTTGTGATCGCCTTGTTTGTCTACTTGGACAACATAGGTAATCCAAAATGGGGTCTTCTATAAAAGGGAAACTTGAAATGATCCTCTGAATTTGCTCCTAGAAGCAAACTCTTTTCTTTAAGAGTTAAACTCCTATTGAAAAGGGAAATGAAAGTGACAGACTTGCTTCCCCTGAAAGCATATCAATTCACATTCCCACTGCCCAGTTCTTAAATTCTATTCAGGCACTGTTGTTTTCTGTTTGATATTATTTTTTGCACGGCAAAATACCTATCAAGTCTTTATTTAGAATACTTCTTTATCATTTATCTCATGATATATCTGTGATGGTCTTTCCGTGTTACCGGACTGCCTTATCAGTTTATCTTGTTCTGTCTCAATTTAAGAATTGAAATTTGATTTTTCAGCGTTCATCGTGTGATGAAGCCAGTGGGCGGAGCTAAAAGTCCATGAAGCGCGAAGCGCTTCTTGTAGAATTTTAGCGACGACCACTGGCTTCTTCACACGATGAACGCTGAAAAATCAATTTTTTATTCTTATATTTACACTTCATTGTGAACCTCTCTGCCGTTTTCGTGGTAATTTGGTGTAGAATGGGCAAACTATGGGTCGAAATAAAGTTAGTATCGATGTTTTCGGCCATAACGTTAAACAGCCGTCGCTATGACGTGGCGTTAGTCGAACGTTACAAGAACCAATCAAGACGTTTGTTTACATAAGACGTCGCTTGACGACAGCGTCACATGATCAATTGTCCTTCATCGGTGTATGAAGCCAGTTGCTCTAATGGGTTCACCTATGGGAAGTCAGTGGCAAGTGTAAATATATTGGTTTGAACGCTACTTTGTTTGGGCATTTCCATTTCATATACATTTATGTCATGGTATATTTGTGATGGCCTTTCCTTTCCTGCTGACGCGACTGTTTTCGGTCCATAATGCACTTGATTTGCGGTTGCTGTTGTAATGCATACTTCACCGTCTTTAATTTCATGATATATTTTTGACGGTCTGTCAGCTGATTGCATTGCTGTGTCCTTCACCTTTACCCCACTTTGCCCTTGTAATCGGCTTGTGATTGGAATATCGACATTATACATGGCATTGTACGTCACAACTAAGTCACTATTTTCGTCAGTATGATGAGCATTGGGGACAGTGTCAGGAATCTCCTGGTTGTACATTGCGTTATATGTGACAACTGCGTCGTCTCCGTTTGTTGCCATGGTAACTGTGACATCATCAAGTTTTGAGTATCTGGGGTGCATGGCAGATTCTTCAGTTATTTCTACACTATCTTCTTTCTTTACTCTATTTCTGAAGTGACGTCTGAAAATAAAACATGTAGCGATGGAATGTTTTACATGAGACAAAAAGCAAGGAAAAACGCACTAACATGGTTTCAAGTTTCAATTTAAGCCGACGTATCGCACAAAGAAAGCGGCCGTGAAACATTCAAAGACTCAGATCCGTCTGCTCGAATCCGCAGTATGTTCTTCTCAGACAGCAAATTCTTTCTTTCAAGAGTGGCTGCGAATGGAGAGGAGATTTTCTTCCCAAGGAATGAAATTTCGTTCCCTGTAAAAAGAGAGCCTCGGTAGATATGTGGATTAAGCACAGACCTACTAAGCTAGTCATCTGTATTCAAATCCCGCTGGAGGTGGAATTCACTTTCGCTGTAAACAGGGTTCCATTATAAGAAACCTTCCACTATCACTGATATGACTGAAATGCTGTTAAAAGGGCTATAAACGCCAGTCCGTCCGTCCATCCATCCATCCATCCATCCATTAAAAAACAAGAGGACCATTGGTCCTGTAGCTCACCTGGGTCCATTCAGCCTCAGTACTCTAGGGTAAGTTACTCTAAGGCCATTGGTCAATTGGTTCTGGTGAATTTTTTTTTAGATGTTTATATGGGCATGGAGAACATGTTGGTCATGTGACCTGGACGTTTGAAAACCCCCTGGAGGTTCTATATGAAATTTGGTTTCAAAATTGGCCCAGGGGCTTTTGAGGAGATGGTTTGATATTGTCAAAATGACAGAGTTCTGGGTCAAAATTCAAAGAATGACCTTGACCTCTTGTACTAATGAATCTTCATATACTCATAAAGATGACTGTAGATACCAATTTTTAGGCATAAATCTTCAAAACTTTCCATGAAATCTTATGTTCTAGCATTTTCCCACATTTGACCTTGCAGTAAAATAGTCAAGGTCAACCCTAGGTCATTATTTTGAACAATCTTGATAGCACTGGAGTTCCCAATGCTACATACCTAGCTATATAAGGCCATCGGTCAATTGGTTGTGGAGAAGAAGATTTTTAAAAGCTTTTATCATTTATGGTCCTGGCGGCCATGTTGGTCATGTGACCTGGACTGTTTGAACAAATTTTCATTTCCTCGATCCCTGGAGGCTCTATATGAAATTTGGTTACAATTGGTCCAGTTTTTAGGGGATTGTTTGATATTGTCAAAATATGAGAGTTCTGGGTCAAAGGTCAAAGAATGACCTTGACCTCATGTACTCACAAATCTTCATGTACTCATTAAGATAACTGTATATACCAATTCTTAGGCATATCTCTTCAAAACTTTCCATGAAATCTTATGTTCTAGCATTTTCCCATATTTGACCTTGCCGTAAAAAAGACCAAGGACAACCCATGGTCATAATTTGAACAATCTTGATAGTACTTGAGTACCCAAAGCTACATACCAAGTTTCAAGGCCATCGGTCAATTGGTTCTTGAGAAGAAGATTTTTAAAGGTTTTTACTGTATATGGGCGTGGCGGCCATGTTGGTCATGTGACCTGGACCATATGAATAAGTTTTTGTTGCCTCAACTCCTGGAGGCTCTATATGAAATTTGGTTTCAACTGGACCAGGGGCTTTTGAGGAGATTGTTTGGAATTGTCAAAATATGAGAGTTCTAGGTCAAAGGTCAAAGAATGACCTTGACCTCTTATACTCATAAATCTTCATGTACTCATTAAGATGACTGTAGATACCAATTTTTAGCCCAAAATCTTCAGCAGTGACCAAGATATCTTATGTTCTAGCATTTTGCCATATAAAAGCACAAGGAAGCAAATTTGACCTTACCGACAAAAAAGTCAAGGTCAACCCAAGGTCATAATTTGAACAATCTTGGTAGTACTCACGTACACAATGCTACAGACCAAGTTTCAAGGCCATCGGCCCATTGGTTCTGGAGAAGAAGATTTTTTTATGTTTTTACCATATATGGGCATGGCGGCCATGTTGGTCATGTGACCAGGACCGTTTGAACTACTATTTGTTCCTAAGGTCCCAGGAGGCTGTGTATGAAATTTGGTTACAATCGGCCCAGCGGTTTCAGAGGAGAAGTCGTTTGAAATTGTGGACGGACGGACGGACGGACGACGGACGGACGGACGACGGACGACGACGGAGCCTGACCATACTATAAGCTCCCCCGGAGCCTCTGGCTCAGGTGAGCTAAAAAACCACAGTGCTATATCGTACCTGGTATAAAATAGTCCACCGATAATGACAGCAACTACTACAGCACTTACGCTGCCGCCGATAATAACACCTGGAAAGATAAACTCATATCATACAACTTTAAAGGCATTTACAGGTGCATTTGAAAGTTTGCAGACAGACCTGTATTTGTATGTAAAGTTATATTTACACGGATTTACAGGTGCACCAACAATTTACAGACACGCGGTCTGTATTTATATGTACAATTCTAACATGACGTTAACGTTTTCCCCGTTGAGCATATTGAGAGCGGCGGTGATAAAACACGTTGCTAACTATATGCTATGCGGCGTGCAAGGTCTACGCCATTAGATATGACATCAGATATAAACATTTACTTAGAACTGTCGACGACAGACTCAAAATAGTCCAATAGAAAAAAATCGTCATATTCTTGCATTTTCTTTATGTATAATAACAGAATGGAAGAAATGTTTCCTTGCCGGACAGACGCGAACATAAATTCACTCCGGATTCGCCATCATGAAATTATATTTTATAATCGGACCTTCAATATTATGTGTTAATTACGAAATTATTTTTCCGTAACAATGAATGACTGCTGATTAACACACGATGTTGGAAGGCAGATCACAAAATATAAATTCACGACGGCGAAGCCGGAGTGTAGTTATATTCACCCCTGATTAACTATGTATATACAAGGGCTGTTGCCAAACGAAAATTAGTTCTAGTTCCCAAACGATCTAGTCATTATGGCTAAACAAATTCATAGTTGGCTAAACAAATTTGTTTTCCACGATGATCAAGTAGTTTTGGAACTATGACATTTTTTCGTTTCGTAACAGCTTTTCCTGTTTCGTAACAGCCATGGAAACAGGTGTGATAACCGTATATGCCCGATAAGACGTGTTAATCAGCGATAATGTACCGGTAAGGAAAAATATTTCGATTCTTACACTACATAAAATGAAAATGAAAATGCAAGGATATTGTGACGTTTTAAGAAAAAAGTACTATTTTGATGCGTGTAAATGTTTACACGAGACGTCATCAAGGCAGCAAAAAGTGCACACTGCCACGTTACAACGTAGGAACGTGATACATGTATGTACACTGACACAAACTTACGAACCATTTTCACTTGGCGGCGCTTCGTATGCGCTCAATGGAAACAACATTAACGTCATGTCAGAATAAGTGATGATTTAGCGGTAGGGAATATAAATTTACACTGCACCTGAAATTTCACAGAAACACGTATACTTATATGTACACTGATACAAACTTACGATCATTTTCAGGGGCACTTGAAAGTTTACAGGCAAACCTGTATTTATGAGGTTGGTTGGTTGATTTGATGCTTAACGTCCACGGTAAACAGCTAAGGTCATGTCGGGACGGTCAGTTAACCTAACCACACTATTCCTGGGCAGGCTTAGACCTCCTAAGCGGTTAACCAGTACTAAGTGCACATACTTTCGCCAGTTACTGACAACTGCCCTTCTTGAATCAGCGGAAGGAGAAACGAAAGTATGTGGCCAGACCGGGTTTCGAACCCAGGAGCTCTGACTTATGAGTCAGGTGCCCTACCGATTGCGCTACGCGGCCCGGCTGCCTTATAAAACAGGCAATAACAAATTGCCTGAAAATGTAGACGTAGACCTGAATTTATATGTACACATACCGATTCAGAAGCACTAAATTTTATTTTTACAAACAACTCTTTGTGGCTTACTTTTTGCTTCTCTGGACGATAGAAAACTTTTCTAAAGAGGTATTCTCTTAAAAGAAAGAATTTGCTCCTTAATGATGAATATGGGAAATACAATATAGCGCATGAAAACATACGTTACGACACGTACAAGCAGAAAGGTCGAATCACAGCCGTCTGTGGAAGCTTATAAAATCAATCATGACTCCTGGGACAGCTGAAAGGTAAAAAAAAAATCAGCACTGGTGCACCAAGCTGATTTGAGTATTTCATGTTCGCACGCTTCATTCGAAATTCTAAGTTACCTTTGTTGTTGTTGTAAGTGTTCTCTCTCGAAGCTGACTCTTCTGGGACTGTCTTGGTCGGGTCAGGCAGACCTCCGTCGGCACCATCTAAATAACGATGATTTTTTTTAGATAAATGACGCAGTGAATTTTTTTTTGAGATATAACAAAACAATGTGACAGATTATAAGTAATCTAAGTACAAAAGTCTAAATTCTAAGTACATGCATGGAAATTAAACCAGAATCAAACGAAAGATTCGAAATAGTGCTGGGCATTCATACTCTTTCAGAGTCTTGGTAGCTCAGTGGGTTGAGTGCTGGCCTGTTGTACTAGCGGAGGCGGGCTCGATTCCTGCTGCAGGTTGAAATTTTTACATTTATTAGCCTTTCATTCTCATACTTCTATTGTTCTGATATGACTATAAACCGATGAAAAGGGCGTAAAATCACAGGTCATCCATCCATTTATCCATCTTCATACCATTAGTCTCCTCTTCCTTATCAGACGCATTTTCTTGGTCATCATTATAGTCGCTGTACTTTGTAATCTGTAAACCACACCTCACAGTGGCAGGTTTGTTGTCCTCTGATGAGCAAAAAAAAAAAAAATAGAAAAATATTATGCAAGAAGGAAATAATGAATTCGATGATATAAATATAATATTATAAATATTATCTGGCAATCTGATGTTGTTGACTTGCATTCCAGGTACGCTAACATTGTTTAACACCGATGTTATTTCTATTCCAGCTTATATTTCAAGTTCAATTTTGTCGATTATAGCGTAGTTGGTTTGTTGGTTGTTTTGGATTTAACGGCCCGTTGAGACAGTATTTCAGTTTGTATCGGGCCGTCTATCAGAGAGGGGGAGAAAGAAAAGAGAAATGATAGACGACAGAAAAAATGTCCAAACAACCCCAATCCGAACCTACTGAGCTATCTAAATAAGTAGGGCGCACCGGCACTGGAAGTTATAACCAGCACCGTCGCCCGACCACCATCCCCGATTGGTGGAGTGTTTGGTTTAACATTGCGTCAGTTGACTATGTGCGTATGAAAAGAGTATTGTCATTCTATAACAGCGTTGACAATCTAATACATGTAGAATATTCTCAAACCTAAATATTTTTGGCAATGCTTAATATTACAACTGGTCTATGCAACCCATGATCTTTCGACAAAATCCTTTACACAATAAATATACTCTGAATGTATATATGAGTTCCATGCCAAAATTGAATACATGTTGTTTGAAACAATATGGCTGGTGTGTGTAGACCCACTCTGTGAATGCAAGGACAAACAAAATATACTGACTGCGAATCTTTGATGACCTTAATATATATACTCAGAGGCAATAATTAGTATACAGTTTTTGATTTTGAATACTGGCCCTCGTGTAAATTATTGCGTGGACATATTAATAGTGTCATTTCGGCCAACGTCTAGCTCTGTAAAACACAAACACAAATTGTTTTGCAGTCATTAATAATGAAGTTATGGCCCTTAATTCAAAATCAGTAGTTCCAAACAAAACACGTTTTGCACATGGTAGATGGCATTTTTGCACTTCACGAATATCTAGCGCCAATGTGTGTGAGTAAAACCACAACGTCAATTAATCTGAAACTCCCACCAAACGTCTTTAACTATAGTTAGAAATGCTACATGTCTCAAATTATCTCCCTTTGAATTAAAGTCATAGGGAATTGAATGTTTCTCTATCTTACCGGGTGTAAGAAGTTTTCACTTAAGAACTTCGGAAAATTGTTGTTTGGCTTCTTGCCTTTGTGCATACGTGAAAGAAACTTCACAGACTTGTTCATTTGAAAGAAAATTGCAAATAAACTTCCCACTAGAACTTAATATAATGTTTATTCAATGCATGATACCAGAAGACGCCAAAAACATTATTTCTTGGTACGAAAATTAGATACTTTACCCCGTTTTTTTATATAAAAGTGCTACATGTCCTTACAAACCTTTCATCCCTTTTTAAATGTAATGCATAAAAATGCATAAAATTAATCTCTACTGTCCAAAGTGTATGTTTAAAGGAGAGCTACTTCAGCGACAATGTTGACTCAGACCCCTGGTTTGTTTAAAACCATGTCAATTCTTTATCCTTTGACCGATTGCACTGAAAATTGTCGCAAATTCTGCGAATATGCCTGTATTTACTTTCTTTTGCCTCTGAGTATATATACATTTAATAATATGACAGCCGTTTGTACTAAAGAACAGCTGGATGGACGTAGGAATGGATATGCTGGGAATGTTGTGTTGCTTTGTTGTATATTGCCCGGTGCTGATCATGTTCTTCAGAAGAAAGATGTAAAGCTTTCGAAATTCAGTGATTGTCGGTAACAGTTATATAAAATAGAGCAGTAGGCAATGATCAGGAACCGACACAATCGTTAACCACATCCTGTCCTAAACACCAAATGGGAAAGCAAAAAGTAGACAGCCCACAAAGCAAAATAAAAAAAGAAAAAAAGGAGAAGACATTCAGGTAAAAAGCCATGAGGTAAGCTCGTTCCCACCGGATGGATAGAGACTATCCTTAATAATGTACAACAATAGGAACAGTGGTCCTATATCGCTCACCTGAGTCCATGAAGCTTACTAGTATTAACTTGCACATCATAGATGTCAATGGTTTTTGAGAAATACATTATGTAACCAGTTTCTCAATTCAGTGGGCGGGCGTCACTGATGCTGCCTGCAAATTTTAGCTTGTTCGCGTTTCTGGTTTCGGAGAAGAAGATTTTATTGCTTAACCAGAGTTATCTGCCGCAGCTGAAAGTGTAGTTGACGGATCGAAACTAAAGTTATAAACTTTTGTTCCCCTTTTGCCTGCAGTCTCCACATAAAATTTCACTTGGATCCGCCCAGTAGTTTTTGAGAAGAACTTGCTCAAAGGAGTGACGGACGACGACGTACGACAGACAACCAACCTATACTGTAATCGTCTCAAGGGAGCTGAAAACGCCGATTGAAAATGAGCGAATTGTGGAGACACGATTTTCTCCATACAAAGTCTATAGGAACGCTCGAGGGCAACTACATGTAACTCCGCAATGGACAATTGGATCTGGCTAAATTTCGAACTCGTCTGAGGTCTTGTACGTGTCTGTCCTCAATTCCTGCAAGTCTGAAAACGATCCGATCAAAAATGACCGAAAAAGGAAGGAGGCAATATATTCTTTGGCGCTCAAGGGCAAGTAACTCTGTTATGACAAGTCCATCTGACTGATATTAAAAATCTTCAAATACTTCTTGCCTGTCATTGTTTCCTGCAAATATGAAAAACACCCGATTAAAAATTAGCAAAAAAAACTGAGACACCATTTTCCCCATGGGGGGAGCTTTATAAATCTATCTAACATGCACAAAACCCTCACCCTGGATTCTGAAGCAGCTCATAGACATACAAGTTATTCGGTCAGGGTGAAGGTCTTCTAACCTGGCAATGGGTCAAAACAGCAAACATATAAATCAGGCCCCAAGGTTATAAAACTTGAGTACATTCTCAAACTCAAAATAAAGCACACTGATTGGCTGCTTCCGAGCACATGCTCGGAAGCAGCCAATCAGTGTGCTTAATTTTGACTGAGATTATTCTCAAGTTTTATAACCTCGAACCCAGGATTAAATACTGAGATGAAACAAGGTGAGCACCAACAGCAAGAGCATTGAAACGCTGGAGCAAAAGAAGTGTAACATTTGAACTCATAAAACATAATTCTTATTAGTTGTTCTTATAGTACGGCAGATAGGCAGCCTATGAGAAGGTGCTACTGGTAAGGTTCTGCAAACATCTTGGGTTATATATCAGATTAATCATTAGAATCTCTAGTTTACAAAACCGGCTGATGACACCTTTGAATCTGAGTACTAAGCGAGTTATCTCCCCTTGAATTACCCCACCCATCTATTGGGTAAAATGATACTTAAATGGAAAAGAGTAAAAAAAAAAAACATTTATGAAATGGTACTTTGTACGATTTTTTATTTGTATTCAGTTTGTAGCTTATTTACCGTATATGCGGTACTTATTTTTAACTTTAGTTTTCATTTTGTGGCGTTGTGATATCACGTTTACGTTGAAATTTGTTTTGAAAATAATTTTTTAAATTTAAGGTTTACAATTTTTAATGTTGACTCCATCAGTCAAGATTTTGAAACAATATTTGCAATAGATTAGCAAGTCTAGAACCTTTGCTTTATGTATAGATTATCAGAACTCAAGATGTCAGTACAGAGACAAAGAAACTCTGAGAAACATGGGTAAATACCCCACCCATCTAAATATGCATTGCAAAACTGGAAATCTTTCAGGCTCTTGCGGTTCAAAAAAGTAAGGTTAGGTCATATTGCAATATGATATACGTGACATTATAGGGCTGCACATCTATGCTAGTGCAAATAAAATTACTGCTAGACATCCTTCACGCTTCAGTGAGCAAGGATTAATTTACTTGAAACAGTATTATACAGACAGTACTTCTACAAACCTACTGACACAGAGGACATGTTCACAATATTTTATCACATATCATTTTTTCGCAACACTTCTAACTAGCAATGGAAATGCAAAATATATCTCCAGATGTTGTAAATAAGTGATTGTTTACCATATAACTTATTAATTTGTTATTTACATTTCAATTGACCATACTGTATGCAACACTTTGTTACTTTGTTATTTTTCTTCGCAAGCGTATACATATTCATTGATGTTTTGCTGAACTACTGGCATAGTTTAGACATCTTCAAGATTCAAGACATTGCAAAAGAACAGTTTGTCTACAAACAGAATAAAAAGAAAAAATACCCACTCACTCAAATGCATTAGATTCTGTATCCTAGTTATACCAGCCGTTAAATAAATGTAGACCAGGCCAGTAGGATGTTGCCCGGCCACCCGACGAAGTTATGTGGACCTCATTGTTCTAAGTGTCCTATATATGCAGAATATTTGCCTCTTTCTTGCTGCCTACTTAGTGGGGCGACTGAGAGTTCGGACTCTTAAAGTCTCCATAGTCCTATCAGCGGTAAAAACGCCTAAACTCAAATCATTGTAAAAAGCGGTTCAACCTTCACGTTTTGTAATAAAATGTGGGTTGGTGTGCATATATTCAGTCATTTAACTGGCAAAAAGTAGAGAAAACAAGATTTTGAAAAATAACATATCGCTTAACAAACTACATTTTCCTGTTCTGGGTTCTGGCAATGCTATATAAACACAGGCGGGACAGTGATTGGGACTCCACACCTGTACATTGTATTTTTACCATTTTATGAAATTGAAAGTAGGTCATTTTAGTTGCCAACTAAAATGACCCAAATAAGTTTTTAAACCCTTTTTATGCGAAACTCAAGGATGTTTTATTTGTTTAAAGCTGGCTAATCACAGTCATTTACACTGACAAAACTACAGTGAGAAGTTTGCAGCGATGCCGCATGATAAAATTTTTCATGCTGATAGAGCAATGGGGCCTTTAAATACGTTACCAATAGAAAGTTAACAAAACTTACTATTTTTTTAACTAAAAAACGAAAGTCAGTAATCTATCTATAAATCGATATAAATTATTTATTTTTATATTAAGTGATGTAAAATCATTTTTAAATTTTAAACATCTATTATAATACTTCCTGAATATTCTACAGTTTATAAGGCTGTAATCTATGTTACCATTAGATACGAATTTAAGACAAATAAAACCATACAAGACCAAATTAAAACTGATAAATTTCATTAGTATTAGTATATTACTATTTAGGTGTCGGGACAAGCTTTATAGTGGAAAAAAAGTGGTTTCATTAAATTTTGTAGTTTACCATACAGAAACTGTTTAATGCGTGTAATATAATTTTTAATGCAATATTCAAAAACATAGAGGATCTTACATGAGTGCTCATGTATTATTGAATTTATTAAACGAGTTGGGGAAAAAGATAAGATGCGAGGCTTTGCCGAGCATCTTATCGGTTTTCCCCAACGAGTTTAATAAATTCAATAATACAGGAGCCCGAATGCAAGATTCTATTTATCATATGACACTAAAATCGCATTTTATTAGCAACATTTGCACTAAAACGTCACGATTTCGCCATTAGAAAACGCGACGTTTTAACTGACGTCAACGTATAACGTTACGACGTAATTTGCATATTTAATCCACTAGTGGATTATCGTTTTTAATGCATGGCTTTATTACACTCTCAGATGCGACGTCATATGATAAATTATAATAATTTGAAATGGCGCTTACATGTTGAGATTCAAAAAAATTCTCAAGGTATGACACTCTAAGGGTATCTTACGGAATTGATATTAATCAACTTGGTGTAACTAAAGTAAATAGTAACACAGCTTATGAGACTGTGATTTATGTTATCATAAAGAACAAGATTTACAGCACATGAAAAAATAACCAAGTCAGAATTGGAAAATAAAATATACTTTCAGCCGTTTCAGGGTATAATTCTAGCACAGCTTTAATAAAGAAAAGGTAGGTGTGATTTATCTTGTGTAGACTACGAGACAGAAACTTTTCAGAGTTGTTGCATGAATTCTAGTGCAGTTTCGTAGTCAGCTTAATGTGTGAAATAATATTGACACATAAATAGGGAAATTAGTTAAAATAATGACAAAAAAAAAACACACAGAAAACAGATTACTCAGGTGTATCTAGTTTGCTCACTAAAGCTGAGATTATTCAGATTTATGCAGTTTGCTCACTAAAGCTGTATATGCGCCCTAGATTTTATTCACTGTTACATTTATAGAAAAAATAGTATCATTTGATAACCATACAACCTAGATGTATATGATAATATTTTACTCTAGCCTTTTTTTAAAATGTAGAATAAACTGGAGATAATTGCAAGATTATGACATCAACACTTTTGAAATGTGTTTCACGCATAAAATATTTATGAGCATGCTGTGTGTTACTTTTCTTGTTTCTACTTGTAATATTAAATCTATACACTCAAGTCATGAAACTGAAAACTGTCTGGCGACAGTTTTAAGTAACTGATGCGCCTTTGACTCAAAAATGGCATTGGTGTAATTCAGAGTTCAAACACGACAGTAACACATTATATATCATCAGTCTTACAATATGTGATGTAATATACGTTAAGCGAGACTAGTATAGGAGAGAGCATGTGGTAACAAATTCTGAAAATAGTCAGCCTGATTGCCCATAAAAACTGGGAGGCAGTTCTAATGTACATTGACAGTATATCATTTTATGGAGAATTGACAGAGAGCAAAATCCCAAAATTATCCTTAAATTATCTTCTACCCCCCATTCATTGGAGAGGCGCGGTAGTCGAGTGGTTATAGTGGTTCGGCTATTGTGCAGAAAGTCACCGTGAGGTCGTGAGTTCGCGGCTCACTGTCGCCATACGATGACTGGAAAACTCTCTCTGTCAACCCAGCTTTACCTTTACCTTTTTACCCCTTCATCCATATATAAAAAAGTGTACACACACTTATAAAGTCCTCTGATCAGAAGCTCCTTGTGTGACAGTGATACAGTTTCAGACTACTCCAAGTCCTCTAGGAAACCATTCAATTACTTTATTGATAATAAAGTTCTACCATAGAATGCTAAAAGACCACTTTAGCAATAACAGTTTCTGTAACGCAAAGTACCATTTTGGATGCATTTCATTGTTACTCATATTCGGTAACGTATATGACAGTGCAAAGTTTTGCAAGTTTGATAGCATTTGATTTATTCAACGATATATAAATGCATTAGTGTTCTTCCTTGATTGTACTTACATGCTCATTCTAATCAGATTAAGAAGTTTGTCCATTCTTGGTAACGTAGACAAAAGGTACGGTTTCTAACGCTTCAGAAGACAATATTGATTTAATTCAGAGGCTTCCAAGCATATTTTCTACAAAACTAAGATCTTTGTCTGTTATTGTGTTTATTTGGATGAGAATATGCAAATGTCATTAAAATGATACGGTCACGTATATAACAAGGGAGAAACAGCCAAACTGCCCAATACTCAGACAGCAGAAAGCAGGGAAATACTTTGTAGACGTTGGGCTTTCAGAAAAAAAGAATATGTTGAAAAAGTATCTCATAAAAGGAGAGGGATATATTGGAGCTTAAAAATCTACTAGCTTTTATTAATGTATCATTCGATCAATTTCAACTGACAGATGGACCGACGGAGGAACAAATGGATGAATTGACAAGGGCAGACGGCCCGAAGACAATCTTAAAGTACCGGATTGGACTGAAAATGACACCAGAGTATGCAACTACACCGCTTGTATAATCAGCGGCTAGTTTTGACCACTGTTAAGCTTGTCATTTTTGAGAAGTTGACTGCCAAAACAGTGGTCAACACATGCTATTGACAAACCGACGTACGGACGGATGGAAAAATAAATATATAGAGCACATATTATCTAAATGAGTGCGAGGTAATAGAAGTTACACATATATACTGTTTTCCAAGCATTTAGCCCATTTAGCTGGTCTTAAAGTAGTAACTTAAGTAGATTTTCATCATTTATGTACGTTTTCTGTTTGACCGTGACCTTGACCTTTTGTACATGTTGAAATATATCTAGATACTTAATTCAACAATGAAATACCTTGTAAATAAGTTTCTGCATAAGACATGGCATATTTATTGTCGTGGTAATAAAACAGACAAATTCTAATATTGATGTCGAAAATTGTCAACCTTTGGTAATCAACAGTAATTAACAAACAGACGCACGGACAAACACTGTTCAATAAGCCATATTCGTTAAAAGCTTCTATGTTTAGTTCATTCCATTTGTTTTCCGTACGTACTACCGGAAAATGACAAACTCTTGTCTTTAGTTGAAATAAATGGACATTTTTGACGTACACCGACAAAAAATGTGTAATTTTGCTATTTATGGGTAAGTAAGTTTCAAGGGCCATAACTCTGTTAGTACTCAGCTGCAGCGATGTCATCAGCCGGATCCATACACTAGACATGCTGACAAACAATGTGGTATATAACACTTGATGTTTGCAGAACCTTACCAGTAAAGTCCTTAAGGAGAGCACTTTTGGGGCTCCGTCTGCTCTACTATAACATGATTAACTACATGTTAATGGCATAGCAATATTCCCGGCCATGTCATTTATAGAGGATCTTACATGATTGGCCATTTCAAATGGATTTGTGAAACGAGCCTTTGACCACAAGCGCATGCTTCTATTTTACCTAATGACTGTTTTTAGATCGACTCATCGCCTACAATGGGAATTCATTGCCTTAGACTAAGACATCACATCGTCAGGAAAGGAATCATGAAATGACGCGTCGGTAACCAATTTTCATGAAATGACGCGCCGGTAACCAATTTTTATGTAACATGCGGTCATACAATTTTCATAATATGGCGTTAGTCACTGGATAACATCAACTCTATGTAATATGCGTGAACATGTCAGACGGCATCAAACTATTCAAAAACTCGCATTAACTTACCGACATTTATCTGGAGGGTAGCCATTGCAGTAGAACTGCGGTCTCTTGAGAACTGTACCCATGTGAGATTCGCTCTGGTAACATTGTTCGCGTCACATAAAAACTCCTGTGTAGAGTCTAGCAGAAACTTTATACCACACACTTTCCGTCTTTGTGGGGTGCTATAGCTCACTGTAACTTTGTTTGTGCCAGTTGGTAATGCCACTGAACAGGCACACACGTCAATTGACCTGGACACGTTGAAATTATGCAGTATTACTCTTTGATCTTTAACTGTCGTGCTGTCACACACATGAATCGGTTTCGATTTCGCAGATCGCGTATCTTCTGAAATAAATAGATAAATAAATAAATAAATTAAAATAAATAAATTAGATAAATAAATAAAATAAAAGATTTCCACCTTAAGCAGGAAAAGAACCTGAGACCACTAATAAATTGGACAGCCGTTAACCCACTGTTATAATCTGGCTAAATTTTTTGGCAGATGCGCGAAGTTTTAAATTTCCAGGTTGGAATAGAATTGCAGGTTTACAAGGTGTGTAATCAACACGTGATCTTGCAGAGAATTTTGCAAAATATTATTTTACTTTAAAGTAAAATGAATTGCTT
This sequence comes from Ctena decussata, assembly GCA_963989385.1. NCBI lineage: Eukaryota > Metazoa > Mollusca > Bivalvia > Lucinida > Lucinidae > Ctena > Ctena decussata. Next base: position 3,082,198 of record OZ022502.1, on the reverse strand, counting down.
TGACTCAAGGAAGTGTACCAATATCAAATAAGTACGGAAGCCTATATGTGACATTGCGTTTTGTGTAAGGACCTTTTGAGTTTTGTCTTTTAAATATGATGTTTTATGCTTTTTTGTTTGGACTTTGGTGTTTTGGTTTTTATTAAACAATTAAGTCTGCTTACATGCAAATATCACGAAAATCACAAGAGAGACAGCAATTATAATACAACTATTTCATATCAGCATAAAATCATATGTTCTCTTGTTCCCAGACTCTTACACCTTCTATACGAACTCGACTAACCTATACTACGCACTTGTGTGTTTTGTGTAATGACTTAATAATACATTCCAAAATAGGAAAGTCACGAACACAAAACACATAAGTTAAAATTCAGAAGACATAAGTCATTACACAAAACATAAAACCCAAAACACACAAGTGCCTAGTATGGGTTAGTCGATTGCGTATAGGGGGTGTGTTACAACCACAAATGTAACACACACCCCTATACGCAATCGACTAACCCATACTAGGCACTTGTGTGTTTTGGGTTTTATGTTTTGTGTAATGACTTATGTCTTCTGAATTTTAACTTATGTGTTTTGTGTTCGTGACTTTCCTATTTTGGAATGTATTATTAAGTCATTACACAAAACACACAAGTGCGTAGTATAGGTTAGTCGAGTTCGTATAGAAGGTGTAAGAGTCTGGGAACAAGAGAACATATGATTTTATGCTGATATGAAATAGTTGTATTATAAATGCTGTCTCTCTTGTGATTTTCGTGATATTTGCATGTAAGCAGACTTAATTGTTTAATAAATTACGGTTGTGGTTACGCAGGCTTAAAATAATCATAGTCCTACGTGTATAATAGGTCAAACCAAAACACCAAAGTCCAAACACAAAAGCATAAAACACAAAATTTAAAAGACAAATCTCAAAAGGCCCTTATACAAAACACAATGTCACATATAGGCTTCCGTAAATAAGATCTCTACACAACTTCTCTTTTTTTGACGCGGACTATAATACCTGCACCCTGCATTATAGTTTGATGATACTCAGTAGAAATGCAGAAGTTGTTGAGTAGGCATGTTGCGTCTCCTAATCACTGCACTTGCTCTATAGAGAATACCATGTTAGTGTCTTTTGTTATCAAGTTTATCAGGCGAGACCAGAAACAGCGTAGGAATGGCGAGGCTTGCCGAGCCAGTCCGACGTGCTTCTGGTCGAGCCTGATAAACTTGATATCAAAAGACACTTACATGGTTTTCTATCTATCATGCATCATTAGAAGATTTTACGGCGTAAAGAGCGGCCAAAAAATGATAAGCAAACGCAGTTTTGTTCAAACTTGCTGACGTCTCGCATGCGTTCTGACGTAAGTCGGTGAAGTCAATTAATCAATCGAACGTTGATATCACGGCCAACGTCAGTATGTAGCCAATCGTCTTCAGAGATCGCTTCTAAAGCCATGACCTGATAACGTTCGCGCAAGCGCGGTTCTACAGTGACATGATATCACTTCGTGTTATCATACCCCTGTTATCAGGTGAATTTTGCAGCGGATGCATGATAAATTAAGTTTGTAGTTGTCTCTCCTAGTTACAAGATTCCGTACCTTCCATAACGCCAACACGTCCTAGGATATTGTCATGGTTCTTTAACATTTCCGGTATTCTTCCGGTAGGTAAAAACTCTATATTTCATACAACATGCATTTGATGATACTTGGTACACATGTAGATATGATTTAGTTTTTGCTTTTACAATTACTGACTTTATTTTTTTTACTACTTTTACTATTACTGACCATATTTTCATACTGTTCAAGTCATGTCCCTAATTACAAAAGCTTATGTGTTCAACAACTGCACTTTTAAGTATATTTAGGCGATACCTGGTATAAATGTTTGCGTGTCGCGGACAAGAGTTATTGCCCTTGCTTTCCTCTTTTCCAGTTATCCTCCCTTGTAATTTCTTGCGCAATATATAACTTCTATATTATGATGATACTTTGTACAACTAATTTCAGAAATTATTTTACCCACATCAGTAATTTTTACACCTTTTTTCTCACAAAAAGAACATGGTGCTATCTGTAACCAGGCTAAGGGCATGGCTTAGCTTGCTTTTGCAAACCAGTGCCTGGAACATGTTACTCTTTTCATCTAAGGTACAGATATAAACACCCCTGTATGAGCTTGGCAAAAAATAGGCCTTAAATTATGGATATTTTTGCCAAAAATTAAAGTCATTTTCGCAAAGTTTTAGGGCTAACATTAGGACTTTAAGCGTTTTTCTCAGCCCACTCATATGTCCTAACATGCTTTATTCGTACTTTAGAAAGTTTGATAAATACTTACTGATAGAGTCACATTATACATTAATGCCTGTTTAATAGAATGGCTAAAAGTTCTGTGCTAAGAAGTTAACAAAGGGGCGGGGGGTCTGGGGGCGTTGCTCCCCAGAAGCCAAAGCAATTTCCCAATTTAAATGGCAATTTTAAGACTGGAAACAATAGAGCAAAACTTGGGATGATGATAAAAATAAGTTGTTGTTTTTTTTAGGAATTTTGCCTTTTAGAGTGTTTATTTTGCCATGGCTTTGTCTACCATAAGCTAGTGACTCCTTTGCAATTCAGTTTTAGTGTGAAAATTTACTTAGTAATTCGGCAGATCAATAATACATGTATGTGAATGTAGGATTTTTTTGTAAACGTTTGCATATGCAGCCCTGCTGGCGTAAAAAATTGTAGATAATATCAAAATATTACCATAAATATGGGGGGGGTGGGTCTGGGGGCATAGCCCCCAAGCCAGAGACATTATAAAAACTCAATTCAAATGTAATTATGTGCAGAATATTAATTTTTTTTTTAAATTTTGGGTGGAGCCAGGTTATTTTTTTCACTAACTTTTGAGGCCAGATTTTTTAAAATCCCCTTATTAGCCAGGTTATTTTTTCTTGCATTAGCAAAGACAGGGATTTTTTTTTAAAAAAATATACCAGGACCTCCCCCCCCTCCCCCTTCCCCCTCCCAGAACATCAAATGGTCGGTCTCTTATTTGCTCAAAAATATAGGGTCAAGTCAGGTAAATTCGGACAGCAGGTGAATTCGGAAAGTCACATTGTTGCCTATTTATGTCAGTCACAAACAAAAACAACTAGACACGCAATGAAAATCCTGATGAGACGGCTCATTATAAGCCGTCTCATCTGGATTTTCTTTTTTTGCAATGGTATGTCCGAATTTACCCGCTTCAGAAGTTAACCGACCCGACCCTAACGTTGATCACACAGGCCGGTAGTTTTAGTACATAGCCTTGTGAAAGTAAAAAGTATGCAAAGACCAGGAACTGAAACAATCAAAATCCAAATCCAGCCCTCAAACCATAGTTGGAAACAACTAAGATTACAAATAATCAAGATACAGAGAACATATGGCCAACCGAGTGAGCAGCTTGTTCCCAAAAGGTGGCCACTCAGCAACCCAACCGAACCAAAAATAATAAGAACATACATAAGGTAAAACATCACAGAAACTCTGACACCAAAAAACAGGCAACAGAGAACCACAACAGAACTACCGCCTTGGAACGGTCAGCAATGAATTACTGGGGGGCTTAAATCGATTTTACAGGCCCAACCTCACCCTCAGTTTCTGAAGTGGTACAAAACATTTAGTTGGTTGTTCGGTTCGCATGATAACCCGCATGAGACCGCAATATTCACAGAACGCATTTTTCACATGTGCGAAAAATGCGTTCGCATTTTTCACACGTGTTACTAATTCGGTCGCATTTTTCACAGAATTCGAACACATTTTTCACATATCTGTGAAATTTGCGCTCTATATGGACCATGAAAACGTAATTTTCCAAACGCATGCAACACCCCTAAAATATGACAAAATATCACAAAAACTCATTTTTCACTTCTTGACATTTTTTATAATTCTGAAATTATGAACGTTAGTGGACGAAAAAAAAACAAAAAAAACAATACAGCAAACAAAAAAGAAGACTAGAAATCTGCTCTGCTCTTCTGCGCAGAAGAATGCAGGTTCAAGTTGCCAGCCGGGTCAGCCGGTTCAACGACTAAAAAACTGACCATGTCTTCCCAGCAGTAAATGGGTACCTGTTTCGAATCAGGGAAGGTTAGGCTGCGAAAGGAAAGCGATAAGCTCCCTCTTTCGTAACCTGTGCCCAAGACACTGTAGGCTCCAACAACCACTGTCCCTATGGCCACAAGACTATGGAAAACCTTTACCTTGTTTGTTTTAATTCACATATCGGCAGATTGTTGGTCAAATCAATTGGATTGTACAGGGAACCAGACCTGACATAGCTTTTGAACTCATAGACCTAAGCACAAAACTTAAGGAGGGAACAATAGGTGATCTTTCTCGGGCTATTAAAGTAGTCAATCGAATAAAGACATTAGGTCTGTGATTACATTCCCAAACTTAAGCAACAAAGTTAGTGACTTGAAGATTGTGGTCTTCACAGATGCATCTTTATGTAATCTAAACAATGGAACTGGAAGTACAGCAGCATATATTGTCTGGTTGATGGATTGCCATGGAAAATGTTCCCCATTGTCTTGGCATGCCGGTAAGATTAAGCGGGTAGTACGATCCACAATTTACAAGTTAAAGTACGACCATCTGGCCCCACAGGATTTATGTTCTTTCTCTCTCTGTTACTAGGTTGACTGACTCTTGACCCAGATTCTGTATGCTGATAACCTCCATCTCTTGCTGTTGCTCTTCTTGACTCTGGACGCTGAAATTCTCCTACTGCTGCCCCTGTCTTGACCTTCCACGCTTCCATGTTGCCCCTTTCTCCCGGCCATAGCTTTGACTATTAACTCTAGTTCTAGAGTATCCTGCAGCAAGCAATGCCTCTTCATTTGTTGCTAGGAAAGCTGGTTCTATCTTGATACTTGATCCACTGGTGCTAGATTCATTGTCACTACCTTTGAATTTCTTCAAAGATCTCTTTGCCTCCTCATATAAAGTTGTCTTATTGTTATAGTTCATTCCAGTCAACACAAGCAAGTTTTCCTCTTTTGTAATATTTGCTTTTCTAAGTAATTTAAAAGCCAAAATTTCAGGTGGTAAGGTCATTTTTTTCTTTTCTATTTTCTTGTACTTAGCATCAAACACTGCTATGTATTCTGTAACAGACTGCCCCCCAATTCTATAAAAATCGTCAAAATCTTCAAATTTTTCTAAGCTGTCAGTGAGGTCATCTTTAGCTAAATGTTCATCCAAAAAATTTACCAAAACAGTTAACCCATCTTCACTTTTTAAATCATCTATTGCAATCTGGTCAAAAACCTTTTCTCTTATTTGAGATTCATCATCTTCTGGAAGTGACAAAGCAATTGCAATACCTTGTTTGTCCTTACTTAGATCTGTAATTTCTGTCCATGCTAATAACTCTTGTCTGAACCTTTCATATGTCTTCGCCTTGTTGAAGGTTGGTGGGTTTATTCTGGTTGTTATGTTGAGTCCTTCTCAAAAATCAATATTCAGTAGCAAATTTCAGTTCTAACACCAGTTTATTCAAATCTCCACTGTCACAGAGTCCTGTACTACCTCTGAGGAATGTCCCACACGCTCTGCTTCCACTTGTTGAACGCTAACACTAATTAAATGTCAATCTAAACTTTTATCATTATTTACTAATTAAATGTCATACACTTTATTCACTGTACTGCATATTGTTTCAACAGGTAATCACTTAACTGACGTTGCCATGGTTCAGTTGTGACGTCATGACGTCACATGACGTCACTAAGTATTGTTTCCTAAAGAAGAGCATTGTAATCAAGTAGAAGAGTTACCTAACATAAGAAGAATAGTAATATACATGAAATTAACAGTAAATGGGTACCTGTTTCGAATCAGGGAAGGTTAGGCTGCGAAAGGAAAGCGATAAGCTCCCTCTTTCGTGCCGTGCCGGGTAGCGCAATCGGTAGGGCACCTGACTCGTAAGTCAGAGGTCCTGGGTTCGAATCCCGGTCTGGCCTCATACTTTCGTTTCTCCTTCCGCTGATTCAAGAAGGGCAGTTGTCAGTTACTGGCGAAAGTATGTGCACTTAGTACTGGTTAACCGCTTAGGAGGTCTAAGCCTGCCCAGGAATAGTGTGGTTAGGTTAACTGACCGTCCCGACATGACCTTAGTTGTTTACCGTGGACGTTAAGCATCAAATCAACCAACAACCAACCCTCTTTCGTAACCTGTGCCCAAGACACTGTAGGCTCCAACAACCACTGTCCCTATGGCCACAAGACTATGGAAAACCTTTACATTGTTTGTTTTAATTCACGTGTATGCTGATGACGAAAGCTGTAGTGCACAGCTTCTAGTACTAACTGTTGGGCGGTGCTATAACCAGCGGGAGGAGACCTTGCGGTATTCCTGTGCAATATTAGGCATTTCAAATACAATAAAAGGCCATCGGCCAAGCGTCACCCGACGTTTGAAATGTGCCACAAACTGCAGCCCTTTATTTCGTTTCAGAGTAACTGTATGGCCAAAAAAACACAGAAAATATGTGTATTACAGAACCTGGTAAGCAAATAATAACTGAACATAAGCAAAGACATATACACCCAATTACTGAGCCTCTTTATAAAATACTTAAGTTCAGAACGGGACATATATGTTTAAAATCAGGCTACTGAACATTAAGGCCCTTAAAAAATGCCCAAAACATCAAACTGTATACCCAGTAACAAAATAACAAGGCCCATAATCCTGCTAATATGAATCTGATGAAAAATGAACAATGCATAAATTTTATGAAAAATCAGCCCATTAATATGAATTGTTCTGGAGTTATCCCTTTACCTTTAAGTGAATGTCTATTATCTATAACTCTGTCACTTATAATTTAGCACATCCTAACAATGATCAGAATAGTCAATTTACCAAATGCTAATAGCATACCAAATTTCAGCTCTTTCGGTCAAACGGTTCAAAAGTTGGAAAAATGCCAAAAACCACAAAGGGCCATAACTTTGTAAAGAATAAGACAATTGAAATTCCAAAATGACATGCACATCTTCAGATCATGATGAAACATTCTGCACAATTTCAAGTCAATCTGATACAAGATGTGGCAGGAGTTGCGGGGACAAGGTCTGAGTCAGCAAGGGCCGTAACTCCATCAAAAATGGCCGAAACAAAAATCAAAAACCACATGCACACCTTCATATCATAAGAATACAATCTGTAAAATTTCAAATCAATCCGATGAAAGATGTAGGAGGAGTTGCGGGGACAAGATTTTGGAAGGTCTGAGACAGCAAGGGCAGTAACTCCATCAAAAATGGCCGAAACAAAAATCAAAAACCACATGCACATCTTCTTATCAGAAGAATACAATCTGTAAAATTTCAAATCAATCAGATGAAAGACGTAGGAGGAGTTGCGGGGACAAAATTTCGGACGGACGGACGGACGCACACACAGACGGACGAGGGTCATTTCTATAGTCCCCCTCCGCCTACGTCGGGTGACAAAATGTTTGGGAGGTAGCTCCTTCTTAACAGTCCTCTATGCTGCATCAAGGTTAAAGGTATTGGTGTATTCAGTTGCGTGCTGGTGTATGGTTTCATGGGGGAAATCTATATCTGGATAGACATATAGTTTTCCCATAGTTGTCTACCTGTCTGTCCGTCACGAATCGTTTCCGCTTCATAACTTTAAAAGGTACTTTGAGAAAACTTGGTACAAATATAAGGCATCATGAACGGACGGACGAACGGATGAGCCGAAATCAACATGTTCCCACAAATTATTTCGAAACTGGGGGCAAAGTTCTGTTTTCACATGTAGACCCAAACAAAGTCAAACCCTGGTCGAATTGGATATCATGTATGTCAAACTCTGGTTTTTCGCCTCGGAAAAAAAGATGAAGTGTTAAAAATATTCAAGCAGTATCGAATGATTTATCTTCCCTTTTGGAAAGGAATTTACCAGTAAAATAATAAAGTCAAAAAGACTTGTCATAAGGTTAATAATACTAGTAGACTTTATCGGCAATCGTGGGGACACATAATTTCGACATTATCGGTCGACTCTGAACAGTTATCAGTTTGTCTGAGTTATCTGCAAGTTTCAAGAAGCTAGGCTGGTAAGAAGCATCTCTCAATTATAAGTCTACGGGCTATTTCTCTTGCCATAGCAACCAAAATTTCAAGCAACTGTCTTAAAGGACATGTCATCGTTCCCCAGCCTTGAGAACGCTAAAAATGAAATTTGGTTGAGACTGACCCAGACGCTTAAGATAGCTCGAAGGTGTTGACAGACGACGACGGACAGCGGGGACTGCGTTTCCTATAAACTCCCCAAGAGCCGAAGGCTCAGTGCAGTTGGGGCTCAACTCATAATTGTAGCTGGAAAGGAATAACATATCATTCATTCTCAAGCTTCCATTGCCGTATCAGTGGAAAATGCGTTTCTATTAAAAATCGCTACAAAATCCGAACGCATTTGTCACACCTGCCAAAATGTGAAGAATACGACCGTATTCATCATACACATGTGAAAAATGCGTTCTGTGAATATTGCGGTCTCTCATAGCCTTCAAGAATCTTAATTTTGCATATACATGTTTTGAATGCACCGCTTTTACATAGTGTCGATGCTGCTTTTGGTCGACCGTCGGTTCTGATGGTTATTTTCACTGTTGTCTCTTGTTGTGGTCTCTGCCAAGGATACTGCACATTGCAACCTTAAACATTGTTTTAAAGGACTAGGGTAACTCGCCCCTAAGTCCAATTTGCCCCGAATTCGAACAAATTAAACTGCTAATATAAATATTTCATCTTGGTGGATCATTATTAGATCTTTAGATACCAGACGTTAGCTTAATATATGAACAATCTGCCTATAAGAGTCCAAAATATACAGCATGCATTATTATACGACTAGCTATCGTCGCATTTTATCCCTCCCGGGCCCGTTCCAAATTTTAGAATTTGGATTTTTATAAATTCTCTAAAGTGACAAATATCATATGGAAAGAAGAGTCTCGGTCAACGGAATTTAATAGTTTGTTAAACTGATCTTTGGCTTCTTAAGGCTAAAAAGATAACTTTTTTTGGTCAAAACAGGTAAAATCTACAAAATTTTACAATTTTAACTCAGAACTATTCGCCATTGAGTCGAACACAGGATTGCCCTGAAGTTGAACATGGGCACATAGTTTCGGAGACGATTTACTCACTGTATCACAGGTACATAAATTTAGTCACACATTTACAAGCACAAACACATCTTCGCCTTTTATTTTAGGCACGCAATAGTGGTCTACGATTTTTTATAAGTGAATAGTTCTTATGGCAAATGAGCCCCTTAAATGGATGGTTTACTACATGTACCAAGTCAAAATGTGGACCTATCTGCATTTACGTACCCCGCAGTCTGTCTCATTATCCCCTAAAGGCTGTTTTAATTTGACACCAAACAAAATTGATTTCGAAATATATAATATAAAAATATGGATTTTCTGGAAATCACAGACCCTACATGAGGGTGTCCTATAAAGGCTGGATCAATATATCTGTTCGAGTCAGGGGCTAGTTTGTTCGACTTAATGGCTAATTTGGGCAGGTGGATAAAACCCCTTCTGTTTCTCTTATTTCACGAAGTAGGCCTATGGCTAAACTGTTGCAGTTGTTGGTGCTGGAAAAGCTGCGCTAGCTATTGCCTCACTCAAATACGGAGTGGGCCAATAGCCAGGGGCTGCAGGTGCGATGCAATAGAAAAGGTGTTCGACTCTATCTTCCGTTCAGTTTACTGAGATGGCGTTTCGCAAGATTGGACTGGTAATAAATGAAAAGCAACAATAGCATTAATATTAATGCCGACGACCATGATAAAAAATAATGAATAAATAAATAAATAAGAAAAGAAAAGAGTGTGAGCCTTCGGAAATTAGTTAGGTTTTTTTATTACCTTCCATTTCTTCGTTTTCTTCATCTTTTTCTTCCTCCTGACTGTCACTGTCATCAGAATTCCTGCTGAAGTCTTCTGAAATATTCTTCCCACATTGGACAGAGACATTTTTGGGGGATCCTGTTGAAGTAGAAACAGATAAAATCAGACATTTAATAGATATTCAAACAAGACGGCCATGAGGCCCTTAATCGCTCACCTGAGTAAAAAGGTCAAAGGTCAAACTAGGGTCATCATTTTAACAAGCCGCAAAAAGCGTTTAAGATCAACCCAAGGTCATCATTTGAACAATCCAGGTAGTACCTGAGTACCCGATGCTATGTACCAAGTTTCCAGGCCATCAGTCAATAGGTTCATTGGAAGAAGAGTTATAAAGGTTTTTACATTAAACTGGCATGGCGGCCATGTTGATCATGTGATCTGCACCGTTTGAACTTCTATTCTATACCATAGCCTTACTAGGTCGTTGGGGCACCACAGATGACTTCAAAACAATCCCTTTCCACCTTGTCCTGTCTTCAGCTGCCCTAGTTGAGCTGGCAAAATCCATTCCTGTCCACTCCTTGGTATTGTCTTCCCACCTCTTCTTCTGTCTACCTCTTCTTCTTTTTCCTTTCACTGTGCCCTGAAGAATTGTCTTTGCTAAACCAGAAGACCTTGAGACGTGGCCAAACCACCTTAGTTTCCGTTTCTTGACCAAAGTAAGGAGTTCATCATATTCTCCAGTGGCTGCTTGGATCTTCCTGCGAACCTCCTCATTGGTTATAAGGTCCTTGTACGAAATGTTCAGTAACCTTCGGTAGCATCTCATCTCAAAGGCCTGCGTTCTTTTCTCTAACTCTGCTGTCAAGGTCCATGATTCACAGGCATACAGAAATATGGATATGACAAGGGAGCGCATAAGTTTCACCTTTGATCCAAGAGATATATTGTTATCTTTCCAAACTGGTTTCAGCTTAGTAAGAGCTGAAGTGGCTTGTGCAATCCTTGAGAGATCCTCCTGGTCGCCTGAGAGCAGCTCCTTTCAACATCACCATCATACAGGTTTATGCAACAACATCTGGACATGATGACAATGAGGTAGAACACTTCTACCAGCAACTCCAGGAAATCATAGACCAAACACCCAAGAAGGACATTCTGGTTGTACAAGGGGATTGGAATGCTAAAGTTGGAAAGGATGCACTGGAAGACTGGGAAAACGTTTGCGGACCCTACTGCAATGCCGAGACAAATGAGAGAGCTCTCAGACTTCTAGAGTTTGCAACCTGTAACAGCCTAGTATTGACAAACACCCTTGGCCCTCACAAACCATCACGAAGATGGACATGGCACAGTCCAGGTGGGAAACACCACACTCAGATTGATTACATCTTGGTGAGGAAGCGCTTCCGATCAGGAGTCAACATCCATAGGACAAGGAGTTTTCCTGGAGCAGACATAGGAAGTGACCATGACCTGGTGATGATGACCTTCCGAGTTCGTCTGAAGAAGGCTATAAAGCCAACCCAGCCAAGACAAAAGTTTGATCTTGAGAAGCTAAGGGACCCAGATGTGGCATGCACTTTTCAAGCAACAATAGGTTGGAAATTTGTACCACTCATTGGTCTGAGGGAGGATGACATGGACATAGATACCATGATTACCACCTACAACACAGTAGTGACTGAGGCAGCCAGTGAGATACTTGGGAAGGAACGTCGCAGGAAAATGCCCTGGGTCACCAGAGATGTTCTCGACCTCTGTGATGAGAGGAGAAATTTGAAGAAGAAGAGGTATGAAGCAGGAGGAGCAGAAGAATACAGGGAAGCAAACAAGAGGATTCAGAGGGCAGTGAAGAAAGCAAAGGAGGACTGGATAGCTAGTTAGTGCGAGGAGATTGAAACTTGCTTGAACAAAAACAACAGCAAGAAAGCATACCAGCTTGTGAAGGATCTAACTTCAGAGAAACAGGGTATATCCACAACTATCCAGGACAAGTCTGGGAAATGCCTTGCAGAGGAACTAGAGATTCTCAGCAGATGGACAGAATATTGCTCAGAACTATACAACCATGAGACTTACGGTGACAATGCGGTTCTGGACTGCAATCAGCCCCCCGAAGAAGATCAACAACCGATCCTTCGTGAGGAAGTTGAGATTGCAGTAGCAGCACTAAAGAAGGGGAAATCTGCCGGAGTTGATAATATACCAGCAGAACTTGTGCAAGCTGGCGGGGAGACCATGATCGATGTTTTAACAGATATTTGTAACAGGATCTGGAGAACAGGAGAATGGCCTACCTCATGGACTCAGTCGCTGATTATTACGCTTCCTAAAAAAGGCAACCTACAGCTCTGCCAGAACTACAGAACCATCAGCCTCATCAGTCATTCAAGCAAAGTCATGCTGAAAGTCATCTTGAACAGGCTTAAACCACTAGCCGAGGAGAAAATCGCTGAGGAACAGGATGGGTTCCGAGCAGAAAGGAGCACCACAGAACAAATCTTCAACCTTAGAATTCTGTGTGAAAAGTATCTCCAACATCAGCAGAATCTGTACCATGTGTTCATCGATTTCAAAAAAGTTGACAGGGTATGGCATGCAGCCCTATGGGCCACCATGCAGAAGTACAATATCAGTGCAAATCTAGTTCGCACCATTGAGCAGCTATACGACAAAGCTACAAGTGCAGTCCCGATAAATGGCAGCACAGGAGAATGGCTCAGAACAACAGTTGGAGTAAGACAAGGATGTCTTCTGTCACCCACCCTCTTCAACATTTTTCTCGAACGGATCATGTCTGATGCTCTGGAAGAACATGAAGGAAAGGTTAGCATAGGAGGCAGAAACATTACCAATCTGCGGTTTGCCGATGACATAGATGCTCTAGCTGAGGAAGAGCAGAAACTGGAAGCTCTAGCTGAAAGTCTCGACCAAACCTGCACAAGGTATAAGATGGAGATCAGTGCTGAGAAGACCAAACTGATGACGAATAGCGCAGACGGCATCCAGAGAAAGATCAAAGTAAAAGGGCAGAAGCTGGGTACCGTAAGCAGCTTCAAATACCTTGGAGCAGTTGTCTCAGATGAAGGCTCAAAACAGGAGGTTCTCTCAAGGTACCCACGTCATCAAAACTTTTCATAAAATCTTATGTTCTAGCATTTTTTCATATTTTACCTTGCCACAAAATGTCAAGGTCAACCAAAGGTCATCATTTGAACAATCTTGGTAGTACTCAAATACCTGATGCTACATTCCAAGTTTCAAGGCCATCGGCCATGTTGTCCTTAAGAAGAAGAAGATTATTAAAGTTTTTTTTCATTTTATGGGCATGGTGGCTATGTTGGTTATGTGTCGGAGACTATTTGATTACTATTTCGTTCCTACAGGCTATACATGAAAGTTGGTTATAATCGGCTTCAGAGGAGAAGCCTTTGAAATTATGGACAGCCGACGGACGACGACGGACGACGGAGCCTGCCTATACTATAAGCTCAACGGAGCCTCTGTCTCAGGTGAGCGAAAAACTGTTTAGAAACCGTGTTGCCTCTTAAACCATTCATTTGAGTCTCATAAAAGGGAAATCGGCAAAAGTGTTGACCCATATCAAAAACAAAAAGTGTGGAATGGTCAGTTTCAACACTGTGTGCCTTAAATATTAGATTTTTAAAGACAAATTATTAAAAAACAAAAAAACTTGGGACCAGTTTAAGGCTGACATTGGAAATTGACTGTCCAAAGAGCCAGACAGAAGAACCATGTCTGTTTAGCTATACTACGTGGCTATATGTATGTCGACTTTTAAGAAGGTCATTTAAGAATTCGGTTGTTAACTTACCGACTTTTATTTGGAGGCTAGCACTTTTGGTATCAATGCGGTCTCTTGAGAACTGCACGCTTGTAAGACTTGTTCTGTTAACACTTTTCGGTTCACATAAAAACTCCGGCTTGTTATCTAGACTGAATTTTATACTACAATTTTGACTTCTGTTTCGTTGAATGGTGTAATCCACATGAACTTCGTCCACGCCGGTTGGCAATTTCACTGAGCAGGAGCAAGAACTTATAGATCTGGAAACATTGTAGGAATGTATCATAACCGCTTCACCTACAACTAATGTAGTGTTACAAATTTGAATTTGGTTCCAAGCTATAACAGGTGTATATCCATTTCCTATTTCGCCTGAAAAAATAGCATGAAACTGTTGTCACTATAGGCAAGTATGCTTCAACTCACAAGTGTATAACGCGTACACGATTGCTAATTGAACTGCATTAACATTAGATCTGCTGTAAGTGCAGACATCGTGCAGAACCACATTAAACATCCCCTGAGCATTTTCATCAGTGTTTCCTATCTCTACACAGGTTTTAAAATAATCATAACTGTCTAGATAACTAGAAATGTTTACGAGAAAAACAGATGCCCCCGCCAAAACAGTGCATTTCAAAAACCTTTTTTTTTCTATACTAACAGCTCCTGAATATGCAATCTTTTAAGTGCGATCAAAATTTGTCATAAGGTCTAAGATGAAGTTCACACGCATTAGGTTTACGAAAATGTAATGTTCTAAGTGCTCCTGTAAACTAAAATGGGTCAAATTCAGCTAAGTTAAAATATTTTCAAGTCCATCTATTTATCTTTCATAATGCCACAGTGCTCCAGATAAAAACGGCTAACAGGGATTATTTAGGGATAATTTTCTATATTTCTCTATAAAATCCATGATATGTTGTGACCCCTCATTAGAACCATCTCACCGAGAAATGTCCATTCCGGGGTTCCGAATGCAGTCTGCGATTCTTCAAAACAGATAAGAATTTCCACATTTTGTCCTAAATATACCAAAATGGGAAAGGAAAACAATAAAGACGGCACATGCTGAGCACTCAACAGCAAGAATACCACCGAAACACTGGAGTAAAAGAAGTAAGTAAGTAAGTTAGTAAATACGTACGTAATTAAGTAAGTAAGTAAGTAAGTAAGTAAGTAAGTAAATAAGTAAGTAAGTAAGTAGGTAAGTAAATAAGTAAGGGGTACGTAAGTAAATATATACTTATTATACATAATTTATTTTAAAACATAAAACATATTGATATCCAGCCGAGTTCGGCTTATAAGACACTACAGTCCTAATCTGTAATGATACTTTCTATTAAAATATGTACCACGTGAAAAAAAAAAAAACACTTTCTCCGTTCACCCACAAAGCGCGGCTGAGCGCGTCTCCAGTCGGACTCAAACTTTCAAAGGCCGTGAATAATACTATTCAAAGTCAGTGAGTGAGACACGAGCGGCGGTCACCGCGCCATAAAAGTGGCCATTTACAATATTTTTAACTGATAGAGTTAAAAACATTATAAAAACATTTTTTTCTCTTTGCGAACATTTAGTTGACAGCTGATCCCCGATGTGCCCGACCAAAGACAGGTCATCACGCACCAACCAATTTAACAATCAAGTTAGCAGAAAGCGGAGCCATCATTGAGTCTGAAGCCTGTATGTAAAAAGGGTGGCGCAGTTTCCAACCTTGACCGAATAAGCATGCACTACATTTGAGCTGCCATTTGTGTAGTAACTAGTTCCCGTTTTTTTTATGTGTTTTGTAATATGTCTCTGACAATAACTTTTATGAATATGACTGAAGTGAGAATACATGTATGTCGTTAGGCACCCGCAACCGTAAATTTGACACTGGGTTTATCTAGCGACAATGACCCATCTCAGAGTCAAGATTGAGCTGTCCAACTTGGAATACCAAAAAGTACCGCGATCAATCTTGAGATTGACCTGATTCGAAAAAAGTTATTAACATGATGCAATGTTTGTTTGTGTGTATTAAACCGAAAGTAGAAACCAAAAGTAGATCTACACTGAAAAATTTCCTTTGAATAGCTGCGTCTATTTTCGATAAATTGTAAATTTACAAACAAGAGAAACATTTTGAATTATGATCTGGCAGAGTGCTAGGATTCACGCAGTGCAGTACAACGGGAAAAACGAAGATTAAATATTCATTGACCTTTGATATTGGCTAAATTTTGACATACACGTTATTTGACCAATGAAATCTTATGAAATGTGGAACAAAAGTGAAATTATACTTTGCTGTGCCGAGAAAAAAATACAGAAAATAAGTTAGGAAGAACTTTAGCTAGGACAATGCCTCCACTCATTTCTAAGCGCATTTATACGTAGCCCATCTTCGTTTTCTTATTTCATCAGTTTGTCTTCAAATCGTAGATAAATAAATAAACAATTTGAAACAAATAAATAAATTACATACCAAATATCCATATGGCAATGATTTTAAAACAAACACAATATACAGAGTTAAGACACACCATGGTCATGGTGGTTCGTGATGAGAAGAAAATAGATACGGGATGGAGTAGAAATACTACAAATATATATACATATATATATTTAAGCCGCGACGCGAGAAGACCAACAAAGTGGTTGTGCGCCCAGCGCAGACTCAGATCAGCCTGGGCATCCGCCCTGTCTGATAAGAGTCTTCACTGTCCGCATGAAGGTAGCTGAGACCCTTAGCTACCCTTTAAGCTCTTCGCGAAGAGTCTGATCAGACTGGGCGGATGCCCAGGCTGATGTGAGTCTGCGCTGGGCGCACATGCCACTTTGTTGGTTTTCTCGTGTCGCGGCTCATAATATCCGAGAGGGCACTTTAAATACCGCAATCACGCGTAATATCGAAACGCCTTCTTAACCAACTACACGTATTGTAGATATCCTAAAATTTGAAACATGTTAATTTTTAAGATCAGGCGATGTGTTCAAACGTTGCTGAAAATGAACAGTGTAGATCCTGATTGAACTAACCCTGTAATAAGGAGCAGTTTGAGCTGTGAATGAGCATATCTTTTCCTATATTCTGGGCTAACTGGGCAATAAAAGTAAGGCATGTTATGGCGTCCGGTTGAAATGAATCATTAATGATTTTCCTACATGATACCCTTGAGAAGCATGCGTCATGTTTAAATGACCTTATGTGGGAACAGCGGATATTCGAATCAGCCCTCTCCTGCTCAGGCCGATCAGAGTCTTCTGTATTTACTCTCCAGGTTTCCCAGGACAAAAAGCTGGTTATTGAGATTAAAAAAAGAAGAAGAAAAAAAAAAAAAAACTGATCAAACTGCATGGATGCACTGGCACATATCACCAAACGCTCTTCACACATACCTTCCTGTCTCTTTTTCACGTGTCGGGCGTCAACTAGGCAAATATCGATGACAAAATTGGCCTTTCTCAGAACCACAAATTTTATTTCCTCTGATCGTGTTCAGCGAAGGTAGTCAAACAGTTGATCTCCTAATTCAAAGTTCCGAAAACCACGCCTACTTTAAATATCCATTAACTGTAAGGTAAAATCATGGACTTATTTGGGACATTGAACACGTGCGATTTTGTTTCATGAGACTATGTCACGTGCTAAGTTGTAGGCCAGATACACGCTTTCAGGTGACTTTTGAGTGACATTCTGGGTGTGAACCGGAACTGTGTACTGATTTTCTTTTCCACTTCCAGCATCATCTGCAGTATTTTGTCTCGTCATGATCTGTTAACAACGAGTGTAGACGGCGACCTGACTGCTCTCCTTGAAGTATTTAATCAGCATTATTGTTGTTTTATAAACCTGGTAGGATATGTACAGAACCGCACACTGGTGGGACTCTGGATAACTGGTGGGACCGAGAGGTGCCGAAATGTATGCGTATGTGGGGTGGGTGGGGGTGGGGGCAGGGGCAGTGGTGCTTGAAAATATGTGACCTAATTAGGGGTCAATTTAATGAGAATTTTTGATAATGTATTTTTGCCTTGAAATATATGTTGTGATATTTCATCAAAGTCGCCTCGCCAAGGCGATTCTAATGAGATAAAACATATATTTTAATCTTACCATGCCCGGGTGGCAGGGTTGAAGTCACAAAGCCCACTCCCTGGATCCAGGGCTGATGTAGACATCTATTTGTTTCAAGGTGGACACCATACGTCATTATCATGTGCTAATATCGGCAAATAGCACGTGTTTCAGAAGAAAATGATTTCGAACCAAATTAGAAAATCACCAATATCTCAGATTTTAAATGTCCGTTTTTTTATGTCGTAGATTGCAGTTACCCCGCACTATAGCTCTTATACAAATTTTAAGAACTGGTCTGATGCGTAACCGTCAAGTCCACTTTTTGCTTAGGTTGACTGCCCATTTCAGCACAATTTAACCTTGTTCTGCTACAGCTGACTGCTTACTGACATAATACCTTATTACCATGACAGCTTTAATATTGACATACGCTATCTCTGCAGCAGATGCGATTGAAAACCGAAATTAAGCTGATTTGAAAACCGAAATTAAGCTGATTCGAGTTTCACTGATTTGAATATCATCAATTTGACACATATGGCAGAATGGGAAATACTACTGCACTCCCTGAGCAGTCTGACCTTGGTCTACCAGGTTTGCTTGGACATTCCTGTCCCAATATTTAGTGAAGTGGTCACCTTTTACAGATCATTTTGTAAAATTTATTTGCTTGTAAGACCAAATCGTACCTGGGTTTATATAATCACTTCTCAGAGTGAAAATCCAGGTATATTCAATATACTGTAAAATGAATAAGACGAAGGAGCTATCAGAATCCAATTATGTCTAAGCAAACGGATATATTAATTAGCATCAGTTTCTGGAAAGCCTAAAATGCCTTGGTGAAAGCCAGTCAACAATTCTTATAGTTTGAAAACTGTTGCTCAAGACTTTGTATTGCCTGTATGCCGTTTATTCAAGGCCTTCTAAATAGCTGTTTTAGGTCCAGTTTCCCAAAATATCTAGTTTTAGCTAAGAAACCGGTTCAAAGATTTCAATAGCAGAGTCTTAGCATTCAAATCAGGAAGTCCAAAACTTGGCCTTTTCCATGTTGGCCATAGAGATGACTTCTAAGCAAGTATTTACACACAACTAGCCAGGTGAAAGATTTTGAACAGTGCACTGATTGCACATGCATAGTATGCTAAATCATACAGGTGTGGCATCCCTTATTCAGTGAATAAACCTTATCACCACTGAACTAGAAAGTGTAAACAGTTTTTAAAATTCGTAGAAGATCTATAGCTCCTTTATTTTAATCAAAAGCTATCATTTTATGAAATGAACCCGATTATTCTAAAGTTACCATTCGAAGACTGGGCGAAGCTCTTATAGACGTGACCATTCAATGTCAAAACCGATCAGTCCACATGAAAAATCGGTAAAATTGGTATGCATAATTGTGAGAGATTAAAAATGCCTAGTAAACCGCTAACCACACCGGGTAGGCGGCAATGGAAAACGCTCATAACAATCGATTAACGCGGATCAAAACCCGTTAGGAACTGATTTACAGTGTTTCTGATTGCAAATTGCGTTGTTTAGACGCTCTCTGTATGCTGGGTCGAATGACAAAAAAAAAACAAAAAAAAAACTATCGTTGTGCGATCTCCGATCATTCCATTCATTTTGTAAATGTGAGCGTTGTTCTGCGCGAGTGAGCATAAAAATCATTACCGCATTATACCTTTTTAGAAAATATACTCGTCGAAGGTGAGGCAGAAATAAGCACCACCCAGTCAACGAAAGGAAATCGAGGAAAACAGCATTAATATTCCTCGATTTCCTTTCGTTGACTGGGCGGTGCTGTTAGGGGCTTGTCATTAAATGTCAAAATCAAGCAGTCCACATGAAAAGTCGGTAAAGTAGCATGCTCATGAGTTGTTATGCATAATTGCCTAGTAAACGCTATCGGTCATCACAAATGATAAACAGATCGTACAGGCACACTACGTCGAAAAACGTCGGAAGAGCGTCGATGCAACGTTTTGACGCTTTAATGACGTATATGCAAGGTTGTTCCGACATCATAATGTTGCATCAACGCCATCATAACGTTGTTTAGACCATGTATGTATGCTGGGTTGAAAGAAGAAAAAAAAGAAGATTGTTATGCGATCTCCGATCATTCCATGCCCATTGTAAAGGTGAGCTTTGTTCTGCACGAGCGAGCATACAATCATTACAGTATTATACCTTTTTAGAAAATATACTTGTCGAAGGTAAGGCTAAAAAGAAGCACCGCCCAGTCAACGAAAGGAAATCGAGGAATACCTTTTAAGAAAATATACTCGTCTAAGGTAAGGTAAGAAATAAGCACCGCCCAGTCAACGAAAGGAAATCGAGGAAAACAGCATTATACCTTTTAAGAAAATATACTCGTCGAAGTTAAGGTGGGAAATAAGCACCGCCCAGTCAACGAAAGGTAAATCGAGGAAAACAGCATTATACCTTTAAGATAGTATATACACGTCGAAGGTAAGGCAAGAAATAAGCACGGATTCGCAGTCTTCGCTGTTGGCAAGTTATTATCGGATTTTTTTCACGTTCTGTTCCAGTAGCTTGAGAGGAATAGCGTTTACAACCCAGCCCAGAGGTTATAAAATCTGAGCACATTCTCAACATAAGGCACACTGATTGGCTGCTTCCGAGCATGTGCTCGGAAGCAGCCAATCAGTGTGCTTTATTTTGAGTTTGAGATTATTCTCAAGTTTTATAACCTCGAACCCAGGGCCCAGAATTACAATCGTTCCCTGAAGTTAAGGCCACCTTAACTGTGTTGTCTGAAATTTTAAGGTCACGTTTTATGCTTGTAAACTAAAAAAAATAACTAATGAGCAGATGAACCCGTTTGGATGTTTTCTATCTATCTATTTAACACAAAAATATTTCGAAGAATACTTATTCAAACCTGACAGAAAATTACTTTCCTAAAATTTAAAGTGACCTTAATTCTAAGGAATGATTATACTCTTGTGCCCTTCAATAAATTTATCTTTGTTAAATAATGTGTTCAATCAGGGAATGAGTTGACATCCTGAAACAATAAGGCTAAGCGGATGACATGAATTGTATTGTATTACTTACCACTTCAACTTGTGCTTAAAAAACTTCCTCGTCTATATAAAGATATCTTTTTTCACAATGTTGTTTCCTACGTCAAACTTAAATCAAATGACGTCATTCAGTGTGGATTTTCACCAATTGACACGGAGGACTGCACTTAAGATATGCCTATATCGATACATAACCATGTTCTACATGTACTGACAGTTTTACAAGGGGAGACAACTTTTGAGGCTACCTTTTTGCTTCCCTTGTGCTTAAAAACAGCGGGTCTTTTCTGACTGGAAAGAAATTGCTTCTAAAGGAGCAAACTTCTGAAGCACTGACACCTCTAATAGGAAAAGGGGCAGGGGGGGGGGGGGGGCGGAGGGAGAGGGGGCGCATTTGTAACTTGCAGAGTTTCTTCCACTGAAAATGTACCTGTTCACCTCAGTCCTGGTTAACTATGTTTTCAATGATGTTACGAAACGAAAAAAAAAACTGTTACGAAACGAAAAAAAGTCTAAAGTCTAGTTACCAAACAACCTGCTCATCAGGTTGTTTGGTAACTATAACTTTTTTGTTTCGTAACAGTTCTTTTTCGTTTCGTAAATCCCTTGTATATACATAGTTAAACAGCAGTGTACCTGTACCTAGGCAAGGTCAGTCTCAAATCTACCCTTAACACCGAAGATGAAAACGTAATAAAAGTTATGCAGATACCCAGAAACTGCCACAGTCCACTCAAGACAAAAAAGAAAGAGGTGACGTATTTACACGGTTATTAGACCGCAGATTAGCCTTCCAAAATTGCCGTAGATATTTCAATCAGTTTTGTGTAATTCAAATATAATTTTTTTCTCTTCCCACACAATTTCAGAGACGGATGTAGGTCTTTGAGATTGTTTTTGAAGGGAAACACCTGCCTTCTAACCGAATAAATCCGGTATTGAGAAAGACTAGCGACAAAAAAAAAAAAAAAAAAAAAAAAACATAAAAAACCTGCATTATTTTAAGACAGGCATACCGTCTACAAAAAAAGTAACAGAACCTTACAACAAAGCGCTTATCGCTCAGCCTTTCAAATTTGTCCGAGTATATTTTTCAAAGGAAACTGTTGGCAAAAAACACACGTGCATTTGTTTGTCCGATGTTTTTACCTAATTTGATAGGCCAATGCATATTTTAACTGACAGGGAGCGACGGATCAATTGGTCCTGTGGTGGGCTTCGAAATAAGTTAGGTCTGCATGTATGTTGTTTCTGACTAGGTCGGAGATACAAAACGACGCTAATTTTCGCAGTGAAGCAAACCAAAAAGCCAAATACCATATATATTCGGTAAAAAAACGGTATTTTTACGTGTCTAGAATGACCCCAAATATCTAAATCGGCCTTAAAAAATTCCGCTTTGAAATGAGATACTCTTTTCTTAAACAATCCCAAAGATCTAGATCCGTCTTATAAGACGGATCTAGATCTTTGAGTTCGTTTTGGAAGGGAAAATCGCGTCTTATAATTGAAGGGGTCAGTGCAACAAGGGACCTATCTCCATTTTTCATGATTTCGAGAAAAACGCAAAAAACATAATTTTTTCTCGAAACTCAAAATGCTTTTAGTTGCACAGATAGTCAACATATGTTGAGAAACATTGATTTTAAGCGGTGTTGCGAATATTCCATAAGTTTTAAAGAAATAAACTGAGAAAACCGGATTTTGGCGATTTTATTCGTGCAAGAAAGGACCTAACTCCATATTTCATAAAAATGAAAATCGCATTTTAAAAGTTAATGTGGCCATACCAGTAATCGAAAAATACATAACATGGTAAGGATAAGTTATTTCTAGCAAAAGCATTTGTTAAAATATAAACCAGAGGACCATTGGTCCTGTAGCTCACCTGAGTCCATTCATCCTTAGCATTCAAGAGTAAGAAACACTGAAGTAAGTTGTACAATTCCGCCTAATTTCAACTTTGACTGAAATGTTATGCTTGTCCTAGTAAATATTAGCAAGTTTGATGAAGTTACAATAAAAAAAAAAACATATTTGTAAAACTTTTTGCCTAAATATTGCAGTAACACAGAAATAAATGCCAATTTGCACTTTTCCCAATACAAGTCTATGGAAACTTTAAAATGCAATAGTAATGAAACCATGTGGGCAACAATAATAAAAAACAATATTTACGTAGCGGCTAATGTCATGAACATGTATGCAAAGAATCAGCTTCATCCCCCTATATGGTTTTTGAGGAAAAGATTTTTAAATATTTTTTTCAAAAATATTTCCTTAATATTGCCATGGCAACAAATCAAATTCTGCAATTTGGACAAAATTAATAGGAATCATAGAGGACTACTCAAGCAACATTTCTGTAGATAAAAAATCCAAAAATCACTGCAGGGAGATAGCAAAAACTGCAGCTTTCCATTTTTCCCATTATATTTCAATGGAAACTATAAGTTGCCATACCAACCTAACCGCTGAAGCAATTGCCATAAAAAAACTGTAATTATATAAAAGCTTGTACAAAGATCTGTTCTGTAAAGTTTGAGCTTTATCGGCC
Source organism: Ctena decussata (assembly GCA_963989385.1). Lineage (NCBI taxonomy): Eukaryota > Metazoa > Mollusca > Bivalvia > Lucinida > Lucinidae > Ctena > Ctena decussata. The sequence goes on along the minus strand of OZ022502.1, from coordinate 3,058,754 downwards.
ACATAGTTTCTGCAAAAATGATATCTTAATATTTTTTCTATTTTTAACCATTCGGTTGCAATGGCAATCAGCCAAATAGTGCAATTTACATAAATTTCATGTGGTTGATAGAGGACTACTCAAGGAACATTTCTGTAAAAGTTTTGTCAAAATATCTGCAGTCATATAGCAATAAATGCAAATTTTCAATTTTCCCATTATAAGTCAATGGCAACTTTATGTTGCCATAGCAACCAAACTGCCGGAGCAATTGCCAAGAAAAACAGTATTTTCATAGACGGTAGTACCTAGATCCTTTCTGTGAAGTTTGAGCTTTATTGGTTGTATAGTTTCTGAGGAGATGATTTTTGAATATCTTTTATATTTTTAACCATTCGGTTGCCATGGCAACCAGCCTAATTGTGCAATTTACATAAATTTCATGTGGTTGATAGAGGACTACTCAAGGAACATTTCTGTAAAAGTTTTGTCAAAATATCTGCAGTCACATAGCAATAAATGCAAATTTTCAATTTTCCCATTATATGTCAATGGCAACTTTAAGTTGCCATAGCAACCAAACTGCTGGAGCAATTGCTAAGAAAAACAGTATTTTTATAGAAGGTAGTACCTAGATCCTTTCTGTGAAGTTTGAGCTTTATTGGTTGTATAGTTTCTGGGGAGATGATTTTTGAATATCTTTCCTATTTTTAACCATGCGGTTGCCATGGCAACCAGCCTAATTGTGAAATTTATATAAATTTCATGTGGTTGATAGAGGACTACTCAAGGAACATTTCTGTAAAAGTTTTGTCAAAATATCTGCAGTGAAATAGCAATAAATGCAAATTTTCAATTTTTCCCATACAAGTCAATGGCAACTTTAAGTTGCCATAGCAACCAAACTGCTGAAGGGATTTGGATAAAAAACAGTATTATTGGTTCCCCCTGCCTATAGATGCTGTATATGAAATTTGGTAACAATGGGCCTTGTAGTTTCAGAGGAGATGTCGTTTGAAAACATTGACAGACGGACGACGGACGACGGACGGCGGATGCCTGCCTATACTATAAGCTCACCTGTGAGCCTTCGGCTCAGGTGAGCTAATAAAACCAACATAAAGCAAGATTGTCACAAAAGAATTAAGATGTTTATGCAACAAAGGTCATAACTCCATCATGTAATTTTCAGATCAATTTTTAACAAGTTAGAAAAGGTTAAATTTAGTTGAAAATGACTTTTATCACCAAAATGTTTTAATATGAACGTACTTACATGCATACTTTAACTCTAAACCGATACATTGGTGAAATATAGTGAAGAAACAAATTTGATGGATTTAGGTCTTTTGTTGCATAAAAGGTGCAAAATGGAGATAGGCCCTTTGTAAAAATTTTGCAACCTCTTCAAAAGCATTATTTTGGCTGGTTCTATGGTCAAAAGGGAGATAAATAGGTGAGGAAACATGTTTTCTGCATATTAGAGTGGTAAACTCATTTTTGACCAAATATGGAGATACGTCCCTCCTTCAATTGGAGAAATGCAATACATGTAGTCAGCACAAGAAATTACAAACTTATTTGTTATTTGTAAACTGATCAATTCCGAAAAATAATAATACGTCACAAACGTATTGGCTATAATTTAAATGTTATGCGACAGTCTGCATGCTTAGTGATTAACCCAATCACGGTTGATAGCTTTGCTGCACTCTTTAATTGCACACCGGGGGATCGGTCGTCAGACTCTATGATGGCCCCGACCTAAAGCTATATATTTTAGTTGGTTGGGACCGGAGCCTTTTTGTCTGTTGCTTGGTCCACCGGGGCTCAACTGTTGACCTTCTTTTGCTTCAGATTTCCAGTGGGGTTGTTTGGCAGGACAGGGATCTCCACCTGTCAGGCGGCCCGTTGTATCTGTTGAGTCCTCGTCTTTGCTTCTTCATGGTGTTGAAATTTGATTTATGTGTTTACCGTGATGATTCATTGACGAGTTAGAGGGTTATCATGCGAACCGAACAACCAACTAAATGTTTTGTACCACTTCAGAAACTGAGGGTGAGGTTGGGCCTGTAAAATCGATTTAAGCCCCCCAGTAATTCATTACTGACCGTTCCAAGGCGGTAGTTCTGTTGTGGTTCTTTGTTGCCTGTTTTTGGTGTCAGAGTTTCTGTGATGTTTTACCTTATGTATGTTATTATTATTTTTGGTTCGGTTTGGGTTGCTGAGTGGCCACCTTTTGGGAACAAGCTGCTCACTCGGTTGGCCATTGTTCTCTGTATCTTGATTATTTGTAATCTTAGTTGTTTGTTGTTTCCAACTATGGTTTGAGGGCTGGATTTGGATTTTGATTGTTTCAATTCCTGGTCTTTGCATACTTTTTACTTTTTTTAATCAAAATTGCGACATAAACCAATTGATCCAAAGACGTGCAGTCTTTTTGGTAATTTTAAAGGAGTCAGGTTTTTAAGAAGGATTCTTCTTATGATTGCCAATTGCAAAGGGTAATGTTAAAGTCTGTCATTTCACGACATGTGTCCTTCTTTACAAACAACTAAATATATGTGCGGATATGATTAATCTACATAGAAGAAGGTTCTTGAACAACGAGGTAAAAGTAAGAATTTATAAGTCGATTTAATATGAGCCGCGCCACGACAAAACCAACAGCGCAGACTCAGATCAGCCTGATCATCCGCTCAGCTTGATCAAAATCTTCGCTAAGCACTTAAAGGGTAGCTTATGGTCTAAGCTACCTCGATGCGGACAGCGCCATGCGGACAGCGAAAACTCTGATCAGACTGGGCGGATGCCCAGGCTGATCTGAGTCTGCGCTGGGCGCACAACCACTTTGTTGGTTTTCTCGTGTCGCGGCTCAATTTAGATTTTGTTCCTGAAGCAACAGTTCAACAAATCTGTTTCCTTTTTGATACAGTTATTGATATAAACAGGAAAATATATACATGGAAGAACGGCAGTGGTACTTGCAAACTTGATAATAATATCTTTTGCGTTGCTATGAATGTTCCAGAATGGTTATTATCGTAGCTGATGACGTTGAGATTAATATAAATCGGTTATCTACCTTGCTTGTTACATAAGCGATATTCATATGTTTTTGAATAAGGAATTTTACACATTTTTTCTTTTAGTGTGGTTTATTAATAAAAATTTACCACCCTTCCCAGCAAACGCCAACTAAAGCAAGAACTATTTCGCAGTCAGTAAGATAATGGTGGTATAAAATAGTTACCCCATGGTTTGTTCGCCTGTACGGAAGATAATACACTCACTAAAGCTCGTGGATTATCTCCTCGTACAGGCGGACAAATCATGGTATAACTATTACTTACTCAAGCCCAGTCTATGTCGATTAGTTGTGATGTCATGTAAATCAACTCTGTAAACGCTAACAGTAAAACCATTAAACTTTCAGCGCAAGCAGCAGTTTTTGAATACACTTTGGGCTATTGCTAACAATTTATGGTGTATTGGCGCACTCGTGTTCTTTCATCATTTTAACAAAAGGGGAGCAACTTTTGTATCTTCATGTTCGCTTCTCAGGTTGCCTTATCTGTTTTAAAAGTAGGTCTACTTTTAAAAGAAAGAACTGGCTCCAACAGGAACAAATTCTTTCCTTGACCCCTTTGAGACGGAGGCGAAAATGAAAAATTGCAGACTTGATAATGGCTTGAATGTCTTATTCTAGACATTTATAATCAATTTGTACCCCTTTTGGGCATACATCAGTCTTTGAATCGACTGCATATTTGACATGAACAAACTTACAGTATGTTTTCTTCTGGCTGTCGTAGCAGGGCTAATACAGGGCAACGGACGAGGCTTTATTGTCCGAAAATACGCATTCACCTTCTTTTTATGAATGTTTTCATTGCTTTGAAAGGAACTTATTTATGATTTTTATTTCCTTCCTCTGAACGTGTACCCGTTATCCTTAAATGCATTTATTATACTGAGAAACCTGGGTTCGAGGTTATAAAACCTGAGAATAATCTCAAACTCAAAATGAAGAACACTGATTGTCTGCTTCCGAGCATGTGCTCGGAAGCAGCCAATCAGTGTGCTTTATTTTAAAGTTATATTGTCTGCAACTTTTAATCATTTTGACAACTTTTACACAATTATTTTTACCTATTGTAAAAGCTGAGTAAAAGTAAGTTTTTATCATAAATCTATTCATTCCCCCTGAAAATGCACAAAAACTATGATAACCTTTGGGTAAACAGGAGCCTTTAGCTTTCAAATAATTTAGTTCGGACCGAATGAAATTCTAAACAGCTAACAGTTTACCTAAATTACTGTTGTTTTTGTAGCAGTAACCGGCCTAGGTTTGTTATTGTTATGAGTGTTTCCTGACCATCTGGGCTCAGTTATTTTATTTTTGAAAATTATTAACAATTATTCCCAAAATAAATTGTTAAAAGTTGCAGCCCATATCACTTTAAGTTTGAGAATGTACTCAAGCTTTATACGTGACCTCTGTGCCTGTTTTAGCTTCCTAAGTATGTATAGTACAATGATCTAATTTGTTTTGTTTTGGCACGCTGTTTCAGCTTCATTGATTTCCTGGTATATACTTAGACAGCTTGCATTTTCTTCGGACTTTGACGTATTTATGTCATTGACATCATCTATAGAACCAATTTCTGTATAATTCTCTTCGTCCTGTATCAAGTGTTGACTGTCAACTGTATCTGTTACAGTGTCTGTGTTTGTTACAGTGTCCGGTCTCTGATCCTGGTCCGGTTCCTGAGTCTGGTCCTCGTCCGAGGCGGTATTGGGAGTGAGTATATGATACGTGTGATAGTTCATTGGAACTTCCTCTAATTTATCTGGAGAACTTTCCAGGTTATACATGGCGTTATAAGTCACCACTAGATCATAGGCATCAGCTCTGGGTGCTCGATTTGTCACTAAAGTTCCAACTTCATCAATCTCCGAATAAACGTGTGGTGGCTCTGTTTCTTTGTTCAAAGCTTCTCTGTTGGTGTCTTTACTTTGTTTGTCTTTCATTCTTTTGTTATGCCTGTAAAACATAAAACAGTAAACATTCTAAAAATTTGGGCACCTAAAGTAAATACTATGACTGTCCTTAAAACAGAAGAGTTTTGTTTTACGATACAGCAATGTGTCCAAATGATGCAGATGTAAACACAAACAGTGAAGACTCTGACCATACTGCTCCTTTAGATTTAAACTAAAAGCGGTTCTTATAAAAAATGACATCTTTATTGAAATTCAACAAAAGGGTCTTACATGTAAGTTATCCAAATGGAGAAAAGAAACTGCGGAAAGACTGAATTGTGTACATGGTAAAAAACAGTCTACCCCACCCCCTCCCCCTTCTCCTTTCCAAACTTTGTTCGTGTGGGTAATAAACATTACCTTATACAAACAATGGAAGTAACAACAACAGCCAGCACAGCCAAGGAAGTTATGACACCGACGATTACTACTGTATCTGAAAGCATATAAACTATAAAGTACCGTTCCGGCTAAGAATCAGGCAGAATGCATTAATAGGGCGGCATATCAAGGTCTTCAGATTTTGACCAAAACTTGTGTATAAGTCCATTGGGTGACCAAACCTGCACATGCAAAATCTTAGGTCAATCAGTCAACGGTTGCTATGGAAACCAGGAGATAATTGTTTTCCTTAGCAACAAGTAAATTATGCTGAAACATTTATGTAAAATGCAACATTTTTGGGAGGCTAAAACTGTATACAAAGCAAAAATAGCCCTTCTTGTAATGTGTTCACTGACACAATATACATTATTGGTATCAAAGTCTGTTTGAATGTTTCTGAAATAAACATCAACATGTGTGCTATTTGGGGTCAAAGGTCACCTGGGTCATCGTTTTTACAGAATTTGTGAAAATAATAAAAAATGACCGAAATCCAGCCCAAATATTTTCTATAGTATAAAAAATTGAAAGACACCAGCATTCAATGCTTAAAGCACAGCTATGGGGCTTTCAAAATCTGTAATAAAATTACTGTATAAATTTCTCCTTAGCAACCAGTTTAACTCCTTAGCAACCATCCTTTAGGTGATCTGTACATTTTGACTGAATTGGAAACAGTATATCTTCTATGTATGGAATATAGGAAGACAATAGTAAGAAAAGTTTAAAGAACAGGTATTGGACTTTAACACTTTTTTTGAGAAGCATGTGCATATATTTCATCTTAGCAACCAGTTAGAGCCCTTAGCAACCAACCGTTAAGAAATTTGAGACTTTTGGCCGAACTCCAAGAGGAATATCTTTGATATACAAGTAAGAATAACCATACTTTTACTGAAATGTTTAAACTACAGCTGCCTGTCCTTTAAATGTTGTTGTGAAACATGTGTATATATTTGTTCTTAGCGACCAGTTTGTGCCCTTAGCAACCACCTATCAACAAATTTAGAATTTTTAGTGAAGTCCAAATCTGATGCCTTTTGATTGTTATGTACTATGTAGACAATGATAAGGAATCATTGAAACAAGAGTGCTGGACTTAACCAGTCTGTTGAAAAAAACTTGTGTATATAATTGTCCTTAGCAACCAGTCTGAGCCCATAGCAACCACCTCTAGACTGATTTGAGAATTTGGTTTAAATTCCATACAAAATACCTTTTATGAGCAGCAATCTATGAAGACAGTTGCAGTAATTTTTTAAACTTATTTAACTTACTTTTAAAAATCACTAAGGAAAAAAATCACTTGTGCATGTATATGTCCTTAGCAACAAGTTTTAGTCCTTGGCAACCACATGATTTTAACCATATTTTAACAGATTTGGAGCATGTGAGTGAATTATGAACAAACTATTCACTCTTTGCAACATAACAATTTATCTTGTTACAAGTAATATCTAAAGCACCTCTGACCTGAGCTTTCACCATCTGTTTAAAAACATGTGCATGCAATTGTCCTTAGAAACCAGATTAAGGCATTGGCAACCACCTTTTTTAGATGTGAGACTATTGTCGGAATTCAGGACAGAGCAGTTTTATTAGCAACAAACTGTTATGACAAGTGTAAGTGATGTGTGGATCAAACAGTTAGACAAGATCTACTCTGTAAAAAAATCTATAGATTTTACGGTAGAATGACTGGAAACCAGCTGCCAGTCTTTTTCCCGTTATTTTTACGGGCGTTTGCCTGTAAGACATTGTTGGAAATCACGAAAAGGAAGTTTTATGTAAACTTGGCGCACTCAAAAATAACTTTGTATTGTTGAAGGGCTACCAGACCAAAACGACACCTGCTCTATTCTGTCCCACTCTGCTTGATGATTCCTGCAATTTGTACGGGCGCCCGTAAAAATAACGGTAAAAGGACTGGCAGCTGGTTGCCAGTTATTTTACCGTAAAATCTACCGTTATTTTTTGCGGTGTAAAATCTGTTGAAGAAAATGCATATGTGCTTGTCCTTAGTAACCAGCTGTAGCTCTTAGCAACCGTTTCTTAGAAGACTTAGAATGTTACCAGAGGAACTGACAGCCCCATAAGAAGACGAATTTTCTGCTGAAGTCCAAAAAAAAAAATAGAATGTCTGTTTTTGCCCTACAAGTAATTAAGACAGTTATAAAAAGGTTTTAGTACTGTAGCCTGACTTTTGAGATATATTGAAAACATGTACAAGCAGTACGTACGAGCCCTTAATCAACCACCTCTTAACGTATTTACTGAATTTCAAACACATTATCTCACATTGTCTGACTTGGGTCTACATTGTTTTCATACGTCCCCAGAACTGGTTGCCAGTCTAAAGGCACAGATAAATGAAAAAGAGGAGACAGGCGAAGAACAAAACAATAATGTTTTCTTCTTCATCTGCTCTTCTTTTTTACTTTTTTGTGCCTTCAGAAAAGCCTTTGATAAGCCAGAAGACATTGACCTGACTCAATCACCTAAGTTTCTGTTTCTTGACCATGTTCAGCAAAAATCCTCATCAGTCACATGGTCTTTATACAAAATGTCAGTAACATATGGTAGCATCTCATCTCTATGGCCTGCATTCTTTTCTCAAACTGCTGTCAAGGTCCATGACACTCAGGTATACAGAATGCGGATATGACAAGGGACAGCACACGTTTTACTTTTGATCCAAGAGATATTTTGTTGTCTCTCAAAATTACCTTTAGCTTTAATGGAGCTGCAGTAGCTTGTGCAATCCTTGAGAGTCTAAAACTCTGGCTTTGATCCATTATCTAAGACAACTGCTTCAAGGCATTTGAAGTTTGTTATCATGCCTAACTTCTGTCCTTTTACTTATATCTCCCACTGGATGCTATTGGTGCTGTTTGACATCAGCTTGGTCTCATCAGTACTTATCATAAAATGAATTTATATATGATCACGTTGACTCAGGTCTTGGATCACAAATTGACTGTTGTGACGGCTGACGCATTGGAATAAACTGAATAACTGCAATTTGCATGCATAAAGAAAACAAAAAGGATAGACTATTTCAGTGTCAGGTTGAATTTTATTTCACTCATGAACACCAAAAAATGTATTTTCTCTTGTGGCTTTGCTGCTTTTGGTGTTTATTCGGTGAAATAAAAATTCATCTTTCACTGTTCACTTGTTGCTTGACCACTCCTGAAAATACTGCTTTTGGTGTTTATTCCATGAAATATAAAGTGATCTTACACTGAAAAAGTCAAATATCCTGTATATCTTTATTTCTCTGCCATATTTACAAATGGAAGCAACTTTTTATTTCTTGTTTGCTCCTGGACAAATAGCTTCTCAAATATGAGATCACCCACAATCTGCATTATTGGTTAAAAAAACAAACACAATTTGCTCCTAGAGAAGCCAGTTCTTTCATTTTAGAATTCACTCCCTTTAAATGAAAATGGTGAGTTGCTTCCACTGCAGGTATGTCATTCACTTTAATATACCCTTAGGAGGTATTTTATTATTTGATTGGTGCTCCAAGATTTTTCTGTCAATGCGAAATGAACATAGCTAAACTCCGTTCATTAATTCTGAAACTGGGTTTTTCGCTGCTCATACTTTCATAATTTAATCAATCCAGGTAAGACTGTGCATAGTGATAAAACTCGACTTCCGCCGATTTCTCATCAATGTGTCCTATGACTCTGTCCTTCGTAGGATGCTGGGCTAACCTGCACAAAACTGCAAAAGACAGATTTTAAACCCGAGACTTAAGTCCATAGGACAGGTTGGAAACGCCTTTTAATACCATATAAAGTGGTCGCTATAAATAGTTTTGTGTACGGGTGGGGTTAGTATTCTAACACATGCTCTGAGCGTGCGAAATCAGTCAGCGTGACAACAAGCTTGTCATCCAGATAATTTGTTCTCAATTTGAAACTGATTACACCGCATAAATTCACACTGGACAAGGTTTTCAGCGTTTCATCATAGTATCGCCACCGGCAAACAACGTCTTAACGACATCATATCAGCGTCAGTGCGACGTAATGATGTTCACTGGCTTTATTTTAACGCAAGTATTACAGCTTTCCGCAGTATGTAATAAAGTTCTTAAGTTCCAAAACATTTATTACCAATATTGAGTTAAAACAGCAAAGTGAAATACAAGGACAAAAGGATCAAACCGTGCACCTCTCAAACTTATTACAGCTCCCCTTAATCAATCTATTCCTACTTCTTACCCCCCCCCCTCCCTCTAAAGAATAATACAATAATCTCCCCCACACAAATTTAAACCCCTCCCCTCAATTAGGCTACCATCCATAAATCACAGGAATAACAAAAAAAGTTCGACAAGGCCTATTGTAACCAAATTTCATATATAGCATCTATAGGCAGGGGGAACCAATAAAACTGTTTTTTTTTATCCAAATCGTGTCAGAACTTTGGTTGCTATGGCAACTTAAAGTTTCCATTGACTCGTATGGGAAAATTTGAAAATTTGCATTTATTGCTATGTCACTGCAGATATTTTGACAAAACTTTTACAGAAATGTTCCTTGAGTAGTCCTCTATCAACTACATAAGCGTATGTCAATTGCACAATTTTGCTGGTTGCCACGGCAACCGAATGATTAAAAATAGAAAAAAATATTCAAAAATCATCTCCTCAGAAATTATGCAACCAATAAAGCCCAAACTTCACAGAAAGGATCTTAGTACTGGCTTCTATATAAGTACTGTTTTTCTTGGCAATTGCGCTAGCAGTTTGGTTGCTATGGGAACTTATAGTTGTCATTGACTTATAATGGCAAAATAGAAAATTTGCACTTATTGCTATGTCGATGCAGATATTTTGACAAAACTTTCATAGAATGTTCCTTGTAGTCCTCAAGCAGCCTTATTAAATGTATGCAAATTGCAAAATTTGGCTGGTTGCCATGGCAACGGAAAAATTGAAAAACTGTTAAAAAATCATCTAAAAAAACTATACGACCGATACAGCTGAAACTTTGCAGAAGGGATCTTAAAACCAGCCTCTATAAAAATACTGTTCCTCATGGCAGTTGCTCCAGTAGTTTTGTTTCTGTTGGAACTTTAAGTTGCCATTGACTTATAATAGGAAGGTTGAAAATTTTCATTCATAGCTATATCGCTGCAGATATCTTGACAAAACTTTTACAGAATTGTTCCTGGAGTAGTCCTCTAGCAACCGCAGGAAATTTATGCAAATGGCACAATTTGGCTGGTTGCCATGGTAACCAAATGGTTAAAAACAGAAACTATACTCAAAAATCATCTACTCAGAAACTAATAGGACGATAAACCTGAAACTTTACTGAAAGGATCTTAGTAATAGCCTCTATTGAATTACTATTTTTTTTTTATTATTGTTGCCCATGTGGTTTGTTGCGATGGCAACTTAAAGTTTCGTTAGACTTCTAATGGGAAAAATGTAAATTAGCATTTATTTCTGTGTTACAGTAGATATTTTGACAAAAGTTTTACAGAAATGTTCTCAAGAAGCAGACTTCAAAATTCTGTCATATTGTACAATTTGCCTTAGAGTTACTTACCCCTGAGTGCTGAGGATGAATGGACTCAGGTGAGCTACAGCACCAATGGTCCTCTGGTTCAATTTTAGGATTAAAAATCAGATCCAGTTCCTTTACCTTATTTTGAATACTTGTATTTGTTTGTGTCATATTTTCTCAGGAAACTATCAAAAGTAGTATAGATCTACATATAAACAATTGGACAGTTGTATCATCCGACTCAGAAGCGAACTTCAGGCCTATAAACATCCCTGCAAATATTTTTTTTTCTCCCTTCTATAAAGGTCTTCTTGCATATATATATGTTCGTGTCACTGGGTAGAGGTCGGAGTGGCAGAATAATCGAGGGAATAGTTTGGGGGCGTGGGGGCGAGCTGTAGGGTGTGTCTAGAGACTTAGTTGGCGGACTGGGTACCACAGTTATTACCCAAATGACCAGCATGATACCCACGTGGAATGTATCTGAATATGTATGACTTTAGGCTGTCAATTTTCATCAAATGGTCTTAGTTTGCGGACAGGTTTTTGAAATTTGCTGTTTCGTGCACGTAACTGCAGCATCAGGCGCCAGGCTAAGATACATGAGACCTTAATGAGAAATCGGCGGAAGTCGAGATTTATCACTATGCATAGTCTTACTTGGATTGATTAGATTATAAAAGTATGAGCAGCGAAAAACCCAGTTTCAGAATTAATGAACGGAGTTTAGGGAACCATGTTAGCTTAGCTTTTTAGTACAATAATCTTACCTATTTATAAGGAAGTTCATGAGTGCATTTTCACATGTGAGTCAAAGGACAGGACACAGGCCAGGCTGCTGAATGTTGTTTTGATGAGCATGTTCACAAAAGGTTAACTTTATTTCTAATATATTAATATAAGATTGATGTGGAGTGAAAAGGTACACTTTCAGGGGAGACAACACTGCCATTGTCATAAATGCCTACCTTCTGTGTAAAAGTCAACCGATAAAGGATAGAATTAGCCCCTGCAGGAGCAGATTAATCCCGTTAACACTAGATCCCACTTTGGAAAGGTATTTTCAGCTGGAGAATTAAACAAGAATTCACAAAAGTTGTATCCCTTGGCAAAAATGGTGGAAAAACATGTACCCCGGCGTCTGATTTAACCTACCTTGCACCCCCAGGACAATTTCTCACGGGTGCCAAATTGTTCATTGGGACCTCCTGAATGCGAAACAAAGTTGTCCTCAAAAATTTTTGGTATGGGCTATATGAAAATGGTTTTGCCAACTTGACCTGTGCATATGCAATTAGGATTAAGGAAGGCCTCAAATAATATTTGATTCTTATAAGATACCAAGTCGATTCACATTCATAAGAACTTGGATCGGTGTCAAATTACGACCAACAACAAAGGTTTTTGTTTGAAATAAGATCACATATACATATTTTCCACGATTTTCCCTCATTTTTTGATGTTTTCATGAATATTCATGAATATGTAAATTAGATAATTTGCATATACTATAATGGAATGAAAGGCCTATGCCTAAGCTTTAATTTGGTACCAAGTTTAGTTGTCTAGGATAAGCAGCAGCTGAGCTGAGATATGAGTACTTTTGTAGGTACACGCCCATTCTTGAGAAATGCATTATGGGTTGCCATGGAAACCATGCATTTTCACATAGCCCATACCAAAAGTTTTTTGAGGACAACTTTGTTTCGCATTCAGGAGGTCCGAATGAACAATTTGGCACCCATGAGAAATTGTCCTGGGGAGATGCAAGGTAGGTTAAATCAGACGCCGTGTAAATGGGAGTGTACGCATCTTAAGCCATACTATGAATACTGTAATCAGTCTGTACATCTGCTTAGATCAGAGACGTCACTTTTCACTTTCCCTAGTATTCATAACAAGTATTCCGCGGAATGCTATATCACACATGTTTTGCACCTTCACTTTGAGAACATTTTGAAACCTATTTGGTCAAAATCCATTCAGCAGTTAATGAGATATTATCGTTTTCATGTTTTTCGCTATTTTTAGTAACGGTAGATGGTTGCCATCTTGGATGGTCAATTTGAAAAAAATCATGAAACAGCTTCATGCAAAGATCATTTTGATACATATTTAGTCTAATTCCATTCAGGGCTCTTGAGCTATTGTCATTTTCATATTTTTCTATTTTTATTAACGGTGGCTGACGGCCATCTTGGATGGTCTCCATTCACGTAAATTTCAAAGAACTCCATTTAAGGACCATTTTGACTAACTTTGATTTAAATCTGTTCAAGTTTTTCTAAGATATTGGCATTTTTGCAAACTCGGACTCGTAAACAGAAAGTAGGGCACTGTGGCCTAATTCCGCTATAATTTTTTTTACATTTTGATATTTTTTATAACCGAGGTCCCATTAATGCTCCATGTAAAATTTCAGCCAAATATACCAAGTGGTTTTGGAGAAAACAGTGATTTTATTGTTTTTGCTATTTTTAGTAACAGCGGCCATCTTGGATTCTGGACCGAACTGAATTTTGTAATTCAAAAGCCCTACAGTCTGGTCATGCAGCTTGTGAAATTTGAGAACCATGGATGCAGTGGTTTCAGAGAAAAAGTCATTTGAATGGACTTAAAATTTAGGCTCGACGTAAATGTGAACGGACGGACGGACGGACGGACGAACGGGTTGACGGACGGACGGAAAACCGGACGCCTATATCGCACCTTGCTAAAGCAGGTGCGACAAAAAGGAAGGCTGATCAGACTGCAAAGAAGTGCAGGCTAATATGAGTCTTTCCCTTTTGCATATTTTCATAAGATGCATATTTATAAGCACAATAATGCTCCTCACATCATTGGAATTCCTATATATATATGTATTATATTAGGAATAAAGATAATAACAACTGTTACAACCACAGGTCTTTTGATCAATTTCTACAAAATCTTTCGAACATACATGGCCTACTGGATAAGAGCACTGACTCTTAAACATTATGTCTCCCACTGCTGTGTGTTCAAGCCTCGGTCTTGCACATGTGATGAAGCCAAACTCTGCTTACGGATTTCGGAAGGTCAGATGTATTTTTGCCTGGGAGCTCTGGTTTTTGACAACCTCTGCCTAATGATCAGCTCAACATAGGGCTCAGACTGGTTACTAAGAACAAAAGTATATACAGTCAAACCCTGTCCTAAGGGGTCACCCAAGGGAGACATAAAAATTGGTTGCTACAGACAGATGACCCCTTAATACAGGTTCTGTACTATTTTAGTTCAAGAAATTATCCACTTCTCCCCCCCCCCCCCCCCTGCATTAGAGGTGACCACAATTAAAGGTGACCACATAAGCAGGCTCGACTGTCACACATTACAATGTATACACAGTATACTGCAAATAGAACAGAGTATATTTAGAATTCACTTAAAAGTTCTAAATCTGTTTTAAAGGTGGTTGCTAAGGGATCAAATTGGATGCTAAGGAAGACAATAAGCTATTTTCAACAGATATTTGAAAGCCAGTCAGCTGTGCTTCTAGAATCATTTAAACTGTCTTCTTAATTCCCATATAAAGGATATTCCGTATGGAAACCAGTCAAAGCAATCACATGTCTAAATTTAGAGTTTGTTGCTATGGGCTCAGATTGGTTGCTAAGGACAAATTTTACACAACTCTTGCAGCATATTGTAAAAGTCAGCACTTGTGGTTCATACATTACACACAATTGTTTTTTAAGTATGTTACAAAAAGAAATTTCCCTCAAAATCAAAATCAGTGAACAGTTGGTTGCTAAGGTCTAAAATTGGTTACTAAGGACAAATATATACACACACACATTGTTCAACAGAATTTAAAAGTCAGTAATTAGTGTTGTAATGTTACTTGCAATTTTTTTCATACTTTGTAAGTTATAAAAGATATTTCATATGAAATTCAGTTAAAAGTCTTCTGTTAAGAGATGGTTGCTAGGGGTTTAGACTGGTTGCTAAGGGCAGCTATATGCACAAGGTTGTCAAAAGATCTTAAAAAAACAGTACTTCTTTTTTCAGTCATTAATTACATTCCTCTGCATAGTACTCTGTAAATAGAAGACTTTTGGTGTTGAATTCACTGAAAAGATATCTGTTAAAATGTGGTTGTTAAGGGCACAAAATGGTTGCTAAGCACAAATATATGCACACATTTGGCAACAGATTTAAACATCTGTCTGCTTTTAAGCTAATATGTGTTGGCATAGTTTGTCACATATCGAATATATTGCTTGTTGAAGTCAACCAAATGTTTCATATCTGTTAATAGTTGGTTGCTAAGGGCACATATTTGTTGCTAAGGAGAAATTGTGCATAGGTTTTTCAACAAATTGCAAAAGTTCAATACCTGTGCTTGAAACATCACTAACTATTGTCTATTTGCATTGCATAATGTCAAAGATATACTGTTACCAATTCAGTCAAAATTTACAGATCACTAAGGGGTGGTTGCTACGGTGTTAAACTGGTTGCTATGGAGAAATTTATACAGTAATTTTATTACAGATTTTGAAAGCTCACTAGCTGTGCTTTAATCATTGAATGCTGGCATCTTTCGATTTTTTATACTATAGAAAATATTTGGGTTGGATTTCAGTCATTTTTGACTATTTTCACGAATTCTGTAAAAACGCTGACCCAGGTGACCTTTGACCCCAAATAGCACACATGCTGATGTTTATTTCATAAACCTTCAAGCAGAGTTCGATACCAATAATGTGCATTGTGTTAGTTAACACATTACTAGAAGGTTTTTTTTTTGCTTTGTATACAGTTTTAGCCTCCCAAAAATGTTGTATTTTATATAAAATGTTCAAGCATCATTTGCTTGTTGCTAAGGAAAACAATTATCCCCTGGTTTCCATAGCAACCGTTGACTGACTGACCTAAGATTTTGCATGTGCAGGTTTGGTCACCCAATGGACTTATATACAAGTTTTGGTCAAAATCTGAAGACCTCGATATGCCACCACCTGCCTGATTCTTTGCCGGAATGGTACTTAATTACTGAAAAATGGCATTTCTACAAATATTACTGTACTCGAAAAAAAATTAAGGAGTCAAACATTTGAGTTTGTATTTCTGGGTCTACCGATATATTATCCAACTTTTGTTTTATATGCTGAGTAAGCATTTTTATATCACTTTATTATGCTATCAATTTTAAAATTGTGCACCGTTTTGTTAAAGCACAGTAGTCCTTCAAATTACACTACCCTCAAAACCAAAGTTGTCAGAAGTCCATAAGGAGCAAAGTCACCAAAATTTTTAATTTCGCCAATCCATGAATTTTTTTGCAAAACTGCTCGATTGTAATCTTTAATCATTTTAAGGTCAGCAAGCTGTAAAAATTTCAAAACTCATAGCCATTTTAGAAGATATGCCCGACCAAACTGCACTATCGATTCTCTATGGGCATTGAATACACTTTCATTTTAGGGGTAGTCTGACTGTAAGCCTGGATATGGTCAAGACAAAGGCTATAGGTTCAAACTTCATGTGTATAAAACTTGCAAAATGAATAAAATGGAAGGTAGAAATGGTATATTTTACGAAATGTTTGAAATGTTCCAAAAATCTCAGGGTAAAAATTTGACCCCTTAATTATTTTTTCGAGTATATTATACGTAAAAGTATGCCTAATTTATCTGACTATGAGACGGAGTTTCCCTCTCTAGAACGATCCCAAGTAGTATTTAATCAGTCACTTGCAAGGCTTATTGAATTTTGCTACAATAAGAGGTTTTCCCTTCAAAAAAAAATAAAATAAAAAAACAAAAAAAAAAAAAAAAACACACACACACCAAAGATCTAGATCCGTCTTATAAGACGGACCCAGATTTTTGGGATTGGTTTAGAAGGAAAACCTCCATCTTATAGCCGAATAAAAGAGAATGGATTGCAGATCACTATTCTTTCTATTCATAATGTAGAAAAAGACATTTACAATTCTTCTGACGCATTAATTACCACAGACAGCTCTATGCCTGCAACTCGTATCTTTACCTGCTTTTCGAAAGATTTCTTCCGACATAGGGAAGTGACACTATTAAACCAATTGGAAATTGAGTTACCAGATAAATCAAAACTGCAAAAGCATTAGACTATTTAAATAGTACATGATGAGTAAGAACATGCCGATCAGGCACATGTCGTCACAATGGCGTCGCACGGACATCGCATCGACGTCTGTGCGACGCCATTGTGACGTCATGTGCCTACTGGGTGACGTTGCATCGACGTCGGTACGACGTCGTTAAGACGTCATGTGCCTGCCGGGTGGTCAGCTTATGTCATAAAGGAGCCAAGTACATTTCATTTTTTTTGTCATAAATTCTATATACCCATATCTTTGTTGCTCTCAGCCAGCGAGTCTGCTGTTCCTAGAGTCTTGTTCTCCCCGTCCGGGGAAATTGGCGAAGTTGGTGTTCCTGCATATTTGGTCTTTTTATCCGACACGTACGTCGTAGCTGGTGTTGCTATTGCTTTGTTTGTATCATCCGGAAAGTTTATCGTAGCTAATGTTTTTCCAGTTTCGTTCTTCCCATCCGAGAATGTTGGCGTATTTGGTGTTCCCGTATCATTCTTTTTCTCATACTTAAATGTTAATGTTTTGGGTGTTGCAAAAGATTTGTTCTTATCCGGCAATTTTGCTGAGCGGGTTGGTGTTCCGACATCATTGCCTTTCCTTTTCCTTTCTTTGGAACTTTTATCTATATGAAAAAAGATGTATTGAAAAACAAACGAACAAACCAAAAAAACATAATAAAATATGTATCAAAATGAACATGAAACATATGAAAGTTCGAGAAAACAGGGGCCGTATTTATAAAAGCACTTAAGTCGTTGCTATGCTGTTGCTAAGGCTGAATTTCTATCAAGGAGATTCCTTACAACTATGAAATTTGCTCTGGAGGAACAGTCTTTTCAGACTGTTGGAGATTCCCTACAACTATGAAAATTGCTCTGGAGGAACAGTCTTTTCAGACTGTTCCTCCAGAGCTAATTACATAGTTGTAGGGAATCTCCTTCATAGAAATTCAACCCTAGCAACAGCTCAATTTTTTAATTGAAAGCTTTATCAAATTAAAAAATTATAGTATGTTTTTCCCTGGCTTTTATCGCCAGATCTTGTTAAGGTCACTGTTGAGGCTTAAATAGTCGAAACTTCGCAGTATGCCCATGTTCCGTCTAATGAATGTGTTCTCTGCTCTTGAAGCAAATCTTATAGATACTAATGTGAAGCAAGGACTCCACCCTCCCCCTCCCCCCCCCCCACCCACAATTGCAAACACACGCACCGCCACCACCACAAAAAATGATATTGGACAACTCTATTTGTTAGACATGTAACTATAGTTCAAATGCCTTGTTACAATGTCTGTACTAAGTGGAAGTTGAGCACATTAACAACTTGTACAGAAAATGTCTCTACGGCCATTCTAAGATGTCATTTAAAACCACATTTTTTTTTCAAATAATGTTACCATGAAACATATACATATTATAAATTTAGAAATAAAGATTTAACAAAATGTGTTTCAATACAATTCCAGAGGAGGTTATTCTAATTGTTTTCATTTTTGTCTCCCTTCTAAAAAAGTGTGTATGAGACACAGAAGACCCTGCCTGGAGTTATTTTTAAGAGTTTTCAGCCACGCGACTCAAAATGCTAAAGCCATCTGTTAAGTTTCATAAAAAAATAGAAGCTAGAGCCCGGACATGAAATTTTGGCATGGGTAAAATCTCAGAAATTAAAACTTGTAAAGTTTTGTTCCTATTTTTCTTAATATGATAAACGAATCTGAGAAATTTCATGATTAAAGTCCAAACGGCTCAGGAGTTACGGCCTGTACACATGTTTGGCAAGAACACATAACTCAACAATTAAACAGCGATAATTGTCTTCCTTGTATACGACACATCGTTTGAGAAGCTGAACTCATGCATGATGTTTCATGACTTTATGAGCCACGACGTGACAAACCCAACTTAGTAGCATGTGCGCCCAGCCAGGGCAACCCCCCCCCCCCCCCACCCCCAGTCTGATCATGCTGGTCGCATGGAGCTAGCTTTGGCAATTATCTTCCATTTAAGCGCACAGCGAATACTATGATCAAACTGGCTGGATGCTCAGGCTTATTTGATTCGTCGCCTTGTGGGCATGCCACTTTGTTGGATTTTCTCGTGTCGTGGCTCATTTTTATTCTATATTGTTCTCGAGTTGTGTCCCGGGCACAGCTTTTTGGCAAGTGGATATACTTATTAAACTTAACCAAAAGAGGTATCTTCCTTATTTGCAACAGATTGTCTCGATACATCTCTGATGTTTCTAGACTTATCTCCAGAATGTAGACCTGAACTTCGAGTTTGGCGATGGCAGATAACTAATAGCGAAAGATGCATTCTTTGTTGCGACCTAGCGAGCTGACAAGACAAACACATCTGTCAAGCTCCACTAATAAATGCCATATGGTTCAGCCATGCATTCCATATGGTGAAGGGGTCAGGGCCAAGACAACAATTTTCGAAAAGGGCTGAAAACTCAAAACGTTAAACTGATATATTTGTCCTCTTTGATCGTGACACATCTTCTTGATGAAATAAACCCATCAGTGAAGTATCTTGGTTAAATTATATATGGTTCAAGAGTCATAGCCTCGGCTCGGATGTTTAGCAATGACAGATAACAAAACCTCTAATCTAAAAAGATAGCGAGCCTTGTCTTTATTGTTCGTGACATATCGTTTTGGTATGATAATAAAAATGAGCCGCGACACGAGAAAAAAAACAATGTGGTCGTACGCCCAGCGCAAACTCAGATCAGCCTGGGCATTCGCCCAGACTGCTCAGACTCTTTATTAAGCGCTTAAAGGGTAGCCAAGGGACTAAGCTACCTTCAAGCGGACAGAGAAGACTCTGATCAGACTGGGCGGATGCCCAGGCTGATCTAAGTCTGCGCTGGGCGCACAACCACATTGTGGGTTTTCTCGTGTCGCGGCTCAAATCTTAAAGGGTTTCTTCAAGGGCAGAGAACACCTTCAAAAGAAGGAAAATGGGCCTTACTTCGGCATTGTGGCTACTCAAGCCTCATCAGTAACCTTGGCATGACCTGGTGGCGAAAGTCAGAGGAAAGCATTACTGCAATTACTTACTTTAATAACGGCAGTCGATTCAAATACTGATTGGTATCCAAAAGGGTTCAAACGATTTAAAAGTGATGAGCTAGAATAAAAGTCTAAAGTAATAAAAAATTCTGACTTCTCAGATAATATCCTCAAAAGACAAAAATTAGTCTGCACTATGAATGATGTACAGGGAGACGTTTTACGGCCACAACATGGCACATCACCAACTGCAGTGAAGTCAAATCAAAATCTAAACCTATCAAAAAATAAAATCTTAAAGTGATTTCTTAGAAAAGTTGTTTTTAATTTTCAAGGACATCATGAAATTTCACGAAAAATCCATATGGTTAGGGGTTTATGGCCCTTACAGGGATATTCGGCAAGGCCAGATAATTAAAAAGAGTCAATCTTTGTCGTTTGAGACAACATCTCTCGATATGATAACCCCATCTATCATGTATGGCGTTTCATAGCTGAATTCTATACCATTCAAGAGTTATAGCCTGAACATGAACTGTCGGTTAGGACAGAAAAGTAGAAAATTAAAAAAAGGAGCCAGGGACAAGGGACAGACGTATGTCGCTAGCCAATATTCGTTATATTTGCTACTGCAAGTTCTGTCACTAGACAGTTATCGCTAAATTTGCTGTTAACAGACGTGTGTCACCAGCCAATATTCATTGAAGCTGCTACTGACAGACATCTGTATACTAAGCATTTTTTCTGGTTTCAGTAAATATTTAGACTGGTCGTGATCATATCGTTATTATCATGAGCCACCTAGGTTGATCTAGGTCGTGGCTTTTCTTTAGCCGCCTCTGGAGTATTTCATCCACATCATGATTTGTCGGAAATAACTGAAACACCATTGAAAAGACTGTAAAACACTATGAAGAAATGGTCGGCGGACACAGGAGCCTGCATTCCTTCCGACGTTTTGGCAAGCAGATAAAAAGATTCTTTCCCATAAGTGTATATCCAATTTGAATGGGATTTTTATTATAGATTTAATATAATCTATGATGTGGTTGAGGGCAAGACAAGAAAGTCTTAGGCTAGTTTTCAGATTATTTAGTCTTACGCGAGGTTTGCCGAGCATAAGACTTAAATAATATGAAAAAGAGCCTGAGATGTCATTGTTGAGGCCTCAACCCCATCATTGATATTTTACTCACCCTTTACATTTTATAGAACAGAATATTTATTGAATACCTTAACTTCTTGTTGAAGCTATTCATATAAACTTCAAGCTAATTTTCTATAAACAGTTCTGATATGCATGTTAATTTCACCTTGTGCATGCATTTTTCATGACCGACAGCTTATTAGAAATCTACAGTGACATCTCATGCACATCATTGGCTGTCAAAATCCAATTTGCATGCCATTTAAATGACAGGCAGCAGCAAGTTGATTTGTTGAATGGAAGTGCGTAATTAATTAGGCTATACTATAAGCAATGTATAGCATTTTGAGACAGCTTTTTTAGCCTAGGATGAGATTAATAGAATCTATGATGGGGTTGAGGCCGAGACAAGGAAATCTCAGGCTAGTTTTCAGATTATCTTGTCTTATGCGAGGCTTGCCGAGCATAAGACTTAAATAATCTGAAAACGAGCCTGAGATTTCCTTGTCAGGCCTCAACCCCATCATTGATTATTTTTCTCACCCAATATTTTATAAAAACAGAACATTCATTAAATTCTTAACTTCTTGTTGAGTCCATTCCAATAAATTTGAAGCTTATTTTCTATTAATAGTTTGACATGTGTGTTAATTTCACCTAGTGCATGCATTATTCTTGATTGGCAGCTAATCAGAAATCTACATTGACACTTCCTGTACATCACTGTATGTCAATTTCATACTCTGCATGCAATTTACATGACAGGAAGCAAGTGGATTAGTTGAAATTGAGTGTGTAATTAATTGGGCTGTACTATATAGTAATGATTGACGTTTTTAGATAGCTTTCTGAGCCTAGGCTGAGATAGCAGGCCGAGATAGGAAAATCTCAGACACCACTATAAAGGGATTTTCTTGTCCAATGGGTGAGAAAAAACAAACCTCAGGTACCCCTAGAAAGGGATATTCTTGTCCAATGGGTGAGAAAAACTTAAACTGAATCTTAAGTGTGTCTTTTTTTGAAAACGCAATTTATAAACTGTAAATAATTTATGCACCTTTTGAATGATCTTCCTCCTTGCTGTCGTCAGTCTCCTCTTCGTCACTTTCCGTTATTCTTCCACAGGTCACTGTTGCAAGAACTTGTCTATCTGAATGCCATATCAGTGAAAATGATTAATTTTAACGTATATTGCAAAGCCATACTCCTCAAAGACAGCTAACAAATTTTTTGAGAAAAGTTTAATAAAATTAACAATAATAGTAAATAAAACACATCTTGGATTGGTCTGTAGTTGACCATTGCAGGCTTCTAATTTATTAAGAGTCTTCATTTTTGGATATTTTAAACAATTTTCAATACAGGTGATATTTCATTTGTAGAACTCTTCAAAGCTTGGTTCCAACTTTCGGAACGAAATAGGGGCTCAAAAGATTAAGTTGATATTGTTTCAACATCTACCTCAGATTTGGACAATTTTATAAGAACTCTTGTTTTGAAGCAATTGTTTGATGGCAACTGGCTCACTTTTTTCATACTATTTAACAATTTCGAATTCTGAATTCAGAAATCTGAGTTCCGTATTCTGAATTCCGAAATTTGTATTACGAACTGGACGCTTGATGATTCTACATGTAACTTATTTCATATCGTTAAACCTTCCACGGAAATGAATGATGTACAGCATTTAACTAATATGAGTCAAAATACAAAATGACTCTATAGAACTTAAATTTAATTAAAACGTCATGAAACTCTGGAAACAAAAGAAAACTTACCCCAAAATTAAATCAGGAGATATTTCAATAGCAGTCTATTACTCTTTATATAATATTCTTACATTTTTAGTCCTTAGATATCCGCCTTTTTAGCAAAACATACTTTCTAAAGAATCAAACCTACACAGATGCCTGGGGTAAATGTAAACTTAAGCATTATATCGCCATCTATTCAGTCGATAATCTCCCCGAAAAGGTAGATAATCATTAAACAATAATCTGTCTTTTATGAGGACTGCCTTGAATATTAATCAAGAAAAGATATGACACATGTGTCATATCTATAGCCTCGACGCGTCTATAAATTACGTTTATTAGTCTGTCAATTTAAAATGGATGCCCGTTGTATTCGTTTGCAAGTTTAAAATACCATCTAAAATTAAAATCTTAAAGAGTTCCTCCAAGATCAGAGAACACATTCAGAAGTAGGAACATGGGCCAGACTACGTAGTTTCGGCTAATAAAGCCTCCTCAGTAGGTAATGAAGTAGATAAACTACTACCATTTCAGCTCGCATGAACATAAGTTCAGGAAGAGCTATTGTTGTCACCCTGGCGTCCGCGTTCGCGTCCGCGACCGCCACCGCGTCAGCGTCGGCGTCCGGATTGGATGTTTTGGTTAAAGTTTTTTAAAGACCTATATCTCCCTAACCCATGGATGAATTCTTTTGATACTTGCACTGCAGTCAGATATTGGACCAAAGTTTAACAGTGCAACACCCCCACTCACTCCTTGACCTTGATGTCAAGGTCATGGACTTAGAAAATAGGGAGTGTTTTTGGACTAGATGTTTTGGTTACAGTTTTATAAAGCCAAATATGTCCTTAACCCATGGGCGGATTCCTTTGATACTTGCACAGTAGTCAGATATTGGTCCAAAGTTTTGCAAGGTACTACCCCCATTCCCCTCAATGACCTTGATGTCAAGGTCATGGACTTAGAAAATTGTCTTTTTATTGATTGGATGTTTTGGTTAAAGTTTTTTAAAGACACATATCTCCTGAACCCATAGATGAATTCTTTTTATATTTGCACTGTAGTTAGATATTAATCCAAAGTTTTACAAAGTACTACCCCAGCCCCGCTCAGTGACCTTGATTTCAAGGTCAGGGACTTAGGAAATTTGGTCTTTTTTAAAGTTTTCTAATTGCATACTGATTCATAATGCTTGGCAGAGATTTAGTTTCCACTTGAGCTGATGTTAGACACTTTTTCGAGTTTTATACTATATACTATATACTTATAACACTATATACTTACCCCACTGGATGACCTTGAAGTCAAAGTCATGGACTTTGTACATAACACGGGGACCTAACAACTAATAAATGAAAAATCATATCGGTCAGAGCACATGTACAGGCTAATTTGAGAATTCATTGTGCGCAATTGCGTAGATAGGTTCCCTTACACGTGACATTTATCATTCATTGTCTTCCCAGTAAAATTATTCAGATCAGATTGTTTTTGTATATTGTTTAGTCCTTTTTACTGTTTCTATTTCAAAAAACATAGGTCATTTTACTTAAAGGTAGGTTCCTGTACTTTGGAATGCATCATAATTTTGATGATCTTTCATCCAAGTTGTTGGAAAGCACTTATAAAATGGAATGAATAAGTTTCACTAAAAGGTGTAAATCAAAAAATATTAGAAAAGTTGTTTTGCAAGGGATTTCCTAACTCTGCTTCGCACACCAGTTAGCGCTATTTTTAGTTCGCGCCAAAAATAGATAACGCAGCTGTCGTCATGCTGCATTGCATTGTGAGATAGTTTTAACCCATCCGCCATGCCAGGACCTCTAGGAGAGCTCACGGCAAGGGAAAATTGACCTTTGGAGAATGGCATCAGAAATCGCCCTCTTATAGACATGATAAACATAGTAATTTTTAGAACTGGAATTCCAACGAAAGAAAGTAAACCAAAAGGGAAAACGACTATTTCCTTCAACATCTGACGAGTTTCTGAGTGGCAACAAATTCATAAAAATAAGAGAATTCAATACTGCTCAGAAAACGACGAAATTATTTTGTGGACATAATTGTTATCGCTAGTCCAGGAACCTACCTTTAAAGTTTTCAAGCTCTCAGTTTGTACTACGAATTTCGGAATTCAGAATCTCGAATTCGAAATGCAGAATTCTGAATTCTGAAATAGTACGGAAACTAAAAGTGAGCCAATAAGGCCATCATACAATTGAAAACAAAAGTATACAAACGGCAAAGTAATCTTTTTTTTTCCACACATAAGCTTATGCATATTCTCCGGCAGGTCTGCGTAGAATATGTCTGCTTTCTTTCTTTTTTTTTTATTCTAATTTTTAAGTCACACTGCTAAATAGGTTTCCCGGATGCAGCTTGAATACTTGAATATGGGAATCAATGTTTGTTTCTTGTGTTAACGTTCACCAGGTCCCAGGGAAATGTTGAACACTAAAGCGAAGCTCGACGTTTTCAACATCTCCCGAGGGATCTGGCGAACGTTAAAGCATAGCCAAACATGTTTGCTCGCCATTTTTGCATAAATTCAAGGACATATTCTTAAAACCTGCAAACAATATGGCACTATTGTTACCGTTTGACATTAAAAGCGTGGGTGCATCTATTTATTAATATCCGTCTTCCGGGCCTTAGCGATTTATAAGACCGATTAACGGATTAGCTGTGCGTGACGGAATAATTTTAGTGGCCCCGGATCGAGTATATTGAAAGTCGCGAAGCAGGTCCGACAACACATTACTTGCCTTATAAACACGTCGTTTTGTGTCTGTTAATAGCGTGTGACACTGACATTTATGCAATAGTAACGCTCAATTCTTAACCCATACACAACACCCGTTAATTCATTAATCTGTAAGACCTCTTCACTCATTCATCATATAATTAGCAAACGTAATTAAATCATGTGAAATGCATATAATAATACTCATACCAGTTCTAATTTCAAGACACATCTGAGCTGTAGCATTGACTGTCTTATAGAATCTGACAGTCTTAAAACTCTTGAGGGCGTTTCTCTGTGTTTTGCAGGAAAACTCATTATTTCCGAATAGCACGTTTATCCCACAATTTTCATATCTATCCTGATCTGTATAATAAAAGTAATAAACTTTATTCGTCTTTGTTTGAAAGTCTATTTTACAACTGCATGATGCTGCTGCATCTGACAATCCAAAGGAATGTATGTATATCACACTTCTCCTGACAGGTACACTGTCACAGACTTGTATGGATTTCATGTTGGCTTGCATCAAATTGCAGTTTTGTGCTTGCACTGTAAAGAGAGAAATTGACGAATAATTAGTGTTTTTACGCAACGATGCTAATTAGTTTTGAAAAATCTTGCTGCTACCCTGTCTGTCTGTCTGTCTCTCTTTCTCTCTCTCTCGGTGGAACGGAAGCAGTTAATACTTAGCCTAGACGTAATCAAGAGAAAGGTATTCATACAGAGCAGACCTAACCAATACCACATCTCGGCATTCTCATCCTGCTTATACTTTGAACGATGAAACTGAATTACTGAAAAACTATAACCATATCTCAAACGAAGCAGGTCCTTTGATTCTTACGTCAGTATTGGTTTGTATGTTTCCTGATGGCTATGGTAACCATAATGGATCAATTTTACAGTCCATTCAATGGTACTTATATTTTCGTACACCTTGGTGTGTCTGTACGGTTGACAGCCAGACAGCTGGTGATATCAGATTCATTTTTGATTTTATATAATATATTTTACCTGTGTATGAAGGATGGATAGCTGACTTGCGATTTTACGTCATATTCATTAGTGTTTCTGCCGTATCAGGACGATGGGATGGATGTTATGAAATGCTATGTGCAACGAACCTCGTTTAAAGGTTAAAATGATTTCTACCAACAGTGGAAATTAAACGCGGATCACTAGCTTAAGCAGGCCGGCAATTAACCGACTGAGCTACCGGCAGATAGGCGTAAATGTCATCAAACAGCGATAACATACGTCACTTGCAAATACAATGCATTTTGGCTAGTGACGATTGTATGCAACAAAGTAATTCAGTGACTATTAGCAGGTGTCAGATGTTTGATATCAGAAAATCAATGAATTTGGGTGGGAAATACAATAAATATTGGCTGAAGACAGATGTTTGTAACCAGCCAATTCAGTGAATATTTAATAGTGACAGATATTTCTTATCAGCAAATTCCATGAATATTTGCCAGTAACAGATGTCGGTATCTAATAAATTCAATAAATATTAGCTAGTGATAGACGTTTGTTACCAGCAAATTCAGCGAATGTTGCTGGCTAATCACATACGTCAACAGCGCATACATCGAAAATTGACTAGTGTCAGATATTTTTTAGCCATCAAATTCAATGAAGATTTGCTAGTGACGGACCTTTGTAACCATCAAATTAAATGAACACTTGCTATTAATTGATGTTTGTTCCAAGCAATATGGACGCTGCTGGCTTATGATAGACGGCACTAGCAAATACAACGAATATGTACGAGCGACAGATGATGTTACCATCAAATTCGATGAATTTTAACTAGTGACAGATGCTTCTAACAAGCAAATTCCAATGAATAATGACATATGTCAGGCGTTGGTTAGGATAGTGACAAACATGTAACCAGCTTATCCAAAGAATATTGGCCAAAACAGAGACGTTTGTTACAAGCAAATTCAATGCCCGTGAATATTTGTTAGTGCTAGATAATTGTAACCAGCGTATTAAATGAATAACAGGACAGAATGGCTCGTGACAGACCTTTGTAACCACAAATTCCAATAATATTTGTTAGTGACAGATGTTTGTAAATGAATATGTGCCGTTTACAGATGTTTGTAACCGGCGAATAAATGAATAAAGCCCTTTTCTAAAATACGTGAAATCTGTGCGTCTGCAACGTTTACTTTCTCTAGACGATTTAACGGGTCAGTGACAGACATAACTGTAACATCTCAAAGACCTGTGACTCTTGTATTGAGTACACATGACAATATAACGGTAGAGAGATGTAATCAGTAGCCGGAAGTGTCAATCAATTTCTGCGCTTGAAAAGATGTTTAGCTGCTTTGACTAGCTAACAAATTCGGATCTGCTACCTTTATTAGATTAATTTGTTGAAAATCAAACCTATAAATTTTTGTCGATGGTGGATGAATAAAGATTTTACGCCCTTTTTAACATAATTTCAACTATATCAGGACGATGGGTTGGTGATAATGAAGGGCTGTTTATGACTGAAAAGATACTGAAAAGATACCCGCTTCCAACGCGTCTCGAGCCCGGGATTTATGTACGAATGCAGAGTCTAATCCCAGACTTGGCAGCTCGCTAATTTCCCATCGCCCCTTTTACCGACGCGTAAAAGGGCGTTAGGGCATATGTGGGCATTGGTGACTCAGACCAACCTGTGTTTTGTGCACAACAGCTAAAGCGTTACTGTTAGCCTGACGACTCTCAAGTGTGTTACCGGTGTGGTTGGGTGGTGCGATGCTGCTGGGTATAACTTCCAATTCCGTGGCGTCCTACTGATTTGGATAATGGTGGGGCAAGGGCCTAGTGTGCTTGCAGTAGGTGCGGGTGGGGCTGTTTGGACATTTTTCTCTCGCTATCACATCTCTCTTCTTTCTTCCTCTCTTTGGGAGACGGCCCGATATAGACCGAAATACTGTCTCAAAGGGCCGTGAAACTCAAAACAAACAACCAACGTGTGTTACTAGAGTTACAGACTTTTGGACTGCACAGTTTTCTAGTGATTTGTGTGTCACGCCGTAGTCCCTTTGTTAGAGCGCATAGCTATAGCACAGAAAGTCGCGGCCCGGCCAACGATTGAAAAATTTTGTCAACCAAGAGTAAAAAATTAACCTCTTGATGCATGACTGCATGCAGCTGAGCTGATGACTTCGACTATGGACAACACACTCGCGATATGATAGGCCTCGCCTAAAAATGCAAGCTATGCCATCACGGTATGCAGCCCGGCATTCAAATCTGTGTAAAGTGATCAAACTGAATCCTCCGGTCTAGTTTGTTTCCCGAATTGGAAGTATTTCACCATTGGGCACCTCTTTTCCGCACGGTTTGTGCACCTCAGTTTATATCTCTAAAAACTACGTTAATTTTCCTACAATTTCTCCGAGTCGGACCTTTTATCGCTGAAATTATTCTGAGATTAATTTGATATCACCTGTACCTATCAGAAATATTTCACTTTTGTTCCGGCTCACTCATCTTGCTCGTCGCTGTTACGTAAGTTCGAATTAGTTCATAAGTGATGTCACGAGAAAGACGATTGTGCGACATCAACGAACAGCAGGGACTCAGCTAAGCCTGTACCTGCCCAAAGCTGATTTTTAGGCTGTTCATTCAAACAAAAAAAACGTTTGATCTGGTACATGTCATACGATTTCTTTTCACTCAGTTTGCATCATATCATGTATCGTATTACGAAACATCTGGGGTAATAGATAACTAACTAAATACACAAAAAGTAAGCTAATCGGTAAATAAATTCCTGTTAAAAGTCCAGTCAGCTTCTTACGGTTGAACACATTAATTAACATTGACAGGTCAATTATGCAAAATGACCATCCGATACTTAAGAGGGATTCTTTAGCTGCATTGAATCATTTTTGTAGTACCTAGCATTACAATCTTATGCAGCCAGAACAAAATAACTAATTGGGATTATACGTTACAAGACAGAAAGAACACTTTGTTCAGAATGGATGAAGTAATATTTAGAGAATTGAACTGTACGAGTAAATGGTATAACCTTCGAGGAGGCGGAGCCTCCGAGATGGTTATATCAATTACGAGTACAGTCAATTTTCAAATGTTTTGTATCATGGTCCAATCAGAAACCAGATTTTTCTTCCGTGGCTGTCCCTTTCAGAATATTTATTGCTTTGTTTAAATTAGTTCCCACAATCAAAAATGGCATATCTATGCTATTGTAGCCCACTTCTTAACATCGCTGATAAGCTAATTGCCTGAGCCAAAAATTACAGGAAATTTTACACTTCAATATGATGGTTTGGTGCAATTGCAGTTTACTTGTTTTGAAAATTTGTATTTAATGATGAATTTAATAAAGGGACAATACTTTAATACTTTACATAGTATCTGATTGCGCATTGTGTAAATGGTAAATACACCTCTGTTTACCCAACTAAGATTCCTTTTTGTAGCAAAGCTACAACAGGTGTCTGGAAATTAAATCAGGTTTGACAGCTTTTTTTGTCTTTAGTAGAATGAACTGTATGAACTGTGCGGTATTTCAGATACCCACTATAGTTATTGCACTGCTTTGAATTAATCTCAGTGTAACTGAATGGAAATCTAAAGCTCCGCCTACTTGATAAGATGCTGGTGTCTGATGGTTAATCAAATATTGCACACCAAACATCAAAGGAAAAAATATAGGCCATGATACAAGCTAATAAATTTCATTATTCAAGCCAAATATTCTGCTAATTTTCACTCCATGAACTGAATTAAGTTGGGTTTTAAACTCATACAACTCGCAAACTATTTCGGATTACAAACAATGTAAGTATAATCAAGGGAGTGCATTAGGACATGTGCGAACAGCGAAGACTCAGATAATCCTGTCTTGTCAGCGTTACTCATGTTCTCATTTGAGAGTCAAGGAAAATGTAGATCAAATTTGAGTCGGCTATGTCAGTCTCAGCTTTATATTTTTCGTCGCGCTGCTCAGATACTGATACATTTGAGCCGCGACACGAGAAAACCAACAATGTGGTTGTGCGCCCAGCGCAGACTCCGATCAGCCTGGGTATCCCCCCAGTCCGATCAGACTCTTCGTTTAGGGCTTGAAGGGTCTAAGCTACCGCCATGCGGACAGCGAAGACTCTGATCAGAGTGGGCGGATGCCCAGGCTGATCTGAGTCTGCGCTGGCCGCACAACCACATTGTTGGTTTTCTCGTGTCGCGGCTCATTTGTACTTCGACACATTTTTTTTTCGTTTGGCAAGATTGACAACCCCTTAATATTTTGTCCCGGTTCACGCTTGAGCTTGGGGCTCCCATTATCATGAAATACGAGCATTTTTCACCACCATTTGAAATTAGTTATAGCTACAAGAAAAGAGGAATATTCGAACCAACTTTACATAGTTATGCCGTAGATATATTTTCATTCGCAGTATTGTGATCCTTACTACATGCAGAGACATGCACACTGTCAAGTTCCCAGCAGACACATAACGTTGAAACACAGTCGTAATGATATCAATGTAACTTTTCATGGCCCCGAGGTTATAAAACTTGAGTATATTCTCAAACTCAAAATAAAGCACACTGACTGGCTGCTTCCGAGCATGTAATAAAGCACACTGATTGACTGCTTCCGAGCACATGCTCGGAAACAGCCAGTCAGTGTGCTTTATTTTGAGTTTGAGATTATTCTCAAGATTTATAACCTCGAACCCTGACGTTGTAGTGACGTTGATATGACGCTGTTTCGATATTTCTTGCCTGCTGGGTTACGTCCTGGGCCAGGTGGTTCAAAGCGTCCCGGTAACATCAAGAGTGTTGCTCCAAAAAGAAAAAAATGTGAATAACTTTTGAAAAGCTTGTCAGATTTTTTTTCATCAAGAGCAGCAACGTTTTTTCGAAGGCCTATCATATATTTGCAAATCTTACGCCTCGTTCACCAACGCCATCGTTGGTTTTCAACAATCGGACCCTGGAGAAATGATGCCACCAGCCTACTATAGACGACAGTCATAGCCAACCCATTATTTAATGATATGTTCTGTATTTCGAAACAATATATGAATACTGATTACACAGCTGGGTGGCATTTTTGGCCCTTCTGCACAGTTATTAAGTAGTTTTGGTAAAACAACAACAACAAAAAAAAACCCCCAGCAACAATAACAATACCATCATCCCTGCCTATTGCGACCTTGACTTTGTTAGTGTCTCAGCAGAAGATGCACAGAAAACAAAGGTCGCAGAAAGAGTTCCATCAAACAAACAAATGAATTTTTAAACTATGGATCAATGCTCCAGATAAGAAGAGGTAATAGGGATAATCGAGGGATAATTATCCTCCGTTCTCCGCAAAAGCATGTGTTGTGACCTCTCAGTAGAACCGTCTCTGCGAGACGATTCTAACGAGGGGTCAAAATGACTCGGCGAGGGGTCACAACGTATTTTTATTGATAAATACGAAAAACAATCTCAGAATTATCGAATTATTTTAAAATGTTGTCTGACTCAAAGTACATTGTTTGATTCAGCGTACATTTTCCTGCCAAAAGTTCCGACGGTCATGTCTCTTACGAGACAGCAGATTGACGGTTTGTGTGGTTTACAGGTCAAGTTCTGCCGCTATGATAAGATCATATTCACTCATGATCGGTTTCCACAGCTTTTTATCCACGAGTTGGTTGTCAACACCCAAATGTTGGCATACAAATTAAACAATGCCAGGACGAAAATGGAGACTACACTAAAAGGCAAGAATTCGCCAGGAAAGCAACTTCTATTCTTCAAAAATCTTTTTGAGAAGAATACCGAAACGAAACTACGTCAATGGCGTACTCCTGCACTGTCTGAGGTTGAACAGAGCCTTCGTTGTTCGCATTTTTGCCAACAGCAAAACTTCATATCAGACTTGAGTGAATGCTCAGGCTGAGTTCATTCTTCGCAGTTTGCACACTTATCCCAGATAGCTGTTTTCGGCGAAGTTAAGCCCCAGTGATGTATGCAAAACGGTGCTCATGTCATACACAACAAAAACAGACTCAGTTATATAAGCCTGCGCAGCGGCACAGTCTGATTAGAACTCTGTCGTCCATACACACCATGTATGGTTTTTGATGAAACTGAAGGCTATATGCAAAGCTATGGTCAGACAGCACTGATCCAGACTGGTTTGAGTCTTGTGTGTTAGCAGATACGTTAAGCACCCATTTTGCTTGTTGCAGCTCAGTTTATATCGGACGGTAACAGGACAATGCACAAGACGTGCTTTGGTATGGATTTAACTGCTCTTGCAAGAGTATTTCTCATACATCTAGTCCATCGGAAGGCACGGGAGAAAACTGATCTTCTGGTAGCGGAACAGGTCCACCAGAAGCACGACGTCAAAATGACATCATACCAACGTCGCTGTGACATTGCGACGTCACATCGACGTCGGGATGACGTCAATTGGACGCTATGTGCCAGCTGGGGGGGGGGGGGGCGGGGCATTTCGACGACACACGGGCGAGACTCGCATCACAACACTTTACCACTAAGCCGAGGGCTCGCTGACAAGACAGAATTGCTTTTGCTTTAGTTGCCACAGACGAGTTTACTTCGTATGACAACTCGTCGTTGTACTGACAATCAAGGGGAAAAAGAGAGAAAGAGAAAGAGTTTGTGTCATTCAGTTTTTGAGAGAGACTTTGGCTTCGCTTGAAACTTCACTAATCATTCATTTCAAATAGAGAATAAGAGAGAGAGGGAGAGAGAGGGAGAAAAGAAAGCGTGGCATCACGGGCTTAAAAAGTATTAATTCTGAAATAACAAAACATTCCTTTGGAAGTAAGCGGAACTCACTTTACGATATTGATTATAACACCCTTTGTAAAGTACATTTTAGGTATTTTTGCCTCAAGCGATATCGGGAACGACCTGTCTTAAGGTGAATGGGCACACTTTTCGGGGAAGCAACACTGTCATTTTCATTTTTACATCCCTTTCAGAATGGGGCAAATTCTTTTCTTAAATTGTTGACCCTATGAAAATGACATCATTTGGATTCAAGCCGCGTCGTTGCCGAAACAAGCCTATATGTAAAAACAGCATGCTCATGATAGGCACATGTTGCAGGATAGGCGAATCATACGGTGGATACTTCATACTCTTGCAGGATAGGCGAATCATACGGTGCATACTCTGACCAGACTGTACAGTAAACTGCGCATGCAAACCTTTTTAATAACGTTCCAAAAGTTGAGTCGTCTTCCCCGACGGGTAAAATATAAATGCTCTCTTATTCATAATGAAGAAGTCGGGGTATCGAATCCAGCCGAGTTCGTGACTCTCCTTGGATTGTTACTTTATAATCAAATCAATGAAAATGACAGCTCACTGACAGGTAGGGGTATTCACCAGTATTACCAGTATGTACACGGGCGGCGAATTATGTTATCTTTATTGCCCGAGTGTCTTATTCTTGCAGATTGTTTCATCCTCACCCATTACTGCTAAACTATCACCGCCGTTTTAAACCACCAGGAACTCTGCACTTTTCTATCAAATAATAATAATAATAATAACAATGCCTTTTCTCATTTTATAGCGCATTATTTACGCAGTCGGGCTTGACTCTTATCCTTTTTCACTATTATTATTCGATTGATTTCATCGTATGTTGAAGAGCATTGCCACGTGTTTTGTGATTTATGTGTTAATAATACAGCTGACAGGTACCGTTAAGTTTGTGACAAGACGGTTTGCTTTGAAGCTAAAATACCGTTGTACACCTGCACTTTAGTAGCGGAGAAACCCGTTATCCTGTCTAATTCAGTCTAAAAAGAGAAACATTTCAGACAGTCGTATTTTTCGAATTAATGAAAACTGCCATAATGGCCAGTGACAGACGTTTGTGACCAGCTAATTCCAATAATACTTGTCAGTGACAGATGTTTTTAAATGCATATGTGCGTTGACAGATGTTTGTAACCAGAAAACCCATGAATATTGGTTAGCGACAGACGCTTGTAAATAGGAAATCCAATGAGTGTTATTCACAGATGTGGGAAACAAGCAAATTTAATTGATATTTGCTAGTGA
Organism: Ctena decussata; assembly: GCA_963989385.1. Taxonomy (NCBI): domain Eukaryota; kingdom Metazoa; phylum Mollusca; class Bivalvia; order Lucinida; family Lucinidae; genus Ctena; species Ctena decussata. Next base: position 3,023,955 of record OZ022502.1, on the reverse strand, counting down.
ACCAGCAAATTTAATAAATATTTGCTAATGATAGACGTCTGATACCAGCAAACTAATGCCTATTAGCTGGTGGCACCAATTTGAAACCAGCAAATTTAATGAAAATTAGCTAGTGACAGTCGCTTTTAACCTGCAAATTTAATGAATAGTGGCCAATGACACACAATTGTCACTATAGGTCTTCTACGAATTTTATAAACAGTTCTGCTGCGTACCGAAAAGTCCACTTTTCGCTAAGGTTAAATGCTCATTTTCCCACAATTTAACCCCGGTGCCGTGAGGTCGACTTCCGGTTTTCTCCGAGTCACCCTCACGGAGCGCTACATAGCAAAAACGTGAAATTTTAGGGAATCATTTCTGTTCCCTAATATGGGGCATTTATTAGGGGATACTTCTCAGAAAACGAGGTGTTTTTGACTGGAGACATCCCTTATCTTGAAGTATAGGTAAAGGATTCTAGACTGGGGACAATCTTCATAGAAATATCAGCTGTCAAAGACACCTACTATATTTTTCTTTTGCATTGGCCGCTGTTCGTTGCCGAACTGCGCACGAGTCACGTGACAACAGCGATATCGCTTCTTGCCGGTGTAACCAGTAAATTTTAACACTACCACTTTTATCCGTCTGGACAACAAACTCGTCGATTCGATTGCGGCGAACCGTTTAAAACGGCTGCAAAGACATGTCATGCTCTTTTAAGGTTTTAATGAGGTGTATTCTAATGATACCTGACCAGTTAGTAGCTTCTCGTTTCAACAGATGCATGACTGGGTAAGTAAATATGTTCATTTATCGTGTCTGTGTTTGACGCATGAGTGGGTGGGGTGATGGTGCACATTAATTTTAGCAATTTTCAGCCATTGCACGAGTAAGATTACAACCGACAGTGAGCTCAGCACCCACTGCAGTATTGTGGCCAGGTCACGCTGTCGTTCAAATATGCACAATAGTCATTGATCATTATTAATCTGTATGGAGCCTTGGAGGTGTGACTCCTTTTGTGTCAGTGAGTGCACTTTTACCCTTTATCAGGTTGGCTTCAGAGATCAATTCTAGGGACAAGTCATTTATTATCAGGTGGGGACCCGGTACATCCAGGGGATGGGGAGGAAAATTTTTGGTAATCGACTGGTGTGAGTGGGAGGCGGGGTCGAACTCAGTAATTTAAGCAGTGGAGCAGGGGTGTCATAAGTGTAATTTGGCCTGGTGAATGTTTTTCCTTTAATCTCACCAGTAAACAATTCCGATTCACCAGTAAACAATTCCAATTCTGACATAGGCTGGGTCTGAATTCTTTCATCAGTCTTCATTTAAAAAAATGTCTCAGCTTCTGGGGTGCTAACCCCCCCCCCCCCCCCCCCCCTCCTACATACACACATCTAATCATAGAAACATAATTCAGGATTAAAATAAAAATATGATGTTTGAATCCAAGACCACAATAGGGGCTACCCAGACCCCACATAAGGGGGTGGTCGGATGGCGCAATGTTGCTTTGTATAACTTCCAGTGCCGGGGCATCCTACTTATTTGGATCATTGTAGGGCAAGGGCTTACTGCGCTTGAAGTAGGTGCGGGTGGGGGGTGTTTGGACAATTTTTTTCTCTCGTCTATCGTTTCTCTTCTTTATCCCTCTCTCTGGGAGATAGCCAGATATAGACTGAAATACTGTCTCAAAGGGCCATTAAATCCAAAACAATCAATCAGTTAGACCCCATAATTTCTCTTAGACTTTTCGATTTATGTTCTTTTCTTTCAAACTTGATCGAGTCTTCAAAAACATAGATTTTAGAAACAAAAATAATGATATTATTAAAAAATTGTCTGCTTCATATCCAGAAAAACTTCTTTTCATTGATTTGCTAGTAGGGCAGTATAAAATAGTCTAAAATCAGTAAATTTAATGCCTGTGCTGCATTAGTGGCATCAGATCCTTAGGTGCCTATCAGCAGCAAAAACTGCTGTGACTTCTGGGGGCACAGCCCCCAAACCCCCTTAATATAATTTATAGCTTTATAATAGAGCATTCAGCATCAGATTCTTGGTGGGCATGTGCAGAAAAAAAGCATTATGATTAACAGGTAGAAATGAGAGGATGTTCTTTGGGTTTCATATGTTCTTTGTGTTTCATACTAAGGTTTGTCTGACTTAAAATAGTGAAATAGATAGAAGGGGCTGTAAAACTTTTTGTAAATCATATAAAAAAAATGAGTAAGTAGACCCTCCCCTCCCCACTGGTAATAAATGACTCATCCCTTAAGTACATACCTTGAACAAGGTATACACATCCATCTAAGTACAAAGTAGACATGCATGCAGAAATATGAAATATTGATATTTTCTGATGACCAAAGAATATTGCAAAGTACTTTGTATTATTGCTAATTTGAAACACCAGGAACACATGTAAAAAAAAAAAGAAATAAGATGAAGAAAATACATAAAACACACACACACACACTCAATTAAATTAATCCACCGTTACAAAACCTAAAAAAGTAAATTTATAAAAATATGTCTGATAAAATCCCCACCATACAGGAACAAATCTATTAGAATATTGTATATTGTACTTTTGAATGTTATATTGATTCATGTCTATACCTCATTCTAAGAATACAATTTGAATTGTTCTTCTCCCAATCTGTTTTTGGGGCTCTTATTTGGAAATAAATGTAAAATTTGTTGTTTGTACCCACATCTCTTACGAGACCGGGGACAAAGTGAGGCTTATGTGCCATACTTTTCTTCAGCATTGTCCTGGCAGTGGGATGGAGTTCACTTTTTACCCAGATCCATTCAGAGCATATATACCACTCAGATGGTGATTATGCATTTCTGTAATCTGGAATATTTAACTGAAAATTTTATTTGACCAGATTTCTGCAGTTGTAAATGGTCCTTTATGTTTACAGAAACAACAAAGCTTCTGTATTATGCCCCCGAAGGAACTTCGGATGGCATATTAAAATCGCACCGTCCGTCCGTCTGTCCGTCCGTCCGTCTGTCCGTCCGTCCGTTACAAATCGTGTGTCCGCCATAACTCGAAAACGGCTGAAGGGAATTTAATCAAACTTCACAGAAAGGTAGACCAAATTGAGAAGGTGTGTCGCGCACACAATTTAGGCTCCCATGACCAAGGTCAAGGTCACAATCAAAGGTCATAGGTTTGACCCTTACAAATCGTGTGTCTGCCATTACTAAAATATCCCTGAAGTGAATTGAATCAAATTTCACAGAAAGGTAATCCATAATGAGAAGGTGTGTCACACACAAAATTTAGGTTCCCACGACCAAGGTCAAGGTCACAATCAAAGGTCATAGATTTGACCCTTACAAATCATGTGTCCGCAATAACTCAAAAACCCCTGAAGTGAATTTAATCAAATTTCACAGAAAGGTAGACCAAAATGAGGTGGTGTGTCATGCACAAATTTAGGTACCCATGACCAAGGTCAAGGTCACAATCAAAGGTCGTAAGTTTGTCTCCCTCACAGCTTGTATCCAAGATATCTCAAAAACTGCTGAAGCAAATTGAATCAAATTTTACAGAAAGGTAAATCAAAATGAGAAGTTTTGTCATGCACAAAATTTAGGTTATCACGGCTAATGTCAAGGTCAAGGTCACAGTCAAAGGTCATAAGTTTGTCTCTTACAAATCTTGTGTCCAAGATATCTCAAAAAGTGCTGAAGCGAATTTAATCAAATTTTCCAGAAAGGTAAATCAAAATGATAAGTTGTGTCATGCACAAAAGTTAGGTTCCCATAACCAAGGTTCACAGTCGAAGGTCAGGGGTCAAATACCAGGTGTTAAGGGCCTTCGGGGGCATTTGTTACACAGTGTAACATTTCTTGTTTTCTCTTGTTTTTCACACATGCTGTGTGACAATATTATTTCCTTAGTGGGTCAAAGCACATGGAGTTTCATACAGCCTCAGTCAGGCCATTATCATATACCTATGTGAGAAATCCAGGTTGTGCTAAGGGAGCCTAGGGAGTTCAGGTGTTCCTGGAACTCAATTTTAGTTCAGCTTTAATGAACCTCAGTAAAAATGGAATTCTTTTAAGGGGCATAAAACCCTAAGCAGAAAAAGAAAATGTACAACCATGAAAAAAGTAACTGTCTTAATATCAGAGCCCAAGATAAAGATGGGTATTAAAAAATTCATTCTAAGATAATATTAGATATTCATCATATGCTTTGATTAGTCATCAGAACTGTCTTCATGAAAAGGCTCTGATTAGAATTCACAGCATATATTTGTATGTAAAAAGAAAAGATATCCAAAATTATTATTCAGTATGCATATCAGGGACTCTGACTGGTATCAGATCCATCTGAGACACTTTGAAACTAATTCATTGCTGCTTTACAACATCACTAAAATTCAAATTTTATTTAGGTCTGCCTAACATTAAAAAATAAAATATAATAATAAATAAATTAAAAATACATGCAGTAAGGGCCAAATTTCAGTTTTTTACACCCTTAAGATCAGAAAAAAATACTTTGGCTTGCCCTCTGACCCACGTTTGCCACTTTAGTACCTTTAAGCTTTCATCTGCAAACTGTTAGTTATATACAGCCAAACCTGTCTTAAAGGGTCACCCTGGGGAAGCCCAAAAACTGGCTGCTTAAGACAAGTGACCCCTTAATACAGGTTCATTTGCACTGTATTTTGGTTCAAGGGACCCAGAAAAAGTGGCTGCTAAAGGCAGGTGATCCTTAATAGAGGTGACCACATAAGCAGGTTTGACTGTACCAGCTAAGCTTGGTGTAAGGAGCAATGCAGAGCAGTTGGATTTTTTTTTCTTTTTTTTTTTGTGTGAAAACTTTCATCAAGTACTTGTATAATGAATAGATTATCCCTACATACATGACATAAGGCTCATTTCAAAAGCACTAATGGCAGAAAAATACAAATCATGGAATAATATCCTTTCTGTGGCAACTGCCACCAGAAAGAAACTGAAAGGAAGAAAAACAAAGACAGATATTACTAGCCTTAATTACCATAATGTGCTTAAATATTGGGACACCTAAAAATTATCAATTTCTATTGTCCCAAATGGAAAATTTTAAAATTATTATAGGTGTCCCAATATTTTGGCACGTTACCGTACAATAGACTCTTTGCCTGTTAAGATGAAATTTTATACTTTCTGGGGAAGCAACGCCATCCTATTATTTTTAACAAAACTAATGACAGTAGAAAACCTTCCTCCTGGAAATGTTCATTTGGTGGGAAATTTCACCAACAAGAAAGAAATTATAAAATAATAATACTAATGAAAAAAGTAATAATAATTATTAATTAATAATAAATAGAAATCTTTATCAGTGACCCTTGATCAACAAATGACTTTCTGATTATATCTATGTTAATGTGAATGAGACACAGTATCAGGGGAAGCAACTTTTTCTATCTTTTTGCCTCCATTTACAGGTTGACTAGAGTATGTCTCCTTGGAGCCAATGTTGACTTTAGTACTAATATTGACTTTTCCTTAGAGAAGCAAACAGGAAGTCACATATTTTCTTTTCTTTTTGTAAAACATGGAGGAGGTGTACCCATGCTCATCAAGATCTTTTAGAAGTTTTATGGATATCATCAGGCTTTGAATCATGTTTATAAATAAAAATTATTTGGTAAACACTCTGAAAGAATGACATATAAAACCAAGCAAAAAAATACATCCATATTTTTTGTATTTTTGTGAATAAGGATTTTTATCTGTGCAATTACCTCATTTCTTCAGTTTTTCCCTTCCAAAACAATTCCAAAAATATACATATCAGTCGAAAAAGATGGATCTAGCTTATTGGGATTGTTTTTGCATGAAATTTCATCTTGTAGCAGAATTCCATAAGACTGATTTAGATATTGGGTGTTATTCTGGAGAAATAAATAGCCAAATAAATGGTAATAAGAAATGGAAGTCATTTTTTCCCTAAAAAAAATAAAAGTTTAGATATTTTACCTAATTGAAAGTAATAAAATCAACATCATATAATAGGAAAAACTTAGCAGAGGTTCAAAAGTCTAAATAAAGTTAATGCTTTCAGAGTCGAAAGTAATAGATACTAGCGCTGGATTATCTTCCAAAGAAATACAAAGTTCCCAAAAATTGTCAGTCTCCAGAATCATAACGGGTAACCATTACTAACCAAGTTTGTTCCAGTGGTGGCCCCAGAGTCCAAAATGGCTACACTTTAGTGGGCGGGGGGGGGGGGGGGGGCTGGGTTCACTAGAAAAAATTATAATCAGGACACTGCTTCAGGCTGACATTGTGCTTGATAGCACCTAGTTGTTAGTCACTGTGTGTACATGTATACTGTATTAACCCTATTAAATGCCTTGTGGGTGTTGCATTTTACAAAAGGGGGCCTTACTTAGAGCCTAAAGTGTAGTTAACCAGCCACTGCCAAATACCTGTAACCTCTAATAAACAGTACATGTATTAAGGTGAGTGGATACACTTGAGGAAGAAGCATCTCTACTATTTTGCCTCTCTTCCCAGTAGTGGTCAACTCTTAAAGGAAAGCAAATTCTTTCAATAGTAGACCCCATTAAGAGCTACTTCATCCAGAGAAGCAAACAGGAATTCAAATGTTGTTTAGTAATACATTATTTTTGGAAAAGATGCAGGGGGCGTTTATTAGAGCAGGGGTGTTTATTAGGATTTATGTGGTATTTTATTGTCCAGCATATTTTACTTGCTGTCTCCAATTGTATAACCTGGCCAGTATTGTCTGCATTAAATATGCCCTTTGTTAGCTGCAAGTTGCTATCCATTGTCTTCTAAAAATTCTTATTCTAATAATTTTTGAAAAATATTTGTGTGCTTTTCCAGGTGATAAAGCAGGCCATGTTGTCGTGAAGCAAGCACTGGAAGTGGTACTTATAGTATTCCTCAAAATTATTGAGACTTTTTTGCAAAGTGAAAATTAAGCACTGGTAGTTGACAGATCATGTATATACTTAATATCTTTGTTTACTTAGTTAACAATATCCCTCTGTGAACTTTTTGGCAAAACGGTATTACTCACACGTTTGTGTCACAAATATTATCTCCCCTTGAACTGTGCCACCCAGAGATTTTTTGTCTGACTGAAAAAATATGTACCCTTACCAATTAAAACCGGTATTTGTGGAAAAGATAATGACAAATCAGTTGAGATTTGAATGGTTGTATCATCTAGAGATAAGGTGTTGGCGAACTGAAAACAGAATTTTGTGTGAGCTTGTCAGCTGTAGATACTGCTGGCGTTCAAACACGTGACTTCATTTCGAAAAAGTGTCCGAAATTGGGAAAAATTGCAATTTTGACAGAGGGTATGTTTTTCTGATTCAGTCTGATTCTCTACATCTCAATGGAAACGGCACAAAAATATATTTTTTGTAAGGCTTAGTAAACATGCTTTAAGGGATATGAGTTTTGACATGATTATCTATACCTTGCCAAAAATATTCCGTTCAGATCACTAACAGATCAGATTTTTTGCTGTTTCGGATACCTTCAATATTCTTCCTATAATATAACAGCCAGTCGCTGACTCAGAAACTTGAATTAGTAACTTTAAATCATGCAAAATATTAAAGGCAACATTAATAATGTAGCTGATGTTGAACAATGGAGAAAATCAACTATTTCACCTGAGATAGTCTGTTTCTAGCAAAGGTAGTATAGCAAATCACAGTCGAAATCAAGGGACATATTTTTACAGGGGTGTACCCTAGCACATCCTTACCTACCACTGACGAAAGAAAATGCATCATATTGTCATTTTTGTATATCAAACTTGAAAACGAGGTTCTTTTATTGTATTTTACGCGTCTAAAATATTTTTAAACATGTATGGCTAGCAACTGTGTGCCAAAATGCAATTCTCAATAATTTTGAGGAATACTGTATATTCTTTCACTACCATGCTCCTTGATATTTATAAAAGACTGAAGTGGCCAAGAGTCAGACAGTGTGATTGGGTAGGTAAACAGAATATCAACAATTTTTAGCTTCCCTAAGGTAAAGGCTCTTGAGGAGGCGATAGTATATACATGTACAGCTATCGGGCATAATTTTACTAAACATAAATTTCAAATAAAATCTCTGAAACTGTATGACCCTTGGAAATAAATTTCAATTGCAGCATTTAATTTATAGGATCAGTGGGGAACATTGTGTATATAGTAGTGCACATGAGGCAGGCATATTCACTAATGTCTATATACATGTATATATTTTACATTTATTACTAAAACCTATTCAGAAAATGCATTATCATTTGAGAAATTGAGATACAGAGATAATGAGAGTCAAAGAGTGCTTTGCAGAGATACAAACTTACCATTTTCAATCATATTTTATATTAGGTACAAGGCCCATACATTTTTTGGAGAAATTGCCTATACAGTACATATTATGTACTGTATAGGCAATTTCTCCAAAAAATCTATAGGCCTTGGATGACTCGACCTTGTTAGTCTCTATCCCTGCTCTGTAATAATAATTATATACCAACCCAAAATATTTGGACAACCTTTGTACAGTTTGCAACCCACATTAGAGTGTTTTAAAATAGATGTCATATCATGCACTGTTTGTGCCATTTTCTAGATCATTTGATAGAACAAATAGACTTGCCATAGTTTGGAAGCTGGCAGAGTTTAATATAGAAATGAGCCCCCACACGAGAAAACCAACAATGTGGTTATGGGCTCAGCGCAGACTCAGATCAGCCTGGGCATCTGCCTAGTCTGATCAGAGTCTGTGCTGTCTGCATGGAGGTAGCTTAGAACTTGGCTACCCTGTAAGCACTTAGCGAAGAGTCTAATCAGACTGGGCAGATGCCCAGGCTGATCTGAGCCTGCACTGGTTGCACAACCACATTGTTGGTTTTCTCGTGTTGCGGCTCAATGGTTTGGGTGTCTAAATGTTATCAGTAAATAATTTTGGAAATGTAATTTCAAATTCCAGTATTATCAAATGTAATTGAAAGTTCTGTATTACAGGAGCAGAGTACCTTCATGTGATTGAGGCAGACATGTTCTACAGATGAACAACTTGTTACTTGGGTTTGCCTCCTGGATCGAAAATCAGACTGGGAGTTCCAGAGGAAAGGGGAAAAGAAAAACAGATATAGGGATAAAGTCGTCATTGACTGTTATTATGCCCCCGAAGGAACTTCGGGTGGCATATTAAAATCGCACCGTCCGTCCGTCTGTCCGTCCGTCCGTCTGTCCGTCCGTCCGTTACAAATCGTGTGTCCGCCATAACTCGAAAACGGCTGAAGGGAATTTAATCAAACTTCACAGAAAGGTAGACCAAATTGAGAAGGTGTGTCGCGCACAAAATTTAGGCTCCCATGACCAAGGTCAAGGTCACAATCAAAGGTCATATGTTTGACCCTTACAAATCGTGTGTCTGCCATTACTAAAATATCCCTGAAGTGAATTGAATCAAATTTCACAGAAAGGTAATCCATAATAAGAAGGTGTGTCACACACAAAATTTAGGTTCCCACGACCAAGGTCAAGGTCACAATCAAAGGTCATAGATTTGACCCTTACAAATCATGTGTCCGCCATAACTCAAAAACCCCTGAAGGGAATTTAATCAAATTTCACAGAAAGGTAGACCAAAATGAGAAGGTGTGTCATGCACAAATTTAGGTACCCATGACCAAGGTCAAGGTCACAATCAAAGGTCGTAAGTTTGTCTCCCTCACAGCTTGTATCCAAGATATCTCAAAAACTGCTGAAGCAAATTGAATCAAATTTTACAGAAAGGTAAATCAAAATGAGAAGTTTTGTCATGCACAAAATTTAGGTTATCACGGCTAATGTCAAGGTCAAGGTCACAGTCAAAGGTCATAAGTTTGTCTCTTACAAATCTTGTGTCCAAGATATCTCAAAAAGTGCTGAAGCGAATTTAATCAAATTTTCCAGAAAGGTAAATCAAAATGATAAGTTGTGTCATGCACAAAAATTAGGTTCCCATAACCAAGGTTCACAGTCGAAGGTCAGGGGTCAAATACCAGGTGTTAAGGGCCTTCGGGGGCATTTGTTACACAGTGTAACATTTCTTGTTTTATCACTGAAACTGAAAACAGTGTTTAATCTACAATGAGGTTGAATTATTAAAGTGAGATCATTTTTTTTTTCTTTTTAAGATGAGGGACTGAACAGGAACTTGTGATGCGACTTTAGAAGAGTTTGCCAAAGGAATGAACAACGCTTTCTTTAAGAGGAAACTGGTCTGTCAATATTCAAAGTTTTGAAATACAGTTTTGAGATGTCTATTAGGGAAAAAGATACTGGGAAATCCAAAAACTGGCTATTGTAGGCCTAGGACTGGTAGTGATTATTCATTGTGTGAAGTTTCAAGCTTGTAATATTATGGGCAGAGAGCTGTCAGAAATGAGGAATAAATTAGCAAATCTAACATGTGTACAATCATGTGCTTTCCTAAAGGTTACATAAAACTGATAATGAAAAGCTAGGTCTTGTGTTTCATGCTCACTTTTGCTTGCAGCAGCAACACAGAAATCCCTCATATCTGCAGTGACAAGGATGCTTTGCTGCAGATGTGCTGGATTGTTATACTACTTTGTACCATCAAGGTATCAGCCAATATTTCATGCTCTGTTGACTCAGAAATTTTACATCCAGAATCACATGAGCCTTTTTATACGCCCGTTTTGAAAAAAACGGACATATTATGTCATGGCGCTGTCCATCCGTCTGTAAACATTCTTGTGCGCACCTTTGGGATATGAAATTTTGTAGGAAAATGTATTAGGTGGGGCAATGTGGTGCATACAAGAATGGTTGTTCCCCTTTCCTTAGTTTCTAAGTTATGCCCCTTTGATTATTTTTTTCCCTGCAAGTCTTGTGCATGCCATAACTAGATAACAGTTCGGGATATCTCGATGAAACTTCATAGCAGTGTCACGGTATGAAGTCCGAACGATATGTCGCATACAACAGTAGTTGCTCTCCCTTACTTCCTTTTAGAGTTATATCCCTTTGATTAGTTTTTAAGGTTATTTTTGTGTATACTTATATTATGCATACAATAACTTGGTAATCATTTGGAATATCATGATGAAACTTTATAGCAATGTACATGATCACAAGACACTGTGTCACATATCCTTACTTAATTTTGGAGTAACTTCCCTTTGATTAGTATTTCTAGGCTTTTCCCATTCTTTCCATATCTCCTTAACCGTTTGAAATATTATAATAAATGGAACTTTGTAGGAATGTGTATAATAATGGGGCAATGTATCCTGACGGGTGACTCACAGTATTGTGGCCTTTTCCAACTGCAGCATGTTATATCAGCATATAAGACCCAGAAATGGCTGCAAATTTAACACTTTGTATCTGCCATGTGCACCTGTGATTGTACTACCTGTAGCCAAAGCAAGAAATTGCAGAAACCACTATTAAATTTTTACCAGCTCTTGAAGCACCATAAAAGTGGCCTTTTTTCACCGTTATAAGTTGCACTTTAAAAATTACTATTTTTTGATGAAATATTTCTGTACAATGCAGTAAGAAACCAATAGATGTTGGCATTAAATCACGTAGAAAATTCTTTTAAAAAATTTTTGGTATGTACATTTTGATTTTCTGTCAAATATTGCTCAAGATATCGCCGAATTCATGGAAGTAGTACTTCGTTATACAATTGAGGTTTTCACAACACAGGCTCTTGTTATACTCATAAAAATTATAGAAGATCTTAATCAATTCTACATAATTTCCTTCTAGGAAGTGGCCATGAGATTGCCCAGTTTGTAGAAGTAAGGATTTCTGACAATTCTGATCGACCTTAGAAATGACAGCACAGTGTAGTCAAAAAAATGCCTACTGAAAAATCTGGTAGTGTCCGTAACCAGGCAATTTATTTACGCTTTTAAAAGTGTTTTTTGCAGTGAAATGAACTTTCTCATCTGTAGTTGCATTCAAAAAGTTGAGAACAACAACAATTTTAATTACATTTTTTATAACATCTTCTCTATCATAAGATAAGTGGTTACGGACACTACGAAAATCATGTAGGGTCCGTAACCTGAAAATGAGTACCTTCATTTAAAGTGAAATATTGCAGCTGTTTTGGCTTTTAACCATAAAACAGTCATGTCAGTGACTCTGACTGGTATTGAACTGTATCAAAATGATTAAATCATGTGATGCTACATAACCTGTACTACACATTAACTGAGTAAATGTCGGTAAATAATTAGTGAATCTGTTTCATTTTCCTCATGTTAAAGAACTCACAGAAGGAGTTTTGAAAAATACATATCAAGCAAGTCTGTTTCTACCGAAGGATATGGTGAGAATTTCGGTAGTTCTAGTTGAAGATGTAGTTCTGAAGCAAGGCTAAGGTTTTGGAAACTGAATTGAGAACCAATCTTATGTAGTGTCCGTAACCTTAATGATTATATAAACATATTCCTTGTTTTTAAGAATAAGCAAGCTTCACTTCCATTTTTTTTGGGTTTAACGGCCCTTTGAGACAGTATTTCAATCTATATCGGGCCAGCTTCACTTCCAAAAAAAACAAATATTTTCTGGTAGATTCAGTTGTATTACATCACAAAGTAATACTCTGAGCATCAAAGACTGCTTTATCTGTTCTTATGCACTATATTGTAATATGTATTGATATTAAAGAGGTGTTTTATAAGCAGTGACAGTTTTTCTTTCAGATTCCTGAGAGTAAATATGGACATTAATGGCAGCATCACCTTTAAGTGTAAATTGTTAAACTACCTAATGGTATTCCCACTGCATGCCTTAAGTCATGCCTGAAAAAATAGTAAACAGTTACATAGCCTCAGAGTGGTTACGGACACTACAAATCAATGTTTTATGACTTTGCATATTATTTTGTTTGAGTCAAAGTTGCTGTTGTCAGGTATGCTGTAGTTTTGATTGCTTCCATACTAGAAATATATACTCTTTATGTTGAAGACAAATCAGTCATCTATAAAAGTCAGCATATGCAAATTATCCATAAGTCATACTTTCTGATAAGACTCCAGGAGTCTTCTTACTAGATACATGTAGATCAAAAAATTCTTTGTAGAGTGAATCTCAGTAGTGATGTTGTTGATGGATACATTAGATTGCCTTGCATCAACATTGTGTTTTAAACGATATTTGACATCAATTAAACTCACATTTATAACGCTCATTCTGTGAAATTGAAATAAACAATGGGGCTTGGGGCGGGCCATAATTAAACTAGAATTGCCTTTGAGCATGCAGACACTGTGCTATGAGCCATGGTTATGGCAATGACAGATAATGGCATTTTGTTATTAAGCAGGGAAGTTTAATCCTAAAAGGGGCCATACAGACAAATGATGCACTGACTTTATCACTTGTTCACGATATTCAGATCCAGAGAAAATGATGAAAGCTATTTTTATGCAACATTTCAACTTTTAAGTCGGTTTTAGGGGTAAAAATGGTGCTTCCAGAGAATAACTGTTTGAATCACCTGTAACTAAGAGCTTCTGAATGAAAACTGAGTTTCAGAATTTGCATTGTTCTATTATTTTAACAAGTGTAGTGATTGTAGGGTCCATAACCTGTCCTTTTTAAGGAATGAAGACAAAATTGATTTGTCCTTCTCTCTGCATCAGTTATAGAAAACCCTCAAGATGTTGTAAAAACTCAACAAATCCTATTGTAAAACCATCTACATTAAGCTATTAATGGCTTGATGTTTTTATGCTTTAATCGAAATTTGTATATTTGACAACTCATGAATTAAGAATACCTGTCGAACTTAAAACAAAACATTTTATGCCTTTTTTTTGCTCTGGAATGATCTCAGTGATAAATTCAAGAATTACATATGACTCATGCTAATAAAATGCATATATTGGTGGTATTTCACAAAATTATATATTTAGTATAGTATTGTAGAGTCCGTAACCAGCCTGTTAACAATGATATTTTGTAAAAAAAGTATCCTCAAAACTATATGGACAAATATTTCTCTTCTGTTGGTGAGAAGGACTCTCGAATGTTGCTGAAATAGATCTTGATTTATTTCTAATTTGAAATTTGTAAAAGAACAGCAAATGTTAAGCGATCAAATTTGTGTCTTAATGAGTATGATAATGTATCTTCTTTTAGTTCATATTCTAAGATTTATGATTTCAACAAAAAGGTCACTTGTTCAATAACTTCAAGCTTCTTGTCATGTTTAAAATATTTTTTGTTCATTGTTATAGGCTCACTGCAATTTTTCTGGTTTGTTATACATCACTTGTAGTGTCCGTAACCATTTTTACCCAGTGGCACAAAAAGCTGAAAAATATATATTGATAGACTTCCCATGAACAAACCCTGGTAGTTATATAAACTAGAGGTACTAAACATTAGAAAATACATGTTTTCATAATAATTCTGAAAAAGTTCATTTTTCACCTCTAAGTGCAACCCATGTGGCCATAATACTGTGATTCACCCGTGAGCAAGAACCACAACTCCAGCTTACTTACTGAATTATCTGCCCTTGCATAAATTTCCTGTCTACTCTATATAACTCCTTAACCGTTTAAAATATTTTAACACAACTAAATGGTGATGTGTATATTGTCAAGCAAATGTGTTAGAACCAAGAATGGTATCTAGTATATTTAGTTTATGAATTACCTCCCGTGTTTGACTTTGGCATTACTCAACTTCTGAGCCGCTTCACCATGGAAGCTGACTTTTGGTATAATAATAGTATTTGATAGGTTAAATATTTTAATATAAATGTTGCCATCATGAATTATAGAGTGGTTTCCCCTGTTTGTCTGTCACTCTATCCTTTTGTTAACAATCGTGTTCATTCTATCACTCCTTTATGGAAAACGGGCGTATTATGCGCCACTTGTGAAGCCCTTGCTGTCTCTAACCATGACTCTGCTTCTGTGGAAGTAGGAGGCAGGTCTGACACAGGGATCCATAGAAGTTATTTGTATTTAGCTACAATTTTCAGAAGTAGGACTTAATTCAAAGTTTATTTATAACAGTGTGATTCAAACAAGCTTCCAATCCCCAAAATTTTGTCTTACCTTGAGCCCTGTCATTGGAGTTTTTCAGCCCTTTCAACACTATTTCAGTCATATCAGGCCAATAGGGAATGGGTTCCATGATAATCCGAATGATTCAATGAAATAATGCTGTGAATAGAGAAGACTCACCACCATGCCAGAATTAAGTTCCCACAAAGCATTGAAACTACATTGATTCTCTGTCATGACATGGATCAATGTTGATTCAGTGTGTGAGCATGCCTTCTTAACTTTCAGTAGTCATGTTGGGTCAAAAACTAGGTCACTAGGTCAGCTCTTAGAATCAAAGGGCTCTGAAGCCCCAAAATGACAGATTCTATCAGAAATCTAGAAAAGTACCTCATAGGCCAGCATGAACGACTGTCTTCTCAGAGTCTTCCTCAGAGTCTTCCGTATTCTTATCTGCTGACTATGCATCATGAAGACTATACCTCACCACTTTCTGCTCCATACCTGTATCCTCTGCATTTAGAAACCTTGATTTTGGGTAGCCCATCAGTTAATTTAGAATGTTGATTTCTCTCTTATCGGTTAAGAAAGGAAGCAGACAGCATTGTGGGATTACAGGATTTATGCTACAGTCCAAAACCCAACTGGTCCACAGGACCAGCATGGATGTGATTTGACTGGTACTTTCGGTGTTTCTGCTGGTTTTCATTATAACCTTTTTGCAGTAAACATAAAAATTAGTTGGTCTGGAGGACCAGCTGATACAGAAATCAGCTGGTCCTGCCCCAAAATCACTGGTCCTTGACCAACAGACAAATGGTTAATAAAACCCCTGGGATGATATATATGGTTTTGCCAATATGCGATGTTTGACTCTGTCAAATACCAATTAAGTAACTTACTCGGCCAAAGGTCAGATAATGGTGCCATTCTGATTCAGAAACTGTAAAGGTGTAGAACTTTGTAATTTCTGGTATTTAGTGAGAATAGATAAAATTAATGAATATCTGCAAAATAGATTCTTCTAGTTTCGATTTCCATTATAAGGGATGTTTAATTTGATTTTTATTTTTCTTCAGAATTTCCTGTAATTTAAGGCCAACAGTGTATGCCCCGACTTGATGCTGTTTTCTGTGTCGGCTTTTGAATGGGAAAAAAATGAAAAAAGTTTTCTGTTTCTATTGTGCTTATGGAAATGCACTCAGGTCAAATCCGATGAATTCTAGAGGTCAAGGTCATCTAGTGACCTTGGCCAAAGGTCACATATATCTGTCGTTTGTTGTCATTTTCAAAGGACCTCCTCTTAAATGTCTGGGCCAATTTCAATTAAATTTCATATGCAATCTTCAGGCAAAGGGGGGATTTTTTTATATATACTTTGTAGGTAACATGACCAAGATGGCCGCCATGCCCGTATATGGTTTAAATCATCATAACAATTGTCTTCTCCAGATCCACTGGGTTGATTGCCTTGAAACTTGGTGTGTAGCATCTGGGACTAAAGTACAACAAAGTTTATATAACTGATGATCCTGAGTTGACATTGACCATTTATATGGCAAGGTCTAATTTATCCCCTTAGACTTTTGAATGGGAAAAGCTGTAAAAGTGCATTTTTCTGTTGCTATTTAAGACTCTATGATATGGAAATGCAGTTGACCTCAATCCCTTGGAATTCAAGAGGTCGAGGTCATTACGTGACCTTGGCCAGTGGTCATTTAGTGACCTTGGCCAATGGTCACTTGGGTTAAATATTTAAAGTACTTTCTCTCAGAAATTGTTAGACCTGGTTGCTTTTCTTACCACCATTTTGGCACTGTTATCTTATGTCAACAAAAGATGATTAAATTCTTAGCGAAAAGGAAGTTCCAAAAAGTTAATATCACATTAAAGTCTCAGGGTTCAAGGGAGCAATCAGGACCTAATGGTCCTCTTGTTTTTTATTTTTCACATATTTCAATGGTCCGAAAAAAGAAAGAAAGAAAGAAACAAGAAATCCGCAGAAAGCAATGTCACACCTGCGGGGATTAAGTCACACGAGCTCCACTTGGTATTGAAAACTATATCCTCCATGCTAACGCTGGTGTGACAAAAGCAGGTGCGACAAAAATGACAAAGTAATATAGGAATTAGGGACAAGGGGGTCTCGGATTTCTAGCCCACCTTAGCCATATTACCAGTGTCCGTCGTGCGTCATCAACAATTTGCTTTAAATGACATCTTCTCTGAAACCGCTAGGTCTAGGGCTTTGATATTTGGTATGTAGCATTGCCTAGTAGACCTCTACCAAGCTTGTTCAAATGGTGGCCCAGGGTCCAAAATGGCCCTAGGGCATGGGGTCTTGGGTTCGAAACTAAAATATACTTAAAAATCTGCTTCTGCAGAACTGCTTTGCTCAGAGGCTTGAAATTCGGTATGTAGCATTGCCTAGTGGTCCTCTAATAAATTTGTTCAAATGGTTGCCCTAGGCTCTAAAATGGCCCTGGGGCAGGGAGTCCCAGGTTTGAACCATTGAAATACATAGAAAATATTCAAAAATCTTCTTCAGAACAGCAATGCTCAGATGCTTGAAATTTGGTATGTAGCATTGCTTAATAGTCCTTTACCAAGTTTGGTCAGGTGGTGGCCCCAGGGTTCAAAATGGCCCCTTGGCATGGAGTCCAAGGTTTGAACCATAGAAATGCAAAGAAAAATATTCAAAAATCTTCTTCAGAACTGCAAGGCTTAGATGCTTGAAATCTGGTATGATGCATTGCCCAGGGTCCAAAATCGTTGAAGGGCAGGGAGTCCAAGGTTTGAGCCATAGAAATACATAGAAAAATATTTCTAAAATCTTCATCTTCAGAACCACTTGGCTCAGATGCTTGAAGTTTGGTATTTAGCACTGCCTAGTGGTCCTTTACCAAGTTTGTTCAAATGATGACCCTAGGGTCTAAAATGGCCCCGCCCCAGGGGGTCCTGGGTTTAAACCATTGAAATACATAGAAAAATATTCAAAAAATTTCTTCATCAGAACCACTTGCCTCAGATGCTTGAAATCAAGTTTGTTCAAATGATGGCCTCAGGGCCCAGAATGGCCCAGCGGCAGGCAGTCCTGAGTTTGAACTATAGAAATACATAGAAAAATATTCAAAAACTTTCTTCAGAACCACTTGGCTCAGGTGCTTGAACTTTGTTATGATGCACTGCCTGGTGGACTCCTATATATAAAGTTTGTGTAAATGTTGGCTGGGATCCAAATCGGCCCTGGGGCGGGGAGTCTTGGGTTCAAAATTAAAATATACTTCAAATCTTCTTCTCTAGAACCCCTTAGTGCAGATGCTTAAAATTTGGTATGATGCATTGCCTAGTGGTCCTTTACCAAGTTTGTTCAAATGATGGCGCCAGGGTCAAAAGTGGCCCCGCCCCAGGGGGTCGTAGGTTGGACCACAGAGATATATAGAAAAGTATTCAAAATCTTCTTTTTCAGAACCACTTGGCTCAGATGCTTGAAATTTAGTATGTAGCATTGCCTAGTGGTCCTTTACCAAGATTATTCAAATGATGGCCCCAGAGTCCAAAATGGCCTGACCCCAGGGGTCCAGGGTTTGAACCATAGCAATACATAGAAAAATATTCAAAAGCCTTCTTCTTCAGAACCATTTGGAAATGGTTGCAAACTATCTGGTTTGTTCAAATGGTGACCCTAGGTTGACCTTTAACCTTTTTGCTCAGGTGAGCGATTCATGGTCTCTTGGCCCTCTTGTTTTTTATTGATCTCCAAGGGGGGTGGTTGGCGGAGGGGGGTCCAAATCATTTAGCCATGGAACGTGGCGGGGTCCTATATTTTGTGGCATTTTTTGTGGGGGAGGGGGGGGGGGGGGTCAGAATTGTTCAATTAGTCTTCATTCTTTAAAAAATGTCTAAGCTTGTGCCCCGCCCCCAACCCACCCTCCCTCGCCCCCTACCCCACCCCACCCCTTACTCTTACATTTTAAGATTAGTTGATTAGTTCTAATCTTTCAAACTTGCATACAAAATATAAAAAGGTAAAGGTGAAGGTTTCCCATAGCCTAAAAGCCATAGGGGCAGTGGGGTTAGAGACCCACTGTATCTTGAGCACAGCTGATGAAAGGCAGAGCTCATCTGTCCTTTCGCTGCCTAAACCTTCCCTGATTCGAAAAAGGTACCCATTTACTGCTGAGTTGACAGAGTTTTCCAGTCGTCGGGTGGCGACGGTGAGCCGCGAACGCGCGACCTTCCATTGACTTTCCGCACAATAACCGAGCCACTCTAACCACTCGACTACGGTGCCACTCTTACCAAAAAAAAAAAAAAAAAAAAAAAGAGAAAGATAAAAAAAAATTACATCAAAGAGATACTTTTCCCAATTCATATTTTCATTGATTTGCTAATAGAACAGTAGAAATTCATCTATAAAATCATGCCAATCAGAAAATTTAATAATTTAATACCTGCGTTGATGACATCAAATCCAAATCTCCAGGTGCCTGTTATCAACAAAAATGCTTTTGCTTCTCAGTGCTGCGCCACCAGACCCCCTTAATTTCATTTGTTACAGCGTTATTGAGCGTTCAGCATCTGATTTCTGGGTGAGCATAAGCAGAAAAAAATGTAGAAAAAAACATATAATTGACCATTAATTAACCTGTATGAGAACACGTTCATTGTCTTTCATAGGTTTGACTGAGATCAGTCTGACAAAATAGGTAATATGGTCATTATCATGTGAATGTAGGGTTATTGTCGGGTGGGGTGGGGGGTGGCATTTATTTTTTATGCCACCTATCTGTTGAGGGGGGAGGGGGTCGAAAAAATCTGGTGAGACTGGGATGAGGTCATAAAAATTTTCTGCATCATATGAAAATGTAACCCCCACCCCCGCACAACCTGATAATAAATGGCTCGTCCCTCAGGTCATGACCAAAACATCTGGGAACTGTTTCAAAGGGATTGTCCAACAAATGTAGAAGGAGTTGCTCTCACAAGACATCCACCATTGAAGGTGTTGTGTAAAAATGACTAACTTAAACATGTGAAAAAAAAAGTGCCAAAAAATCTGGGAATTTTATACAAACAATATGCACATCTACAGTCCATGGCCAAAACATTTTTGAAGTTTCAAAATAATTGGCCAAAAAGTGTAGGAGGAGTTGTGCTCACAAGACACTACTATGGAAGGTATTGTGTAAAAAGTTGCAAAGTTAAACGTGAAAAAAAAGGATTGGAAAACTCTGGGAATTATCTACAAATAATATACACATCTACAGACCATGAGACCAAAATATCTGTGAAGCTTCAAAATGTTTGACCAAAGATTGGAGGAATTGCGCTCACAAGACACCTATTGTGAATAATTGTTGACGTATGGACAAACGAACGAAAACTTGCACGCCTATATTGTCCCCGATAACGCAGGTGCACCAAAAACAGGTCTGGTGATGCTCTAAGCATGCTATTCATGCAGTGTTCTCGTTTATGCACTGGACACAAGCATAAATGAATTTCGCATTGGAAGGTCCCAATATACAATGTATATATATATATATATAAAAAAAAAAAAAAAACAAGTGACCCATGGCTGAAAAACATACCACCACCCTCTAATTTCCAACTGTTTATTTATTTATTCATTAATTTTTGTTACTATTATTATCTCTGTTTATTATTGCATACAAAATCATAAGCACAAGGTCAACGTGCGGGTTCGGAATCATGGCTATGGATTTTATGCTGAACGCCAGACAATTCATCGGGTAGTAAATTAATGTACCACCGACGTCAAATCTCGTCATGCGCAGTGGGATTTGTTTACCTAGCTGACCATTTTTGGCACAAACACGGAGAAAAAGGGCTTTAGAAAAAACATATGTTGCGCGATTTTGTGACAGACTTGTAGAAAAATCATATTTTTAGTGAATACTAATTAAGATATTTCTCAGACAAGCTGCTGTTGCGCGATATGGGCGGTTGCTAAGGAGCACTATCGCGATTTCAGTAAAAAGTCAATGTAGCTTATCCGGCCGTAGGTTCTGCTTGTCTGAATACCTACGGTCGGGTTGCAGGCCTACCCACAATTCTGCTGCCGCTCACAGCTTGCTGATGCACCTTACCATGGCTGTTTAAAAAGTATTGACTAATGTCATCTCTGCTGCAGCTGCCTTTGAAAAAACTAAATTAAGCAGATTCGACTTTACCTGATTTGACTATCAGCTAATTTGTCACAAAAGTGCTGGCAGAATGAAAAATATTGTACATGTACACTGACTACAGAATACAGTAAATGAATTAGATGAAGAGAGACATAAAGCCATCAATTATGTCTATGCAAAGATGATACATCATAAGCACCAGGAAAGCCTAAACTGCTATGTTTAGAGGCAGTCAACACATTCTTTTGCCGTATTTGGAAACTTCAGCTCAATGTCTTGTATTGCCTGTATGCAGTTTATTGAAGCAGCTTCGATGTCCAGTGTCCACAAACACCTTGCCTGAGTAAAGGAACAGTTACTGTATTTCAACAGCAGGATATTTACATTCAAATCAACTGATGGTAATGTGCACAACGCGTGAATGTAGAATAATCCGTTTCTGGTGCCAGAAGGAATGTATGGAAATGAAATTGGTCATTTCTTATAGAAGAATGCATATTTTTATCAAACTACACCATGTGGTTAAGAGTTATGAGTAGTCACTGACTACAGCGGAATGACAAACAGACTGATGGACTTGCACAGCGATTAAAGTGCACACCTGTGGGTCGTGCAGCCGGAGGCTGGACAATGTTAAAATACATAAGTATACAAAATTTGAACCACATATACCACGGGGTTCAAGAGTTATGAGCATTTTCACTACTTGACCGTAAATTTTCAACTTGTGCTCAGCAAAGCCTCGTCCATTAAAAAAACGGTTATGCATGCGAGTCGTTAGATAATGTTGACATGTATAAGTATGCAAAATTTTATCAAAATAAAGAATGCGGTTCAAGAGTTATACGCGTTTTTGCTAACTGATAATGGACGAACGGACGGACTCACACAGTGATTAAAGTGCAAACCTGCGGGTTGTGCAATAAGACGTTTTGCATACCAGTGGCTGGGCAATGTTAAATTACATATTAAGTACACAAAATTTGAAGCCAATATACCAAGCGGTCCAAGAGTTATGAGCATTTTCAATAAAAGAGCTTGACCGGCCAAATTGATGCTCGGTGAAGCCTCGTCACTGTTTTGCATACCAGTGGCTGGGCAATGTAAAATTACATAAGTATACAAAATTTGAAGCAAATATACCAAGCAGTCCAAGAGTTATGACATTTTCAATAAAAGAGCTCAACCGGCCAAATTGATGCTCGGTGAAGCCTCGTCACTGTTTTGCATGCCGGTGGCTGGACTATGTTAAAATACATAAGCATGCAAAATTTGAAGCAAATATACCAAGCGGTCCAAGAGTAATGAGCATTTTAAATAAAAGAGCTCGACCGGCCAAATTGATGCTTGGTGTAGCCTCGTCACAGTTATGCATACCAGTGGCTGGGCAATGTTAAATTGCATAAGTATGCAAAATTTGAAGCAAATATACCAAGCGGTCCAAGAGTTATGAGCATTTTCAATAAAAGAGCTTGACTGGCCAAATTGATGCTCGGTGAAGCTTCGTCACTGTTTTGCATGCCGGTGGGTGCACTATGTTAAAATACATAAGCATACAAAATTTGAACCATATTTACCACGGTGTTCAAGAGTTAGTAGCATTTTCAGTAGGTGGCCGTAAATTTTCAACTTGTGCTCAGCAAAGCCTCGTCCATCAAATAAGAGTGTTATGCATGCGAGTCGTAAGACAATGTTGACATGTGTAAGTATGCAAAATTTTGTCAAAATATCCCATGCGGTTCAAGAGTTATAAGCATTTTCGCTAACTGATAACGGTTTTCGCTAACTGATAACGGACGGACGGATTCACACAGTGATTAAAATGCAAACCTTCGGGTTGTGCAATTATGCAATCCGAATCCGCCCTTTTCCAAGCTTTATTTTTAAGGAGTCATAGAATGGCTTCTAGGCATGTATATACGTACAACTAGCCAAGTAAGAGATTTCGAACAGAGCAATGAATGCACATGCATAGAGTACAAAAATTATACTGATATGGCAAACCTTATTCAGCGAATAAACCTCACTACCACTGAACTGGAAAGTGAAAATAGTTTTTTAAATTCGTAGAAAACCTATATATTGGCTAGTGAAAGATGTGTATAACCAGCTAATTCAATTCAAAGAATATAGGCTTGTGACATGCGTTTGTAAGCAACAAATTCAACGATTTATGCTTGCTTATGGCACACGTCAATATATAGTCCAGGAGCCCAGGAGAAAAATAAGAGGTTCGCTCTCCTTTAATAGTAGAGTTTGGCAACCCTGTGCATTAAAATAAACATTTTTTTACCATAGATTTTTGCCCGGAGACATTTCAAAAAACGCCCAGGAGACTCAAAAATGACCATCTGCTCACCTGAGTAATTTCTTCAGAGAATAGGCCTATCTGTTCTGTTGTGCTTCTTCCGACACTGAAACCAGCCTTTTGTTCAGCGATAATCTCTTCAACTTGGGGTTTGAGCCTGTTAATGATGACTTTCAGCATGACTTTACTTTTAGGCTGATGGTTCTGTAGTTCTGGCAGAGCTGTTGTTGGCCCTCTTGAGGGAGCGTAGTAACCAGCGACGGAGTCATTGAGGTCGGCCATTTTACTGTTCTTCAGAACTTTTTACAGACCTTTCATGGTCTCCCCGCATGCTTGAACAAGTTCTACTGAAATATTATCAACCCCGGCAGAGGTGTCCTTTTTGCGGTGCCGCTATTGCAATCTAAGCTGCCTCGCGAAGAATCGGTTTAGATCTTTTTCTGAGTGCCAAGTGTAGTCCAGAACTGTATTGCACCATGACACATGTTTGTATAGCTCTGAGCAATATTCTGTCCATCTGCTGAGAATTTAGTGCTTTTTTAGACATGTTCCAGACTAGTCCTGGATAATTGCTGATCTACAATTTTTCCCTGAAGTTAGATCCTTCACCATCTGTTATGCTGATATTTTTGTTTAAGCAAGTTTCAATCTCCTCGTACTGTCCTCATTTGCTTTCTTCAGGGTCTTTTGACTACTCTTGTCAGCTGTTCTGTATTCTTTCTTTTGTTTCATACCGGCTCTTCGTCGAATCTCTCTTCTCATCAGCGAAATCAAGAACATATCTGGCGACCCAGGGCGTTGTCCTCTGACGTTCCTTCCCAAGTATCTCACTGGCTGTGTCAGTCAATGTTGTATTGTAGTCTGTAATCATGCTATCTATGTCTGTCCTCATCCCTCAGACTGACGAATGGTGCAAATTTCTCGCCTATAGTTACTTGGAACGTGGATGTCCACATCTGGGTTTTTGAACTTCTCACGGTGAAACCTCAGTCTTGGCTGGGTTGTCTTTCTGGTCTCCTTCATGCGAACTTGCGAGGTAATCATCAACAGGTAATGTACACTTCCTAGTCTGCGTTAAGAAATCTCCTTGTCATTGGAACCGCTTCATCACCCGGATGTAGTCAATCTGGTCTTAATGCTTCCTGTCTCGGTTTGCTATGTCCACCTTTTGGATGGTTTGTGGGGCCCAGGTATTTGTCAATGCAGGTTGTTAAAATTGCAAATTTAGGAGTTTGAGACTTCTCTCGTTTGTCTCGGCATTGCAGCAGGGTCCACAAACGCCCCTCCAGTCTGTTTGTGATTCCCTTCCACTTGTCATTCAAATCACCTTGTACAACCAGAATGTCCATCATAATTTATTGGAGTTACTGGTAGAAATGGCATACAGTCTTGTCATCTTCCTCAGATCTTTATGATTGTGTTGTGGCTTTGAAAGGACCTGCTCGCAAACGGAGAATCTGCTGCAGACTGGTTGTCAAACCTTGTTTCTGTCATCCGTTAACATTTCACCAAAGTTCTAAATGCATCTCTCAGAGCTCCAGTATGTTCCAGTAATACCTGTCCATTTTGTGGTTCAGCTCTTCAAGTTTCCCGGATGGCCTCAGAGCCCTCACATACCAGGTTCCTACTGAGATGTTCTCCCTACCTCTCATTTTCTCGATCTTTGTCACATCAGTCGCAAACTTATCAACAACATGTACTTACTAACGTCAAACGGTAAGCGTGATAATTGTTAAGCCGGGCCCCGACAAACCCATTATTCAAGTATCATTGGGGCCAGGCCGCGTAGCGCAGTCGGTCGCGAGTCTGACTTATAAGCCAGAGGTCCCGGGTTTGATACCCGATCCGGCCACTTACTTTCATTTACCCTTCCGCTGATCCAAGAAGGGCAGTTGTCAGTTACTGGTGAAAGTTAGTGCACTTAGTACTGGTTAACCGCTTAGGAGGCCTAAGCCTGCCCAGGAACAACAAGGTTAGGTTAATGACCGTTCCGACTACCATAGCTGTTTACCGTGGACGTCAAACAATAACACAACAACAACAAGTATCCTTGGGTCTGTCTTCCAAAATGTTACTTGGGCAAACGTCAACCTGATGGAGCC
This sequence comes from Ctena decussata, assembly GCA_963989385.1. Lineage (NCBI taxonomy): Eukaryota > Metazoa > Mollusca > Bivalvia > Lucinida > Lucinidae > Ctena > Ctena decussata. The sequence continues at coordinate 2,998,344 of OZ022502.1, read as the reverse complement.
CATACTTCTCTTGTTCACAGACCTAGCAATGAATTCCTAGGTGGACTGCCAACAAGGCTAAGGATTGCACCTACCCTTCTACATGTAGTTCTTATTGCTCTTTCAGGCTGATGAGATCCATCTGCCCACATGCAACCGTTAGTATTGGACAACATGGTACCATGACAATTAGGTTATACTATGCACTTATACACTTTAAAGTTCCAAATAGCCCTGGTTCCACAAGTTTTTAAAATGAAATTTTATCTTTATACAGTATAATCGAATCAAATTGTACATTTTTTATAAGTTGTATTTTACATATAAATATGACCATATAAAACACACATAAATATGTAACATATATAAGTCAGTAGCACATATGAATATGTAAAAATTCTCTTTTAACAGGCCCCACCTTGTAAGGAAACTTCATAAAATGTCTATTTACTACATTAATTTTGATACAGATTAAACAGGGTTGCGGCTTAACGAAGGGTAACCTTTTTCTTCAGGGTTTATATGATTTTAATATCTATGGCTGACAAGTGGGCCAAATTTGCATCAGATTAGACGCTTATATATTTATTTAAACATTTTAGTGTTCATCAATAGATTTCCAACCAAAATGCCATTTTTCCATGTCAATGTGAGACAGTTGTAGTTTTAATTTCAATAGTTTGGTCATTGGTTGAAGAGAATTTTGCATTCATATATCTGTTTACCGTGGCACGCCCGTTATCACGAACAAAAATGTCATGCACATAAAAACTGCCACAGGCTATATGCAAACCCTCCATACTTAAATAAAATCAAAATCTTCTAGAAGTGATTCAGAATATAACATTTTTATAGGATGGGGTCAAAATTACGAAAATTATACTACTAGTAATTATCCCTTTGTGGGGCCCCTTTGGGGATATTTATCCCACCTTGGAAGGTCTTATTTATTAGAACACATATGTGGCAACATATATATGGGTGTATTTTAATAAAAAGATAAGACAACCGTATTTTATTTAAAATTTAAAAAAAGGAGAGAAAATAGTCGTTTTTTGTCATTTTTACAAATTTACCCCTCTAGTGCCCCAATGGGATTTCTCAGAATGTCTCCGGGCTTTATTATGTCCAGAGGGGTACAGGCTATAACATTCACATGGGTGCCAAACTCTACTCTTTAGGGAGAGCGAACGTGTTTTCTAGCGTAGATACAGATTTCGGGCCTAGCACTAATAATGAATATTGGTTAGTGGCAGATGATAGTATCCAGCAAAGTGGATGAATATTGGCTAGCGAAGAATGTTTGTAACTAGCAAATACAATGAAGATTACCTGGTGACAAATGTAGCAAATTTGATATATATTGTCTTGTGACAGACGTTTGTAGCCAACGAACTCAATGCAAATCGGCAAAATGCAATGATGCTAGCTAATGACAGTCGTCACTAGCTTTAGCAAAAAAAAAAAAAAAAAAAAAAAAAAAAAAAAAAAAAAACGAATATGGATTAGTGGCAGACGTGTGGCACAAGCTAATTCATATTTGAAATGCAAAACAAACCATTATGTATAAAGTATATCCAGAGTTTTATAACTGAAAAAGCTTTCATTGTTATTCCAGAACAGGACAACATAATTTTTTTTACGAGTATATAATTATATTATAGCTAATTCAAAAGTATTGTCTATTGTTTTACACAATAACTATAATAGTATAATCTATCTAACTGTCACCATAATAAAAAGGAACCTTGTAGCATAAGCGAGCAATGAAAATTCGAATGCGCATTCTGACAAGAGATTTCTTAGTTCTTTGAACAATTTGCGGACCACGAGGAACCCCGCGCCCACGTCCCTCTGTATCTCAAAACCTAAGACTCGGTGTAGTGCGGGCGATTGAACAGCCTATTTTAAGCCTAACATAAACACATTGTTTCGTGCTGCTGATGAGATGCATTTCCTGAAAAACATACGAGCCGCGACACGAGAAAACCAACAAAGTGGCCGTGCGCCCAGCGCAGACTCAGATCAGCCTGGGTATCCGCCATGTCTGGAAAGTGTTCTCGGTGTGCACTTGAAGGGTAGATTAGGGTCTAAACTAGCCCCATGCGGACAGCGAAGACTCTGATCAGACTGGGCGGATGCCCAGGCTGATCTGTCTGCGATGGGCGCACAACCACTTTGTTGGTTTCCTCGTGTCGCGGCTCACTTATTACTTCCGTGTTAGATAACACTTTACGAGGAAAACGTTAATTACCGGTCACATTTATCTTCTCTTTGTGCCTATACCGTATTTATTTATTATAAGCTGGAGTTTCCCCTTCCCAAACAATCTCATATATACGGATCTAGATATTTGGGATGGTGTTGGAAGGGAGAATCCCTCTGGTGGCTGAATAGAGGAAATTTAAAGACTAACTACACTTCAGGAACTGACTGAATCAGATCCCAAACCGTATCCCCAACATCAAAGGGAAAGATTGACAAAGACATCCCAACAACCAATAAATTACAAGTGATAAGCCGAGTCGGCAGCTCTTTCCCAAATAGGTGGCAACTCAGCTATCTTTACTGAACTTAATAATTTAGACCAACAGAAGGGTTACAACAGACTAAGCAAATTATGCGAAAAACATTTAACAACTATTTTTACCTATTTTCAATTTTTATTATAGACTGATTTAAGACTGATTTACATATTCACGGGTAAATTTTGACGGATATATTGCGAATACTTTCGGTACTTACTGGGTATATAGCTTCATTTATGCCTCTATAGTTTAAGCATTTTTATTAATGATTTACCTTTAGCATTAAAACATGAAAAGCAAAACCAGTAAAACCGGTTTAAACCCCCCGGTAGTTATTACTGACCGTCCCAAGGCGGTACTTTTGTTGCGGTTGCATTTGTTTTATGTTCGGTGCTGTTTAATTTATTGTGTTCTCAGTTTAATCCTTCTATCATAAAAATAGAAAATAGGTAAAAATAATTGTTAAATGTTTTTCATATAATTTGCTTAGTCCGTTGTAACCCGTCTGTTGGTCTAAATTATTTATCAATAAAGATAGCTGAGTTGCCATCTATTTGGGAAAGAGCTGCTGACTCGGCTTATCACTTGTAATTTATTGTTTGTTGGGATGTCTTTGTCAATCTTTCCCTTTGATGTTGGGGATAGGGTTTGGGATCTGATTCAGTCAGTTCCTGAAGTGTAGTTACTCTTTAAATTTGTAGACTTATATGCTGATGATACAACTATACACGTTGCTGAAAAAGATAAACAATTACTTGAAGAAAACCCTCAAAATGTTTTGGATCTGGTTCGTATTTGGTGCCTGCAATATGGGATGATTCTTAATGCAGGAAAAACTACTTCAATGCTCATTACCACTAGACAAAATAAAAATAGTTTAAACGATAACGGATTAAACCTAAAATATGGTGACTTAGTCTTGCAAATTTCAAGTAATGAGAAAATTTTAGGTGTTCATATTGATGAAAATTTGATTTGGAGTAACCATTTTCAGCAGGTCTTTAAGAAAGTATCATCGTACTTATGGCTTTTGTCACAGATACGTACATACCTTAGTTTGCAACATAGACAGTTGTTTTATAATGCGTATATCAAACCACACTTTGAGTATTGTTATGTGATTTGGGGTAATTCGTCACACTTAAAGGACCTGGTATGATAAGGCCCATTTTTGCTCCCCCCCCCCCCCCCCAAACTCATTTTTCAAAAGTTCTATTTCGATAACAAAAGTGCATTCATAGGAAAGTTCTAACCTAAAATGTAACAGCAAATACAAAATCAACCAGTTCTTGCATAAAATATTCGTGTTTTTAATCGTGAACATACCCATACCCCCAGCGGATTCTGACGAAAATGACGAATTTGGCAGCCTTTGCAGCTTTGAAAATATATGAGCCCGGCCTCCAGCACATTTTATGTTTTATATGCAGACATAAGTTTCATATATTTACATGCCATGAAACTTTGATATTAAATGTGCTAGAGACAGGGCTCTAAGTTTATTTTTAACTTTTTGTTACCAAACAGGCAGCGTTTGGAGCATTTTCCCGGTTTTCTCAACACAAAAACGCCCATATCTCCGCTCATAGACAAAATAGACATATGTAGTGGGTATTCATTTTCTTAGTTAGAACACAAGGAATAATGTGGAGCACATTTCATTTTGATCTGTTGGAATTTTTTGGTCAGCGTCTCTAGACTTGCAAACTTTAGTGGGTGGGGTACCTTCACAGGCCTTGTGCAGTGCACAGGTAATTAGCCATGGTACCCGACGTATAAGGAAAATTTATTAAACTCAGTTTTTCTTGCAATTTTCCTTCATATTATTGAACCAAAATAGGCATGTCAGTAATCATGTTATTCTGAGAATTAACAAAAGTGAAACATATTACTTCTGTTTGTTCCCATACGCAAAAATGATAAGCAATAGAAACCATGCAATTTTAAGAGAATTTGAATGGGGGCCAAAAATGGCCTTTATCATACCAGGTCTTTTATAAAAACAATGGAGAAGCTACAAAGAAGGGCGTGTAAACTTATACTAGGTAGCAGTTATTCTTCCTTGCAAAACGCTCGTACACAATTAAATATGCTTTCGTTTGAAGAGACTGTTTTTATACACAAAGCTAATCTAATGTATAAAATTTCTACAAACAGTGCTCCTATCTACTTGACAGAATTGTTACAGATGAGAGGTAGAAACAGCAGCATTCAAACTACGCATCTAAACCTCAGGTCGGTGTTTAATAAAAACATGGTTATACCTAAACCAAATGTTAATCTTTTTAAAGGCATCCTTTCGTACTCCGGTGCAATGGTTTGGAAAAGTATAAAAAATCGAATTCCCTCGAAGCATTTACGAAAAAGTGTTTAAAATGGATGAAAGGTGAACATGTTTCTTAAGACAATGATCTTAATTATTTGTATTTCATATACCTCCACCGCCATAATCACGCAAATTCACATGATATGTTTCCTGAAATTTATACTCATTCTTGTATTCTTACATGCATTACTGTATGTTTATACATATTCATGTAACTTTTTGAGGGCCTCAGGGAAGATTGGCTACGGCCAACTGAGCTACCCTCGATAAATAAAGTCGTTACTTACTTACTTACTTATGAAATTGCGACAGATTTATACACAAATAACATAATTTATTAGCAATTCGGGGTAGGACAATTTGCCTAACATTCGAACACTGTATCCCTCGCAAAGCTTAAAAATTGAAAAAAAAATGTTTATATTATGCATGTTTGCGGTATTCATAGGTTTTTTTCAAAATGAAAGTTACAATTGTCAAGCATATCAATCTTCACTTCCAAGAAAATAACGCGATAGTGCTACATAGACTACAACTACTACCGTACGGTAATACGATTTATTATTAGTAGTATTGTTAATAATAATTACAATTATAATAATAATGACAATTATTATTATTATTATTATTATTATTAGTCGTAGTAGTAGTTTCGCGCAAAATAAAGAGTACTTTTTGAAAATTCGTATTATCATTTAAAGTCTTTTCGCTGTTTTTGGCGAATAAAAGTAATATTAGAGAGCTGTAGGTGCAATGTATATAACCTCAATCACAGAGACGGATTCGTTTAAACCAACATAATAATACAGTTGCGGACTAAATCTCTAGATTGCTTATTCGTACTTTACATCGGTTCTCAGAAATAAATTCCAAAAACATTCCTAGTAAAGAACTATTCGAAATAGGTATTTTATGTCCACCTGATATATACGAGGGTTGATCCAGAAGTAATGTCACTGCAGCTATAAAATCGTGTAGGATCATGGGAGAGCAACAAAATTATGTATCCAAGTACCTTAATCTATTTGCATTATGGTCTAAAAATGTCATAAAAGTACAGTGCATAGTAAGTGAGATATCGAGATAGGCAGAGGGCATGGTAACGAAACGCGCCGCACGTCAATGACGTTGTTGACGCACCAGACGAAGTTTCGATATTAAGTCATGTCCAAAGTAGCCTAATTGTTGTTCCAGCATAGCACTAATGTCTGTTCACCCATGTCTATCTAATCTTTTAATATTACTTGAACAGCTACGCAACTCAATTTTCAGAATTTATATAATATTCAAATTGCTGAACATTGATTTTCATATATGGGACCTCAGCAAGATTGACGCTATTGTCTGACAACGCTAATAAAGGTCTTCCGGTTTTCGGATGATCACACTCATCTGCACCCGTATCGCGCTGATTGCACCTTTACACAAGCCTCATAATAACTGTTATATCACCACATGTCTAACTTAATAACTCTACATGCCGTGTACATGCTCTTAGAGAATTGACCCCGACCGACCCGACTTACTGCTATATAAACTAGGGTTACTCGGGGTATCGATTTCACACGTGTTTTTAATGAAACTGGTCGTATAATCCTCCGGTATACCAATAAATGATACAGAATTATGCAACTTCGCAGCAGTGCCCCAGGTGGTGAAGATAATGCTGTTTACCGATTTTTTCTAGTTAAAAGTAAAACATAAATATCCCGCATCATAATCTTGATATAAACTAGAAAATTGAAGTCCTCGTTAAAAGTTATGTTGTTTAGGCGTTTTGAATGGATTTCTACGTTAAAATTTAAGCGTTTTGTAATTTAACAATTTCGTAATGGCACGGGAACCAGCGAAACAGTATTCCCTCTTTTACAACCTTTGTAAAAAATAGTTCCAGTTGTATTGCAAACTCATTTTCGTGTGATACTTCAAAAATATGTCTTCAAACACACTGACTGTATTTAGAATAAAAGTAGACAAAACTTTATCATTGGATATGCGATTTTCAAGAGTATTTTATGAGAGCCTTCTTCAATCGGCGCACTAATACCGTGAATCAGGTTCAGTAGCACCGCTGATGAAAATACTATATGCTTGAATTACCTGTATTATTAACCGGGATCCAGAGATAATGGCAAAAGTAGTTCACAGAGCATGTTTAGCTGATACCTGCAGTGTCCAGATAATTAGGGGATGGCGAAAACATCTGGTCTGATTATCAGTTAGGCGTAAATTTTCGGTTATTTTTCTCTAAGAGGATGTACACATCATGGAGTCTCAAATGATGATATTCCAAGTTTGAGGGAAAATCGCATGTATATCCGCTAACGCTTTTGTCAGAAATCAACATTTTTATTCTCGGCAGCAACAAGCATTAGCCCTAGCTAGCGAACTTCAAACTGAAGTGACGATATTCAAATTTCAATAGTGTGCGACAGAAATATATTTTGTGATCGCATCAAATTTTCATCTGATTTGGCGCGTTAGTTTGATTTTTATTTGTGATTGCCTTTGAAAATTATGCTCATGTATTTAACATTATTCTAACGTGCGGCGCGATGGCGTTGGTGGCATACTTTGAACGTCTTTATAAATGGAACGCAAAAAGATTCCAATTTTATATTTAATTCTGTAAATCAGAATTGAATTACAGTGCAGATTGATATATTTTTGTAGTAATGCTACAATGAATAAGCGAGCAATGGACACAGTGACATTTCTTCTGGAGCAACCCTTGTATTTACTTCATATTAAATTTTGATTTGTTTTTATGCCCAGAAAAGACTGGTATTGTGCGCGTAATAAATCTGAAGAAGAGACTCTTATAGAGTGTTAATTATATATGGGCATGACGGACTATTATTATTGGATAAAATTTCATTATATCTACCGTGAAGGTTTCATATAAAATATACTTCACTTGGCCCAGTACATTTTGACGGCTGCATATTCTGATTTTGCAACCTCATATATTTTGAATAAAGGTTAATGAACAACCTTGAGCTTGACAACTTTATCTCCTTCATGTATTTATTTAGTGAATTATATATACCATTTATTGTATAATAGACTAAAAGAGTTTCTGCGAAATCTCTTGTTCAAGCATTTTGTCCATACCTATGCATAAGAAAGCAAAATTGGACTTTCCATAAATCAAGTCAGGGTCAATTGAGTGTAATCATCTGAGAAAAACTTTGTAGGACCCGAGTCCCTGATGCCAAGTTTTGAGGAGAAAAGTTTTAAGTTTATTTTACCGGTTATCGACGTAATGCCCACATATGGCAAATACCCTTTAAAAAGTCACTATGTGACCACAATATTTTGAGGAATAAATTTTTATTTTTCAAGCACGTTCCAAATGAAATGTGGTTTGTTACATGTATGTCCGCTTGTCTATGGTCTCTAGCAATGGTCTCACGAATAGCTGCACATTCTGTTTTCCGTTTTGTTTTGTTATGTTTTGTAATTTTTAGGTAGTTGGATACTAAATATGAATATTGATAGGGCATTCAAAGCACTTTATCAGCCAAATAACCCACTGGGCTATAAAACAGTTGGATAAGAAAATACTTTTTTATCGTTTCGTTTTCAAAAAGACAAAAAAGTATTTCTACATACTTTTTTTTTACACAGTTTCTATTTGAATTCATATTTCTAGCATATGATTGCACTTTCACGTCTGCGTTTCATATAATCTATAGTATAGGATATTTAAAACACACTGGTAAAAAAAACGATGCACTTATCTTGATAATAAGTGTTTTTCACACTTTTTAAAAAAAAATGCAAGAAAATTTAATTTCATGAAACAAATCATGAAAAATATTTGATCGTTGGGGCATGCTTATGCATAATATTTCAGAAAAAAACTTACAGTAAAGCCAGAGAAAAACTTGACATAAAGTGCAACTGATGTGCACTAGCCCAGAGAGAGGTGTGCACATGATTTTGAGTAAGCTCAGAGACACAGGTGCACTCGACTTTGCGACCCAGGTGCACTAGACAAATTTCCAATTCAGCAATCACCTATGAATTCAAGGTGCACATTCGTGTTCAGTATATTTGCTATAAACCTACTCTACAGTTCTTAGTTCAATATTGTAAGACACCATTTATTCTTGATTTTTCTTTTTTACTTTGTTTTTATTTATCTATTTCATTCCGTCTTTTTATTTAACCAAACATATCAAATTTGATCTTTTTCTGTCATTTGAAGTCTGTAATCACCATCTATTTATTAATGAATACCAATCAATCAAAATAATGGTAAACGGTTGGGATAATTACATTAGATAGAACATTCTATCAAAGTAATTAAAAGGAGCGCAAACAATGAATTTTTCTAATACCCCTTTCTTTAATTGGTCAACAGTTTTTCCTAGTGACATAATTATGGGTAGGTGGAGACAGAAGTGCCATAATATTTAAATGTATATAATGCGTTATTCCCAACACACTTCTTTAATCGTTTTGTTGTTATAAGACAATAGAAGATGACAGCCAGACAGAAGTCTCTCTCAGGTAAGTATTCATCTGATTGTTACCTTATTTATTGCAGAGCACCTCGTTTAGTAATGCTCATTTTAGTAAATCGATGTTTTGGAAGAGCTTGCTTAACGCGGTGTATTAAATTCTTCCCGTTTATTTATTTATATTTCAATATATTTATTTAAACGTTACACAATAATAATTTGGCTTAGTATCTCTATCACTAAACCGAAGTAATTACAGAAATTTGTGGACTTGTATATATAAATTTATATCATTACAACTCTATAATCACTGATTATCTATCTGACAAAACCATGACATTCCCTGTCCGCCAAGCGAAGACGCATTTCAGCCTGGGAATCCGTCCAGTCTGATCAGTCTCTGCTGTGCTCATGCAGTCAGAGAAGATTCTGACCAGCCTCGGTGGATGCCTAGGCTGATCTGAGTCTTTGCTGAGTCATTTTGTTGGATCTGTAACGCAGGGGCTCGAATGAGATGGATTTGAATAAGGCATCTGTCAATACATGTATCCTTGGGCAAGAAGATTTCTTGTTTGAGTAAATGTTTGATTACTGTGTACTTAAAGGTCTGGATTTTGCGCTTCAAACCCATAATGGAATCTCCTCCAATAAACGGGTAATAAGAATATCGAATGCATCTCTTAATCTAATCATTATTAGAGTCATAAAATATTAAAGTGCTGAGACCGCTGCCATCTTCAGGGTTTCCGGTGTTGTATATTCATTAATCAATCCAGTAAAACCTAAAAAAATGGAGATCAGAACCATATATTTTGGGGAAAAAACATAAAAATAAAAAGGAGAAAATGCAAATAAAATAAAATAAATAGAAAAATAGAATTGAACTGTGAAAGGAGATTTAGAAGAAAGAAATTTTGATATATATAATATATTAATATTTTCTTGTATATCACTTACATATTGTACTTACTTTACTTTTTACCATTTTACATATTTCGCCATTATAATTTTCAATTTTAATATTATCAGCTTTTGAATTCCTTATTTTTTTTTTATTTTATTTTATTTATTTATTGGTTTAGTAGTTGAAATATTCTGCAATTTAATAAATTTACAATTTTCAAATAATCCCAAGAAAAACAATGCAATTTGTAAAGGTAAAAGTTTGTTTCAAGGCTCGCTGCATAGACCCCTAAGACTTCAATTAGATTGTGAAACATATGTTTTGAAAATCATTGATAATCAGCTTGAGGAAAATAAGTTAAGTGATTAAAGCAAGGTTTCTGTTATTGATTTCCCTCCACTAGTCCGCATTAAGACATAAGGTATAAAAAATAATACAAATGAAAAAATCTACAAAGACATCTTAATTCAGTCACCGTGGAAAGGAAATATTCCTGTTGCATTATATGTCGTAATGGGTTGCAAATCGAGTAGACTCTGACCAGGGTGCTCACAGAGCAATCTGATCTGATTCTTCTCTTATCACTTAGACAAACTACCACCAATTCAGGGGGTGGTCGGGTGGTGCGATGGTGCTGTGTGTAACATCCAGTGCCGGGGCGTCCTACTGATATGTAACATTGTAGGGCAAGGGCCTACTGTGCTTACAGTAGGTGCGGAGGGGGGTTGTTTGGACATTTTTTCTCTCGTCTATCATTTCTCTTCCTTCTCCCTCTCTCTGGGAGACGGCCCGATATAGACTGAAATACTGTCTCAAAGGGCCGTTAAACCCAAAACAATCAATCAATCAAAACCACCTATTCATACTGTATTCAAGGCCGTCGCGGCTGATCCGGACCGGCCATGGCCGGACCACTGTTTCGACAAGCATAATATGAATCTTACCCCCCCCTCTTTTTTCCATTTGTTCTCTTTCCCTCATTTTTTTTAATCTTAACTAAGAGTGTTCGGAAAACACCAACCCTTTTTCATAATAGTCGATGAAATCTTGTTATCAACCGGAGTCAACTATTGATAAGCCTGAGGGTGTGAAGCGAAGTGTCGGCACACGTCTTATACAAACAAACAAACAAACTTTATTCAGCAGAATTAAGCAAAGTACATTGCTTCCAGCCTACCATGGTACAACAGTAGTCAAATGAACATAGACATATTTTGTAATTAAAAGAGAAGCTTTGGTTGCAATTGGTTATCGGGAAAAAAACAGTTTTTACATGCATTTTTTACTCATCTAATTCATTTCTTAATTTATTTGAAAAAATACATATATTTCGATAGGTTCAAAATTAAAAACGTAATTTTTGATGACATTATTTGATCAAATTTGTTTAAAGTTGGCCATTTACAATAATACGGTTTTATATATTTTCTGCGTAAGTCTATATAAAGTGGACATACCAATAGAAAATGATATTATACAAACATTGTGATCGTGAAACAGATATCTGTGTGATCGAATTAACTTACTAAAGAATTTGCTTGATGAGAGAATTTAGAGACACTTCAACTATTTGCAGGGGTAGATATAGTTGTTTGCAGTGCTTCAGATAAGAAGGGGTGATAGGGTAATTTACAGATAATTTATCACATTTCTCCATAGAAAAACATTTTGTTAGCCCTCATTAGAATCGATTCACCGAGACGGTTCTAATAAGGGGTTGCAGTCTGGAACTTTGTGATGCTTTTTCGAAATTTGGCAGAAGTAAATTGTCGTCTGCCCTTTTGGTGCTTAGAGGGTTTATAAACTAAAGGAGGATTTTGTCCACTTTTGGTGTCTAGATAAGCTTTCAGGAGAAGCAGCTCTTATCATTTTCATTTTGTTTCAATATACATGTAGGGTTCAACCCCAGAAAGAATTGAAGTGCGCTCCTATGATCAAATTCTTTCCTATATGTGTTTATTTTGACTAGGAAAGCAGACAAGAAAGTCACAAAAGTCGTCCCCCTTTGAAAAAAATGCAGAAAAAACGTACTAAAAATGCAGGAAAACATGATAAACTAGTAAACTGTCTTTAGCCTTGCAGACAAGGCATCTCATATTTTGAAAAAAACGAAAACAGCGTAATTTGCAAATAGCATAGATCCTGACTCATAATAAGCCTACACTGTTTGCCCTCTAGTCTTTGAATTCTTATCCATTTCTTTAACATAGCGCGAACAAACGAAAATAGCTGAATTTGCAAATAGTGTAGATCCTGATGAGGCGGCTCATAGCGGGTAACTTCATTTAGATCTGCACTGTTTGCCCTCTAGTGTTTGAATTCTTATCCATTTCTTTAACATCTAAAGCGTGAAACAAAATATGAAAACTGCTGAATTTGCAGAGAATGTAGATCTTAATGTGGGGGCTCATAACCAATTAAATGAACAGCCTCATCTAGATCTACACTGTTTTCTATCTAGTCTGTGAATTCTTATCCATTTTTTTAAACATCTAGAGCGCTAAAGAACGTAAACCGCGGAATTTGCAAATAGCATAGATACAGATAATGCGGCTCATAATAAGCAGCATCACCCAATCTACACTGTTTGCCCTCTAGTCTATGAATTCATATCCATACATTTCAATTCTGCGACAACCACATTGTTTGTTTTTCCCGTGTCGCGGCTAATTTATTTCTGACTTTGTTTACTTAAGACGCCGCAGAAGTGTGAAATACATGTATCTACTCAGTTTTAGAGTTTATTGTTAAAACAACAGTACAATAAACTAAGATTCAAAAGGGTAATGAAAGTAGATTTAAGAACAAACAAACAGCTTTACCTTTGAATATGCTTGATCAACTCATTGTGTTAGTTTTGTCATGATTCAAGATCAAACAAAAGAATAAAATAAAGTTGATAGTTTAATACCTTACAATACATGTCTTTTCTGATACTTAAAATAGATTATTATAATATTTTAATCATCTTCTATGATATTTAGAATAAATTAGGTGATATGCATTATTTTAATTGTCTTCTCAAAACTGAAAGAAAGAATTAAAGACAGAAAAAATACACAAATTAAGATAATTTTCACATATGCAAATAAAAGTAAAAAAAGAAAGACATCAGAAATTAACGCTTATACAAATTTAAAATTCTTTTTTTCTTTAAAATAAAGTTGATAGTTAATAGCTTACAACACATGGCTTCTCTTTTACTTGAAATAGATTATTACAACATTTTATTTTTTTTCTGTTATATTAAGAATGTATTAACATACATGTATGTGCATCATTTTAATTGTCATCTAAAAATACCCAAAGAAAGAATGAAAGACAGAAAAAAGACACAAAATACACAAACTAAGATAATTTTCACTTTTGCAAATAAAAGAATTTAAAAAAAAAGAAAAAAGAAAGACATCAGAAAATTAAAACCAATACAAATTTAAAATTGTTATATTTTCTTTACTCTTGCAGTAAAAATTAAAAAAAGAAGAAGATGATCTGGGTAGTGCACAAACTGTTTGTCCATTCATAAAAGTAGGTGTAAAGGTTCAATCTGAGCTCTGAACTTCAGGTGCACTACGGTTTGAGAATGGGGTTCAACTCAATGCTCAAGGCTAGCTCAGGTGTAGTGCAACTCATGTGCAACTGGGTTGCACAAGGGTGTCAAGTCTTTCTCTGGCTTTACTGTACTTTGTATATTACAGAGTAAGACGAAAATACAAACTTTTCATCGTTTCGTTTCCTTGCAAAACAATGTTAAAGTTCAAAATACCCCAGAATCTGAGAAACCCGAATAAACAGACAACCCCCATTCCCCACCTGCTGCAACCAAAGCAGACCCTTGTCTTAGTTTTTATTCCCCTGTTATTTCGGTTCTACTATAAAGTAATGCCACCAAAATGTGCAGACGGAATGGCAAATCAGAAAGGTTCCTAAGGACCGTCTGATCTCATTTTCCACTTTTTGTAGGTGGTCGTCACCGGTCTAGCCTTAACATCACAAGCAATATATCAATAACAGACATAGCAACAAACAACTGTAAGCAACCAAGAAGAACCAAAACAGATGTGCCGCCTTGGGACGGTCAGTTATGACATAACTCGGGGTCTTAACCGGTTTGCGATTGCGACTAGCCCTCGCCCTTGGTTTTGCTTTGATTCATCAGACACTTATTTGTTCAGTTTACGTGGATTGCGACATAAACCCACTGTCTTGATTGTACTTATCTTCTTTCAGAAGTTAGTTGGTCGTTGGTGGATCAATCACAGTCTGGTACCACGACGCGGTTTAATTGTTTGTTCTTTTGTAGGCATATTAATTCTTAATTCATCGCAAGACTGTTGGCGTAAACATAAACAGTATTAGGGGTAAGAAATTGGATTTATTAGTTCTCCTTGATGTCCACCAACCTCATGTTATGGCTATTCAGGAAACAAAAATTGACAGTTCAGTTGCAACTTCGAAATTGATCCTTGAAACATTCTCCTACATGGTGGCGGAGTGATGCTTCTCATTCATAAGGACATTCCGCACATGCCCTTGTCAGAAATAGAAAACGATTCAGAATCAGTTTGGGTTAGATTTTGGCAAACAAAACTTCTCATTATGTAGCAAGGTGGTACTGTCAACCTGGTGGCTCAAGTGAGGAATTTCAATTGTTTCGTGATCAGTTAGATCATATTAGGACAAAGCACAAGGGAAATAAGCTCCCCTCAGTTCACGTACAAGGGGATTTCAACTTCAAAGATATTGCTTGGCCAGACCGACTTAATAAGTCAGGATCAGTTATAAGTCAGTCAGAGGGACAAATGTTGATTGATGTCATGAATGACCATGGTTTAGAACAACTGGTGAATTATCCGACTCGGGAGAAAAACACATTGGATTTAATTCTCACTTCGCTTCCTGGCCAGTTTCAAGAGCTATATTCCCCAGACAAACTTAGTGGATTTATGCCCCCCCCCCCCCCCCCCACACACACACACAAAAAAAGAAACCTCGGAGGAAAGTATTGTTGTACCAAAAGGGAGATTTTGAATCAATGAGGAAAGAAGTGTCAGACTTCGCAAATCATAGGTACATGTACTTCAATGGTTACTCGGACAATCGCTCAGTTCAGGAAAACTTTGACTTGATAACCTCCTTTATTCAGGAGTCTGCTGAAAAGCATATCACCTCAAAAACCAGTAGGTCAACCTCTTTTGTTCATTGGATAACCTCTGAGATCAGAAGAAAGATTTGTGCTGATGTGAAAAAGCAACATGATTTGTATGTCAATAACTTGGTTGGTAAGGCTATAATCCCGGAGACTTCTACAGGTACATTAATAGTCAAAAGAAAGATACTCAAGGTATCCCACCCCTAAAGAAGTGAAATGGCGGTGGTGTTGCCGAATCAGAGTTGGAACAGGTTGATGAATTTAACGGTCAGTTTTCGGATGTGTTTAACAAAAGTAAGCACACCCAAGTCCCCCTTCCTAATCGCTCGGCTCCTTTCATGGAGGACATTCATGTTTCGGCAGAAGGTGTAACGAAACTTCTTAAGGGCTTGAACCAATCGAAAGCTTTAGGACCTGATGAATTGCATCCTAGAGTCTTAAAAGAACTAGCATCTGAATTAGGCCCAATGTTTGCTCATTTCTTTCAACAATCTCTTGACACGGGTGAAATCCCCGAAGGAAGAAACATAGTTGTGAAACTCAATTGATCACGGTTATAAATGACTGGGCTAAAATCTTGGATAAGGGCGGTCAGGTTGACACTTTCATCTTGGACTTCGAGAAAGCTTTTGAAACTCCCCCTCATGAATTACATAAATGTAAGCTATACGACTATGGTATTGGTGGGAAGACTCTAAAATGGATAGATTATTTTCTCTGTTACAGGCAGCAGCGTGTGGTGGTAAATGGAGTTAAGTTGGATTGGGCCCCGGTTTTGTCGGGTGTCACCCAGGGCACCGTGCTTGGACCATTGTTGTTCTCATTGTACATTAACGATATAACAGAAAATATTGACTCGGAATTAAGACTTTTTGCTGACGACTGTGTTTGCTATCGTGAAACCAGAGATATTGAAGATACGGTGAAACTTCAGGAGGATATAGGTCATTTAGGTTGTTGGGCAAGGAGTTGGTGCATGAGATTTTAACCTGTTAAATACAATATAATGCAAATTACAAAGAAACGGATCAAGAAAATCAATGCTTTCTATACCCTAGAGGGAATAGTCCTCAGTAATGTAGAAACTATCAAGTATCTCGGCATAACCGTTACCAATGATTTGAACTGGAACACACAAGTCAGCAATATTTGCACAAAGGCTAATAGGACCCCCGGCTTCCTCAGACGTAACTTGGCAACATGTCCACAAGATATTAAAGAGTCAGCATACAAGGGACTGGTGCGTCCAGTCCTGGAGTATGGCAGTTCAGTTTGGGACCCTCAAAGTATACCTCTTCAAGATGAACTTGAGAAGGTGCAGAAAAGGGCAGCTAGATTTGTAACGGGAAATTATACATATGAAACTGAGAGTATGACTGGCATTCTGGAGAAACTTAAGTGGGAATCCTTGAAAAAGAGAAGGAAAGATAGTAGACATTAATGCTTTACAAAGGTCTGAGGGGTGCAGCCAGTATACCCATAAATGACCTTGCTCCCCCAAGAAGGCGTACCAGGAATCATCATTCCCTGACATTTCAAACCCCATTGGCTGGGACTCACATTTGCAAGTCCGGTTTCTTCCCCCAGACTATTAGAGATTGGAATTCCCTGGAAGATTCACTTATTTCTGCTGCTGAGGGTGCAGAGGATTCAGTTACAAAGTTTACTTCTCTTATAAGGGCTAGGGACTACTTCCCTGATTCACAGGTCCTGGTGAATGATTGTCCTTGGACGTATCACCAGTAAACAATTCTGATACTGATTCTGCCTGTGAATCTTGTTTCTGTACAGCTTTCAGTGACTACTAATGAAACGAAAAACAACAATTTCTAGATATTCAATAGTAGCTAGGTAGCGCTATAGAGTTACTATGTGCATTATCTTCATTAACAATACTCATATTAAGGTAGACGAATACCTATTAGAAATAATGGCGGGGCATTCAAACCATTATGCCGTCTAAATAACCCAAAGAGCTATAAAACATTTGGGTAAGAAAAAAACAATATTCACCGTTTTGTTTTCCTAAAAAACAATATTTTGTATTTCTACATACTTTGTTTACACATTTTCCATTAAAATTCATATCTCTAGCACATGAACGCACTTTCATTTCAGCAAATCATACAATCTGTAATATAGGATATTTGAAACAAACTGATAACAAAAAATTGCAGTTTTCTTGTTAATAAGTATATTTTACATTCTTTAAAAAAATGCAAGGTAATCGAATTTCATGAAAAACGTCATAAAAATATATTCAATCGATGGGGCGTGCTTATGCATATTATTTTAGTAAAACTTACATCGTATGTTAAAGAATAAAAAAAAAAAAAAACATTTTACCGTTTCGTTTCCTAGAAAAACAATGTTAAAGTTCAAAATATCCCCAAAACAGACTGCCCTAATTCTGCACCTGCTGCAAGCACAGCCGGTCCTTGCCCTATTATTTATTTTCCTGTTATTCGGTTCTACCATAGAGTAATGTCGACAAAATGCGCAGATGGAATGGAAACTGTGAAGATCTTGATCATTCTGGTTCCTAAGAAACAGTCGGATCTCGGTTTCCACTGTTTGTACAGACCTATGTGCCCGAAAACTTAGGATCTTTACGGTAGAATTGTTAGTGTGTATTTTAACTGTATATACGCCACAGTTAATCGATTTGATGATGAATAATAACTATGTTTTGTTTTTTAAACAAGTAAGAACAGAGTCGTTCCGTATTCGTCCACCTTAATTCTTTATACTACGATATTTGAGCTACGATACGACAAAACCAACAACAAGGTATGTGCATCCAGCGAAGTCTCAGATCAGCCTGGGCACCCGCTCAATCTGACTAGAGTCTTTACTGTCGCTATGCAGGGAGCTAAGACCCTTAGCCTCAATTTATGTGCACAGCAAGGACTCTGATCAGACTGGGCGTATGCCAGGCTGATCGGAGTCTTTGCTGAGCGCATATGCCATATTGTTTGTTTTGCCGTGTCGCGGCTCATTTGTCATGTCGATAAAACCCTCATCAGCGTATCAGTCGCTCTTGAACTGTGCTGATTTATTCTGCTTCTGTATACGTATGTTAGAATATAAATCCATTTTGTTATCTTCTATGTTTGAATATACAGTGTCTAATTGGTCCGTACTTCCATTTTCAAATTCTAGCCGTTCCAATTTTAAAGAGTAACTACACTTCAGGAACTGACTGAATCAGATCCCAAACCCAATTCATATGTCGCATTGTTTGTTATGACGCTGGCATTGAAGAGTGCATCATCATTGCTTATGGTAAACGTACCGTTGTCTCTTTCCGATAACTTTCTTTTCTTTTCGCGGAATCTGAAATAAAGTGATCACAATGAGTCAACTCTTATCTGAATAATGAATTTTGTTCCACCCGGCGCCAGACAGCGATATCATTGTAGTAATAAGATCAGCACCGTAACTTCTAAAACCGCTAACGACCTCTGACGTAATTTTAAGCAGAAGTCTATTGAAGCATTGCTGCACACACCTCCTGAAGAAGCCTGAGCAGAATTACCTTGCCCTGCCTGTCTGTAAAAAGGGTCTTTGTTTTCATTATTTTATGTGTCCCTGTCTTCAAACAATCATAAGTTAAGACTTTACGTTTAACGGTATAAAGGTATGACGTACTTTTAAAGGTTCTACAAAGAATAGCGACAACTGATTTGACATATGTTCAGGACCAGACTACCTACTATCAGTCAGTTAAGCTTTGTCAGTGACCCCCAAAAAAGCCAAAATTTATGATGTTGTCCCCAAATTTACATAATCTACACAAAGCAATTTATAAATGACAGTGTCAGACATGCTACTGATTGAATTTGGTTGAATGCTTTTTTGTGTGTTAGTCATCGTTCACTATATAACAGCACACCGGGTATGCGGCAATCGAAAATGCTCATACAATCGACGAACGCGGATCAAAAACAGTTAGAAACAGCGTTTTCGATTGCAAATTGGCGACAATTTGCAATCGAAAACGCTGTTTTGCATTCGAAAACGCTGTCTTTGTTCCGCGTTAATCGATTGTTAAGAGCGTTTTCGATTGCCGCATACCCGGCGTGAACAGTCGAATAAAACTTGTGTGTCAGCCATCGATCACTATATAACAGGCAAATGCACTTTGTGTGTGAGTCATCGTTCACAACGTAACAGGCAAATGCAATTTGTATGTAAGTCATCGCTCACTACATTTGTATGTAAGTAATCGTTCACTACATAACAGGCTAATACAATTCGTGTGTCTGTCATCGTTCACTATATAACTGTGTCAGTCATATTCACTACATAACAGGCTAATGCAATTTCTAGGTCAGTCAACGTTCCCTAAATAACAGGAGACTGAAATGTGTGAGTCAGTCATCGTTAAATACATAACAGGCTAATGCAATTTGAGTGTCAGTCAGCGTTCCTTAAATCACAGGCGCCTGCAATTAGTCTGTCAGTCATCGTTCACTACATAACAGGCGAAGGCAATTTGTGTATCAGTCACCGGTCAATTTTTTAGTATGACCAGAAATTATTGATAATTAAACTTTCACAATGTGTTTGTCCTCATTTTTGCGTAGTGGAATAGTAAGAAAGGAGAGTCATATATAATTTCTAGCTAAATTCTTTCGTTTTACTAGGATTTTCAGTAATTCATGTCACTTTGCTGGACCAATAGGACAAACATCGCAAAATAAGAGTTTTTCGGCAGTATAAGTCTTATGCTAGACAGCACTGTTTCAAGATAACGCACTCTGGTCTGTCTTAAATATTATTGAATAATAATATGTTGGTCTATGTTGTTATGAATATATACTGAACAAAAATAAAAACTTGACGGTTTATATTTCTCAATTCCGGTCAACCTAGCAAGTATGCAATGTATGTATGGGTGTTTTTGCATTGGACAGACGTCTGATTACTTAAATCAAGAAAAAATAATAGTTAATTTTTGTCCTATCCGGAGTTAGCTAACTTATTCCTATTTTAATAATTCTGACCAGAACATTAATTTGCGCATGCGCAGAAGAAAGTTATCTTGTACGCAATAAACAGTAAATCCAGTACGCACGGAAAACACTTTAAACGCTTATGTTTATTGTAATCACAACCTGAAAATAACATTTAAAGATTCAAAACTTTCAGATTATCTCCCTTTGAATTAAACATATAAATATTTTTGAGACGCTGTATTTTCTATACCAGTGCGTCTTTTTTATTATTCTCTTCGAGGTTTGTTTGATTGTCTTGCAAACCCATTGTCTTAATAACTAAATTTAGTAGAAAGCCCTTCCTTAAACTGCCATAAAGTCTTTAATGTGTAATGGGAATCCCATTGAAACTGAATTTCTGACTTCATAATGGCATGGACTGAGGGTTTTCGTCTGGTCCTCACGGCCTCCTAGTGGATCGTGCATCGGCATAGTTTTAGCTAATGAGTCCATACAGATTGGATTAAATAATGGAAAGGCATTGCCAACTGAATTTGTATCATTCATCAGACTTTAACAATTTTAAATTCGGCAATTGTATGGTTTTGAGCATAGAAAACAGAAAATTACCCTTGTGTCGTTTACAGTAGCCTCAATATTGCTGTATCTTAAGACTCTTGAATTTCATGTGACTATGATATCACAAAATGATTACTTTTTCTTAAATGAAAATAATTTTCATGTCTCACCTTTTCCTGACTACCGTAGGATGAAAAATAGCGACTGTCAAGTTTTTATTTTTGCTAAGTATAGAATGTCTGTAACTATGGTTATAAGCATTTATAATTTGGGTTTGACACATTAGCTCTAAACTCTCATAAATTTTGGGCTCTAAACTAATTAAGAAAAAGTAAACTGAATATTTAACAAGGGTGTTCTTACTTTCTGTTATCAAATTACGTGTAAATTATTAGTGTTTGCATTTGTATATACTGAGGGAAATAAATTTAGGAACTTTTGACAAATCAAAGTATGATTCAGACTTATTTGAAAAAAGTGGGAAATTGTATTGTTTACACTGTGTAAGGTATCATTTTGGGTACCAGAAAGCCAAACATTAAGGTCGAAAGTTTATTTATAGAGCAGAAACTTGTCGCATTTGTACCCTAGGGTTTAAGCCAAAAATGCCATAAATCTTTTATGCAACTCATCTTTTTTTCAGGCGCTGTTTCATCTTCAAATCTAACACCAGAGCCAATTTGCGGCGATATAGACATTTGTGAACAAGGACACAGTGTTGTGTGCTAAAAGATTGTTACCATGATAAACATAAATGTGCTTATGACGACGTCAAAATTGGCATTCATAAAGCCATTGAGACTGAGCAAAAGTGACTGTTTACGAATTGTTCCAAACTCTTGAACCAAACTGCAATGGCGTGGCCTCTAAATGACCAGAACACTTTCAAGCAATTTGTTGCTGTGAATTGGCGCTATTCCCGCAGATTTAACCACACCAGTTTCGACAGCTACATCATTTTGACGTCAGTTTTTAAAACCATCAAAGATCCTCTTGACATCAGCAATATTGAATTTAAAGTTTCTCTTCTCTAAGTACGCATAAGGGTCATTGCATATCCATAGATTTTTTCAATTTCCGTCAAAACGTAAACTTGACGCCTCCATTCAAATCTTGAAAGGTTCTGGTCGTTGCATTAAAACAAGTGGATTACCTGAGGTAATCTTTTTGCATGATAATGTTCCCCAAGTTGGCAGTAATAAAGCGCAAACAGATTCGAATCGAAACGTCAATTGATAATGTCTAAAATGGCGGTTGAATTTTTCAGCAAGTTAACGCCAAACTAACGTGCCCCATTGCCGGCATCTTATGCGTTTATTTGCAAACCCATTTACGGTTTTCTTGTTCAAGGACCTAGTTAAAACCTTTCAAAAACATTTTGACAATTTTCATTGTTTGATTATTTGTCAGCCCTCGCAAAGAGTGAATTCATTTAAAGTGACGTCAAAAGTGCGTTAAGTCACCTTTTTCGTCCAAGTTTGATGTAAACTAACTATATGCAATCAACAACCTGGAAATACTATCCCTACAGAAAATTTAACAACCCTTTGGAAAAATTGCTTAATTTATTTCTCTCAGTATAGTAATGCTTGTCTGTCAGTATTACTTATTATTCAGTGTCTACATGTAGCAGCCCACCGTGCTATAAGAATAGCATTTTTTAGAATCTGGTGAAAATGTGAAAACCTAGCTGTTGTTCGATTCAAACCACAGGTAGGCAAATTGGTATTACCACCGTGAAGTATTTTGCATGCAATGCCTCGTACTGTGAAGAAATACACCGAGATTTGCGGTATAAGTGAGATACAGTATAAGTTCGATGCTATGCCTAGTCTCTCCTGTGTAGAGCTCACATAGCGTAGGCAGAATTTATTGACAGTATATGTCATTTTGTTATGACCTATGGTAGACTGGAGGCTATATTCGATAAAACAACAGTTGCACTGGATTGTAACATAATTAATATACATCGACAGGCTCAATTATACCGAATCTGCTATTTTTTTTTTTTTTTTTCGCGTGCTTGCTTTCAGATGACATGGCTTTTGATTTCTTTTATTTAATGTTATTAGTTTTGAGGCAGTCATCACTTAAACAATTATTTTACTTCAAAGCTTGATTCTGACAAAAGTCATGAAAAAGTGGCCAAGATACCATGTGCGGAGTGGGGCTACTAAGATCACCCAGCATATACATGTACTAGGGGCCCAAAGACTACTTATACCTAGTGGGGAGACTAGTTCTATTATGATATGAAAATTGTACATGAGACACCAGTTTCGTAGTATTGCTCGTTTATAATGCCGAATCATACCTGTTAATAAGAACAGCAACTAGTACAGACGCGGCTAGAACAATACCTCCTCCCACTATACCAATGGATATTGCCCCTGCAAAACATGAAGTAAATAATGATAAAAAGACCCGAAAAACTCATATGCAGTTCAGAGTACATGCATGTAAGTTTTATTCCTTTACCAACATTAGAACAGCACTGAGTATTAGGTCTTTGGTTATTGGGATAGGACGTAAATATCCTTGTCTTCTATTTTATCATATTTTGTAGAGAGGTGTGGTTAGCTGAGTTTTAGTTCGAGGAAACAGGTATTAGTCGAAACGAGGAAATCTTAAACCTGATACATTTCAATAATTACTTTTCTTTATTTTCCTGTTATAAGTTAGAATTGACTGAGTGGGTGTCTTGAGTTTGCGGTTCGTCAGCGTTATATACTTTTCAAGCACTAAATGTGTCTTTAAAATTCTTTTGTTGATGCAAATAGAACTGTTACAACGGAAAGTAGCATGCTATACTTAATGCATTTTCAGTCTCTTTAAAATATTTCGAACGGGGGACTTCTTCGGCTTTCTGACGGAGGTCATAGGCCGAAATATGTTAATGAGAGTAATCGTATTTTAAGTGTGGGATTGTGAAATTGTTTCCGAATAAACGTGATTTATACAGAGTAAATTCCGTTAAATCACCTCTTTATTATTATTACATTTTGTAGAAATATTGTCCCGTTCCATGTCCAAGTTTGCCTCGGTTTGACCAGTGTCTCTAGTGCTGTTGCGAAGTCCAGTGGTACGTTCTTGGCCTGTGGCTTCCTGTGATTTTATCATATCGGTGGAGGGCGTTGGCTCAGTTGATTCAAAGTTTTCTGTTTTGCCAAAGGTGCTGTATGTAAGTAGCATGCTCGCTGTAGAGTTAGTATCACTTCTGATAATTGATGACGTTAGCTGCGTTGTTAAACTAAAGGTGCTCTTTTCATAATCCATTTCCAAATCCATAAATTCCACAGAAGTACAATTCACCGTTATAGTTCTATTGGCAGGTGGCTCATCTACAATTATTGTGATAGTATAAAATTATAGATGTTACCGTAAAAATAATAAGAATAATAATAATAATAATGAAAATAAACCTGTTGATTATAATAACTCTCTTTGGTGATAAAGATCCCAAGTTCGATCCCGGGTATCGCCATTAGAATTTCGAAGTCCGTACACGTTTCAATAATGTAATTTGCAGGGATAACATTAAATAATTTGCAGTTCTTTGGAACAGAACGTTAACTGGAGATCCTCTGTGCAGGGACAGACATCCCCTGTGCGGGTTAAAGATCCCATCTGCAGTTAAATGGCTACAAGGAGGTTCATTCTGCAAAACGTAAGTGTACATCGTACTCCTGCTCATAATCCTCGAGAGTTGGTGTAGACGTATTAACAAAGAAACAAGAAAGAATGAAATAACGAAGACGATGGACAAAAGTTTACGATAAAGGCTTTACGTAGCCTAGTGGCCATTTTTGCAGTTCGGATAAAGGCCTTATGCATCTTTGGCATAGCATATGAAAGGTGGAGCCCATTCTCCTCCTTTCGCTGCCCTATCCTTGCTGAATTTGAAACAAGTACCACTTTCCTGCTGGACTGACAAAATAGTTTTTCACTTGCCAGCTGGCCAAATCCGGATTCAAACACCCAACCTTATACATGGTAACCGACTTTCTATAACCACTGGACCATGGCACCTCTCAAACAATTGCTATACACAGTGAATTCTTTTGATATTTTATTTTATTCTTGACTATCCCTTAACCCTGTGAGGTCGTTGAGGCACCACAGATGTCTTTACAACTATCCCTTTCCATCTAGTCCTGTCTTAAGCTACCCAAGTTGAGCTTGCAAAACGCATTCCTGTCACTCCTTAATGTTGTCTTAGCACCTCTTCCTCTGTCTACCTCTCATTCTTTTCCCTTTCACTGTGTCCTGCAGAATTGTCTTTGCTAAGCCGGAAGACATTCAAACGTGGCCCAACCGCCTAAAGTTACATTTCTTGACCAAGGTCAGAAGTTTGTCATATTCTCAAATGGTTACTTGGATCTTTCTGCGAAAATTCTCATGAGTGGCATGGTCCTTGTACGAGATGTTCAGTGACCTTTGGTATCACTTTTGGCTTATTTGTAAATATAGTCATAATTATGATAAGACTATTAACAAGATGAACTAAATGAACCAATAGCGATACAACGTACTAATGATGGTAACACAATAATGACAATAAGATGAGAAAGTAATTCTTTAAATGAGTCGCGACATGACGAAATCAACATGTGGGTGTGCGCCCAGCGCAGACTCAGATCAGCCTGGGCATCCGCCCAGTCTGAGTCTTCGCTGTCCGCATGGAGGTACATATAGCTTAGACCCTTAGCTACCCTTTGAGCGCTTAGCAGAAAGTCTGATCAGATCGGGCGGCTGCCCAGGCTGATCTGTGTCTGCGCTGGGCACACAACCACATTGTTGGTTTCCTCGTGTCGCAGCTCAAATGAAACAAACTTTGGCAGGTACTGAATACTAAACAGACGTTGATGTTGCAGTGGTTTCCTTAATAATTCTTATTAACCACCATTAAGCATATATATGCTAAAATAAATGTCCTTATCAACCCGTATAGACTGGCTACGTGGAAACGCGTGTAGCACGGGCAAGTATACTCGTTAATCGTATAGCACGGAGAAACACGGCGTTAGATTTCACCGACAAATTAAGATGTAAGTTTCATCTAATACTTTTCTAATTTCAACAAATATATCTTTCATATACCAACAATGGTTTATTTGGCAAAACTTACACTAGTGTTTTAAGTATGCTGCCACAAAGTCAAGCTCACCACTTTCCCTTCAAACAGCTCTTTTGAGGCAATATTCTTGACAATTCTATTTTTACATGTTAGTGTGAAAAGCAAAAACAAGCACTGCGCTGTAGAATCAGATTTATTTATACACATCTTAACTATTTAACGACTAAGAGTATATGTCTACACAACAATAGAATTATTAAAACTAACATACTACGAGTAGATACTTAAAACAACTCCCAAACTATATAATAACTATGCTTGGCTATCAGGGTTAATCAGCTGACTCGATTCCTCCAAAATCCGGCCCCACGCCCACAATCCCGCTAATCCAACAGACAATAAGGATACTGGCAAATAAAAGCAATACAACTTAGCATGAAGTGCATGTCTGCATAGCCAGCGCAGAGAGTAGGTCAGGGGTACAGATCCGGAGTTATGCAATTAACTTGGACTTTTTGGGAAAGAAAATATCAAAATATCAGTTCGCTGATACAAGTTTTGATATTAATGCCCAAATCGAGTTAGACGATGAGTCAGGAGATAAGCCCAAAATAGTCCGAACGTAGCAAATGTAACAAAAGAACCAAATATAAAATATATTTATATATTTACATAATAATAACCATTTATCGCAATGAAATTTATTTAGGCAATACAAGACAAACTCAGGTTCCTTAAACAGATTGCTCTTGAATAGCAGTATGCTACGTACATACGAATAGACTGTCTTGTACAGGAAGATAATAGGCACCAGGCCATAAAATTCCCTGATGCAGCAATCAGCTGCTAGTGAAATACAAATAAATGTAAACAGATACCTATAGACCAGCTGTCAATTAAAGCTGTATTGGTGGATGAGTTATGCCAGTTGCTGACCAAGACCTCACATAAAGAAATTCCTGTGAAAGGTCGGAATCTTTTATCTGAATTACCGTAAAACTTTTAAACATTAGAACAGATAGGTCTTAGCAAACACTGCAGCCAGATCAGGCTGCTTCTGAAGCAGCAGTGTAATCACGGTATATACTGCTTGCCATTCCATCCGCTTCTTTTACATGCAGTACTGCATTGTAACACCAAACTGTTCCAACTTCGGAAAGGTTCGGGTAATTATTTTAGGTGTCGTAATACTTTGAACCTTCACGCTAACCGTTTGCAGAATCAAACACTGCTTATGTATGGGAACATGTAGGAACCTTCTGCCATCCGATTGCAGACGCGGTCATGGTAATAAACCACACACTTATTGACCTGATGCAAAAATTCTTAATACCATATTATCGGCACCTGTTGGTAAAACAGATAAAGACTGAACAATGAAGCACTTTACAAAGAAAACAGGTTGTTAAACGGAAACAGGGGAATTATGTAATATACAACAAAGGTAGTTCTTTACATGACAGACAATTATAGGAAAGCGTAGATCCTGAACATTTTATATTTATATTGCAGAATAACGTAAAGTCTGCTTCTTATAGTCATGATAGAACAAAGTAGTTCTTACAAGACAGACAGTGATAGGAACATGTAATTCCTGTACATAATTGTTTTTAGTCTGCTAATAATATATGTAAGAACAAAGTAGTTCTTTACAGGACTAACAGTTATAGGAATGTTTAATTCCTGTACATATTTTTTTTTTATTATTATTATTTTATGAAGCAGACTTATGTAAAGTGTTTCTATATGTTAGAACAAAAGTTGTTCTTTACAAGACTGACGATTATAGGAATGTGTAATTCCTGTACATTTTTTTTGAAACAATATTATGAGTATATATATGTTAGAACAACAGTAGTTCTTTGCAAGACTGGCAGTTTTCCCTTAGAACGATGGCCGTTCTTGTATTGTTTATTTTGGAAGAATATGTAATTCCATTTTTATTTTATTTTTCATTTTTATTTTTTTTCCCTTACAAACAAATCCCGCTGGTAGAACTGTCGAAGTTCTTTACAATAAAATGAATGGTATCCAGTGATACGTAAGGTTTATTATAGTGATTACTATATTATACAAAGAACTACAGGTATGAAAATTTCTTACAAAAGTAACGGTTAATTGTACTGCTCTAGCCTGAATTTGTGTCAAAGTCCTCACATATTACAAAGTTGTAAAAAATACACTGATATTAAATAAATCCCTATATTCTTTAATGCATACTGGGACAAATATATGAGTTCTGTGCTTGCTAAAAGCCGGAAATTAATACTCAGCCATACAAGAAGCACTATATAACTTACAATTCCCGAGTCCCATGGGTTCTGAAACTTTATAATATATATTCTAGAAAGAGTAGATTTTATGTGACAGTGGTAGAACAAGGCAAGTCGCAAAACCTGTTGCTGTTACTTGTAAAATCATATATACACTTAGAAATAAACTACTGAATACTCACTATATATTATAAATCACATACATAAAACAAACTACTAACATAGCAATAATTACATCACTATTAACATAAAATGAAGCGGAAACCCTCTCAACAGCAGCCACTTCCCTCTATTCCTATTCCTATCTATTTCTGTTTATTATAAGCAAATACAGTCAAAAGTAATAGGGACAATTCTGTCTAAAGGGTCACCGAAGGGAAACACACAAAATATTCTGACTGTTCATCTGCAAAGTAGTGTTTCAAGGGACTTCCCAAAGTCGCTTCTAAAGACAGGTGGTCCCTTCATAGAGTGACTGCCCATAAGCAGACCTGACTGTATACCTTACGGTATGACTGATAGCTTCCCTCTCCCCATACAAACAGTGGCAGGTGCAGTAGAGAGACTGCCATGAGGTAATGGTACACAAACAACTGTGGGTTGAATAATGTTAGAGTCTTATCTTAAGATGCAGCCATATTTACCGTGCCAGAAGTCTAGAGTCCTGTCTGCTTGCTCATTACAATTTGCGTATCACGAATGGCTGAATCTGGAATATCAATGTATCTTAAATGGCAGTTGCTTTTCCAACGACCTAAGGTTTGAATTATGTAGTCTGGAATGCTTGCCGACCCACAACTACTCGCCGCCCCCCGTCTGAAGCTGTGGCCTGAATAGTTCCTGTCATTCAAGCCTATAGATGCGATAATGGATTTAAGTTTCTCTGAAAAGTAAGCTCTGGTTAAAGCTTGGCCATTATTCATTAAAAATAATGGATCAGATGCCTTACTGACTGACTGGAATTTGGATTGCCTTAATTTCAAATAACGAATCAAGGCTGAACGTGGACAAATATCATTTGAGGTAGCATGCAAAGTTACTTTTACAGATTTACGAAATGGATCTGTCTTTGACTGTTTTAAAGTAAGCGTTACATGATCACTGGATACAACTAAATCACAGAGGCTTAAATTAGTATTTTCATTATACATGCATTTAACAGTAAATTCTGCAGCTCTCAGAAAACCGTAAAATGCTGTTGTAAATACAGCTGTATATATGGATCCAAAAAACCATTTCGTAACCTGTTGTCAAGCTTGTGTAATACTTGGGCTGCTATAGGTTTTTTGCTTACTGATGCTGTCCCTTGTAATCGTTCAACACCAGTAAGAGCTTGCTGGCTGACTTCAATGCTCGTAATAAAAGTTTGACTGCCAAGCTTTTACAGCAGGGGTATCGGTATCATAAACTTCGGAAAGCTTTTTCTAACTTTTATCGTAGACACTTTGATTTGGTTTCTAAATATAATATAGGGTTGAGGTCACTTTTGCAACAAGGCCTATCGGAACCTGAATTTTATGGTGACTTAGTATGTAAATTACGCAAAATCGTAGGGAAAACAGAATTTCCCCATCAATTTAAGAAAATTATCATACGACTCAAACGCATTGGCTATAACATAGATGTAATGCGACAGTCTGCATGCTTAGTGGTTAACCCAATCACGGTTGACAACTTTGCTGTCCTCTTTAATTGCACGTCGGTGGGTCGGGGTTCAGACTCTATGATAGCCCCTACATAAAGCTATATATTAGTTGGTTGAGGCCGGATGTTTGTCTGTTTCTTGGCCCACCGGGGTTCAACTGGTGGTCTTCTTTTGTTTCAGTACTCCAGTGGTGTTGCTGACGCCCCAGGGATCTCCAGGTGTCTCAACACGTTTTGGCTGTCGAGTCCTCATCCTTGCTTCATCGCGGTCTTTTCTTGATCTTAATTGTTGACCGTGATGACTCTCTGATGAGTTAGGAGACCTCCATACGAACCGAACTACCAACTAATTGTGTGCACCGCAGCGGAGGGTGAGGGTTTGGGCCCAGTAAAACCGGTTTAAACCCCCCAGTAGTTATTACTGACCGTCCCAAGGCGGTACTTTTGTTGCGGTTGCATTTGTTTTATGTTCGGTGCTGTTCAATTTATTGTGTTCTTAGTTTAATCCTTCTATCATAAAAATAGAAAATAGGTAAAAATAATTGTTAAATGTTTTTCATATAATTTGCTTAGTCCGTTGTAACCCGTCTGTTGGTCTAAATTGTTTGGTTCAATAAAGATAGCTGAGTTGCCAACTATTTGGGAAAGAGCTGCTGACTCGGCTTATCACTTGTAATTTATTGTTTGTTGGGATGTCTTTGTCAATCTTTCCCTTTGATGTTGGGGATGGGGTTTGGGATCTGATTCAGTCAGTTCCTGAAGTGTAGTTACTCTTTAAATTTGCAGCCTTGGTAAAGAGCTTGATTCAAGAACTGTATCATATGTCTGAACCAGGTAGTTATACCTTATGCCACATACATATAGTTTCATTGTGGAGTAATGAAGATTTAGTTGTTGGAAACAATATGCCACAAATGATATTAAGAGTTCTTCAGTTAAACGAGGAAGCTTTGAACTTGAGTAGGTAATTCCTTGTAACAATACGTATGACAAGAAAGTTTGAAAACCTGTTTTATATGCAAGCTTAGTTGTTGAACTCATAGATTCGGATAACAGTACATTCACAGTGTTGTCTAGTTCCATAGAAGCTGATCTGGCCTGGGAACTTCTGGTGGATATGCGTCTGCCTCTGGGTTCAACTCTTTGAATTTCCCCACCTGAAAACGCGACAAAAGATCAGCTGAAGTGTTTTGTGTTGTTTCTACATATTCCCCGGAGAAGTAGAATCCATTTACTAGTGCTAACAATGTAAGCTTCCTCATCAATTTCATCAAATAAAGACATTTAGAACGCCCTTTCCGTAGAATGAAAACCACACTCTGATTGTCACATATGAATAAAATTTTCTTCTTCTGCCATTGTTTACCAAACACGAATGCGGCCACACCTATGGGGTAAAGTTCCATAAATGCCATTGAATTTCTCCAGATCTCGCTGGGCACGCCTGGCATTTCAGACGGCCAAGGGGAATACGTCCAATGAGATTTATAGAACACAGAAAACCCCGCAGTGGAAGCCGCATCGGTGTGCAGATGGAAATCATGCGAAGAAGTAAAATCTTTGTCATAAAACAAAGATACACCATTCCAGTTTTCAAGAAATAGTACCCACATCCATAAATCGTCTCTACACACCTTATTTAGGACTTATTTAGGTAGGACTGATTTTTCTGATCAATTCCGAAAAATAATAATACGTCACAAACGTATTGGCTATAATTTAAATGTTATGCGACAGTCTGCATGCTTAGTGATTAACCCAATCACGGTTGATAACTTTGCTGCACTCTTTAATTGCACACCGGGGGATCGGTCGTCAGACTCTATGATGGCCCCGACCTAAAGCTATATATTGTAGTTGGTTGGGACCGGAGCCTTTTTGTCTGTTGCTTGGTCCACCGGGGCTCAACTGGTGACCTTCTTTTGCTTCAGATTTCTAGTGGGGTTGTTTGGCAGGATAGGGATCTCCACCTGTCAGACGGCCCGTTGTATCTGTTGAGTCCTCGTCTTTGCTTCTTCATGGTGTTGAAATTTGATTTATGTGTTTACCGTGATGATTCATTGACGAGTTAGAGGGTTATCATGCGAACCGAACAACCAACTAAATGTTTTGTACCACTTCAGAAACTGAGGGTGAGGTTGGGCCTGTAAAATCGATTAAAGCCCCCCAGTAATTCATTACTGACCGTTCCAAGGCGGTAGTTCTGTTGTGGTTCTCTGTTGCCTGTTTTTGGTGTCAGAGTTTCTGTGATGTTTTACCTTATGTATGTTCTTATTATTTTTGGTTCGGTTTGGGTTGCTGAGTGGCCACCTTTTGGGAACAAGCTGCTCACTCGGTTGGCCATATGTTCTCTGTATCTTGATTATTTGTAATCTTAGTTGTTTCCAACTATGGTTTGAGGGCTGGATTTGGATTTTGATTGTTTCAGTTCCTGGTCTTTGCATACTTTTTACTTTTAAATGAACATAGTAAGTTGTTCCTTGACTGACGACGCTAGCTTTAACAAATAAGCCACAAATGAACGGCCAGTCAGTATGACTCTAGACGCAAAGTTAATATGGCCTAGTAACTGTAAAAGTTCCATTTTAGTACAGGACTCTTTATAGAGTAGCTCTTCAGTGAAGTTTTTTGATTCTTAAAATTTTGTCAAGTGGTAAACGTGCTTCCATTTTCTCAGTATCCAGAATAATACCGAGGTATTCTAAACATGTACAAGGACCCATTGTTCTATTCAATGACAGTGGGATGCCCAGTTACTGGAAAAAGGTCTATCATAGACTGGAAAGTAACACAAGCATTAGTGGTAGGTTTATCTATAGTTAAAAAGTCATCAAGTAGATGGAGTATACACTCTATGCCAAATGAGTTTTCTGCTATCCAACAGATGCAACAAGCCAAAGTGTCAAATATTTTTGAAGAGGACCTGCAGCCAAAAGCTAGACGTACAAACCATATAAGAGCTCATTCCAGCGTACACAAAATAAATGCCATTGATCTTTTCTCACAGGGCACTGTTTGAAAGCATCTTTAATGTCAAATTTACACAATAATGACCCAGTTCCTAATTCACAAATTTTGTGAATTGCATCATCAATACGAACATAAGTTAATGTACATTCATCTTTATTGATAAGGTCATTGACACTGGAATTGTTCTTATCATTATGATGAGCAGACAAATCAATTATTAGTCGTTTTTTACCAGAATATTTTCTAGTTGCTACACCAATTGGACTGACTCGATGATTCTCAAACGGAGATTCTATAAATGGCCCGAATGCGTAGCCTTTCTCGCATTCTTCTTTCAGAAGCTGCGAAACGATATCTGGTTGATTTCTAGCGGACAATAAATTCTTACTTTCCTTAGTTGGAAGTTCTGTATCCGACACAAGAGTGTCAAAACCAAATTCTAAACCATCACAAACATAATTTACAAAGTCCGTATTAGGATGACAAGCCAGTTTCTCACGTAAAACATTGTATTTAGCGGCAGTAGTAGGTAGTCAGTTAGTATTGTTGCCTAGTTTAGGTTTCACTTTTGAACTGCTTGACTGGTGGACAGGTATGGTTTGGCTGACACACTGTTTTGCACCATGTGAGGACGATTTACACAGTTTACATACGTGCGCATAGTAGCACGGAGTCCTCTTACACCCAAGAGTGTTAAAGTGATGGCAGATAGGTACGCCGTTATGCATAGTATCTTTCCGGTTGTTTTGATAGTCCGAGTTTCCTGTATTTGAAAGTTGAAATTGTGATCTGTAAGGACTCGAATTATAAGGAGTATATGCATGTCTCGGACAGAAAGGCGTTGTATGCGTAACGTCCCTACAGATTCCACATGTAGCCACGGTCGCTCCTCCAATTATCATTTGCAACAATTCCTTGTCTTTCTTCGCCCAGCTGATCTATTTGCCCAAGGCAAGCGCCACTGCACATCTCTGCGTAAAAATTTTGTGATACTCATAGAACTTTTGCCCGTACATTCGTGATATTTCAACCAGATTCGCTTCGTACTGATCGAGTTCTGGTCTACGCCAGGGATAGCATCTACAGTGGATTCTGTTATATATGTGGAAGGAGGTTATGAATTCTTCTATAGTCAAATTCTGGTCAAACGAGGATCTTTCTTTGTCTTAGCCTTGGAGTCGTTTACTAATCCATATTCGGGAATCAGAAGGACTGCTAAATTAATGTATTTACCTTCTAAAATCTTGGAGCGAACCGAGTAAGTCACATAATCTAATTGTCCCATGGTTTCAGGGTGTAATCCATATTGTCCTTGTTGTGACACTGACACTATACTCTCAGCCTCCAACCCAGGCTTGAATTTATCTAATGTGTTCTGTGACAAGTCATCTTTGTCATTCTTTTCCACAACTTTGCTCATTAAATTAGTGACATTGTTCATTAACTACAACATTTTGCTCGAAGTAGAATTATCAGAAGATGCGGCAATAATTCTATCAGCGCCTGGAGTGATTGTACGAGAGCTTGTGGGATTTGCCTCCGACTGAGAAGGAATAGTTGAGACTGTCTCGCTAAAATCATTTGCTGTGACACTTGGTTTACTTCTGTGACTTAAATTTTCCAAATACAAACTTTTTAGTTCCGCTTTAGAGTATGTTGAAGGTACATAAATATTCCAGTCAGCTAACTTTTGTCGAAATTCTTCAGCACACCAGTTGTTCATATTATAAGTGTCATATGGGACAATTCTAGATTTATTTGCACGTGTCCGTTTTGTCTTCCTGGAAGCCATTATGTACTATAAATTGCTGCAAAGTCTATATACGACCAAAAAATTAACAACACGTGATAAGGTATCCAAACGTAAACGTAATCATAATACAGTTACTAAATTAGTACATTTGCATGTTTAAAATATATATATCCGGTTGTGATTTAACATTCTCCACAAAAATAGTAGACTGTTTTTATTTAAAAACAATCAAAATTTGTGTTAACAAGATGTACCCAATACACAGAATGGTGATAGGACCTGAGAAAACCTTTCTCCAGGTGAAGTGGTCATGACCAAAACTGAACTCTGGTAGGCGCCAGACAATGTGTATATACTGTCTTAGAAAAGTTCAGCAAGAATAAGCTTTTCTAACAAACTAAAATTTATGAGATAAATTAACAATTAATCATGCATCAGCATCTTCAGCAAGTTAGAATCCCTACGCTGAACTGACCAGAATCAAACATGAATTGCGAATATACCTCAATGGGCGCAGCGGGATGACATGGATGTGGCAACGGAGTAACACGGCCTAGTGTTTTCGAAAGACAATCGTATAAAACGGGCACCGTTTTTCTTTTGGAATCATTAAAAGGGAAGAAATGAATAATGTGAACTTGTTTGCTTCCGGAAATCTTTATCTTTTAATAGACGAAGTAGTTGTAAAGTCGAGAATCCATTTATACATGGAGCGAGGTCCCTGTACGTGTCTCCATCTTCAAATAGATGGGCAGGCAAAAACTGAATGGTTTCCAAAGTACGAACATGTCTCAGTGATGTGGACTGCCTCTCATATATACGGGCGAGGGCAGGGATGCGGACCACTGATCATGTACTGGGTTCCTGGCTTGAGCATAGACTTTTGCATCTTCATCAATAAA
Source organism: Ctena decussata (assembly GCA_963989385.1). Taxonomy (NCBI): domain Eukaryota; kingdom Metazoa; phylum Mollusca; class Bivalvia; order Lucinida; family Lucinidae; genus Ctena; species Ctena decussata. The sequence goes on along the minus strand of OZ022502.1, from coordinate 2,962,848 downwards.
CGTCTCAATTTAGCTTGCTTGAGCCTCGACCTGTGCTAGGTGCTGTTATATGAGCCGCGACACGCAACATGGTGCTTATGGGAAATCGAACAGCAAAGGTCCATATCAGTCTGCATCTTTGCAGCTTAATCAGAGTCTTTGCTGCTCACGAAGACCATATGTGGGTCCTTAGAATTTTACAGACACAAAATGAAGACTGGTTTGAGTCTTTGCTGTTCGCGGATAGTTACCCAAACTTATTGTGTGACGCAGCTCATATGTGTGAAGCTGGCTGGAGTAGAGTACCTGAAGAGCATTAACTGTGTACGCTCGTTGTGTGTGAGCAACAGCTAAGCCCATCCTGCACACCCATGCAGTCTTACGTGGCTTGGCGTATTTCAATTAATATGTAGAACTTTCAAACTACTGTCATAGGGTTTGATTGTTTGCACGTATATCTTTGCAGCCGCGGTGGTAATACCAATTTTGCCACCAACGCTTTCGACCGTAGACGGTACTATAAAAATGGCTGTCGACCAAGAATTCAGTCGACAGCATTACCGTTGACAGTAAATGTTACTTTTGTTAATAGCTGTCGGTTGTAATTGCCTCGGTCCACATCCATTTTTTATGTAGGGTAAAGGAAGGCTCAGTCGACAGCACAAATTGAGAAATTGGTATTACCACCGTGTAAGATCTAGGTAGACTGTATTTTAAAATGCAGATTCCACAGAGTCCATACATGTTGTATGCCAACAGCAAAGGGCCGGACCAAACTGTGTGGATGCGCCGGCTGGTTTTAGTCTTTGCTGTTTGCCTATACATTGAGCATCCTTTCTCCATGTTGCAACTCGTATTATGGTCAGCTTTTATTGCTTGCATCAACCATTCTCTGAAGAAGAAGAATCTACGGTATCATTAAAGCAGACACATTTTAGTTGCGCATGCTAGTCTGAATCTTTCAACAAAGCCTGTCTATGCCATTCGAGAATACCAAAGACGCAAATCGGCCCGTGCGTTCTCGCAGTTTTGTTCGCTGCTTACGTAGTGTGATACCCATCTCAATAGGTGTGGACGAAAAAGACATTACTCTTGGCTAATTTGGTGGCCTTGAACGTTTCGCTACTCTGCCTGCCTTGTGCAAATGCATGTGTCGATGTATATTTGAACAAATTAGGTTCATTTTTCTTTCTTTTTCAATGCCTTCATATTGTCGAGGGAGCCCCGGTAGCTCAGTAGGTTAAGCGCTGGCCTGCTGATCTAGCGGACCCGGGTTCAAGCCCCGCTGTAGACGGGAATCTTTTCAATCGTTAACGGTGTTCCACTGCACTCAGCCTTTTATTATCACTTGTCCATCGACCTGATATGACAGAAATACTGATAAAAAAGGACGTTATAGTCGTAAGTCATCCATCCATCCATCCATATTTTCGGGCAGTGTGAAAAGGTCTTTACAGTAATACTGGAGGTAAAGACTATGTACCTGGCCTATATCAACAGTGGCTGTCTTTCATTGTCTACTACTAGTCTAGTAACAGGATTCTATTTTGCTCCAGATGGGACAAAAAGACCGAAATGAAAATAATTTGTTTTTGCGTTACCCGGGTTATACCGATGCCTGCTCCGGATAAAGCCGTAACCGTCACAGAAAGGTATCCATTATTACACCGTGACTTTGAAAATGGGTGGTGTCTTGCAATAATCCATTTCAAGGTGGCATCATAAATTGATGAAACTTTCATTGACAAATGCCTAAAACATATCTGTATTGAATTATGTGTTTATATCAAGATTTTGTTGACCTATAGTGAGAATAATCATCGTAGATATAACGTGGTAAATTTTAAACGTATTTATGGCTTCAACAGCTCAAGAATACAGTATGAGCATAAATTCGGATTTCAAGGTTTGGTGTATATACTCACCAAGGTATAACAAGCCAAGTTAAGTAAAACAGCATGTCAACCTACCTCTTTCCATTTTGTCTTTGTCATCTAAAGTGACCTATCCTCGGTAAACAATCGCCGTGCTACGCCTTGTAGCTCCGTGCTATACGATTTACGAGTACACTTGCCCGTCCTACACGCGTTTCCGCGTAGCCAGTCTGCACGGGTTGCTTATATCCATTATTAATATGTAGTAAAATGGTCATAAACTCTAAAGGTGTTAATATACCTTCACCAAATTGTATTCCAAAACATAAATTCGCTTGTTTGCTGGCTGACATTCTTGAAAACAATACTCCACCAGAACTGTGTTTAAGTGTTGTTGTCTCCGTCAGGCAATCCAAATTCTCGCCTACACTTGCTACTGGCACTGTGCTGCAACCATTTCCAAGTGATGTTCGATATCTGACTGTGATGTTTTCTTGCACCTCAGTGACATTGACTTGACATGAGCAGAAATTTAGAACAGGAGTATTTCCGTTTCTGTTGAAATATAGTTTGGTCGTTCTGTTTGTGTAGCTTGTTGTCCAGTTATTACACACCTGCAATGCTATCAGATAAGTTTAGTGAATGTTTTCCTGGAACAGATTTTGAATAAGTTCAAACAGAATAAAAGGAAAAAGACAAAAAAGACAAAGGCAAAAAAATCTGCTTAGAGGAGATACTACTGATTTTGTAGTGTATCTTACAATTAACAAGATAACAAGTTAGAGTAAAACAGTTACAAGGGTGATTTTAAATATGCTCCCGAGTTTTATTTATTCTATTTAACTGCATCGAAAACATGTGAAGATCAGCTAATGAGCGTTAATTAATGTATTATATTAGAAATGCGAACTATATCCAAAATTTATCTTATAGGTATCAGACACTATTAAGTTAGATTTATTTGCCGAAATAAGTAATCTAACCAATATACAGAAACTCTTACCAGGTACTTCTGCTCTTCTATAGCCCGAGCAAAACCCATCTGTTTTACCTATAAAGATAGCAGCGCAATGATAGTGTGGGAAGTTCTAACAAACTTGTTGAAATAAATATACAACTGAAATATGTTTGCAAGGAATGAGAAAGTGTTGATTCTATTACAACATTTCCCCAGTAATCAGGATAAAATTTATTAGTATTATGTAACTCTAACCGTGCTTGATTCGAAAATGTTCCCCATAAACTGTTGGGTTGACACACAGTGTTTTCAGTCTTGAGCCCAATGGAGATTGGAACCCACTTCATTCTGCGTCGTGGTCAAACGCCTTCAACTATTCGACCATGGCGCCTTTTGATATTTAGACACAATGGTAAACATTGAATTACTTTAATGGTGTAATATAGATTTGTAGCAAATAATTTCAACTTAATGGGCCAACAAGTGGGTAACCTTTGCTCATGATTCGAATTGTGTCCTCAGATTGGTGATTATAGATCTTACCGTGTCGCAAATGCATTATTAGGTTCGAGGTTATAAAACTTGAGAATGCTCTCAAACTCAAAATAAAGCACACTGGTTGGCTGCTTCCGAGCATGTTCTCTAAAATCTAACATGAACTAATGTTTTACTTTGATGTCTCACGGATGAGTGTTTGCGTGTTTCCTTTTACTTCAATTTGCCTGGAGTCCTCAACTTTGATTTACTTTGCAGTCTCACTGGTGAGTCACTACTAGTGTTTTGAGCTGACTTAGAATGAAGTGTGAGGTTTTGTTCATAAAATAAAAGGAGAGAGAGAGACGATGATAAGGAACTAATACAATCAGAAAATACAGAAATTGACAACAGATGACTGAAGACGCGCATAAACGGAATGGATAGCTCTTTCCGAGACAGGTGATCTCTGAAACTACGCTCACACAATAATTGAATAAAAGCACCGACATGGACGTTCAGAAAAAGTAGCAATACCGTCTATTTTAACCATATTTCTAGACGGTCACAAGCTAGCAGTCATGAGAACAAGTAGCATTGCGAAACCACAACAAGTAGAATCTAGGTTTGTCTAGTTTAGTCTATCCCATAACCTCTACGTATACCGAACACCTACTTATCCCTCATGGTCCAAAAAGTAGTTGCCCTTTGCTCAAGCTTCGAATTGCACTGTCTTCAAATTGCTGAGTGGAGGCAGAGGCTTAAATAGTTTTATGCACGCAACCTGACACAACATCTTGAGTAATTGTTCGGTATGCGTTGAGGTTTTGTCAGGGAAACGTCACAGTTTAAATCACATAAAACCACCAGAAAACTATGTCAAAGGAAAGTAAATGACTCCGTGTAAAGTATAGCCAAGCCTGTCTTAAACAAGTACCAAATGGAATGGCCTAAACTGCTTGCTTAAGACGCGTGCTTGCTTAATTCAGGATGTCGAGTCTGATCTGAGTCTTCGCGGTGCAAACAGGCACATTTCGTTGGGTTTGTCGTACCTCGTCTCGAATGAGGTTTACCAGTAATCTTTCGGAACTTGTACACTAAGGCCCGATTTCACGTCGCACTTACTACACGGATTAGCATTCGGAACACCAAAACTTTACATTGCGCCCTACGATAAAATAGACCACGGACTAGTTCATCCGAGTTATAACTGTGACGTGAAATCGGGCCTAAGTCCCCAAAATCGTCTTCGATGACTTTTATTGAATTTAACAGTTTGGGCATGCTGTTTGCGCAGTTTGGCTGGTTGCCATTGTATCAGCGTCATGGTGATAAGGACTTCTATGCTTAAGGCGTGAATTTTCCCCATGATTAAAAAGTTATACGGATCACTGACTTCTGCTTTGCATTTATGACTATGACACGTAATTTGCACGGCAAATGAATTTTCAAGTGTTTGTGTCTATGTAAAGTACGTTAAACACACGTTGACGTTGACGTCATTGTTGAGATAAATTGTAAATTATCCTCAAACTGATCGTTGAAATAATGATTTATTGTATACATTTCACCCTTTTTTGACTTACATTACTTACATAACAGACAACACTGGATAGTTTTGACTATATATATGTGACCTTGACCTCATTTCAAGGTCATGGTACATAATATAATCCTTGAAGATCACAGTGCTACTGTTGACCATTCTTCTTCTTTGGCTTACTGAGTATCGTTCCCCCCCGTGACCCAGCTTCCCACTCGTATATATTACGTACTTGCATCGCATAAGTCTGCTGCATGAAGGAAATGCTGGGTCACGGGGGGGGGGGGAGTACTTGTACTTTAATTATAGTGAAGCATTCTATTTTGGCCGTTTTGACCGGAAGTGTACCTATGGTTTTGCATGTTTAAATGCCAGTCAGGCGTAACAAGAAGAAAATCATTGCTTTGTATTGTGACATGCGTGTATTTAGCATGCATTTATGACAAAAATGTATGGAATGAATGACTGGTTCCAATACTTCTATTACCTCAAAAGATCAGGTATGCGAAAACCTTGAATTTAGGGTAGGTAGGGTCAGAATAGATTATCTCCCCGTGTCTTTGAGTCTGAATCACAAATGATCTGATTTCATACAGTTTACATATATGTGGAAGCTCTGCTAAGAAAAATTTGCACACTTTATACTTTTGAAAATTCGGACCTGTCGCGCCGGTCTAATGGGGAAAATCCTCGCCTTAATCATAGAAGTCCTTTGAAAGAAAGTCTCAAATAAAGTTTAGAAATACATGTAAACGTAGGGTGTTGTCTCGGATGTTGAAAAACATTTAAAGACAATTATGCCATTCGAAATGTAAAAGTGTTTTTACATTGTCAAACAATTCAAACTTACCCAGCGAAAATCTGAAGCAAAGTATAATGCCAAACTGGATAGAACACAAATTCTTCATTTACTTTGGCTGTCCTAGCATACTTGTATAAGAAATTAAAGTAACTTATGTACCAATATCATTATTTTGAACACGTAAACCGTAGAAACATTGGCATATCCGAAGTCTTTAAATAACCTAGGTCAAAACACACATTGGTCTGGAATTCAACATAGGCAACGAAGGCAACGTACTATAAAACTCGATAGTTTTCGCATACTTTTTCTTTTTTTTTTTGATTTCATGTTATCTTTCTTACGGACCCGTCAGTTTATTAGACCTCTTAGTAAGACAAGATTTTCGAATAAAATCTGCCTGGTATAAATACTGTGCTAGAATAAGCTACTTTGCTAAACTATTGTCATGGTCCTTGTAGCCCAAAAATTTGTTTTGAAGATTTCTTAAATATGCGCATCAATTCAGTACAACCTTTGATTCCTATTTTAAGAATCGGAGGTCGGATGGTCCTAGAGACTAACGTTCTGAAAAAAACTTATACCGATGAGAGGAACAAGCAAGTTTCCGATACGTTATCTTCGTTGCCTGTGTTGAATTCTAGACGGCAGTTTAAAACAATGTCAGGACAGGGAAGTTTAAACGACACTTACCGAAAAATTCTAAATATTGGCACACCAAGCATAATTACCATAATTGTCCTAAAATTGGAACAGTTTTGTTTTACAGTGCAGTAATGTGTCCAAAACATGCAAATGGGATGGCAAATAGTGTAAACCCTGATCAGACTGATCATCATCATATTTTAATTCTCATATCGACGTTACCCCCGCACCTCAGCGGAACGTATCCATAGCCGCAGTAACGACTGCTCTGGGTTTGCACTATTTGCTCAGACCTAATTGTCCCAATATATAGAGTTTTTACGGTACAAACGTACTAGACAACTGTCATGAAGCGTCATCTTTATTTCTACAGTGAGTGATCAAGGGCATTTGACGCCTTTTAGCTCTAATTCTGATTCATTGATAGTTTTATATTTTGTTTTAGAAGGAAATAAAATTGCTTTCTGACCTCAGTGCCCTAATTAAGGACAATGACTCTACAAGTTTAAGTACTTACCCATTGCCGCCGCGCGTGTTTAGTTGGGTAAGGCATGTAAGGGGGCGGATCAATAAACTAAATAAGCATTGATCAAGTAGCTCACCGGAGTTCATTCATCCGCAGCACTCAAAAGGCGAATTGTAGAATATGGCCGAATTACGAATCCGTCAGAGATTTTATGCCTGTCCAAGTTATCAGCCAGTTTGTTGAGGTTTTGATAAAAATAATGTCGCTATGCTCGGGACAAGGTGAAATATGGTCTATTTATTAAGGTCTCAAGGGCAAGTACCTCCATTGCCAAATACATAATATAGTTAAATGACTAGTTCCCATATGGGGGAGGGGGGGGGGGGGCGGCGCGGGAGGGTTCCTGGTGCAGGCATGATTTAATTTATTTACATTATCAGTGCATTTATCGAAAAAACCTATGCTGAACCATTAGAACGTAATGTAGTTTATACTTCAATAACTACATCGGTTCAGGCGACGTTACCTGGGATTAAGTGACGTCAAAATAATCCAAGGTTCCCCCCAATCTGATTGGATGTAGGTGACGTCATCACGTCTTTGAAGCTATTCCGCGGTTAGTATAAATGTATTTTTGTTCTGCTTCAACTGTAGACCCTAACTCAAATTGGTGGTCAATTAATAGCTAGAAAAGAATGTAGATATTAGCAACGAACTTAATTTTTCTGGAGTTTATTTAAGGAATGATTTTTTTTCGGAGGTTTATCGAAGTGTAAACTACACTGGGTCGTGCAAAGTAAATGAACCCCAAAAAATAGATTGACTGAAGGTTGTGGCATATATTGAATGAAGAATACACACGGCTGAATATGCTATAAGCCACTACATACCTGTGCTAAAAATATCACCTGTTGTTTAACTTCATACCAGATTTCAGAACAGTTTCATAAACAATCTTTATATTTGTGCTTGTAAAGTCAAAACATTACTTGACCGTAAGGTGTTCCGAAATTTTCAGTTTCTCTTTGCATATCCTACACAATGAGCATAATATAAACACCTCCTTATCGAAATAACGTCGAGAAAATTCACATGCCGTACCCAGCATGAATGTGACGCCATATGTTGCTATGGTAACCCGTTAAAATTTCAACTTAAAACATGAATTTGAAAGCTTAGAAGACACTTTTTGGTATTACATTAAGGATACTTATTTATGTAAAAAATTGACTTATCTACAAAGGTGTTTCGATTATTTAATGAACACCCCTCGTAAGATCAGATGGCTATTTTATAGAATCCCCTTTGAAGTAATTTCTTATAAGAAAACTTGCTTTTTGCATATGCAAACAACAAAAAGGCCAGACCAACTGCGCATCTGCGCAGGCTGATCAGCGCCTTTGTTGTTTGCTGCATAGATAGTGAAATCTCTGTTGTTTCTTCATTTCAAATTACAAGCCTTTGGTATGTCTCTGTGGGTTGGGGGAGGCTAGTTTGTGTTTTACGGGGTCGGAAACCCTGTAAACAGGTTTTCTCATGAAGAGGCGGAGATATATGGTAGCAAGAACTTTTGAAATCAGGCAAATAGAATATCTTGATGAGCCTAGAGATTTTGCTGGCTAACATTAAACCTTTGATCTCTTTGACCAACGAAATAAAACTTATCCCATAGACCAGAAATACAAAGCCTATACAGGTACTTGGTTAAGGTTAATGGGTACATGTACACTTTCAAGACAAGTAACAACGCTTTTTATTTTTGCCTCCTCTCTCACTGATTTACTCCTCTAGGGGCAAATTTATTCTTTTAAGAGTAGACCCCCTTATAAAAGGCATCGCTTTCAAGTGAGGCAACCAGGAAGTCACAAAAGCGGTTCAGTTGTGGAAATGTCGGAGAAAACGTTACTACTCAAGTAATCTGAGTTTACTCCACATAAAAAGTAAAGCTATCCCTGGGGTTAGCTTCTGGTCTATCCCTCTTACTTACTGTCAAAGCTAGACATCTTACGTTTCTGCCAAGATGCGTTTGAGCTACATTTAGGTGCAATGAAACACATTCAGAAGAATGTCACAGGGTATAGGTTAGGTATAAAATACACTTGTACTGCCTTGCGGTACAAGCCGGCTTTTATAGCGACGTGGTAGAGTGCGAGACTTTAGAACGAAAGGTCCCGGGTTCGATCCTCGGCCCGGGCGTGAGATTTTTTAAGAGTCCGTGACAAATGGCGCCCAACGTAAATGACCCACATGTGCATTAGAACTCCTTAAGTCTCATTTCCAGTGATTCTTGTAACTCCTGAGATTTCGAGGACGAATTCAATATGGAGGGGGAGAATGTCACAGGGTATAGGTTAGGTATAAGATACACTTGTACTGCCTTGCGGTATAAGCCGGCTTTTATAGCGACGTGGTAGAGTGCGAGACTTTAGAACGAAAGGTCCCGGGTTCGATCCTCGGCCCGGGCGTGAGATTTTTTAAGAGTCCGGGACAAGAAGCAACTAGAATATCTCATTGTTTCACCCTTTCTCAATATGGCTCAACTATTAAAGGAAAGAATTTTCTCCTCTTAGCGAGTTGACCCACATTGTGGGAGAGGGAAGAAAACAGAAAGTCTCACTGTCTGTGTTTTGCTTTTTGTAAACTTGGCGAAAAAATACATAAATAAATAAATAAATAAATAAAATAACATGGAGGTGTACTCATACACCTTAAATCCAATAGCCCCTTCCTTGCACCTTACATTTGTTTGTCGACGCACCTTGACTCAGTGAAGCTGTACAAAGACTATAAAGTTAATTGTTAGTTTATTTCTAGCTTTATCATATTTCAGTAAATCTTGGATTGGTCTTGATATGACCGAGCGACGTTAAGATGGATAAATCGGGGAGGCAACTCTGTTTTTTCATTTTGTCCCTTTCCAAAATAGGAATAAACCGTTAGAAGAAAGAACTTCCATCCCTTTGGAGAGTAAATCCTTTCTCGAAGGGCTTATTCTTCCGGAAGAACTAAACATAAGAAGCAGTCAGAAGTCACAGACGTTGTTTTCTAGCATAAAATGACGGAAAAACATAGGGGCGTACCCATACACATTAAATCCATCAGATCCATCCATGTACTGGACATTTGTTTGTCGACACACCTTGGTTCAGTGAGGCTTCATTAAGACTTTAATATCTTATTATATTTCAGTACATCCTGGATCGGTCTTTATATGACCGAGCGGCATTGAGGTGCATGAATCGGGGGAAGCAACTCTACCATATTTTGCCACCTCAGCCCCATCTAACAGTTCTAGTCAGCTCTTAGCATTTCTTGTACTTTACAGGAAGATTCCTTTGGAAGGGCTTCCTCGCAAAGGGACGCAAACAGGAAGTCACAAAAGTTTTCCCCTTTTTACAATTTGCAGAACCAGATGGAGAGGGAAATAGAGAGGATTATCACCATACACCTTAATCCAGTAGACCAAAGCATTTACCCTACATATATTTGCTCAGTGAGGTTTCACAACTAAGACTGTATTTAATTTTTACTTTTATTATATTTTAGTAGAAAAGATCACATATTCTGCACTTATTTTCATAAATATGACAACGTATTATTGTTGTGCAGTCACCACAAGAGGCCGTGGATTCAAGCTCAATTTAGATCAGAATTTTTCCTTAGTCTTTGGATTATTTTATCCTCAGTATTATGAAAGGCAACTCCTATCAGCCCGATATAACTGAAATACTACTAAAAGGTCTATAAACTCCTGCACATCATTCATCAAACCATCTAAACAAACGAATTTCCGACCATAAAACCGATAATTTTCCTCCCCAAATGACAATTTTCAAGACATTTATCCCCATTCTAATGCACTTTTCTACTTTTTCAGCTTCCATAATGTACTAGTTTACACCCAGCAACTAAACCCAAACGCCAGTCAATGAGAAGCGACGTTACTTAATGACGTCGGGTTTGCGACAGTATATCGCATGATATACTGGCGAAAATTCATAACGTTATCCAATCAGGCGTCGCGTCATATTTGTAAATTCATTAAAATTACAGATAGCTTATATTCTAGAAAAAAAGAAACAGACTTTGGTCCAGTCAATTATTCATTTGCAAAAATTAGCTGTGACATTGAAAAACGCGTCTTGCATCATACGCCTACGATCAGTTTGATCTTAAATGCGCTACAAATCTGTTCACAATCATCCATCTATTCCGGCTATTAAGGAAAACTCAGGTTAGACCGTGCGTACGCGAAGGTTTATACATCCTCGCAAGTCAAGTGTACTAAGCCTACTTTGTTCCATACGTACCCTTGGCCGACTTGTATTTGCAGCGTTCCATTTCAATGGATGCTAGCAACTCCATCGCATCCAATTAAGTCATGGATCAAACAAAAGATGTCAGTCCGGTGCCAACAGCAATATGTAGCCTTTTCCGTCTCTAGTCGGGAAATATTTGACCAGGTACACAATTGCTTCTGTTCTTTAGTTTATTTTCTCTCTGATATCAAAACCTATTAACATGATTAATGGCTAGTGAGATCTCCTCCCTTACAGGTTGAATAGACCCATTTTCAAAATAAGAGATTTCGAAGTTGTTTGTAATTAAACACTACTTCATTCAATTAATTTTCAATAAGTTCATGTGAATAAGAATAGGTCGAAAGCTTATGATCTGTATTAACTATTTCCTCGATAAATTGTAAATACACCAACATTTTTTATTTCAAAACTTCATAAAAGCAAACAGTGAAGACCTTGATCAGACACCGTAGAAACAGTGTAGACTCAGGTCTTCACTATTTGCAAGGGTACCTTTACAAAAGACGAGAAACATTCTGCAACTTTAAATACTACATGAAGCTTTGTTTATACGAGGAAAGTTTCTTTGTCACAGAGACAATGCCAAAGAGACTTCGCCAAATATGTTGCGCTCACACGAAACAAACAATGCTTAAGTGAAATAAGACAAAGAAGCTTACTGACCGTCCCACGGCGGCACTTTCGTTGCGGTGCATTTGTTATATGTTCAGTGCTGTTTAGCTAATTCTGCCCCGAACTTCGAAGCAGTTGGAGGGGCATATTGCATTCGCCTTCTCCTTTCGTCAGCTCGTCAGTGCCATCTGATACAGCTATATTCCCTGAGAACCATTAGGCCTAGAGTTTTGAAATTTCATATATCAATAGGTCATGAAAAATGAGTGGACCCCTATTTTTTCCTCCGTCAAATTTGTACTTTTGGAGGTACCTCCCCTTTATCAAAATTAAAATGAAATCGTGTTACCATGATATATCAAGACGTATTGACCAAGGATGATAAAATTTAGGATATAGGTATGGGGTGAGACATACAAGAACTGTTTAACGTTTTCGCAAATTCCATCAAAAAATGATTGAGTGATGGCCCTTGTCGGAATTTGGCATTTTTCAAACTTCTGAACCGCTTAACCTAGGAAACTGATTTTTGGAATATAGGTTGTCCTTGATGTGATAAATGTTTTTATAAAGGTCAGGTAACTCTAAGATAATTAATTTTGGAGTTATATCCCCTGTTAGTTATTACTGAAGCAGCTACAAGTAGCAAGAACCACTGGGCCTAGGTTTTTGAAATTTCAAATATGGATAGTTCATGAAAAATGAGCGGAACGTATTTGTTTCCTCCGTTGAACTTGAACTTTTATAGTTACCTCCCCTTTATCAATATTAAAATGATATCTTGTTACCACGATATCGCAAGAAGTATTTGATCTAGGATAATGAATTTTAGTATACAGGTTTTAGTGATATATATATATAAGAACTGATCAAACTTTCGGCAAATTCCAGCAAAAATGATTGAGTTATGGCCCTTGTCGGAATTGGGCATTTTTCTAACTTCTGAACCGCTTAACCTAGGAAGCTCATTTTTGGTATAAAGGTGGTCCTTGATGTGTTAAATATTTTTAAAAAGGTCAGGTAACTCTTTGATAATTAATTCTGGAGTTATTTCCCCTGTTAGTTTTACTTATGCAGCTGCTGTGAGCAAGAACCACTGGGCCTGGGGTTTTGAAATTTCAAATATGGATAGGCCATCAAAATGAGCGGACCCATATTTTTGTTTACTCCGTCAAACTTTTATTTTTGGAGTTCCCTCCCCTTTATCAGAATTGACATGAAATATTGTAACCATGCTATCTGAAGAAGTATTTGACCTAGGATGATGAAATTTGTATACAGCTTTGGGGTGAGATAAACAAGATCTGTACAACTTTTTGACAGATTTCTTTAAAAAATTGATTGAGTTATGGCCCTTGTCGGATTTTTGGCTATTGAAATATATCCGTCTAATGCATAAAGGGATTTAACTTCTCTCACTTATTACACGTGAGGGTGGCATAATTGAGCCGCGACACGAGAAAACTAACAAAGTGTTTGTGTGCCCAGCGCAGACTCAGATCAGGCTGGGCATCAGCCCAGTCTGATCACACTCTTTCCTAAGCGCTTTAAGGGTAATTAAGGATCTAAGCTACCTCCATGCGGACAGCAAAGACTCTGATCAGACTGGGCGGATGCCCAGGCTGATTTGAGTCGAGTCTGCGCTGGGCGCACAACCACTTTGTTGGTTTTCTCGTGTCGAGTGTCATATGCGCATGAGGCTTTTCTTTGGATAAAGTTTGACTGGGTAGGAACTGTATTATTCCGTGATGGCTTTTATTTCAGTCCTTCGATGCTCTAAGTCTGTTTTGCTCTGTGATTTTTGCCGTCCCTGAATCACGTCATCAGAAAGGAATGGATCTTTGCGACTTACTGTTGATATTATAATTGAGATTTTGTGAAAAGGGATGTTAGACGGCGTGCTGATATTGTCTTCTCATACTTAGGGTTATCTCCTTTTTATTTTGTTTGCTTTTTATAGTATTCTGTCTTTGCATGCGCTGGATTTTCTTTTACGAATCATTTGTTTGCAGGGCCTGCTCAAGTTCAGTAGGCCGAGTATCAAATGTGTTTGCGGAGATTGCGAGTTCTTATCTCAGCTGAGTAAATATGGTACTAGCTGCTCGTTTGCTTTAATTTTTGCTTCACAAGCTAAAGTAGGACCCAACTGCATAGTGTCAAGATACAACGAGTGAGTATTATATCCTGACAGTGCATCTGGGGATTTAATATTACAGTGTAACACCAAAGGCCGACTGCTCAGACCTAGGTTAAGGTTAATGGTACACTTTTAAGACAATAGACTACACATTTTAATTTTGCTTCTTTTCTCAATCAAGAACAACTGTTAAATAAAAGAATTTACTCCTCTATGGGCAAATTTATTCTTTTAAGAGTAGACCTCCTTTTTAACAGGGCATCCTCTTCAAGGAAAGCAACAAGGAAGTCACAAAAATAGTTCACTTGTTTAAAAATTGTCGGAGAAAATATGACCACCTCAAATAACCTGAGTTTACTCCAGATAAAAAGTAAAGCTATCCCTGGGGTTAACTTTGATCTAGACCTCTTACTTACTGTCAAAACTAGACACTTCTGCCAAGATGCGTTTGAGCTACATCTAGGAGAAGAAGCGACTATAATACACTACTCAAAATATTTAAAGGAGCACCTAATGATTTTTCCATAGACGACAATGCAACATATCCCCACTTTGAGAGTAATTTACTTTCAATAGACGAAGACACAGAGTTTCAATTACAATTATGTAATTTGCCAATTTTTAAAAAGAGTCTCGAAGTTACTGACAGCACTAATTTTGATTCAATATCTATTCTTCACCTGTCCATGGACTGATTTTTGTGAAAAATGGAAATTAAGTAAAAACCTTGTAATTTTGCAAACAGATGAAAATCATGAAAATTTCAACCACAATTGAAAATAACCATTTTGTTTACAAAACTGAATGTCTTTCAAGGTGACCCGTTGAAAGTTTATGAGACTTATAGAAAAATGCCTCAATTTCAGAAAATTCGAACATTGGCAAAAGTTGTTCCATGGAAATGATTAAGGCATCAGTTCTATTGAATTTCTTGTTGGCTTAAACTTTGAACCTTCTTCAAAATGCTGCAAAAGAATGGAAAATTCTCGGCTGCTGGAGGTTGAATATATGGGCCGTTGAACTGGGTATATATTGTAGTAATGTCTATGGCAAAATAACAACTGCTCCTTTAAATATTTTGAGTAGTGTATTTCATTGTTGCACCCTTTTTAAATATGGTTCAACTATTAAAAGAAAGAATTTTCTCCTCTTAGAGAGTTGACCCACATTGTGGAAGAGGGAAGAATACAGAAAATCTCACTGTCTGTGTTTTGCGTTTTCTAAAAATGGCAAAAAATAACATGGATTCCATGTGATGTTTTTTTGCCATTTTTACAATACTCATACACCTTAAATCCAATAGCCCCATCCATGCACCTTACATTTGTTTGTCGACGCACCTTGAGTCGGAGAAGTTTTACTAAGACTATAAAGTTAACAGTTAGTTTGTTTCTAGCTTTATCATAATTCAGAAAATCTTAGATCGGTCTTTATATTACCGAACGACGTTAAGGTGGATGAATCGGGGGAGGCAACTCTGTTTTTTCGCTTTGTCCCTTTCCAAAATAGGAATAAACCGTTAGAAGAAAGACATTCCATCGCCTTGGAGAGTAAATCCTTTCTCGAAGGGCTTATTCTTCCGGAGGAAGTAAACATAAGAAGCAGTCAGAAGTCACAGATTGTTGTTTTCTAGCATAAAATGACGGAAAAACATAGAGGTGTACCTATACACATTAAATCTATCAGATCCATCCATGTACCGTAAATTTTTTTGTCGACACACCTTGGCTCAGTGAGGCTTCATTAAGACTTTAATATCTTGATTTTTATATTTCAGTACATCCTGGATCGGTCGTTATATGACCGAGCGGCATTAGGTGCATGAATCGGGGGAAGCAACTGGACTATTTTTTTGCAACCCCATCCCCATCTCACAGTTCTAGTTAGCTCTTAGCAGTTTTTGTACTTACTTCCTTTGGAAGGGCTTCCTCGCCAAGGGACGGAAACAGAAGTCATAAAAGTTGTTTCCTTTTGTTACAATTTGCAGAAAAAGATGGAACGGGGGAATAGAGAGGAGTATAACCATATGCCTCAATGCAGTAGAACAATGCACATAAGTATCATACCGTTTTCTAGAATCGGTTGATTTCATGCTTATCCTGGCTCGGCGCAGCTAATAGCGGTGGAACTGGTGAGGGGCGCTGTTGAGAAATGATAAATTATAGATAATCAGACTGTTTTCGAAAATAAAAGATTCATGCAAACAGAACAGTTTTGATCGCTATCTTAGCAAAACGTTATGATCATTTGCCAAACGAATAATAATAAAAAGGAAGCTGGTCAAAGTGTTCAGTCGACTCAAGCGTTGTTAATTGTTTGTCAGCATTATGGAATCTTTAGTAGTGATAGATATTTTGTCCAAATGTCAGATTGATCTGACCAAGCATTCTGTGGTAATCACCTCTAAAACAGGATGCCTATAACTCCAAATGTTGGTCTGTACCGCGATTATGTGTTTTACAGACCGCGGTGCATGCATTACCAAAGAATGCTCCGCGGCCATTATTCGCACTAAGTGAAGGGGTTGTCCCCCCAAAATGATATGTTTCACTATTTGTGATAGATTTCTGAGAAGAGCTCCCATATGGACAATTAAAATTTATTCTTTTCTCAAATGCCCAAGGCAATCCGCCATCATTAACGCAAGTGGGAGTTATTGCTGGTCAAACCCAAATTATTGTCATTTTTTATGTTTCGATTCAGATATTTTGTCCCGTCGCACAATTATTTCTGCTTGCAACAAATTCTAATCGTTTTAACCTGACGGAGAAATCATTTAAAATAACATGTATGTCTACATGTACTTTAAGTGTTGATGGTCGTTTGTTCTGATTTTATTAATACCTAAACTGACCTCCTATACTTACTCCGAGCTAAACAAACTCACGCCGATCCAAGATTAGCATGAAATCAACTGAACCCAGAAAACGGTATGATACCTGTGAATTCATGTATCCTACATATATCTGCTCAGTGAGATTTCACAACTAAGACTGTATATAATTTTAAGTTTTATTATATTTTAGTAGAAATGTTCACATCTGCTGAACTTATCTTCATAATTATGACAACATTTTATTGTTGTGCAATCAACTCTAGAGGCCGTGTATTCAAGCCCAGCTTTGTTATTGTTGTGCAATCAACTCTAGAGGCCGTGTATTCAAGCCCAGCTTTGTTCAGAACTCTTCCTTGGTCCTTGGATCTTTTCATCCTCAGTATCATGTTAGTCAACTCCAACCTACCCAAAATAACTGAAAAACTGCTAAAGGTCTACAAAACTCCACACCATTCATCAAACGATCCAAGCAGACCGCTGAATGTTATGTCATAGACAAGAGCTTTCATATATGTGCCGCGACACGACAAAACCACCAAAATTGCGTGTGCGCCGAACAAAGGCTGAGATCAGCCTGGGCAACCGCCCAGTCTGATTAGAGTCTTCGCTCCGCAAAAAGGATAGCTAAGGGTCTAAGCTAGCTCATGGTGGACCATAAAGACTCTAATCAGACTTGGAAATGCCCAACCTGATCTGAGTCCTTGCTGGGCGCTAATGCCACTTTGCTTTTGTCTTGTTCCGGCTTTATCATAGTAAAATTACATTATACAGCATATCTACAGCAAGCGTGTATTTCAGAAATAAATACAGTCTTTAGTTCAGTAAAATATTCATTTGCAAAAATGGACTGTGCCGTAGAAAACATTGCCTAACTGTAAAAACATACAATCAGTTTGATTTTTTCATTTGCTACATATCTATTAACAAACTTCCCTCTATTCAATCTAAACAAGGAAAACTCAGAGTAGGCTGTATGGACATGCAGGCCTATACGGAGTTTGGAATTTATAAAACACCTTATTTTCTTGAACTGCAGATACTTTATCTAGTCTATATTTGAACGTCTTTTTTAACAAGACGCCGAGATAAGGCACGATGCGTTCAATGTAGGGGGAGGAGCGGCAGTCTGATCAAGTACTTTATTATTTATTTATCACCTTTAAAATAAACCACGGCAGCAAGCTGATCCCGTCTGGTTTTGACTTGCGTAAGTTTCAATATCGTAAAAGACAATAAAAACACATTGGCTTGCTCCGAAACAACGGTATCTTCTCTCTTCCGAAAACATATCTACATGATCTAGACGCTTTTCGGCACTAGTCGAAAACAAAATTTTCCAGTAAATTTTTAGAGTAACTACACTTCAGGAACTGCCTGAATCAGATCACAAGACTGCTTGTGGTAGACGATAATATATTTTCTGCCTGATTTTAAAACTAATTAATGCGTAGTGATCTCTCCTTCCTCACAGTTTGGGCGGGTCCATTTTTAAAATAACAGATGTCGGAAATTATTTCAAGTAGTTGGAACAATGTCTTATTTAGTTAATGAAATGTTATACGTTGATGTTAAATGGAATAGATCAAAAGTTTATGGCTTGTATAGACCGAAATTGCAAAAGCACTTTCATTTTCCATTTTCATTACAGTTCCTGAAAGCAAACAGTGTAGACCGTGATCAGACACCACAGAATGCGTCGTCTGACCTGGCCTAGAGGTTATAAAACTTGAGATCTTTCTCAAACTCAAAATAAAGCACACTGATTGGCTGCTTCTGATAACATGCTTGGAAGCAGCCAATCGGTGTGCTTTATTTTGAGTTTGAGATTATACTCAAGTTTTATAACCTCGAACCATGATGTTTTACTGTTTGTTCATGAGGTGTCGCTAGATATAATGGGGTAAAGTGGTCGTCTCATCGTTTCGGTCCGCAACTTCAAATAATACATTAAGCTTCGTTCTCACGAGCAAAGTTTTTTCGTCACAGAAACTATGGTTAGGAAACTTTGCCAAGTTACACTCACATGGAGCAAAGAAAAATGTGACAAAGAATCGTTGCTAAACAACTTTAGCAAAGAAATATTTGATGCAGTGTTCACATGAACAAAGAATCGTCGAAGTTACCGGGACAAACTAACTTTACCCATCTGAAGGACCAGCCATGCCACACTTTCTTTGTAAAATATGCTTTGTCAAAAATCAAACTGATTTGCATTTTCGCGAAGTTTTCTGTCTTTATTTTCATACCTAATTCTATGTTAAATATTCTGTTTGCATGGATACATTTTGTTTGTCAAATCAACTTTAATATAAACGGACTTACTAAAGGAAGGCTACACTTTTAAGATTTTTTTTATATTTTTATCGCCAGGTTTGGTACCAGTAAAACATGTTTAAGCCCCCCTCCCTTCCCAGTAATCGTTTGCTGACCGTTCCAAGGCGGTACTTCTGTTGTGGTTCCTTGACGTTACATTGTGCTATGTCTGCTTGTCTATGTTCTTTGGCGGTTTGGTCACCTGTTTTGCTACCCAATTTGCCTTTTGTTTTGTTTTGTAAGTTAAAAATAAAATAGATGAAAATAGATGTTGATGCTGTTTTGATTAGGGTAGCTGAATGACCACCTGTTTGGGAAAGAGCTGCTTATTCGGGTTAGCGTCCGTGTCTTTTGTGAACTTGTGTTAATATTTTTCGTGTGTGTGTTTCTTTCCCTATTGGTTTTGAAAGCAGAATGAGGGATTGGACTGTATTAATTTCTGATCATTGTCTTTCTTTCTACTTCAGGTAAAAGTAAGGAGGGAACCCATTAAAACATTTAATTATTTCCTAAAACTTTAATCCGTTGCACTAAACACATTTGAAACAGTTTTTGCAGCAATTGTGGTATTATGTTTTTCGCCTTGAGGTAATTTATCAAAAACATCGTTGTCTGGCATTATGTTGATGCTGCATGCGTTAGGTAGGCATTTGATTTGACAAGTTAATGTAGTCTGTTTTGCCCTAGCCACCTAAGAAAAGAAAAACACATTAGCATTCCAATTAACCATAATGACGAGTTTAATGCATTTTACAAATTGAAGTAATACTGACATTAAGGTGGAATAGCACAAAACCAAAATTTTCAGGAGAAGAACTAAATAAGCTAATGCTTCCGTTCTAATCCTGTTATGTTGATATGATTGGTTGGTTGATTTGATGCTTAACGTCCACGATAAACAACTAAGGTCATGTCGGGACGGTCAGTTAACCTAACCACACTATTCCTGGGCTTAGATATAGAACAATATTGTTACTTTCATGAATGTTTCTTGAAATAAAATATGTTTAAACCAAAATTTTCAGTTTTCTAGTCAAACAATATATCGTAAAAAAATCAGTCATTTGTGACTCAACAAATGACATTCTTTGGAGCATAAAATAAACACATCCTATTTCAATGACGTCATGAAAATATGATGGTTCGACGCTTTATACGCAGAATGTATAGCACTCAGGTATCCGCATTAATCGAGGTTTTGAGAAAAAAAAATCATACAAAAGTACGTGCCATCAGAAGGTCCATTACGCTGTGCTATAATTTCCACCATATCTCTACGCATTATGAGTGAATTGATGCAAACATTAATTTTTATCAGCTGTTGAAATTTGCCTCTTTTTCAAGTAAAAACCGAAATAGAGGAAAAACGTCTAAGAAGAATATATCTCAAATTTTGATATGTTTTAAAAATGTGAAGTTAGAATATTGATGAAATAATATAAGGATTTTTCCATGTAAATATTTCCAAAAGTAGATTTGTTTAAGCATACCCCCTGTTTAGATAACGTTGATGTTTAAGTGTCAAATTAAATTGGGCGTTCAGTGTGGTTTCCGACACATCTTTTAATTCCGATAAAACAATGTCGAATTATTCTAGATAATCTGTGAAAATGAAAACCGAAAAAAATCAAAGAAATATCTCATTCCGGTTTATAGACAGAAAAGTTCAAACAGGTCAGGGATTCATTTTTCCTGGTTTTGCTTTTTCGGAGGTAATTGACGTCGCGAAATACATGTACGAGGATCAATAAACGAGACGTCACGTTACACAAAATAAACATATCTCAAGAAATCGTGTCCCTATATTAACCCAATTAACGCTCAGATAATTTACTTGTTTTAACAAACTTACTTAAAACCCGACTTCGAATTGTCTTGTGAAGTTTCCACAGTTTGATCGCTCTGCATCTCTGTATCTCGCTGACAGATAGGTTATTATGTGAGATGAATTCGACTTAAACTGCCGACCGGCTATTTTAGGTATTAAATGATTATCGACAGGAGACAAAGCTTTTGATGTAGCGTTTCTTTTCTCAGTCAGTATAGATTTGGCAAGTTAAATGTGGCATATTTTTTCATTTAAGCGCGCATATATTTTCTTTAACAAATTCACTTTGTCAAGTAACTTTTGCCCGCGTGAACGCTTAATTGAAATCTTAAAGCGATAAAAAAAAGTCACAGTCGTTCGTACTTTTACCACTACTTGTTAACACTAGTTCTGATCGACTGCTGTTATAAGCCATAGCAAATGGAAGTATTAGGTAATTACTCTGAGATGCCAGGCGTGTTTCTTCCTGCATACCTCTTGACCAGATAGTGATCTCTCCAGACTCGTAACACACAAAGACATTTCCATTATCATCTACTGTCACGCCACGGGGTACATTTCCTTTAACATCATAAACCTTGACAACCTTCCCAGTACCAGCATCAAGGACAGTTATGGTCTGTTTCTTCTGGTCTGTTACAATCACAGTGTCACCATCATCATCGGAACATATTGTAAGGAACACTGCATTGTCGAACAGTGTTTTACCTTCAGAGTTTGTTGTCGCTGTCCACAGGCTTGTACCTCTCATATTAATCATTTGAGCTGAACAAGGACTCCCAACAGACGTGTCGCAGGTAAAAATCAAATTGTTATTATAGGAAATGATTCCCCAGACATAGTGCTCAGTTTTGATGGTACGCTTCATAGAGAGATGACCGCTTTCAGCTATGTCTACGATACCTATCTGCTTGATCGCCATACTGACTGCAGCTTCTGATTTGTTGATAACAGCGACATCCATAGGATTTCCTGGTGGTTTTAGAGATGATAACAATATCCCACCAGGGGTAAACAGCTTGACTGTACAGTTATGCTGATCTACAAGCAAGATATTTCCATCAACAGTAATGTCAACTCCCGGTATCCAGCAATCTGCTTTGTCATCAGGTATCTTCACATTGATCTTATCTAACGATGTCAGCTTTACAGATTGTACTGCATATCCTCCAATCGCACCTGACCCTGGTTTAGTCTTAGAAGGGTCCCGACGGCGATCTGCGTACGGATGGTGAATGGTATGAAATTCTGTACTATACTGGACAGTTGCAGTTTGCAAAGAAATTTCACCGAACTTGTTTTTCGTCCGGATCAAAGGCTGAATATTGGCATTTAAGGTGCAGTTTATATCTATATGCTTAAGGTTTAGCTGTTTAATCTTTTCTTCACAAAGTCGAACTTTTTCTGCAGAATACAGTAATTCTAAAAATTCTTTCTGATCGTTTTGTTTGTTTGGCCCGCTCTGCTGTAAACTTTGCAATACAGTGTTGGCCTCGGACGCAATCTCGTCAAGTGTTGACTGACACGCAAACAAGGCGGTAGTATGGTCTTGAAACCGGCTCGTAACTTCCCCCCTAAAATCTTGGTAGCTTTGGTTTGCTTTCTCTAGAAGTTGATTTATTTGTTTTTGTGCTTCTGTCAAGATGTCCTGCTGCTCTTTCTCTAGCCTGGCTTTATTTGATTTTATCGACTTGCTTGCTTCTTTTGCATGATTAAACAATAAACTTACGTCAGCAGTAAAAGACTTCTTTTCAGCTGAAATATTGAAACTCTTGCATGCCTCTGACACTTCTTTAACTTTACACCGTTTATGTTCTCTGACGACACAAATCCCACAAATGGTAATACCATGACCAAAGCAATATATGCCCTTGCTTTCCCCATCATGTTTGTCACAAAATTGGTATTTCACAGGTTTGTCTGCTTGGCATGCTGGCATATCAGGCCCTAACAGTATTTTAAGACCCTCTGTTGCTGCCATACGACGATGGGCCGCCAAACAGCGGCGACAGTAAAACTCCGAACATTTCGGGCAGTAACCTGCTGCTGACCGGGTTGTACCGTTTTTACGACAGGGTTCACAAGACGGATCTCTTAGTTCGTCAGAGTCAAAACCAACAGATTCCGCCATTCTCTAAAAAAATATATATTCAAATAAAGACATTCTGTAAAATATATCTATATAAATTGTTATGAATATGGTGTTTAAGTTGGTGTAAATATTTTCTTTTACCATGATTTTGCAGTTTTTAGATGTTTACTAGGTTTGAAATAAACAAGTTGTTTACATTGTACTTTAGAACATTCTGGAATAACTATTTTTAGTTCTGACAAAATAATAGGACTTTCTGTTGTAAACATTAAGAATTTTCTGGTATGAAATTATGTCAGAATTGAGTACTTTTTGGTAAGATCTATTTTTGTTTAGTTCCGGAATGTTCCTAGATATTATATAAAGAGGACAGATTTTCATTTAGATCATCTTTGTAAGTTTCACCAGTCTATAGTTAAATAAGTTATACTGGAATTTAAACATACTGGATTACTTTTGTGACTATTGGAAATATTCATGTGCTCATACAGACTTTATTTTCTGGGATCAGAAATTATTAAAGGACTTGTGTTTTAAATTCTGAGGGACTTTCAGACTAAAATAAGGTATCTTAAATTACATATTTTCTTGATTAACAAATGACTGTTTTATTTTGATGTACATGTAAATAAATTTTGTTAAGTTTAAAATCAGGCTTGTTGCTGGTTTACTTCCATCTTTTTGTTACCTCCGCCAGGTCGTAACAAATTGGGGGCTCGTCCGGGATTGAAATTTCTAGTGCATCAAATAATTCTGAAAAAAAAAAAAAAAAAAAAAAAGCTTTCACTGTTATTCAAACAAGTAAAGCCAGCAAAAAGCAATCATGTCTTTTGATCTTGATAAATTCATTGCTGCACCTTCTCAGGAGCTGTTGAACTTGGCCAAAAAGACTGATTTATTGGATATTGCAGCGCATTATGAATTATCTTCAGTCAAAAGATCCATGTTGAAACATGAAATTAAGAATATTTTGATTCAGTTCTTTGTTGATGAGGAAATTTTTGATTCCTCTGCAGCCTCTCACATTCTCGTCACTCAAACTGATTTGCAGATGAGAGAATTAGAAATTCAAAGACAAATTGAAATAGAAAAATTAAGGTTAGAGCATGAGGAAAGAATTAGGCTTGAAACATTAGAAAGAGAAGAAAGGTTGCAGAGGCAAAAATTAGAGCAAGAAAAAGAAAGACTAGAACATGAAAAATTAAGGCTAGAAATGGAAGAACGAGAAAAAGAAAAAGAAAGAGAAATGCAAAAAGAACAATTAGAAAAAGAAAGAGAAATGCAAAAAGAAAAATTGGAAAAAGAAGAAAGAATTGAAATTGAAAAGGAGAAATTGAAATATGAAAAAGAAGAAAAAGAGAGAGAAAGACAATTTCAAATTAGAATGAAAGAAATTGAAATACAAGACAAGGCTAAATCAAAATCTTTGCCTTTGGACTCAACCAAAGTTTTTGATGTTACTAAACACATCAGACTCGTTCCTCCATTTCAAGAAAAAGAAGTTGATAAATATTTTCTTCACTTTGAAAAAGTAGCTGAAAATTTGAAATGGCCGAAAGAGCATTGGACTTTGCTTCTTCAGAGCGTTGTGATCGGCAAGGCTCGTGAAATTTATACTCAACTTTCTCTTGAGCAGAGCTCAGATTATGAAAAAGTAAAAGAAGTTATTCTTAAGGCTTATGAGTTGGTCCCTGAGGCTTACAGGCAGAAATTTAGGAACTGTAGAAAAGAAAATGACAAAACTTATGTTGAATTTGCTAGGACAAAAGAGCAGTTATTTGATAGATGGAGCTCATCAAAGAAAGTAGGCTCTGATCATGGTAAACTAAGACAGCTCATGCTTGTTGAAGAATTTAAAAGGTGCATTAATTCTGACATTAAATCATTTTTAGATGAAAAGGAAGTCGAAACGTTAGAGGCAGCAGCTCGTTTGGCTGATGATTATGCTTTAACTCATAAGACTTCTTTTGTGCACAAGCCTTTTCCTAAAAAGACCTTTTTCCCTCAGTCAGGTCCAAAATTCAGTCCAAGTAATCCATCTGGCAATTCCAGTCCCTCATATACTCCAAAACCAAAACCCCCTGGTGAAAACAAAGGTCAAAATCCCTTATCTCAGCCTATTTGTAATTATTGTAAGCAAACAGGACATATAATTTCTGAATGCTTACTTTTAAAGAGGAAGAGAGAAAAACAAGAGGGCCCAAAACCCACAGGTCTTACCTCTTTACGGTCAACACCACAGTCTTGTGTTCAGGATCAAATTCCTATTCAGGCCAAAATTTCTGAGACTGATTCTGTTATGGAGATTTATGAACCATTCTTATCAGAAGGTTTTGTGTCACTAAATTGTGACTTTGCCCAGTCTACCCCTATTACTATCTTACGAGATACTGGAGCTTCTCAATCCCTTATTTTGGCAGATACCCTGCCATTTTCTGAGAAGACTTCTTCTGGGACAAGTGTCCTTATTCAGGGAGTAGAATGTGGATTTGTTAATGTACCGCTTCATAACATTTATTTGTCCTCAGACTTAATTTCTGGTCCAGTGGCTGTTGGTATTAGACCTTCATTACCTTTTAAAGGTGTTCACTTATTGTTAGGCAATGACCTAGCAGGAGATAAGGTTGTGGTTAATCCACTTTTGACCAACACTCCTTGTGTTGATCAACCGCCTGCCCCCATTGAGCAGGAAATTCCTGACCTTTACCCCTCGTGTGCTGTCACTAGGGCTATGGCAAAGAAAGCCATATTGAATGATGGGAATCAGGACATTGATTTAACTGATACTTTTATAGGTCAGTCTTTTAATGACGAGATTTCAAAATCTCTTTCACCCAGCCTGTCTGACATGCAGACAGACTTTACTCACACCTCATCTGTGTCCAACCCAGATCACTCTCCTTCATTTTCAAATGTCCAAGGTAATGACCTGCTGTCAAGGTCACTGCTTTGCAAAGAACAACACAGTGATCCTGAGATCTCACCTTTATTTGAAAGGGTCTCAGATGAAAATGACATGTCCCAGGTTCCTGTTTGCTATTATGTCAAAAATGACATTTTGATGAGGAAATGGCGTCCTCCTGATGTCTCAGCAGAAGACGAGTGGACTGTTAACCACCAAATTGTGGTTCCAAGGGTTTATCGCCCTGAAATTTTAAACTTGGCCCATGAAACTCCCTTGTCAGGTCACTTAGGTGTAAACAAAACCTATCACAAGATTCTTAATCATTTCTACTGGCCAGGGTTAAAATCTGATGTTTCTAAACATTGCAAATCTTGCCATACATGTCAAATGGTAGGAAAACCTAATCAAACTATCCCTAAAGCCCATTTGCAGCCAATTCCTGCATTTGAGGAACCTTTTAGCAGAATAATTATTGATTGTGTAGGTCCTTTACCCAAAACAAAGTCAGGTTGTGAATATCTTTTGACCATAATGTGTGCTTCCACACGTTTCCCAGAAGCAATTCCACTTAGGAATATTAAGACAAAGACCATAGTTAAGGCTCTTGTGAAGTTTTTCACATTTGTAGGCCTCCCTAAATCTGTTCAGTCAGATCAAGGCTCTAATTTTATGTCAGGAATATTTCAGCAAGTGATGCATGAATTAGGCATTAAGCAATATCGGTCATCAGCATATCATCCTGAAAGTCAAGGTGCCTTAGAACGATTTCATCAAACACTGAAAAACATGATCAGATCTTACTGCTTTGACACTGAAAAGGATTGGGATGAAGGCATTCATTTCCTGTTATTTGCAGCTAGGGAATCCGTACAAGAATCACTTGGTTTCAGCCCATTTGAGCTTGTTTTTGGTCACACAGTTCGTGGACCACTGAAACTTTTGAAAGAGAAATTTCTTTCTGATGATGACAGTTCTTTGAATTTGCTTCAGTATGTTTCTGACTTCAATAACAGATTGTCAAAAGCCTGTGAAGCTGCTCGGTCCAATCTCAAATCAGCTCAAAACAAAATGAAATTTCACTATGATGAAAATGCCAGGGAAAGAGATTTTAAACCTGGAGAGAAGGTACTTGCTCTTTTGCCAATTCCTGGCAGACCTCTGCAGGCCAGATATTACGGCCCTTACACTGTTGACAAAAAGCTCAGTGATGTAAATTATATTATCAACACACCTGGGAGGCGCAAGGAAAAACAGTTATGTCATATTAATATGTTGAAAAAGTACATTGATAGGGATAATTCAGTTGTTTCACCAATAAGCGTAGTAAATTCTGTCCCTCAAGAGCAATCTGAAATGGACTCTGAGGATATAAACTTTATAAAATCTGATCCCTCATCATCAAAACTCCAGAATTCTGACATCTTAAAGGATCTCAACCAGAAACTGCCACACCTGGATCCAGTCAAGAGACTTGAACTGAAACAGTTAATTCTTGAATATGAGCACTTATTTCCGGACATTCCAACCAGGACTGACAGAATCTTTCATGATGTTGACATTGATGGCGCAAAGCCTGTGAAGCAACATCCTTATCGAATGAACCCTGTGAAGCAACAGTATCTCAGGGAAGAAATTAAATATTTGCTGGAAAATGATTTTATAGAACCAAGTCAAAGTGACTGGAGTTCTTCTTGTATTCTGGTGCCAAAACCTGATGGAACTTTTCGCATGTGTACAGACTATCGAAAAGTTAATTCTGTGACTAAAACGGATACATTTCCAATCCCACGTATTGATGACTGTATTGATCAAATTGGACAAGCCAAATATGTTACTAAATTTGATCTTCTGAAAGGATTTTGGCAAATTCCTTTGACAGACAGAGCTAAGGAGATTTCGGCATTTGTTACACCAGATGGACTCTATCAGTATAAGGTTATGCCATTTGGTATGAAAAACTCTCCAGCAACGTTTCAGAGACTTATTAATAGCTTGACATCTGATCTGGGTGGTTGTAAAGCATATATCGACGATGCAATCATCTTCAACGATGAATGGAAACTACATCTACAAACTATCAGAGAATTCTTTCAAAGACTTAGTGATGCAAAATTGACAATCAATTTAGCAAAAAGTGAATTCTGTCATGCAAATTTGACATTTCTAGGACATGTTGTGGGTCAAGGTCAGGTTAAACCTGTAGAAGCTAAAGTGGAGGCTATCTCGGATTTTCCTGTACCTACATGCAAAAGACAACTGATGCGCTTTCTTGGTATGGCAGGATATTATAGGAAGTTCTGTAATAACTTTTCTGTAATTGCAGAGCCCTTGACAAATTTACTAGGTAAAGGAAAGAAATATATTTGGAATGAAGACTGTCAAAAGTCCTTTGATAAGTTAAAGGCCATACTTAAGAGTGCTCCAGTTCTCTTAGCACCAGACTTCAACAAAGCATTTAAATTGGCGGTAGATGCTAGTGACGTTGGTGCAGGCAGTGTTTTGATTCAAGAAGATAATGATGGTGTGGATCACCCTGTTTGTTACTTTTCTAAGAAGTTTAACAAACATCAGAGAAATTACTCTACTATTGAAAAAGAGTGTTTATCTCTCATCCTTGCTATTCAGCAATTTGAAGTGTACTTATCTTCTTCAGCCACACCAATTGTTGTCTTCAGTGATCACAATCCACTGACCTTCATTCATAAAATGAAGAACAAGAATCAGCGGTTACTCAGGTGGAGTCTCATGTTGCAGGAGTACAATCTTGACATCAGACATATCAGAGGAAAAGATAATATTATCCCAGATGCACTTTCAAGAGCCTAAATTTGGCTATTACTACATGATGTCTGGATTAGTACTGATATATATACAGTGTATATGCATTAAACTTAATTTTGTTTCATAATTGGTCATATGGCAAAAGAAAGCTTTATTTCATAAAACTTTCTTTTTCTTGAAGAGGGGAAGTGTTATGAATATGGTGTTTAAGTTGGTGTAAATATTTTCTTTTACCATGATTTTGCAGTTTTTAGATGTTTACTAGGTTTGAAATAAACAAGTTGTTTACATTGTACTTTAGAACATTCTGGAATAACTATTTTTAGTTCTGACAAAATAATAGGACTTTCTGTTGTAAACATTAAGAATTTTCTGGTATGAAATTATGTCAGAATTGAGTACTTTTTGGTAAGATCTATTTTTGTTTAGTTCCGGAATGTTCCTAGATATTATATAAAGAGGACAGATTTTCATTTAGATCATCTTTGTAAGTTTCACCAGTCTATAGTTAAATAAGTTATACTGGAATTTAAACATACTGGATTACTTTTGTGACTATTGGAAATATTCATGTGCTCATACAGACTTTATTTTCTGGGATCAGAAATTATTAAAGGACTTGTGTTTTAAATTCTGAGGGACTTTCAGACTAAAATAAGGTATCTTAAATCACATATTTTCTTGATTAACAAATGACTGTTTTATTTTGATGTACATGTAAATAAATTTTGTTAAGTTTAAAATCAGGCTTGTTGCTGGTTTACTTCCATCTTTTTGTTACCTCCGCCAGGTCGTAACAAAATAAAAAAAAAAGAGTTCTAAAGGACTATGTCGGGACAGATATTTGTGCATGAACGAATCTTCTCTTCATTGTTGCATAGTAAAATATCTAACTCATGAAACTACTACATGTAACAGGATTAGGATGGAAAGGTACTCTTATTTAGTTCTGTGGAACAGCTAAATACGAAAATATATATTAACTGAAAAATACTCATTCACCGAAGTAAACCTGTTAAAAGCCAAGACAAGAAGAAAAAAGTAAAGCTTGCTTAAGGCATATTTTGCTTTCACACATCAAATTACACTGCCATTGCTATTTCGGGCTAATGAGATTTTTTTCAAGAAGTGTCCATTTAAGACAGTTTTGAATTTATGTTTAGCGATACACTGGCATACGTCCAATTATAATACCGATTTTCCCCTGTTTGGTCTCCGGGTAATGCACAAATACGGTAATAATTTAACAAAATAGAATATAGCCGAAACGGATCACAATGTTTTTGCTTAATACCGATTTATATATCTGTCTGACCTGTTGAGAATGTAGCAGAAGTTAATCTCACCAGAGTCTGACGCTAGATGGGGTTACTTGTATCACATTTATTACACGTCTACTACGGACAAGCTATTTTTGAGGTGCAATAAAGAAAGGTAGCTCTTAGCCAGTAAAATGAATTGCTATATTTTCACCGTGTTAATATCATGTTGACGACGGGACTGAAAATAAAATTCAATAAAAACGGAGCATCTAAATCTTTGTCATTGCCTCTTTCTAGGCTTTCAACGGTGTCAGGTCATTTTCTTTCAGACAAGTAAAAATGCAAGCTAGAGTCCTAAAGCGCTTCGTGAATTCAGAGAGAGAGAGAGAGAGAGAGAGAGAGAGAGAGAGAGAGAGAAGTGTACTGCATATTCACGCATTCTGTTTTAGTTAATTATGCACCTGAAAAACAAGTGGAAAACATCCATATAGCGGTGTGCAGCATTTTTGTAAACGCAGCGCGTATCGGTTAGCAAATTTCTTTAAATCAGATTTTACCCGGATATCTTATACTTATTTTATATATGCTAAACGATGCATCTAAATTCGTGGGCGCCAAACATTCTCACAATTGATTATCTGACAAACACATACCGGGCAATCGTTTCCAAAACTGCAATGCTGACGTGTTGCCAAAAATATCAGTATTTGAAGAGCGTGATTTAACAAAGCACTGAAAAGCAACCGTCACCTTGGAAGAAAACAACAGTGTTGCAATGCTTCAGCTGCATTGGTTACTATTTCTTTACTTTGGTTCTTTCTCTCTCTGAGAGCGGCAGAATTATTTCAAGGTTTTCAGTTCATGAATTAAACTTAAAAGGAATTCCGGACTTATAGTATTATTTTTAAATAATATTATTGGCCATTTTTCTGTTCTATCTTGTTACCTATAAGAATTTGCTTTCAAAATGTAAAGATAGGGGTTTCTTCTAGCCTTGTACATGTACCCGAAATGGGTGTAATAGACGCATTATTAACTTTATTACATATATTGTAATAGACACGTAATTAAAGATGGGATGGACTCTCTTCGCTTTTCACTGCATTTTACAGTCCCTGATTCTAAACAAGTACTCATTTACTGCTGAGTAGAAAGAGTGTTTTGGTCCTGGGCTCGTTAAAAATGCGAACCTGTGGCCTTCTGTGCCATAGCCAAGCTCCTCTACTACTCGATCACAGTGTCACTTTATAAAACTTGATATGAGCGCACGGAGCAATTGAAATTTGCCCTAAAGCCGTAACTTGTTTACGCTATGTGAGGTCATGAAAATTTTTGCGCGACGTTATTTTCTATTCCGTCGCAACTTCACGTTACATTGTAGGCGCTTCAAATAACGGCGCGAAGTCAGAAAACAAAACTCTACGAATCGCACCATGTCTTTTTCTGGTGGTGTTTTGCGGGACATTTTGTATATTATGTGGTCACAAACACTCTGAGAATACTCTGATATTCTTACTAGAAGAAAATTTGTCAAAAGTTAAAAGAGAAATGTACAAATTGTTTTCAATGATGAAAATTATTATTTTTACTGACCTTGATCCCATCTTCAAGAATGACTTGGACCTATCAACAGATTTTGAACGACTTTGATAAAACAGAAGCAAAAGACTTTGTTGGATTTTGTGACCTCTGTTAAAAGTTGAAAAATGACATTTTGGGAAATATGCTGATGTGTGTGTGTGTTGAAGATGGTGATGGTACTGGTTGTGTGGGTGTGTACGTGAAATGTGACAAATTATAGACAAACTGGGAGTAGGCAAACTAGGAGTATGCAAAATGAGAGTAAACCACAGAACTAGGTCACAATAACCCGCTTTTTTTTTGGGGGGGGGGGGATTGGGGGGGTTGAGGGATTGGGTGGGTGTGTTAGATGACAATGAGTCATAAGATGCTGAATTTCCCTTAGTAGTGTCCCATTCTATGTTTTGGCGATAACATACCCATAAGTATATTTACTTTACGTTCACATGACGAGAAATACTCCAGGACTACATTTGCATATGTGCAAATATACTTTGGCACCTAGTCAGACCTGGAGCAACTTTTACGTATAAGCAAATTTACTTACGTATGAATTTTTGTTCACATGACGAAATTACTTACGTTAAAAATTTGCATATATGCAAAAATTACCCATGTGAGCAAATCTGCGCATGTGAAGAACTCTTAAAGATTATAGTTTGAAATCACAGAAGTTGGTGTTGTGCCGTGTGACGGCGTAAAACGTCTCCCCGTACGTCATCCGTAGTGCAGATTTTATTTTATTTCTTTCCTTTGAGATTAAAAGATTTATTCTGAAAAAACATGTCAGAGTCACTGATGAGACTTGAATAGCTGAAACTTCGAAGTTGACCAACGCTTCTTCTTTTGAATGTTATCTCTTCTCTTGAAGGAACTCTTTAAGTTTATAGTTTGTAAGGTAATGGGATGGGATAGAACGGAATTGTACTTAACCTTGAATCACGAGACCAGATTAAATGCTAGATATGATGCGAGGTTTCATAGCTGAAGAATATTGACATTGACTGAAATGTTAACCCAAACGCAACAGCGGCTTTATTATTTGAAACTTTTTAATTATGTTGATCTTGGCATTGTCTTGGTATCTGGTACTCAAATATTTGCGTTCACTGTTATAGTTGTCTGTACTTACTTTTACAACAGAACCTCCTATTATTTCCAATAACACTAATGTTATAAAATTTACTCAACTCAAATAAAAGCAAAATGAAGCAAATTTGACCTACCCTAAATAAAAGTATCAAGGTCGGTTCGGGATCCTCATGTAATACTCAAAGTTATATACCAATTGTTAAGGAAATAAGTGTTTTGGTTCTGGAGAAGACTATGCTTTAGCTCACCTGAGCCAGAGGCTCCGGGGGAGCTTATAGTATAGGAAGGCTCCGTCGTCCGTACGTCGTCCGTTCGTCGTCCGTTCATCGTCCGTTCATCGCCGTGCGTCTGTCCGTCCACAATTTCAAACGACTTCTCCTCTAAACCACCGGGCGAATTGTAACCAAATTTCATATGTAGCCTTCAGAGGAAGTGGGAACGAAAATTGTTCAAACATTTTGATCACATGACCAACATGGCCGCCACGCCCATATATGGCAAAAACCTTTAAAAATCCTCGTCTCCAGAACCAATAGGCCAATGGCCTTGAAACCTGGTATGTAGCGTTGGGAACGCAAGAACAACCAAGATTGTTCAAAGTATGACTTTGGGTTTATCTTGACCTTTTTTACGACAACGTCAAATTTGCTTTCTGGGAAAATGCTAGAAGATAATATTTCATGGAATGTATTGAAGATTTTGGCTAAAATTAATATATACATTCATCTTGATAAGTACATGAAGTTTTATGACTACAAGAGGTCAAGGTCATTCTTTGACCCAGAACTCCTATATTTTGACAATTTCAAACGATCTCCTAAAAAGCCATTGGGCGAATTTAAAGAGATTCCAGGAGTTGAGGGAACGAAAATTTGTTCTAAAGGTCCAGGTCACACGACCAACATGGCTGTTTTGCCCATATATGGTAAAAGCTTTAAAAAAATTCTTCTCCAGAACCAACAGAGCGAAGGCCTTGAAACTCGATGTGTAGCATTGTGTACTCAAGTACTATCAACATTGTTCAGATTATGACCTTGGGTTGACCTAAAGCTTTTTTACGGCATGGTCAGTTATGGGGAAATCTAGAACATAAACTTTCATGAAAATTTTGAAGATTTAGACCTAAAAATTAGTATTTGCATTTATCTTAATGAGTACATGAAGATTTGTGAGTACAAAAGATCAAGGTCATTCTTTGACTGGCCAATTGTAACCAAATTTTATATAGAGCCTCCAGGGAATTTTGTTCAAACGGTCCAGGTCATATAACAAACATGGCCGCCTCGCCCATATATGGTTAAATGTTTTAACAATCTTCTTGTCCCAAACAAATTGACCGATTGCCTTGAACTTTGGTATGCAGCATCGGTTAATTGAGTACTATCAAGATTGTTCAAATTATGACCTTGGTTTGACCTTAATCTTTTTTTCGGCAAGGTAAATTATGGAAAAATGCTAGAACATACGATTTCGTGGAAAGTTGTGAAGATTAATGCTTAAAAATACATTCATCTTAGTTAGAACATGAAGATTTATGAGTAGAAGAAGTCAAGGCCACTGTGCCCTTGACCCAGAAGTCTCATATTTTGGCAATATCAAATTTCCTCAAAAGCCACTAGTCCGATTGAATCCAAATTTCATATAGAGCCTCCAGGGGTTAAGGGAATAAAAAATTATTCAAACGGAGTAAAAGAGGTCTAGGTCATTCTTTGACTTTTGACCGTAAACTCTCATATTTCGACAATTTCAAACAATCTCCTCAAAAGCCACTGGACCAGTTGAAATCAAATTTCTTTAGGAGCAACCAAGGGTTGAGGGAATGAAAATTTGTTCAAACCGTCCAGGTCACATGACCAACATGGCTGCCATGCCGCTATATGGTAAAAAGGTTTAAAAATCTTCGTCTCCAGAACCAATTAATTGATGGCCTTGAAATTTGGTATAAGCATCAGGTACTCGAGTACTCTCAAGATAGTTTAAACGATAACCTTGGGTTGACCTTGACATTTTTTACGCAAGGTCAGTTATGGGAAAATGCTAGAACATAAGATTTCATGGTAAGATTTGAAGATAAAGACATAAAAATGGTAATATACATTCATCTTAACGAGTACATGAAGATTAAGTAGTACAAGAGGTCAAGGTCATGCTTTTACCTTTGACCAAGAACTCTCATATTTTGACAATTTGAAACAATCTCCTCCAAAGCCACTGGGCCAATGGTAACCTGGTCCAGGTCACATGACCAACATGGCTGCTATCCCCAATTATGGTAAAATACTTTACAAATCTTCCTCTCCAGAACCAACTGACGGATGACCTTGACATTTGGTATGTAGCATTGGGTACTCCAGTAATGTGGTTGACCTTGACCTTTTTTTGGCATGTTCAAATATAAGAAAATGCTAGAACACAAGATTTCATGGAAAGTTTTGAATTTGCCCAAGATAGTTCAAATGATGACCTTGGGTTGACTTTGACAATTTTTGGCATGGTCAAATTTGCTTTCTGGTGCTTTTTATGGGAAATGGTAAATATAAGAGTTCATGTAACTTGTTGAAAATTTTGGTACAGGAGTTAATAAATACGGTCTAATAAATGAGTACTTGAATTTTATTTAGCAACAGAGATGAAGGTCATTTTTTAAACTCTAACTAATGTCTGTCATATCTTGACAGTTTAAACTATCAGGTTCAAATGATGATTCTAGTTTGACCTTTGACCTTTGTACTAAGGTGAGCGATTCAGGGCCTCATGGCCCTCTTGTTTAAAGTTGTCATCATATATGAACTGCGGCCATGGGAAAAAAGGCCGTTTAAACAACTTCTGGTTCCCCGTCCCCTGGCGCTCCAGATGAAACTTGGATAAAATCAGGCTAGCCACTTCAGAGGAGAAGTCCTTTGAAACTGTAGATGATGAACGGACAACAGACTCAGGCCTATGCCATAAGCTGCCTTTTGCTTTCGGCCCAAGTGAGACAAAAATTTGAAGGGGCGAAATTATGACTTATTTGTAGTAAAAGAGCAAGCAAGCTCCAGGTTACAAGATCTTTTGATCAAATTCGTCTTGGGGACAGACAGTTTTGCATTCTGAATCTCTAGGAACTGTAGATTATTCATACTAAAACAAAATCGGAAGTTCCTTTTAAGATTGTATTTGTGCAGGCTGGTCCGAGTCTTCCATGCTTGTATATATAGTTTAAGGTACGACTTGCCAGAATTCTATGGTGACATTTTTCGCAAGCATCTCCGAATGGGGAAAGATGAATAGGAGAAAGATGATAGATGAATGGATGATGATGTCAAATTAAGCACTTTTGTTTTAAATATTTTATTATCAGTATAGCTTCCAGTTTTAAATATCAATAAATATACATCATATTTTATAGACTTTACGAGATATTCAAAAATATATATTACTAGATCCGTTGTGATATTGAAATTGAAATTCTATGGTTACTTGGTAACAGAATAAGAATAAATGTGGGCTTGTTGGAAAATCTAATTTTTCTGAACATCTTCGAAAACTTATTAAACGGTATTAAAGAATAGCATATAACTCATATGTTATGCGGCAGACTGCATACCTAGTTTTGAACCCAGTCATGGTTGATCACTATGCTTCCTACTCTAACTGCACGACGGTGGTTCGGGCCTCAGACTCTATGACGGTCTCTTCATAAAGCATTAACAAGTGGATTGGGGCTTAATGATTTGTCTTTGGTTTGGCCATTTGTGGTTTAACTAATGGTTTCCTTTAACTCTGGCTTACAGGAGTTTGGTTTAGCTGAGAGTACTTTTCTTTGTTCTATCATAGTGATCAATTTGATTTTGATGCCTCGCTATGGTTCACTGATTTAATTAGGGAGCCATTACGCGAACTGAACCTTCTATGTATTTTTGTATTACGAGTTGCATCGAAAACAGGATGAAAGTTGACAATTTTTTTAAATCCCCGGTAGTCTATGCTGCTGGCCGTTCTAAGGCGGCAGTCCCGATGCTAATCTTAATTCTATGTTGCCACGAGGCGCTTTATTTCGTCTGCTCTTTGTCCTTGTTTCTGTGTTTGTTTAAGCATTCTGATCATCTCGCTTTGGGAAGAGGGAACACGTTTTTCTGCTTCTTGTGCATTTGTCTGTCTGTGTGTGTTTGTCCTTTTTCTTTTCTTCTTCGTGTCGTGGGTTGGCTGTGGTTTGAGATTGCGGGATACCCTGACACTCTCTATCAACGTTTTTACAATTTTATTTTATGATAATAAAAATTAATGATAGAGTTTTGTTCAAAAACTTCATTCTATCATCCTAAAATATAACCAATACAATCATTATCATAATATGAGCCATGTTTGACATTTGCAGCAATAAATTCAGGCCTCTAAGGCTTATATGACTTAATGCAGCCCTTATCGTATCAGTCTGAAAGGCAAGGGAGCAGAGAGCTATTCAGAGATTCTCAGCCCACTTCAGCAGCAAAATTAGACATTAAATCATTAGAAAATGGGGAAGACCGCTGGAGTTGATAATATACCGGCAGAACTTGTTCTAGCAGGTAGGGAGACCATGATAGAGACGTTTTGACGTAGATCTGTAACTAGATCTGGAGAACAGGCAAATGGCCAACCCCATGGCCCTAGTCGCTGATTATTACACTCCCTAAAACGGGCAACCTACAGCTGTGCCAGAACTTCAGAACCATCAGCATCACCAGTCATTCGGGTTAACTCATGCTGAAAGTCATCTGGAACAGGCTCAAACCCCAAACTGAAGAGATCATAGCTGAAGAACAGGCGGGGTTCAGAGCTGGAAGAAACACCACAGAATAGATCTTCCACCTCAGAATCCTGTGTGAAGTCCTTCAAATCTGTACCATGTCTTCAAAGATTTCAAATAAGCATTTTACAGGGTATGGCATGCAGCCTTATGGGCCACCATGCGGAAGTAAGTATCAATTTAAATCTATTTCGCGCTACTGAGGACCTCTATGACGAGTCTATAAGTGCAGTTTAAATGAAAGGCAGCAGAAGACAATGGATCAGAACAAGAGTTGCAGTTAGGCAAGTATGCCTTCTGTCGCCCATCCTCTACAATATAACTAAATTTCATATGTAGCCTTCAGGGGAATAAGGAACTTAAATTTATTCAAACGGCCCTGGCCACATGACTTACATGGCTGCCACGCCCATATATGGTAAAAACATTTAAAAATCTTCTCCTTCAGAACAAATAGGCCGATGGCCTTGGAACTTTGCATGTAGCATTGGGTATGCAAGCACTAACGGACTGTTTAAATTATGACCCTGGGTTGACCTAGGTCTGTTTACGGCAAGGTCACATTTGCTTGCTAGTGCTGTTATATGGCAAAAATGCTAGAACATAAGATTTCATGGAATGTATTGAAGATGTTGGCCTCAAGACTAGTAAATACATACATCTAAGTGAGTATACGAAGATTATGAGGTCATTCTTTGACCTTTGACCCAGAACTCTCATATTTTGACAATTTCAAACAATTTCCTCAAAATCTCCTGTGCAATTGAAACCAAATTTCATATAGAGCCTCCAGGGGTTGAGGGAAAAAATTTGTTCAAACGGACCAAGTCACATTACCAACATGGCTGCCATGCCCATATATAGTTAAATCTTTAAAAATCTTCCCAGATGGCCTTGAAACGTGGTATGTAACTTCGGGTACGCAAGTACTATCAAGATTGTTCAAATCATGACCTTGAGATTACCTTGACATTTTAACGCCAAGGCCAAATTTGCTTTCCGGTGCTTTTATATGGGAACCTGCTAGAACATAAGATTTCATGGAATGTATTGAAGATTTTGGCCTGAAGATTAGTACATACATTCATCTTAGTGAGTACATGAAGACTTATGAGTACGAGAGGTCAAGGTCATTCTTTGACCGTTGACACAGAACACTCATATTTTGACTATTTCAAACATTTTTTTCAAAATCCACTGGGCCAATTGAAACCAAGTTTCAGATAGAGCCTCCATGGGTTGAGGGAACGAAAATTTGTTCATACGGTCCAGGTCACATTACCAACATGGCCGTCACGCCCATTTATGGTAAAGAGCTTTAATATCTTCTTCTCTAGACCCAATTGACCGATGGCCTAGAAACCTGGTATGTAGCATTGGATACTCGAGTACTATAATGATTTTTCAAATTAATACCTTTGGTTGACCTTGACCTGTTTTACGTGAAGGTCAAATATGGGAAAATGCTAGAACATAAGATTTCATGGAAAGTATTTAAGATTAAGGCCTTGAAATTTGTACATACATTCGCCTTACTGAGTGCATGAAGATTTTTGAGTACAAAAGGTCAAGGTCATTCTTTGACCTTTGACCTGAACTCTCATATTTTGGCTATTTCAAACCATCTCCTCAAAAGCTACGGGACAAATTGAAACCAAATTTTATACAAAGCCTCCATTGGGTCTTAGGATAAAGTTGTTCAAACAGTCGAGGTCACATGACCAACATGACTGACACGCCCATATATGGTAAAAAGCTTAAAAAAATCTTCTCCTCCTGAACCAATGGACCGATGGCCTTGAAACTTTGTATATAACATTGAGTACTCGAGTTCTATCAAGATGGTTCAAATGATAACCTTGGGTTAACCTTGACCCCTTTTTTTAAGGCAAGGTCTTATATAAGAAAATGCTAGAATATAAATTTTCATGGACAGTTTATATAGTATATTAGTATATATAGTTTTCTCAATGAGTACTTGAAAATTTGTGAGTACAAGAGGTCAAGGTCATTCTTTAACCTTTGACCTTAAACTCTCATATTTTGACAATTTCAAACAGTCTCCTCATATGCCACTGGGCCAATTGTAACCAAGTTTCATATATAGCCTCCAGGGTTTGAGGGAATAAAAACTTGTTCAAATTGGCCAGGTCACACGACCAGCATGGCTTCCACACCAATATATGTGGTAAAAAGTTTAAAAAATCTTCTTCTCTAGAAACAATTGACCGATAGCCTTGAAACTTTGTATATGGCATTGTGTACTCGAGTCCTACCAAGATTGTTCAAATGATGACCTTGGGTTGACCTTGACTTTTTACGGCAAGGTCAAATATGGGCAAATGCTAGAACATAAGAATTCATGAAAAGTTTTAAAGATAAAGGCCTAAAAATTGGTATGTACATTCATATCAATGATTAAATAATGATTTATGAGTACAACAGGTCAAGGTCAATCTTTGACCTTTGACCTGAACTTTCAAATTTTACAATTTCAAACTTCTTTACAAAAGCCACTGGGCAAATAGTGACCAGATTTCATATATAGCCTCCAGGGGCTACGGGAACAGATTTTTTTTCAACTGGTCCAGGTAACATTACCAACATGGCCGCTATGCCCATTTTTGGGAAAATCTTTTAAAAGTCTTCTTCTCCAGAACCAATTAACCGATAACGTTGAAACTTGGTATGAAGCATTGGTTACTCCTGTTATACCAAACCAATTCAAATAAATGACCTTCGGTTTTCCTTGACATTTTCACAGCATGTTCAAATATAACAAAATGCTACAACACAAGATTTCATGAAAAGTTTTGAAAATTTTGGCCCAAGATAGTTCAAATTATGACCTTGGGTTGACTTTGACAATTTTGTGGTAAGGTCACATTTGCTTTCTGGTGTTTGTTAATGGGAAAATGGTAAATATAAGAGTTCATGGAACTTGTAGAAAATTTTGGTACAGAAGGTAATAAAAATAGTCTAATGAATGAGTACTTGAACTCTTTTTGAACTGTCATATTTTGACAGTTTGACAGATTTGTTCAAATGATGATCCTAGTTTGACCTTTCTTCTCAGGTGAGCGATTCAAGGTCTCATGGCCCTCTTGTTTCGGCCATTTGACAATCTTTTTGAGCAGCCGCACTAATTTTTTTTTCAAAGTCTTCCATGACATTACTGATCTTGTTTAACTTAATTGTCAATTATCTTTCAGATTGAAGTTCAAAAAATATTAACATTTGCATTTTTTTTATCTATTTAACTAACAACAAATGCTAAATTCCAAATCGCGTTCTCATTGTTGACTAAAAGTAGTTAAATCTGAAATCTAGATATTTTATTCAACGTGTTTGAAGGAATACGTCCTTTCAGATCATTACTTGGCCCCCAAAATATTAAGGTCGAAGAAAAGTATTTCTTTGCATGGTTTCATATTATTAATACTTCTAATGTTTCATGTCAATTTTGATATGAATCTTGCAGAGTACTAAATACAAAGTCATGACGGCTGAAACAGGTTAAAATCAAGAAATTTGTCATTTGCTCAGTATTTGCTAGTTCGGTTTACAAATTAGAATGAAACACACACCATAAACCAAAATGCATTTTTAAGATATGAAGTATACTGTAACAATCCATATTTTATATAGAAAGTGTCTTGGTTAATGACTGTGCTCATATAAAATTCTTTAAAACGCTGATTTCCGAAGAGATGTTTTCACTTGTAACTATTGGTGAAATGTATACCCCAGTAAGTGTCAGTTTCCAAAAAATCAGACATAAAACTTTTCTATATCTCTTATGTCTTAAATGTACTTATAAATTTACTTTACCGTTATTTCCCTAATACTGGGTTCTATAAGGCAATTACTGTAACTATCCTTAAAGAACAATTTCGTATTTATTGTCCGGAATGTGTCACAAATGTGTTTGCAAAATAGCGATTGTGCAGCCTCTGACCGGAATGCGGTTAATTAGGACCAGTCGTATGTAGGACAGAACCCAGTACTGAGGAATTTCTGTCTTAGTAGTAACGAAAATTACTGTAACACATTTCAGATAGATCTGCTTTAGCCGGTCATGGCACCAGTATAAATCTAGAGCTTGTTTTTTGAAGTTTAAAAAATCTGTTGCATTCTGCATAGAATAAAAACTTCAGATTCTGCAGATGAATATTCATAAAATACGTTACTGACATAAGTCAAACTAAAATCTATAAGAGGTCCTTCAAGAGCTGAGAACACATTCAAAAAAGGAACATGACCCATAAGCAGTTTGCTGTCGTCCAACAAGCAGAAATTGACTCATTTTGAAATCATCCTGCAAGCATTTGAAATGCTGTAATTTAAGATTTCAAACATGAGTGAGTGACATTTTGTTTAGGTACTGTTATCGGGTTGGAAATAAATACACTTAGCTGTTAAATACACTTTCATACATAGCCATCCTTTAGATGTTGACAGCGAATACTTCAGTGCATCATACTCTCATAACGTAAATACTGTATACTTAGTTGTCTCAGGCTATCCGCGTAATAAGAAACGTTCTTGGTTAAGCTGGGCAATTTCCTATTATGTCCTATTATTTTTGTCTCTCGACTTTTATTTCCTTCCATAACAAAATATTTGTCTCATTTCCCCTCTGATATGTTGTCTGCCTTAAACAGATTTACATCCAAGTTTCAAGACATACAAGCGTTGAGTTTACAATTTCTAACGCCGATCAAAATTATGATACACTCGTACAAAAAGGTGACGTTTTTAATGTCGCACTAGTGGAGTTGCAGCGACACGAATGCGGTGGAGTCGCAGCGACACGAATGCGTCATGGGTAAAGTACTTTATCCATTGCTCAAAACCGAGCAATTTTCTTAACATCAGATGATTTCTTTCATATTGCTTGGCCTCAGCAATATCAAAAGGCTATGTTTTATGAAGAAATGGTACTGGAACTATTGTCGCAAATTTTGTGTAACCTACTTGGCGGTGGTAAATCCATGTTTAGAGTAGTAACTGACATGGCACAGCATAATAAAACTTACAAACTAGATAATTCGCTGAAATGTGTGTTCCTCAGTATTTTTTTATCATTTCTGTAACTTTGCTTGATAATGTATCTTTCACCTGACTTCAACGTACCTTCCCTAAGCAATTTTCTGTAAGAATTTAAACTTACGTCACGCGCTTTTCTTCAAAATGAGAGAAACAATCGCTCTGAAACACAGTTCCTAAATGTTGCCAAGTGACCGCTACAAGATAATGCGTTTAAATTTCATGCACTGAAACTTTAAATGAGACAGAAATGTTAATTACTGTGAATTGTAACGTACGTCACACGTAAGCTACGTCAAAACATCACTAAGACCACGTTTTGAAAACGCTGACGTCATTAATTCAGCGGCGCTCCCGTATGAAACCCCATGTTCTGAAGAAGCAAAGAAAAACTTTTCAGAAAGAAACCAGCTAAAATAATCAAATATCAGTAGATTATCAAATGTGCAATGCTACGCATGCCAAAGAAATCGCATGCGACATCGTCCTTCTACGTATCTAAATAATATCGTAAAATACGACATTTCTTATTGTTTTGATATGACTCTAAACATGATTGGTTTTCCTTAATCTAAAATTATTATCTATAAAATATTTCAAAGTTTTGCAGCAGATATACTGAGCATGATGTTCCAGATTTTTTCTTGATTTTTTTTCTTGATTTTTTTCTTGAATTCAGGCATGGTTTATATTTATGGCAATTTTTTGGCTACGGTATCAGGTGATCTATGTTTTGCCAGACAAAGTCATTCTTTTTGGGACAGATCTGTGGGCAAATGGAAGTAAACTGACAGACAAATATACACATGTATATTTTCAAGTTCATGTATGGGGTAGTTGTTATATAAATATCAACAGCATATCATAAAATTACGCAGCAGTTATCCAAAAACTTGTGAAGTCTAAAAAAACAACAACAAAAAATAAAATAAAAAAAATATATAGATGACATAAACGCGATGTTTTCAAACGATTTTGTATTATAAAAATATTTTGATAAAATGGAATAAAAATACAATAACAATTAGATTACACATGTCTCTATTTAACGGCCTGATCTGAATATTGCATGCAAATTAACCAAATTGGGGTATTTTTGGGACAGATCTGTGGGTAAATGAAAGTAAACTGACAAACGAATGTATATTTTCGAGGATTCATGTATGGGGTAGATGTTATATAAATATCGCCGCATATCACTAAATTACGTAACAGTTATCCAAAACTTTGTGAAGTCTAACAAAGCAAAAAAAAAAAAGAAAAAAAAAAAAAAAAAAAAACGCGCGATGTTTTCGAAGGATTTTGTATTACAAAAAATATTTTGATAAAATGCAATAATAAAATACAATAACAATTAGATTATACATGTCTATTTGACAGACTGACTTGAATATTGCATCCAACGTAACCAAATAGGGGGATGTATAGCAAGCCATGAAGCCATTGCTTCGGTATCAGTTGAGTTATCAATATAATCAAATACTCTCAGTCGTATTATGAATTTTTCAACATTGTTAGTTTTTAAAACTCGGACACTGCATACTACGGTTTAGAGTTACAACCAAAAGTGATTTTTTTTCTAATTTTTGTAATGAAGTCGACCGTAATAAAACAGTAAATAAGCTGCTTAGAATCATTTCATTCACATAACTAAACCATCCTTAAAGTTTAATTGTTCAATAACACTTATAAAAAGGAAATTCTCAATTCAATTGGAACAATATCTGGTTTTGCATCTGAAAAAAAAAATATTCTGGCTTTGCGATGGCAAAAAAAAAGAAGCTTGGCCTCAAAGAAATCATATCCCTACTTTCCTTTATATAAGTAATGAGGATCTTAGGCTTCAATTGCTCTCAGTTGAATTGAGAATTTCCTTTTTATAAGTGTTATAATGATTATACTCTCAAGTTCACCTAAAGGTACTCTTTCCGATCTTCACTATATCTTTTTTATGAAAGCACAGTTTTAAATGTTTAATTGGTAATATAAACTTGCTACTCAGCACTCGTGGATCATAAACACTTTCATAAACTTGCCAAGCATATAGTTCAGGCGATATCGTATCGTAGAAAACATTTCAAAACAATATAGCCCCGTCCCACACCTGCTGCAAGCACGGCGGCCGTACCTTAAGCATCATCAGTAGGTCGCTCTAGTGCCAAAGTTTCATGGCACCTTTGCTTTGTTCTTCCATCCCCTTCACCATGCTGAAACCAATGATTTTAATGGGACTGACTTCTTGCAGCATTCGCATAAATATACCAAGGCGCGGAGCACGGGTATTTGTTTAGGGATATGACCGAATGCGGCAAGTGTTAACCTAATAGTTAAGCTTTTAAATATAGTAAAACAACAGACAGGTCACCTGAATGGCTGATAAGATGGGTCTAAATGTTAAATAATGTCAAAGAATTTTTCTTCCAATATATTTGTTTTACAGCATGACAACTATATTGGTCTTATTACTACACCATTTAAATTTCTTTTCATTTCCACAACTTATGGAGGTTCCAGAAAAAAAACCGTGATTGTTTCAGCCGACTCAGTGAATG
Source organism: Ctena decussata (assembly GCA_963989385.1). Classification (NCBI taxonomy): domain Eukaryota; kingdom Metazoa; phylum Mollusca; class Bivalvia; order Lucinida; family Lucinidae; genus Ctena; species Ctena decussata. The sequence continues at coordinate 2,917,977 of OZ022502.1, read as the reverse complement.
TATGAAAGTGTTGTAATGTGAGTTACTTTGGTCACAGATTGAAGTGTGAGGGCTATCGACCTTCCGGTTCCGGAGAAGAAAATTTTAAGAAAACATATACCGTTATTGGGAGTGGCACTCATGTTAGTCATTTTACCATAGAAATTTAAACAGACTTTCGTTTCCCTAGAGGATCCCTATAAAATGTGAATCCAATCGACCCAGTGGCTTCCGAGGAGAAGATATTTTACAAGTACCCATTTAGTTGTCAGTACTAACTTTTATATCAGAATTTTCAATTATTACCAATAATTCTATTATTATAGAGTTTAACCATATATCAGCGCAAGGCGGTAAACTTGTCCTTGTCTTGAAAGATATCAAAGTCATCTCAAGGTCGTCATTTAATAGTGGATGCTACATACCAGCTGTTAAAGCGATGAGCTTTTCTATTTTTTATTTTGTTCTGGAGAAGGCAATTCATCTAAGGTTTTGATATATATGGGCGTGGTGGCCATGTAAATAACGACCAAAGAACAAACTTTTGTTTCACTGACCCCGCGAAACTTTCTTACAATCAGCTGAGTGGTTACAGAGTAGAACTCGGTTAAATCATGGACGATGGCGGTCTGACGAAGGACCAAAGCCTATGCCTTAAGCAGCCTTGACGTAGAAGGAGCACTGAGAAGGAGAGGTACACTTCTTAGAGAAAATATGTTTTTTTTTTGACATTATAAGCAAATGAAGGTTCCTGGCTTTAGGTCATAAGATCTATGGGTCAAAGCCGTCTTGGGACAGAAAGTTTTGCATTCTGCTTCTTTACGAAATGCAGGTTATTCATACAAAAAGGAAGACTTTACTTGGACATGAATGCTGATGCAATTACATTCTAAAAACCGTTCCTTCAAGAGCAGAGAATACACACAGAAGTAGGAATATGGGCCAGACTACGTAGTTTCGGCTAATAAAGCCTCGTCATTGTCCCTGACAATATCTGGTGACGAAACCAGAAAAAAGCATACTGTAATTTCTTAATTTTAATTGGGCAGTCGATTCAAAGACTGATTAATTTCAAAAGGATCCAAATAATATAAAAGACGATGATCTAGAATAATAGTCTAAATGGATCTCAAATTTTAGATTTCTAAGTTTTCTATGTTTGCATATATGGTATTATCATATTTTCAAAGTGAGAGTTAATGACAGATTCCAGTTTAAAACTTAATGATAACTGCAAAACAAGTAAATAAATAAATAAATAAATAAATGACTTATCAAATTCTTTATCATAATTTCAAACATGGTTGACCATTTTGCAACAAATTTAGGCTTCCAATCCTTCTTGCAGTCCTTACCGTATGAGCCTTCAAGGCAATAGATAAGAATCTTAAGAATCGTATTTAGAGGGAGCTCACCTTTTGATTCGAGTTTGGACATCAGAATATTAAACTAATCCCCGGCCTCACCCTAACAAAAATGAAGAAAAAAAAGTAGGAAGAAAAAAAGAAGGATATTTTCGTGCAATCAGGTTTGGAACCTTAAACCTATTTCCGAGACAGGTCTAGACTAGGTCCAATGAACATTTAACTCTACTAGGAATCTTACTAGAAATAATAAGTAAATGATAAAAAAAAGGATATGAAAAAAGTTTTGTACAATATTTCTGCACGGCAGAGGTCGTTTTTTTAGCTACTGTAGTTTTACCTTGTCATCATCTCGCTCAATCCCAAATTGTGCCTAGATATACAAAATGATGTTTTGAAGCCGTGAAAAGGTGAGTTTCCCATCCATTTATCTAGGCATCATGCTACCGTATTTACCCTAAATATTCTCACCCACAGTGGACTGTTCTTACTAATACTGCTATACTCCGCCATTCTGAAATACATTAATTAGACCTACATTTATATCCTGTATGTGAATTTCGATTCTCGTAACGACGTTACCCCCGAATGTATCCAAAGCCGCAGTAACGGGGCGCCATTGGTCCATCCATATAACTATATCCTTATAAATTAAAAGAGTAACTACCCTTATAAAGACTGCACATGCTGATGTGAATGGTTGTTGCCTCTTATTAAGCCCTTTGTTGACCAGTGGACTTGTCCATCATTATCAGTTGGATATTCCCTTTCTAGTTTTAGGGGCTACTGGTGGCAATTATTTTTCATACAAATTCCTGTGAGCACACAGTGTAGACCCTGATTTGAGGCCCGTTTTCTGAACTGGGTCTGCACTATTTGCCTATGTCCCCTTAACGGGTTTCCTGTTCTGAAAGGGTTAACTGAATAATGACTCTGTTGTCTGAGAAATATTAGAAAATTGGGAAATTTTCAGATACAACAGAGAAGTATTCAGGCATGGTGGTATTTATGACATATGTAGAAAAGTAGCTACACTTACCGGTGTGCTTTTGATTTTCTTCTGTTCCCTATACGCACCAACGGCGCTTATTTTCATCAAAGTGGAGCCAAAATGACAGATTTCAAAAACGGTCGGCTTGAAATTTGACCGAGTTTTAAATGAAACTAAATCGGGATGTGTCAGGCGAATATCTGTCATCGTCTTATGTTGTAAGCCATGCTCAGTGTAAGCCTTTGCGGTCTGACTGGGACCGTTACTTTTCACACACACACTATATCTTCTATTATCGATTGATATAGAACGACGGCCCTGATTAGACTGCACATGCTGATGTGAATGGTTGTTGCCTGCATGGGAGATAAACGTGTTTTTACGTGGTGCGACATAAGCCTATATATTTAGAACATTTACCACGCAATATCTCATATTATCTTTTTCCTAGAATTACAGGCAAGTAAACAAAATAAAAACGCACATATCTGCTAAATGGTTCTCTTGTGTGAACCCCTTTGCTATAATTGCGACCTTTCAATAGACCGAATCACAAGGTATTTTCACAAAGTACTAAGTATTGGGACAAGCATGTCGCATCAAACTGTGTAGACTCAGATCTTATGATGAATGGGTACATCTCCAAGTTGTTCTCGCGTTTGTACAATAGGGGCAGTGTTTGCGACTTTTAGAGCAGGGTTATCGGTATCATAAACTTCGGAAAGCTTTTTCTAAATTTTATCGTAGACACTTTGAATTGGTTTCTAAATATAATATAGGGTTAAGGTCACTTTTGCAACAAGGCCTATCGGAACCTGAATTTTATGGTGGCTTAGTATATAAATTACGCAAAATCGTTGGGAAAACGAATTTCCCGATCAATTTAAGAAAATTATCATACGATTTAAACGCATTGGCTATAACATAGATGTAATGCGACAGTCTGCATGCTTAGTGGTTAATCCGATCTCGGTTGACAACTTTGCTGTCCTCTTTAATTGCACGCCGGTGGGTCGGGGTTCAGACTCTATGATAGCCCCTACATAAAGCTATATATTAGTTGGTTGGGGCCGGATGTTTGTCTGTTTCTTGGCCCACCGGGGTTCAACTGGTGGTCTTCTTTTGCTCCAGTACTCCAGTGGTGTTGCTGACGCCCCAGGGATCTCCGGGTGTCTCAACACGTTTTGGCTGTCGAGTCCTCATCCTTGTTTCATCAAGGTCTTTTCTTGATCTTAATTGTTGACCGTGATGACTCTCTGATGAGTTAGGGACCTCCATACGAACCGAACTACCAACTAATTGTGTGCACCGCAGCGGAGGGTGAAGGTTTGGGCCCAGAAAAACCGGTTTAAACCCCCCAGTAGTTATTACTGACCGTCCCAAGGCGGTACTTTTGTTGCGGTTGCATTTGTTTTATGTTCGGTGCTGTTTAATTTATTGTGTTCTCAGTTTAATCCTTCTATCATAAAAATAGAAAATAGGTAAAAATAATTGTTAAATGTTTTTCATATAATTTGCTTAGTCCGTTGTAACCCGTCTGTTGGTCTAAATTATTTAGTTCAATAAAGATAGCTGAGTTGCCATCTATTTGGGAAAGAGCTGCTGACTCGGCTTATCACTTGTAATTTATTGTTTGTTGGGATGTCTTTGTCAATCTTTCCCTTTGATGTTGGGGATAGGGTTTGGGATCTGATTCAGTCAGTTCCTGAAGTGTAGTTACTCTTTAAATTTTCATGAATGCTTAACTACAGGGTGTTAAGAAAGTTCGTAGACATTATTCAAACTTACACTGAAAAATTAATAATGTTGTGATTTTAGCAAAACTTTGCAAGTATGATATAGGAAGCACTACCAAAGATATGCAACATATCAATTCTTTTTTCGGTTTCAAAATGACGAGAAAATCTGATTTGCCATGGACACACCCTATAAGGCTGACATTTGTGTAGGCAAATTTTGATTTGAATTAGAATTCGGCATCTTAAGAGCTTGGTTTTTCAAAACTAATAGATATATGTAAGATGTAAAAATACTGGTGTGGCAGGAAATAGTTTCCTAATTTTTTCATTTAGTTTTTATTATCTTCCGACGATTTTCTACGGAATATCTTTAAATTTCAGGGGGTAGGGATAGAATCTGTATCATTATTTGTAAACACAGAGGCTTTTTGCAGATTTCTTTTAGTCTCTTGTTATTAGATTTGCATAAACATTTGATCTGATTTTTCTTTTCATACTTTTTTGCATAATCACTCTTAACAAATTACTCTTAAGATTTCACTTCAGATTCATTTTTCATTCAATTTTGCACGAAAACCTTATTGTTTTGAAACAAATTAGGTAAGAGTATGACATTGTTTAGAAAACTCTTATAATATTTTATACTGAGGTAAAACCCTCTGTAATTAACAAATTTTCTTGTCATTTAGATGCATTATTGTAATAGAAATGCTAGTTTATCAACATATTTGCATAATTTGACTTTTTGGTGGTAAAATTTCAAGTATATGATAATTTACAGATACACCACAAATATTCCAAAATTTATTCTTGTCTCCCTTATCTCTAGGACCCACTCCATAATATAAATAATTTTATGTCAACTTTTGATTTCAAGTTTCATTTCAGATGTTCATTCATTACCCCCACCCCCTTTGCAAAATATTGATGCCTCCTCTGCTTTTTCATGTCAAGGAATCGTCTATCAAAATGTGCATGTTGTCTATGATTCCTTACAAGCTGTAACTAATGAAATACTGTTTGGCTTAGTCTCTAACATTTAAGTTAGTTCTAAAATGATGAATCACTGAGGGATAAGCATAAATAACAGTTTAATATGCCACACCTTTATGCGTAAAATCCATGATAAATAGCAGGCCACTTTGACACCTTGGGTATGAACTGCTAATTTTATTATAGTAAAGTGCCGTTGTAAAAGTTGGAACATTGTGGGTCTTTTGATACTGCATAGTTCTTGAAACCTGTAAAGTTCAAAGATTTAATGACTGCAACTTCTGAAGTTATAAGCAATATTGTAATGTCTTCGAACTTTCTTAACACCCTGTAGACAACGAAGCCGTGCACATTGTGCCCACTTTTTAAGGTAAGAATTATCTGGATTTCTAAGGAAAAACGATAAAGACACTAACATTTAAAAACAATTACTTTTGGAATACATACATTATATCAAAAACCAGAAACTCAAATTAATTTTTTTATTTTATTCGTAGCTGAATATTTCACTTTTAGCTGTAAATATAAAAAAACAAATACCAACTTTGTCCAATTTTAAATTATATTTGTCAATGAAAATAAAAACTGAAAAAGAAATAATTGCACTTATCCATGACAAATTAACACAGTTTGAAAATAAATGGAATGATTATTTAAACCTCATAGCTCAGAGCAGTTGATTTGTTTTTGTCTTTCTATGTAAATCCTTGAATTTATTTTTTATTGTTATATTATTTCTTTTTCTCTGGTTTCTTTATAACTTGTTCATTCTCTATTTTTCACTTATTTGTTTATTTTTTTTTCTTCCCCTCTTTTTTTTTGTTTTCATACAAAATAAAAATATTGTAACATGCTATAAGAGTTTTCTTCCATGACATAGTTAAAAGAAAACAATATAGCAACATTTACACATCATATATTGGTTTCCACCATGTTAAAATTGTAGAAAATGTATAGATTAGTTTGACAACGCGCCCATTGGACTTATTTTCTGAAGATAAACTTGGAATATATATACATTTATGCGTGTATGTTTGTGCAGGAGTATGTACATGTACGTATATGTATGTATATTTATATATGTGTACATATGCGTATATGTATGTAATGTGTATGTGCATTCGTATAAGTATGTATATATAAATAAGTAAAATAGCAGTTAATGTACATTGCAATTACAACATCTGACTTATATGTTGATATATTCTTCCTTTCTGGAGTAGTTAGAAATTTAATAGGCGCGTTGGCTAGATGTACTTGAAACATTATTATGTATTACTATGCAAAAACTTTTGTACCATGAGACAATATCATTAAAAAAAATAAATAACAAAAAAAAAAAAAAGAATTTGCTCCGAGAGGAGCAATATTTTCTTTTAACAGTTGAGCAGAATTGTAATGTCAAAAGTTTCCCATAGCATAGTGGCAGGGGCAGTTGGGAGTTAAAAGCCCACTGCATCTTGGGCACAAAATATGAAAGGCTAAGCCCATCGCTCTTTTTTAGATGCTTTATCTATCTCTGATTCGATGAAAATATCCTCTACTACTTGGTTGACAGAGAGTGTTTTCCAGTCCCGAATTGAAGGGACTGTGAAGTGTAAAGGGAGGCAAAAATAAAGATAGCAGACTTGCTTCCCGTGACACTGTTCTCAATCACCTTAATAGTCGTAAGGGAGATGATATGAGTTGGACTTATTGATAAACAGATCCTGTTCATACTCAGTCATTTTGAGTAGGTTTGCTCATGCTTCTTCTTTGTTTGCTGTTATAAACAAATACGCTTGTGGCTACCTAATGTTGGCTATAGAAGTGTATCCGTCTAATGCATAAAAGGATTTAACTTCTGTCACTTGTCATACGTGAGGGTGGCATAATTGAGCCGCGACACGGAAAAAAACAAAGTTGTTGTGTGCCTAGCGCAGACTCAGATCAGCCTGGGCGTCAGCCTATTCTGATCAGACTCTTTCCAAAGCGCTTTAAGGGTAGTTAAGGATCTAAGCTACCTCCATGAGGACAGCGAAGACTCTGATCAGACTTGGCGGATGCCCAGGCTGATTTGAGTTGAGTCTGCGCTGGGCGCACAACCACTTTGTTGGTTTTCTTGTGTCGCGTGTCATATGTACATGAGGCTTTTCTTTGGATTAAGTTTAACTGAGTAGGAACAGTATTTTTCCGTGATGTCGTTTATTTTGGTCCTTCAATGCTCGGGGTCCTTTGTGCTCTGTGATTTTGGCCTTCCCTGAATCACGTAATCAGAGAGCAAATGGATCTTTGCAACTTACTGTTGATACTATAATTGAGATTGTGTGAAAAGGGATGTAGGACGGCGTGCTGATTTGATCTTCACATACTTTGGGTTCTCTCCTTTGTATTTTGTTTGCTTTTTATAGTATTCTGTCATTGCATGCGCTGTATTTTCTTTTACGCATCATTTGTTTTACAGGAACCGCTCAAGTTCAGTAGGCCGAGTATCAAATGGGCTTGCGGAGATTGCGAGTTCTGATCGCAGCTGAGTAAATATGGTACTTAGCTGCTCGTTCGCTTTGTTTTCTGCTTCAAAAACTGATGCAGAACTGAACTGCATAGCATATTGTCAAGAGTTATAACCTGTTAATGCATCTGGGGATTAATACTACAGTTCATGTATAACACAAAAGGCCGATTGCTCAGACCTAGGTTAAGAATAATGGGTACACTTTCAGGACAAGAACTGTTTACTTTTGCTTCTTTTCTCTATGAAGAACAACTCTTAAATGAAATTATTTTATTTAAGAGTTGTTCTTCATTGAGAAAAGAAGCATAAGTAAAAAGTGTAGTCACTTGTCCTGAAAGTGTACCCATTATACTTAACCTAGGTCTTTTATTTAAGAGTTGCTCTTCATTGAGAAAAGAAGCAAAAGTAAAAAGTAAAGTCACTTGTCCTGAAAGTGTACCCATTATTCTTAACCTAGGTCTTTTATTTAAGAGTTGTTCTTCATAGAGAAAAGAAGCATAAGTAAAAAGTGTAGTCACTTGTCCTGAAAGTGGACCCATTATTTTTAACCTAGGTATTTTATTTAAGAATTGTTCTTCATTGAGAAAAGAAGCATAAGTAAAATGTGTAGTCAGTTGTCCTGAAAGTGTTCCCATTATTCTTAACCTAGGTCTTTTATTTAAGAGTTGTTCTTCATAGAGAAAAGAAGCAAAAGTAAAAAGTGTAGTCACTTGTCCTGAAAGTGTACCCATTATTCTTAACCTAGGTCTTTTATTTAAGAGTTGTTCTTCATAGAGAAAAGAAGCATAAGTAAAAAGTGTAGTCACTTTTCCTGAAAGTGTTCCCATTATTCTTAACCTAGGTCTTTTATTTAAGAGTTGTTCTTCATAGAGAAAAGAAGCAAAAGTAAAAAGTGTAGTCACTTGTCCTGAAAGTGGACCCATTATTTTTAACCCAGGTCTGAGCAATCGACCTTTTGCGTTATACCTCTAGAAGCAAATATATTCTTTTAAGAGTAGATCTCCTTCTAAAAGGGCATCGCCGTCAAGGGAAGCAACCAGGAAATCTCAAACTTAAAAGTAGTTCAGTTGTGTAAAAAATGTCGGAGAAAACATGACCACCTCAAACAATCTGAGTTTACTCCATATAAAAGTAAAACTATCCCTGGGGGTAGCTTTGAACTAGACCCCTTACCTACGGTCAAAGCTAGACACCTGACACTTCTGTCGAGATGTGTTTGCGCTACATTTAGGAGCAACGATACTCATCCAGAAGAAGCAACTATAATATTTCATTGTTTCACTCTTTCTAAATATGGCTCAACTATTAAAGAAAGAATTTTCTCCTCTTAGAGAGTTGACCCTTACTTTGGAAAAGGGAAGAAAACAGAAGGTCACACAATTTGTGTTTTGCTTTATAATAATTGTGAAAATGGCCAAAAATACAACAACAACAGCACAAAAAAAGGAGGTGTACTCATACACCTTAAATCCAACAGCCCAATCCATGCACCTTACATTTGTTTGCCGACGCACCTTGATTCAGTGAGGTTTTACTAAGACTATAGAGTTAATTGTTGTTTAATTTCTAGCTTTATTATAATTCAGTAAATCTTGGATTGGTCTTGCTATGACCGAGCGACGTTAAGGTTAATGAATCGGGGAAGGCAACTCTGTTTTTTCGTTTTGTCCCTTTCCAAAATAGGAACAAACCGTTAGAAGAAAGAACTTCCATCCCTTTGGAGAGTAAATCCTTTCTCGAAGGGCTTATTCTTCCGGAAGAACTAAACATAAGAAGCCGTCAGAAGTCACAGACGTTGTTTTCTAATATAAAATGACGGAAAAATATAAAGGTGTACCCATACACATTAAATCCATCAGATCCATCCATGTACCGGACATTTCTTTGTCGACACACCTTGCACACCGAGGAATCGATGGTCGCCTAGAATTCAGTGAACGCGTAGCCAATCAGTGAACGCGCAGTAAAATGTTTTAATTTTACGTGTGTGGTCAGTTTCTGCGCGGATTTTCGTGTTTACATAAGATGTTCTGAAAAGACATCTACACATACATTACTTGGCTATAATGGTATGTTTCATATTATGATAATAACCCTTTGTGAATATCTCATGGAGTCGGGTAAAACCCGTTTTATTATGTCCATTATCTTAAAAACGTAGAAAATAACAAGGTTTTCTTCTTCTTACTATAATACGCTATATTCTGTTTGATGTTTTCTGCAAGCAGAAGTAGAAGCAAGTAAATAGCGACAAATACAATAAATTTCGTCATTGTCTGTCGTTTAGTTTATGGGATATTCTGTATTATATGATTGTACCCTGAAAATCAATGAACGAGTAATTTGTATCAGTGAACGCGACACTTTGAACGAAGTAAACGTGTAAGCCACCAATTGTAGTGTACCCAGTGAACGCTAATATTGCACCCAGTGAATGCGTGATATGTACCCAGTGGATGCGTAAGTTTTGTATTATCTGCCCGGATGTCCACAAAATTTGTCAGTGGATTGACCACTACGTGCTAGTAATGCGTGACTTTAGTTTTAAGCATTCTTCTGTGTTTTTAGAGGTACGAGATGGCGAAAACACCTGAGCACAGGTGCTATAGCTGCTCGTTTTATGGAGACTTTCAGAATGTCATGGGATACTCTGTTTACTCTCAACCTGACAATATACTGCCGAAGACGTTTGATCCACCCTGATAAACCCACATTTTTATATAAAACAAAAGATTTTCGGATAATACCTAAAGAAGTTATTAAATGTAGAAAAAAATGTTCGATTCAGTACAAGAAAAAGTTATTAATGCAGATCCAGACTGTGGTCCACTATAAGCATCTCAAAGAAAAGGCTGAAATTTTGTCAAGAATCAAACAAAATATTTTGGGATCCTGTCTTAATAGCATAGACAGCTTTTTTGTTCTTGACCTGAAGGTTAAAAATGTAATCTCCAGCAACTGAAAACTAACCAGGTATTGAGTCTCAATTTACTGCTGAATTTATTTTACTTGATACAAATATTAATTTTAAACAAGCTGTTTACAACTGACAAAATAGTGCAGTCTTAATCTGCTCATTTTGCTCCCTAACCGGAGTCTGTTTGCCATTAAATATTTAGGGTCTGTATGGTAGAATTTGCTGCAATAAGTGAAACTGCCTCTTTACTGGACGAGTCTTTTATTATCAGGTGTGTGAATCACATGAAAACACTAACACCTGAAAATAAATGACTCGTCCCTAATCTCAGACGGTCTTATTCTTTCTTTGAATGAAAATTAAACAGAGCTTCGCTCAACACCATGGATCGTCAGGCAAGTGCGAACTGTGAAAGCTTGGATCTGTCTGTACTCTGATAAAAGTCTTTGATGTCGCAATACTGATTCCTCAGGTTTCATACATTGTATATGTGACACTAATCAGACCAGACTGAGCGAGTGCGCAAGCTGATCTGAATGTATGTTATTTGCATACGCACTAAGACCGTTTTCGTCAATCAGTTTGGCAGAATTATGCAGTATACAACTAAGATATCCACACAGATATTCCGAAACACTTCATTGTAAAGCACAAGTAGAGTTTAGCTCTGACTAGAGCTCTGCCTCAGTATTTCATAGCAGTGCAAATTAAACAAGAGGGCCATTAGGCCCTGAATCGCTCACCCGAGTATGGTGGCCATATAGGTCATGTGACCTAGACTGCGTGAATACATTTTCGTTCCCTCAGCCCCTGGAGGTTGAGTATGAAATTTGGTTACAATTAGCCCAGTTTGAGGAGATTTCTTAAATTGTCAAAATATGAGAGACATGGGACAGAGGTCAAAGAATGGCCTTGACTTCTTGTACCCGCAAATCTTCCATATACTAACTAAGAGGACTGTATATACCAATTTTTAGGCCAAAATCTTCTAAACTTGCTATGAAATCTTATGTTCTAGCATTTTCCCATACTTGACCTTGCCTTAAAAAAGGTCAAGGCCAATTCAAGATCACCATTTGAACAGCCTTGATAGTACTCAAGTACCTGATGCTATATATCAAGTTTCAAGTCCATTAATCATTTGGTTCTTGGAAGAAAATTTGTAAACGATTTTGCTATATATGGGCGTGGCGGCCATGTTGGGTGACTATGATCATTTAAACAAATTTTCATTCCCCACCCCCTAGAGCCTCTACATGAAATTTCGTTACAATGGGCCCGTTGACTTTTGAGGAGATGAGTGAAATTGTCAAAATATGAGAGCAGGGTCAAAGATCAAAGAATGACCTTGACCTCTTGTACGCATAAATTTCCATGTACTCATTAAAAAGACTGTATATATCAACTTTTAGGTCAAAATCTTCAACAGGTTCCAAGAAATCTTATGTTCTAGCGTTTTCCCAAATAAAAGCTACAGAAAGCAAATTTGACATTGCCATAAAAAGGTCAAGGTCAACCCAAGGTCATAATTGGAACAATTTTGGTAGTACTTGCGTACCCAATGCTACATACCAGGTTTCAAGGCATTCGGCCTATTGGTTCTGGAGAAGAAAATTTTTAAAGGTTTTTTACCATATATGGGCGTGGCGGCCATGTTGGTCATGTGACCAGTAGGGCTGGGACGAGTACCCGGGTACCCGAGGTCTGGTCGGGTAGACCATTTACCCGGGTACAAATTTACTACCCGTAACCCGGATGCTAATTATTATGTAATGTATAAATACTCTATTTCAATAGAATTCCAAACAAATAGAGCAAGGTTTTGTGTGCCTTTCTTCCATTATTGCCAGAAGATTTATTAAGTGTTATAACGGAGATATTTCTAAATTTTCGCACCCTTCCCATGCACACGTCATGCACATACGACAGATACCTTACTTATACTTTACTTTGAACTAGTTACCTTGCTTTGAACTAAATGTATATTTTTAACAGTATATATATATACTAAAAATGATATGGAAACGGGTACCTGGGTACCCGCGGGTAATAGGGACTCGGGTACGCGGGTACGAAATCTCTACCTGTCCCAGCCCTACTGACCAGGACCGTTTGAACAACTTTTCATTCCTAAGACACATGGAGGCTACATGTATATGAAATTTGGTTACAATTGGCCCAGCGGTTTCAGAAGAGAAGTTGAAATTGTGGACGGACGACGTGTGACAGACAAATGCCGGAACCTTACCATCCTATAATCTCCCCCGGAGCCGCTGGCTCTGGTGACCTTACAAAAGTTGCTGAACGGGCTACTTCAAAGGAAAATATAGTAGGCCATGATACAAGATGGGATTATGGTACGCAGTTTAGACGAGTTCAGGTTGTAATTTTAAGCTAAATTTAGCTCTGGCTTTAAGGCGACCTTTCCGACGCGTTCAATGGTTACACTTTTTCCCTTCCACGTCGTACAACGCAGCGCGTTTGCTTCGTACACACAGATTATTGTGCTACTCGTTCACTGATACAGTTTGCGCGTTCACTGATTTAGAGCGTACATAGCTAAAATGGGTTGTATCTCCTAAATGCCTGCATCTTATGGCACGAAACTTTTATAGTTTCAGGATTACCTTCCTTCGTAACCACTTACAACAGCAAATTTGCATCATGAGCTTTGTTTTATAGAAAAAAGCCGCCGTTCAGAAAATTTATGATACGAAATCACCTTGCAAGCCCATCAGTTCCTTATATTTTTTCTAAAAACTTGTTTGGACAAAACTTATTTCAAAATAGCAGAAGATTATTATAATTAGCTTTGGATAAAGGGCAACTGAAGTGGTTATAACACAAATAATAACACCAATTACCACTTTAAGTAGCAGTACCCCGCTTCTAAAAACTAAAATCACTTGCGCGTTCACTGATTGGCTGCGCGTTCACTGAATTCTGGGCGACCATCGATTCTTCAGTGTGTCTTGGCTCAGTGAGGTTTCATAAGACTTTAATATCTTGATTTATTATATTTCAGTACATCCATGATCGGTCTTTATATGACCGAGCGGCTTTGAGGTGCATGAATCTGTAAAAGCAACACTACCATTTTTTGCCACCCCATCTCACATTTCTAGTTAGCTCTTACCATTTTTTGTACTTTACAAGAAGATTCCACGCCAAGAGACACAAACAGGAAGTAGCAAAAGTTGTTTTCCTTTGTTACAATGTGCAGAAACAATGGAGAGGGGAAATAGAGAGGAGTATCACCATACACCTTAATCCAGTAGACCAAACCATGTACCCTACATATATTGACTCAGTGAGGTTTCACAACTAAGGCTGTATAAGTTTTAGTTTATTATATTTCAGTAGAAATGTTCCCATTTTCATAATAATGACAGCATATTATTGTTGTGCTATCAACTCTAGAGGCCGTGAATTCAAGCCCAATTTAGATCAAATTCTTGGTCTTTGTATTACTTTATCCTCAGTATCATGTAAGTAAACTCCAATCAACCCAAAATACCTGAAAAACTGCTAAAGGTCTATAAAACTCCTCATCACTCATCAAACCAGCCAGGCAGACTGCTACATGTTATGTCACAGACAAGAGCATGCATATATGAGCCGCGACACTACAAAACCACCAAAATGGCGTGTGCGCAAAGCAAAGGCTGAGATCAGCCTGGGTAGCCACCCAGTCTGATCAGAGTCTTTGCTGCACAAATAAAGGGTGGCTAAAGGTCTAAGCTACCTCATTGTGGACAGTAAAGACTGTAATCAGACTTTTAAATGCCCAAGCTGATCTGTGTCCTCCCTGTGCGCACATGCCACTTTGTTTTTTCTGAATTATACAGTATATCTATATACAGCAAGCGTGTATTCCAGAAATAAAGACAGTCTTTAGTTCAGTAAAATATTCAATTGCGAAAAATGGGCTGTGTTATGGAAAAAAGCGCCTAACTGTATAAGCCTACGATCAGTTTGATTCTTCCATGTGCTACACATCTATACACAATAATCCATCTATTCAGGAAAAACAAGGAAAACTCAGATTAGGCTGTTTGGAATTGCAGGCTAAAATGAAGGCTAAAATGAAGTTTGGATTTTATTAACACACCTGAAGGTCTTTTTTCTTGAGCTGCAGATACTTTATTTATTTCATTGTACAAGAGGTTGAGACATGCAATGTTCAGATGGATGAAAATTTCTAATGCTTTATTTTATTTTTGTCAATGAGAATTCCAAACAGCTGGAAGGTAACTAGTAGGTTTCCTCACCTTTTTAAACATACAAGACAAAGTAAAGAAACAAAACGCCTAGCGCAGACTCAGATCAGATTCAAAGGGTGGATAAAGGTCTAAGCTACCTCCATGCGGACAACGAATACTCTGATCAGACTGGGCGGATGCCCAGGCTGATCAGAATCTGCGCTGGGCGCACAATCAAATTGTTGGTTTTGTCGTGTCTCGGCTCATATATGTAATGTAATTTTGAAAACTAATACTAAGAATGAAAATGTATTTCTGTTCTTTACAAAGCGGAGGAAAAGCAGTTGGACTGGCTCCAGACTCCACGAATGAATATCAACCATTAAAACATCCATCAGATTGTTGTTCTATTTTAAAAAGAGCCATCACTGGATATTAAATTCAGCTAGATCATGTATCAGATGTAAAATTAGTGTGATATTTGAATTGTTTGCAAATTTTGCATTTTTGTTGTCTCATTGTCATTAAATAGACTGATGCCAGTCTAGAGAGGCTGTCTGAATGTGTACTTTATTATTTGTTTATATCGTTTAAAATCAACATTGGCAGCAAGATAATGCAGTCTGGTCTAGACTTTCTAAGTTTCGAAATCCTCAAAGACAATAGCACACATTCGCTTGCTCCAAAACAACGATATCTTCTGTCTTCCAAAAACAATATCTAGCTGTTTTACGTCCCTAATCAAAAAAAAAGAAAGAAAGAAAAAAAAAAAAAACATTTTCCAGCAAGACTGCTAGTGGTAGACGATAGTATATTTTCTGTTTGATGTTAAAACTCATTAATGCGCAGTGAACTCTCCTTCCTCACAGTTTGGGCGGGTCCATTATTTTAAATAAGAGATGTTGGAAAGGATTGTTAGTAAGTACAGTCGAACCTGTGAACAAAGGTCAGCCATGGGAAAAAACAAAATTGGCCATTGTTTACAGGTGGCCGTTGTTCAAAGATTCAATAATTTCACGATTTTGATCGACTGACAGATAAATGTAAACTTGGTCGGAAATTTCCCGCGTTTTTTGCACGTGTGCAAAATCAATATTCAAAGTGCATATATACCATTAAAATACTCCAGAAAATAAATTTCCGAAATATTATTGTTGCTATAGGTTTAAATTCTGTGATAATTTGTTTTCAAAATACACACACGTATAGGTAAAAATACTTTTGCTTTCACGGTTGACGCACACGACCTTTCGGCGATACGTTCGATTGACTGATTAAGTCAGTTACAGATGATTAATTATCGGTTGACTGAGCATACGGTATATGACATGATTAGCCGAATAAAACTGACCTTAATTACCTTACAGAAATTAACACATTGAATCAAACGCATTATGCGCTATTCAATTGCGTAGAATACACTTTGTTACATAAATTATACTGCACCCGAAAATCAATAACCAGTCTACTGCTAATAATAGATTAGGCAATACACAAACACGTGTGTCTGAAAGTGAAACTGTGTTTTTGACACAAGGACTGACAGTTATTCGGAGAAATTAGCGCGTCTCGGGATGGATTCGGATGACCGTTGACCGTAGTTCGCAGTGGACCGCTATTCCCAGGTAATTTAACCAGGAAATTCGACGGGAGGAATTCGAAGCTACCGTTGTTTACAGGGGACCGTTATTCGGAGGTGACCGTAAGCACAGGTTCGACTGTAGTTTAAACAATATCTTATACAGTTAATGAAATATTCGTTAGTGTAAAAAGGAATAGGTCGAAAATTCATTAGGTGAGGGTGAAGGTTTGGGCCCAGTAAAACCGGTTTAAACCCCCCAGTAGTTATTACTGACCGTCCCAAGGCGGTACTTTCGTTGCGGTTATATTTAATTAATGTTCGGTGCTGTTTAATTAATTTATTGTGTTCTCATTTTAACCCTTCTATAATAAAAATAGAAAATAGGTAAAAATAGTTGTTAAATGTTTTTCGTATTATTTGCTTACTAGTCTGTTGTAACCCTTCTGTTTACTAAATTATTTAGTTCAATAAAGATAGCTGAGTTGTCACCTATTTGGGAAAGAGCTGCTGACTCGGCTTATCACTTGTAATTTATTGTTTGTTGGGATGTCTTTGTCAATCTTTCCCTTTGATGTTTGGGATAGGGTTTGGGATCTGATTCAGTGAGTTCCTGAAGTGTAGTTACTCTTTAAAATTTGTATAGACCATTTCCTTGATAAATAGTAAAAGCAAGGCATTTTCTTCAAATGTTCCTGAAAGCAAACAGTGTAGACCGTGATCATACGTCACATAATGCGGCGTCTGATCTGATCTTTTACTGTTTTCATGACGTGACACTAGATATAATAGGGTAAACTGACCGTCTCATCGTTTCGGTTCGCAACTTCAAGTACTACATTAAGCTTCGTTCACACGTCGAGCAAAGTTTGTTTTGTTACAGAAACTATGGTAAGGAAACTTTGCTAAAGTTTCATTCACATGGAGCAAAGGCAAAAGTGACAAAGAATCTTTGCTACATGAATTAAGCAAAGAAATACTTGATGCAGTGTTCACATGAACACACATGAACTCGACGAAGTTACCGGGACAAAGAAACTTTACCAATCTGAAGGAGCAGCCATGCCATATTTTCTTTGTTAAACATTCTTTTTCTAACATCAAAATAATTGAATTTTAGCAAAGTTTTCTGTCTTTATTTTTACCTACTATTATTTCATATATTGTGTTCGCACGAATACATTATGCATGTCAAATCAACTTTACCATAAACGGACTGACAAAAGAAAGGCTACATTTTAAGACGTTTGTAGATGTCAAGTAAAAGTTAGGAGAAAACCCATTAAACACATTTGTTGTTTAGGAGCGGCTGTAGTGTAGTGGATAACACTGCTGACTACCGATCCAGGGATCGCAAGATCGATCCCCCGCTTCTCCGGTCTTTCGGATGAGACTTTAAAACCGAGGTCCCGTCTCCATATAACCTTGTTGTTGGAGGGACGTTAAACCCGAGTTCACTCACTCACTCACTCACTCACATTTGTTGTTTTCCTAAAATCTTAACCCGCTGTACTAAACACATCTGGAACAGTTTTGCAGTAATTGTTGCTGTATTTTTTTCGCCTTGAGGTCATTTATCAAAAATGAGCCGCGACACGAGAAATCCAACAAAGTGGTGGTGCGCCCAGCGCAGACTCAGATCAGCCTGGGCATCCGCCCAGTCTGATCAGTCTTCGCTGTCCGCATGGAGGTAGCTTATACCTTTAGCTACCCTTTAAGCTCTTAGCGAAGAGTCTGATCGGACTGGGTGGATGGCCAGACTGATCTGCGTCTGCGCTGGTCGCACTCCACTTTGTTGGTTTTCCCATGTCGCGTCTCAAATATCATTTTCTGGCATTATGTTGATGCTGCATGCAGGCGTTAGCTAGGCATTTGATTTGCCTTATTGATGTAGTCTGTTGTGCCCTAACGATCTAATAAGGTTATGAGATAGAACAGAATAGAATAGAATTAATGTAATTGAACCCACAGAAAAGGAAAACGCAGTAGCACAGTACTTCACTTTCCCCAGCAAACAGAACAGAAAAGAACAGAACATATCCTTTATTCTCTCAGGTCATACAATATGACATATGAGGTACTGACAAATATACATTTCAGGTGATAGGCAAGTTATCGATCAAAATACATGTAATTCTCATTTATAGAAAGAGAGCAGAGGCCGAGCACAGAGGAGTAGAAACTAATAACTATAGCTAATACATCTTTTTCAAGTTTTTCGCACGCTGAACCAATCTATAGTTTCGAATGCTTGCAAATCGACTTCCTACCAGCCGAGGTACGACCCACGGCAGCCCTTCCCAAACTCCTGGGATTGACTGGCGCGGGTCGCATCACGTTCGACGCTGATAGGATCCGTGAACCGCATTCGGACCTACAGTTTGAGAAATCTAGGGGACAGATATTATATCAACACATCTTGTGTCATTGATAAAATCTGATAAGCACACATATCAAATACACATAATTACTCCACGATTTGGAAGTAAATAAAGGGGAGAGTGATGGACTGAGCAATCCAATTCAGCATGTAAACACGTTTTTTTTGTATACGCCAAATTGGAGTTATACTGACATAACCTATCTTGTGCTCGTGCACATTGGTTATATTGCTGACTGCACATTATTAACCATCGCATTTTGCCTGACACAGGATTAGTTAGATATTCCATACCACTAAAGACATGGAAAAGCTTGGCCTTTAAGCAGTTTCACCACTTAACACTTGGATAAGTTTGGCCTTAAAGCAGTTTCAAAGCCGGTAACATCCAACTTTACGTAAACAATTATCTTTAAAAAATAAGGCTTGTTGAAAAAACAGGAAAGACATACTCTTCTATTATCTCAAGAAATCGTGTCCTTATAGCAACTTAAATAACGCAGAGATAATTTGCAAGTTTTTACAAACTTACCTAAAACCCGACTTTGAATTGTCTTTTGAAGTTACCACAGTTTGATCGCTCTGCATTTCTGTATCTTGCTGATAGACAGAATATCACGTGAGATGAACGTCGACTGATATTGCCGATCGGCTTTTAGGTATTAAATGATTATCGGCAGAAGACAAATCTTTTAATGTATCGTTTCTTTTGTCAGTTAGTATAGATTTGGCAAGGAAAATGTGGCATATCTTTTCATTTAAGCGAGCATATTTTTCTTAAATAAGTTCACTTTGTCAAACAACTTTTGTCCGCGTGAACGCTTAATTGAAATCTTAAAGCGATAAATAAAGTTGCAGTATTCAGTACGTCTAGCATTACTTGTTAGTACTAATTCTGATCTACTGCTGTTATAAGCCATTGCCAAGGGATATATTAAGTCTTTACTCCCAGTTGTCAGACGTGTTTCTGTCTGCATACCTCCTGACCAAACAGTGATTTCTCCTGACATGTAAGACACATAGACATTTCCATTATCATCTACTGTCACGCCACGGGGTATTTTTCCTTTAACATCACAAACCTTGACAACCTTCCCAGTGCCAGCATCAAGGGCATTTATGGTCTGTTTCTTCTCGTCTGTTACAATCACAGTGTCACCATCATCACCGGAACATGTTGTTAGGAACACTGCATTGTCAAACAGGTTTTTACCTTCAGAGTCAGTTGTCGTTGTCCAAAGGATCCTACCAGTCATACCAATCATTTGAACTGAACGAAAACTCTCAGTAGGCGTGAGACAGGTAACAATCAGATTGTTGTTGTAGCCCGTAATTCTCCCAAGATACTGCTCCGTTGTGATGATGCGCTTCATAGACAGGCAACTACTGTCGGCTATGGCTATGATGCCTATTTGCTTGTTCCACATACTGATGGCAGCTTCTGATTTGTTTATAACAGCGATATCTATAGGTTTGTCTGGTGGTTTTAGAGACGATAACAATATTTCATCAGGGGTAAACAGTTTCACTTTATCGTTCTTATTATCCACTACCAACATGTTTTCATCAACAGTAATGTCAATTCCCGATATCACGCATTCTTCTTTGTCAGCAGGTATTTTCACATTAATCTTATCCAACGGCGTCAGCTTCACAGATTGTACTGCATGTCCTATCATCGCACCTGACCCAGGTACAGTCTTAGCAGGATCCTGACGGGGTTCCGCGTAAGGATAGTGGATGCTAGGAAGTTCTGTGCTGTACTGAAAAGTTGCAGTTTGCAGTTCGCCGAACTTATTTTTGTTCAAGATCAAAGACTGAATATTGGTATTTAAGGTGCAGTTTATATCTACGTGCTTAAGGCTGAGCAGTTTAATCTTATCTTCACAGAGACGAATTTTTTCTGCAAAATTCTGCAATTCAAGAAATTCTTTCTGATCGTTTTGCTTCTTTGTACTGCTTTGTTGTAAACTTTGTAATATGGCGTTGGCCTTGGTCGCAATCTCGTCAAATGTTGATTGACGCGCAGATAAGGTGGTAGTGTGGTCTTTAAATAGGCTCGTAACCTCCACGCTGAAATCCTGGTGGTTTTGATTAACTTCATCCAGAAGCTTGTCTCTTTGTTTTTGTGCCTCTGTCAAGATGTCCTGCTTTTTTTTCTCTAGCCTGGCTTTATTTGATTTTATTGACTTACTTGTCTCATTTACATGATTAAGCAGCAAACCTACATCAGCACTGAAAGACGTCTTTTCAGCTGACATGTTGACACCCTTGCATGCCTCTGATACTTCTTTAACTTTACATTCTTTATGTTCTCTGATGAAACATATCCCACAAATGGTAATACCATGGTCAAAGCAATATCTGTCCTTACCTTCCCCATCATGTTTATCACATAGTTGGTATTTCACAGGCTTGTCGTCCTGACATACTGGCATATCAGATCCTTGCAGTATTTTGTGACGCTCTGTCGCTGCCATACGACGATGAGCCGCCAAACAGCTCTGACAGTAAAACTCCACACATTTCGGACAGTAACCTTCAACTAATCGGATTGTACCGTCCTTAAAACATGGGTCACAAAATGGATCTGTTAGTTCGTCGGAAGTCCCATATTTAGACATGGAACCAACCGAATCTGACATTCTGAAAAAAAAATCCCTAAAGGATTATTTGGTACATTAAACATATTGTGTTTGAAGGAATCTTATTCTCACTGTAGTGTAGCTTCATAGCTCACTCATGAAAACAATTAACAGAATTAAGACGGAAACTTACACTTATATAGTTCTCCTAAACATGTTAGCTTAACATCTATTACATACCTACAAATAACCCTTGACTGGTCCACCCAATTTGGGCAAAATTTTGTGCCTACCTGAACTATATGAAAGTCCATTTGCTTTTATTAATACTGATAAAAGTAAAAAGTATGCAAAGACCAGGAACTGAAACAATCAAAATCCAAATCCAGCCCTCAAACCATAGTTGGAAACAACTAAGATTACAAATAATCAAGATACAGAGAACATATGGTCAACCGAGTGAGCAGCTTGTTCCCAAAAGGTGGCCACCCAGCAACCCAAACCGAACCAAAAACAACAAGAACATACATAAGGTAAAACATCACAGAAACTCTGACACCAAAAACAGGCAACAGAGAACCACAACAGAACTACCGCCTTGGAACGGTCAGTAATGAATACATCTCTCTATATATACAGAGATACCTGTATTTGCGAGAAATATATGACTTGTACTGTTGCCCAACGATAATGTGTTATTGACAAACATGAGCTATAAATAAACTAAACATAAACATAGGGGTGACAGGTAACAACTGTATTGACCCTGTATTGCATAGCCGTAGTTCAGTATGATAATATCCATAACTATTATAACAAATAAAAATTAGCTCAGACGGTTAGGTACTTGTATATTGATCTTTTGTTACAAGAAACCTAGGGTTTGAGGTTCAAATCCGATTGCTGACCTCTTTTTCTTTATTTTTTATGATAAAATCAACTTTCAGCAATTGTCATATTCGAGTTTGCTTCCAGTTTGACATATATTACTTGTTTAGTGTGGTACAGGTACAAGGTTGGAGTTCTTCCTTGAGCATCGGGTTTTATCTTCTGCGATTTGCGTCTGCCTTCATAGTCGGTCCCCTAAATGGGACAGAAAGGGCTCACTACATTTGTCTTTGCTCTCATAAAACATGCTATACTAAATCTCGGAGGGGGGGGGGGGGGGGCGAGGGGGGACAAGAATGAGACATGTATCCGTGCTCTTTTGATAATTCACCCAGTGTCGCAATTATGTACGTCAAATTGGAAACAAAGAAACAAAAAAAATAAGATGATAAAAATATGCAATAAATAAGATAATACTGTGGGGCTCGAACCCACAAAATTAGTATGACAGCGTCTTGTGTTTGAGAGTAATACGTCTAGACCACTGAGCCACTGGGACATGTGTCGTGGGCAAGTGAGACAACAAAGACAATTCTGGTGAATGATAATCCGTAAATCACTACCTGTCCGCTTTACCTATTATCTTTAAATGGGCGTGCTCTATGATAATGGCGGGAAACAAATTATCTTTGGGTGACAGTATGTATTTGAAATACATCAGTACTGCATTAGAAATACTGATAATATTTATCTGTATTTTATATCCAAAATAAAACTATTTGTACCTCAAGTGCAGATATCTGTATCAGATACATTACAGATCTGCTTTAAATATGAATATCTTTGTTTAAGCTGAAATGGAGATTTTTTTTTAAATACATTTTATTCTTTTGAAATAACGATATCTCTATTTTAAAATACACATTGTTCTTATGAAAATTTAACGATGTCTCTATTCAAGTAAAAAAATAAAACGAACTAACAACAAAAAATATTTAAATAAATAAAAAATAAATAAATAAATAAACAGATATCTCCATTTTATACTAAAAAATACTGTGCCTTGTTATTTCAAGGTCATGGCGCCTTGTACAAAGTGCAGCAAATGATTTCAAGTGTGCCTTGTTATTTCAAGGTCATGGCGGCTTGTAGAAAGTGCAGCAAATGATTTCAAGTTTGAAATCATTTGCTGCACTTTGTACAAGCCGCCATGACCTTGAAATAAAAAGGCACAGAATTGTTTTCAAATAATACTCAATTACAATTACGGCTGTTTTTGTAATTGAGGATTATTTCAAAAAGCTACCTAGTCGTGAGAATATTTGCTATTTATCTTTACAATTCTAATTCTCAAGTGAAGGTATCTGCTTATTTATTAGAAGCTGGTGTTAGACCCATAAACTTTGCAGTGTGACCTGCTTTTTTATGTAAAATATAGTGTATGTGGTACATGCTAATTGAAGACTGACAGTTTATGCACAGCTGCAGATTTTTGTTTCGTGCCATGTTCATATTTTGCTCATCGTTGAAGCACTTTGTGACAGTAACCGTATCTTCTAGCTTATACAGTGATTACAGTGAAATGCTATTTAGGTTGAACAAATGTAAGAATGTCAGAGGGCCCGGCCAGAAAAAAAAAACAAACAAAAAAAACAACATTTTACTGTCCACTGATCAGACCGTCACCGTCTCTAAGTTACGCAGACTCCATGATTGCATAAATGAGTTTATTTAAAATTTCAATAGTATGAAAAAATATCATGGGCTTGTTCACATATTATCTAGCCAGCTGGTTTGTTAGAATGTATTATTGTTAATCAGCTCTGTTTGTGATAATTTAATGTTCTTGTGCTAGTTGCCTTATGATTTGCTTCCCTTGAATCACACAGTTTACTCAGTTTGGGAAATTTGCTAGTCGTGCTGTATTGAGACGGGCGTAAAAACTGTGAAATGCCATTAGTTTAAATATAACAAGTTGAACTCTTTAAACAGATATGGAAACAAATAGGGAAATAAATACCCTTCAGACATAGGAACTCAACAATATATACAAGACGAAGTAATAGAGTTCTTTGCAATCAACCATATACGTAACTCTTTTATCCACAGTTAAACGAATTTCCGAGAACTACCATACAAACATGTTCTTAAAAATACCCTTACTAACCGGATTTTATCCTGTTAGCGTATCTCATCTGAACACATGTATTCACAAGCGATGCCTTTACTGATAGTGCTATTCGCTATCATTCTGAAATACATGTATTTAAGGAATGAATTTAGTTTTTCTGTTGTTTATCGAAGTATAAACTATATTGGGTCGCGCGCAAAGTAAGTGAACCCCGAAGGGGTTCATGTAAACTTTGCTGGCGGCCCAATGTAGTTTATACTTCGACAAACACCAGAAAAATTAAGTTCATTGCTTATATTTACATTCTATTCTATCTATTTTTTGACCACAAGTTTGCGATAGGGGCTGTAGTTGAAGCAGAAAAACATTATACGCAGTTTTTCTAATGAAAGCGGAACAGCGTCAATGACGTCATTACTTCAGGTCCAATCAGATTGGAGAACCGTGGTTTATTTTGACGTCACTTAACGTCGCGTGAATCGATGTAGTTATTGAAGTATAAACTACATTACGTTCTAATGGTTTACCATAGGGCTTTTTAATAAATACACGGATAATGTAGATAATGTAAATATTAACCTATATACTAATGCCCCAGTCACACTCACATATACGGATTCTGCGGATGCTACGGATGGCCCGTCCGTATCTATTCGTATCTATCCATTTAATCCGTAATGGATCCGTATCGCATCCGCAGATTCCGTTACTGTCCGTATCATATCCGCAGGGTCCGCAGGATCCGCGTCGAAATTTTGAAAAGGTTCAAAATTCGGGCGCGGATGAGTAAACCGTAAAAGTCCGTAACTGAACGCATTTATCTGCATCTATCCGTGTCTAATCCGTGTCTCATCCGTATCTATTCCCTATCTTATCCGTAACTAACCCATCATTCCGCAGTTCCAAGTTGAAGACTGATACGGTTTCATACGGATCTTTACCTTTAGTTAGGAAGTTATAGGTCATGTCAGGGTCATTAATGAGGTTCTAGTAACCGTAACCTCGAAGTATGGCCCATGCTCCTTCTCTCGAATGTGGTTAGTGTTCTATGCTCATGAAGGATTAGATTTTTATTTACATTTATATACCTTGATCCAAACTATAAATTGGGTAAAGGTAGAGGTTTCCTATAGCCTAATGACCGTAGGGGCGGTGGCTTGGGGGAGGAGTAGGATGGGGGTCGGTGGTTAGGGTCAATGTATCTTTGGCATAGCATATGAAAGGCGAAGCCCATCTCTCTCCTTTCGCTGCCTTGTCCTTCCCTGATTTGAAAAAAGTACCCATTTACTGCTTGGTTGACATAGATATTCAGGCAGCAGTTGATAAAGTAGATACTATTCTAATCCTTCAAGAACACTGTACACATTCGAAGGATGGTACATGGACCATACTGCGAGAATTCGGCTACTCAAACCGCATCATTCAGTGACCCCGATATGATTTGGTCAAACCAGAGAAAGCGTAATGCAATTTCTTAATTTTGATAAGGCAGTAAAAAAGGAAAAAAAAACAATCAACTTGACTATAAATCTAAACCAATCAAACATTTCTGATTTCTCAGAATATTTTCTTTACCTCAAAGGAATTTTTTTTTAATCTGCACTATAGATGACGTATGGGGGGATGATTTACGGTCGCCGCACAGCACGACACCAGTGGCACTGAAGTAAAATAGAAATCTAAAAGAGTTCATTCAAGAGCACAAAACACATTCGAAAGAAGAAGCATGGGCCATCTTCGAAGTTTCGGCTACTCAAGCCTGACCAGTAGATATTTATTGCTTCATTTCACCATTAAACTTTGTCCTATATTGGACAACTAATTGGCATTAATAAAAGAATTACTTTGTCCTTCGAATTGATAAAAGTCAAATAAGTTTATGAAATGATTACCCTACTTTTGCCATTGGCAAGTTCATGAAAAAATGACCCCACTGTTACAAATAGGAAACATAGCATCGCACCATAACTGCACCATACGTCACTGCCATTACACCGACCGGCCTCTCTGTTGTAGTAGTCCTTGAGATGCAGTCTCTGTCTCTTTGCCCCCTACTGGTGTTGTTGCCGTACAGCCTCCTCTCCATACCATCCTGTAGGTATCTGTCAGTATTGGAACGCAACCTTTTTGTATTGAAACGTTACTGTAGAAAACAGTCCGTTACAGTACGCCGAACGAGACCCGTAACTTCCGTAACTAAAGGTAACGACCCCCTTGAAACCGTATCGGTCCTCAACTTGGAGTGGGACTGCGGAATTATAAGTTCAATAACGGATAAGATACGGAATAGATACGTATGCGACACGGATTAGATACGGATAAATAGAGATTATTACATGGGTTTTTCGTTATCACCCGATTTATCAGCCCGAGACTCCAATATCGGACCGAGGGCGTGCCCGAGGTCCGATATTGGTCTCGGGCTGATAAATCGGGTGATAACGAAAACCCCATGTTATGATCTGTTTATCATATAGATTCTAGTTAAGAAAAAAAATGTCCCGAAATAGTTGCTAGAAATCAACATTTTTGAAGTTGTGAAAACTTGCTAATACCGCTGAAGGCCAAGGCCTAAAACTCAAACGGGCATCCAGCAAACACAACGGCAGGGACACCCGAGTGTGAGTGTAATATTTCATTGAATAATGAAACAAGGCAGGCAACTGACGACAAGTGTCTAATGAAACGAGGGATTACTAACACACAGCATCACTGCGCCTTCTGAAATGTTTCCCGCCCGTCCAGTCTTGTAGCGCTTGCCGTTTTGTAGCGTAACAAAAAATTCAGCCATTTCATATTTATTTTGACACCAATGCGTTTCTTTCGATCTAACTAAGAAAATGAGTGGTCACACTTTATGTCTACGATGAATAATAAGAGAGATAGAAGCTCTGAAAGGGTGGGAAATTTTCTGTTCTGCAACATTGCTCTCGCCATTTTAACGTCGAAGTATCTCACGCGACGTCGTTGACGTTAAAGACGGGCCGATAAACGTATCGGACCGGGAAAACCTTTATCGGACCGGTGGGCAGGATAAAAAATCTGAAAGCCAAGCTTTATCAAACATGCAGATTGCCTCTTAGGCAGTCCAAAATTCTGTATCTATGTGATAAATGCGTTTAGTAACGCACCTCCGTAAAGTGTGTGTGTGACTTGGGCTTAATATAGGCTCCTCTTATTAACTGTATATTGACTTTGTTGCCTGAGAAATATCAAATAAGAAATTTTTAGATACAAAATAAGAAAAAATATTCAGATATGCTGGTATTGATAACATATGTAGAAACAGTAGTTTCACTTACTTGTGTGCCTTTGGTTTTCTTTAATTATTTATACGTAATGAGCAACAAAGTTCGTTGGTGCATATGAAAAAATTAATACACAAAATACTTGAATACCAAATAGCAGCCCCGTGAAACGTGGCCGGGTAACTTATGTGAACCGCGACACAAGGAAACCAACAATTGAAAGTGGTTTTGTGCCCAGCGTAGACTCAGATCAGCCTGGCATCCGCCCAGTCTGATCAGAGTCTTCGCTATCCGCACGGAGGTAGCGTTGCCCCTCAGCCGCACTTTAAGCGCACAGCGAGGACTCTGATCAGACTGGGCGGATTCCCTGGCTGAAATGAGTGTGCGCTGGGCGCACATCCACTTTGGTGGTTTTCTCGTGTCGTGGCTCATATATAAAACTAAATAATTATTACGGAAGTTAAATCCGGACGTGTCAGGTGAATGTCCATTTTCGTCTACGCTACAAGCCATGCTCAGACTATGCCAATGTAGTTGGACCGGTGCCGTGACTTTTCATATACATACCATACATTCTACATGTATTAAGAATTCATACATAACGATGGTCCTGATTAGACTGCATATGCAAATGTGAACGGTTGTTGTCTGCATGGGAGATAAACCATTTTTACGGGGCGCGACTTAAATCCATATTTTGAACATTAACCACGCAATATCTCTTATTACCTTTTTGTTTTTGTGTTTGTTTTTTTCTCGTTTAAAAAGGTAAGTAAAAAAATCAAACAAAACTGCACATATCTGCTAAATGATCCTCTCGTGTAAGCCTTTTTATGTGAATCACTTTGCTGTGGGTGTGAGCTTGAAATATACTGAACCAACAGGTACCTTAAAAAGCACAGAATCTTGATGTGAATGTGTATATCTCTTTGTTTTCTTGCCCCTTTTTGCAACGACAACATTTTTTGTGACTTCCTGATCGACGTAGCCCTTCCAAAATGGGGTCCACTCTTTAAGGGATGAATTTGCCCCTTAAGAAGCAAATTCTTTACTGTAAGAGTTGAGCTGAACTGAAAACAGAGGCATAAGTGAATATGGCAAAGTATCTGCCCGTGAAAATGTACCAATTCACCTTAATGCTCATAGAACAGATACCATGATCCGGCCTTATAAGGTCTCGTTCTGCAATACGTATGTATGGACGTAATACCAAGCCAAAATGGTGTTTATCCCGACTGTCTTCGTCTAAAAGACACTTTTACATCACTTTGAAGCCTCCATAGTACTCGTTTTGAGCTGAATGAATTAGGGAAGCAACTCTGCTATTTTCATTTTGCCTTTCCCATCTCACACTTTGGGTCAGCTCTTAGCAAGTTCTTTCTTTTACAGAAAGCAACTCTTCCATGTTTTTGCACCCCTCCCGCCCCTACCGTCTCACAGTTCTGGTCAGCTAATAGCATAGTTTGCCATTCACAAGCTGGTCCCTTTGAAAGGGCTTCTTCGCCAAGGGACGCAAACAGGAAGTCACAAAAGTCGTTCCCTTTGTAAAATTGGCAGAAGTACATTGGGTGTAACAACACAACTTAAATCCAGCTGACCAATTCATGAACCCATCATTTAATATACCCCAACTATTACGCAGAAGGTTTTACACTCGGTCGACACGGGTGTAGAGCCTTATGCGTCGCCAGGACGGCGGAGGGTGATTTCCAGTTAAAGGGTTATCTACCAGTGTATTACACTAACAAGGAAACTCTAACAACGTTAGAATTTTTTTAAGTTTATATATACTGTAAATTCTATATACAACAACACAATTTACAACTGTCACAATTACAATAATATACAACACATATTAGTTCATGTCGCTGGCCCAAGTAAGGTGTTTGTTTCAAATCTGTAATCGATTTGCGTGCAATACGCAAATAGATTACCGTCTGACGTCAACACCGTACTCGGCTCAGCGCCATGAACTAAAGGAAAATACAAAGAACAAAAAAACGTTAGTTTGAGCTCATACAAAAAAAAAACAAGGCCTTATGTTGGTAGACTTCAATTTGTCGTTCCCTGGATCATGTCATGGGCCAGTCCATATATCATGAGGAACACCAACTTATATTAACACGTGCACGCTTATATACTGGTCGCTCCCTGGATCGTACCAGGGACCAGTCTAAATATAATATGACACACTTTAGTGGACGAACACTGTCCCACTTCCACCGCCGCAGTAATTACATCGATTGCGCCAATATTTTGTGCTTCCCGCCTCTGTTAGGAAAACATGCACAAGGGCGTTGTAACTGCTCTACCCGGGTTGGTATTAACCTGGAGACGTATATCGAATCTCCAGGTGAGACGTGGCTCTAAGCCCTAACAGCTGACTGCCGGACTTGATGTGCCGTTCTGGTCTTAACACAGAATCTGGGCACACAACAATATAACGTCCTCAGTATAAGAATTAAACAGCCACGTCTAACTTTTCATTAAAGAATAGGAGTATAAATAGTATGCGTCTCACTTTTAAATCATGGAACTCGAATCTAAGCGTGCAGGTATTCACATTAAAATCATGCAACACGCAGTCCACAATCAAAAGACTCGTGCAGGTATTCACCTTAAAATCATGCAATACGCTGTCCACGAGAGGTATTCACAAACAACCCATGCATAACATAGCCACAATTTCCGTAAATGTTTTATTACCACAGTTGCCCTAAAAACTGTAGCTCTACTGATTGAAAGGATTAAAATGATTTCGACAACATAGTCGACGATCGATCCATTTCGTAACATAGGTTTCCCCTTAGGGAGAAAAAAACATAACAATGTTTCTTTTCTGAAATAGTACGAAATGCGATCGAATCGTAGGCTATGTCAAAACTGGAAAACTAGCTATATACACAACAACGGTGCGATGCATAACGTGGCAAAACTATCTACTAAGGTAGTCCGCCCCCAAATTATCTTGGCCGCGTTTAGCAACGATCCTGAATCTGTACGGCTGTAATTTCATGGCCCAACGCATGATTCGGGGATTGAGCACCTTAGCTGTCTGCATATAGGACAAAGGTTTGTGGTCGGTTTCAAGTAGGAACTCCGCCCCATACAGGTACTTACGAAATTTCTCAACACCCCAGATTATACCCAAACATTCCTTTTCAATTACAGAGTAGTTCCTTTCCGGAGGTAACAATTTCTTGCTAGCATAAGCAATCGGCAAACGACCTTCACCTTCGAATTCCTGGAGCAAAATAGCTCCAAGACCAACGTCTGAAGCGTCTGTTCGGAGTACAAACGGGTTACCTGCTTGAAAAACAGGTAAGCGAAGAATAGGACTAGACGTGAGCCTACTCTTCAGGGTTTGAAATGCCCTTTCATGCTGATCTTGCCAATCTTTGATAGATATAGGTCTATCCCGTTTAGTTAAATCAGTCAGAGGAGAAGCTATGGATGAGAAATTTGGGATAAAACGACGGTAAAACCCAGCTAATCCCAGAAACGATTTAATTTGCCTTTTCGTACATGGACGAGGAGCATCTCTGATAGCCTGTATCTTGTCCTGTTGCGGTCGTACCGTCTGTCCGACGATATTGTGACCAAGGCACTCGATACTGCCATATCCGATCATGCATTTAGATGGTTTTGCCGTCAATTTGGCCGACCTGAGCCGATCTAACACTTGACGTAATGACGTCATATGATCCTTCCATGTTTCAGTAAATATCCACATGTCATCAACAAAGCTGTAAACATTTGGGAGATTGTACAATATGATTCTCATTAACCTACAAAATGAGGCTCCCGAATTGACCAAACCGAAGGGCATAGTTTTAAACTGGAATAGACCCTTAGGCGTTTCAAATGCTGTCAAAGGTTTAGACCTTTCAGTAAGACTGACTTGCCAATAACCCTTACTCAGGTCCATCTTTGTAAAGAATCTATGTCCCGACATTTTATTGATAACCACCTCCATATTTGGCATAGGTTCTGCATCGAATTCCGTCACTTTGTTAAGCTTCCGGAAGTCGATACAGAATCTAACTGACCCGTCTTTCTTCGGAACTACGACGACAAGAGATGAATACGGTGAAATCGACGGCTCGATTATCCCTAAATCTAACATATCCAGTATCTCCGTCTCCATGATGTTACGCGTCTTATACGGGATAGAATAACCTTTCGTCCGTATGGGTTCTGACGTGAGTAGTTTGATATCGTGCTGTATTTGATCAGTTCGACCGGGTAAACTTGATAGTACATCCGGGTACTGTTTAATCAACGCTTCAACCTCCATACGTTGTTCTGACGTTAACGTATCTGAAATACTGACGTCATTATAAGTTTCCGGTTCCTTAGCTGTCGGAAAAGCACAATCATCAAGAGAAAATTCATCACTACCATCGTCATCAACCGACTCTGTAGTCTCAGTCAAATAAACAATGTGACGGCACAGTACGACGTTCGACATACTGTTTCAGCATATTAGCATGATATGTACTCACGACACCATTGACGTCGATTTTATAGTCCACTCTATTCACCACCTCTACTACTTCATATGGACCCTTCCACTGCAATAACAGTTTATTACTGTCAGTTGGCAGTAATAACAGTACTTTATCTCCCACGTTAAATTTACGCGACCTAGCGCGTTTGTCATAATAAGCCTTTTGCTTTACTTGTACTTTCCGTAAATTTTCATGTGCTAACTTACACGTCTGCTCTAATCGTTCTCTCAACTCAATTACGTACTGGTACGTAGACAGAACCTGCTCATCCTGTACCTCTTCAGACCATAATTCACGTAATATTGCCATAGGGCCCTTAACGTTACGTCCGTATAACAATTCGAACGAGAAAACCCTAATGACTCCTGCGGAACCTCCCTTATTGCAAACAGTAGTGCTGGGAGATATTTATCCCAGTCTTTAGGACGTTCTGCGCACATCCTACGTAGCATTTGCTTCAACGTCGCGTGAAAACGCTCTACCAGACCGTTACAGATAGGATGATACGGCGTCGTGGTTAACTGCTGGAGTGATAACAGCCTGCTTACTTCTTTCATAACTTCAGCAGTAAACTGACTTCCGCAATCTGTTAACATTTCATCAGGTATGCCAACTCTACTAAACATCTCAACTAACGCTTCGGCTACGCGTTCCGTCTCAATCCCGGGTAACGCTACCGCCTTGGGATATCTCGTCGCATAATCTATCATTGTTAAAATATAGCGGGATTTCCTGTCAGAACGAGGTTCTATCGGTCCAACTATATCAACAGCGACTCGTTTAAATGGTGTGTCAATCTGTGGCAACTTTCCTAAAGGAACCTTAGTGACACGACCTTTTTGAATAGTCCTTTGACATATGTCACAAGATTTACAAAACCTTGCCACATCACCACAAACTCCAGGCCAAAAGAACTCAGTTAACACCCTATCCATAGTTTTCTTTATGCCCAAATGACCTGACATCAAGGTTTCGTGCGCCAATCTTAACACCTTTTCACGAAAACCTTCAGGGATAATAAGTTGCAAAGTGACCTTGTTTCCCTTAGTAAACTGCCTATACAATAAATATTTCTTTCGGATAAACTTAGTTTCACCTCGGTTCAATCCACGACTAATAGTCACATTCCTAGATTCCACTCTTTGCCTTATGCCATTCAATTTAGGGTCAACAACTTGGGCCTGCTTCAATGCCTCCTTATCACTAGCAATAATTTGATCAGGAACTTTAAGTTTCCTATAGACCTCTTCACCTTGCTTAGCTTGTGACCTAGTCACTGCCGCCATTGCAAAATGGGACATATCGGGAAGTTTTGACCCGTCAATATTTCCAATAACCAGGTCATACAATGTATCTTCCATGCACAATGCCTCAGTTTTTCCTGTGAAAAATGGACAATGTATGTCAACCATTGCTAAGGGATACCTTTGGGTAGATTCATCAATCAAAGTTACATCAGATTCTCTACCAAGTAACTGATCATTAGAAACCAAGTTTCTACGAACGACACACCCAGTACAACCTGTGTCCCTTAAAACTACAACAGTCTTACCATTAACTGTACCCTGCGCTGTTGGTAATCGCGACCTTAAAAAGTAACAGACACCTTCCCTATCCACGTTATTATCGATTAATGGACTTTCTTCCTTACTCTTATAGAGACCTTCAATTTCATGAGACCTATTCATTGTAGTTTTACAAAAGCTCATTTGATGTCCCCCACCCCGACCACGTCCGCGGGAATAACCCCGACCACGGCCACGATCTGAATTACTACCCTTCGTCTGTACAGTATCGCTCTTACTCTGTGATCTTTGTGTCTCATCTTTCGGTGCATAACTACTCCCCTTATTTCCACTATATCCGCTTGCACTTGCAACCACCTCCGCACTATATGCTTGCTTCCTATCGGGATTCTTAAAACATTTATATGTTAAATGTCCCTTACCACAAATACTACATTTTATCTCTGGCTTCGCACTCGGCTTATTATCAGATCTACTCTGAGTTACGCCCTTTTTATCACGCTGCCACTTATTTACACAAGCGTAGACACCGCCACGTGCTTCTGCAAATAAATCTGCTTCCCTAGCCATCTCACCTAGATTCGTGAATGTTTTCGGTTTCAAATGAACATATAGTTCTTTACTACAGGATTCTAAAAACTGATCTCTAGCGAAAAAATCGCAAACAGCTTCGTAAGACTGGTCTACTTTCGCCATTTTCAACCATTTATTAAGATACGACCTAAGTCTACTACTAAACTGAATAAACGTTTCGGACTTTTCAGGCCTATCATAGCGAAATTTCTTCCTAAAACCGCGTTCAGTCATATCGAAATTCTTTAACAACGCATCTTTCAACTTGTCATAATCCGCTGCATCATCTACTGACAATCTATCGTAAACATCAAGCGCGCGACCTTTAAGTAATGCGCTTAAATATGCAGCCCAAACGTTTTTATCCCATTTGTTTGCCGTTGCGTATTTCTCAAACCTTGATAAGTAACTATCCATTTTGTCCTTACTTTCATCAAAATACGGTAATTTGGGGTCTCGCGCATGCGCTAACTTTTCAGCCGTCTGTTTTTCTAATTCAACTCTAAACGTTACCTTCTGCAACTCTATCTGATTCTTTAACTCACGTTGCTGCAATTCAAAACTGTACTTCAACTTTTCTAACTCAACTTCGCTCGACAACTTTGCTTCCTTATCGCTTTCGACTTGAGACAACCTAGCTTCCCTATCTTTCTCGGCTTGCCGCTCTATACTTTCAATCCGCGCCATCTCGATTTCCCTATCCGCCGCAATCTTAGCTTCTTCCGTCGCGATCCTAGCCAATTCAATTTCCCTATCTTTTTCAGCCTGCGCGATCCTAGCTAACTCAATTTCCCTGTCTTTTTCGACCTGCGCAATCTTTTCTTTCTCCGCCGCGATCTTCGCTAACTCAATTTCCCTGTCTTTATCGGCCTGCGCAATCTTTTCTTTATCAAGTGCCCTTACCGCGTGCCTTTCTGCCCTCTCAGTCTCTTGCTGTTGCCTTACAAATTCCTGCAATGCCTGCCCCTCATAACCTAACTCCCTTCCCGTCTTAATTAACTGATCCATGACGCTTAACGTAATGCTCACGTTAATTTAACTGAAACCGACGTTCACTTATAGTCACACACGTTAACTACAACGTTAACAATAATAATAACAAACTAATCCAACTAAAACGTTGATTAATTAGTATACTCGCGATCTAGACGTAGCTATTAAAGTTACGTTCATAACAGACCGGAAATGTCGTCATAAACTGACGTTGACTTTGCCGAGAATTACTTTTCACTTTCACATGACACAATTAGATGACGTAAATAACCCACATTACAATTACGCCCAACTTGATCTAGCGTATCGGATATACAAACGTAACGTATGTAACGCAACGTATTAACACTGACACGACAATTGTACGTCCTACATTATAAAACCTTATAAGATACCAACGGTAAATCAAACTTAAGATTCTGCTATTAGGTTTAATCACTGTAACGATATTGTACAACGTTACGGGTGACCTACGTTACTAAATCAGGACATAAAATGGACCTCAGCAACGGTTACGACACAACGTACAAAACGTTTAAGTTAATAAACTAACAGATTGTCATGCAACAGCAGTGCCAAGGTACTCAAACGGACCTTAAAACTAAATATGTATCATCCGTGCCAAGACAATTCAGGTCTATATACCTCAGTTTCCCCACTCAGATATGCAACCTGTTACATTTTATCACAAATGCATGGGCTATCGCACTTCATCACGCAGGGAATAAGGATAGTTGACCTTAATTGAGTGTAGGTTACATTTACAAGAATTTAGTGGCAAAATTGCTCCCCTAAAATTCACATCAATGCAAACATCCTTACGTCACCTTAGAAAAGAACAATCAGAAAGTCAATAAAAAAAATGTCTGACAAAAATTGTTCCTAGATTCTATATATATTGTCAATGTCTTACACTGGCAGATATTAACCGGAAATCAAATCCCACTTCTGACACCATGTTACGCAGAAGGTTTTACACTCGGTCGACACGGGTGTAGAGCCTTATGCGTCGCCAGGACGGCGGAGGGTGATTTCCGGTTAAAGGGTTATCTACCAGTGTATTACACTAACAAGGAAACTCTAACAACGTTAGAATTTTTTGAAGTTTATATATACTGTAAATTCTATATACAACAATACAATTTACAACTGTCACAATTACAATAATATACAACACATATCAGTTCATGTCGCTGGCCCATGTAAGGTGTTTGTTTCAAATCTGTAATCTATTTGCGTGCAATACGCAAATAGATTACCGTCTGACGTCAACACCGTACTCGGCTCAGCGCCATGAACTAAAGGAAAATACAAAGAACAAAAAAACGTTAGTTTGAGCTCATACAAAAAAAAAGAAGGCCTTATGTTGGTAGACTTCAATTTGTCGTTCCCTGGATCATGCCATGGGCCAGTCCATATATCATGAGGAACACCAACTTATATTAACACGTGCACGCTTATATACTGGTCGCTCCCTGGATCGTACCAGGGACCAGTCTAAATATAATATGACACACTTTAGTGGACGAACACTGTCCCACTTCCACCTCCGCAGTAATTACATCGATTTCGCCAATATTTTGTGCTTCCCGCCTCTGCTAGGAAAACATGCACAAGGGCGTTGTAACTGCTCTACCCGGGTTGGTATTAACCTGGAGACATATGTCGAATCTCCAGGTGAGACGTGGCTCTAAGCCCTAACAGCTGACTGCCGGACTTGATGTGCCGTTCTGGTCTTAACACAGAATCTGGGCACACAACAATATAACGTCCTCAGTATAAGAATTAAACAGCCACGTCTAACTTTTCATTAAAGAATAGGAGTAAAAATAGTATGCGTCTCACTTTTAAATCATGGAACTCGAATCTAAGCGTGCAGGTATTCACATTAAAATCATGCAACACGCTGTCCACAATCAAAAGACTCGTGCAGGTATTCACCTTAAAATCATGCAATACGCTGTCCACGAGAGGTATTCACAAACAACCCATGCATAACATAGCCACAATTTCCGTAAATGTTTTATTACCACAGTTGCCCTAAAAACTGTAGCTCTACTGATTGAAAGGATTAAAATGATTTCGACGACATAGTCGACGATCGATCCATTTCGTAACAGATGCTCAGTGAGGTTTCACGACTAAGACTTTATTTCATTTTTAGTTTAATCATATTTTAGCAGAAATGTTCACACCTGCAGCACTTACTTTCATAAACATGGCCGTTTTTGATAGTCATGCACTCGATCACAGAGTCAGGGGTTCAAGTACTATTCAAATTTGATCTGATTTTTCCTTGGTCTTTTGATTGTTGTAGCTTCAGAGTCGCCTAAGTCAATTTAGATCAGACCGTAATAACAAAAATACTGCGAAATGTCTATATACTATATGCTCCAGCCTGCGGAATGTCCCTTGAGTCAAGGATCAGATAAAATTGTTATAGTTATTTGTTAACTAGCTTATAATAGCATAAGAAAACAAAAACGCATATACAGCTTCTAAAATTTCTAACATCAAACAGTTTGACCACTGTTTGGCAGCAGGATGCCACTTAAGCAACAGCTACAGCTGCTTATCAGTCATCTACATAAACAAACAATTTCATGCTGAAAAGTTCACCAGAAGTCGAACTTGTACTCTGTGGACAAAAGTGTATAAAACCGCATTCTATACATCAAACAAAATCCAAACAACCTGCCAAATGTAATGTTACAGACAAGAGCATGCATATATGAGCCGCGACACGACAAAACCACCAAAGTGGCATGTGCGCCCAGCAAAGGCTGAGATCAGCCTGTTCAGGCGCCCAGTCTTATCACAGATGTTTCTGTGTGCTTAAAGAGAAGCTTAGGGTCTAAGATAGCTTATTGTTGACAGCAGAGACTCTTATCAGATTGGGCAGATGCCCAGGCTGATCTGAGTCCTCGCTGGGCGCACACGCCACTTTGTTTTGTCGTGTCGTGGCTCAATTTTATACTTAAAGTAAGCAGAATATATTGAGCAATTTTCTTTCTGTTTTGAAGCTGTTCTCATCACTGAAGTGCAACATTTGTAAAATTATATTACAAGGAATGGAACCGTATTTGAGGCTTAAAATCTATAATACTAAATAAACGAGGTAACGCATAAACTGCAAAATTGGTGGCATTTTCAAGCGTAATTTCTATACTGGTTCTTTCGCATATTGCTATCATTGATAATTTCGGTTAGCGTGTGTTTTAGTTTCACGTAGATTTAAAGAATTTGGGAATTAAATTCGTCTTTCATTTTAAATTCTCCCAAGTATTTTTCTAGAAACTTCGACTATTTGTCAACAATGGGTGCGTTCGAGTGAAATTATCGTGTACTCGAATACACGTTTTAAATTAATCCGGTCGTTTCGGTTCTGCGTCGTTATATCGGCGCGCTGCTTAGCAAGTCCAAATTTAGCAGGTTCTATTGCGAAAATCCGACCCATGAACGTACGTCATTCCCCATAAATAACGATTTATTTTTGTATTTTTGCTCATATGTCTAAACGGATGAAGAGCTAAATGATCATAGTCCCGACGGCCCTGGCTCGAAACGACCCATTTTCTTCCAGAACGATAGTCAATGCGAGTAGCCAATCGAACTCGCCCATTGAAGAATAAAGCTCAACGCACATGGTCTTTCGAAAAGTTGGACGGACACACGGCGCCAAGTGTGTGCGGCTATGGTTACGTACCGCTGAGCCACTTGGGGAACGTCGTTAGGAGAATTCAAACTGAACTGAACTTTCGAAAAGACAAAAATTAAAAATGTCTAAGGTTAACACACATGCGCCAGGTAAGAAAGGGCATTTTTTCCAGCGAAGCAGACAAATCAATTTCAATGATTCAACGAAGCTAAATAAGCCTTTAGTCTTCAGAGGGCTTGAATATTTTCCCCCAAAACGTTCCAGGACCCAATTTTTCCAGAAAAAAACCCCAGGACAGGTCACATAACCAAGTTGGCAAACATTTATTATGGTAAAAAATTTCAAAAATCTTCTCCCCCAGAACCACGCCGGGCCGCGTAGCGCAATCGGTAGGGCACCTGACTCGTAAGTCAGAGGTCCTGGGTTCGAATCCCGGTCTGGCCACATACTTTCGTTTCTCCTTCCGCTGATTCAAGAAGGGCAGTTGTCAGTTACTGGCGAAAGTATGTACACTTAGTACTGGTTAACCGCTTAGGAGGTCTAAGCCTGCCCAGGAATAGTGTGGTTAGGTTAACTGACCGTCCCGACATGACCTTAGTTGTTTACCGTGGACGTTAAGCATCAAATCAACCAACCAACCGCTGATTCAAGAAGGGCAGTTGTCAGTTACTGGCGAAAGTATGTGCACTTAGTACTGGTTAACCGCTTAGGAGGTCTAAGCCTGCCCAGGAATAGTGTGGTTAGGTTAACTGACCGTCCCGACATGACCTTAGCTGTTTACCGTGGACGTTAAGCATCAAATCAACCAATTCTCCCCCAGAACCACAAATGCTATGATCTTGAAACTTAGCATGTCGCATCAAGGACTCAAAAGCTCAACAAAATTTATATAAATAATGACCGAGGCCATTTTCAGTGAAAAATTAAAACTCGCTTTTTTTTATATAAACTTGACCATCATAAAATATTTCCGCGCTTGCGCGGGCTCTTTTCTAGTATCATAGAATTGCAGGAGACGTCTTTAAAAATGATATTCTGAGATAGCGAAAAAGGCTAGAAATTCGCGCTCATTTAACGAAAAGCAAATTAGCGAGCATGTGTGTTAAAATTTTGTACCGTTTTTGTCATCATTTTTATGCGCAGTTTTCTTATCAAAGCTATTGATTGTGTGTGTGAAAGTTATGATTAAGCTCAACCACTGACGATTCTTAGCGTACGTCAATGATAAGTCGGTCCAATTTGAAAGGAGAATCAAACTCCGTGAAAAAATAGGCTAAACTTAAAGATAACAGCATGAAGAATTCAACTGTGAAGTTCCATTAACTATGTACAACGTAACTGTGAGTTAAAGATGACGATAGTCTCAGAATTTTGGCTTAAACTCAGTAGCCGGGAAGTATTTTATTTCAAAATTGTTTACCATCGCATATTGGTGGATTCTAAAAAAGGGGTTCAAGAAAGACCGATTAAAAATAATGTTATAAGGCAATAACGTAAAAACAAGGGAAAACGTCAAAGTTTAAAGTTTGTTTACTTCAGTCTCGTAGCGTATTCAAAATTTTAAAACTGTTTTCCTTTATCTTAAAAAAAGTAAAAAGTATGCAAAGACCAGGAACTGAAACAATCAAAATCCAAATCCAGCCCTCAAACCATAGTTGGAAACAACTAAGATTACAAATAATCAAGATACAGAGAACATATGGCCAACCGAGTGAGCAGCTTGTTCCCAAAAGGTGGCCACTCAGCAACCCAAACCGAACCAAAAATAATAAGAACATACATAAGGTAAAACATCACAGAAACTCTGACACCAAAAACAGGCAACAGAGAACCACAACAGAACTACCGCCTTGGAACGGTCAGTAATGAATTACTGGGGGGCTTAGTCGCATCCTTATGGTTTTGCCTTTCGCACATAATTAAAAATATTCTTTACATAAATTTTTTTTCAAAACTGACGTTACAGTAGTACAAACGCTCATTCTTGTTTTTTTTTTTTTACCTGGCAATCTATATCGGGAGATTGGCTCTTGTATCTTGACGCAAAAAAACTGACAATAAAAACCTTATATGGTGGATCTGGCGCATACTAAGCAATATCTAAAATTATTTTACGTAGTACATATTTATAAATTACATTCCAGCAAAGCAAGCCAGATTCTTGGCAAACATGGGCCTGCCATGAAAAAAGACGCCTTTCTGCATAACCATGAGATCAGTTTGAAATTTTATGCGCTACTTAATATATTTACAATGATCCGCCTATTCAGGCTAACAAAGAAAACTCAGATCAGACTGAATGGATGCGCAGCCTTATCGGAAACACACCTTAAGGTCTATTGTGTTGACTACAGATACTTGATTTACTCCATTTTTGTACGTTTTTGTTTACAAAGGGAAGACACAATGTATTTAAGCCGCGTTGGATGAAAATGCGCTGTTTCTTAAGCAAGCGGAGGAGAGGCAGTCTTGTCAAGTACTTTATCTTCGTTTATCTCTTTTAAAATCTACATTGGTAGCGAGATAATGCAGTTTGGTCTTCACATTCGTACGTTTCAATAGTCTCAAAGACAATACATTAAAAGTATCGCTTTGTCCAAAACAAAGATGTCAAAACAAAACATAGCAGTTTTCGTCACGAGTAGGAAAATGCATTGTCCAGCAAGACTGCTAGTGATATACAATTGCTTCTTTTTGTTCGTAAATTGAGCCGCGAGAAAACCAACAAAGTGGCATGAGCGCCCAGCAAAGAGTCAGATCAGCCTGGGCATCCGCCCAGTCTGATCAGAGTCTTCGCTGTCCACATGGAGGTAGCTTAGACCCTTAGCTACCCTATAAGTGCTTAGCGAAGAGTCTGATCAGATTGGGCGGATGCCCAGGCAGATCTGAGTCAGCGCTGGGGGCCCGACCACATTGTTGGTTTTCTCGTGTCGTGGCTCATTTCTCTGTCATTAATGTGTAGTCAACAGACCTTCCTTACAGGTCGGGGAGGTCCATTGTCAAGATAAGAGATGTCGTAACTGCAATGAAACAATATTCATTCAGAGTACACTTCGTAGGAAAAGGAATAGGTCGAATGTTCATGATGCTTGTCTAGATCATGTCCTTGCTTGATTGTAATTACCCTATCACTTTTTTTTCAAAACTGTCTGATTTAAATGCAAACAGTGTAGATCCTGACCAGATGCCGCGTTCTGCGGCGTCTGATCTGGTCTTTAGAATTTGCAAAAGTCCTTTTCTTAATGGGTCACTTTACATAATAAGGCAAATTAATCATTTCATCGTTTCTGTCCGCAACTTCAAATACTACATTAAGCTTCGTTAACACGAACAAAGTTTCTTTGTCACACAAATATGTTGCGTTCACACGGAGCAAATTGATTGCCAAGGGATAAATTGACAAAGAAATTCATTATATTTTCATTCAAGCGAGCATATTTTTCTTAATAAAATTCACCTTATCAAAGAACTTTTGCCCGCGGGAACGCTTAATTGAAACTTTAAAGCGATGAATAAAGTCGCAGTAGTCCGTACTTTTAGCACTACTTGTTAACACTAGTTCTGATCGACTGCTGTTATAAGCCATAGCAAATGGAAGTTTTAAGTAATTACTCCGAGATGTCAGACGTGTTTCTTCCTGCATACCTCTTAACCAGACAGTGATCTCTCCTGACAAATAACACACATAGACATTCCCGTGATCATCTACAGTCACACCATGGGGCTTCCTTCCTTTAACATCACAAACCTTTACGACTCTCCCAGTGCCAGCATCAAGGACAGTCACGGTTTGTTTGTCCTCGTCTGTTACAATCACAGTGTCACCCTCATCACCGGAACATGCTGTAAGGAACCTTGCCTGGTAAAACAGCTCTTTACCTTCAGAGTCAGTTGTCGTTGTCCACAGGACCTCACCATTCATATCAATCATTTGGGCTGAACGAGGACACTCAGTAGATGTCTTGCAGATAACAATCAGATTGTTGTTGTACCCCGTGATTCCTCTGACATACTGCTCAGTTGTGATGATACGCTGCATAGACAGGCGACTACTGTCGGCTATGTCTATGAGCCTATTTGCTTGTTCCACATACTGACGGCAGCTTCTGTTTTTTTATAACAGCGACATCTCTAGGTTTGTCTGGTGGTTTTAGAGAAGATAACAATATTCCGTTAGAGGAAAACAGTTTCACTTTATCGTTCTTACTATCCAGAAGCAACATGTTTCCATCAACAGTGATGTCAGCTCCCGATATGAAGCAATCTTTCTGGTCATCAGGTATCTTCACATTAATCTTATCTAACGGTGTCAGCTTCACAGATTGTACTGCATGTGTTCCCATCGCACCTGACCCAGGTACAGTCTTAGCAGGATCCTGACGGGGTTCCGCGTAAGGATAGTGGATGCTAGGAAGTTCAGTGCTGTACTGAAAAGTTGCAGTTTGCAATGAAAGTTCACCGAACTTATTTTTCTTCAAGATCAAAGGCTGGATATTGGTATTTAAGGTGCAGTTTATATCTACGTGCTTAAGGCTGAGCAGTTTAATCTTATCTTCACAGAGACGAACTTTTTCTGCGAAATTCTGTAATTCAAGAAATTCTTTCTGATCGTTTTTTTTATTTGTACTGCTTTGTTGTAAACTTTGCACTATGGAGTTGGCCTTGGTTTCTATCTCGTCAAGTGTTGATTGACGCGCAGATAAGTTGGTAGTGTGATCTTTAAATAGGCTCGTAACCTCCACGCTGAAATCCTTGTAGCTTTGATTAACTTCATCCAGAAGCCAGTCTCTTTGTTTTTGTGCCTCTGTCAAGATGTCCTGCTTCTTTTTCTCTAACCTGACTTTATTTGATTTTATTGACTTACTTGTCTCTTTTACATGATTAAGCAGCAAACCTACATCGGCACTGAAAGACGTCTTTTCAGCTGGTATGTTGCAACTCTTGCATGCATCTGACACTTCTTTAACTTGACACTCTTTATGTTCTCTGATGAAACAAATCCCACAAATGGTAATACCATGATCAAAGCAATATCTGTCCTTGTCTTCCCCATCATGTTTGTTACAGAGCTGATATTTCACAGGCTTGTCTGCTTGGCATGCTGGCATATCAGGCTCTAACAGTATTTTGTGACGCTCTGTCGCTGCCATACGACGATGGGCCGCCAAACAACTCTTACAGTAAAACTCTATACATTTCGAACAATAACCTGCTGCCGATCGGATTGTACCGTCTTTACAACAAGGGTCGCAAAACGGATCTATTAGTTCGTCAGAAGTCCCATATGCTGACATAGAACCAGCCGACTCTGCCATTCTAAAAGAAAAAGAAAAGAAGAAAAAATCCATATTAATAAATAATCAAAGCACTGAGAGTGCTGATGGTGACGGTTGCCTGATATCTATCGGCTTCTAGTGCTGATTGTTATCTAAACTGAAATATATATATAAATAAAAGCCACTCGTAAACTTCTAACACGTTGTTTTTTTTCAAATTCAAATTGT
Source organism: Ctena decussata (assembly GCA_963989385.1). Taxonomy (NCBI): domain Eukaryota; kingdom Metazoa; phylum Mollusca; class Bivalvia; order Lucinida; family Lucinidae; genus Ctena; species Ctena decussata. The sequence goes on along the minus strand of OZ022502.1, from coordinate 2,873,782 downwards.
ATTTCTACGAATATTTTACGGCTCGGGTTACACATTTTACCCAACGTCGTAAGTTTGGGCGTTTTGTTTTTTTTCTAATCTTCGGCCGATAAAAAAAAATAAAAAAATATTCATAAATTTAATAATGAATGTTTCTATGGTTACATTTATTCATCCGCTATTATTAAACCGCATAATATATAGAACTGCGATCGCTTAAAGCCAATTTGAGCCCTAGCTAGGAACTATTTTTAGGTAGTTTTTAGGTTTATACCAACAGAAAAATCGATTGTTGAAATCTCGTATGTTAAATCTGGTGGCGGTTTGGCAACCGTCCCCAAAATTAAATAAATAAAATTTATGAATGGTTTTATAAAGGTAAAGATTTCCCATAGCCTAACAGCCGTATGGGCAATAGGGGTTAGAGACCCACTGTATCTTGGGCACAGCTGATGAAAAGCGGAGCCCATCTCTCTCCTTTCGCTACCCTATGCTTCCTTAATTCTGTCAACCCATTTACTGCTGGGTTGACAGAGTTTTGCAGTCGTCGGATGGCGACGGTGAGCCACTAACTCACAATCTTCCGGTGACTTTCTGCACAATAACCGAGACACCCCAACCATTCGACTTAGACGCGTCTCTAAAAGGCTTATATTCGTACATAAAATTATGATGTATGAAAGAACCTACTCAAACCATCACTTAACAGAATAAGGACGGAATAATACACTTCCTAGCTCTTTTAAAAGTGCAGAATAAACTTTTGCGGTACTTGCAACAGAAGAGTGATCATGGGCCGGAATATCTGTTGATCTTAGTTCATTCGTAAATTAAAACATTTAATATATTTAAGCATCGGTATCGTATCCACTTATAATTAAAATCTAGAATAGTTCCTTCAAGAGCAGAGAATACATTCAGAAGAAGGAAGATGGGCCAGACTATGTAGTTTCGGCTAATAAACCCTCGTCAGTGACACTGTCAATAACCTGATTTTGTTAGCAAAACTTAATCGAGTAGTCCTATCGCACGGGTCATACAGAAAAAGCAAGCTTAACATTGTTCCATGAAATTCTTTCCTTATGGAGTGTTGTTGCACAAGTGGTTAGGCGGATGTCTCTGAATGGCTATGCGGAGTTGTCCTAGTCGGCTGATGCCCCAGGGATCACCAGGTGTCTCAATACGTTTTGGCTGTCGAGTCCTCATCCTTGCTTCATCACAGTCTTTTCTTGATTTTAATTGTTGCCCGTGATGACTCTCTACAAACCGAACTACCAACTAATTGTGTGCACCGCGGCGGAGGGTGAGGGCGAAGGTTTGGGCCCAGTAAAACCGGTTAAAACTCCTCAGTAGTTATAACTGACCGTCCCAAGGCGGTACTTTCGTTGCGGTTGCATTTGTTTTATGTTCGGTGCTATTTAATTTATTGTGTTTTCATTTTAACCCTTCTATTATAAAAATTGAAAATAGGTAAAAATAGTTGTTAAATGTTTTTCGTATAATTTGCTTAGTCTGTTGTAACCCTTCTGTTGGTCTAAATTATTTAGTTCAGTAAAGATAGCTGAGTTGCCATCTATATGGGAAAGAGCTGCTGACTCGGCTTATCACTTGTAATTTATTGTTTTTGGGATGTCTTTGTCAATCTTTCCCTTTTATGTTGGGGATAGGGTTTGGGATCTGATTCAGTCAGTTCCTGAAGTGTAGTTACTCTTTAAATTTGGTCTCGAATCCTGGCCGCTCGTGGGTACTTCTTTATTTCTCAACTAAATTTAAAATCTTATAAAAGTTTCTTCAAGAGCAGAGAATACATTGAGAAGAAGGAACATGGGCCAGACTACGCAGTTCCGGCTAATAAAGTTTCATAACTGACCCTGACAATGTCTGGTGACGAAACCAGAAAAAAAGGCATACTGAAATTTCTTAATTCGAATTGGGCAATCGATTTAGACTGATTATTATAAAAAGAGATCCAAGTAGTATAAAAGACAATGATCTAGAATCAGAGTCTAAACCAAGCTACAAATCCAGATTTCTCTGAATATATCCGCTGATCTCAAAGGACGAAACTATCAAATAAAATCTGCTTTATGGATGATGTACGGGGAGACGTTTTACGGCCGCCACAAGGCACAACATCAGCTGCAGTGAAGTAAAATTCAACTGATTATTTAAAAAAAATACTTCAAGAGCAGAGAATACATTTAGAAGAACACGGGCAAGACGGGTAATTCAGAGAAATCAAGCTAGACATTGTTCCATTAAACGCCTTTCTTAAGGATCGTAGTGGCGAAAATTGTCATGTGGGTGTCTCTGAATAGCTAAGCGGAGTTGTACTAGACGGCATGGGTTCGAATCCTGACCGTCGACTGGTTACTTCTTTATTTCTCATTTGAGCCGCGTCACGAGAAAACCAACACAGTGGTTGTGCGCCCAGCGCAAACTCAGATCAGCCTGAGCATCCGCCCAGTTTGAGCAGAGTCTTCCCTAAGCGCTTAAAGGGTAATTAAGGGCTTAAGCTACCTTCATGGATGCCCAGGCTGATCTGAGTCTGCGCTGGGCGTACAACCACTTTGTTGGTTTTCTCGCGTCGCGGCTCATTTGTTGAAATTGTGACCATTTAACGAAACATAGCATGTGCAGTCTTTATCGATTTTAGCCATAAAATGGAGCGATAGCTATTAACAGTGCGATTATCAATATGTTGACGAATCGATCTCGCCTTTCGGTTCCATCAAAGGTTTCAAACAATAAAAAATAGAAACAATAAGCTGCAAAAATATTTACATTTCGAGAAAAATATAAGAACATAAAAAAATTTGGTGCGTTTTTGGTTGTACATATTGGACTTAACAGTCTCCAGAGATAGCATTTCCGTCCTTACTCGGGAGATTCATTGATTGATTTGTTGCTTTACGTCCACGGTAAGCAGCTATGGCCATGTCGGGATGGTCAGTTGACATAAACACACTATTCCTGGTCAGCCTTAGACCTCCTAAGCGGTTAACAAGTACAAAATGCACTTATTTTCGCCAGTAACTGATAACTGCCCCTTACTGAATCAGTGGAAGGAGAAACAATAGTATGTGGCCAGACCGCCGAGGGGTATCGAACCCAAGACCTCTGATTTATAAGTCAGGTACACAACCGACTGTTCTACACGGCCCGGCCATACTAGGGAGAGGGGGATGGAGGGTAATATTGTGTGTGGAAAGGGAGATAAAAGGATACCCGCTTGCAAGTGCAACAGACCACTGACTTCCCCTTCGGTGGAACAAAGTTTATGGCATCTATGGCCATCTAACAATGAGGCCAAAGAGCTATGACAAATGTTGGTGCAAAAAGGAACGTCCCGTACCTACTGGAAGCAGAACAAGCTCTATTCTGCCTATGGGCAATATCAGAAGAAAAAAACGAACACCCGCACCTGCTTCAAGATTGCATGTGGAAAAAGGAAACCCGCACCTGCTGCTACGGCAGCGAGCTACTGACTACCCCTTCGGCGGAACAAGATTCCTGGCCTTCACGGCCAAAGAACAATTATAAATAAGGGGGCCAAAAGCAACGTGCCGCACCCACTGCAAGAACATTAGGCACTTCTCTGCCTATAGTCAATAACTCTCTTTTGTCAGACTGCCAGAATGTAGGCCTCTAAACGTCTTTGTATCATCCCTTAAAGGTTGGTAGGAAGCAGCGAGGAACTGTCTACATTCAGGCCGTCAAACAAAGGTGGGTAATGCCGAACAAAGGTCTGTTGTACTTGTGTGCATTACGTGGTTGTTTGGATTAACTCTTTCTGTCCATCCCATTTCACTTTTCTCCCCTCTTTCTGTGAAACGTTCAAAATAAGCTCAAAAACTGCCTAATAGGACCGCTTAAACCTAATATACCCTCCAAGGGACAGTTGAATGGATGCTTGAAATGTTCGGCACTGGGGCGTCCTTCCGGTATTGACTATAGGCAGACAAATGGATGATGTGCTTGCAGAAGGTGCGGCACCTTTCTGTTGCCCACTCCCCTCCCCCAACCTCAACCCCTCATTTGTCATTGTGCCATCTACACGGACAGTTAAGTCCATTACAACCAAGGAGGTTCACAGCTTTTGTTTGCCAAATAATTACTATTCATTCATATTTTTGCACGAACGGCACGTATACAGACAATAAAAAACAGCAATATATGCGTGCATTGAAGCATACGATCAAATACATGTATGATGTATGTACATTTTCCAAAGTACAACGCTTTGAGGAATGTCAAGTGGATGAAATTTATAAATGAGTTGCGACACGAGAAAACCAACAGAGTGGTTGTGCGCCCAACGCATACTCAGATCAGCCTGGGCATCCCCCAGTCCGACCAGGTTCTTTGTCAAGCGCTTAAAGGGTAGCTAAAGGTCTAAGCTACATCCATGTGGACAGCGAAGGCTCTGATCAGACAGGGCGGATGCCCAGGCTGATCGGAGTCTGTGCTGGGCGCACAACCACTTTGTTGTTTTTCTCGCGTGACGGCTCAGTTATTTTATTGCAGGCATTAAATACCCAGCGGCAACCATCATTCTAGAGTTTTAGAACTCATTAAAAACCTGAAACATGTTTCTGTATGACTTTTACCAAACTAAACCCCCTATTTTTTGGTAAGGTTTTTGTCCAAACCGTTAAGGCATAAATGTAATGGATCAAGTCGCATGTTCAGTGGTCACCCAGTCACGGTTGGCAGCTCTGCTACCCTCTTTAAAAAGATACCGGTGGGTTAAGCCTCGGACTTAATGATGGCTCCTATCTAAAATATTTCTGGTAAGTTTTTGAGACTTTGTTGGGGCTTGATCTCTGTCTGTTGTAGGGATCATCGGGTGCAACTGGTCTTCTTGTGCGCCAGCTTTTTTTGTGATGATCTTGCTAATGAGTGCTTATCATATTATCATCTCAGTATTTAATCCTGATTTTGTTTGACAGAAATCACAAAGACTTTGACTCACCAACACTCTGATATATGCATCGGAACCAGCACTACTTTAAAAGGCAATTTACTCTTGACTAACTTAAGTTTTTTAAATATATTGTCATACATATGGGCACCAGGAAAAAATTCCTATAGGAAACTGCGTAATTCAAAAAGTGTTTGCTTTTTTTCTCAGAATCTTTGTTGCTCGGCTGCCTTTGGAGAAACAGGACACGACAACTTTAGCACACTGCTCATGGAAATACGGTCATTATAATTACATGCGAAACTTGAGAACTGTCTTAAAATAGTTTGAAGTTTAAATTCAAGCAGAATCAATTGTTTTCCAAAAGTTAGGAGTGGCACTATACTGAAAGTAGAGTTCTTTCTTGCTGTACTGTATTTCAATGTTTTCTGTAGATTTTCAAAGTCTCCTTTGTAAAATAGGACTCACTTTATTAAAATGCTGATTTTCAGTAGCTTATTCACATTGGAAATGTTCAGAATAGTGAGATGAGCCTGAATATTTTCTCTGTTTGGCTGACTCTGTTAAAACACAGGTTTACTGGAGGGGGTGGGGTATTTCAAAAGCTTCCACTGCATCACTTTACATGGTTTATTGGAATTCAATTAAAGTTTTAGGGATAGAATCGTTCAAACGGCTAAGCCGGATGCTTTCGAAACTTGGATGAAAGCCTCACGGTGAAAAAATCCTGGGACCTCGTTGTGTCGTTAAAGAGATTTTATCGCGCGGCATGGTATTCTCAACTGCTATCACCAATTCTGACTGTAAAAAGGGTCTTCAGAATCTTTTTTGCTCCTTAATTTGCTAGACTAGCATCAGATGCCTCTATCAGAATGTAGAAAAAAAAATTTGGGACACTGTGGTGTGCAAATTGCTGAAAAATGTGTATTTTTCTCCTAAATTTGGGGGTACACTTACAAGATTGGGTGTGAAATGTCAGAAATGGCTATTTTTTCATGTTTTAATTTATTTTAGATGCTCAACAGTTTGAAGTTTCACAAGAATGGAGAAAGCCTTGAGGTCATGAGTGTATTTCCATCAGCAGTAGGTAAAGTGTTTGCTTTTTTTCTCAGAATCTTTGTTGCTCGGCTGCCTTTGGAGAAACAGGACACGACAACTTTAGCACACTGCTCATGGAAATACGGTCATTATAATTACATGCGAAACTTGACAACTGTCTTAAAATAGTTTGAAGTTTAAATTCAAGCAGAATCAATTGTTTTCCAAAAGTTAGGGGTGGCACTATAGGGCACCGGGAACCAATTCCTATAGGAAACCGCGTAATTCAAAAAGGTGCAGGGAAGCTCGGGACTATTATTGTCACATGGTGCTCTTTGATTGGTTAATAATGCTGATGAGGTTGAAAGTGATGTTTTAGTGACATGTAGAAATCAGTTTTGTTTGATATAATGGATATTTGTAAAGAAATAAGTATTTTTGATTTGGTCTGTGGAGCCAAAATTAATGACAGGTGATTTTTAGCAAATCTTCTGCGCTTTTCTGCGGGATAGGTAGTTGCTGGCTATCAACATCCTGTAGAGGTAGAAAGCGCAGGGTAAGGTGGCGTTTCTCTTATTTCATCTTCTTGATCAACATTTTAGCTTGAAATTAGAGCAAATCTGGATAGTGAAGTAATGGTGTATAAAGGGAGGCACACTGTCACAGGCAGTAGGGGTCATTATAGAAGTCTATGGGAGAAACAATTAGTTCACGCTGCCCATATAGCTTCTATTCAAAATGTTTAACCCATAGTACTGGAAGGAACTCTGTATTTTCTGATAGCTAAATCTCTTAATCTGGCCATTTCTTATCAGAATCGATGCAACGATTTAGCAATTTTCAGTTTTACTAACTTACTGACTTGCACTAATTACTTGAGTCTGGAGTCAGTCTTTTCCTGAAGTAATGTCCATTTACCTTAAGGTAGACGAATACTGAATAGAAATATTGGCGGGGCATTAAAACCATTATACCGTCTAAATAACCCAAAGAGCTATAAAACCTTTGGATAAGAAAAAAAACAATTTTCACCGTTTTGTTTTCCTAAAAAACAATATTTTGTATTTCTACATACTTTTTTTTACATATTTTCCATTAACATTCATATGTCTAGCACATGAACGCACTTTCATTTCAGCAAATCAAATTATCTGTATTATAGGATATTTGAAACAAACTGATAACAAAAAAATGCAATTTTCTTGTTAATAAGTATATTTTTACATTCTTTGAAAAAGACCAAGAAAATTGAATTTCATGAAAAACCTCATGAAAAAAATATTCAATCGATGGGGCATGCTTATGCATATTATTTTAGTAAAACTTACATTGTATGTTAAAGAATAAAAAAAAAAAAAAAAAAAAAAAAAAACATTTGACCGTTTCGTTTCCTAGAAAAACAAAGTTTAAGTTCAAAATATACCCAAACAGACTGCCCAAATTCTGCACCTGCAGCAAGCACAGCCGGTTTTTGCCCTATTATTTATTTTCCTGTTATTCGGTTCTACCATAGAGTATTGTCGACAAAAATGCGCAGATGGAATGGAAACTGTGAACATCTTGATCATTCTGGTTCCTAAGGAACAGTCTGATCTCGGTTTTCACTGTTTGTACAGACCTATGTACCCGAAAACTTAGGATCTTTACGGTAGACATTGTTAGTGTGTATTGTAACTGTATATACTCAACAGTTAATCGATTTGATGATGAACAATAACTCTGTTTTGTTTTTTAAACAAGTAAGAACAGAGTTCTTGCGTATTCGTCCACCTTAAAGTGCAGTTCATGACAATATTTTAGTACATGACTTAAAAGAGTGCACATTCGTTAAACTCATATTTATCCTCTTCTAATGGAATTACAGTGTATATATTTGTCTTATCTCTTCAAAAAGTGAAAAAAAAGACAGGTCATATGGCAGAAAAATATCGACTTGTGCTGAATCTGTATTTGTCCTCCCCTAGTGTATACTGCTATGCATAAGTAACTGTCTTACCTGCCTGAATTTGAGAATAGGAATGAATGAAACAGGTCACGTGACTTTAAAAATTGAACAGTTACTAAATCTTCATTTGTCCTCTGCTGAATGTTAATGTAATGTACAAATATTCATCTAACTCAAATTAAGAGAAAGAAGAACAAACAGCTTACATGATTTAAGAGATTGAACATACGCTAAACCTATGTTTGTCCTCTCCTAGTTCGTATTGCAATGAGCAGATATTGGTCTTACCTGCTGACGGTTAGAAATAACAAAATCAAACAGGGCACCTGACTCAAAGGATTGACCAAATGCTAAACTTAATAGAAAGATGAACTTAAACGGACACATGACTCAAGTGACCGAGCATACTCTTTACCTACCTTTGCCTTGTCCTAAATGTTATTACTAAGTAAAATATCTTTCTTATCTGCTTGAACTTAGGAGAAAGAATTAAAGAGGGCATATGACTAAAATGATGGAACATATGTTAAACCTTCATTTCGTGCTCTCGGAAATGGCATCGCAAAGCATAAATGAGCCGCGACACGAGAAAACCAACAAAGTGGTTGTGCGCCCAGCGCAGACTCAGATCAGACTGGGCATCCGGAGATCAGAGTCTCTGCTGTCCGCATGGAGGTAGCTTAGAGCCTCAGTTACCCTTTAAGCGGTTTGCAAACAGTCTGATCAGACTGAGCGGATGCCCAGGCTGATCTGAGTCTGCGTTAGGCGCACAACCACTTTGTTGGTTTTCTCGTGTCGCGGCTCAAATAGTTGTCCAACGTGCTGGACTTAAGAGGCAGAGGCAGACGAACCAAGAAAGACGCCTGAATCAAAAGCCAGTACATTTGCTTAATCTATATTTAATCTCTCGCAAATGACATTGCAAGACATTAATAACTTTCATATAGCTTGAACAAGAGACAGATGAACCAAACAGTAAACCATGACTCAAAGGATTGAGCATATGGGGCCGTATTCATAAAGCCACTTAAGTCGTTGCTATGCGGTTGCTAAGGCTAAATATCTATAAAGGAGATTCCCTACAACTATGAAATTTGGTCTGGAGGAACAGTTTTTGTAAGACTGTTCCTCCAGAGCAAATTTCATAGTTGTAGGGAATCTCCTTCACAGAAATTTAGCCTAAGCAACAGCATAGCAACCACTTAAGTCGTTTTATGAATACGGCCCATGGTGATCATCTCTTAGTCCTGTCAAATGATATTGCAATGCAAACATATTTTTCTTACCTGCTCGAAATCTAGACAGAGTCACCCACAGGATACAACTAACACCCTAGAGATAATTTCATCAGTCTTGCTGTCTTCTTTTCTTCCTTACCGTTTTAACTTTTGCGTGCAAAAAATAAATACTGATTTCAACAATGCTTCGTTCTATAACTGAATGCGGCCTTTTAAGGTCGAGTCCTCATCAATATATATGAGATGCATTCTGGGTAAACGTATCTGTTGCTCTAGGGGTCAAAGGTATTAAAGAAACAAAGATGATTGAAAATTCACCGTAAAACATGGAAATTGAGACACCAGAAATAATAACAACATTGCCCTAAGTTAAAACAGTTTGTTTTAACAGTGCAGTAACGCGCCCCTACCAAAAGATGCAGACGTTATTGCAAACAGTGTAGACTCTGGTCAGACTTATCTGACTCTGCAGTGTTTTCTGACATATCTGTCCCAATACTTGATTTTTTTTTGCGGTATACAACTCGAGAGTTTTCCAAATACACGCCCTTGAATATTCACTACTGACGCGCCCTCTAGGGGCTCATAAGTGCTAGGCTTAGCTGTTCAGTCAGAATACCGGAAAAAAAATCTTCCGCGACATAAGACAATCTGCCTCACGGTATGTATGCAGAGTGAAGACTCAGGTAAACCCGTGTATCCACACAGTCTTGTTTGTGTCGCCACTGTTCTTAACTCTGTCAAACAATAAATTCCTAACAGCCCAATAAATTTCTTTGATCTTTGATCATTGCTTATTGCAGGCTGAGCATAGCGTTCTTTGAGGCACATTCGCCAAAAACTACAGGAAAAGTATCAGCATCCTAAAGCGAAGTATCCGTCATTTAAAATAAAAATTGTTTCGTTGTTTCCCCAAATCAGAACTGCGTATTTACCAAGCAAATGAATAACTCTTTTGTTCTCATTCTTGTCCAATCATTATTTTGGGGAATACTTTCCTTGAAGGTCGGTAAATAGCAAACATGGCAAACAGTATTTGAGCCGCGACATGAGAAAACAAACAAAGTGGTTGATCGCCCAGCACAGACTCAGATCAGCCTGGGCATGCGCCCAGTCTGAGCAGACTCTTTGCTAAGCGCTTAAAGGGGGGGCTTAGGGTCTGAGCTACCTTCATGCGGACAGCGAAGACTCTGATCAGTCTGGGCGGATGCCCAGGCTGTTCTGAGTCTGCGCTGGGCGCACACCACTTTGTGGTTTCCTCGTGTCGCGACTCATTTCGTTGTTGAGCATTTGATTTAGTGACTTGTCGTTAAGACACTGGTCCATTATTCATTTGAGATAGAGTTTTGCGGAAGATAATAGTAAACAGTAAACAGTGTCACTTAGTTCAATATCTTTTGTTAAGAACTTTTTTTCAACACAAACAATTCATAAATACTAATTAATTAAATAAATAATAATCATAATGATAAAAGTTCATTTGAGAATATGGACTCTGTTATGGCTGTACTTGTGAGAGAAATGCCTCAAACTCCCGCTTGAAATCCCCACAGAATAATGGTCAAAATGTTTTCATCACAAAATTTCTACTCATAAATCTGGCCCTTTAGTAGAATTCCCCTCCCCACGCCCCACCGACTTACCCGGAAATATGAATACTAGTCTAGCATATGGCCAATTTTCCCAAGGAAAAAATCTCCTATCTATGTTTACATAGGCCCCTATAGTGGCATTTAGCAATGTAATAACGTTTGTACATATATATACACTGGAATTTGATCTGCAATTACACCAAATATCGTCAAAGAATGGAACACAGTGTAGGATTTATTGCATAAATGAGCCGCGACACGACAAAACCAACAATGTGGTTGTGCGCCCAGCGCAGACTCAGATCAGCCTGGGCATCAGCCAAGTTGGATCAGACTCTTTGTTAAGTGCTCCAAGGGTAGCTAAGGGTCTAAGCTACCCCTATGCGGACAGCGAAGATTCTGATCAGACTGGGCGGATGTCCAGGCTGATCTGAGTCTGTGCTGGGCGCACAACCACATTGTTGGTTTTGTCGTGTCGCGGCTCAACTAGTATAAACAATACATCGCAAGCGATATAGTCTCCTCGCACTGGACCATTCATTTTAATGATTTCATCGCTGGATGTATACTCATTTGCTAATGTATATGTTCAAGATATTGCCGAAATTAACATTCAAAAATATTGACTGTGACCTTGACCTTCACAACAGCCCACTAAACGCAAACTTGTCCAAGGTTTTTTGATACTAAACATTTATGAGAAGTAAAGATTTGGGGGCCAAAGCGATGACAAAGATTTTCAAAATATAGCAACTGCAACCTTGGCCTAGGCCCTAGAATGCTGAAATGAATCCTAGTCACTATATCCTAGATGTTGTTACACTAAACATTTATGTTAAGTTAAACCAAAATCGGTCTATAAATATAGGCACTAGAGCGATAGCAATGTTTTGTTTCTACTAACAGCCACTGTGACCGTGATCTTAATTTATAATGCTGAAACGCATTTGTTTGATGTTATATAAAGTCGATCCATAAATGAAGACGCTACTATGCTGTCAACAATTTTCTTACAAAAGCCACTTCGACCCTGACGTTGGCCCTAGAACGCTACAACGCAAACTTATACAAGATATTGTCATACTGAAAATTTAAGTAAGATTTTGAAGTAAAGTCAAAATCGATCTATAGATGAAGGCGCCAGAGCGATGGCAATGTATTTTATAAAGTACCCACTGTGACCTTGACCTTAATCCTATTGCCTTGAAACGTAAACTCATTTGAGATAATGTCAAACCCAGTACTTGTATGAACTTATTTTAAAACCAATTAATGACTGAGGTCGCTGGAGCGATGACATGTTTGAAAAATCAGCCACTAAGACCTTGACCTTGGCCCATTAAAGATGGAATGCAAACTTGTCTAAGATATTGTCATACTTAACACTTGTATGAAGTTAAAAGGAAATCGGTCCATACATGAAAGCGCTTGAGCGATGACAAATTTTATCTAAAAATAGCCACTGTGTTTTTTATCTTGACCCTGGCGCCCGGAAAGTTATGTTATATCAAACTCGGTTAATAAATGAGATCGCTAGAGCGATGATAAAAGGTGAATATACGCGTACACGTGTAAATACGTACATACTTACATCCGTACATACAAACGTTTGACCCTATGTCCCCTCCAAAAATGTGTTATCTGGAAAAACTCAACAATCAAGCGGGGAAGAGCAAGAGAAGTTATTCTTTTACTTAGCCTGACCTATATCTATATTCATAACAAGAATGGTCAAATATATTCAATCTTTTATGAGTTATAGGTTGTATAAAAGTAAAAAGTATGCAAAGACCAGGAACTGAAACAATCAAAATCCAAATCCAGCCCTCAAACCATAGTTGGAAACAACTAAGATTACAAATAATCAAGATACAGAGAACATATGGCCAACCGAGTGAGCAGCTTGTTCCCAAAAGGTGGCCACTCAGCAACCCAAACCGAACCAAAAATAATAAGAACATACATAAGGTAAAACATCACAAAAACTCTGACACCAAAAACAGGCAACAGAGAACCACAACAGAACTACCGCCTTGGAACGGTCAGTAATGAATTACTGGGGGGCTTAAATCGATTTTACAGGCCCAACCTCACCCTCAGTTTCTGAAGTGGTACAAAACATTTAGTTGGTTGTTCGGTTCGCATGATAACCCTCTAACTCGTCAATGAATCATCACGGTAAACACATAAATCAAATTTCAACACCATGAAGAAGCAAAGACGAGGACTCAACAGATACAACGGGCCGTCTGGCAGGTGGAGATCCCTGTCCTGCCAAACAACCCCACTGGAAATCTGAAGCAAAAGAAGGTCACCAGTTGAGCCCCGGTGGACCAAGCAACAGACAAAAAGGCTCCGGTCCCAACCAACTAAAATATATAGCTTTAGGTCGGGGCCATCATAGAGTCTGACGACCGATCCCCCGGTGTGCAATTAAAGAGTGCAGCAAAGTTATCAACCGTGATTGGGTTAATCACTAAGCATGCAGACTGTCGCATAACATTTAAATTATAGCCAATACGTTTGTGACGTATTATTATTTTTCGGAATTGATCAGAAAAATCAGTCCTACCCTTAATCTTTTTGAATTTGTATACTAAGTCACCATAAAATTCTGGTTCCGATAGGCCTTGGTGTAAAAGAAATTTTAATCCGACATCAAATTTTGAAACCAATTCATGGTGTCTGCGATACAATTTAGAAAAAGCCTTTCTAAGCTTATGATACCGATAGCCCTGTTGAAGAAGTTTAGCAGTTAAACATGTATTACGAGCATTAAAGTCATCTACATGACTACACACTCTAGCAAATCTTATAAGTTGAGAAATATACACTCCATAAGAGGGACGACGTGGAACGTCACCATCCAAAAATGGAAAATTAACTATATCAAAGTCAAAGTCATCACGTTTATCATAAATTTTAGAAGATACAAAACCGTTAGAAATAGATAGATGTAAATCCAAAAAGGGGGCCTCGGTATCTGAAGTATTAGCTTAAGCTTTTGCCAAGGGACAGATGGATGGATAGATGGACGGGTGGGGCATTACATCTCTCGAACATTTTCTACAGCGGGATGAAAAATTTTAAGATATAGATTATCGTGCACTGTAAAAATCGCGCTAAGCTATACTGGTAGTAAAACACAAGTGGTTGCATGCTTAGGTGTAAACGTGTTTAGGAATATGTCATATAGCTAAACATGTACGCCTTTTCTATTATTTTCCAAGACTAAGTTTGCTGAACAAGTTTTATTCTGTTACGCGTTTCGGATGAATCCATTCTCTCTTTTCCCCGTTGAAGAACGAAAAAAAAAAAGGAACAAAAATGTTGACAGAGGTCAAAATAAAAGGTAAATATGACCAGTTTTGTACATGTTTAATTTCTAAACATAAACCTAAATATGTTGCAAATTGAACATGTTACGATTTAAACACATGCATTTTTTGTTAAGATTCTAAACACATTTTTTACAGTGTGGTAACTGTATTGTGGCTGCAGAGGTGGTGGTTGTTAGAGGCCATGGGGTACCTCATAATTTGTCCACCTTGATAGTAGGGCTGGTCAGTCTTGCAAGTTTCATGCCAACTTCGCCACCACCTGTCTGTAAAATGATTGCTTCTTCTTTGTGTTGTGTGACGCTGTCGACATTTGTGATATGAGAAAGACCAAATCGGGACAGCGCAGAGACGACTGTTTTATTGATATTCCTCTTGTTGATAGCTTTGTTAATTCTAAAATATTGCTGATACACGTTTAGTCAGCACAAAATGGTCTATGCATATATGGTAGGACAAATACTGTCAACTCTCGCTATCCCGAGGTCGAAGTTCGTTTCAAATTACTGATATCTTAAAGTAAATTTTTGGTCCCATAAAATTTACTTTGAGATATCAGTAGTTTGAGATAACATTATGTTGAGCTGTAAAGACCAATAGAAAATGTGTCCAAGCTATATTCTTAGATATAAGTGGGTACATTGAGATATCAGTGCTTAAGATATCGAGAGTCAACTACATATGAGCCGCGACACGAGAAAACCAACAAAGTGTTTGTGCGCCCAGCGCAGACTCAGATCAGCCTGGGCATCCGCCCAGTCCGATCAGAGTCTCCGCTGTCCGCATGGAGGTAGCTTAGACCCTTAGATACCCTTTAAGCGCTTAGGTAAGAGTCTGAGCGGACTGGGCGGATGCCCAGGCTGATCTGAGTCTTTGCTGGGCGCACAACCACTTTGTTGGTTTTCTCGTGTCGCGGCTCATATTTACTAAACCAGTTGTGCTTGGTGGACCCTTCTTCTTTATAGGCTTGGGCATGCCCATTTCCAGTATGATGCGAGGATATCTGATTTGCCTTCCATTTTACCATTAAGTTTTTATTTTCAAAAAACCTGTATTCAGTCCATCAGCGTAGGCTCTGATCAAACGCCACCTTCTAGTTTGATAGTACTGTTTTCCTTATCACAACCGTTTGACTTTCGTTTAACATCCACGCGCAAGTGTTGATAATTTTTAGACTTTGTACTTACAAAACTAAGAATTTGCATGTTGTTTTGTTCTTTTTCCAGTTTATCTAATAAAATGATTGTGTTAGATGTGGACAACGGAGAAATGCTAGACCCGACCAAAACAGTACCAGTCAAGTCACCGAGAGAAATAACAGAAACCAAGATAAGGGCTTGCACTGATTGGTTTAGACTCGTTTTAGAGCATTTGTTTTCTTTAAACTATTGCCTTATTAAATTAAAAAAATAACTATGTTTTCTCTGGCGTTGTTCACCAGATATTGTCAGAGTCACTGATGAGACTTGAGTAGCTGAAACGTCGAAGTATGGCCCATGATCCTTCCTCCGAATGTGTCCTGTGTTCTGAAAGGAACTACATGTAATTTAGATTTTAATTTGTTAGAACTTCAAATGAGTAAGGGTTTCATGTCGTGTGCTAACACCGGGGGCCGTATTCATAAAGCCACTTAAGTCGTTGCTATGCGGTTGCTAAGGCTAAATATCTATAAAGGAGATTCCCTACAACTATGAAATTTGGTCTCGAGGAACAGTCTTTGTAAGACTGTTCCTCCAGAGCAAATTTCATAGTTGTAGGGATTCTCCTTCAACGAAATTTAGCCTTAGCAACAGCATAGCAACCACTTAAGTCGTTTTATGAATACGGCCCCAGATACTAGATCTGCTTGATCATCAACCGTATTTCTGCGGTTATAAGACGAAGTTTCCTTCCGAATATAAACGTATGCATACCAAATTTAGTGTTACAGATGCACGTTACTTGCTGTATTTAACTTCGTCAGTGTCGCTTAACCCAAAAACTGTGAAAGAAAAGAGATGATGCGCAGGTCAAGGAAAGTACGAGCATCCTCTCTGAACCACACGTTCTGTCGCATTACGAGGGACTCATAAGCTGCAAAAATCAGGTAAGAGACGTCTACGTATTAAAACGCGAGCGCAGATGTCCCCCAATGAGCAACCCCTGCGCCTCGGGAAAAGCGACAGACAAGGGCATCAGGAAAGAACCGTCCAATGCAGCAAGAACCCGCAACAAGCCAAAACAACTAAAAAACTGAAAGCCAGACTCTGCTAAAATTCGTGTCGCTGTGACAAGTCAGTCTGAGTGTTGTTTTATTTTTTATTTTTAGAAAGAAATTTAACCAGATACACAAAATAATAATGATAATAAAAGATTATAAAATAAATAAATAAATAATAATAAAACATAAAAAAAACACGAAGTTCTAACGATACGCTCTGAATTCAGAGAATAATTTTTGTTTTCAATATCGGTACTCCGTAAAATATTAATCAACAACACTGTTTAAAATTTATATTAACTTTTGAACTCCCTCGATAGATAAGTGTATAAGAATTTTGAACGCTAAAGATTTTTGTCCGTTAAGATCAGAGGAAAGAAATCAGAATTTTTGATTGGTTTAGACTTTCATTCTAGACCATCATTCTTTATATTCATTTCGACCCCGGTTTTGATACTAATAAGTCATTGAATCGACTGCCTTATTAAAACTAAGATATAACAGAATGCTTTTCTTTGGCTTTCTACGCCAGATTTTATCATGGTCACCGATGAGGCTTGGCCAGCCAAAGCTCTGAGATATGGCCATGTTCCTTCTTGTGAAAATGTTTTCTACTCTTGAAGATATTCTTTAAGACTTTTATTTCGATAAATTATTTAAGGGCCATCCTGTATACAATTCTCTTGATTGCACCAGAGAATCAAAGTACGAATGTGTGTGACAGCGCAATATGAAGAAGATAATTATTTTATGTCATCATGCAGTGTATGCGTACAGAGATTCAAACAATTATACAGGGCTAGTTTAAGCCCCTCCCCAGTAATCTTTTGCTGACCGTTCAAAGGCGGTACCTTTGTTGCGCTTCCGTGATGCTATATTATGCTGTGTCCACTTGCCTATGGTCTCTGGCGGTTCGGTCATCTGTATTGCTGCCAAAATTGTCTTCTGTTTTATTTTGTTTTGTAATTAAAATAAGAACTAAGTAAAACAGATGTTGATGCTGTTATTGGGGTAGCTGAATGACCATCTGCTTGGGAAAGAGCTGCTCATTCGGTTTACTGTGCGTGTCTTTCTTAAACTAGTGTCAATTTGTGTGTGTATGTGTTTCTTTCCCTATTGGTTTTGACGGCAGAATGTGGGATTTGATTGTATTAATCCTGGTCGTTGCTTAACTTTTTACTCTACCTGTATCATAAAATATGTACCTGGCTGTGTAACCTGCAGGTAAATCCAGCCAGATCTATAAATTTCAGGCGCTCATGTATATACCTGTAAATTTATAAGTGCATACATAAATACAGCTGTAGCGGTAAATTGCAAGTGCGGCTGGAAATGCATGTATACTTGAAACCATTAAAAACGCAAGTATTTACTTGTCATATATTCAGACTAAACGTAACGGCAGAAGGCTGTAATATACTTCATGCAATTAACCTTTTGTCTGGCAAGGTTTTAGCTACAGTTTAGCTTAGGTCGAATTGTATGAGAAAAATTGTGAGAAAAAATATAAAATCAACAAATTTCAATTACATGTATTCAGGAAATTAAGATTCCATCTAATTTTATTGAAACAATCCTCATTGTTATGTCTGAAACTGTAAAACAACGCAAAAACTAAAATTATACTGCGAGTGCGGTTTTGAAGATTTTGACATTTAACCAATTTTTCATAAAATTTCCACACATTTTGAGAATCTTGCAAATTATATCTGAAGTCCAAATAATAGGCTTTTGAAAAAAGGACACATGAAATTTTGCCAAAAACCTTAATTGGTATCAGTAGTTGTCGTAAAACATCGCACCCTTTACAAACACTTCCGGTTTGAAGACGCAGTCTTCCATGGGCCTGTATTATGGCGTTAGGAATGGAATTGTAAAGAAAACAACATGCGTGCAGAGACTTTAGCCCGTTATTGAAAACATCGAGAAATTTAGCCGAAACGAGTCAGTGTAAACGTTAAATGACAACATTCATTAAAAGCCAAATTCGCTTTGACCTCAATAAAAGTCTGAGTTACGTCCCTTTATATACAAATGCAGCCTTCATTAATAGAAAATTTGTAAGCATTCCGACAATACTGCTGTTAAAAACCAGTGTGATAGACACCCTGATTTCCTTGATAAAGAAGCGTTACTGTCATAAATTATTATGTCGGCCATAACCAGAAAGTTTGCGTTTTTACTGGCTTCAAATGAACATGTACATATGAACAGTCACAGCTGTATATTTTGTCTCATATCAAAAGGTCATTGATATAGAGTATCTTTACTTGGGGAAAATATACGATGCGAGGCTATGCCTAGCATCTTATCGTTTTCCCCAACGAGTTCGATAAATTCAATGATACAGGAGCACGAATGCAAGATTCGATTTATCATATGACACTAAAATCGCATTTTATCAGCAAATTTTGCACTAAAACGTCATGATTTCCCCACTAGAAAAAGCGACGTTTTATGAATGTCAACGCATAACGATATGACGTAATTTGCATATTTAATCCAATAGTGGATCATCAATTTTAATGCATGGCTTTCTTACACTCTTAGATGAGACGTCATATGATAAATACATGTAAGTTTATATTTTCATGTGCTATAGTGGATGGCAGTGTAAGCGTTGTTGTAGCTTTTGTCATTATTTGTAGCCCATTGTGCACCAGGTACGATAGGACCCCGTTGTTTACAAGGGCGGACGGATTGATGGATATATCGATAGATGTATCGGTATTTCATAACCCTTCCCACATCATATAGCCCTATCAGGCCCGCGAAAGGGTGATAATGAAAGGATTTGTGAAATGTAACACTGCTGCTGATGATAAGGAGTTCCTCCTTCAGCGGAATTCGAGGGCAGACGGCTGGCTTACCTGACCAAAACTAAACCAACTGGGTTACAAGTTCAAGGGAAGCAACTTCAATTTTTGCTAAGTATCGCCTTTCCAATGGTAATACCCCTAAGAGGAAATAATTTGCTCTCCAACAAGAGCAATTTTCCGGTAATTACAGCCCTATTGTAGAAGGAAAGAAATTACAACAACATTTGCCTTAATCCATTAATGCACAATGTCCCATTAAAAAGACAAAGGCAAACAGTGCGTACCCAGATCTGACGCCGCAACACGCAGTATCTGACCAGGGTCTACGCTACTTGCATGAGATTATTCGGTATGTTTCTTAAAAATAAAATTAAAATGATTACAATAAACTAAAACAGACACCCCTTACATGATGGTAATCTCGTGTCGCGGCTCATATAAGACACACCTCAATGCAAGAACAGTCTGGCAACAAGGACAAATTGATTATATAAATGAGCCACGACACGACAAAACCAACGATGTGGTTGTGCGCCCAGCGCAGACTCAGATCACCCTGGGCATCTGCCCAGTTCGACCAGACTCTTCGTTAAGTGCTCAAAGGGTAGCTAATGGTCCAAGCTACCTCCATGCGGACAGCGAAGACTCTGATCAGACTGGGCGGATGCCCAGGCTGATCTGAGTCTGCGCTGGGCGCACAACCACATTGTTGGTTTTGTCGTGTCGCGGCTTAAATGTCACTGAGTTATTCTACAATAAGACCTGAAACGTAGAGGTATTGAATCTTTAAGAACCAACGCTTAGATTTGCCTCTATCAGTAAAATCTGTTCCTTTAGGAACTGACTCATTTTTTGTTTTGGATGGCCTACCTTGTCCAGGGAGGAAAACAGAAAGTAATCAAAAATATGAAATAAAGTGGCTTGAGAATAATAATTTGTTTTGAGGAAATCTGATGTGTCTGTTAAAAGAATTTCAATTGGTAATGCTATTGAAACAATGGATGAAAACGGAATACAACGTATGCCATGTTCCGATACCAATGCGGTCATAGAACTGTCATAATAGCCACTAAAAGTTCGTATTGCTGTCAAAGTGACGGCATTGAAACGTCCTTCTGCCAAGGAACCAAGCGTACTAGTTGCTAATTCAATAGTTGCTGTGGTAACAGATCTATGTCGCCATTGGTATCGGAGCATTCGATGCAGTGTATGTCATGCTCATCTCCAATTATAAATGAGAAGCTATCAAATATCATACAATGGAGAGGTATGATTTTCTAAAACGTATTATATATTCTCGAGTAATTTATTTCTCTTTTTTAAAAGTGTCTTTGAGCTGCTTGAGTATTTGTTTTGTAGCTACAGTTTTGAAACGTAACAATTTATGGACTCTGGTTAAAATGTTTACATATTACATTTGTTTCGCCAGTCTCAGTATCGTCCATATCTTCAACAAGTTCTGTATCATGCTCCTCAACTGAATTGAGACATTCGTTGGCGTAAACACCATCACTGTCATCAAGTATCTCTTTTGAGATGCTATTCTTGTTCATCCTATTGTTAATATATAAATCTAGTTTCTCGTCATCCGTCAGAAGTTCACTATTTGACCTTTCATCACGCAAGAAGTCAAAGTGTTGAGAATCAAAGTCCGGCTGGTCCACATTATACACTGGATTGTCAGTGACAACTAGATCCTCGACTGGTCCTTCATTGTCTGCTGTGGTGTTGTATTTGACATTTGCTGAATGAGTTTTATTCTTTTTACGGGACCTAAAATATGAAATAAGCCATTATTAATTTACTCCTTAACTAAAATAAAGTCAAGATACATTTATATATATATATTAAGAGCGGTAAAGGTACATTTCATATTACATGTAAGAACATTGAGTAAAAAATATTTTTATGCTAATACCGTTTAAATCTTACAAACGTCCCCCGCATCCTTCCCGGAGGAAATTTATTAGGCCCTAATTTGTAGTGAATTTCCGTTTCCTTTCCTAGATGTTGTTTGGTTGGTTGTTGTGGATTAAAGGCTCTTTGAGACAGTATGTCCACCTGTTTCGTGTCGTCTGACAAAGAGAGGGAGAAAAAATGTCGAAACAAACCCCACCCGCACCTAATGCAATTACATATTACGGCTCTTGCAGTTCTATAATCCAAAAAGTAGGTCGCCTCGGCACC
This sequence comes from Ctena decussata, assembly GCA_963989385.1. Classification (NCBI taxonomy): domain Eukaryota; kingdom Metazoa; phylum Mollusca; class Bivalvia; order Lucinida; family Lucinidae; genus Ctena; species Ctena decussata. The sequence goes on along the minus strand of OZ022502.1, from coordinate 2,852,522 downwards.
AGAAGTCACCAGGCACCATTACCCGACCACTCCCACCCCCACTTCTCATTTATAAACATTCCGTATTTATATAACAATAGTGTATCGTAAGAGTGGTGTGGGTCTTATGCAGTCTTAGCACTAATAGTCATATTTCGACGACGACAGTTACTACTGTTTATAATTTACTCGTATAAAAACAAACATGTTACCCCTATCATAATAGGATTTATTCTTATTTATTCTGTGTATAAAAGCTAGACATTATTTGATAGTATTTACATTCTCAGTGCATTTATTATAAAGCCCAATGTTAAACCATTAAAACGTAGCATAGTTTATACTTCAATAAATATATAGGTTCACTACGTTATATGGGGTTAAGTGACGTCCAAACAAACCATGGTTCTCTCCAATCCGGTTGGACGTAGGCGACGTTATGACGAAGTTGACGCTGTACTGCTGTTAGCAGAAAAACTGTGTATATCAGCTGTAACAATGACGCAAACTTGTGGCCAATTAATAGATAGAAAATAATGAAAATATAAGACATTAACTTACTTTTCCTGGTGTTTATCGAAGTATAAATTACATTGGGTCGCTAGCAAACTTTGCACGAACCTCCTCGGGGTTCACTTACTTTGCACGCGAGCCAATGTATTTATACTTCGACAAACACCAGAAAAATGAAATTCATTCCTACTGCGGTAGTTGGTTTAAACATAGTTTATTTGTAAATACTATCACATAACACAAATACAATCATAAAGTACACAAATAGGATTCAGAAAGAAGCCACAGGCTTATATAAATCTGTCTCCTGTATAGTCAAATTGCAAAATATATTTTAAGGTGTTAGGTAAGTTACAATCTAAAGCTATTAACGTACTATAACAATATAAAATGTTTTTAAACACAAAGAAAAAAAAAAACGAGAGAGAGAGAGAGAGAGAGAGAGAGAGAGAGAGAGAGAGATAAACATCAAGTTGGCATTGATAACATACCGGCAATGTACTACATGTTTATCAGCAAACGTATTGAAGAACTGCACTGAAGAAATGTTATATCAGGATTACGATATACTCCGATTTTTATTGTTTCAAATCTTTGAATGAATAACGGTGGCTAAATTCTGAGTTGACGTTGACATGTCCGAATACATATTCCACTCGGTCGACCCTGAAAACCAAAAAAAATCGGAGTATACGAACCTGGTAATAATGAAATAAAAGTATAAGTCACAAAAATGAGTCAGAAAAACATATAGAAGGAGAAAGTAAGAAGCTCCTCAAGCATGAAAACGCCTACTTTCATCTATAAATCTTTGCACCGCAAGGAAAATCCTTTCGTTTGTATGGTTGTCGAGATGACTGTCTCCTGAAAGCAAGACATTCAGACTTGGGGTACAATAAAGAGAAACGCAATTTATCATGTTGGTACGGATATGCTGATATCTAACACAGTCTAACAAGTAGTGTTTTGTAGACTCAACTGAGCCGCAAACACAAAGTGGGTCATCAATTATGTTTTTCGAAAATAGATGTTGGTTTAAAGAGCTACACCCTGTCCGTAATCTTGTATGTTGTATTTGTAGGAATCTAGTGCCAGTATAATAGTGTTTAGGGATTTTATGGACAGCTGAAATTTAAAACTGGTCAAGGAGGTTGAATTTCGAACTTCTACCGGGAGCTCATTCCAGTCTCTTATAGATGAAGGGAGAAAAGATTTATAGTACAACTGCGTTCTTGTTAATATCGGCCTAATATTTTGTGAGTCGCGTAAATTATACGTTGTGCCTTCAAAAGATTCTGGTACTAGTGAAGATAGATAAATGGGAGAAAGATTATTTTTCATTTTATAAAACATACATAATTTGTGTTTTGATCTTCTAACTTGTAGTGATTCCCAGCCTGTTTCGCGGTTTAACATATCAAGTGAAACTAATTTCGTTGCCCCTGTTACTACCCTAGCTGCTTCATTCTGAATTTTTTGTATTGCATTTACTTCATATTGTGTGATATTATCCCAAACGATATCCGAATATTCCAGGATGGGTCGAATAAAAGAAGTATATATTATTTGAAGAGATTCCCTATCGAGTAAAAATTTTAACTTTCTCATAATATTTAATCGTTGCCATGCTTTAGAGGTTATGTAATCTATATGTTCGTGCCATGTACCATCATTAGAAAGAAATAAGTCTAAATGTTTGTGATGTTTAACTTCTTTAATATGTTCATTGTTCATTTGTAAAGGCGGGTGTATATTTGCAATAGTTTTTCTTGACAAAAGCAGGGATTCAGACTTTGAAGGATTGAATTTAACAAGCCAAGTTTCAGCCCACTTATGAATAGTCTCCAAATCTTTATTAAGGATACTAGCTGTTTCGTTTGGGTCATCAACTATAAGATATAAACTCGTATCATCAGCAAACAATTTCACATTAGCATTAATATTAACTACAATATCATTTATATATAATAAAAATAAAAGAGGACCTAAAATAGAGCCTTGAGGAACCCCGGCTTGAATATACGCCCAATCAGAACTTGCTCCTGGTATAACGACCCGTTGTTTCCTGCCGGAAAGATAACTGGACAACCATTGTAAAAGACATCCGTTAATTCCCACATTATTTAATTTAAACAGAAGCCCCCTATGCCAGACACGATCAAAAGCTTTACTTATATCACAAAATATTGCCCTTACTTCCTTTCCCTCATCTAGAGCTTTACAAAATACATTATAAATTTCAACCTGCTGGTTAGTAGTAGAATCCCCCGGGACAAATCCAGACTGTAAGCAAGTAATAATATTTTGTTCTTTAAAGAAGTTGAATATATGCTTATGTATTATTTTTTCCATTACTTTACTTATTGTATTAAGTAGGGATATCGGTCGATAATTTATGGTTAGGGATGGGTCATCTTTTTTAAATAGTGGTGAAACGTTAGCTTCCTTCCATATACTAGGACAAACACATTTTGATAGGGAAAAGTTAAAAAGATCACATAAGGGCTGGGACAGAGGGGTAGCTAGCTCTTTAAGGATCCTATTATTTATAGTATCAGGGCCAGACGATTTTCCTAATTTCAAAGTTTGCAAAACAGATTTAACTTCAGCGGGTGTGATTGATATGCTATCTAAGACAGCATTACCTTGGTTACCTATGTCAGGAATAGTTGCATTCTGGTCATCTAGAACTGTTTGGGCTACAAAAAAGTCATTTAGAATATTAACTTTGTCCAAACTTTCAGAATAGTAAACACCATCATGGAGTAAAGGAGGAATTGATGTATTTTGAGTCGGCTTTATAAAGGATTTCAGTGTTTTCCAATAGTCTTTACTACTAAGGTTTGTATTTTTAAGTTTGTATGCTAAGGAATCAATATAGTCTTTTTTAGCTTTACGCAAAACTTGTGTTACCTCATTTCTAATTTTCTTATAAGAATTGTATTTTTCAGGACTTTTGTGAGCTTTATACTTTTTATATAAACGATTTCTTTTTCTCATTAACTTTCTTATATTATTGTTCATCCATGGTAAATCTTGAGGCCTTACAGTAATGGATTTAGTTGGTATTGACTCGGATGCTATTTCTAGGAGTTTGTTAGAAAAATTTAGTGCATACTGGTTTACATCTTCATTACGAACATTATTCCAATCAAAATCTGAAACCTTATTGCGAAGTTCATCATAATTTCCTTTTTCATACAGCCAAATTTTACGTTTAAATGGTTTAATAATTGGTTTCTTTAAGTTAAAAATACTATAAACAGGGCAGTGATACCTTACATCTTGCATCAAAAAAGGTTCTCCGACCCCGAACATTTCTATACTTTGCACATTACTTACCAGTATTAAGTCAATTAGAGTCGAGGAAAATTCCGTGAAATGTGTGGATTCATTTATTAATTGATGAAGATTATATTGCTTACATATATCTAATACTTTTTTCTCAGACTGGGGGTTTATCATATTTAGATTAAAGTCTCCTGTTATTACAATGTCTGTTATGCCCGTATCAACTGCTAAACCAATAGAATTTTCAATATCAATGAGGACTTGAGGAGATGAACTAGGTGGTCTATAAAATGTACCTACAAGTAATTTCCTATTTTTGATATTAAGTTCCAGCCAAACACATTCGATATTAAGTAGTTCTAAATCTTGTCTGCGTTTACAAGGGATATCATTTTTTACGTAAACAATTATACCACCATGACTATCACCAATTCGGTCACGCCTAAATGGAGCTTTAAAGTCGTTAAATGAAAGATCATCACTTAAAATCGAATCATTTAACCACGTTTCGGTGAGAGATACAAGATCAAAGGTTGATAATTCAGGTTCTATTATATCGATTTTATGTTGCAAGCTTTGAACATTGTAATGTACCATGGAAAAATTTCCTTGAAAAACTGGAAAGTGAGATGAAGAGGAAGAGGAAGTCTCATTGGAGTCTGCAGATTGTGGCCCAGGATTTTTTTTCTATGTCTCCAGCTTGATATAATATTAAAGACAGAAATACCAATGCTTCAAATTCATCAAACTTTCCAAGTCCTTTAATTTTGAATAAGCGAAAGCGGTGCATTCCAATTCGTGCCCTGTAAATGTTCAAATCAACAGACATACTATGTTATACAATCAACGAGTGCACGAAAAAATTTCAAGGACACGAATAAGATGGCAAAAAATACCATTATACGAAAGTGATTGTACTTGCGGATGACTTGAGGAGACAGTAACTTTGATATGCAAGGAAACATAAAGAAAGAAAACAGACTATAGCAAAAGAGCTTAAAAAGGGAAACAGCTAATGTACAGAAAACGTTGTAAGAAAGTAATACAGAAAACAAAACGAAGAAAAAAGAAACAAAAACAATAGACAAATTTAAACGTACGTAAATAAAGCGAATACGAAGCTTTGGAATGTTATAGCACAAAATAAGATATGCGATAACAGGGTAAAGAAAATGAAGAAACTTAAAGAAACTTTAAGAAACTTTAAGTAGGAAACATCGCGAAACTTAATACTATCGCGAAATTCACAATTAACACGGAAATTATTAGCCTTGACCAGTACTACTCCGATGATATATCATCTGAGTCGAGAAGTCATAACTTCGCGGCATTTCTCCAAGTTCTCAAAATAAGCAGTCGCGAAATTTCCTACTTCTCAGTAACTATTGCTATTTAAAGACAAAATTTTCAACAGAAACAAAAGAAAGAAAACATGAACATCGGGCACTGAAACAACATTCACGGGTATATACATCATCAAATTACAACAATTTATCAATAACTATTCATTTGTTTGCCCAACAGTAGTAAACATAGCAAATCAGCGTACATTATATACGTGTAGATATTTCACCCTAATCTGTTGCAACGTGATGAAAACACACACCATACTGAACCCGGTGGAAACCATCACCTTATTTCTTAGGACACAAGGTAATAGTCCCAAATCAGTTCAATTAGTGTGATTTAACCTGTGCATTGTTCCCGATACCTACATTGACGAAACGAAAAACAAGGCAGGTCTCAGGGACTGAAGCAAACAGGACATGGCAACACATTACTAGATTTAAGGTTGCCAAGTACATAAGTGTTTACCATGTTTAAATTCATAATAATTTCAATACTGATATTTGAAATTCAATTTTGCCAAAACCCAAAGTGATCACTTAAATACGTTAGACATTATATGTATGCATAATGAATAGCTTTGACGTTTACATAATTACACATTTTTTACAATTATTGACCTTTGTCATGGCGAATATGCAGCTCTATTGACCTGCAAAGACAAAACAATATTCCCTGGCTGCCCTGTGAGTATAGCAGAATATTGACTGTCACTTGACGACGTATCAGACAATAAAAATAATGGGTCATATAATAATCAAAATTATCCTCCTCAGACTAACAGTTGGCACACAACGCTGAAAAAATATCGAATCAACGTTGGTTCAACGCCACGACGTCGAATCAACGTCGATTCAGCGTTTTGCGTCCACTGCGATTCGAAATGTGTGGTTACACCGCCATGTTCATCCGTATCCCTACAAAGGCTAACAAGTTTCATAACTTCCTGCCGCTTCCCTGAAGATCTAAGCCCTCCGAAAAGGGAGTCCCCTCTTAGAGAAAAGAATTGGCTCACTGAGAAGCACACTCTTTCCTGCAGGAACCCACTGCCAGTAATAAGGGAGATAAAAGTGAAAATGGCTGAACTGTCCTCACTGTAAGTGCACCGACCAGCTCAATAAGTAACAGCCTGTAAAGCATTATATCAAGGTCGACTCAACGTGTCAACGTATACTGCACGCCTACTAATATTCAAGCTGTACGGGACCAGCTCTATGTTGATATGTACAGAGCATTACCTTTTGCGTGACTTCCAATCTGCTTCCCTGGAGCACGAAACTTCAAGAAAAGAATCAATTCTCAAGTAAAATATTTGTTCCATGATGAGCATATTCCTCTTCAAGAGCTTACCGCAAACACGAAGGGAGGGAAAAAAAGAGAGAAAAATGCAATGTTGCGCCCTCTGTGGGTGCACCAACTCACTCAAATAAGTTATAGCCTAAAAAGCAATATGTGTGACAATCATGATTAAAGCGAATGGACTTCATTTCAACGTTGCAATATCTAACCAGTTTCATACCTACTAGGATTAAAGGGAACAACTTTCATTTATTTCCTGTCTACTTCCCTGAAGGACGAAGCCCTCCCAAATGGGATTTCACTTACAAGAAAGAGCAAATTCCATCATTCTAAAAGTGATCCCCATTTAGAGGGGAGGCAAAAACGAAAATGTCAAAGCTGCCTCCCTTGTGAGTGCGCCCATTCACCTGTATAAATAATAGACTGTAAAACATACAATAAGGCCACGTTCACACGAGAAAAGCTTCTATGTCACAGAAACTTCAACAAAGAAAGCATGTCAAATTATTTGTCAAAGGAAATGTGTCAAAGAATCTTTGTCAAATAAACTTTGGCAAGGAAATATTTGCTGCAGTGTTCACATCGCCAAATTTTATTCGTCAAAGTTACCTGCAGCAATGAAACAAAATCTTTGTCACATTTTCGACGCTTACAGCAAGGCTCCTTGTCACACAATCCCCAGCAAAGTTCCCCGCCTACACGGACAAATTAAATTTATCGAAGCAACTCTACCGCACATACTTGTCAAAGAGACACTGCCACATTCCGGCATCCACACGAGCACATTTTTCGTGGCAAACCGTCGTTGTCTCGGAAACTTTGCCCGTGTAAACGCAGCTTAACAAAATAGTCATTTCAATCCTACGATGTCGAAGCAACGTCGACTCAGTGATTCACACCAACTCAGACTGAAGGTGCACGGGTACATTTTACCTAACATTTCATAGCGGAAAACAACTCTTGTCTTCCCCAAGAGAGAGAGAGAGAGAGAGAGAGAGACAAAGAAACATATTTACCTCCCTTATGGGTGCACACCCCACGGCACACCCATCCACCCCAATCATAAAAAAAGGAATCAACATTAATTACAGCTCGACTTCAAACTGGGATTCAAGGTGAACGGACACACATGTATTTTTATTCACCATTTCTACAAAGTGGTACAACTTTTCGTTATTTCCTGATTGCGTCCCTGGACATGACCTTTCAAAAATGGAGTCTTTCTTAAGGAACAAAATCTGCTCCCTGAGAAGTGAATTTTTTCCCCCAAGAGCCGACCACCATTCAAAGGCAAAGAACAAGTGAAAATGGCTGTATTACTTCCCCTGGTTGTATTCAATGTAATCCTGTTTTAACGTCGCGACCTAGAACCAACTTAAACCGTTTTATGCCAGCCTGCTGAGATTAAGGAGTGTGTGTGTGTGTGTGTGTGTGCGTGTGTGCACTTTATTACTGCCTGTCTGCTTCTCTGAAGGACTCAGGTCTGCTAGACCGGACTCCATCCTTAAAGGAAGGAATCTACTTGAGGATAACAACCCTAACAAATGTTTACCGTCGGGCCATCGGCTTCCGGGCAGTCACTATTCTCAGGCAGACACGGGATGCGATATCAAAATACTCGTATAATATTAGTACTATACATGAGCTTGTATTAATTTTAACAGATATCGAACTTGACTGAATGCTGCTGGGGAAAAATCAATAGCTAATGGTAAAACAATGATAATGATAATAATTATATAATTATAATTAGCATTCGCTCTTCCCTGTTTGAACCTCGTTAATCTTAATAAGTCTGTTGGTAACCAGCGTATACAAAGCCAATAATTTGATGCGGGTACCAGGCTATGGTGGCTAATCATTGCCACTAGAGGCACGCCTGACATAGTGGTAGTCTTAGTACACCGTTGTGCGACACAACTATTGCCATCAGCACAATTTACCTTCCGCATATTAAAAGACGAGCCTGGGAATCATACGGTACTGCATATTCATAGTAGAGCACAAGCAAATATCTCATGAAATAAATAATAAGCCCTATTTTCTCACGAATTTGAATATGTTTCCCAGCAAGAACCCCTTCAATATTTACTGTTACCAGCTCTATTCAGTATACATATATTGCAATCATTAGATACGGGTACCAGACTATGGTGGCTGGTAGCCGCTATAACAGTTGACAAAAGCACCATTTGAGTCATTTTCAAAGCCTTGGGCCTACTTCAGCTACTATATTAATGCGAAGGTGGACGAGAAATTAATTTTTGCATATCTTGACGCACAATTAGGTCGAGGCTAAAATTATCACAGAAACGAAGAGCCCATGACCTGGCACGGAATGCAGACCTCCCGAACATTACATTCTTGAAATACAGCAAATAATGACAACACCGCTGTTTTAATAAAATAACATATGCAACAATATGAGCATTGGGCAATCGCACCAGCAGTTTTCAGATTCATAAATACAACCAACTTTACGACCATTCGTAAGTCAGAGCACGATTCACTCAACGGGATGGGAGTATCACAAGTAGAACAAGCAGAACAACATCAACTCGACATCTATATAACACCTTATCCTACTTATATCACCATTCCATGTGGATATGCGACACCAGAACCCACCCCATCTTCATCCCATCCACCGCCCTTCCGCCCCCCCCCCCCTCTCTCTCCCTCCCTCTCTCTCTCTCTCTCTCTCTCTCTCTCTCTCTCGCTCAGAAGGCATGACCTCAGAGAGAGAGAGAGAGAAAGAGAGAGTGAGAGCGAGAGAGAGCGAGGGCGAGAGAGAGAAAGATAGAGATTCGTGCTTTCGCATTATATATATATCCCAGCGGGCAAACGACGTCGAAATGACGCCGCTCTGACGTCGATGCGACGTGATGATGTTGCATCGACGCCAGACCGACGCCACTCCGACGCCACACGCCGACCGGGATATTATCAATCGATATTGTTGACAGAGTTGCTTCCCTTGAGATGATAGGCCTATATAGAGTCAGACACAACATAACGGTTAAGTGAAGACAGTGGCTTATACGCCGTAAACATTTCAAAAGGGAACTCGAAGACTATCTACAGAGCCTGAGATAGTCGAAATTTTGAGGATGAAAAATTTGTATAGCGTGTATCCCGCTAGAGTCGCGTCGATAAGGCAACTCAATGGGATCTCAGGACAGCTCCTTCGCCGACCGTCTTTATGTCTTATGCGCAACCGAAAAATGGCTAAGTAACGCAGTTTTTATACAAATTAACAGCAAAATAAACACATGTAGCTATGTTACTTACACTCGTGTTTTCAAGTGAAATTCTCTGTTTTAATAATTATGATGCACAATTTAGAATAAACCTAACTATGCTTTACTACTGATATGGTTGTTAGCTCAAATTCTAACCCATTCTGAATTTAGTCCGTACCTGAATCCAAGAATTGCCACATGACACTATGGCAATACACAGATCCGAGCAGAACCCGATCAGAAAGTGTTTACAGAATTAGAGTCTAATGATTCAGTTAAACACCGTTAAACAAAAAACACAGTTAGCGCCCCCTATGCTGGCGCGGCTCCTTTGCCACAGTCAGGACTTTGTACTTTTCCAACTCATTACTCTGTGTTATTTTCACTCTATTGTTATCTCTGTCTATGACAAATACGTTGCCACCATAGACCCAAGTTTTCAGTACTTTGTTTTCACGTTTTAATTGTCTACACTCATAAGCCAGACTCTTCCTCATTGGCGCTAAGTCTTCATTTATGAAAATGTTTTCTTTATTTTCACGCAATGTTTTTCTGCCCTTTAGCAGAGATAAGCGGGCCTGAGAGCTTATGAATTTAACGATAATTTCTCTCGGTCTTGTTACTGTAGCTTCAGCGGATCCGGAGAATGATGGTTTGGAAGGACCGACGCGGTGACTGCGATCTATGTCACGTGGGTTTAAATCGATATTTAAACGTTCGGCTAAGTTTAATACTATTTCGTCAGTATTCTCATTGTTACTCTCCTGTATCCCTGCAATACGCAGGCACGAGCGACGGCTATATTGCTCTGCGTCATCAATCTTTGTCATAATTCTATTTTCCATTTCATGTAAGCTACTTTTAAGCATGGTATTCTCAGATTCTAAATCTTTGATTTTATCTCTGAATTCCGCAGTAGCACTCTCCACCCGCTTATTAACTAACTGCTCCACCTCAGCTGAAATCAGTAATTTACACTGTATTGCCACTCGCATTACGTCATTATCTGAGAGACTGAACTGAGGGGTAGCTGGCTGTGGATATTGTGGCATCTGTAATCCCGGATGATATGAGACTGGCGTACTAGTTTGTATCAGAGCGGGACCACATGGTAGCTGTGACAACGGCACACCAGTAATACCCATCTCAGGTCCAGGTATAATTGACTGGGACTGGGATAACTGGGATAACTGAGACTGGGATGGAGGTTGAGTGTCGTCAATAGGCTGAGAAGTATCCATTGTCGTTTTGCTAAATGTTTGTCCACTTGAATCTGGGTTTTCACTGAGAAGGCTATCCTCTAACAGGGTGGGTATTTGATCTTCAGCATCCAAAAAATAATCTGACTCTGACTGCTCAGACTGAGATTCTATATCAGTTTCTTTCTGTTTCTTTCTCTTTCTGTTTCTGTTTCTTTATTGTATTAGTATTTGGGGACGGTTTACTCTGGCGTCTCTTTCTGCGATTTTTCCCTGGCATGATAACATGATACTGTTTGCCTTAAGAGGTTACTTGAATAATAGAGTCTTTACAGCAAATTTTTAACTCACTCTCGGGCGTTAATCCGGTATTCTATTATTCTACTGCGGTAGTTCGTTAAATGTCATTTAAATAATATGTTAATACGCATAACATTTAATTCATGAGGTTAAATGGTAGATCGCTTAATATTATTACCTCCTGACGATGAACCTGGAGTGAAATACTATTCACATCTACCCGACAATCTCAGGAATTAACTACGAAGGTAATACAACCATTATATCGACTCTACCAGGGATCACATGTAAACGCCACAATAGTCGATGGGTTTAGACGCGGACGACAGCCAAGTCGAACAGTTATAAGCGGCGTCATCGAATCACATCCACTGGCCAAGTTCTATTAGAAGTTTGCGCACGATAGAGTTTCTGCTTTGTTTACTGTGAGAACTTCAAGAACGTATCAAGATAAAGTATCTCGAAAGTAGTTAGATGATGTTTAACAGGACAGGTTTTTATCACTGGAAAGCAGTGTTTATGACATTTCTCGTGTAATATTTATTTATTGTTGTTACCTGTAAAGGAGTACCATTATTATTGCAGAAATGGTGAGGATGATAACTCCGCATGATATACCTGTTATCCCTGAAAAAGAAAATTGATAAATTAATGCGTGCGACTATAATAATTATAAATATTTCCACAGGACTCGGCGCTGATTTGAACTTACGGTGTTTGTATTTTAGACGACTATTTCTGCACACATGACCCTTCTGATTAGTAAATGACTGCACTCGCGAAATGAAAGAGGCGATGTGTTAAAGCTAGACTTGAACAATATAAGTGCTTATAAGTCCGAAATCGTAAACCTTAAAACCATGGACAAATATAGAAATATAGAAGTAAGTATCATTTGTGTGGGTTGAGCTTTGTAAATGTGACATTTGCTGGGAATCTTCATTTATATTTTTAATATTTGAAACTGGCGGGAGCAGCACGGACTGACCGAGAGAAATTAACTCAATATGCATGTGCCAAAGGAATATTGCTTCTCATACACGGAGAGTTAATTGTGGGAAGATTGACATTATCCCTCTTGTCATAAAGCAGTAGCTGCCCCATCTTACTGTTTCTCTTTGTTAGACTGAGTGTTTGCTTGAAGTTTGTGTTTCTCCTTTTTTCGTTCTGTGTCTTAAATCGGTTTTAATTTTTGACTCCGGCCTTTACTGGTCATATATTCATCGAACAGTATTCAAAAGTACGCATTAGTAATTGGCTAGTATCATATAGTACTTTTACCATGAGGACGGGGACATAAAACCAAGGGTATCGTATATAAGAGTGTCTCCCTTTTCTCCGAGCCAAACGATTTTTGAGTCATTTCTTGCGGTGCGACTCTGTTCTAAATGATCCTTACTCATCATACTATGATTGGTACTATTACATTTTGTTGAAGTCTTATGGTCGTTTCCCAGCTGCTGGTATGTCATAGTGAAACTGTCAGAGCTGTTTAAGTTTCCTGTAGTCACTTCACTTTGTTTTGTCATGTTGTTGGTTCTCGCAGAGTCATTGTGTTCTCTTGGATTAGAAGCAGTGTTAAACTTCAGATGTATTGATAACGTTGAGAATGTCTTGTTTTGAAAATCTGACGACGTAAGCTGTGCTGTTATGATAAGCGAATCGTATTCATAATCCAATGGATAAGTAAATGTTTCGGCTGGATTACAATTCATTTTAGTAGCTCTGTCACTTACACTTGGATCTTCTGAAATAACGACATTTGTTAGACAATGATGATATAAATAATAATATTAAAACATAGATTGCTATTGGCTGTCCTGGGCGGTGCTCATGCTTTAATTAATATTGGCATTTATTGTTTTGTTGATCTTGACTGCTTTTCTGTTTGCCTTGGACATATTTGGTTTTGTTGAGTCTAGTCTAGCTTCGAAACATCCTTATGCAGACTATGCTTACATAGTGCTCTACCAGTAGTGGGATTAAGAATGTGCCTACTTACTTTTACATGTTGTTTCTAATGTTGCCGAATTTGGTTGATGTTAGGTTTTGACTATTGATAGTGTTGATTTTTGAACATTTACTTCTTTCCATTACATTGTTAAGTGTACAATAGGTTTTGATGCTAAGGCATATGACCTGAATTAATATGAATATAATATGTAATTAATTAATACTCAATAATGTAAACTATTAGTAAAAGAAGAGATTATCTAATTTTTTGTTTCTGGGGCACATCTTGTTACGATATTATGTCTCATCTTTTATATACACATCACATGAGGCATGCAAAACTGCCCAATGTACTCACCAATTTCTACTCCAAAGCATATTTTCATGCTCGTTGTAGTTCTGGAAAATGAAACGTTATTCGTCGTTGATTCAAATTGTAATCTTTCAGTATGGCAGTCTAGTATATTCTCAAACGAGAAGGACGGAATTCTTCTGCAACCGTATTCTGTCGATGTTCTGTATCTAATTATAATAGCTCGAGGCACAGGATAGACTAGGATTCGACACAAGCAGAATGATTATATATCAGCTGTATTTATGCTGTTGAAATACATAGCTTTCAACCCACTCCTGACGATTGTGTCGTTGCTGCATACAGAAAATGCTGTAAACAAATGTACACGTATGCTGCTTTAATATACCAAAATTAATTATTTGGTACCTCGGAGACATGTAAAGGGAATATATACAAAAAAGCTTTTCAAAATTAGTAGCAAATGCCGATTTCTTAGGATTTTTTTTTAACGTTTTTAAGTCTATGGAAAAATTATTCTGATCGCTTCTGCTTTAACTTCTATTATATATAAGAAAATACTCACAAAAAAAATTAAAATAAACAGATAAAAATATAAACCACGAGGTTGATATATAATTTAGTGATGGCTGAAACCGCCAGTGTCTCGACCTGGATTCGTTTGTAGTTAATAAATATACTCATACAAGCTGTTCGGTCCGTGTGAATGAATGCTTTCCAGTCAATGGCTCAAAACAGCAAACACATAAATCAGGATTGAATACTGAAACAAAACAAGAGGAGCACTCAACGGCCAGGCCAACACTTAAACGCTGGAGTAAAAGCAGTCCAACAGTTGAAACCCGGTGGTCCGGACTAATTGAGACAAGCCATTAATTTCAAACAAACAAAATTATTTTTTTTTATTTTATTTTATGCCGGAGGATCTGACATATACATTTATCAACAAAATTAAGTCCGATTTTACATCTATAACAATTTATTTTCTGCTCTACCGGTTTCAGTGCTTATGTCAATTCATCAGGAACAATATGAACATGCAGATAGATAGATAGATAGATAGATAGATAATGGATAACAATTACCAGGCAAGTTTTTAAATTCTTTTTTCATTAACAAATGAACGAACATAACAACTTACCAGGCAGGTCTACATTGTTAGGTAGGCAAAATTTGTCTTTCGTACCTGTGAAATCGCAAAAAGTACAACAGTGAAAGTAATAATATCCCCTTTACAAGTACAAAAAGTACAACTCAAATTTTGTAAAAGATATGTAGAAGATTTGTAAATGCTTCGCGTTAAGCTTGCTAAGAGTATTTGATTTTCAAAACAAACATCGACTCGCATTAAAAATAGACTTGACTTCGTATGGAAATGTAACAAACACACATTCTGACTGCCGACACAAAAAACCGTCACATAATATGAGGTTTATCGTGGGAATGGGGACGCACTGGGACTTGTGAATATGGGATACACACATGCGGCAGTAATTCCATACGAATATATAGGAGTCCTCGTTTTTTGTTTTTTTTTGCTAAATATATTATTTAGGAGGCAGAGTAGATACAAAGGAATGCAATGATGCAGGAACAGACACACTTGATTTCCATATCATACTCAAGGTTGTAAAACTTTTTCATGCTCGGATGAGTTGGGCATGAAATTGTACCTGCTAATAAATAACAAATTACTGGTAAGTACAGTAGTTTCCTTGCTCAGTTTGGCTGTCTGAAATTTCCTCCGCTTATGAATATGAAAATGCCAACATTAGTTGGCATTTTCATATTTATCAGCAGAGAAAATTTCATGCTCGACTCAGCCGAGCACAAAAAAGTTTTATAACCTTGGATCCATGTTTTCCTTTCCCAGTTGGGTGTCTGGTGCAGAATGTGGAAATAAATTGTGTCGGTTTCTGATCATCGTCTTTAAACCTCGAAGTCACCTGTACAGTTTTCCACTTTGCTTTTTGCTGTGGTAATCCTATTGTCATTGGCTACCAGATTATGTTTTGGTCGCTGATGAGGCTTGTATAGCGGAAACTTGAAAGCATGACCAATGTTTGAATGTGTTCTTTGCTCACTAAGAAAACTTTTAAAATTTTAGTTTCTATTAGTTAATTTTTTGTTCGATATTTAGACTATTTTGTCATTGTTTTTTTTTTTGGCATTTAATTAATCTTTACTTTTGTTCTCATTATTTAGAATAACTTTGTGGTCATCTCCTAGGAAAGAACTGACTTTTTACATGTGCTTGTCTTGTTTTATTTTGTGCGCCGTCTTAATTGTTTCTTTTCCCATTTGCGTTTCGAGCAATATGGAGAAATCGATTGTGTCGGTTTCTTATCTCTGCTTTCTCATCTTCTCTATGTTAAAATTAAAAACAGTGTATCAAACAAAATAGCCGTTTGGATTTTTGCTTGTCTGTTTTATATATACACCTCGACAAAAGTTTAGCATATTTCAGTTTCCCGTTGGTTCTGTTACACAGCCTGAAGAACAATTGCAAAATATTAAACACCGATATAATTTGTTGATTTGGAAAGACAGTATACATAGGTATGTGCCTGTTGCCATTTTGGTTCACAAACATCGCTTTTTATAAATTTTGGCATTTGTAATTGTAATGCATTTTCTAGCAAAACACTTTTTAAAAGTTCTAATTTTCTGCACACAAAAAGTTGCACATTAAAAAATTCGTGCTACCTCAGAAAAGAGACAATGTAACTGATGTGTTTCATAAAAAGTGTTCAGTTCCACTATCAAATACAACCAATTTTCCGTTAGACAGAAATGATAAAATCTATAGGAAAATGGCATTATCGGTCATTTTGGAAACCAGTTTTTACAAGTTTGCCTCTAATGTCTGAATTTAAATGGGCATGACCGTGATTAATGTAGCACATTACAATTTAACATTTTGACTATAGACTATGCTAGTTTGTTGACGATGAAGTTAAATTAGATGACTGTTTCGGACACAATTTTGAAAAGGGTCGAACATTGTCTTTGAAATACAGGGGTCTTAACTTTTGAAACTGGCTATCCAAACAACTGCCGAGTTCCAAAATTCCAGTGCCTCAGCATTTTCTGTTAGCTTTATGACATCAGATAAGACCAATATAACAAACGTTTTGACATATCAGAAGTCCTGTGCATCAGTTATATCTGCTGCTTAGTTCGACATCAAATATGATAAACTTTTGGCGAAGAGATTATTTTGTTTGCTTTTGTTATATCAAATATTGTTTAATGTATTTGTTTTAATAATATGTTCTAAATTGATGCACAATTGTTTGTGGTTAAAAAATTCTGTTAGCGAAGATTATACTGTTTCGTTTTGTCTTATAGGTTTCCCATTCCTTCTTCAATCCGTGTTTTGGGTTGGCTGAGGGTTGTGATTGTAGTCTTATCTTTAAAACTTCAATTTATTCCAGAATACAATATAGGTGATCATCTACGTTGTAAGTATTTTGATTGACTTTTTATGCTTTTGTTGTTTTTGTGTGTTATTCCTCTTTCGTTTCTGACGCAGCTCAAACCCGAAAGACACTGTTTCTGTTTATCACCTATGTGATGATTATTATTCGTCAGTGTCTTGAGTGGGCTGTATTTTGTGCTTGCGGCCTTTTTTAGCTCACCTGAGCCCGAGGCTCCGGGGGAGCTTATAGTATGGTCAGGCTCCGTCGTCCGTCGTCGTCCGTCCGTCCGTCCGTCCGTCGTCCGTCCGTCCGTCCACAATTTCAAACGACTTCTCCTCTGAAACTGCTGGGCCGATTGTAACCAAATTTCATATAGAGCCTCCTGGGACCTTAGGAACAAAATGTTGTTCAAACGGTCCTGGTCACATGACCAACATGGCCGCCATGCCCATATATGGTAAAAACCTAAAAAAATCTTCTTCTCCAGAACCAGTAGGTCGATGGCCTTGAAACTTGGTATGTAGCATCGGGTATGGGAGTACTACCAAGATTGTTCAAATTATGACCTTTGGTTGACCTTGACCTTTTTTACGGTAAGGTCAAATTTGCTTCCTTGTGCTTTTATATGGCAAAATGCTAGAACATAAGATATCTTGGAAACTGTTGAAGATTTTGGGATAAAAATTGGTATCTACAGTCATCTTAATGAGTAAATGAAGATTTATGAGTACAAGAGGTCAAGGTCATTCTTTGACCTTTGACCCAGAACTCTCATATTTTGACAATTCCAAACAATCTCCTCAAAAGCCCCTGGGCCAATTGAAACCAAATTTCATATAGAGCCTCCAGGAGTTGAGGGAACAAAAACTTATTCATACGGTCCAGGTCACATGACCAACATGGCCGCCACGCCCATATATGGTAAAAACCTTCTTTTCAAGAACCAATTGACCGATGGCCTTGAAACTTGGTATGTAGCTTTGGGTACTCGAGTACTGTCAAGATTGTTCAAATTATGACCATGGGTTGACCTTGACCTTTTTTACGGCAAGGTCAAATATGGGAAAATGCTAGAACATAAGATTTCATGGAAAGTTTTGAAGAGATATGCCTAAGAATTGGTATATACAGTTCAGTGGCGGATCCAGAGGGGGTTCGGGGGGGGGAGAGGGTCAAACGAACCCCCTCTTCAGCCTAAATTATTTCATTTTCATGGGGAATTTCAGCAAAAATTGGTCGAACTGAGCAAATCGAACCCCCTCCTCAGCTAAATCGAACCCCCTATCCAAAATTCCTGGATCCGCCCCTGCAGTTATCTTAATGAGTACATGAAGATTTGTGAGTACAAGAGGTCAAGGTCATTCTTTGACCTTTGACCCAGAACTCTCATATTTTGACAATATCAAACAATCCCCCCCAAAAAAACTGGGCCAGTTGTAATGAAATTTCATATAAAGCCTCCAGGGATTGAGGGAATGAAAATTTGTTCAAACAGTCCAGGTCACATGACCAACATGGCCGCCAGGACCATATATGGTTAAAACCTTTAAAAATCTTCTTCTACAGAACCAATTGACCGATGGCTTTGAAGCTTGGTATGTAGCATTGGGAATCCCAGTACTATCAAGATTGTTCAAAATAATGACCTTGGGTTAACCTTGACTATTTTACTGCAAGGTCAAATGTGGGAAAATGCTAGAACATAAGATTTCATGGAAAGTTTTGAAGATATATGCCTAAAAATCGGTATATACAGTCATGTTAATGAGTACATGAAGATTCATGAGTACAAGAGGTCAAGGTCATTCTTTGACTTTTGACCCAGAACTCTGTCATTTTGACAATATCAAACCATCTCCTCAAAGCCCCACGGCCAATTTTGAAACCAAATTTCATATAGAGCCTCCAGGGGTTAAGGGAATGAAAATTTTTTCAAACGTCCAGGTCACATGACCAACATGTCCTCCATACCCATATATGGTTAAAACCTTTAAAAATCATTTTCACCAAAACCAATTGACTGATGGCCTTAGAGTAACTAACCCTAGAGTACTGAGGCTGAATGGACCCAGGTGAGCTACAGGACCAATGGTCCTCTTGTTTGCTGTGTTCATTAAGAAGTTTTCCACAGCGTTATACCACGTAAAAATAATAACCGTTGACTACGAATCAAACATCAAATTAAAATAACCTGTTTCCAAGACTTTATTATTCATCTTTTTTATTTTAGAAATGGAAAATGAAATTAAATATTTATACAAAAGATATGAAGTTAAAGAAATCCACGCAGAAATTGCTGTGGCAGAGATGATAAAACAAAATGTTCCCCAAAATAAATAAGCGTTTGCACGCTTTATATGTAAAGTTTATCTGAAATAAAAGTAAGTCATGCACACCTACCTGTGGACATTAAGCTGAAACCCAAGATGCCCAAATAAATGTGTACTTGCATATTATAAACAGTTCACTTGCTGATGTCAGCCAATTTTAATAGTTATACTACACAATGGATAAATACGTAAGTTAGTGAACAATGCTGACTGGAGGAAGTTTACAATGTACTTAAAACTTCGTAACATATATTTCTGATCAAATGATCCTATGCACTTAAAAACTTTCCTCGTTTCTGAGTGGGTCAGAAAGGACAAGACGCCGAAATATGAGTCATTGCTTTATTTGAACTTTTTTTGATAATTGAGCCGCGATGCGAGAAAACCAACGATGTGGTCGTGCGTCAAGCGCAGACTCAGATCAGCCTGGGCATCCGCCCAGTCTGATCAGGGTCTTTGCTGACCGCATGGCGGTAGCTTAGACCCTAAGCTACCTTTTAAGCACTTAGTAAATACTCTGCTCGGCCCAGGTGGTTGCCCAGGTTGATCTGAGGCTGCACTGGGCGCACAACCGCTTTGTTTGTTTGTCTTTTCTCCTGTCCCATTTCACACAGTATACAGTTTATACGTGTTATTTATTGCAAGTTCGTTCAAAGCACTGAACTATAAAATAAACATTGTTCATTTTCATTTTTATGTATTCTGTAATAATTAATTTATGATCTGGAGGGTCTCTGCGCAAAACGAACGGATAGGTATTCAAGGATCATGCTATGGCCTGCTGTGTTGCTGCATAAAAGGACTGTCCAGTTCATTTTGCAATTCAGTTTTGTTTATTTGATATATACTGGGAGGCAATTAAAAGTATACAGTTTTTTATTTTAAAAGTAAAAATTATGCAAAGACCAGGAACTGAAACAATCAAAATCCAAATCCAGCCCTCAAACCGTAGTTGGAAACAACTAAGATTACAAATAATCAAGATACAGAGAACATATGGCCAACCGAGTGAGCAGCTTGTTCCCAAAAGGTGGCCACTCAGCAACCCAAACCGAACCAAAAATAATAAGAACATACATAAGGTAAAACATCACAGAAACTCTGACACCAAAAACAGGCAACAGAGAACCACAACAGAACTACCGCCTTGGAACGGTTAGTAATAAATTACTGGGGGCTTAAATCGATTTTACAGGCCCAACCTCACCCTCAGTTTCTGAAGTGGTACAAAACATTTAGTTGGTTGTTCGGTTCGCATGATAACCCTCTAACTCGTCAATGAATCATCACGGTAAACACATAAATCAAATTTCAACACCATGAAGAAGCAAAGACGAGGACTCAACAGATACAACGGGCCGTCTGACAGGTGGAGATTCCTGTCCTGCCAAACAACCCCACTGGAAATCTGAAGCAAAAGAAGGTCACCAGTTGAGCCCCGGTGGACCAAGCAACAGACAAAAAGGCTCCGGTCCCAACCAACTAAAAATATAGCTTTAGGTCGGGGCCATCATAGAGTCTGACGACCGATCCCCGGTGTGCAATTAAAGAGTGCAGCAAAGTTATCAACCGTGATTGGGTTAATCACTAAGCATGCAGACTGTCGCATAACATTTAAATTATAGCCAATACGTTTGTGACGTATTATTATTTTTCGGAATTGATCAGAAAAATCAGTCCTACCCTTAATCTTTTTGAATTTGTATACTAAGTCACCATAAAATTCTGGTTCCGATAGGCCTTGGTGTATAAGAAATTTTTAAATACTGGGTCTCGTGTAAATGGCTGCGTTGAAATACTAATAACATCATTTTGGCTAACGTCTAGCTTTGCAAATCACAAAACCAAATTGTTTCGCAGTCATGAATAATGGAGTAAAGGGCCTTAATTCAATTTCAGCAGTTCCAATCAAAACTCGCTTTGCACAAAGCACAAAACAAATGGCATTCTGCACTTCACGAATGTATAGGGCTAATGTCTGTGAGTAAAATCACACCGTCATTTAATCTGAAACTCCCACCAAACGGCTTCAACCGTAGTTAGAAATCCTACATGTCTCAAATTATCTTCCTTTGAATTAGAATTATAGGGAATTATAGGGAATTAAATCTTTCTCTATCTTCACTGGTGTAAAGAGTTTTCCCTTAAAATTTTCGGAGAATTGTTGCATGGCTTCTGCCTTTGTGCACACTTGAATGGAATCTCATAGATTTGTCTCTTTGAAAGAAAATTGCAAATGAACTTCCCATAAAAACTCAATGCAAATTCAATGCATATTTACCAGAAGACGCCAAAAACATCATTTCTTGGTCCGAAAATTTGATACCCCGTTTTTTATTTGAGAGTGTGACATGTCCTTACAAACCTTTCATCCCTTTTTCAGTGTAATGCATAAAAATGCATGAATTAATTTCTGTTTTCCGAAGTGAATGTTTAAACGGGAGTTACTCCAGCGACAGTGTTGACTAAGACCCCTTGTCCGTTTACAACGATGTCTTTTCCTTATCCTTTGACTGATTGTATTGAAAATTGTCGCAAATTATGCGAAAATCAACATATTTATCAGTAGTGCCCAGGTATTTTGCAGATATGCAGGCATCTGAAGAAAAATGAAGACTGCGTTACCTGTATACTTTCTTTTGCCTCTCAGTATACATCTCTGTTAAACTTCGACTGTTTTTGTTAGTTTTGTTGGGATTAGCTTCGTGACCATCTGTCTGGAGAAGTTTTTAATAAGTGATGCAGTGCACTTTCTGCTGGCACACGTTGCTGCTACTGTTTTTACCATTTGGACTTATTTGAATTATTTGGTTGGTGTTTGATTGATGAGGCAATTTAGATTTTGAAACATTTTGACAGTGCGTACAGTAGAGAAAAAGGCAATGATTTAAAACAGATGCAATCGAATTCCACATTGTGCCCTAAACACTGAAAAGGAAAAAGGGCAACATCATCTTAGACAGCACTAAAACAAACAGCACCAGCAAAAACCCAAGGGGACAACTCTTTCCCGATAGATGGAATCAAGGCTATCCTAAATAAAATTGAACAAAGAGGTCAAAGACAAACATGAAGTGAACTAAAAATTACAACTTCAATTAACCACAACAGAAGCAACCACTTGGAGCGTGCAGCAAAAAATTACCGGGCGTTGAGTGTGTGTGGGGGGGGGAGGGGGAGGGGGTGGAAGGGTGTGTGTGCTTAAAGCGGTTTTCCAGAAAGCTGTGAGTTTTTCAGCTTCGTTTGGCTTCGAGACTACTACAAATTTTGGCGTCACGTTCACTATTTTAGTGGCTTTCTATTTTATTTGATAAAATAAATTCTGAAAGACAATCCCCTGGAAACTAAGAATAATATATAAAGACACAAAAGTTAACACTGTTCATTAATTGTGAAACCGTGTTCCAGCTCTTATTCTATGATTTAAATAATCAAGGCAATACTGTGCATAGTGATAGTGGTAGAGTTCCGCTGACTTCTCTTTTATATGAAATGCGTCCCTGCCTTTCATATGATGCTGGGATAATATGAACGAAAATGCAAATAACAGATTTTTAATCTGAGTCCATCGAACAGGCTTCCTTATACACACTCTGTGCGTGCAAAACCTGTCAATATGACTGCAAGCTAATCATCCATCAATCCATCCATCCACAGATCCTTCCGAAAAACATACAGTCAAACTGCCACACCTTGACATTATACCTCACAGACATTGAAAATCTTTTTACAAATTCATGCTCCGCCCCTTTGCAAGACCCACTTTTCGGTTTTCACAATTTATATTCCATGTAATAGATTCGTAATGCCGGCAGAGAATACTCTGAACAGACTGCTTTCTATTCTCACATGCCATTAGGCCCATCAAAAAAGTACATAATGCGAATAACATTGAGGTCTTCCTTATGTACATACATTCCGAGCGATTGGGGTTGGGGTGACAGACTGATTAATAATGTTTTGTTGATGGATGGTAAAGCTGGCTGTACACCCAGCCACTGTACGTCTATTGGTAATCAATCTTACGGCACTTGGATAGTTTTCGCATAGGGACCATTTTATGCAACTGATCAGATAATTTTGAATTGCGTCACTTGGAAGAAAGGACGTATTGTTTATACCAGAATTAGCTAACGAATCTGTACAGGATCATCACACATCAATTTTTAACTTTTTCGAGTATCCAGTAAAGAGAAAACTCTGATAATACTGCGCGAACCGTGTCCTTAATGTGCCTACATTACACGGGTATCTTTTCACAAACACACAAATCTTTGATCATTTAGTACTTGTATTCATTGGCATTGACGTACTAAGTGGAGTTCATACGCATGCATGTAATATTGCGACACGAATGGGGTCTAACAGGATGATATTTGTATCCGCGAATCGGAGCTTCAGTTGCTCGTATAACTTATGTATGGCACATAGGAATTTACAGTCACATAACTCTAGCAAGCCAGCGCATATTGACAATTGAAACTGGTTTGAGAATTGCCTGTTTGCAGATGCGCTGTCGTCATTTTGCATGAAAGGTCTTCATAAGTAAAAAAAAAAAAAGAAAAACGTTCGAAAGATAGATAGAAAGAAAGGCATAGATCAAATGCAAGGAGGGTTATGGAGCTTGGGGTTTTCATCTCAGTATGTTGATATAACTATCCATTGTTTACTTTTAGAACAGGATTTTTTATATTTTCTTTTCTTTTGTTTTCTGTTCTTTTTTATATTTTATTTTATTTTTGATGTTACGCTAAGATACAGAAGCTGACCTATAGACAGTCAGCTGATTCTGAGCCTATCTGTAAAAAATGCTGTTGATCGTTTAAAGGTATCAGTATTTTCAAATATTTTAGGCGTTACATAGCCATTCTGCTGATTTGATGTGCTGTTGAAGAATAGTGAAATACAAAATAAAATTTCCTTTTGAAAAGAAAACTTGCCGAGCTAAGACAATGAAATTTTCATGAGTTGTTATTTCCTTCGTTTACCTGTATATTAATTTGCATTTTTTACTTAAAAAAATATGACATAAATAATATTAAAAAAATGGAAAGGAAACTGGAGTTGCAATGGCAGAACTGAAATGAGCCGCGACACGAGAAAACCAATAAAGTGGTTGTCCGCCCAGAGCAGACTCAGATTAGCCTGGGCATCCGCCCAGTCTGATCAGACTCTTTCTTAAGCGCTTAAAAGGTAGCCAAGGGCCGAAGCTACCTTCCTGCGGACAGCGAAGACTCTGAGTAGACTGGGCGGACTCCCAGGCTGATCTGAGTGTGCGCACAACCACTTTATTGGTTTTGTCGTGTCGCGGCTCAAATAATGTAGCCCAGGCAGTGAACCAAAGAACAACAAAGACACGAATTCGGACGGACTATTTCAAAAACGGTAGTCCAACCGTAAACAAAAGTTAGCAAGTTGCAATCCAAATAAACCTGCATTATACCCACGTGGAATATGTGTGAATATATATGACCAGCTGTCAATTTTTATCAATTCGTCTTAGTCTGTGGACGGATTATCGAAAGTTGCTGTCTTGTAAAGGAAATTGCAGTATCAGGAAATAGGCTAACTTAAAGGTAAATCAGACTTTAATGAGAAATAAGCGGAAGTCGAGCTGTATTACCATGCTCAGTCTTATTCGGATTAGTTAGCTTGTGAAAGCGGGTGTCACGAAAACCACATTTTCACAAATAATGAACAGAGCTAAGATTTGGTTTTATAGTTTTGATCATGTGCAGTAATGTTATGTTGCAACATCGCCCACACCCACTAGCACCGGTTTCAGCAAAACTCTATTTTCAGCTGACTCAGCCGAATGATTCCAAACGACCAAAACGTACATACCTGTCTTAGATTGTAATCAGCTTATATTTATCTATTTATTATACAATTTACAATATTAAATGAGGGAAAATCACATTTAGCCATACGACTAGTCTACCATGTGGCCCTCTGTAACATTAAAAAAAACACAAAGAAACAGAAAACAAAAATACATAAAACATAAAAACATAAAAAAATATATATACAATATAGAAAGGTATGAACAGATATACAAGAGCCATTCTATTACATTGTTTGACTGAATTATTAGTCATTTGTAACACATATTTGCCCCTTTGCATCTCTGTACGACACCGTAAAACAATACGGGGACCGGAGACACAATGACATGTGGCGGAAACCAATGTACAAACAGCATGTCCCTTGCTCCAGCCCCGAAGATTCCCTGCCGAGATGCAGACGGCACATATCTAACTGGTATATAATAAAAATCATAGTATGTGATAAAACAATTTTGTAGACAAACAATCAGAGGGTGCGCTGAAAACCCTGATTAAAAGACAATAGATCAACCGTTGTACTTAAGAAATTAACGGGATCTAAAAATTATACAACAGTATCGTTGCTTGATGAGGCTGGTTGTTGCTTTATCAAAACTAGTGTAATGTGTCATGATTTTTTTAAAAATATCTCAGATTTTAATAAATACATAAAAAGTTAAATGAATAACTTAAGCAAAAAGTCTGGTCTTTACAACAGACTATAGCTGATTCTTTTCTATTGGAAGCAAGTACGTATTATCTGAAAGCCCGGCGTGGTACTAACGCGTAATGTATGTGAGTACTTATGACTAAAAGGCTGTCAATTTTGATCAATGCGTCTACGTCTACAGACGGACTCTTGTGCAGGTTACTACAACATTAAGCAACAGGCTGAGATACATGAGACCCCAATGAGAAATCGGTGGGAAATGAGTTTTATCACCATGCGCAGTATTATTCTGATTTCTAAGATTTTGAAAGCAGGTGTGGCAAAATCATGGTTACGCGCTTTCAGAATTAATGGGCCGAGTTTAGTGCCTGGTCGCGTAGCGCAATTCATGAGCCAGAGGTTCTGGGTTCGAAACCTGGTCTGGCCACATACTTTCGTTTCTCCTCCCGCTGATTCAAGAAGGGTAGTTGTCAGTTACTGGCGAAAGTATGTGCACTTAGTGCTGGTTAACCGCTAAGGAGGTCTAATTTAAATCTTTAAGAATTCTTCCAAGAGCAGAGAACACATTCAGAAGAAAGAGGGGCCATACTACGTTTTGGCTAATAAAGCCTGCCCATGAATAGGTGGTTAGCTTAACTGACCGTCCCGACGTGATTATAGTTGTTTACCGTGGACGTTGAGCAACAATTCAATCAATCAAACAATCAAACCGAGTTGAGTGTATAATATATCTGAAATATGCATTGTGACATGCCCCTCCACCCCCTCTCTTACTCACACACGCACACAGACACACTTTCTCTCTTCATACAGAGTCGTCCTCGAGTTCTCACGAGTTATAAAACTCACTTGAAATGAGATTTAAGAACTTCTATGCACATCCCAGTTATTTACGCTGGTGCCATTTGTCACAGACTTTTAGAAAAAGATTCAGTCACCCTGGTGGAATCAAACCGGAGGTCCTTTGATCTAAAAGCAAACACTCTACCGCGTCGAAATAAAAGGCGACTGTACCTCAAGGCAGTACAACTGCATAATATGCCTACCCTGTGTCACTAGAAAATAGATACTTTAAATAAGAACTATATGCAAAGTTAATAGAAACTTTGCATATAGTTCAAATTTAGCAAATATATCCCTGTTTACAGTAAACGAAAAACAGCAATATTGACAAATAAATTCAAATCTTAAAGAGAGATCCTTCAAGAGCAGAGCACACATTAAAAAGTAGGAGCATAAGCCGTACTTCAAAGCTGAGTTTGTTGAACAAGTCACTTGCTCACAAGAGCATATGTATCGGCAGAGTCTGCGATTTGGAATTGTTTTGGTCTATCTTTGTTAGCAGATTGGGTTCTGTTAACAACGGAATATGCAATGTCACGTTTGCTTTTCTTTTCAGGTATAGGAATATTAAAATCTTGCACAGCTTCTGTATTTTCCTCGCTCCCCTGTATATCGTTAGCCAGATCTTTGTTAGTTTGACGTTTATGTCCAGAGGTACTGTCTTCACACCTGACGGTATTTAACCCTGGAAAGTTCTCATAATCAGGTATAGTTATATTCTTAATTGGCGTGGTTGTTTTCTTATCATGATGTTCTTCGCCATGTTCAACAGTGTTATATATTCCATCTGTATCTTCTGTGACCATGGTTGACTGTTTCTTTTCATCGGGAAATTCCATATTATAAACAACGTTGTCAAAGACTTCAAAATCGGGAGCTGTATTGACATATGGTTGCTTCTTAGGCTGAAAGGCATTAGATTTTCTTCTCCTGAAGCAACATCAAAATGGAATAATAACAATTATAATAGGAATGATTATAGTGATAATGATAAAAAATACGAAAACCAGGCATAACATATGTAATATACAACATATATGATATATCATATAAGACATTTTATTATACGCAGATATTTTATTTCTCAAAGAACGTATGTCAATGAAATTATCAAAAATAGTATATAATGCATCCTGTTTGTTTTTTAATATATATGTTATGATGAGTGTATATGACAATTGATATTATAGTAGTATACAAGATATTTAATAATTTCTATCAGATCTCTGAAACGATACATCAAATATCAGATTCCTTATTTAGGTGTGGAAGGTATCTTATACACTACACCAAATATCTTAATAGCTAAGCAGATTTCTTATTAAGTATGTCATATAAATTTATGAGTAACAAAAGCTATTCGATTTAGTTCATTATGTATCAGAAAAAATAAATAAGTACATAAATCGCTCGGTCAATATTAAGTTGAAATACATAACTACATGAGCACAGTACGTAACGGTATCATATGCCATTGTGGCTACTATTTATCATGCCGAACCATTTAACACCGCGTATTGTTCATCCAGTTTTACCAAAATGACAAAATACGGGCGTACAAAACATTTGATGGTTGTGTCAAAACTGTTGTTAATATTAACATGTTTCTTATGAATAACCAAATGTAGCAATGTATAATTTGCGCATGTCATCTTATTAAACAAAACATATAATAATAAAAATGAAAAAGTCGTTATAAAACATAAGTAGCTAATCGTACAGTGCAAAAAAAAATTACATCACTTTTACCCGATTACTGTCAAAGTAAAGTTTTCTTTTTTTTAAGACAATGAATGCATTACATTTTAGTATTTTACCTGCAGTAGAATATTATGACTATAGCAAACACAATAAGAACACACGCTACACCACCTCCAGCTGCACCAGCAATGATCACTACAAGAAATATAAAAAAAGTGAATGATTTTATATTGAAGAGCTATGTGGACGATTCATTAACTATCCTGTCTGCCTCACTCTCGGCCAAGATCAATATCATCTTTTGATACATAACAGTAACTACTATCCCGCTTAGCAAAACGGTATTGTATTATTGTTATAAAGTATTTGCTGATAAATAAAGTGTATTTAGTCTAAACTATAATACCATGCTGTCATTCATTAGTTTTTAAACAGGTGACAGGCAGGGATATAAAGGAAGATTCCCAGAATATGCCACAATCACGAGGCATATCCCACAAAAGAAGAAGGAAAGGAGAAACGCAAATACAGTTCGGAACAATACATCTTCGGAAACACATACATGTAATAAACTAATTACATTCGTAACACAGAAATACAAGGATTTCTTGTCAATATAAATATACTGTTTTCCAGATTGAGTACTGTACGAGGATTCATTTCCTCTAGGGACATAAATCCCTTTAGCTTTGTAGCTTCTCCATGATATTCAGAGACTGGTTATCAATGTACGGCCGGATAAGGCTTTTAGTACTATTTCTTTAAGTTTATCTTTCCACTGCTGTTGAAGCTATTAAAGACACCGTCAGGATTGTCTGTTATGATATTGAGAAAACAACAGACGCTGAATTACAACATGTCAAACCCATTACAAATTTTGGTAGTTTTATGTGTTGTTAGTGGCTAGGTCTGTTATTATATTGTTTGTGATGTTCAGGTTAGCCCGTTACCACCTACATGGGAAATGGCTGTTAACATGCCTGCCGCTGGTGTTGTCTCTGTTGTTGACTAATTTTGTGTTGCCTCTTTCCATTATGGTGTCTTGGGTTGGATCTGGATTGAATTGTGTCAGTTCCTGAGAAATTTCCTCTTTACTTATGGTGTGTATTTCTGGCGTGTGCGACTGAATAGTTCTACAAATTCGACAGTTTTATGTAGGATTGCATTGCCTTTTATCGCACACGCTCTGCAATGTGCTATTAGGAACACATCATTCAGTTCATAGCTGTGAGACTTTCTTCGAACCTTGGTTCGTCGGGACCAGTAGCCGTACAGACAATGATTGTAAAGGTATGGTGTTGGTTTCAAAGGCAAGAAAATTATTCTTAATTTGAGAAACCTTCGCCCTTTCAGAAAACAAAATGGTGGTTATATTATTTGAATTTCCGTGTATTCTTTCGCGCTAATTGTGCACAGGCTCTCGGAAGAATTTTTGAAAGCATAAAAACAGACCGAAATACTCTTTAATTATAGGATATATGAATGTAATATACAGTTAATTGAATCGTCCAATTTAAAAAATGGAATTAATAAACCTTGGGAGGTTATAAATCAAATATTTTAAATTGGACGATTTATTCACTCTATATCTGCACCGTTTGCTCAAGTAAAATCATAGGAGAAAAGAACTTTGTTTCTACACAAGATGCAAGCGGTATGATACCCACAAGCTTATGCCAAAATGGGCATCAAAGTAGGGAATTTCGTATATTGTGATTGAATTATTTTGATTGAAGAGACTGCAAAGGGATAGAATTTTGATACACTTGCCTTCAAAAATCTTACATGATCATTAGGTTGCAGTAGCTAACAAGCCGCTGGGTCCTAAATTCCTTTTTAGAGGTGAGCAGTCATGTAGACCATCAGAAAGCAATGGACAGTTTAAACGGTTCAGGTCGAAAACAAATACTTTCCTTTGCGTACTGTACCAACAAATTAAATCTGGGTCTACTACAATGAGCTAGAAAACGCATTCCAAAGCCGTGAAAGTTTAGAACATGTTTTTCGAGGTGTTTAATACTACACATGTAAATTATTTTAAACTGCACGAATAATAATTGTAATAACTACCATTCGGGATAGGAATAGTTTCCCTTTAGGTATAAAAGACAGTCTGGAGCCAAGTTATCTTGACATGAGGCGCTATAAGTACAGCTTACAAACAGACTAATTATAAATCAGACTTGTCCGCCAGCTTTAAAAATAAAGTGTATAGTCTGCTATTTTACTTTTCACCTTTTTAAGTCATGCAACAAGTCATTAAGAAGACGCCAATTACTCGTTTAGTTAAATTCTAATGTCGCTTTAACCGGATTTTTTAAGCGTTAGTTATCTTTATTAGTTATTAGTTGATTTTGCAGGCAAACCTATCACTAAGCGTATTTTACTTCAATAGCTGAGTTTCTTTCAGCAACGGTACGTCTGATTAAAAGGCGCAGTAGAAATATTCGCTATATGGAAATTCACTGTTACGTTAAGACAGCAAATAAAACATAAATGACGCTAACTAGTGCTATACAGTGCGACAAGGTGTAGAAAAAAGTGTAAAAAATTATTTATCATGTAATATAATTTGAAATGACGAAATTTCCGAGATATTAACGCATTCTGCTATCGCAACAGTACCTTCATTTGTACCAGATGCTCGTTCTTCTACTGTCGAAATAGTGGAGCTTTCGTTGTTAACATCGCCTGTTGTAGTTTCAATGTCGCTCATGTTCAGGCCACGTTCTTTGTGACATCGAATAGTTATATTTGCCGAGTCAGTTTCTGAAATGAAATTATAACTGTCTTAATCAAAACAGACTCAAAAAATATACTAAAGGCGTGCAATATCTGCAGTAAGTTCCTTTCGAAGTATGAAACTAATGAAAGAAACGAAGGTTGCAGACTTGGTTTTACTGAAGCTGTTCGTGTTGAGAAATGTAATGTTGCAAAATGACCTTACCAACTAGCATGGGCTTCAGCGGAACTCCTTTTTATCAACTGATCAAGAATCTTAAAGAGCAAAAATATATACGCAAGCTGCAATATGATGGTGAACGGGAACGGCCTGCCACAGGGCACCACGCCAGTTGCAGAAAAAATGAAAGAAAAATTGAGAAAAAAAAGCTCCCCTAGAAGAAAATCAAGGAACACATCAAAGAAGCAAAACAAAAAAGTAGACTAAGTTCAACCGGGTAAAAGTAGGCAGGAACATTCTGAGAAACTGACACAATTCAGTCCCAGCAACACAAAATTAGATACCACTACGGACTTCTCTCTAGCGGCAGCCAGGTGAGCAGCCATTTCCCATGTAGGTGGTTATCGGGCTAGTCTAACATCGAAAACAATATATTAACATATATAGCAACAAACAACACATAAAACATCAAACAAGACAACCAAACCCCGCTTAATGTTAAAAAATCTTCAAGTTAGAGACTTATCAATTAGGAGGAATTTACATCAGTGAAAAGAACAACAAATAAAAAAGATAGACAATGATTACTATCACGTCATGTAAAATACATAAAACCAGTATCACAATTATTACGTTTACCTACTTTCTAGTTTGCACCACAAAATCAGGACACAAAACGTTTAAATCACATGCGCCCACAATATGTTCTTTAAAAGGGTTATTCTTTGGAAGCAAGGATCGCACCAAAGAACTGAAAACTGTCGAGTGTACAAGTTTTCTGGGCCAGACTAGCTAGATTCGGCCAATTAGGCCTCATCAATGGCCCTCAAATATTTTCAAAGTTCTACAATAGAATCAATGATCCTAAAGGACTAGAAAATAAAATCTACACTATGATGAAGGGCAGGGAGACTTTTTATGGTGACCACACGTTCAGAAGTACAACAAGCGAATATAATGGTGAAGCATTCTGACAATGTACAACAATAAACAATATGGCTATTTGGAAGCAATGAATGCACTGTAGAACTTAAAAAAGCAGACTCAGTGACTGCCCCAAGGAATACTCCGACCTAATACTATTTATGTCATTTGGCTGGGGCCGGAGCGCCCCCTTTTATCGGGTGCTCCGTCATTCACAAAACTAAATTAAATACAGAAAAGTGCGTATGTTACACTAAGTCGGTATAGGTACGTTCATATTCAAACCACCGGGCAGCTAACACTGTGGGTGGTCAATGTGTTCCCAAGGATATCATCAACCCAGTAAGTCGGCGTTTCAGTGTTCATTCTGGTTTAGCATTAGTGATAAAACACAGATTTTATTCATACTCCCTATATTGTACATTTCCAGTCCCTCTTTTAGGAAATATAATAAAAATTGAGTCATGGATGTCGTTTCCAAATTATCTGACCTCGAAAACGTAGATTTTGCCTCATTACGCTCCTGATATTATAATGACGTTCAATGGTGAACTCACTGTTTTTTTTACTTTTCTCTTAGAGAAAAAAAAACTTCATTCTGCTAAAACAAGTCACAGTTTTTCTTCAAGCACTAACACAGTATCGCTAGATGATAGAAATTTACATTAAAGCAAAAGAAACGATAGGTCACCGAATAATGTTTTATACCATAGTACGACGGTTTTATACCAAAAGTTTGACAGAACTGCTATCGTCACTGATGACGATGTTACTAACTACTTCGCTCGCCAAGACCTACATGTAACTACGGCTTTGTTAGACTGGCATAAGTCATAAATTTTATTGTCATAAAATGATGCAAAATGTATGAAACTACAGGAATGACTTTTCTGATGCCTGAATTTATTAGACTGGTGGATCCGAGAAAGCCATACAGAAGCATCAGATTGGCATAACGGTCTGTCCATTTGTAAATGTTAACATAATCACTAAACATATTCTGATAGTCAGTGAAAAAAAATCACATTTATATCTCTGCAGAATCCAAACATTGAGCTGAGTCAACATGTGGTCAGTAGTTTAGTTTCCTTTTTGAAAATTCTAAATGTTATATGAAAAGCTAGAATATCGGTCTGTAAGATACATTGAATTATAAATTAGAAGTCCGAAAAGTGAAAAAAACAACAACAAGAAATAGTTTAACTGTAAAGTTTTGGCCAAATCGGCCCAGGTGTTTAGTAGGAGATGTCAAATGTTAACATAGACGGACGAAGGACGGACACCGGACGCCGGAAGCCGGACGCCGGATGCTTAACTTAAGGAATAGCTCACTTGAGCACTACGTGCCCAGGTGAGCTAAAATGTTCCATCCTGTGATTACAGGGAATTCTTTCGAGAGCTCATTATCCAAACACAAGAAACTAGAAACATATCTACTCGTACCTGCCATTAATTGAAGACACATGCTGTTATCGTATACGTCTACCTTTTCAATTAATAGCTTTGACATCTTTGAAAACAATATGTTTTGTATGCCCTGTTGCAAAACTGATTTTCTGGATGTGCAATTAAATTCTTCAAATCCTCCATCTATCAAAACTTGAATACCGCAAGGTTCCGATGTTTCAGAAATGTAGTATGAAACAGAAATATTATATGCATTGGCATAGACATCACAAAGGCATGAAGTGTTTTCATTTTCATGTATTGGAGCCCCAGAAGAGATAAAAATCGTTTCGCCTGTAGTAGCATCGTCCTTGCAGAACTCGACTTCACCTGCAGCTTCTGTTGTTGAGACACACGAACGTGTTTTACCTACAAATAT
Organism: Ctena decussata; assembly: GCA_963989385.1. Taxonomy (NCBI): domain Eukaryota; kingdom Metazoa; phylum Mollusca; class Bivalvia; order Lucinida; family Lucinidae; genus Ctena; species Ctena decussata. Next base: position 2,818,644 of record OZ022502.1, on the reverse strand, counting down.
TTTAACAGATGAATTATGTTTTCGAATTGATATTCAATAAAGCACAATAAAATATCATGGCTCTTTTGACATACGTGCGTATCTGGGAGAAATGTCAAACGTTTATACCATAACGTTAGTATGAAAATGGCTATTTAGGCTGTCATCTATTATTGACAATACAAACACCAAAGAACTCCACGAATAAATGATAAATTTGGCGGTGACAATGAACGGTATATAGGTTCTAGAAGAATAACCAGTACGAGCAATAAGAGCATTAAGAAAACTCATCAATGTGGATCAAAAATTAAAAGCTGCAGGTAGTAACAGAAGGTATACAACTGCTGCTAGTATTTAAGACTGTATTATTTAAAAGCGACTGTATTATTTAAAAGCTGTTAATAACTGAAATATGAAATTCTGTATTGAATGCAAAGATATAGATATACAATACAGATTAAACTAAACAAGATATAAGCCATAATTTCTCAACACAAGTGATATAAGAGTTGAAGGATTGGTCAATGAGAGCAATGACCACATTCAGAAGTGTAAATAACATATGGAGCTGTACTAGCTTCATCGGCTATTGGGGCCTCATCCATGACCTTAGAATCGATCTGAACATGAATGACGGGGTGCAATTTAAGAACTGAAAATGTGACTGACACTTTGGTACGGCATGTTTAAAACATTTATGCTAGTCATTGTAAAGACTGTATGGGAAGGAGCTGCTCATTCGGTTTACCGTGTGCGTCTTTCGTGAACTTGTGTCAATTTTTCCGTGTGTGTGCTTCTTTCCCTATTAGTTTTGAGAGCAGTATATGGGATTTGATTGTATTAATTCCTGGTCATTGCATATCTTTTTACTTTAATAAATCTCATTCAAGGTTTAATTATACGAATGTAAATCAAAACGTTTACAGTTATAAGATGGGTAATTATCTGGAACAAACACAATCAGATCCCATATCCTGCCCCAAGACCAAACGAGAAAGATGTATATATACTGTTCACTACTGTTCACAAAAAGTAGGGGATATTAAGATATAAAAAATTGTAAAAATCGAAATAATATAAGATCCGTGTGAAATGACGAGTGTCCATCAGACAAATATTCGATAAGACATTTTGCATTACATTTTGGATGGTATATCCTGCCACGTGATCTGCATATAATTCGTGTTAGACAGGGGGTCGACACCCAATTTTCACACGAATCTGCTGAGGAAACAGATCCTTTTCAGACTGCAAAATTTACACAGAAACACTCCCCATGACTCATATAACAAACGTGAAATTAGTTTTACACACTGTTTCATCAGAATAAAGAATTCAAGCCATAAACTTCTTAATTTGCCGGTGACTCGATGCACCTGTATGTTTTTTGTTTTCTGGTTTTTTTCTCAAAATGACAGTTCTGAAGAAGAAAAACATTTTTTTTGCATATAAAACTTAAAATGCATTAAGAGGTTAGCTCAGCTGAAAATTTTGAATAACTTTTTGATCGAATTTACCACATTTTGTTCTGACCCCCTGTCTGAAACAAATTGTATGCAGATCACGTGACAGGATATATAGTTCAAACTTTCATAAAAATTGTCTTAACGCATATTTTTCTTATCGGTACTTAGCGTTTCATATGGATATCACATTTGTTGAAGCTGCTATAATTTTTCACACCTGAATATCCCCTACTTTTTATGACCAGTATACATAAATAGACAATAGACTTAGAAGTATAACCGACATACAGCTCTTTACCAGACAAGTGGCAATTCAGCTACTCCAACTGAAAGGACTCCTCCCGAAACAAGTGAACGAAAGCACCGGCATGGCCAACAAGAACAGGTAACATTGGGACGGTAATTACTGGGATGATGAGGTTATTTCCCTTCTCATATTTAATCTGGTTTTACTGAATTCAGACCCTCGCTCTTAGCTTCTGCAGTAGTTCAATCCAACCAAAACAAGGGACTCACACAACATGAGAACAATGGTCAAAACAAACAGCTAGAAAAATATATGAAACACGTGCAACATATATTTTAACCTTTTTTAAGAAAACAAAACATATAGCAAAGTGGGCAGCTTAGCAGTTGACCACATAGCTAGAAGATCACAGGCAGAAGGAAATAAAAACACGTAACAATTAAAAACCACACCATAAGTTGAATGATTAGTCATAAATTACTTAGATGTTAAACTGGTTTTATTTGACCCAAACCCTGACCCTCAGTTTGTGTAAGTGTCAATTTTAAAGAGTAACTACACTTCAGGAACTAACTGAATCAGATCCCAAACCTTATCCCCAACATCAATGGAGAAATATTGACAAAGACATCCCAACAAACAATATATTACAAGTGATAAGCCGAGTCAGCAGCTCTTTCCCAAATAGGTGGCAACTCAACTATCTTTATTGAACTAGATAATTTAGACCAACAGAAGGATTACAACAGACTAAGCAAATTATACGAAAAACATTTAACAACTATTTTTACCTATTTTCTATTTTTATTATAGAAGGGTTAAAATGAGAACACAATGAATTAAACAGCATCGAACATAAAACAAATGCAACCGCAACGAGAGTACCTCCATGGGACGGTCACTAATAACTACTGTGTGGGGCGGGGGGGGGGGGGGGGGGTAAACCGGTTTTACTGGGCCCAAACCTTCACCCTCACCCTCCGCCGCGGAGCACACAATTAGTTGGTAGTTCGGTTCGTATGGAGGTTAACAATTAAAGTCAAGAAAAGACCGTCATGAAGCAAGGATGAGGACTCGACAGCCAAAACGTGTTGCGACACCTGGAGATCCCTAGGGCGTCAGCAACAAATCTGGTGTACGTAAAATTTATTTTCTCGTGGCCACATTTTAAGTATTACAGTGATTCTTGAAAAAAGGGTACAATTGTGGAATAACAAAATCTAAAAAATGAACTTCCTTGCATTGTTTCGAAGATATGAATTTTTGAAAGTAAACAGTCCCTTGTCCATGTATACAAAATATTACCCACGCCAAGTAAATGGTACAAAAATGGTTTAAGGTTAAAATATGGCGTTAAAATTGTCGTTACGGAGGTGAGATATAACCACATAATGCATATAGCCGCAGGTTTGGCAGGTCTAAAATGTATGTAGTTTGCAGAATAGTTTCTCTTTTCGCAGTGTTGACCTAAAACTGTAATTTCTATATGACATTGATCACTTTGAGTATCCTATATAAATAGTTCATTAAAATGAAAAAAGAAGGCTTTCTTTAAACGAACTATTAAATAAAACTACCCTATTTGCTTTCCTAGCAATGAACAAATTAGCCAAGCAATTAAAAGAGCCTAAGAATGAAAGAGCTCACGAACCTATCAATGGTAACTTTATATGACACTTTTAGTGATATATGGTATTTGGAAGTGTACTGTGAACATTTTCTCAAACTACCGTTTTCGTTACGGAGGGGAGTGCGTTTAGCATATGCAAAATATCGTTTTTATTTTCACAAAAAATCCTTAGAAGTGGGTCGTATCTTCTTAATAGCAACCTTTTCTCTGCTGAATACATATCAGTTGAGATGCACAGTCAGTATTAATACAGTGGCACTGTTACATGTATTTCAACCAAATATATCATTAACAGCAATGAATTCGAAATACGACCCTCCATCATAGGTAAAAAAAAAATCATGAAAACCAAATCAAATCTAGAACTTGTCAGTGCTGTCCACATTTTGAACACCTACAGATAGCACCTAATCATAATCTGCCCTGTCTACCATTCTGCTGTCATTTTCTGCGACAATGATTCTCGTTACGGAGGGTAGAAAGTTTAACGTGCATCATACGTTATCTTATTTATTACCGGTAAAAAGACACGTTGTAATTCCAGTATCTTCCATGACTTCGTAAATTTCGGACTCTTTGAAAGGTCATTTTTGATACGCATTCTTGGAGTTGTCATGTACATATAGTAATTCCTGTTTTGGGAGTATCACAGTGATAATGTAAGGAAATATGTGGTTCAGATAGTCTACTGAAATATGGCATTTTTACAAACATCATATATGGATTTAGTATGAGCACTTTCGGCATAACCGCTTAAGTGTGAACTCCGGTGGTGCCCGGGTACTCCCTGGGCTACTCGGGGATATGTATACATACACGTATATCCTCGGGTGGTCCCTGGAGAGTCTAGGTGTTGCTCTGGTTTGCCCGTGTATTTATGTAGAAAAAAACCTTATTTTGTCTGGCTTTATGTGCAATATTGCATTGTTGCTATCTCTAGCTTGCTTCCCTTAGACCTGTTCTCTTTTATCGTTCTTGTTATTTGTTGTTGTGTCTTTATTTTTTTTTTTATTTTTTTTTTTTTTATTTATTTATTTATTTTTTTTTTTTTTTGGGGGGGGGGGGGGGGGTATGTAGTGGCGGGCGGGGGGAGGAGGGGACGGCGGGGGGGGTTGGGGGCAGGAGAGGAATCCCGATAGCTCAGTAGGTTAAGTGCTGACCTGCTGTTCTGGTGAAGCCGGTTCGAGACCCGCTGGAGGCGGAAATCTTCCCAACTGTAGTTGGGGTTCCATTGCACACAGCCTTTCAATACCACCCTTCCATCGTCCTGATATGAGTGAAATGCTGTTATAAAGGACATAAAATCGCTTTCTTCAGCCCTTATGAAGCTGAGGTGTGTCTTTGTTAGCGCAAAAGACAATGTTGTCAGGAATCGGCTTTATTTTCATTCTTATAAACTGCCTGTGATGCTACAATTTATGGATCTTAGAATGACATTCCCGAGGTAAGTTTTGGGATACATGATACTTTAATACCATTTAGCTGCCTTTTATCAAAATTCGCACCTTTTCCACCATGACACTGGAAGGGGCTTTTTTAACATGGTGGCCTTTTTTTAAGAATAAAATTACAGTTTCATAGTAAACACTCAGACAGGACGTGATTATAACTGCTCGTGCAACTGGACTCATATGACTGCTGTTCTAAGCGCCTGGGTTCCCCTCCATAACGTTTTCTCCCCTCCGTAACATACTTCTTTATTGCAAAGTGTCTATGCCCGATCTGTACAGTTTATATAAGACGCTTATGTTACAGGAGGTCTGATGTATTCTTCCAGCTTATTCCAGTACCATTTATCAAATTCTGTTTTTCTCGCATATCGAACGATCAAATTAACCAGCTCCCCTCCGTAACGGAGCAGCCAAAATAATTTTCATACATATTTATTAAAAAAACTGTTTTATCTATTTAAGCATAGTAGGTTCAATACTAGAACGTGTCCACTTGGACTTTCCACCTATCAGCTTCCATAAGGAGGCATTATGTTTGTGAACTGTCAGTTGATGGAGTTTTTCTCCCCTCCATAACGACACAATTTGGTCGGTCATACCTGCACTGAATGACTGCAAGTTCACATGTTATGTTGTTTAACCCTGCCCCCTATTTATACTTACCAGAATATATAAAAATCGGTAAGTAAATGTGTGTTTTAACGTTGATCTCACGTTAAGTTGATATATTGTACAACATATATCACCTGGAGTCCATTAAATATCTGAAAAATTCTGAAACCCTGATGACAGAAATCGTTCTTTTCTGCTTTCTGTTATTTCAAAGAAACGTATATTTCATTTGACTGTGATACTTACTTCTAAATCACCACGTTGCTTTGAGTCAAAGATTTAGTTACGGAGGGGAGCCGTTACGGAGGGGAGAGGACATGGGATAAATCAGTTATAACAGAACAAGTTATAAAACACAGAGGCATGAAATCGGTTTTTATAAACCACATCCATGTTACACATTCGCAAACTAATAGAAAGCATTTTGCAAAAGAACTTATGTTTCAGAAAAGGGCCGTTACGGATGGGAGGCTGTGAAAAGTGACAAATGAAAATGTAAACTTAAAGCTTCTTACTCCGATTTTAGTGTAACAAATGAATTGGTTCTTACCATTTTCATTTCAAAGGATATCCTGGTACTAAAATAGACTCATTTTCCATCACGATATCCTTTCACTGTTGTTTATAGGTGGGGCATAGAAATCGTTACGGTAGGTGAGTAGTATATTGGCGACAAGGAATTTTTTCAATTATTTTTGTAAATGCATGGATTAGAAACTGAATAGAACTACACGAGACATCGGTCAACCCGGGATTTCTAAATGGTAAAGAAATATGTTCTTGTTTGTAGCAATAACATTGTTTATTAAAGGTGTTTATTATAGCTACTCTGCTTGCGACAGTCGAAAATAGCATACCCCAACACAAAAGCATCGCAAAAAATTCAAGGCTTAGCGTCTTAAATCCAACTGGGAATACCACAGGGTTTTCATATATTTATTACACTGCAAAAATAGCAATACATCACCTATGTAGGCTAAAGCATGTTCGTGTGTGTGTCTGTTTAACATTGGCGACATGTTTTTTTCACAATTGTACCCTTTTTTCAAGAATCACTGATTATTGCTTTATAGCTTATGGATAAAACAGTAACTCTGAGTAAAATCAAAATATGTTAATTAACAAACCGTATATGTTGCCAAAAAAAAGTATGCCTACAGACATCAGTGAAAATAATTCAAGTATTCCCATGTCCGTACTGAAAACTGTATAATATAATAAAATGAATTTTGCTGGTGTAGATATTTCATGGATAACTGAACTCAAATATAAACCTGAAATGAGGAAGTTAATAACTATGATAAATATATGTGATCTTACTTTAAACGGAGCGTGAATAAGCACATGGTGAAAGTGTATTCAAATGTATTGATTTTGATCTTGTACTTCAGTTTTAAGATGATATCTAATTCATGCAAAGTTAAAAAAAAAGAATATATAATAATAACAAAACGTAGCGATAAGGCCTGAGCTACTGAAATCAGAGTCGCTCGGTGATTTAACATTCAGCGAAATATTATAGAAAATGTCAAGTCAATGATGGCACAGTTTAGAGCAGACAGTCGTGTTGACATTACGATGAACTAAGTCAAAAGTTTTGCATTATTATTCGAATCAGCATTTTGAATACTCTATTCAGTCATGGGCCTATCTCTGGTACTGCAGATTAGTTTTGAAACTGAAATTTGAATACGTTTATTTTAAGTGTAGCATACATCGGTTACAGCTTGCCTCTATCAACAAAGTCTTGATTGTTGAAACAGGCTCTAATATAGCGGACTGAGAGACTTTAACTCCGTATGCAGGTGCCAACAGTGTATTGCTACTCAAAGTGGAAAGTAAACTGTCGTAATATTGAAGTCATCCCTATTGTCATAAAGCCTAGTAACGAGCTTTCCATTGTTAATATAGAGTAGCAATCTAGCTACAACCAGATTATTTGAACTCTGTAATGTCCTTGCTTTCAAGTTAACTTGGATAAATGATATCAATAAACTCCGATTTTTTTTTACTATATCAACTATGCACCTGCAGGAGTTTTAACCTGCTTTTAAGAGCCCCTGTATGGACTCCGCCTCGCACCGTAAAGGAATAGGTCGGCAAGTAAGGGGACACAGTAAGTGCTCATGAGAATGCCGTCTATTGAAAAAAGTTGTTCGCTGAACTTCAGGTAAATAGTTTCGCTGATATTCCCCAATTTTAATGACACAAACTTTAAAATATTTTGCACGAACTTCGAGTGGTCCTTAATGATGTATGAGTCTAGATCCCGAAGAACAATGTATTTATACCGATTATTTCCGTTTTTTGTGAGAGAAACAATTGTTTGTTTTTTTTAATTTTGTTTTTAATTTGATCCGATCGTCTACTGAGTAAAGGTTGTCAATTGTTTTGGCATTATTAAATCAACAAATAGCATATTATAGTATTATTTTTGTTGAACAGAGAAAGGAGACCGGAAACAATAATTTCAATATGCTTATTATGTCACTGGCAATAACTTATACTGATTTTGTTAGACTACGTGTGCCTGTTATTGTATACGTGCTATAGGAGATAACGGGAATCCCCGGAATGACGTCATCGGATGATCACGTGGGTAGATTGGTTGGCAAAAGATAGCGACAGACAGTGGTCTTCTATGGAATTTTGCTGAAAATTAACCTCTGAAATCGTAAAATATAGTTTAGAAAGCTGCGAATAAATAGAAACCGATAAAACCAATGCAAATATTGTTTTAATCGCTTGTCGCGCGAAAAGAGAGAGTTATATAGTATTATTTAAAGTTCTTTAATTACTTGACATACATTGACTCGCTTCGGAACAGGACTTTTTCTCTTAATATCTTTGACTTAAAAAGAAAAATAAATGAAATAATACAATAAATCGGAGGTACTAAAGATCAGTATTTTAACCTTTAAACCTTTTCGACAATCAAGGTGATTATCAAATAGAACACGGGTAATAGAAAATGAAAGACAATAAAATATAGAAACTTGTATCCAACGAGATGTAATGCAAAATTAATAAACATATTGATCTGATTTAGGAATGAGAAAATGTAAAAAAATAAATAAGTAAATGAATTTATATTCATGACTGCGATTCAAAAGAGAATGCTATAAAACGGTAAAGGATAATATACACGTATAAGCAGAGACTTTCTGTTTTGAAATTACTATCTCATTAATTTGCACATTATTTAGTCCGAGCTCATGACATCTGAACAACAAATTCTCTCTCTCTCTCTCTCTCTCTCTCTCTCTCTCTCTCTCTCTCTCTCTCTCTCTCTAATTGTTTGCTCTTTATAATTAATTAGCGGACAAGCATATTAATATTAAAATATCATAGATTATAATAAACGAGTACAGTACTGGTTTCATGGATTACTCGTTTTCCAGGTTACACGGTGGGCTACAACTTGCGTGGATACACGGATTATCACAGTACACGGTGGGCAATTACATAACCGTCCACGAGCCGTATTGGTTTCCACGATCGGATCGTGAATCGACGCAAAACACGGTACACGGTGTATCTAATTAAGGCGGTCTTAATTAAATACACCGTGTATCGTGTTTCTTTCCTGGATCAAATCAACACGCTACACGGTGTATATAATCAATAGCTCCTGTGCATGCACGGTCCACGAGGAGATGCATATTGTCATCTTCTCTCTTTATATACTTTGTTTTCATTTCTACCAAATAATTTATTGATTCTTTTCCACCATTCGTTGCTCAAACCAGAAATGACTTATCTTCGGCTAAAATTATATGAGCATATATGCATTTGCGTATGCAGCAGTTTTGAAGAAAATGTTATTGGTTTGACCGATAAAATGTTGACGTGAAACGCGGGAAAAATGCTGCTACATGGAAGCATGGGTGGAGGGGGCTTATTGCGGAGTTGGAGCGCTCATGTATGTTTGCCTAAACGCCGCTTCCTAATATATATGTCTTTACTTACTTACTTACTTATAAAATCGGCTACAAAACGACGTCGTATGGAAGTGCAGTGATCGTTTGATAGTGAATTCTCGCCGCCGTACATGTCAAACTATTATCCATCAATAACTCCTAAGTCAATGTTTTTGAAATCCGCAAAGATTCAGAGACTGATTCATAAAAGAACTGTAGAAGGATTTGCGCACACAAGGCACACATTCCACAGTTCTTCTGGTGCACAAAACAACAACATTGAATTCGCAGGGGGGGGGGGGGGGGGGAGTGGTAAAATTTACCGACCCTAGCACATACAATAAGTCATACGCATAATTAATACAGATCATGAAGAAGTATGCAAACTGTAGAATAATTCATGCAAATCTGCAAGAGGAGATGCGCGCATGAAGACCAACAATAGGTCCCTTAGTAGCAATTATGAAAACTGTAAGAGGGGTTGCGCACACAAGGTTATCTACTGAAAGGGTCTTCGGATGCATAAAAGTGGCTAAATTCGCAAAGAGAAAGAAAACAAAATATTCGATCATAACCCCTGACTAAGCCATGTGCGTACACGTATTTACACGCCATGAAAAAAGAAGCAAACAAAGTTTCAGAATAAGTCATAAAAATACTACATATAAGACTTCTACTGTCAAGGCGGGCGGAACCACGGAACTACGGAAAGCCGAATACTACATGTATGTCCCCTTGCTTTTCTTTGAAAAGGCGGGAGACAGTAATCTTTTATGTTGTTAGAATAACAGATTCTTCCACTTGCGCTTAATCTCATTCATTGTCGGCTCTTTGTTTGAAAAGTCGTTAGCATCACCCTGTCTGTCCTGACGTGAAAACATTTGGTAATTCCGTGCTCTAAATCTCCAAATTGTTGTTTGGGTTAGCAGTTATGGGGTATAGTGTTACTATTTATTTCCTATTTAAACATATCCATAATTATTCAAAAGAATTAAAAAGCATAATTCGAATAAGTGAAATTCATTCTTATCTACGGATTCCCGAAAATATTTATGGATATCCATAATTCGAATTATGGATATCACGTTTTCGAATTATGGATATCAAATTCGAAAAACGGATATCACTTATTAGATTTATGTATCAAGCTTTCGAATTGTTGGTTTCCATATTTATGTCCATTTATGTATATCGAATTATGGATATCAAATAATTGAATAAGTGATATCCACCACAGTTCGAATTAGATATGTCCATTAATCATTTAGATTAATGAATATCCATTATTCAAAATGGTGATAATCGTAAGTCGAATTATGGATGTCAGTATTCGGCCTATATATGGATATTAGTAATTCGTCTTTGCAAATAAGTTTATTTACCGGATTTTATGGATATCCATAACTTGATTTATGGATATTAATAATTCACCCCTATTTAATGATATCACTTATTGAAATTATGGATATCTATATTTTGAATGATACATTCGCATTACGGATATCCATAATTCGAAATGGGATATCACTTATTCGCATTCATTAGAAAAGTGTTAAAATATTCCGTAATATGTATAACTGGGTTAATATAATATAACTATAAATGAGCCGAAACAAGACAAAACAAACAAAGTGGCATGCATGTCAAGCGAAGACTCCGATCAGCCTGGTGGCCGAGTCTGATCAGAGTCTTCGCAGTGCACTTAAACTGACCAGACTGGGCGAATGCCTAGGCTGATCTGAGTCTTCGCGTGGCGCACATACCACTTGGTTAGTTTTGTCATGTCGAGACTCAAATATTAAGACCACCGGTAGATCATTTCACCAGGATATTTAGCAATTTTTCGCCTAACGTGGCCTGTATCATCCAAGTAAATCCTTTTGTATGGCTTAGATATGAAACACACGCCTAATGAAAAAGCAAGTACGCAAGGTGCCAAACGCAGTTATGCCTGATGTTCGCCCGTTTTATGTTGTTTGGCCTTAATATAGCTATGTCACCACGCAAAATGTTATAAAACCGCAAAATGTTATAAAATTAACGGCAACGAAAAAGGTTATAACTTTATAACATTCTGCGTCGAGTCTCAATACTGATAAAAGCGCAAAATGTTATAAATTTCTTCACCCCGTATAATGAACAATAAAAACGCAAAATGTTATAACAATTATAGGAACGCAAAATGTTATTACTTTATCTCATTTTGCGTCGAATCTCAAAACTAATAAAAAAACATTTTTTTATATTTTTTTTATCCTGCAAAATGTTTTAACAACGCAAAATGCTATAACAATTACAGGAATGCAAAATAATATAACTTAAAGGCCAGGATCGGGCACATCGGGGGTCCGTATTATCACCAATTTAATAGGTTCGTAACTTCCCACCCAGGGTAACCATCTGCCAATGGTGATAAGTGTGTTGTCTATACAACACAGAAACCAGAGAATTAATTAGATACAGGTATAGAACGCAGTACATTGATGTTTTGTGTGTATGACCATGCACAATTTCCACAAATGCTTCAGAACTTGTACAAACAATATACTTAGCAAAACTTGCTTAGCTGTCCTGTGCATAGAAATCCCTTACGAGTACTTTATACATTTATTTATTCACTTCATTTTTTCTCTTTGAAGTTTAAAATTCTAATTTTCTGCTTTTATAAAGCAGTTCTAAAAACGAATGTCTGCTTTCTAGTATTATACTTTCCTAGCATTATTTGTAAGAGTTTTTTGTAACCATTTAATTTTGTATCAATGCTTTCTATATATACATGTACACTCATATAAAAAGAATCAGGGCGAGTTCCTGAATTTCCATATAAATGGATTCATCATTCTATCTCAACTCTTGAAATCAATGGATTAAAACTGAGTCTAATTACATGTATGTGCATATGTTTTATAATTAAAGTAAAACAAAAAACAAAAAACCAAAATAAAACGAAAAAATACAACAAAACAATATTTTACTTACAAACAATGGATGAGGAGGGGGGTTGGGTAGTATTTAAAAGTCACTGTTACATATAATGTTATTTGTGTAAGTGTCAATTAAAATGGGATTTTACCAAAATGCATACACCGTTTTCAAAAGGAACTTAGCATAACGGAGGAGACAAAATTCTGTGTTTATTTCTTTTGACAGGTTTCACGCCGATTTTATTCTGTTACTAGATAACACGAACTTTTCTTTCTGTTTGTGACTATATAATTTTATAAACTTATCTGTGATGATTTAAACAATTATTAGCTAAAAGTCTTGATATCTAAAGCCAAGATAAACAATGCAACCCAGCATGAAAATTTTGAAGTATCTGTAAGTGATATCATGCTGAGGTTAGTTCTTTGACATTTTTGGTTATGATATTTATAAGGCTTGTGCTATAAATTGGACCTCTGCTGTTTGCCTTTTATCTATACATGGACCCCATGTGACACACCAGAACAGATATTTGAGCGGACTCAAGAGAGAAGGGACCTTAGCGTAACACGGTTTGGGATCCTTCGAATGCGCATGGGCAGCCTCTGAAAAGTATCAGAAGTGTGACTCTTTGTCTGAAGCTTTCCCTACCTCCCTATATTGTATGAGTGAACAGTGAAGGCTTTTGCGAGACTGTGTGGATGCGCAGGCTTTGCCTTGGCCTTCGCTAGTCGCATATATGATAAGTATCTTTCTTCCTCATTGGTCGGTTCATTTTTACCACTGAATGTGGGATTTTTATTTTATGACAGTGTACAATAATTCAATAGAAGTGCTGGTTATATTGTATTTATCTGATGCTTGATGACAAATATTTCACCTGTTTTACTACGCTTTCATTGAGTAAAATAACTTTGATAGGCCGTGCTTTGTGCTATTTGGTTATAATTTTGAAGTACCATTGTATCTGAGCCACATCATGAGAAACCCTGTCCTCAGAAATTCGCAACCCTGTAAGCCACAAACCGGCATGGGCAGCTACAGAAGCTATCGATCTATTAAAGTAAAAAAAAAAAGACACTGTTATTTATCTCCGTGTACAACTGCTTTTTTCTGGGAGAAATTTCCCTACATTTCTTCCTGAAATTTGCTTTTTCTCCATGAAATTTTATCATTTGCACAGCATGGCTGTTTCTCTGTGAAACCAAAATCTTTGATTGATCATTAGCTAGATGCTTGAAATTTCAGCCACAGAAACCAGAGACATTACACTATATAGGCAGCGAATAAAAAGGCGCTGATCAAAAAGCGCGGGTCAGTAGGCTAATGAAGACCTGTGCCATTGTTATTCTCATATAACATAAGACACTTTTTTCTCATGACATTTTCTCATGACCCAGCCCAATTTTGTATTAAAATATCTAACCTTTTGCCTCTGTTTTACTTCTATGACGCAGCTGAAATGAGTCAAACAACCATGTTGGGCAGTAAATCCTAGCTCTGTCCCATATTCTTACATTTTCCAGGAAGCTGATCAGAACACGTATGGGGTAGGCCGGGTGGTGCGATGGTGCTGTGTATAACTTCCAGTGCCGGGGCATCCTACTTATTTGGAACATTGTAGGGCAAGGGCCTACTGTGCTTGCAGTAGGTGCGGGTGGGGTTGGTTTGGACATTTTTTCTCTCGTCTATCATTTCTCTCTTCTTTCTCCCTCTCTCTGGGAAACAGCCAGGTATAGACTGAAATACTGTCTCAAAGGGCCGTTAAACCCAAAACCAACCAACCAACCAAATCCAGTGCCAGGGCGTCCTATTGATATGGAACATTGTAGGGCAAGGCCCTACTGTGCTTGCAGTAGTGCGGGTGAGGCTGTTTGGACATTTTTTCTCTCTCGTCTGTCGTTTCTCTTCTTTCTCCCTCTCTCTAGGAGACGACCAGATATAGACTGAATCTTGAAATGTTTTTATTTGGATTACCATATTTCAAACATAATGCCAGAATGTTTCATTTATTTTATTTGCTGATATATGAGAGAGCATATCCTTACATTTAAGCTTCTCTAGAAATATAAAATTGCTGTGACAGCCATGGATTTTATTGATTTATTTTTTCAATTAATCTTTACCTGTGTTTTTGATGAGAAATTACTTTTATTTGACCGACTCAAGCGTTTTTATAATTTTATTTTTATTTCGTCCCTTGGACTGGTAAAATTTCAACAATTTCTTGTAAATCAATAATAGAAAATGCTGGCCTTATGATGTTTCAGCCGAGACTGTGAAGCCCAAGACTTATTAACTTAAATTTTTAAAGCTATTTCAGTGATGAAAACTTGAAACACATGCATGCCCACATGCACAAGCGCATGCTCCCAAGTACACATATGTAACGCACAGACAGGCAGGCAATAGCATTGGTACCAAATATTTTGAGTACCAAAATCTCAATAAATCCCTTTTCTTTCTAATAGAACCAGATAAGCAAATAGTTCTAATCAGAAAATGTGTAATGTTCCCTCTCTGTACAAGATGTGTACAATCAGCTGGTGGTAGATACTGAGCTGGCTGATAGATAATAATTGGAGACCAATTATCTAATTATGGACCAAATATGTGTTTCCCTGGGGACGTGACCCTGGCCTTTAATAACATTTTGCGTCGAATCTCAAAAACTAATGCAAACGCCAAATATTATAAAGTCCTTCATCCTGCAAAATGTTATAACAACGTGTTTTTATAAAATTTTGCGTCGAATCTCAAAACTAATGCAAACGCCAAATATTATAATTTTCTTCATCCTGCAATATGTTATAACCACGTGTTTTTATTAATATTGAGATTCGACGCAAAATATTATAAAGCTATAACATTTTGCAGGATAAAGAAATTTATAACCTTTTGCGTTTTTATTAAGTTTAAAATTTGACGCAAAAAGTTATAAAATTATAACATTTTGCTTTCCTATAATTGTTATAATATTTTGCGTTGTTATTACATTTTGCGGGGTGAAGAAATTTATAACATTTTGCGTTTTGTTAGTTTTGCCAGGCCGCGTAGCGCAGTCGGCAGCGCGTCTGACTCAAGAGCCAGAGGTCTCGAGTTCAATACCCGGTCCGGCCACATACTTTCGTTCCTCCTTCCACTGATTCAAGAAGGGCAGTTGTCAGTTACTGGCGAAAGTTTGTGCACTTACATGTAGTATGGGTTATTTGATATTTAAATTAGCCACCCCGCCGAACACATCTGGTTATATTAAACAAGTTAATATGACATAGTGTCACGGTAGGAAACCCGCTGCGTTCTTTGAAATATGATAATTAAAGACATTCCTTATAAAAAGATCCGCTGAATACCGGATACATTCATTATAAACAATAAACAACCGGTTTAATTTCAAAATGTACACCAGATACAAACACATTATTTTAGATGTATCCATGCTAAAACGTACATCCAAAAGCACTTCATGTGGAACCAATTTAAATGAATTAGGAGAGAGAATAGAACAATATTTCACACTAAATACCTACATTTCTCAGCGTTATCATTTATTTAAAAAACATGCATTATAATGCGCAAAATACACGGCATGATTAATTACAAAGTTTAATATCACCCAATAAACATTCAATATATAGCGTTCTTGATTATCGACTGTTTGCCAACCAGTGTGGGGAATACCTTGGAAATCCTTATCGATGACGTCACCACGTTTTCTCCTATTTGTCGTTTGTGTTTTTCACTTGTTCTTTTATCGGTGTCCTGAGTGATTGTGCTGTGTGATTATGGATTCCCTGTATTTCTGTTCTTCAAACAAAAACAAAATCTTTTTTTCCACCAAATACTTAGCGACTCGGCACTCTGTATTAAAAACTGTTACGTTATGCGCTTCCCGTATACTTAAAGAAAAACTTTGCAAACTGCCATCCTTCAACGAAAATAGTTCATTTATCATGCATCTACTGCAAAACGCATCTTGGTAACAGGAATATCATGTTTCTCCTCAATTGCGCTTGAGCTAATGTTTTCAGACAGTGTCTTTAAAAACAGAGGCTAGCTCTGAAGCCGACTGCCTAAATACCTACGTTGCATGTGACGTAAGTTGCTGTCCCAAACAGGTGGTCATTCAGCTACCCTAATTGGAAACAGTCGCAACATCTTTTTTAACATATTTTCTATTTTAGATTACAAAACAAAGCAGAACTGGCAGCTATTCAGATGACCATATTGCTCAAGACATTGGGTAAATTTAAAGAGTAACTACACTTCAGGAACTGACTCTATCAGATCTCACACCCTATCCCCAACATCAAAGGGAATGCTTGACAAAGACACCCCAACAAACAAACAATTACAAGTGATAGCCGAGTCAGCAGCTCTTAATCAAATAGGTGGCAAGCCAGCTATCTTTATTGAACTAAATAATTTAGACCAACAGAAGGGTTACAACAGACTAAGCAAATAATACTAAAAACATTTAACAACTATTTTTATCTATTTTCTATTTTTATTACAGAAGGGTTAAAATGAGAACACACTAAATTAAACAGCACCGAACATAAAACAAATGCAACCGCAACAAAAGTACCACCTTGGGACGGCCAGTAATAACTACTGGGTTTTTTAAACCGGTTTTACTGGGCCTAAACCTTCACCCTCACCCTCCGCTGCGGTGCACACAATTAGTTGGTAGTTCGGTTCGTATGGAGGTCCCCTAACACATCAGAGAGTCATCACGGTCAACAATTAAAATCAAGAAAAGACCGTGATGAAGCAAGAATGAGGACTCGATAGCCAAAACATAAAAAAACATAAAACACAAAAGTAGACATAACAACATATAACATTGAGGAACCACAGCAGAAGCACCACCTTGGCACGGTCAGTAATAGATTAATAGGGGTGGGGAGGGGCTTAAACTAGTTTTACTGACTATATGAGAATATTAAATAAAGGAATTCCCAGAATTCCTGCCAAAATATGAATGGATGAGTTCCGAGGGTTTGGATTAACAAAGGATAAAGATATGTCCAAAATTGCATTGCCTCCTTCAACAGAGCATTCTTTTCTTTAAGAGTAAGGCCTGTAAGTCTCTAAGACGAGCGAACAATACTCGCTATGCTATGCTTATGCATGTTGTAACGCTAGGCTAGACTATGTTTCAAATATTAAGTCCTTGTTGATAGAGGGAAACTTCTCATAACTAAATTGTTGTTTACAGGGTTATCAAAGAACAAAGCTTTTGCCAACACTAAAAACAATATACAAGATACACCGTGACCTCGTTGATTCCTACAATGCGACCGTTTCTAATTTATTTCTGATTTGATGGCCTCAAAAGAATCATTAGTAAGGGTTTCATTACCTACCATTTACTTTCACTGACTAGCCGTTCATATATGAGCCAAGTCATGTGACTTCCAACAATGTGGTGATTTTGTCATGTGATATTCAGAGCATCCTTCTCATTTATAAAGGAGAGACCTCGCTGTTTGTTCTATGACTTGCACCACTTCCATAGATGACTGATGTGACAAGCGAAGACTCTAACCAGACTGTTGTGCAGTATGATCAGTGCTTTCGCTTGTCACCAATTCCAGATTGTTGGAAATTTCAAGGTGAGGCCCAAGACATGGAGAGTGTATTATGATAGACAAGTGTCGCTTACAAATCGCAATCACCTGATCATACCTCTGCTTTGGGGTCCGTAGTTTCGCACGTAGATATTCAGGAAGTGCCAATCATTCTGTGGTTTTTGATTTGGGTACTTTGATCATTTCTTCTTCCACATACTTTTGATTTTGGAGATGTTGCCATACGCTTTATAGTGTATGGTTAAACCACCATGTTTTCTAACATATTTGAGCCGCGACACGACAAAACCAACAATGTGGTTGAGCGCCCAGCGCAGACTCAGATCAGCCTGGGCATCCGCCCAGTCTGATCAGAGTCTTCACTGTCCGCATGGAGGTAGCTGAGAACCTTAGCTACCCTTTGAGCACTTAACGAAGAGTCTGGTTGAACTGAGCGGATGCCCAGACCGATCTGAGTCTACGCTGTGCGCACCACCACTTTGTTGGTTTTCTCGTGTCGCGGCTCATTTCAAAGGGAAACAACTTAGTGACTTCCTGCTTGTTCTGCCTGAATATATTGCCATTCCTGTGGAGGAGGATAAAATGAAAAACAAAACAGTGTTGTTCCCCCTGAATGTGCACCCAATTAACTTTAATGTTATAAAAAGCGATGCACTCTCCAATTAAGTGATAGCATAATACTTTAAATGAAATCTGAAATACTCTTTTCGCAAAAAGATAAACATAATTGACAAGATAATTACAATCTGTAACAATTTAATTCTTACTTTAGGTTGAAGCTGTGCCCTTTCTATAATCAGCAAGCACGATTATGCATTGTAGTAAAAACACCAAGTTTACATTGTTTTTTGAGTAACTGCGCAAAGTGCAGAAGTCAATGTGTAAAAAAGCTGTAACCTATTGTTCATCGATTTGTCGCATTTAAAATATATATATATATATATATATATATATATATATATATATATATATATATATATATATATATACAACAACACTGAACTAATGTAACTGGCCAATCATTCACAGTGAACCACCACAACGGTTTTTTCTCTCCCCAAACTAAGATTTTTTAGACTTTTGCGTCTGTGTTTTCTTTAGGCAGTCGTTAATTGAAATTAATTTGAACTTGATGTATCATTGGTGTTGATGATGGGGTGCACTTATCGTCACAGAAAGTTTTAACGCGCGTCTGTCGCACTAAAATTTGTCTGGATACGTTTATTTTAGAATCGTGTTGTTACCTCGTATTATATCTAATTATCTTGTACAATTCTCGTTTTACATTATGGTAAACTTGTGGAGAAGAGTATATGTGTTTCGGCATGGTTCGTCTGTCTTTACGGAGAGATAATCCAACCGCTAAAGTGAATGAATTATCGACCATACAAACGGGCAAACCTTGCTTTATCTCACATATTATTCGATCCCCATTGTAGCACTTAAGATTTGGGTATCTTGATATTATGGTATAAATGATTCACGAAATATACCCATCAAAGACTCTGAAAGAAGAATAAGAGAGAAACAAACAACAAAGGAAGCCACTTATTTGTGGACTCAGGCGCGCTCCGTCTAGTTAAACTAAATGTGCAGATGAAGAACGGTCGCTTTGTATTTACAGTCTAATGTCTCATTTGATTATAAGAAGAATCGCCATCAAATATTTCATTGTGGATGCAGTGTTACGAAATGTTTAGTTCTGCATTGTGGTAGTCGTACCATCCACTATGGTATCATATGCCCTACCATCGTCACATATTTGTGCATTGTTATAATCTGCTTGTGTTGTGCTCACAATTACTTGTGGCTCTGTGTCGAATTTAGCAACAGTGTGAGCATCCCTGTCGCCGTCCAACAGTAGGTTGTTATAGGTCACTGGAATAGTTGTTTCTTTCATATGATGTTTAGTGTCGGAGGCAATATAAGTATAGATCCCATTTCTGTCATTTGGATTGACCTCTGTGAATTTCGTTTCATCTGGAAATTCCATATTGTACATCACATTGTCTGTCACTTCATAATCTGTAGTTGCATTGTTGTAAGCGGCTTTCTTAGGAAGATCAGTGTTTGTCTTTCTCTTTCTAAAACAAAGGTAAATGTATCTTATGTATAATATGTGTATAAGAGCAGCAAGATAAATGTCCTATTCAACTGAAGCACGCAGTATTTAAAGCTCAACGACGTGGAAGAAAAAAAATGCCTGTCAGTTCTCGATAAATAATTATTTGTATTTTTTTTTTCAGAAAACAATTTATCCTACTTCTGGGAAATATTTAATATTTTAAGGATTTGGATCACCGTGATTATGAAATTTCTCGGAATCATTAAAAACATAGATTACTTTTATGTCTGTGGCTAAAAATGTTAACATTTAGAAGCAAAAAGTAAACAACAACTCCAAACTTTAAGGTAGTTTTGAGAGAAAATGCATAATCTTGAAGAAAAGTAATGATTGTTTTGAGAAATCCTTAAATTTGTTTACATTATTTTTCCATTTTTACCTGCAGCAACATACAATGAGTACAACACACACTATCAGCAGACAGGCTCCACCGCCTCCAGCTGTTGTCGCCATGATCACTGAAAGTATGTATAAAACACAAAACAGTTTTGTTTATTACGGTATACTCTCCCAGCACACTGCTCTTTTTAGCTCACATGAGCCAAAGGCTCATTGGGAACTAATATTATACGCAGGCTTCGTCGTCGTCCGACGTCCGTCCAACTTTCAAATGAACGAAAAATTGTTCAAACTGTCCTGATCACATACCAATATGGCCATGACGCCCATGGTTGATGAAAACCTTTAAATAGCCGAGGGAACTAAAATTTTGTTCAACCGGTCCAATTCATATGACCAACATGGCGGCCTTGCTAATATATTATGATAAAAATCTTTAAAAATCTTCTTCCCCAGAACCGACTAGCAGATGGTCTTGAAACTTGGTATGTAACATATGATCTTGTGTTGAACTTGATCTTTTTTACGGCACGGTCAGATTTGACAAACAGCTAGAACACAAGATTTAATGGAAATTTTCAAATATTTTGACCCAAGATTGTTTGAATTATGAACTTGGGTTGACCTTAACATTTTATGGCAAGGTCAAATATTACTTTCTAGTGTAGAAAATTTGATACAGTCAAAGAAATAAGTTTATGAACACATTTTTAGCAATAGAGGCCGACCTTTAAGCAATGATTTATTGCAGTTTCAAATTATCAGGTTTGTTCAAATATTTATCCTAGTTTCACGTTTGACATTTTTACTCAGGCGAGCGGTTCAGCGCCTCATAGCCCTCTTGTCTTAAAGATCATATTAGTATCTTTCATGGGTGTGAGGTAAAGAAACATAACTCCGTACAGTGGATCATAGTTCGGGACTTCAAGGCTTGCAAAATGATGCCGAACAGGATCCCAATGAACGGATTTTTATGTTTGTCCTTACCTTACACCCACGACACATGCGCTTTCTTGCATACCTTTAATTTGAGCCGCGACACGACAAAACCAACAATGTGGTTGTGGACCCAGCGCAGACTCAGATCAGCCTGGGCATCCGCCCAGTCTGATCAGGGTTATCGCTGTCCACAAGGAGGTAGCTTAGACCCTTAGCTACCCTTTGAGCACTTAACGAAGAGTCTGGTTAAAATGGGCGGATGCCCAGGCTGATCTGAGTCTGTGCTGGGCGCACAACCACATTGTTGGTTTTCTCGTGTCGCGGCTCAATTTAGTAAACACTTCTGACTTTGACGATACGGTAAATCGAACAAGCAGTTAGCAGTCTTCCACGCAAGCCGAACAACTAAGTGTCTGATGAATCAAAGCAGAACCAAGGGCTCGACCGCAATCCGGTAAAGCCCCTCGGTAATTTCATTGCTGGCCGTCCCAAGGCTCATTCTTCTTAGATGGAATGTGTGATGTTTGTTGCTTTGTCTTTTGTTAAATAATGTGTGTGTGTGTGTATGTGTGTGTGTGTGTGTGTGTGTGTGTGTTTGTGTGTTTATGTGTGTGTGTAATGTTAAGGCTAGTCCTAAAATAAGAACAGAAATCAGGTAAAAATAGTTGTTTAATGTTTTTCGTTTAAATTGTTCAAAATTGATGCTTCCTTTCGTACGTTGTGTGAGTGGTAATTGTTTTGGTTATGTTGAATAACTAAATGTCTGATAATCCAGGGCAGAACCAAGGGAAAGGGTTGCTCAAAAGAGCTGTACCTTCAGTTTACCGTGCGTGCCTTTCTTAAACTGTTGTCGATTTACGTACACATATCTTTTCCTTTTAGTTTGAGGACAGGATATGCGACCTGATAGTAATGGTATTAGTTTCTGATCATTGCCTATCGTTTTATGTTTTTGTAATGCCCACGTTGAGCGTTTGAGAGATTTCAATGTTGTTTTGAAATAAATCTATAATTTCATTATCTGACTTTCAGTTCTTTACTTTATCGTCCGGCTTGGCATATACTGATGTTTTTTTGCAATCTGCATGACCTCTGCATCTATAAAATAAACCTTCTTAAAAGACGTAGATACCGCACATGCTACATACAACCAGTGGATTACCAAATGTGATATAACTTCATTATTTGTTTAACAAATATTTTCTTCTTTTTAAAGTATCGCTTTTCTCTCGTTTATTTTCTTAAAAGACCTTTTAAATTTTCTGGACTAGAAATAAAAAATGGCACATGATTATAAATACGCGACCTCCGCTGTCATTCTCCACGGGTCATTTTTTCTAGACATGAGCTCTGGTGGAGACCCAGCATGGCAGATGGGTTAATACTAATTCAAAATGCATTGCAGTATGACGTTAGCCTTTTTGTCAGTTTTTGATGCGAATTCAAAGCCAATGCTAACCAATGTTAAAGCAAAGTTGGAGAATCACTCATGCAACGACGAATATAACAGTTTAAACCTTTTACATTCTAGCAAAACAATTTAATGTCCTCGTTATTTATGCATTCTATAGTTCATATGCCTTCTTATGAATGTGTTTTTTTGCTGTTAAAGGAACTCTTCACATTTTACTTCAGCTTCACTGCAGTTGGTGTTGTGCCGTGTGGCGGCTGTAAAACGTTTCCCCATACATCATACACAGTGCAGATAATGTTTTTGTTTTTCCTTTGTCCTTTGAGACCAGAAGATATATTCTTCAAAATCACAAACACTTCGACTGGTTCTACTCAAGTTCTACTTCATTGCTTTTCATTTATTTGGACTCTTTTTGGTACCAATTAGTCTTTGATTTAACTGACTTATTAACATTAAGAAACAACAATTACTGTATGTTTTTCTCTGGCTTTCGTCGCCAGATGGTATCGGGATCACTGATGCAGCTGAAATGGATGAAACTTTGAAGTATGGCTCATGTTCCTTCTTTAAAATGTTTGCTCTTGTCTTGACGGAACTCTTGAAGATTCAACTATAGAAAATATTGGCAGAATTATGATAATGCATACGACGCCCCAGATAACCCTCTTTTAACGCAGAACTTGTTAAAATTCCTAATTGTTTTAGGCGTGTTCATTCATTTTTGAAAGAGACCGACGCTGTTCAACGGCTGATGTGCGGTTCTGAAAGTAAACGTCTTGTGTGGCATGAACTGACTTCACTTTGCAGTCTTATGACGCCATCTTGACTTCAACCATCGTCACTGGCCGGCGCAGATACCTGACTTCCTATAGAACCTATGCATTTACTACATGTAATTTCCACGTAACTTTATGGCTGCTTTTGGTTAGATGACATGGAGATAAAATTGTTGGTACAGGTGAACTCGAGTATATCCTTATCCCGTGAACAGGAAAACTATTATCACAGTGGCGGATATTCTATCTGGTTTTCAAGAAATAATTGTTTGGTCCGCGTGAAACAACCAACGCAATAACCTTAAGTTAAACTCTCTGTTACGTCTGTCATTTTATTCTGTTTTAATGTGCCTTTGACAATATTATTAGAAGTAAAAAGTAAAAAAGTATGCAAAGACCAGGAACTGACACAATCAAAATCCAAATCCAGCCCTCAAACCATAGTTGGAAACAACTAAGATTACAAATAATCAAGATACAGAGAACATATGGCCAACCGAGTGAGCAGCTTGTTCCCAAAAGGTGGCCACTCAGGCAACCCAAACCGAACCAAAAATAATAAGAACATACATAAGGTAAAACCTCACAGAAACTCTGACACCAAAAACTCAGGCAACAGAGAACCACAACAGAACTACCGCCTTGGAACGGTCAGTAATGAATTACTGGGGGCTTAAATCGATTTTACAGGCCCAACCTCACCCTCAGTTTCTGAAGTGGTACAAAACATTTAGTTGGTTGTTCGGTTCGCATGATAACCCTCTAACTCGTCAATGAATCATCACGGTAAACACATTAATCAAATTTCAACACCATGAAGAAGCAAAGACGAGGACTCAACAGATACAACGGGCCGTCTGACAGGTGGAGATCCCTGGCCTGCCAAACAACCCCACTGGAAATCTGAAGCAAAAGAAGGTCACCAGTTGAGCCCCGGTGGACCAAGCAACAGACAAAAAGGCTCCGGTCCCAACCAATTAAAATATATAGCTTTAGGTCGGGGCCATCATAGAGTCTGACGCCCGATCCCCCGGTGTGCAATTAAAGAGTGCAGCAAAGTTTCCAACCGTGATTGGGTTAATCACTAAGCATGCAGACTGTCGCATAACATTTAAATTATAGCCAATACGTTTGTGACGTATTATTATTTTTCGGAATTGACTGTATTTGAGTGTATGTGCATGTGTAGGCATTCATTCAAATGCCACAGCTACGAGTAGTATGTCAAATTTTCCTTTCATGATAAGTTAGAAGAAACAAATTGAAGCATATGTCTTCTTATTTATATAACATCTGAGTATAACGAACCTGTATCAGACGTGCTTGGCATGCCAGTTGTAAATGCTTGACTATCTGTCTGATTGATCAGACCTGACCAAAATAGAAACCGTTACAAATTGAGGGTTGATTGGTTGGTTGGTTGATTTGATGCTTAACGCCCACGGTAAACAGCTAAGGTAATGTCGGGACGGTCAGTTAACCTAACCACACTATTCCTGGGCAGGCTTAGACCTCCTAAGCGGTTAACCAGTACTAAGTGCACATACTTTCGCCAGTAACTGACAACTGCCCTTCTTGAATCAGCGGAAGGAGAAAGGAAAGTATGTGGCCAGACCGGGATTCGAACCCAGGACCTCTGACTTACGAGTCAGGTGCCCTACCGATTGCGCTACCCGGCCCGGCAAATTGAGGGTTGAAAATGGAACTGTGATAAACATTGAGGGTTGAAAACGGAACTATGATAAAAGTAAAAAAGTATGCAAAGACCAGGAACTGAAACAATCAAAATCCAAATCCAGCCCTCAAACCATAGTTGGAAACAACTAAGATTACAAATAATCAAGATACAGAGAACATATGGCCAACCGAGTGAGCAGCTTGTTCCCAAAAGGTGGCCACTCAGCAACCCAAACCGAACCAAAAATAATAAGAACATACATAAGGTAAAACATCACAGAAACTCTGACACCAAAAACAGGCAACAGAGAACCACAACAGAACTACCGCCTTGGAACGGTCAGTAAAGAATTACTGGGGGGCTTAAATCGATTTAACAGGCCCAACCTCACCCTCAGTTTCTGAAGTGGTACAAAACATTTAGTTGGTTGTTCGATTCGCATGATAACCCTCTTACTCGTCAATGAATCATCACGGTAAACACATAAATCAAATTTCAACACCATGAAGAAGCAAAGACGAACACTGGATATAAGAGGAGACAACAAAATTGCACCGCATAACGTACCGTATAAAATATAATTATCGCGGTATTCCATTTTTCGCGGTATTTCGCGTCACTTAGAAGCCGCGAATATTCAAATCGCGAAATATGTTCCTATTTCTTACGAATTATCTTCTGTAGACATAGTGTCCATATCTTTTGTTTCTGATTGCTTCGGTAATTGCGGGTACTTTTCACTTGAGACAGTTCTGAAAGAACTGGCTCAAGTGGAAGAGAAGCAATTTTACTTTTCGCGTATGTTGCTTACCGCAAAAATTAAAAATCGCGAAAATTTATGATTATGATTTTGACCCTAAACCGCGAAAATTTGAATGCGCGAAAATTACCGTGTATACGGTATATGCATGCGGTGAGATGAAATGAACCCAGCAATAATAAAAGACAGAAATTAAGCTGAATTATAGGGTAGTTAAAATAATTTAACGGCAAAGAAGAAGTAAATGGATTCATAATAGACAGTTGATTTTTAAAATGTTCAGGCGTCCAGTAACCGTAGAGACAGTGGTTTAAAGAGGCTTTGTATCTTGGGCACTGCATGTTTAAGGCGGAGCCCATCCTCTCCTGTCGTTGCATTTATTCTTTTCTGGTGCGAAAGTAGGTAGTCATTTACTGCTGAATTGATTGAGAGAGTTTTTTTCAGTCACGGGTTGTCCGTGTTTCTATATGTGACAATTATTCCTAATCACAAATGTTATGCAAAAGTATATAAAACAAGTAAACAAGTACTAGAACTTTGCCTACCTGTTACTCTACTGCTGCTTTCGACATTGGAGGAACCAGATGGGAGTGATTCCGGACTTTCATGACCTGCAAAATAAACGATTAAAGAAAAGTCAATATGCATACTGAATTCATTAACTCAATACGATTATCAACCATATGGGTGATAATACATTCATATTGTTGCTGTTGATGTGTTTCTGTTTAACGTCAATTGTAAAATTCTATGGCCATTTCGGGACAGTCAGTTAACCTAACCACACACACTATCCTGGGCAGGCTTAGACCTCCTAAGCGGTTATCCAGTACTAAGTACACTTACTTTCGCCAGTAAGTAACAACTACCCTTCTTGAATCAGCGGAAGAAACGAAAGTAAGTGGTCGGATCGGGTATCGTACTCGGGACCTCAAGCTTTTGAGTCAGACGCGCTTCTGACTGCGCCACGCGGCTAAGCAATACATTCGTATAACATTTTATCAGTACGAACAAAAGATGTACATGCTAAAAGAATTCTACAATACACCAAATAATCTCCTTTTTAGTATTTCATATAATTGAGCCGCGACACGAGATAACCAACAAAGTGGTTATGCGCCCAACGCAGACTCAGATCAGCCTGGGCATCCGCCCAGTCTGATCAGAGTCTTCGCTGTCCACATGGAGGTAGCTTAGACCCATAGCTACCCTTTACCCGCTTAGCTAAGAGTCTGATGAGACTGGACGGATACCCAGGCTGATCTGAGTCTGCGCTGGGAGCACACTACTTTGTTGGTTTTCTCGTGTCGCAGCTCATATATATGCATACAGGACACTAATGACTAAAGAACAATTCCGATTTAGAAGCAAAAAGTTAAGGTTTCGCGGGGTCGTTGGGTTTTGTGGTTAGCTTCAACACAGCATATGAAAGGCAGAGTGCATCTCTCTTCTTTTCGCTTCATTAGCCTTCTGTGGTTCGGAAAAAGATACCCTTTTACTGCTGGTTGACAGAAAGAGAATTTCAGTCAGCGGTTTGCCGAACACGGCTTTGAATGCGAGAACTGCACCCTAATCGAGCGTCTCTTATTCCTCGGCCACGCCGCCTCTCTTTCGAAGAAACAATATTATGATAATGATGGTAATGCAATTAACCTACATACTTTCCCAGGCACGTACAGAAATGTAGCTCAACCCTTTCGACATAAATAAACTTTACTGTACCTTCTGTACTTTGGGTTGGTGTATATAATGATGAGTGAGTGTTACTGGCCGCGGTTCTACCATCCGTCGTAGTGGATATGTAGTATTGAGCATAGCACTGAACAGATATATTTGAAGCTGATTCACTTGCTAGAAACATAAAATATTGAATGAAATATTAATGAAGGGATGAACTATTACAATCATCATACGCTCAGATGCTGGAGAGCAAGGGGATATTTTTACATTTCGGTAGTAATCATGAACAAATTCAGTACACAAAAGTCTGTTATTTTCGTTTCTCTGGTGTATTTTTGCGTCAACCGTCTAACTTTTAAACCTGCCAAATGCATGAAAACTTCATAACGCATGCAGTTTAACTGTCTTTTCTAAACATTCATCTCAGTGTTTTCGCGCACAATGTTTTTTGTCTTCTTAATAAATTTAAAACTACTAATTAAATTTAAAAAAAGAATAATTGTTGATGAAAATATTTAGATTGTTTGTATGACGACTCAGCCTAAAGAAGAAGATGACATTATTAAACTTAGCATTTGTTTTATGTTCGGTGCTGTTTAATTTATTGTGTTCTCATTTTAACCCTTCTATAATAAAAATAGAAAATAGGTAAAAATAGTTGTTAAATGTTTTTCGTATAATTTGCTTAGTCTGTTGTAACCCTTCTGTTGGTCTAAATTATTTAGTTCAGTATAGATAGCTGAGTTGCCACCTATTTGGGAAAGAGCTGCTGACTCAGCTTATCACTTGTAATTTATTGTTTGTTGGGATGTCTTTGTCAATCTTTCCCTTTGATGTTGGGGATAGGGTTTTGGATCTGATTCAGTCAGTTCCTGAAGTGCAGTTACTCTTTAAATTAGCATTATTAATCCATGCCACAAGTAAGTGGCGGGCAAATATGTTTCCCCATAGGTCGCCCGAGGGTACGACAGTGCGTCCGTTTGTTGTTTATATGTAAAAAAATACAGCCCTGAAAACATAAGACAGCGAACTTTCAACAAATTTTCTTTTTTCACCCTTTTGCTTTAGAAATAAGTTTATATTATTTTTATCAACTTTTCGAAAGAAAAAAGATACTGTAACTGTATTTATTACTGATGAGAAAGGCGATATCTTGTACATGTATCAGTCAAAAACTAGATAGTCCAAAGGAAAAACAAAAACAAAACAAATATATTTTGGCTCAAACACACCTAAACTAATTTGAAGGCACATTGTATCCGATGCCACCTGTGAATGTCTATGTTGTCTCTTCGAAAAATAAATTCTGGCTACTGAACCTTGCCAGAGGGTATCTTCTGGCGTACATGTAAATTCATGAGTACTGTTGTTTGTCCAGACTTTAACATCACAATCAACATAGTGTGGTGATATCTTATAAGAGGCTGACATATTTGTGAAGTCAGAATCTAGAGCCACATCGCACCTGCACGAATTTGTCACTTGATATTTAGGTGCCCCAGAAACGATGAATATTGTTTGAGCTGTTGCTTTGCTGTTCTGGCAAAATTGCACAGTGTCTGAAATTACTTGTGAAGACCCACACAAGGGGAAGTAATCTGCAAACAATAGAAAACAATATAAGATAATCATGATAACATCCAGATTATAGATCCTCAAGTTTTCGTTGAAATCTTTCCAGAAAATATAATCAATAATGAGCTATAAATATGATCAACGAAAATGGAACGCCGCTTTTTGGATTATTTCATTTTTTTTGTAGAATATTCTAAGAGAGCAAATAGAACGTAATACTAGCATCAGGTCAATGGCAAATAATGACGTGTGTTATATATTCAAGATGGTACACAAAACTTCATTGGCAAATACGACGCCTCTACTGGTCATTTTTTTTGCGATATTGCACAGCCAACATTATCATTTTGTATTTTCGTGACGTAATATTGCATATGCGTTTTTTGCTAAAGGTGTAATCCCATGTCGAACGGCTGGATGTATCAAAGGAAACTGCATTTAGATATTTATCTAAATAAATAAAAGTATGATGGTCAATGAAAATGCATATTCGCCTCAACAAATATCAATAAATTCATGACATTGCAGCAGCGCTGCAAAGCCATCATCGCGTTAAGATTTTCGAGACTTTATTTCAGCTTTGCACACTGCTGATATTATACAAGGCTAGAAAGAACAAAAGTTATATGTTCTTTATAACGGGTATATCTCAACATATGAATCTTAATACCAATTTAAGTTTTTTGGTGTTTTTTAATAGAAGTTATTTATCAATCTTGATAAAGTAATCACAAAAATGTTCAGGGTGCCTCTGCATAAAAGTAGACTTTTACTATTACTCCTTTATTTATGAAGGAAACATTTCAGAAGTTTGTGTGGTTGTAGCAGTTTAAAGTTTAAATACTCCTTTGCAATAATGGTTTCAATGAGCGCTGCTTAAAGGAAGTGCCAAACACATTGTTTTAAAGTAAAAAGATAGGCGATGATCAGGAATTAATACACTCAAATCCCACATCCCGCTCTCAAAACCAATAGAAAAGAAGCACACACACGTGTAAAAATTGACACATGTACACAAAAAACACGCACGGTAAACCGAATGAGCAGTTCTTTTCCAAACAGGTGGTAATTTAGCTACCCTAAACAAAAGTAACATCAACATCCACTTTTATGCTGTTATTGGGATAGCTGACTGACCATCTGTTTGGGAAAGGGCTGCTCATTTGGTTTACTGTGTGTGTCTTTCGTAAACTTGTGTCACTTTGTGTGTGTATGTGCTTCTTTCCCTATTGGTTTTGAGAGCGGAATGTGCGTTTTGATTGTATTAATTGCTGATCATTGCCGATCATTTTCCTTTATTTTAAACTTACAAAACAAAGGGAAGATTTGGTAGCAAAACAGGGGACCAAACCGCCAGAGAAAATAGACAAGCGGAGATAGCACAATGTAATATCAAAGAACTACAACAGAAGCACCTCTTTGGACCAGTCAGCAAAGGATTACTGGGGGGCTTATAACCTGTTTTACTGGTACCAACACTCGTCCTTAGTTTCCGCAATGGTTCAACACAACATATTTACATGTACTAGACAGCAGACTAAACAAACAATATGGAAAACATTTAACAACTATTTCTACCTATTTTCTTTTTTTATTATAACACATAACGGAAAGCAAAGTGGGCAGTTATACAGGTGGCCACATTGCTAGTAGACCACAAACGCAATGACTAAGATACAAGAAGATGAAGAACCACAACAGAAATACCGTCTATATTTATGACGTCATTTCCTCTTTTCTCCAAACTGACTAGCCTCAAGTGAAATAATATAAGTTGCAGAGAGAGTTCTAAGGCTTATATGCTAAGGAACGAATGGTTTACATCTTCCCCGAAAGTGGATTTTCTGAATAGTTTAAAGAACTTGGAAATGGTCTGTTTGCAGTGAAAATGGAGAGCCTAACAGGGAATGTTGCAAGTTGAATAAAAGTATAGCCCTGAGGGCTGACTGTACAGCACTGTTCGTCTGGTCGCAACGTCTTAAACACTAATTCTTACCTAAATTAAGGACTTCTATGATTAAGGCGAGGATTTTCCCCATTACGCCGGCGCGACAGGTCCCAATTTTCAAAAGTATTAAGTGTGCAAATTTTTCTTAGCAGAGCTTCCACAAATATATAAACCGTATGAAATCAGATCATTTGTGATTCAGACCCAAAGACATGGAGAGATAATCCAGTCTGACCCTACCTACCCTAAATTCAAGGTTTTCGCATACCTCATTTTTTGAGGTAATAAAAATATTGAAATTTGTCATTCATTCCATAATTTTTTTTCTCATAAATGCATGCTAAATACACGCATATCACAATACAAAGCAATGGTTTTCTTCTTGTTACACCTAATTGGCATTTAAACATGCAAACCCGTAGTTCTACTTCCGGTCAAAACGGCCAAAAGGGAACGCTTCACTATAACTAATATACAAGTACTTCCCCCCCCCCCCGTGACCCAGCATTTCGTTCATGCAGCAGACAAATGCGATGCAAGTACGCAATATATATGAGTGGGAAGCTGGGTCACGGGGGGGGGGAACGATACTCAGTAAGCCAAAGAAGAAGAATGCGCAACAGTAGCACTGTGATCTTCAAGGATTATATTGTGTACCACGACCTTGAATTGAGGCCAAGGTCACATACATATAGTCAAAACTATCCAGTGTTACTTTTGTCTGTTAAGTAAGTAATGTAAGTCAAAAAAGGGTGAAATATATACAAGCAATCATTATTTCAACGATCAGTTTGATGATAATTTACCATTTATCTAGAAAATGACGTCACCGTATGTTTAACGTATTTTACATATACACAAACACTTGAAAATTCATTTGTCATGCAAGTTACATGTACTAGTCATTAATGCAAAGCAGAAGTCAGTGATCCGTATAACTTTTTAATCATGGGGAAAATTCACGCCTTAAGCATAGAGGTCCTTTATTATCTTAGAATTTTGACGCAAAATGTTTCATCTTCTCCGCATCGTCAGTCGTTCGCAAGGCAAGTAGAGGTCAAACAAATAATTAAAAACAAGTTAAACTTAGGATTGAGTGCACTAGGCATTACAAATTTTTGTAACTCCATTTCTGGTGAAGGCTTTGCCTAGTCGTATACCCGCGTTTCCTGTGGACATGGTTTATCACCTGTACAATGTGGATATCCAAGTAGAGAAAATGTATGTTATGCTTTCTTAGCAATGCATACATATCTGTTGTCTTTCCATCGGTGTAATACATTCAATATCTTATACCCCAAGTATTATCCCGAACTCGCTCAATATTTTACCGCTTGTGTATTCAATCGTGTTTGGTGTACACCTGATGAGCCGTAGTAGAGTCATCTAAAGTAAGACTAACTGATAACCACTCAAATCGTAATGCACCCAATAAATATCAGTCACCTGTTATTTATATATCCTTTTTCAATGTCACGCTGCTTTTAAAATTTGTACAGAATGTAATTTTGAAACTGGAAATGTTGTATATGATATGTTGAAAAAAAAATGCAAAGAAAGCAGGAGAGGAAAAAGAGTAATACAAGAAAGAAATAGGTGTAGGGGAGAAGGAGCCCTTTAAAATAAAAACAAATGAGAAATAAACAAAACACTGTATGGAAATTGTTCAGCCGCTATATGAATGTAAAAAAAAAATTAGGATCCTTCAGGAAAGGCACAACTTATTACTCAGTACTTTGTCATTTCCAGTTTTTCAAGGATTTATTTTGAAGTACCTGTGTTGGCCTGCCACTTTTCTTTTACGTGCAGGAATCAATTTAACCATGAATAACCTGTTGTACCACCTGGTTCAAACCATTACACAGCACTCATTGCTCTATTTTTTCTTCTTCTTCTTTTAGACTCTTTTTCATTCGTTAAGTTATTCTAAATCCTAGTTTCATTGGAATGCAGATCTGAGAACGCTCTTAAATTATGTCCTCTTTAATGTCACGCATTTGATGATTTCAACAGTGTGGACGACAAAACCTGATGTCAAAAATACAGTTTGACGTCATTATGACGTAATGTCCTCAACAGATAAAGGGAGTATCAATTTGCAACAACCATATAGGCTTTTGCAGTTTTATAAAATAGTCTACTGTTTAGTTACGATTAATATATTACCTCACCATATATTACACAACGAACGAGACGCACTCCCGGCATACACTCTATTACCTACAGGAAGATTCACACTGCTGCAAGTTATTATCAGTTTTCCTTCTTTCCAACGTCCTACTTTTTGATATTGAGTCTTTTCAATAGGCAGTCAGTAAGACCACATACCCATTCCCATAAATCCGAAAACTGTTTTTATCCTGTTTTTAAATTTCTCATCTTACTAAAATGTCTCACTTTTTCTTTTTTCTAACACACTTTTAGCCGTATCTATTACTATTTCTTTTATTCTTGCACCGGAGCACTCGATTCAACATAATACTCGAAAGGGGGTGTTGGAAAATATAAATATAGACAGACAGACATCAGGCAAGGGACGCCTACATATTAACTCGTCAGCGCGGGCGCCCTCTCCCCCATCAAGCAACCTTAGCTCCTGCTTCTCGAGAAACGAGACGGACAAGGATATCAGGAAGGAGATGACCGATGCAGCAAGAACCTAGAAAAAGGTCAAAATAATAATTAGAATAGAAGCCAAACTCCCTTTAAGATTCAGGTTGTTAAGACAGGTCAACTTAAGTTTTAGAACAGTTTGCAAATTTTTACCTGATATAAATGACAAAGGCACTTTAAGTCAGATTTAAGTTGTGTCCCCAATACTAAAGAACAAGCATCAACACTGATATAATGACTAACAGGGTTGATGATATCCTCGGGGACACGTTGTCAGCTATCAGCAATATCGGCCCTGTGGTTTCAATATAAACGTAACTATACCGAATTTAGGGCGACAGACGCGCGTTTCTGTTATTAACTTCTGTAGTGTCGCTTAACCCCAAAAGTGAAAAAATTATCGGGACATATTTATCACAAACACAAAAATACAAACCATATGTTTTAGTACATTGAACTATCCAGCAAAACGTCACTAATAAAATTATTTTCTTATCCATAGCTTTACTTTGCACTAAATATGTTTTTATGAAATATACTGGGGTGTAGGTAGGAGCCTCACGGAAAAACGTGATGTAAACTTAAAATACGTCCCCTTGACATTCGGTTACTTTAAGTCTTTTATTTCTGGCGAACTCTTGTACATTGTATATTGCACGAGTCCGTTTATCATTTAAGAGGTGTCCGATGTATTTATGGTTTTATCAGTTTGATAGAAATTACTATAAATTCTATGCAAGCGGCGTCTGATCAGTGTCTACACTTGTTTTCCTGTATACTTTTTATGGGACGCTAGGAATAATTATTCATTCTATTAAAACATGAAATGACTACACTATCCGGCAATCTGTAGAAACCTAATGGCCTGCTATATAGACCCTGATCAGACTGCTCTTTTCATTATTGCTCAAAAACTACCACTTCAGTAATTTGGGTGTGTACGGTAATTGAGGAAGCTAAATTGAAATATGCTCAGGAAAGCGGAAAGGGGACTTCACCACTGTATTCTTACATCCTCTTACAAAATTTTCTTCTATAGTCTATTAATATAAACGTATATAGCTTGTCTAAATAACATAAAAACCTGTATGGTTGTGTAGCAAGGTGTTAAATCCACGTAGCTATCAACCATTTGCACCTCTGGGGTTCTTTTCTACGGCTCCTTTATATGATTTTAAAAATGTTCATTGTTGGTCTCGCGTCTCTGACTTTAAACATGTGTACCCTGAAACTTTATCTCACACCATAAATCACCTAGACGGCTTTATGCTTAACCTTTGATCACTTGAGTTGCAATTTCTAATCAGGCCTGGTAAACTGCGCAATGCTGCTCCAACCCGAAAATTAAAATGTAGAAATTAGTTAGCCAAACTATAAGAATGTCACACCTGTGTGCTGTATGTTTAAACACCATTCTTAAGCATAATAAATGCGTTAAAGTAAATGACTAATTGAGTTGTCACAAAACACCTGAAAGTCACCAAACCGTATTTTTGGTTTATACTTGTGGCGGGTCCGGGACTTCTTTAATGTTACTCTACACAAATATGCGGGAATAATAGATTCGGCGCCTGTCTAAGCAGATAGAATGCTGAAGCTAAAGAACTGAGTAAGATTGATGCTTCTGACTTTTTGCTACTACCTTTGCTGTTAAAGTTGTTGCTTTTCGAACGTTCCATATCTTAAAGGGGCTTGGAATATTTCATGATAATACTTCCTAGTCATTAAGAACAGGCTGTGGCTATTTGTTGCGGGTAATGTTGACAACCTAGTTTTCATACACTTAGGTCGATTTCTTTTGTTACAATGTAGTCAATAATATAAACGTATTCATACCAAATTTAGTGCGACAGACGCACGTTTCAGTAATTAACTTCGTCAGCGTCGCTAAACCCCAAAAGGTTGAAAGAAAAGATATGATGGCAGGTCTCGGCAGGCAACGAGCATCCCTCTCCGAGCCACACAAGTTTACTGTCGCATAAATAAATAAATAAATAAATAAATGAATAAATAAAAAATAAAAAATTGAAGTATGTTTGAACCTTTTTTTGTATTGTACATTGTAATTGTTGACTCAATATTCACACCTGGTTAACTATGTTTTCAAGTATGTCACAATACAAAAAAGAGTCACATTTACCAAACGACCTAGTCATAAAGTCTTTTCATAACTATGATTTTTTTTTCGTTTCGTAACAGCTCGTTTTTGTTTTGTAACAACTCTTGTATATACAATTTTAACGGGGGTGATTTTTCCACACTGTTAAACAGGTCTTTGGGTATTTATATGTAGCACATTTATATACAGGATACATTTGTCTTGACAGATATCAGACGGCGCGTGTCTATTTCGTCCTGTTGTGCTTCTTTGGCAAGGACACAGTACCTAGGTACGAAACCATAACAAGCATATTACCTCAGTGCGTGTGGTATTGTCTGTTCCCCGTAATTTTATTAATGACCGTTCGAAGGCGGCAGTTCTGTTGTGGTTCTTTTTGGTTCATTTTTGCGTTGTTAGTTGGTTTGAACATATTTCATTCATATTTTTCAATACATCTATACATTATAACAACATAATGAATAGATTTGGAACGAAAGCACAAGTACCTATTAAGTTCCACTTTTCAGTTGCTATATTGTTATTAATATATTGTTTGTGATGTTCAGGCTAGCCTGTTGACTACCTACATACGACAGGCTGCCTCTGGTGTTTTCTTCGGCGATGACCGATTTTATGTTGTCTTTTTCCCACATGGTGTCATGGGTTGCATCTGGGATTACATTTGTATCAGTTCCTGAGAATTTTCCTCTTTACTATTGATAAGGCGGACGCCCCCACCAACTTTCAGCTGTAATCACCAACTGCCGCTTTGATACCAGGATACGTGACCAATTTATAATATCAATGTGTGATCGAAGCATACGAATTTCTCTCCGGCATCAATTACGTATTTGTCAAGATTGACATAGCATAGAAAAAACTTTACGAGTATTGACCAGACTAAACATTTTCTTTGGCGTGGCTTTGAACGTACAGTTTTTATACGTCTTCAAAAACGTATGAATATCCAGTATTTAACTGGTTATAGAACGTATGGTTTCCCGGCAAAACAGCTTCAAAAATTTAGATTCGTCTAACAAGATTTAGATTTTTTTGGATTCTTTTGGAGGAGAAAAACCAATGTAATAGCCGAATAACACGACGGATTTCATATTAGGGATGGAGAGAGACACCATTCGCACAGGATTCTGAGGTTACATAATAATATTAGGAATGCTTAATCAAGGGAGAAATTTTTTACACAAGATTCTAAGGTTGAATAGCTGTTTTATGCTACTTTTTCCTCATCTGAGCCCAGCCTGTTCTTCAAAGAGCATCTGTCCAGCTTTGGATTAAAGTCTGTTTAAGATGACATTCAGCATCACTTTGCTCGTACGACTGATAAGGCTGATGGTTATGTAGTTCTGGCAAAGGTGGTTTTTTGTCCTTTTTAGGGAGTGTTTTAATCAGCGTCTGAGTCCATGGAGTTGGGCATTCTCCTGTTTTCCGGATCTTGTTACAGATCTTAGTTAAACATCAATCATGTAGTCCATACCTGCTTCAACATAATCTGCTGATATATTTTCAACTCCTGCGGATTCCCCCTGCTTCAGTGCTGTTTCTGCAATCTCAACTTTCTAACAAAGGCTCGGCTATAATTCTTCTGGGTACTGAGTGTAGTCCAATGCTGCATTGTCACCACAACTCTTTCGTGATTGTATAGCTCTGAGCAATGTTCTGTCCGACTGCTTAGAATCTCTTGTTCTTCAGCTTGAGATTTCCTAGACTCGACTAGGATAGCTGTGGATCTACCCGGCTTCTCTAAAGTTAGATTCTTCATCAGCTGATATGCTCTATTTCTGTTATTTTTCCATTCAGGTAAATTTCAATCGCCTTGCACTGAGTACCTATCTAGATCCCCTTTGCTTTCTCCAGGGTCTTTTGGACTCTCTTATTCGATTTCCTGTATTATTTCGCTCCCTCTGCTTTATACCGCCTCTTCTTTAAATCTACCACAGCATCACAGAGGTCGAGAAAGTCTCTGGTCACCTAGGCCTTTTCCCAACTATGTTTCTTCCCAAGTATCTCACTGTCTTTATTGTAGGTGGTATTCATGCTCTATATATTATGTCAATGTCATCAACTCTTACACTGATAAGTGGTGCCAACATTCCATCTTTTGTTGCTTGAAATGTGACTGCCACATCTGAATTTAAAGAGTAACTACACTTCAGGAACTGACTAAATCAGATCCCAAACCCTATCCCCAACATCAAAGGGAAAGACTGACAAAGACATCCCAACAACCAATAAATTACAAGTGATAAGCCGAGTCAGCTAAAGTTCTTAAGATCAAACCTCAGCCTTGGCTGTGTTGGCTCCCTTGCCTCCTTCAAACCAGCTCGGAAGGTCGTCATCACCAGGTCATGGTCACTTCCTATGTCTGATGCAGAAAAGCTCCTTATCTATGGATGTTAACTTATCGGAAGGCTTCATCACAAAGATATAGTCAGACTGGTTGTGATGCTTCATGTCTGGAGTCTGCCACGACTGTCTCCTAGATAGTTAGTGAGGGCAAGAGTATTTGTCAGTGCTAGGTTGTTTCAGTGACATGGACAGAGAATATGACATTTCGCCAGATTTGCTCGAATGCTTACTTTTGAGTTTTGTGATATGCAGAGAGAATATGCCAGTATCACCAGATGTGCACGAATGCTTATTGTTTAAGTACTGAAATAAGTCCTAGCAAGAATAAGCAGAATAAATACATGTCTTACTGCAATGTTTTATATCGAAATTAAAGTCTCAATAGTCCTATCGGTGGTAAAAACGACTAAACACAAATCCTTACGAAAAGCACGCCAGCCTATACGTATGGTGATAAAATGAGGCTTGCTATGCATATATTGAGTCAAAAACTTAGGAAAAAGTAGATAGTTTTTTGAAAATGACAAATCACTCCACAAAATACATCTGTCCTCTTCTGGTTTCCCGTTTAGGAATTGTACATACATGTAGCTGTAGGTGGCCTGGAATGGGTCTCCACGCATGTACATTGTATTTTTACCATTTTATTCATGTTTACAAAATCGAAAGTAGGTCATATTAGTTGGCAACTAAAATGACCCAAATCAATTTTCAAAACCTTTTTATGTGAACTCAAGGAAATTATATTGAATTAAAGCACGCTAATCACGGTCGTTTACTATGACAACACTGTAGTGAGAAGCTTGCAGCGATACCTCACGATGAAATTCTCATTACTGATAGAGCAATGGGGCCTTTAACAGAATGGTATCCAATATCCTGTTGGATAAATCCGTTCGTAAGTGTAATAAGTTCTGAAAATAAGATCTTTTGATAGTACACTGAAGAAACGAAAATGGCAGACCCGGTTTAATTGAGTTTGTTTATGACCAGTAATGAAATATGCGATACCGGCCACGCCTCCTAGCACCGGCTTAAGCGGAAATCCATTTTCAAACTCACTCTAAATTATCTCAATAATCCCAAAGAACAAAAAATATACTCTGTAAGTTACTCTTCAAACAGCTATTTGTTTTCTTTAAAAGTACCCTCACCACCGCCCAGTAATGAAGACAAACAACGCAGAATCAGACTGATCTCTCTTGGAGGTGTACCCAACCTACCTAGGTCTTTTTCTGACAGTTCTCTTCACTACAATTTGCATTTCACATAAATCTACTTTGCTCAACAATCAAAAATTGTAATATTCAGTCACCGACATTTCCTTTATTGAGTAAGGAAAATTACCCTTATTGTTCGGAAGCAAAAACTTTAATTGCGGTTAACATTTTTGGATTTATATTTATCTATTTCGAAAGGATTTGGTCAACATCTATTTTTATCTTTTTAATTTTTTAACTCACAAAACAAAACAAAAGGCAGCTTGGGAAGACACAGGTGACCGAACCGCCAAGGACCATAGACAATCGGACATAGCGCATGTAACTTCAAGGAACCATAACAGAAGTACCGCGGTCAGCACAAGAATACTGGGGGGTTGGGGAGGCTTAAACATGTTTTACCAGTACTAAACCTCGCCCTCTGCTTCTGCAGTGGTTCGAAACATTTAGTTAGCCGTTTGGTCCGCATTAAGGATTCCTAACCCATCAATGAAACATCACTGGAAACAAACATATCACGTATAAGACCTATGGTGAATCATAGATGAGGACTCGATGGAAACAATGTATTACACAACACCAACAGATCCCTGGGAAGTCAAACAACACCCCTGAAATACCGGAGCAAAAGAAATTCATCAGCTAGACCCCGAAGCCTATCCGTCTCCTTTCGCTGCCTTATATTTCGCTGATTCGAGAAAGGTACCCACTTTCTGCTGGATTTACAGAGAGAGTTTTCCAGTCGCTGTAGGGTCCAAACCGGATGTAAACCCGCGACATTCTGCAGGATATTCGAGGCGCTCTAACCATTTGACCACGGTGCCTCTCTACGTCATCCACAAAGACCAACAACATACTAATACATGATTTCCAGACTACAAAAAATGAATATCAACAAATGAAAGCTCGAACAGAGAGAGAGAGAGAGAGAGAAAGAGCAAAGTTAGCTGCTTTAGAAGATCATGTGGTCATAATGCTAGTGTCTTTAACTAACTAACTGACAACTTGAAAGCAAAGAATAAAGCTATACAGAAGGTGTTAAGAATGTTACAATTACAATAAACTGGATAACCATTAGACGATATAGCCTTGTTAGGAGAGTAGTGTAAACGAAATGGGTGTCTTCATTAGTTTCATACACGCAACCCATTCCTCTTCTGTTGCAGCTCCAGTCAAGTAGGTGTTCGGTAAAAGTAGGACCATTCTTATTTAGTGATACATCATATCTAATCATATGATACCATTGGACAACCATGATGAATCAAAACTACGGACTCGGTACAAATCCAAAGCAAGAACAAAAGGAAATCATTAGGGCCCGACCAAAGACATCGGTGGTGTAAACATAATTTCCCCTGGCAACCGTCACGTGGGCTTAAAGTGATTTAGAACAAAATACCAATGCAAATTTATATTGCCTATAGACGAACAAAGTCGAATAATTTGAAAAAGCTGATAGGTTAGGAAACCTTCATGTGGACCAAAAGCTAACTAAATGTTTCAAACTGCCGAAGCGGAGGGGGAGGGTTTGTATCCAGTAAAACTAGTTTAAGACCCCCACCCCCCTCCCCTCACACCCAGTCATTTATTACCGACAGCAGTTCCAAGTCGGTTCTTCTGTTCTGGTTCATCAATGCCTCATGTTCTGTTGTCCACTTGTCTGTGGTCTTTTAGCAATAAGGTCACCTGTATAGCTGCCTACTGTGCTTTGTGTTTTGTTTTGTAATTTGAAATAGACAATAGATAAATATAGATGCTACTGTTGTTTTTAGTTGGGGTCAGTTAGTAATCACCTGTTTGGGAAAGAGCTGTTATTTTG
The DNA here is from genome assembly GCA_963989385.1 of Ctena decussata. Classification (NCBI taxonomy): domain Eukaryota; kingdom Metazoa; phylum Mollusca; class Bivalvia; order Lucinida; family Lucinidae; genus Ctena; species Ctena decussata. The sequence goes on along the minus strand of OZ022502.1, from coordinate 2,777,463 downwards.
GTTTACCGTGCATATCTTTCGTAGACCTTGGTCAGGTTATGCATATAATTATTTCTTTTATTTTCATAATTTTTTTATTCATTTGGAAAATAATTTTAGAGGGTGACACAATTAACTGATAGCTTTTTACCTAATGGCTCTCTATTACAAAAAAAGAGATAATCTCTACCTTAAAAATCAAACAATACAAGGAAAATAATGAATCACTTGCACAAAGAGAACACTATGAGCAAAATAGTAAAGCGTATGCAGCCCTCAGCTAAAATTAATTTACATTCCTATCAGAAATCATTTAAAATAAGAAATAAAATGAGCGTATAAATAAAAAGTCTTAGGTTAAAAATCTATAATACATTCGATTTAGAAATGACAACAAAATAATATCCAGACTTTTCAAGCACATAGAACAACACAAACGACGTTGCACTAAACAAGAGTCAAGTAGGTGTTCGGTAGAAGTAGGGCCATCCCGACTTAGTAAGACATCTTTTTTTAACCATATGATATCATTGGAAAACTATGTTAAAACAAAATTACGGACTCGGTACAAATCCGAAGCAAGAGCAAAAGGAAACTACTAACGTAACGTTTATTGTCACGATACACTGATGAATTGGTACGAAATGCATTTTTTCTGTGACGATTAAAAAACAAAAAAAACATGTGAAGTCTTTATCTATTTTAGCTATATACATATATATATACATATAGTTTTGATCATTGCCTATCGGGTTTCTTCGTATATTTTGAAGAAACCATTAATTTATAAGTGTCTGTTTCCTGAATACACATGAAACAGAAAATCACAACAACAACAAGTAGAAACAATAGAAAAATCAATACATGTATATTGCATGTATATGAAGTTAACGGCGTATAAGAATTCGACAAAGACGCCTTTACTGAGCTGATTGGTCCCCTGAATAGCTACCTATTCCGTTTTGTCTTGTTTTGTATTGTAACTCAAAAAAGCTTTTGGTTTTATAGTCGGGATGTGAGATTAGATAGAATGAATTCTCGTTCATTGCCTATCTTTTTACTTCTTCAAACAGTAGGGCTCTTCTTTCATGATCCGTCAATGTCCTCTATCCTCTACAGGACATTAATTATTGATGTCTATTATATGACTGAGAATCGTTGGAATACAAACTATCATTTGTTTCAACCAAACTTTTCTTCTTTCTTATTCTGTTATTGGCATACAATTTGATTTTATCTTCGTCACTTAATTCTTTAAGTCCCATGTTTTCAGCTTTAGAGAATCCAATACCTTCAATTTTAGGCTCTATATTGTTTAGATTGTCAGTCTCAATATTTTCGTTATCTATTGTGTTTTCACCTTGAATACAGGACACACTCTGTGCTTCGTGTTGCAAATCTGTTAAATCATAGAGTAAGTTGTCGGTAACAATAAGTTCGTTGTCAGGTGTATTAAGAGTTTGTGCAGCAGCATTGTTTCGCGCATGTCCTTGACGGCATCGCCTCTTTTGGCGAAATCTGAAGTAAGATAAATGTGTTAGACAAGCAACAAACATAATAATACTGTATCCATAGAACTATTGGAAAATATATATTTTCTCCTGAATTTGCAATTTCACAATTGATTTTTCATAAACTGCAAGGTCATCAGTATTTCGCAATAATTTCTCTGTCACAAACAGTTTCAGATTCACAGTATACATAAAGTAGATACGAAGGTATGATTTGGCACCGACACGAAGCCAAGAAAGACCAAAAACAGCCCAGAGGTCAGGTCTTTGCGAGACTATCCCAAACAATGTACAAAAACAAAGACTACTTGATAGATAAAAGGTAGTGACCTTTTCTATATTATTAAGGAACCTAAAAAAGATCTGAATGACCTTTTGTGTATTATTTTGGAACCTAAGAAAGATCTGACTTATTGACTTAATCTTTGTTCGTGTGCCAATTTTCACTGTTTTTCTTTCCCATTTGGATTTGACACGGGGGGATATGGAATTCAATTGTGTCGGCTCTTAATCATTGCTTCTCCGATCTTTCGGATAAGACTTTAAACCGAGGTCTCGTCACCATATGACCTCGTTGTTGGTGGGACGTTAAACCCGAGTCACTCGTTCACTTAATCATTGCCTTCTCGCCTACTGCTGAAAAAGCAATGCATCAAAATATCGGCAAATTGATTTACCTGCAAAATAGTAGAAAAACTAGCGCTGCTGTGGCCAAGAGTAAGCCTCCTCCACAAGCTAGGCCAACAAATGTCCCTGCGAAATATAAAGTAAACACGTTTAAACACAGTGTTAAAAGAACAACATTCATAAAGTAGACTAAAAGGCAATGATAAGGAATGAATTCGATGGAATTACATATTCTACAAATGAAAAAGGACATATACAGCTAAGACGGCACTTAAAATTAACAGCACCACCAGCGAAATGCCAAGGGGACAGCTCTTTCCCAATAGATGACCACAAGGCTATCCTAAACAAATGGAATAATTAAGTTAATAACAAACGGAAAGTGGACGAACAATTACAATTAGAATGAACTACATCAGAAGCTATGCCATGGACCGTTCAGCAATAAATTCATCGGGTTAAGGTGGGCTTGGTGGGCGGGGAGTAAACTGGTTATACAATAACAGCTGAACATTGTCTGAGGCTTGGACTTTTGCTTACTAAATTTACACATCCTCTATCTAAATGAATACCTAATTTTAGAAGAAGAAAAAAAGATATTAAATATACCAACTTATTGAACGTATATAATTTAATCTTATATTTACATTTTGATGAAACAGCATGGTTTAGAAAGACATCGTCGGTCCTGTTTAACGCACTAATGTTGCTTGTACATTTGGACTTGCCTGTAGTTATGTCATATGTTGATGTACTGCTAGGTTCAAATCTTTTTCTGGCAACTGTGACACTGTACGTTAGAGTCATATTCGAAATAGATCCGTTGCCAGTAACACTAGAAGAGGTAAGCTGCGTAGTTAAATTGAGATCATCATTTGTTTGCTCTGCTGATAATAACGTATATTCATCTGGATGACATGAAACGGTGATAGAGCTTTGGTTATCATCGTTATACAGATGCCCTGAAATAATTCGGAAATATTAGTCCTATCTGGCAAAATCAATTTGGCCTACACGACTGTGCGCATGCTCGACTATCAACGTAATCCGTCCGGTTCTTTTCTCTCCTCCTCCCTTCAATTTTATGTTTGGTTAGATTTATTTCTCTGACTACTGAAGCTTATTTTATTGTTTACAACATTTTGCATTTTCAAATCTAACATTTCCCACCCTTGTTATGCTGATCCAGAATGATATCCCTTTCGGAAATGAGCACACTACGAAATATATAATCTGCTACTTTACCAGGAATAAATAAACTTTCAGGGGAATCAGCGGTTATATTCAATTTCGTCTTCCTTCGAAATGGGAGTGAGCTCCTATAAAAAACAAGTTGCTTCCCTAGGATTTAATTCTTCTCGTGAGAGCAAACTCCATTTGAGAATCGTATCTTCTTCCGCTGATTCAAGGAGGGCAGTTGTCAGTTTAGCGACACGGAAGAAGCTAACTACAGAGACGCGCGTCTATCGCACTAAGGCCCGATTTCACGTCGCATTAAACATGTTTTAAGCACTAATCAATTATTAGTGTTGCATTATGGTTAAGGTAAAATATTCGATAACTAAAAGTTAGTCGGTATTTTAAGGCGACGTGAAATCGGGCCTAAATGTGGTATGGAAACGTTTATATTACGTTGGTATTACTGGCATAAGTGTGTGCACTTAGTACTAGTTAATCACTTAGAAGGTCTAAGGTTGCTAGGAATAGTGTGATAAGTGTAACTGAGCATCCCGACATGACCGTAGCTGTTTACCGTGGACGTAGAGCAACAAAACAGCAGAACCCGTCTTATAACCTAATACATACGGCACTTACTGACATCGTCGCCAAAATATGTGACGCCCGACCACCTTTTCTTAGAATAAGATGGTGCTTTTGGTTTTTCATAAACAATATAGTTTTCCATGATTTTCATGTTGGAATATACATACCGTAGTTGGGCTATAACACTGATTTCGATAGATTAAAGTACCGTTTGAAGCTTCGTGCACTTGAAATCATATTCATTACCACTTACTTCTTCTTCATGTCTATAATGTTTCATAAACACTTATACATGATTAATCGGTATATTAACCGGTTCCTTAGTAACTTATATCAGGTAAAGTATCTGAACTATTCTAAAACTATGACTGACCTGTAATGGCATCTTGAATCTTAGCGGAGTTTGGCTTCAATTCTTTTGCATTATTATTGTTTTTATTTTATTTTTATTTCTCTTTATTTTTTTTTTTGTAGATTATTGCTGTTTCCGTCCTATCCTTCCTTATTCCATTGTCTGTCACGTTTTTCGAGACGCGGGGATTGAGGTGGCTCATCGGCTGCGCCTGCGCTCGCTACCTGATGTCTGCAGCTACTGTGTCGCGCGGAATGCGCCAGAAAGTGTGGCTCATAGAAGGCTTTTCGTTGCCTGTAGAGCCCAGTCCATTACTTATTTTTCTTCCAAACGTTTGAGATTTACCGACATTGAAAAACGTTCAATTCAGAATCGCGCGTCTGTCGCACTAAATTCGGTAAAGTTAGGTTTATATTAATTACATTTTACTCACCAAAATCTATTCCAAAACAAACGTATTTACCCTCAGACGCCTTTGAAAATAGAAGTTCTGAATTGGTCTCTGTTAATATCATTGTCTGAATCATACATTCCTGTGTTTCTATATATTCCTTGTAGAATAACAGACAACCATGTTTATCTGATGTGCGATATTGGATTGTTAGGTTTCTCGGAGCTGGGCTTATTACTATGTCACAGGAACAGGAAGTTGCTATATCAGAAGCAGACTTATTTCCCGCCATATATACCGAAGCATTTAGGTGAATCTTATTTGACACCAAGTACTTGCTTGTATAGTTAACACAAACCGAGTTACCTAGAAAAGGACAAAAAAGTAATAATAATAATTATTAGATATGCGATGTGATGTTCAGCTGTCTCGGTGAAGCGCAACATAAACTATTCATCATTTTAAAAAACTATTAATCTGCATGCACTTGTGAAATAAACTGAAATATTTCTCGGTCAGACAGACACCAGAGAAACCAGGAAGAACACAATTCGTGAAACGTAAAAATAAAAGAGCCATCAATGCACACATGCGCACATAAAACAAATCAAATAGTACTAAATATAATTATTACAACTGCACTAAAAACGTCATTATATTCTATTTTTCTCCGAATAAAATGGATTCTTTGCATAGTTTAATATAAAACAGCCAAGAGAGGCACAACCTTATCAAAGTTAAGAAAATGTAAACACAATGCTAAACAACATCGGCTAACTAGACATTGACTTAATACGAAATAACCACTTTCTAGTTTTGACTTATATTTCCTGTATTCTTTATGCTAAGGCTTATATTGGCAGGTCAATGACGATGACAGAAAATTAAAAATAAATGGTAGCCTTACATGGTATGTCTGCGCCGAGAGAAGAACAAGCTAGATCACTAGTACCTGTTAAAAAAGGAAAGACAGCAAACCATTAATAACCTCTACTAAATATGGGCCTTTCTTTTTGTATCTTGAGATATGAATTGTGAAAAATACCTGTATATTTTATGGTAAAATATATGGCAATAAGTTGCCAGACTCAGTACCATAAATTACTGGATGGTGCCAGAACTTTTTATTATGGACAAGCAAAGGAGGGGTGTCTATAAGTATAAGGTTGTTTTCATGGCCACAACCGATTTTCTTTAAACTTTGTAGACAAAAGGTGATATATGTTGGCTATAATGTCATGCAATATTAGATCAAATGGTGAAGGCTTCTATGTTGTGTACAAGATGAAAGTAGGTGGGGTAATACTGACCTGAAGAGGGTTCTGTTTAAAAAATGCTAATATTTTTATTGCAATTTATTGCTACTTAGACCTAGAAGTCTACCATTTCTTGACTCCTTATGCAATGTCAGATACAACAAATGATTATGATACTTTTGTGAAATTTCTACATGCAATTTGTTTGTACTCACTTGTATGACATACCTAAATTTTAGCCTTTTTTATTCTCCAACTTTACGCAAAACCACAACAGCTGTTTACACTCTAAGCCTTTCCAATGATATTTTGCAGTTATACAGTATATTAGATGGTTGTTTCAAACTTGTGGCGATAATTTTCTACAATGAATATTTTATGAGTTATCTCCCCTTAAATCCGTGTCTTTTTTTTCACAATTATTATTCAGATTTTATACCCCACCACATGTTAGTGGCGGGACATTTATACCCCCGACATACGAAAGTGGAGAGAAGAGGAGAAAAAACACTAAGAGCAATCATCTGAAAATGATAAGTGATAAAGTCGGTAGAGGGTATAGTAACATAATCATAAAATGAAATTATATGTTTAATTTTTAAAGAGTACTTGTTATTTTCAAATATGTTAATTTTGGCTTCAAAGCAATAAATAATTTAAACAGCTCAGAATTCAGTTAGAATCATTAAGATATCATAAATTGATGACTTTGTTAAAATTGACCAAATTTGGAGAAATAGTAAATAATTACTAGTATTGCAAATGTCTACGTAAACCCCGCCACTGCAAACCTTTAATAAATGTTTTTCGTGATTTTATACATGTATATAACTACGGGACTTGGGCAGATAACCACCTTGTGATTTAAATGTAACCATCTCTAGAAGCTATTATTGTTGTGACAGTTTTTCATATATTTTATAATAATCCTTTTCAATTCTGATTTTATATGGATTTTTTACATGATTTGATACAAGTTCATTGTGTATGTCACTGTGTCAGGGGAAGATAATTCCTCGAGATAACATTTTGATCCTAAAAGGAAGCTTATATTACTTCGATAATTTGCTGCAAGTTTCAGGAAACTCTCTTTCAACGCTGATTTTATATAAATTTCTTCATGATCTTATAAATGTGTACATCCCAGAGGCAGGGGCAGATAACACTGTTTAACTAAATTCTGGTTGTTAAACAAAGCTAATGCTAATTATATAATTTCTGTGAAATTTCATAAGATATACAAAAAATCTGATTTTATATAGTTATTGCATGATTTTATGCATGTAAATGGCCCTATGCGAAGGGCAAATAACCGCTGGGGACAAACTTTTGATCTAGACAGGAAGCGAGTATTGTTTAGATAAGTTGTCGCAAGTTTCAGGAAAATCACACTCAAACCTGATTTTGTAAACATTTTTATGATTTTATACATGTATATATCCCCAAGGCAGGAGCAGATTACCCCGCTAGACAAAATTGTGCTTGTTACTACTTCAATCATTTCTGTGAAAATTCATCAAAATATTTCAAAGTGTAAAGGAATTACAGACCATAATCCACGTTTTAGACATTGACAAGGGCAATAATTCTGTCAGGAGATATCGAAATTCGCCCAATCCCAAGCGAGCTATTCCCAAGACTAATGTACATGCCAAGTTTAAAAAAAAACATAAACATGCTCAAGTTATCGAAAAGAAACGACGTGTTCATGGATGAAAGGACAGACAAACAGATAGACAGACAGGCAGCTAAACAGAGAGACAGACGGTCAGATGGACAGACACATGGACAACCAGCTTGGAAACATCACATCCTGCCAATTATGTGTGGCGGGGTATAAAAGCTGAGTAATAATTAAAATGAAATAAAAAAAAGGAGTTTGAAGGGAAGATAACTCAGAAAATATTCATTGCAGATAATTATCGGCATAATTTTGGAACAACCATCTAATATACTAAATAACTGCAAAATATCACTGGAATAGCTTTGAGTGTAAAAAGCTGTTGTGTTTTTGCGTAAAGTCGAAAAGTAAAAGCAGATTGATAGCAGTGCTTTAATACAGTTTTTTTACGATACTGGGCCTGGCAACCGGTTGCAAGGTATGTTACCGTTACATGTTCCAGAATGATTCGGCTTATGCTAATTCGTTGCAGCTGCGTTTTGGACTAAGCATCTTTGTTATCAAAAAAGTGCTCTTCTGTTTCGCAGTTTCGTTTATTCATACAGTCGAACTTCACTGGCTCGAACTCGGAAGGCTCGAACACCATGTTTCGGTCGAACTGACTTTGCAGTCCCGGCAAAAGCCCTATTGATTTTAACTAAACATGCCACACTTGGCTCGAACTACGATGGCTCGAACGCTCGAACCTCAAGTCTGGTCCCTAGAAACCACTTTCTATGAAAAAAAAACACCGATGGCTCGCACCTATTTCTTTGTAAAACATTTTCAAGTTTAATGACCGGACTAAATGTAGATCCTGCCGATTACAAGCATTGGTCATCAGGTTTGCTACGTCCATGCTTGATATTTTTATATTGTAAATACAATCATAAACATATGTTTCTGTGTTTTGTCTACCTGAAAATGCAAAGGTTCAAAGAGTGACCGATGAAAATACAGGAAGTTGTCGTAGTTATGATAGAAAAACATAGTACATTAAGTTGGATCATGTTGAGTTGGTCTTCAATGGCTCGAACTACCGATCGTTCGAACTTTTTTCGGTGGTCCCGGCGAGTTCGAGCCATCGAAGTTCGACTGTATTTCTAATTCTTTCGTTGTCTTGAACGAGTTGTTCTTGTAATAACAACCTTGGTACCGGCATTGACATTCTACCCAGGCTTCGCGTTTGCTCTCAGGATAGCTAAGGATCTAAGCTAGCTCCATGCGGACAGCAAAGACTCTGATCAGACTGGGCGAAATTCAAAGCTGATCTGAGTCTTCGCAGGGCGCCATTGCCACTTTCTTGGTTTTGTCGTGTCGCGGCTGTTGTGCATAAACTAATTGACACGCAAACAGAGTTGTTTCAGATCAGCTTACAAATGTGCCCAGTTTGATTAGAGCATGTCTTTTTGCACGTACAGTGTATAAATCCAGAGGAATCTTTAGCAAGAAAAATGAGCAGAGCGGCTATGCTAGTGGATAGGGTGTTCGCATTCCATGCACATTGGCGCGGATTTGACTCTCGTAGCGGATTTGACTCTCATTAGCCGAGCCGCGTAGCGCAATCGGTAGGGCACCTGGCCTATAAGTCAGAGGTTCTGGGTTCTAAACCCGGTCTGGCCACATAATTTCGTTTCTCTTTCCGCTGATTCAAGAAGGGCAGTTGTCAGTTACTGGCGAAAGTGTGTGCACTTAGTACTGGTTAACCGCTTAGGAGGTCTAAGCCTGCCCAGGAATAGTGTGGTTAGGTTAACTGACCGTCCCGACAGGACCATAGCTCTTTGCCGTGGACGTTAAGCATCAAAGAAATAAAAAATGACTCTCATAGAATCACATTTCCGATCGAGATTTTCATCGAATAGACCAGGAAACTCGATCACAGTGTGCCCTGAGCTGGAAAAAGCGGTATCAGATAGGCGATCGCTGAATCAGGGGCATAACTAGGTGCAATTACGGTAACACGTAATTAATGCTTTATACCCTTGAGCGCAAGAATAAGAGCTAAGAACCAAAGACCTTTCATGTTGCCGTGTCTGATTGCGGTTACAACTGAAATCTTGTTCAATTTACAAATCTACGTTCTTCAAATATGCAGGTGTGTATTGAAATTTTGTCAATTCGACAAAATTTCAATACGCACCTGCGTATTTGCGAATAGGCAGTTACGCCCTTAGCTAATTGAGTGCATCTCACTGAACATCGGCTGTGGCGACCCGCTTATCAAACCAGCTAAACTATGCACGTGCACGCAACACACAACACACTGAGGCAATGATATGGTTTCTTTACCGTGGGAATGTTGCCTATTTTTACAAGCACGACTGGACAAACATGACAAAATGTGAAGGCACATGTCAGTTTGTGTTGCTGCGCATGCTGAATTGAATATACACTTTACAAACATGGTTAAGAAGCCCTTTCTTTCGGGCATTAATAAAACTAGTCGGTGAGGTAGGGCAATTAGGGACATTAGTGAGATTGTCCTCGGTACGAAATGTAGGCAATGAGCAAAGGAAGAGAATCAGTAAATGTAATAATTGTTCCTCCAATTAATTAGGTTTATATTTTTAATTGCATTTACATATTTACGATGAGTATGACTTTGTATGATAAATATAATAAACCTGGCCCAGAGGTTATAAACTTTGAGTACATTCTCAAACTCAAAATAAATCACACTGATTGGCTGCTTTCGAGCACATGCTCGGAAGTAGCCAATCAGGGTGCTTTATTTTGAGTTTAAGATTATTCTCAAGCTTCATAACCTCGAACCCTGGTTTCAGGGGTCGCCCACTGAACACACAAAAATGTGCTATTTTAGACTGTGTTACAGAATATCCCTTACTATAGGTTCATTCTCACTGTATTTTAATTCGACGGTTCCCAGATATATTGAAGCTATAGTAAGGTGACCCTTCAATACAGTGACCCCTTAAGGCATGCTTGGATGTATCTGACAATTGCTTTGGCCAATTTATTAACTAGAACGGTATCTAGATCGACAACAACCTAAGGTTTTGCAGTGCCATTGCAAATGATTACCGTAAGAAAACATGCTCACGTACCTGACAAAATTGAGAGAAAACAAAGAAAAACAAAAAAAGATACAACAATAAAATATTTATTCGAACTGTTTGCCATTTTATTATCAGAGCTGCTTACAAGTCACTCCGCGAGAGAATCTGACTTAGGTCAAATATATATTTTTTTCTCATAACCAGACCAGTCCTCGCGAGCACAAAGTAGGGTCGGTGCAAATGGCTTTTTTATCATATTAAATGCCATACAATGCCATAAAACATAATTGTTTTTCGCAACTTGGAATTGTTTAGACCAAACATCGCATCTGCGGAAGCTGTTCTAGGATGGACGTTTCGGATAGGCCACTGATCCGGTTTTCGTTTTGCGGCGAGATTCATGATTCATTCACATAAACGTTTTAAGGAAGTTACCACTCATAAACATTGTTTGAATTATCCTTGTTATTTGAGAACAGTTGAATTGTTAGTACTTCCCGGTCGCCTTTTTTGTGAAGTCTCTCACATGATCAGGTAGTATACAATCTGTAAACAAAGAACATTGAACCAACTTTGAACAATCGTTATTGCATAAAAAACAGTGCCGAGAGGTATTAACAGCCGTGCATCAACAGCCGAAAAGCCGTGTTTCAACAATGGTTTTCACGCGCTGTTGAAACACGATGACAGAACTTTCAATATGCTTGTGCCGGGCCACTAAAGAAAATCCGCCATGCAACTTTGTCTCTCCCGTTTCGGTCGAATTACAAAAATTGGTGGTGCGCTACCTAAGTTTGCCTATGTGACGTCATCATGCCTTTGTAATCCGACGTCATCGTCGTGACTCAGGTTTAAAGCGATGTTGTTTACATTCTTACGATGCCAAATGGAGAGTAAATAACGGTGTTAAAGAAAACACGCATCTCAAGCTTTCAGCAATCAAGAACTGCAGGATGGTATATGAATGGATCAGGGTTGTTCTGCATGAAAATTATTGCCCAAGGTATCTGCTTTTTGTTGATAAATTTGCAATCTATTTTGCATCAACTACAACGACCATCTTGGACAATTTTCTGAAATATTGAGGTCGAATAGGATGATGGCAGCCATTTTGAATAGCTGGATGCTCTCGGGCCTGGAACACGAATATTAGTAAAAAGATGCACTAGCGCGTTGGCTGTCAAACGGTGACCAAATATAGTGCCAAGTATTTTCTCAAATTTTAATGAATAATTCGTTGAATTTATGCAATAACAGCGATCAAACATTTGTTTCCAATGCATTAACATTTGCCAGGTCCCTCGGGAGATGTTGAAAACGTCGGCCTTCGGCCTCGGTTTCCAACATTTCCCTCGGGACCTGGCAAACGTTAATTCATGTAAACCCATGTTTGATCCCTATATTGATTCAACGTCACGACGTTGAATCAACATGTATTCAATGTTGTTGCAACATTGTTTACCACGGGATAATGTTTTTCTATTTGTTTTACGGCCTTCTTAAGAACATTTCACTTACACCGAGCCCACCAGAAAGCCATTGTGGGCGAAGACTGGGGCTGTTAGTGACAGCATTTAACCTTCCAATAACAGAGCACGGCATTCTTATGCGTGCGACGAGAGAGGCTGAAACCTACAGAGATAAGAGACCTTATGTTTAAAAATCAGCGCTTTTATCAATTACGCCACGGAGGTTCGTCCACAACATGGACACAGTATTGAATCATCACTGAGGCAACGTTGTGAGCGCACACCATTCGAAATCGTGTTTGTCCGGTGTCTGTCGGATGGGTAAATGACAGAGCCCTGTGAACATAAATACTCAACACAGCCATTTGCGAATATAGATACATACAATCACTAATTGGCTTAAACATAGTTTATTTTCAAAATTTCAAGTAAAGATTTTGTCATTCATAAGCAAATAAAAGGAATAGAACCAGAGCACAAGTTCTTATAAAGTTCTTGTCCTTACCTTTATGTACTCTGTATTGATCCAGTAGTATATTTTTGGAGCTAAAATGATCGAAATTTTCGTCCATCAAATTCAAAAGCAGTGATGGATGACGAAAGAAAAAAACACTCACAAACCAAAACAAAAAAGAAGTTGGTAGGGGAAAAAAAGAGATGCAGAAGAGAGACAAAACAGCAACATTTTTAACCAAAAAAAAAAAAAAAAAAACAACTTTAAGATCAGTGTATTTAGTAAAATAGAGGAGGTTCGGTTGGGGTGGGGTTGGGCGGGGGGGGGGGGACAGGGGGGGGGTCCAATTTCAAGGACAGTCGTACCCAACCACAGACAACCGTTACTGACAATATATATAAACCTCTTATCTAATACACAACAAGATGGCATGCTTTGAAAGGCTCTGAATCTATTATAAAGTGTCACCTTAGCAAAAAACAATAAAATCATCGCAAACGAAAGCGTGATACCCCGCCACTGTAAACCTTTATCACACACCCATTTTTCCAGATTTATTGTTTCTCTGTATAACCCCAGGGCAGGGGCAGCCTAACCCCATTGAACACGGATAAAAGTCTTTGTCATGACAGGACACTTCTATACTCTGATAAGTTACAATAAGCTTCGGATAAATCACTTAACGCTCTAATCAAATACAATTTTAGTGATTCTAAACATGTGGCCATGGGGCAGGGGCAGATAACCTCTTAAGGGCCAAATTTTAATCGCCACAAGAAGCTTTTAATTATTACTTCAATCATCAGAATGTTTAAATTTCTGAAAATCTGTTTCAAACGAATTTATATAGATTGTATCATCATTTTATGCATGTATATAGCCCAGGGGCAGGGGGAGATAACTCCCATGGAGTAAATTTGAGCATCACTGGAGGCTTTCATCACTCTGATCATTTGCTGTAAGTTTCAGGAAAATTGCTTCAAACTCTGATTTTATATGGAATCTTTCATGATTTTATACATGTATATAGCCCCAGGGCAGGGGCAGATAACCTCTGATGATAAAATGTCTGTGCTCATACAAAGCGTTTGTTACTTCGATCATGTTTGTGAAGTTTCATCATGATACTCCAAGTAGTAAAGAAACTAGAGGTCGGAAACCATTTTTTGTACATTGACAAGTGCCATAACTCTGTCAGAAATTAACGAAATTTGCCCATTAACAATCCCAAGTGAGACATTCTTGGTACAAATGCATATGCAAAATTGGAAGGAAATCCGTTGATAAATACTTAAGTTATCGAACGGAAACGACGTGCGGACGGACGGACAGACGGACGGACGGACGTACGTACTACGGACGGACGGACAGACACACGGACAGCCAACGTGAAAACATAATACCCCGCCACTAACGTGTGGCGGGATATAAAAAGCAAAGAAAGAAATTGTCTTAGTTTCAAATGGGAGATAAGTATTTGAGGCGCGACAAATCAACTAAATTCAAACAAATAAAGAAAAAAAATCCAGGCCAGTTAGATCTGGAATTTGGATAAAAAGAATTAAACACAATAATGTTATGCTTTGTTTATACTGATTTATGTAAAACTGCCATACATTTCAAAAGTTGTTTATACTAATTTTTGTAAAATTGCCATAAATTTCAAGAGTTGCATACTTGCACAAAATTTGTGATGTGACAAATTTAATTATATGTAAACCTAGGATTTGTATCGTTTTCTTTTTTTTTTTGTTCGAAGCTTGCATACATATATAAGAAAATAAGTAAGCGTACGGTACGATACATTTTTACCTTCTCTACCGACTTTAAGAATTTTCGCGACTCCCTTTTTGTTTCACTGATGGACTAAACTCTTCCTAAGTAGTACTCTACTACTAAATGAAATTATTTCTGCCCCACCTGCCTCCCCTCTCCAGCTGAGATAGCGAAAACAAGAAAATTGCGTTTTCTTTCTCTGAATTTGTATCCATACGAATGACCTTGAAAAAAAAAAAAAAAAAAAAAAAAAAAGGAATATAATAGGAACAACATTTAATATGAATCTAACCTCTTCGCGGGAAAACTTATCTAAAAATATGCAAACTGCCTCTGTACTACAGGAATCTTGTATTTACTGTTCCAATTTTACAAACTGTCCGCTTATTCCAATTGCCAAGCCCTTAACTGACTGTCAGCGTGCACAGACTGATCCTAAGTATTTTGCATGTGCCTACAGCTATTTGAGCCACGACACAAGAAAACCAACAAAGTGGTTGTGTGCCCAGCAAAGACTCAGATCAGCCTGGGCATTCGCCCAGTCTGATCAGAGCCTTCGCTGTCCGCATGGAGGTAGCTTAGACCCTTAGCCACCCTTTAAGCGCAGATATTCAGTTTGCGCTGGTCGCACAACCACTTTGTTGGTTTTCTCATGTTGCGGGCTCATTTGTCTCAAGTGAACATGTATAGGTTTATCGGTTACGTATGCAGTGGACGCAAACAGATAGCTTTAAAAATGTCACACCTAAAACACTGTACGCGATATTTTGAAGCCAGTTTTCGATGTAGCGTGTATACATGTAGACTGTTTTGCTGCACAAACGCTACTTTTACCGTGCTTTGACTTGACTTGTTGCTTAACGTCCACGGTAAACAACTATGGTCATGTCGGGACGGTCAGTTAACCTAACCACACTATTCCTGGGCAGGCTTAGACCTCCTAAGCGGTTAACCAGTACTAAGTGCACATACTTTCGCCAGTAACTGACAACTGCCCTTCTTGAATCAGCGGAAGGAGAAACGAAAGTATGTGGCCAGACCGGGTTTCGAACCCAGGACCTCTGACTTATGAGTCAGGTGCCCTACCGATTGCGCTACGCGGCCCGGCGCCGTGCTTTGACAAACTAAAACAGATCTAGCACCGATACCGTCCCAGCTATAAGCGATATGGAAAAACACATTAAATATCTCCAGAGTGTTTTGTTTAAATAACATCGGGTTTTACTAAGCGTAAAATTAGATGTTTTTAAGCATGTCCATTGTAAAAGCATTGCACAAGTAAAAGTAGTGCGGTTTAATAGTTGCAATGCGTTTCGATATAAATGTGACAATGATAAAGAAACCTCTCACCATAATTCACCGTATTAATGTCTAAAATAAGTCGCCAGTTCTCCTTTGACCAGACTATTGCTCACTTTCATTTTAACTACGGCCACTCGTATGTATAAAATATCAGCCGCGACAAGAAAAAACAAACACATGAAAGTGGCATTTGCGCCCATTGAAGACTTAAATCAGCCTGAGAAGGTACCCAGTCTGATCAGGGTATTTGGTATGCGTTCAAAGGATAGCTAAGATTCTGAGTAGCTCTTTGCGGAAAGAGAAGACTCTGATCAGACTGGGCGGATGCTGATCTGAGTCTGCGCTGGGCGCACAACCACTTCGTTGGTTTTGTCGTGGTGCGGCTCAACTATGTTTATAAATTTGAGTCAAAATATTATGGTTGTAGTAATCCGATTTTGTTCGCGAAATCCCACTCTTGATTCTGATGCAGCTTTGACTGGTATTTTAGGGAGTTTTCGGTCTTCTAAGGGTTGTCACAGTTACACACATTATTGCAGAAATATCAGTGTCACACAATATTTAATGAGTACAAGACCATGTATTAGCAAATCGATTCCCGCGCCTATAATGCCCGATTTGAGACTTTTCATATGCATGTTTCACAGCAATCCTTCTCTACTACAGGACAAAAACGGCAAGTTTGCAGTACTGGTATCAATGAACGACTTGGTTTAACATATTTTATTCAAAATTTTCAATACATACATTGTAACTATACGACTTGAATCGAAGAGTTATACAGATTCGGATATTGTAAAAAGAGGAAGTGCAGGCGACATTTGAGTAAAAGAATTTAATGAAAATAATTGACTTGTGAACTGCTGCTGAAGGTTTGGCAAAAACTCACGATAGCTGATCATGGCCTGAAACAAGGATTTTTGCGTGTAGGAATCAGCTAGATCATGATGATGAGACCTAAAATTAGTGCTCAAACACTGTGGCTGAATTTATGCAATAAAAAAGAACAAACATTGATTTTAATTGCATTAAACTTTGGCAGTTCATTCGAGGGTTGTTGAAAACCTCGGTCTTCGACCATGATTCATCCATATATACAATCATAACATAACAAACTTTGAATTAAGTTAAAACCCTAACACACGTAGAGAGGAACCATGGTCCAGTTACTGTAGTAAGAGATACACGGCTATGATACAGATCGTCGCGGGTTCGAATCCGGGTTTGGCCCCTTTGCTCTTAAAAGATTTCTGTATCAATCAAGCAGTAAATGAGTATCCTTTTCGAATCGGGCCCTTTTCGAATTGGGTAAGGATAACGCAGGAGAAGAATAGGGATAATCGTTTTTCACGCTGTGCCCAAAATACAGGGGCTTCCTAACCCCCAATGACGCTACATCCGCTAGGCCATGGGAAGCCTAAATACTTTCAACAAACTTTCAGGTGCATGTACGAGTTCTTCGTTTTTTTCTGAGTATACAAGCTATACATATCTTCAACTAGAGGACTGAATAAATATACATGAGTCCTCGTTTCATTCTTTCAATGATGTTTCAGATAAACATTTAATCTATTCCCATCTATACGTAAATCTACATGTATTAAACGTGTGGGTATCGCAGACTCGGATATCCTTATGAATATCGAAGATTATGTTTGTCAGTTCACTTTTGGCCGTGTATTTCTTATTATATACAACTGTTTCTTTCATCCCCTCATCCACAAGATTTCAGAAAGTTAAACTTCACTAAACTATGCCACACAGCTAATCATCACTTAGTCATGCCACACCGCTAAACACCACACGGTCATGCCACACCGCTAAACACCACACGATCATACCAAACAGCTACACACGAAAAGGTCATGCCACACAGCTTATCACTCCACAGTCATGCTACACGGCTCAACATCACAATTTTGCGACACAGCTGATCACAGACAGGCATGCCACTCAGCCTAGCACCACAATTATGCCACATAGCTAAACACCACTCAGTCATGACATATACTATACTGAACAAAAATAAAAACTTGACGGTTTTCACTTCTTAATTCCGGCCAACCTAGCAAGTATGTAATGTATATATGGATGTTTTCGCATTGGACCGACGTCTGATTACTAAAATCGTGAAAACTTGTTGGTTTATTTTTGTCCTATCCAGAGTTATCTAACTTATTCCTATTTTAATAATTCAGACCAGAACGTTAAATTACGCATGCGCAGAAGAAAGTTTTCTTGTACGCAATAAAGAGTAAATCCAGTACGCACAGAAAACACTTTAAACGCTTTTGTTAATTGTAATCACAACCTGTAAATAACGTTTAAAGACTCAGAACTTTTAGATTATCTCCCTTTGAATTAAACATATAGAGATTTTTAGATGTCGTAGTTTCTATACCAGTATGTCTTTTTTATTATTGTCTTCGAGATTTGTTGGATTGTCTTGCAAACTCAATGTCTTTATAACTAAATTTATTTGAAAGCCATTTCTTAAACTGCCATAAAGACTTTATTGTGTAATGGAAATTCCATTGAAACTGAATTTCTGCCTTCATAATGGTGTGGACTGAGGATTTTCGTCTGGTCCTCACTGCCTCCTAGTCGACCGTGCATTGGTATAATTTTAGCTAATGATACATATTGGATTTAATAATGGAAAGGATTGCCACCAGAATTTTTATCATTAAAGCAGACTTAAACAATTTTAAATTCTGTAATTGTTCGGTCTTGAGCATAAAAAACAGAAAAATACCCTCTAGACGTTTATAATAGCCCCAATACTGCTGTCTCTGAGGAATCTTGAATTTCATGTGACTATGATATCACAAAATGATTGCTTTTTCTTAATTTAAAATAATTTTTATGTCTCACCTTTTCCCGACTACCGTAGGATGAAAAACAGCGATTGTCAAGTTTTATTTTTGCTAAGTATATATATAACTCAGTCACACCTCACAGCGAAACATTGGACGGACACTCGGTGCCAAGTGCATGCAACTATGGATACGTACCGCTGAGCCACTTGGGGAACGTCGTTAGGGGAACTGCACTGAACAGCAAAACACACTCAGTCATGCAACATTACTCGTACTACGTGCATATTATAGAATAATAATGTTCTTGTGTTCTATAGGTATTTTATAATAAGCACTTTTAACACTGATGTCAAGTGGACTTCAAACTAGCAGTATGAGCATGTCTATTTGAGCCGCGACACGAGAAAACCAACAACATCTGCCCAGTCTGATCAGAGTCTTCGCTGTCCGCATGGAGGTAGCTTAGACTCTTAGCTACTCTTTAAGCGCTTAGCAAAGGGTCTGATCGGACTGAACGAATGCCCAGGCTGATCTGAGTCTGCGCTGGGCGCACAACCATTTTGTTGGTTTTCACGTGTCGCGCTAATTTTAAGTTGAAGGGGTGTCAGATTCGGTTTAATTTGAGCCGCGACACGACAAAACCAACAAAGTGGTATGTGCCCCCAGCGGAGACTCAGATCAGCCGGGGCAGCCGACCAATCTGATCAGTCTTCGCAATTCGCTTAAATGGTAGCTAAGGGTCTAAGCTAGCTTTTAGCACACAGCAAAGACAATGACCATACTGGGCGGATGCCCAGGCTGATCTTAGTCTTCGCTGGGCGCACATGCCACTTTGTTGGTTTTGTCGTGTTGCAGCACATTTCACCTTTCCCCAGAAATCGTTGTATGTAGCGGCATCTGATCCGTGTGTACACTGTTTGCAATGGTCCTGCTTTAGAACTCTACCCACTAAACGATAAAGTTTCCTATAGCCATGAGGTCGTAGCGGCAGTGGAGATTGGAGGTATCAGTTGAAGGGATGCCATATTCGACATGTATTCAATTTCCCCCAAGGAATCACTTTATGTAGCGGCGTTTGTTCTGGGGCTACACTATTTGCAGAGTTATGTTTAAGGGACACTAGACACGAAAAGATCAAGGTTTTGAATACCCTAGTGGCCGTAGAGGCAGTGAAAGTTAGAGGTACACTGTGTTTGTGACGTAGCATATGAAAGGCGGAGCCCATTCCTCTCCTTTAGCTGCCAGTACCTCTCTTATTCAAAACAGGTACACATTTTTAAAACATATAGAAAAAGAAAGTTTTCCACTGGCTGGATAATCCAACCGAGTTTCGAATCCATGACCATCCAGCGACTTTCAGCACCATAACTAAGCGTCACTTGCAATTCGACTACGGCGCTTCCCTGTCATTAATACATTAAAATGTTAATAACTAATCTGATTGTAAAGCCCTCAAAAGACGTAGGCTAATGTCGACTGCTTATGCATGTCAGGAACTGTACAGTCAATCGGTGTGAGCAGTGTGGGCAAAACATCTATTTATAATCAGGGTTCGAGGTTATAAAACTTAAGAATAATCTCAAACTCAAAATAAAGCACACTGATTGGCTGCTTCCGAGCACATGCTGGTCGGAAGCATGTACTCGGAAGCAGCCAATCAGTGTGCTTTATTTTGAGTTTGAGAATGTACTCAGGTTTTATAACCTCGGGGCCAGGTTTATGTCTGGCTGGGGGTGGTCGGGTGGTGCGAAGGTGCTGTGTGTAGCTTTCAGTGCCGGGCGTCCTACTTATTTGAATAGTAGTAGGGCAAGGGCTTACTGTGCTTGCAGTAGGTGCGGGTGGGGGTTGTTTGGACATTTTTTCTCTCGTATACCATTTCTTTCTTTTTTCTCCCTCTCTTTGGGAGACGGCCCGATATAGACTGAAATACTGTCTCAAAGGGCCGTTAAACCCAAAACAACCAACCAACCAACTAATTATGCATGGCTGAACTGCATTGAGGATCCTTTGAATAAACTTATATTAGGAAATTAGTGATAAAATATTTCCCAACATCAAGAGCTCTCGCGCCAATGATCTTCGATATTCCAGTGTGAGACAAAGTCTCCAAATATCAGTTCAATAAGCAATTTTAAATACAGCTATTATATGATAAATATTTTATTGGTTTTAACAATTTTCTCTTGTATTTGTTCGTGTCTAACCAATTTGCAACGGTCCGAAATTATTAAAAATGCGATGTCGTTTTGTACCAGTAAGATGTCAATAGGATATCATTTCCTGCTCCGCTCCGAGACTCTGGAATTCCCTACCTCATTTTGTAAAAAATGTCACCGTCTTTAACAGTTTTTAAAAAGAATGTCAAACAATACATTTAATCTGATAAGAATATAACTTATGTACCAGTCTGTCAATGTCATATCGTGTTTTTATAATTATCAAGACTTGTGCAATGCATGCGGTTTTATTTCACACTGTATAGTCAGTTAAAGGGTATTTTAAACTCCTGTGGTACAAGTTGTTTTATGCGCCGCATATACCTGTGCAATAAATGTTTAACTCCCTAACGCTATTTTATTGCCAGACGCCTATAGGTTTTTATATATTTTAATGTATATCATTATACTATTCTGTTGACACTGGCTTGTTTATCTTAACCTGTGCTGTAGTTTGTTTTTATATGCATACACAAACTCATCTTTATATTGATATCTTTCTGTGTACATATGTAAAAATTTGTATTTTTTTTTTTTTTTTAATATTGTATTGTTTTTATGTTGTGGTTAAAAATGGCCAACTGGTAGACTGGCTACTGCAGCCAAAGGTGCACCCTCTTTAAACATTGTATAAATAAATAAAAAAATAAAAATATAAAATATCGGAAAATATACACAATATACAATATCCACACGCTAACTATGTTGTACTTTCACATTTTAAGTTCAGAATAATATCCATAGCCATAAAATAAAACAAATTTATCCTTACATAAACCCATCGGGGCTCCAACTAAAGCCACCCCGCCTTTATATTTCCTGCTCTACTGAATCGCCAAACTTGCAAAGACCCAGGCATGAATCCGCAGAAACTAAAGATTATTAATATATGAACCGCGACACGAGAAAACCAACAAAGTGATTGTGCGCCCAGGGCAGACTCAGATCAGCCTGGGCATCCGCCCAGTCTGATCAGAGTCTTTGCTGTCCGCATGGAGGTAGCTTAGACCCTCAGCTATCCTTTAAGCGCTTAGCAAATAGTATGGTCAGACTTGGCTGATCTGAGTTTGCGCTGGGCGCATAACCACTTTGTTGGTTTTCTCGCGTCGATGCTCAATTATTATATGGTTATCTCGTCATGTTCCACACGGCTGTCAAGGAAATCTCGGCTAACTTAGTGTTGTATTCGCACTTGGTGAATATCACTAAATACTAAGAAATAGACACATTTGCGAGAATAGCCCATTTTTTAATCTGCAGGCTTTAAATACTAAGGTTCCCGTTTCGTAAATTGCAACAGCCAGGGCTTTATATTCTCAAAACATACGTTACACATGCTGTATGGGCATGAAAGTAACGCACGTTTCTTTGGTAGTCTATTAGATAATGAAAGTAAATCTGATGAGCCTCTACACTAGTATGATGCTTGTTAATGAAAAGTCCGACTTTGTGTAAGAACACGTTTTATCAGTATGTAATCTTTTATTTTCTCTGGAATGACTGAATTATTCACAAAGTCATAAATTGCACGTCGTTTAAAATGTCTTCTTAGAACATCTCGACATGAGAGCTTCAGAGAACGAGGGTTGTTAAGAAAGTAGTTGAAGTATTCCAGCTCTGCCTGATGAAGTCGCCTCTCCTGAGCATTAAGCAGTGTGTTCCTAGAGCAATAGAATCCACATTCAATTAGCAGTGGTCCAATGAAATTCAGTGCAAATTCATCATCTAAAAAATGTGTATGCTCTGTTGCATCCATAGCATAGTTACCTGCGATTTCCATGTTTGCGTTTATAGCAATTTGAAAGTTTTCGTCAAAATCTATTCCTTCATGAACGGCAGTTAAGTTAATGTCTCTGTCCGGATTTTCGAATATGAATAATACTAGAACGCTGCGAAAGTTTCGTAGGTTCATTATACCAACTTTCTGTAAGAGTGATTGCAGTGCAGTTTTTTCATATTTCCGCGTAGAAGTACTAAAACTCTTAACGACATCTACACTGGCTCCAAGTTTGATAAGAACTTCAGCATGACGAGGGTCTACGTCGTATAAAGAATCAGCTATACAATAATGTAGGAGACTGTATGTATTTACGTCGTCTTCATTGTTTTCATGAGTCTGGTAAGCGTCTTTTAGCTCCCTCTCATAGCCGTCCGCATAATTCTTTATCAAGTGATGGAGCATGATCGTATTATAATGCATACCAACTGGACCAAAGCAGTAGTCAAAAGATTCTAGTATTACTTTCTGATGGTGTTTACCAAATATCTCGCAGATACGAGGTAGCTGTTTTGTTAATTTGCTAAAATAAGGAAGGGGACGGGACTTAATCGTATCAAAAATGGCTTTCAGATCATGGTTTTGTTCATGCAAAATCGCCGATATGGCACATTTTGTCAGAATATCAGCGTAAGTGTTATGTCGCACGGCACGAAAATATGCTATTAGTTCTTCGTGCATATCTGTCAATTCTTCATCATAAATCAGATTTAGATCTTCATAGACCCCTGGATAAAATATCATGGGGTGCAACGTAACTTTAAGTAAAGACAGGTTTGTAGTTCTAATACAAAATTTAGGTATAGTTATCTTCTCAAACGTAATACTCTTATTATCATGACACGATCTAGCTGCAAAGCTTAACATCTTATTATATAGCGTATGTATGACCCGCCGACTATTTTCTTTCATATGATCCAGAATTCGCTTAGCAAAACAACACTGTTTCTTTAGTACTACAATCTGCACTAGATCTAAGCAATATATGCCGCCTTCCATTTTAAATCTGTACCCTCCTTGTATACTTTCGACAGCGTTGATAGTACCCACGGCTGCTGCTACATGCATCGAATAAATTTTAGCTTTTCTAACAAACGTATCACGCGGTGCCTTGTCGACATGTGGACACTTCCCATCTGAAATACACTGTAGTATTTTCTGGTACATATCTTCATTAATGGCCCCGTCTTCAGATATATAGTCAATGTATTCATGCTTAAAGCCACATGAACAACAGCAGTATGAATACGAAGACTGGTGAAATAACGTCTTGAAGGAAAATTTGTGGCTTTCATAATTGAAGTTTTGCATGTACTTATTCGTCACCAAATTTCTAAATGTTCTTTTGACATCCATTTTCCTCGAGACAACTGAAATTCATGGACCAGTCACAGATTGTAACATATTCAGGTAGTGCAGTTACATTACGAAACGAAAACTGAAAAACATTTTCTGAGAAGTAGTCTTGTGTTTTTTAACCTGCAAAACAAAATAAAAACACACCATGATTATAGATTTTTCAAAGTTACCACTGACTCTTCTTGGCAAACTGAATGTCCTGCATTCGATTTGAAGTGTCTGACTACACATTCAATGCTGCCCGCCATTTTCGCAAAGGTGGAAAACTTTCGTGATTCCTGTGTGCTTTCCGTGATGTCGAACGTTTTCAGAAAGGAGTCTACTCTAAAAGAAAGAATTTATTCTCCAGGAGCACATCAAATTTGAGCCGCGACATGACAAAACCAACAATATTGTTGTGCTCCCAGCGCAGTTTCAGATCAGCCTGGGCATCCGCCCAGGTTAATCAGACTCTTTGTTAAGTACTCAAAGGTTAGATAAGGGTCTAAGCTACCTCCATGCGGACAGCGAAGACTCTGATCAGATCGGGCGAATGCCCAGGCTGATCTGAGTTTCACTGGGCGCACAACCACATTCTTGGTTTTGTCGTGTCGCGGCTCAATTTTGTCTTTTAAGAGTTGACCGCCATTGAGAACGAAGGCAAAACTTGCTTCTCGTGAAAGTGTACATTCACACATTTAGGATTAAATACGGAGTATGTTTCATTTGCAAAAAAAACAATAATACTACAAATGTAAACTCGGACTCTGCAATGAATTAACTTAAAAGTTTCAGAGAGTTTTAGTATTGAACTCCTAAAAATACAGCATACGACATTCATATCGACTGCCTCATCAATATGACGTAATATCTAAAAACGAAGGTTTTATTATCATCACCATTATCTAAAAAAGTGAGTTACTTTTAAATTGAAGTTTCAAAGAAAATTACATTTTGTTTTTGTTTTTATAAATCTGCCCTTCTGTGGCCTTCTAGCAAAATGGTCACTGGTATAGCTGTCCACTTTTCTTTCTGTTTTGTTTAGTAATTTAAAGTAGAAACTAGTTAAAAACAAATGTCACTGCTGTTTTCAATTGGGAGAGCTGAATGACCACCTGTCTAGAAAAGCGATGTCCATTCGGTTTACCGTGCATGTCTTTCGTGATCTACTGTTGTTTTTTTCCAGCCCAAACTCAACAGTCTGTGCCTCCGACCACTTGACCAAGGAGCTTCTCGCAAGACACTTAACACATTAAAATATCTGAGCCGCAACACGAGAAAACCAACAATGTGGTTGTGCGCCCTGCCCATACTCAGATCAACCTGGGCATTTGCCCAGTCTGGTCAGACTCTTTGCTAAGAGCTTAAAGGGTAGCTGAGGGACTAAGCTACCTTCATGCGGAGGGCGAAGACTTTGATCAGACTGGGCGGATGCCCAGGCTGATCTGAGTCTGCGCTGAACGCACGACCACATTGTTGGTTTTGTCACGTCGCGGCTCATCTATTTATACCGTGTTCTAGGTTTAAGCACACTGCTCAAAATAATTAAAGGAACACTTTTTTTTCTGAAGAAATCAATACAGAAGTTTGACCGGTAAACTTTAAAAGACATTTAATACATGAAATAGCTTAATAGCTCATTTTTCGGAACAAATATGAAGGTACAAAAACCAAGTGGATGCACTGAAACATGGTAAAACACGGGTGGTCTGCTTCAACGGTTTGCCTGTTTTCCATGATAACTGGAGGTACACACAAGTCAATCTACCTGTATGCACTTAAGGTAATGTACTTTGATATAAAATTGAAATTGTAAAAATTCGTATCGAGTAAAACACCGCACTATAACAGAAAAAAGGTGTTCCTTTACTTCTTTTGAGCAGTGTATGTTATTAGAAATACCGATACCAATTCCATTTATAACTATTTTCTCCTTTTCCTGCTTAGTATTTTAATACTTTCATTTAAAATTTTCTTAATCTGTTACTGTCGCGAAATCGCCGGGTTTTTTTATGTTGGAAATCGTCATTTTTTTTTTATTTATTTTCTTTGCGCAAACGACGTACTGGAATCAGTGAAGCGTAGCACTAATTTTTGTCAAATGCCCTTAAGTGCACGACTTTTGACGTCATTGAGTCGAGAGCTTCATGTATCGTGAATGTCCCATCATAGTGGATGGGATAATACTGTTCACAAATGCTGCAAAACATTATTTGTGAGTTTTAGGCAGAAAATCAAAATACAACACTAAGTGGTGTGCGCAGCAAAGAGGGAGAGAGCTTGCAATACTTTTATCTTCACAATTTTAGACAAAAACAAGAAATGTTACAGTGTGTA
Source organism: Ctena decussata (assembly GCA_963989385.1). NCBI lineage: Eukaryota > Metazoa > Mollusca > Bivalvia > Lucinida > Lucinidae > Ctena > Ctena decussata. The sequence goes on along the minus strand of OZ022502.1, from coordinate 2,751,418 downwards.
ACAAATGCCCCCGAAGGCCCCTTCAAATGACCTTTGACCTAGCTGTGACCTTGACCTTGGGCACAGAACCTGGGTCTTGATCATGATATACATGCTCATTTCATTTTACTTTTCTGTAACGTTTAAATGCACTTTGGAAGTTTAAGAGGATTCGAGGGGACTTAATTCAACCACTAACCAAACAGAGTTGCGTCCTTGACCTTGGGTAAGGAAACCTATGTCTTGTGCATGGCAAGTCTTCTCATTAGGCTTTATCTTTCTTTAAAGTTTATTCTGGTACTTTTCTGAATAATTGCCGAGACATAATTTGACCTCTGACCCCAGATTGTGACCTTGACCTTGGATCTGGGATCATAAATATTAAATGTAACATACCTTCTCATAATGATTTACCTTTCTGTGAAGATTTAGGACATTCACTTCAGCAGCTTTTAAGTTATCACAGAGGCGAAATTTGACCTTTGACCCCTAATTGTGACCTTGATCTTGAACTTGGCAACCCAAATCTTATGTGCAACACACCTTCTTGTTATGTTTTATCTTTCTGTGAAGTTTCATTAAATTTGCTTCAGTAGTTTATAAGTAATTACTGAGACCCAATTTTGAGATACAATTTGCTTTTTGACCCAACTGTGGCCTTGACCTTAGGCGTGGCGACCTAAGTTTTGTGCGCGACACACCTTCTCATTATGCTTTATATTTCTGTGAAGTTTCATTAAATTTGCTTCAGTAGTTTTAAAATTATCACTGAGACACGATTTTGAGACACAATTTGACCTTTGACGCAATTGTGGCCTTGACCTTTGGCGTAGGGACCTGCGTCTTGCACGCGACACACCTTCTCATTATGATTTATCTTTCTGTGAAGTTTCATCAAATTTGCTTCTGTAGTTTTGAAAGTATCGCTGAGACACGATTTGTAACGGACGGACGGACTGACGGACGGACAGTCGGACGGACGGTGCGATTTCAATATACCACCCGAAGTTCTTTCGGGGGCATAAAAATAAATTAAAAAGTACTCATTAATGTTCCTGTTGTAAGTGCTTTCCGAAAATTTAGAAAAAAGTATACTTTCAAAATTATAATGCATACAAAACTTCAGGTACAGCCTTTAAACCACATAACTTAACAGTCAGGAAGCAAAATAGACAGCAATAAAACTTACAATAATCATAGAAATAAAACAAAAAAGATTCGCAGACGTTTTCGCCTCGTAATGAACAATAGTTAAGGTCAGTTAGGGCTTAAACTACAGCTCCAAAGTAGAAGTGAGGTCTACATACAGCCAGGGAGACACCAGACCCATTTCTATGGTACCCTATACAAACAAGACCTGTCCCCGTACAGTATAGCGCGCCTGCAGTGCCTTGCCCATCACATAAAAAAGACTTTAATGTAAAACTTTAAAGTGTGACGCCCACGCCATCGCCGACGTCTAAGTGACAACAATAGCTCTCTGTACTTTCGTGCAGGCGAAATAAAAATGGCTCAAATTTCTCAAAAAAAATCTACGGCTATGTCAACCTTGGGCCGTTTTCATAAAACTACTTAAGTGGTTGCTATGCTGTTGCTAAGGCTAAATTTCATTGAAGGAGATTCCCTACAACTATGAAATTTGGTCTGGTGTAAGACTGTTCCTCCAGAGCAAAGGTGTGTGTGTGGGGGGGGGGGGGGAGGTATCAATAAGGTGGGTTTTCTGCATCCTACCAAAGTTTTCTTTTTTTAACTGATGGTATACTCCAATATGTCTAGTTTATTGGATCATATGTGACTTTGGTCGGAAAGCTCTACTTACTGAGCTATGGGTCCACAGAAGTGGGTGGGGAAATCCAACATGGTTTTAGCCTGTCTTGTTAAAACTTTCTCATTTGGTATAAGAGTACAGCAGACAGACAGGATTTGATAAAATGATTAAGAGAGCATCTAAACTATATTTCCATATCATTTTATATGGTTTAATTGAACATATGTTGTCAAAAAAGACTTCCTTTGATATTCAGAATTTTTTGATATTTTTGACCTCAATTTTCAATATTTATTGGCCTTATTGTAAAATAAACAGACATGTTATCATCAAACTCATGTCAAGGAAGCACCTTGACAAGGACATTCAGATGATGTGACCAGAATTTAACAGTGGCATAGTTTTCATGGTCGACTGAACACATAAACTTGCTTGGAAGATGGTTTTCTTTCTATTTTGACCTAGAATTACAAACCTTTGGTCAAATCACTATTTTAACTGCTATATTATGCCCCACGCCCCCGCCACTAAAGGTGAGGGAATACATATTGGCTTCAGTGCGGATCTCATTGGCATCTGCATTTGTGTAAGTGTCAAATATTAAGTCCTTCTGTGACCTCGGAAACAAGGTCAAGGTCATCAAAATCTGACCTTGACCTTGTTTCCAAGGTCAAAGTATGTGACACAGACACAGATGCAGACGCCAAGGAGATCCGATCTGAAGCCAATATGTATTCTCTCACCTTTAAAAGCGGGGGTGTAGGGCATAATATAGCAGTTAAAATAGTAATTTGGCCAAAGGTTCGTAATTCTAGGTCAAAATTAAATGGAAAAACATCTTCCAAGCAAGTTTATGTGTTCAGTCGACCATGAAAACTAGGTCATTGTGAAATTCTGGTCAAATCATCCGAATGTCCTGGTCAGGTTGCTTCCTTGACATTAGTTTGATGACAACTGGTCTGTTTATTTAACAATAAGGCCAAGAAATATTGAAAATTGAGGACAAAAATATACAAAAATGCTGAATGTCAAAGGAAGTCTTTTTTGACAACATATGTTCAAATTAAACCAAATAAAATGATATTGAAATATAGTTTAGATGTTCTGTTAATCATTTTATTAAATCCTGTCTGTCTGCAGTACTCTTCTACCAAATGAGAATGTTTTTACAACACAGGCTTAAACCATGTTGGATTACCCCACCCACTTCTGTGGACCCATAGCACAGTAAGTAGGACTTTCCGACCAAGGTCTCATATGGTTCAATAAACTAGACACATTGGAGTATACCATCAGTTAAAAAAAAGAAAACTTTGGTAGGATGCAGAAAACCCACCTTATTGGTAACCCCCCCCCCCCTTTCATAGTTGTAGGGAATCTCCTTTATAGATATTTAGCCTTAGCAACCGCATAGCAACGACTTAAGTGGCTTTATGAATACGGCCCCTGCCCTCGGTCCTCTTCTATACACTGAGCCACTTTAAATACGCACCACTTTTTCGGAGCCCGCATTTTACATCAAAATTGCTATAATCAAAGATTTTTATAGAATGTTATTTATTGGCATTTTATCTATCTGATAACAGCGAAAACAATTTAGAATCACTCATGCGAAACCTTCCAGTTCCTCACAAGCACATTTTGACGAAACTGCACGTGCGACCTAAGCGTTTACGCTTTTGAAATCCATTATGCAATAGGCATTATCCCCATTGATCGTTGTGATAAAAAAACACCAAAAACAAATACTTTTTTGAAGTCAAACCCTCTTTTACTGCGATTTAATTGAGATACGACGACGTTTTGAAGCAATGCTCTGTTTGACGTCATGTTAACGTCAGTTACAATAACTAAACTAGATTTTCTTTGCAGATCGTTGTGTTACAAGTCACTTGTGTGCACAGAAATATCAAAACACTAACTATTCTACAATTTGCACATCCAAAAGCCTCAGGAGTAGTGACGTCATTCCTTACGTCAACAGGATGGCGTTAATATATCCAAAAAAACGTTTGTATGCAAATTAACGGCGGAAACATCGTTGTTTACTATGAAATTATAAAAGAAGTGTTTTAACAATTGGTTTGCTCAGAAACATTCAAAATTTCTATAGTTTTTAAAAAAGTGTGAATAAAAAGAACTTTTTCAAACTTTGGGCATTTGGCAACCAAAAATAGTCGGCTGCTGAAAACATGGTAAAGTTTACAAACATGTTCGAGCATTCTATATCACCGAAAATGAATCGGCTCTGAACAATGACATAGCAAAAATTCTACACTGATAATAGTGCAGTGTCGTCTGAATGCAATGCAAAATAACGCAATGTGAATTTGTGTTTTGCGGGTACTGCCCATTCGGATCCGTTTTCTTGTTTGTTTCTGACTCGATCACAACATTTTTTCAGTGGATTGTGCAGACATAAATGCGCGTTTTGCTGAAAGTTCGTAATCAAAATTAACATATTTCTTTTCCGAGAAATTTTACATTCTATAAGTGGTGCAGAACTAAAGTGGCTCAGTGTATTTTTGAAATTCATCACCTATTAAACACTCCCCGACGTCCTCATGTAAACCGCATAATTGTGCAACAACACGAGAAAACCAACAAAGTGGCAGTGCCCCCAGCGCAGACTCAGATCAACCTGGGTATCCAATCAGTCTGATTAGAGTCTTCGCTGTCCGCATGGAGGTAGCGTAGACCCTTAGGTACCCTTTTAAGGGCTTAGCGAAGAGTCTGCTCACACAGGGCGGTTGCCCAGACTGATCTGAGTCTGCGCTGGGCACAAAACCACTTTGTTAGTTTTCTCGTGTCGCGGCGCATATGTCATTCTTTCTTACACATGGTTTTCTTTGTCCATTGACCCTCTTTCTAACTGTCGTTATGGCCCATAGTTAAGTACGTAAAACATACTGAATACATTATTTACTGTTTTTCTATAAAATATTCTATCTCACACAGCTTTTAGAATAAAATGCATCACTTGTGAGATGTCCCTTTATTTGCATGACTTGCAACCCAAAACGTGTTACGGTGTGTAAATCTTATTAATTTAATGTAACTGGTTGAAATTTAACTTCCTCATTTATTCACCTCACCAATCGTTGACATAAAACTCTACAGTATTCCGTTTATTCACGCTAACATGTTAATAAACATAGCCTACATCATGCCTGGTAAACGTGATATTCTATATCCACCTAGAAATTAAGACAATCTTTAGCAAATATTTATCCAAAATACTAAAACTAAAACTAAAACAAAAACAGTAAATAATGTATTCAGTATGTTTTACGTACTTAGCTATGGGCCATAAGTATCAACCCTGACTGCAAACTTTTGCTGTATGCTGACGACAGTACAATCCTATTTTCTCACAAAGATCCAGATCAAATTGCAAATAAAAAGTTCTTGAATCATGCTCAGAATGGCTTGTTGATAACAAATTGTCTCTTCACCTGGGAAAAACAGAATGTATACTGTTTGGATCAAAAAGAAAACTTAGGAAAGTGAAGGATTTCCATATTGTCTGCAATGACCACACGATTGATTCTACAACTTCTGTAAAATACCTTGGTCTTAACATAGATAATCTTCTATCTGGTGAAATCATTGTGAACAGCATTATTTCAAAAGTTAACGCTCGTCTTAAATTTTTGTACAGACAAAGTAATAGTCTGTCAGCAAAAACTAGGAAAAACTTATGTTCGGCTTTGATACTGTGCCACTTTGATTATTCATGTTCATCTTGGTATGCTGGCCTCAACAAAGATTTGAAAGAGAAACTGCAAATAGCTCAGAATAAAGTCATCAGATTCATTAATCAACTTGGACCTAGAACAAGGATCACTTCGGATATTCTTATGAACCTGAATTTACTCAATGTTGAAACTAGGGTAAAACAACTAAGATTAAATCATGCGCATAAGATCTTCAACAACTTGTGTCCTTCATACCTTCAAGAAAATTTTGTACCTTTGAGAGACGTACATCACCATAATACTAGGTCTAGTGGGTACAACTTCTTAGTTCCAAATTGTAAAGGCGTCGAGGACTCAACTCTTTATTATACTGGTATCAAAGATTGGAATTCTCTTCCTGAGTGGTTGAAAAAATTGGAAAGCCCACAGAAATTTAAAATAGCCCTCAAGAAATATATGATTGAGTGTTGTTGTGCAACTGAGCAAGAGCTGTTCTTATATTATTGAGCATATAACATTCCCCTTTTGTCTGTGATAGCAGTGCTAACAGCTGAGTTAATCACTCACAGTGCTATCATGCCTGTAGCACACACACTTGGCCCACCGTATGCTCTGGGCACACTGTTCCTCGAGATACGGGGTGGTTCGTGGAGAAGCTTAAAGTGACACTCAGGTTCCAGTTCCAGTTCCCTGACGGGTCAGTATGTGATGGCCTGAGGGTTCGCTCCCTTGGTCCACTTGTGCGTGTGACAGATATGACCTTTGGTTTTGTCTTTCCTCTTTGAGCACTCTTCGGTGATAAAAATCTTCCCTTTTATAGAGCTTTCAGTGTTAACCTGTGCAATACTTCATACTTTTCCGTGCCAAAGTCTTGTTCGTACCTGAATTGACCACATTGGAAATAAGCCATTTAGGCTTTATGGGCTATCCATGGGTATTAAGATCGAATCTTTCGAATCAGTGAAAATGGGTGTGGGTGTTAGTTTTTTACTTCTAGCAGCCTAGCTCATTCCAAAACTCCTTAAGTTCTAGTCAAATTCACTGTGATAATTTTATATTTTTCTTAAATTAAATTCATATAGATATATACATAAATATCATTTAAGTGTGCTCTTAAATACCTCACTTGTTGATTAATTTTTAAATTTTAATTTCAAAAATCGCTTTTAGATGGTATATGTTACTTTGTTAAATGATCTTAATTCCTGAATAAATCTTAATCTTAATCTTAATCTAAAGCCAAAATATAAGAATGCTGTTCGACCAGTATATATTTGCGCACAATAATTTTGCTTTGACGCAAACTAGAATGGTGCACACATAAGTTCTGAATAGCCAAATTCTTTTGGAAGCAAGAAATGCACACAAAAAATGAAAATGGAAGTTGATTGATTGATTTGTTGCTTTACGTCCTCGGAAAACAGCTATGGTCATGTCGGGACGGTCAGTAAACCTAACCACACTGTTCCTGGGCAGGCTTAGACCCCCTAAGCGGTTAACCAGTACTAAGTGCACATACTTTTGCCAGTAACTGACAACTGCCCTTCTTGAATTAGCGGAAGGAGAAATGAAAGTATTCGGCCAGATCGGGTATCGAACCCAGGACCTCTGACTTATAAGTCAGGTGCCCTACCGACTGCGCTACGCGGCCCGGCTGGTAATGGAAGACACGATTTAACTGAATGTCTTCATATTCAGAAAAGGTCAACACAGGTCATGCCCCTCAGGTAAAAGGTAAAGGTTTCCCATAGCGTAGCCATCCATCTCCTTTTGTTGCCTTGTCTTTCTCTGATTTGAAACATTTACCAATTTATTGCTCGGTGGACAGAGAGAGTTCTCCAGTCGTCGGATAGCGAAGCAAGGGCGCGAAGTCAGGAGGTTCCGACGACTTTTTGCAGCATAACCGAGGGTCTCTTACCACACGCCCCCCTCCCCACCCCCAAGCACCGGCTTCAACGCCAATCTTGTGTCTACAGGGAAACACACTACGGTAATTCCATGTGGGCGATTCCGTATCACTATTCTCTTGTTGACCAACTCAAGCAAGTGGCGATAAAGAATATGATCAGGCTATAAAGTTCTGCAAGCCGATCTTAATTTGTCTAATCGATTTATAAACAGATGTTCAAAAACACAAGAATTCCGCGGAACGCTATGTCGCACCTGCGATGCACCTTCGCTTTAAGAACTTGATAAAAAAGTCATTTTGAAACCTATTTGGTCAAAATCCATTCAGTAGTTAATGAGATATTATCGTTTTCATGTTTTTCGCTATTTTTAGTAACGGTGGATGGTTGCCATCTTGGATGGTCAATTTGAAAAAAAACCTTGAAACAGCTTCATGCAAGGATCATTTTGATACACATTTATTTTAATGCCATTCAGGGGCTCTTGAGTTATTGTCATTTTCATGTTATTCTATTTTTAGTAACAGCGGCTGTCGGCCATCTTGGATGGTCTCCATTTGCTTAAATTTCAAAGAACTCCATTTAAGGACCATTCTGACTAAATTTGACATAAATCTGTTCAAGTTTTATTGAGATATTGGCGTTTTTGCAAACTCAGACTCGTAAACAGAAAGTAGGTAACTGTGACCTAATTCTGCTACAGATTTTTTTCATTTTGATACTATTCAAAACCAAGGTCCCATTAATGCTCCACATAAAATTTCAGCCAAATATACCAAGCGCTTCTGGAGAAAACAGTGATTTTATTGTTTTTGCTATTTTTAGTAACAGCAGCCATCTTGGATTCTGGACCAAGCTGAATTTCGTCATTCAGAAGCCCTGCAGTCTGGTCATGCAGCTTGTGAAATTTGAGAACCATGGGTTCAGTGGTTTCATAGAAAAAGTCATTTGAAGGACTTAAAATTTAGGGTCGACGTAAATGTGAACGGACGGACGGACGAACGGGTTGACGGACGGACGGAAAACCGGACGCCTATATCGCACCTTGCTAAAGCAGGTGCGACAAAAAGAGTTATGTCTTCTTGGAATCATATGATAAATGGGCATAAGGGACATAAATTCATGGATATCTGCAACTCCATGTTTACCGGTATTGCCTTTAAGACGCTACAACTGTTACAGTAATTTGTATAGATATTTGCAACTGCATTTGAGCAGTTTTTGCATTTATAAATACCTTTAACTGCAGTTGCACAGGTATTGCATTAGTAGATATTGCACCTGCTTTAGCATTTGTAGATGGCAACAATGTACATAGCAATACTGTACATGCGTCTTAAGCATTTCCTTTGAGAAACATGATAGATCTTGTTACATATATGAGCCGCGACATGAGAAAACCAACAAAAGGGATGTGCGTCAAGTGCAGACTCAGACCAGCCTGGGCAAACACAATGTTTGATCAGACACTTCGCTTAAGCGCTTGAAGGAAAGCTAAGGGTCTAAGCTAGCTTGAAGCGGACAGCGAAGACTCTGCTCAGACTGGGCGCATGCCCAGGCTGGTCTCAGTTTTCCATGGGCGCACATGCCACTTTTTTGGTTTTGTAATGTCGCGGCTGATATACTTCTTTGGTATTGAGGATATGCTTGGGAAAGAGAAGCTGAAACCGGGTAGTAAAGATGGATTAGACTGTCAAGAGTTGCTAGGTTAACAGTCTTCCTCTCATGGTGACAGTTATTCATATGACAGCATTACTCACGAATTTCCATTATTTAGCAATCCCCCTACCCCTCCGTCCTCCCCTACCCCCCACCTCAAAAAAAGAAAAAAAATATAAATATCGCTTAAGGCTAATGCAAGCGTTGCTAGGGTTAAGTTCTACCTCAAAGGGTGACAGTACTTTTTAATACAGCATTACTGACACCCCACCCCCCCCCCTCCGCAACATATTACTAAAGGTTACTGTAACACTAAATGGATCACGTTTTCCTTTTGCATTTGTGAATTACATGCCCTTATTTTTTGGACAGGTAAATTTTGCCTTGAAATCTCTTGTGTCATTCTGTTGGTAACTCTTGGGCTACACTGCCCTGCATACTTTGGAATCGCATATAAATATTGTTTAAGCAGAGAACAGTGGAGTTTAAATGAGCCTTACACACAAGATTGCGTAGCTGAGTTTGTCGGACACTTTAAGATTACACTCAAAGGGGATGCCGAATTATATAAATGGTAGAATTCCACCCAAACTCCTGAAAGTGGCCAAACCGAAATTTCAGTTTGGCCATTTTCAGGAGTTTTGTAAGTTTTCCACAATTTGTCTTTTACAACGCTGAACATTTGTTAAAAAAAAAAAAACATTTTTGAGTTGAACAACATTACAAGTTTTTGGATTTTAGTTTGCATAATCTTGATTTTTTTTTCATTTTCAAGTGAGATTGGAATTGTGCGTTTACCAGTTATTTATATTACAACATTACTCATAAAATTTCATGGTTAAGCAACCAATCCCCATCCCCCAACCCCTCCCCACTCGCGCGACCCAGCATTACTGACCCACCCAACATTGCTTGCGGTTACTGTAACACTATATGTATCTCTTTTTCCTTTTGCATTTGTGAATTGCAGGAACCTTATCTTTTGGACAGGTTGAATTTTGTCTTCAAAGCTCGACACTTAGTTGTTCGGTTTGCATGGTAGATTCCTAGCATATAAGTGTAATATCTCAGAAACATAGAAATCAAAATCAAAACTGAGATAAAACAAAAGAAGGACTCACAGAAATGGCCATACTGAAATTTGGGAGCGGAAGAAACCTACCAGTTAAACTACGATGGCCAGACCCAAGACGTTCCATTTCGGGTATCAGACGCCAGCCGTCTGTGTTTTTAGCTTTTACAAAGCTGAATATTTGTAAGTAAAAAAAAACTAACATAAGTAAGAGTTGAATAGCATTGCCACTTTTTGGATTTCAGTTAGCATAATCTTGATTTTTTTTCATTTTCAAGTGAGATTGGAATTGTGCGTTTACCCGACTTGTACATCCGGGTTAGGGTTGGACTATAGAAAACTGTATTTTAATACTCTTTCATGATGAAGCGAAATTCAAACTGTATCTATCAACTTGGGACAAAACTTACAAGTTCATAAAAAATTATACAGGTAAATTCTAGGGTTTCACGCTGTTTCATGCTTGTATGAAGTCACATATGCGTATACATGTATTTTCTAATTTCCTTAACAGTGTATGGGCTCCTCCTCCCCTACACCCAGTAATTTATCTGTTGCAGAGATATACCAGTATGTAATTCCATATGCAATTTATCATGCAGGTACTGTTTCCTTGCATTCTCTATTACAACAGAAGTTTTGTACATGACTAATAACATGCAAATCTAAAGAGTAACTACATTTCAGGAACTGACTGAATCAGATGCCAAACCCTATCCCCAACATCAAAGCGAAAAAATGACAAAGACATCCCAACAAACAATAAATTACAAGTGATAAGCCGAGTCAGCAGCTCTTTCCCAAATAGGTGGCAACTCAGCTATCTTTACTGAACTAAATAATTTAGACCAACAGATGGGTAACAACAGACTAAGCAAATTGTACTAAAACATTTAACAACTATTTTTACCTATTTTCTATTTTTATTATAGAAGGGTTAAAATGAGAACACAATAAATTAAACAGCACCGAACATAAAACAAATGCAACCGCAACGAAAGTACCGCCTTGGGACGGTCAGTTATAACTACTGGGGGGTTTAAACCGGTTTTACTGGGCCCAAACCTTCATCCTCACCCTCCGCCGCGGTGCACACAATTAGTTGGTAGTTCGGTTCGTCTTGAGGTCCCCTAAGCCTACTGACTGTATGCTATACGTTATACTGTAAACTGTGTACTGTTTACGGTCTACCGTGGCCACAGTGTACCGTTTTCTTTGTTCTGTTTACTGTCTACTGTCTACTGCAAAGTAGTTTTTTGCAATTGCTAGAACGTGCGCACACACATCTAGCTTTTGCACGTGTTCGTGTACTTGTGCATGTAATCAACGTCGTAGTGAACAGTAGACAGGAGGCAGTAGCCATTGAACAGACAGTGCACAAGTGTTGATTGGTTGGTTAGGTTTTAACAGTTCATTAGACAGTTTTCGGTCTATATCGAGCCGTCTCCCGCAGTGAGGAGGAAAGATAAGAGATATGATAGGCCAAATAAAAAAAAAACAAGGGGGACATGGTGACCCTCAATCGCTCACCTGAGTAGCATCTGCACCAAGAATATTAGAGTTATCTTACTGACCTTGGCATGAAATAGGACATGGTCAACCCAGTGTCATAATTTGAAAGGTACCGTGGTAGTGTAGTGGATAACACGCTGGATGACCAATCCAGGGGTCGCAAGATGGATCGCCCACATTGGCGGTCTTTTGGATGAGACTTTAAACTGTGGTCCTGTCTCCGTATGACCTAGTTGTTGGTTGGACGACAAACCTGAGTTAACTCACTCACTAATATATATAATAATATGAAAAAACTTTGATGGGCCTGAGTGTCCAATGTCATATACCAAGTTTCATTGCAGTTGGTCAATCGACCTAGTGACCTAGTTTTTGAACCAATATAATCAATATTCATAATAAGCTGGATATTAATCAATCAAACATTCTGACAATTCATGAAGATTCAATGGAAAATGAAGCCTCAATTGCGTAAACAGGGGTTTTCTAAGACTTGACATAGTGACCTAGTTTTTCACATAGTATGACCCAACTTCAATCTTTGCCTGAATGTCCGTGAGATAAACATTCTGACAAAGTTTCATGAAGATTGAATAAAAACTGTACCCTATGGAATGAACGTAAAGTTTTTCTCAGATATGACCTAGTGACCTTATTTTTGGCCCGACGACCCAGTTTCAAACTTGGCATAGATTTCATGGAGATAAATATTCGGATAAAGTTTCATGAAGATATGATCAAAACCAAACTGTGCCCTCTAGAGTGTACACAATGTTTTTTCTAAGTTTTGACCTTGTGATCTAGTTTTTGGCCAAAAAATACTCAGTTTCAATCTTGGCCTAAATTTTATGGAGATAAACATTCTGACAAAAGTTCATGAAGACTGGATCAAAACTGCGCCCTCTAGAGTGTACATAAGGGTTTATAAGATTTGACCCTCTGGCCTTTTTTTTGACCCAACATGACTCAGTTTCAAACTTGACCTAGATTTAATTGAGATAAACATTCTGAACAATTTAGAATCACTCATGCGAAACCTTCCAGTTCCTCACAAGCACATTTTGACGAAACTGCACGTGCGACCTAAGCGTTTACGCTTTTGAATCCATTATGCAATAGGCATTATCCCCATTGATCGTTGTGATAAAAAAACACCAAAAACAAATACTTTTTTGAAGACAAACCCTCTTTTACTGCGATTTAATTGAGATACGACGACGTTTTGAAGCAATGCTCTGTTTGACGTCATGTTAACGTCAGTTACAATAACTAAACTAGATTTTCTTTGCAGATCGTTGTGTTACAAGTCACTTGTGTGCACAGAAATATCAAAACACTAACTATTCTACAATTTGCACATCCAAAAGCCTCAGGAGTAGTGACGTCATTCCTTACGTCAACAGGATGGCGTTAATATATCCAAAAAACGTTTGTATGCAAATTAACGGCGGAAACATCGTTGTTTACTATGAAATTATAAAAGAAGTGTTTTAACAATTGGTTTGCTCAGAAACATTCAAAATTTCTATAGTTTTTAAAAAAGTGTGAATAAAAAGAACTTTTTCAAACCTTGGGCATTTGGCAACCAAAAATAGTCGGCTGCTGAAAACATGGTAAAGTTTACAAACATGTTCGAGCATTCTATATCACCGAAAATGAATCGGCTCTGAACAATGACATAGCAAAAATTCTACACTGATAATAGTGCAGTGTCGTCTGAATGCAATGCAAAATAACGCAATGTGAATTTGTGTTTTGCGGGTACTGCCCATTCGGATCCGTTTTCTTGTTTGTTTCTGACTCGATCACAACATTTTTTCAGTGGATTGTGCAGACATAAATGCGCGTTTTGCTGAAAGTTCGTAATCAAAATTAACATATTTCTTTTCCGAGAAATTTTACATTCTATAAGTGGTGCAGAACTAAAGTGGCTCAGTGTATTTTTGAAATTCATCACCTATTAAACACTCCCCGACGTCCTCATGTAAACCGCATAATTGTGCAACAACACGAGAAAACCAACAAAGTGGCAGTGCCCCCAGCGCAGACTCAGATCAACCTGGGTATCCAATCAGTCTGATTAGAGTCTTCGCTGTCCGCATGGAGGTAGCGTAGACCCTTAGGTACCCTTTTAAGGGCTTAGCGAAGAGTCTGCTCACACAGGGCGGTTGCCCAGACTGATCTGAGTCTGCGCTGGGCACAAAACCACTTTGTTAGTTTTCTCGTGTCGCGGCGCATATGTCATTCTTTCTTACACATGGTTTTCTTTGTCCATTGACCCTCTTTCTAACTGTCGTTATGGCCCATAGTTAAGTACGTAAAACATACTGAATACATTATTTACTGTTTTTCTATAAAATATTCTATCTCACACAGCTTTTAGAATAAAATGCATCACTTGTGAGATGTCCCTTTATTTGCATGACTTGCAACCCAAAACGTGTTACGGTGTGTAAATCTTATTAATTTAATGTAACTGGTTGAAATTTAACTTCCTCATTTATTCACCTCACCAATCGTTGACAAAAAACTCTACAGTATTCCGTTTATTCACGCTAACATGTTAATAAACATAGCCTACATCATGCCTGGTAAACGTGATATTCTATATCCACCTAGAAATTAAGACAATCTTTAGCAAATATTTATCCAAAATACTAAAACTAAAACTAAAACAAAAACAGTAAATAATGTATTCAGTATGTTTTACGTACTTAGCTATGGGCCATAAGTATCAACCCTGACTGCAAACTTTTGCTGTATGCTGACGACAGTACAATCCTATTTTCTCACAAAGATCCAGATCAAATTGCAAATAAAAAGTTCTTGAATCATGCTCAGAATGGCTTGTTGATAACAAATTGTCTCTTCACCTGGGAAAAACAGAATGTATACTGTTTGGATCAAAAAGAAAACTTAGGAAAGTGAAGGATTTCCATATTGTCTGCAATGACCACACGATTGATTCTACAACTTCTGTAAAATACCTTGGTCTTAACATAGATAATCTTCTATCTGGTGAAATCATTGTGAACAGCATTATTTCAAAAGTTAACGCTCGTCTTAAATTTTTGTACAGACAAAGTTATAGTCTGTCAGCAAAAACTAGGAAAAACTTATGTTCGGCTTTGATACTGTGCCACTTTGATTATTCATGTTCATCTTGGTATGCTGGCCTCAACAAAGATTTGAAAGAGAAACTGCAAATAGCTCAGAATAAAGTCATCAGATTCATTAATCAACTAGGACCTAGAACAAGGATCACTTCGGATATTCTTATGAACCTGAATTTACTCAATGTTGAAACTAGGGTAAAACAACTAAGATTAAATCATGCGCATAAGATCTTCAACAACTTGTGTCCTTCATACCTTCAAGAAAATTTTGTACCTTTGAGAGACGTACATCACCATAATACTAGGTCTAGTGGGTACAACTTCTTAGTTCCAAATTGTAAAGGCGTCGAGGACTCAACTCTTTATTATACTGGTATCAAAGATTGGAATTCTCTTCCTGAGTGGTTGAAAAAATTGGAAAGCCCACAGAAATTTAAAATAGCCCTCAAGAAATATATGATTGAGTGTTGTTGTGCAACTGAGCAAGAGCTGTTCTTATATTATTGAGCATATAACATTCCCCTTTTGTCTGTGATAGCAGTGCTAACAGCTGAGTTAATCACTCACAGTGCTATCATGCCTGTAGCACACACACTTGGCCCACCGTATGCTCTGGGCACACTGTTCCTCGAGATACGGGGTGGTTCGTGGAGAAGCTTAAAGTGACACTCAGGTTCCAGTTCCAGTTCCCTGACGGGTCAGTATGTGATGGCCTGAGGGTTCGCTCCCTTGGTCCACTTGTGCGTGTGACAGATATGACCTTTGGTTTTGTCTTTCCTCTTTGAGCACTCTTCGGTGATAAAAATCTTCCCTTTTATAGAGCTTTCAGTGTTAACCTGTGCAATACTTCATACTTTTCCGTGCCAAAGTCTTGTTCGTACCTGAATTGACCACATTGGAAATAAGCCATTTAGGCTTTATGGGCTATCCATGGGTATTAAGATCGAATCTTTCGAATCAGTGAAAATGGGTGTGGGTGTTAGTTTTTTACTTCTAGCAGCCTAGCTCATTCCAAAACTCCTTAAGTTCTAGTCAAATTCACTGTGATAATTTTATATTTTTCTTAAATTAAATTCATATAGATATATACATAAATATCATTTAAGTGTGCTCTTAAATACCTCACTTGTTGATTAATTTTTAAATTTTAATTTCAAAAATCGCTTTTAGATGGTATATGTTACTTTGTTAAATGATCTTAATTCCTGAATAAATCTTAATCTTAATCTTAATCTAAAGCCAAAATATAAGAATGCTGTTCGACCAGTATATATTTGCGCACAATAATTTTGCTTTGACGCAAACTAGAATGGTGCACACATAAGTTCTGAATAGCCAAATTCTTTTGGAAGCAAGAAATGCACACAAAAAATGAAAATGGAAGTTGATTGATTGATTTGTTGCTTTACGTCCTCGGAAAACAGCTATGGTCATGTCGGGACGGTCAGTAAACCTAACCACACTGTTCCTGGGCAGGCTTAGACCCCCTAAGCGGTTAACCAGTACTAAGTGCACATACTTTTGCCAGTAACTGACAACTGCCCTTCTTGAATTAGCGGAAGGAGAAATGAAAGTATTCGGCCAGATCGGGTATCGAACCCAGGACCTCTGACTTATAAGTCAGGTGCCCTACCGACTGCGCTACGCGGCCCGGCTGGTAATGGAAGACACGATTTAACTGAATGTCTTCATATTCAGAAAAGGTCAACACAGGTCATGCCCCTCAGGTAAAAGGTAAAGGTTTCCCATAGCGTAGCCATCCATCTCCTTTTGTTGCCTTGTCTTTCTCTGATTTGAAACATTTACCAATTTATTGCTCGGTGGACAGAGAGAGTTCTCCAGTCGTCGGATAGCGAAGCAAGGGCGCGAAGTCAGGAGGTTCCGACGACTTTTTGCAGCATAACCGAGGGTCTCTTACCACACGCCCCCCTCCCCACCCCCAAGCACCGGCTTCAACGCCAATCTTGTGTCTACAGGGAAACACACTACGGTAATTCCATGTGGGCGATTCCGTATCACTATTCTCTTGTTGACCAACTCAAGCAAGTGGCGATAAAGAATATGATCAGGCTATAAAGTTCTGCAAGCCGATCTTAATTTGTCTAATCGATTTATAAACAGATGTTCAAAAACACAAGAATTCCGCGGAACGCTATGTCGCACCTGCGATGCACCTTCGCTTTAAGAACTTGATAAAAAAGTCATTTTGAAACCTATTTGGTCAAAATCCATTCAGTAGTTAATGAGATATTATCGTTTTCATGTTTTTCGCTATTTTTAGTAACGGTGGATGGTTGCCATCTTGGATGGTCAATTTGAAAAAAAACCTTGAAACAGCTTCATGCAAGGATCATTTTGATACACATTTATTTTAATGCCATTCAGGAGCTCTTGAGTTATTGTCATTTTCATGTTATTCTATTTTTAGTAACAGCGGCTGTCGGCCATCTTGGATGGTCTCCATTTGCTTAAATTTCAAAGAACTCCATTTAAGGACCATTCTGACTAAATTTGACATAAATCTGTTCAAGTTTTATTGAGATATTGGCGTTTTTGCAAACTCAGACTCGTAAACAGAAAGTAGGTAACTGTGACCTAATTCTGCTACAGATTTTTTTCATTTTGATAATATTCAAAACCAAGGTCCCATTAATGCTCCACATAAAATTTCAGCCAAATGTACCAAGCGCTTCTGGAGAAAACAGTGATTTTATTGTTTTTGCTATTTTTAGTAACAGCAGCCATCTTGGATTCTGGACCAAGCTGAATTTCGTCATTCAGAAGCCCTGCAGTCTGGTCATGCAGCTTGTGCAATTTGAGAACCATGGGTTCAGTGGTTTCATAGAAAAAGTCATTTGAAGGACTTAAAATTTAGGGTCGACGTAAATGTGAACGGACGGACGGACGAACGGGTTGACGGACGGACGGAAAACCGGACGCCTATATCGCACCTTGCTAAAGCAGGTGCGACAAAAAGAGTTATGTCTTCTTGGAATCATATGATAAATGGGCATAAGGGACATAAATTCATGGATATCTGCAACTCCATGTTTACCGGTATTGCCTTTAAGACGCTACAACTGTTACAGTAATTTGTATAGATATTTGCAACTGCATTTGAGCAGTTTTTGCATTTATAAATACCTTTAACTGCAGTTGCACAGGTATTGCATTAGTAGATATTGCACCTGCTTTAGCATTTGTAGATGGCAACAATGTACATAGCAATACTGTACATGCGTCTTAAGCATTTCCTTTGAGAAACATGATAGATCTTGTTACATATATGAGCCGCGACATGAGAAAACCAACAAAAGGGATGTGCGTCAAGTGCAGACTCAGACCAGCCTGGGCAAACACAATGTTTGATCAGACACTTCGCTTAAGCGCTTGAAGGAAAGCTAAGGGTCTAAGCTAGCTTGAAGCGGACAGCGAAGACTCTGCTCAGAATGGGCGCATGCCCAGGCTGGTCTCAGTTTTCCATGGGCGCACATGCCACTTTTTTGGTTTTGTAATGTCGCGGCTCATATACTTCTTTGGTATTGAGGATATGCTTGGGAAAGAGAAGCTGAAACCGGGTAGTAAAGATGGATTAGACTGTCAAGAGTTGCTAGGTTAACAGTCTTCCTCTCATGGTGACAGTTATTCATATGACAGCATTACTCACGAATTTCCATTATTTAGCAATCCCCCTACCCCTCCGTCCTCCCCTACCCCCCACCTCAAAAAAAGAAAAAAAATATAAATATCGCTTAAGGCTAATGCAAGCGTTGCTAGGGTTAAGTTCTACCTCAAAGGGTGACAGTACTTTTTAATACAGCATTACTGACACCCCACCCCCCCCCCCTCCGCAACATATTACTAAAGGTTACTGTAACACTAAATGGATCACGTTTTCCTTTTGCATTTGTGAATTACATGCCCTTATTTTTTGGACAGGTAAATTTTGCCTTGAAATCTCTTGTGTCATTCTGTTGGTAACTCTTGGGCTAAACTGCCCTGCATACTTTGGAATCGCATATAAATATTGTTTAAGCAGAGAACAGTGGAGTTTAAATGAGCCTTACACACAAGATTGCGTAGCTGAGTTTGTCGGACACTTTAAGATTACACTCAAAGGGGATGCCGAATTATATAAATGGTAGAATTCCACCCAAACTCCTGAAAGTGGCCAAACCGAAATTTCAGTTTGGCCATTTTCAGGAGTTTTGTAAGTTTTCCACAATTTGTCTTTTACAACGCTGAACATTTGTTAAAAAAAAAAAAAACATTTTTGAGTTGAACAACATTACAAGTTTTTGGATTTTAGTTTGCATAATCTTGATTTTTTTTTCATTTTCAAGTGAGATTGGAATTGTGCGTTTACCAGTTATTTATATTACAACATTACTCATAAAATTTCATGGTTAAGCAACCAATCCCCATCCCCCAACCCCTCCCCACTCGCGCGACCCAGCATTACTGACCCACCCAACATTGCTTGCGGTTACTGTAACACTATATGTATCTCTTTTTCCTTTTGCATTTGTGAATTGCAGGAACCTTATCTTTTGGACAGGTTGAATTTTGTCTTCAAAGCTCGACACTTAGTTGTTCGGTTTGCATGGTAGATTCCTAGCATATAAGTGTAATATCTCAGAAACATAGAAATCAAAATCAAAACTGAGATAAAACAAAAGAAGGACTCACAGAAATGGCCATACTGAAATTTGGGAGCGGAAGAAACCTACCAGTTAAACTACGATGGCCAGACCCAAGACGTTCCATTTCGGGTATCAGACGCCAGCCGTCTGTGTTTTTAGCTTTTACAAAGCTGAATATTTGTAAGTAAAAAAAAACTAACATAAGTAAGAGTTGAATAGCATTGCCACTTTTTGGATTTCAGTTAGCATAATCTTGATTTTTTTTCATTTTCAAGTGAGATTGGAATTGTGCGTTTACCCGACTTGTACATCCGGGTTAGGGTTGGACTATAGAAAACTGTATTTTAATACTCTTTCATGATGAAGCGAAATTCAAACTGTATCTATCAACTTGGGACAAAACTTACAAGTTCATAATATACAGGTAAATTCTAGGGTTTCACGCTGTTTCATGCTTGTATGAAGTCACATATGCGTATACATGTATTTTCTAATTTCCTTAACAGTGTATGGGCTCCTCCTCCCCTACACCCAGTAATTTATCTGTTGCAGAGATATACCAGTATGTAATTCCATATGCAATTTATCATGCAGGTACTGTTTCCTTGCATTCTCTATTACAACAGAAGTTTTGTACATGACTAAGAACATGCAAATCTAAAGAGTAACTACACTTCAGGAACTGACTGAATCAGATGCCAAACCCTATCCCCAACATCAAAGGGAAAAAATGACAAAGACATCCCAACAAACAATAAATTACAAGTGATAAGCCGAGTCAGCAGCTCTTTCCCAAATAGGTGGCAACTCAGCTATCTTTACTGAACTAAATAATTTAGACCAACAGATGGGTAACAACAGACTAAGCAAATTGTACTAAAACATTTAATAACTATTTTACCTATTTTCTATTTTTATTATAGAAGGGTTAAAATGAGAACACAATAAATTAAACAGCACCGAACATAAAACAAATGCAACCGCAACGAAAGTACCGCCTTGGGACGGTCAGTAATAACTACTGGGGGGTTTAAACCGGTTTTACTGGGCCAAAACCTTCATCCTCACCCTCCGCCGCGGTGCACAAAATTAGTTGGTTCGGTTCGTCTAGAGGTCCCCTAAGCCTACTGACTGTATGCTATACGTTATACTATAAACTGTGTACTGTTTACGGTCTACCGTGGCCACAGTGTACCGTTTTCTTTGTTCTGTTTACTGTCTACCGTCTACTGCAAAGTAGTTTTTTGCCATTGCTAGAACGTGCGCACACACATCTAGCTTTTGCACGTGTTTTCGTGTACTTGTGCATGTAATCAACGTCGTAGTGAACAGTAGACAGGTTCTTTTAGACAGTTTTCGGTCTATATCGAGCCGTCTCCCGCAGTGAGGAGGAAAGATAAGAGATATGATAGGCCAAATAAAAAACAAAAACAAGGGGGACATGGTGACCCTGAATCGCTCACCTGAGTAGCATCTGCACCAAGAATATTAGAGTTATCTTACTGACCTTGGCATGAAATAGGACATGGTCAACCCAGTGTCATAATTTGAAAGGTACCGTGGTAGTGTAGTGGATAACACGCTGGATGACCAATCCAGGGGTCGCAAGATGGATCGCCCACATTTGCGGTCTTTTGGATGAGACTTTAAACTGTGGTCCTGTCTCCGTATGACCTAGTTGTTGGTTGGACGACAAACCTGAGTTAACTCACTAACTAATATATATAATAATATGAAAAAACTTTGATGGGCCTGAGTCTCCAATGTCATATACCAAGTTTCATTGCAGTTGGCCAATCGACCTAGTGACCTAGTTTTTGAACCAATATAATCAATATTCAAACATAAGCTGGATATTAATCAATCAAACATTCTGACAATTCATGAAGATTCAATGGAAAATGAAGCCTCAATTGCGTAAACAGGGGCTTTCTAAGACTTGACATAGTGACCTAGTTTTTCACACAGTATGACCCAACTTCAATCTTTGCCTGAATGTCCGTGAGATAAACATTCATGAAGATTGAATAAAAACTGTACCCTATGGAATGAACGTAAAGTTTTTCTCAGATATGACCTAGTGACCTTATTTTTGGCCCGACGACCCAGTTTCAAACTCGGCATAGATTTCATGGAGATAAATATTCGGATAAAGTTTCATGAAGATAGGATCAAAACCAAACTGTGCCCTCTAGAGTGTACACAATTTTTTTTCTAAGTTTTGACCTTGTGATCTAGTTTTTGGCCAAAAAATACTCAGTTTCAATCTTGGCAATAAATTTTATGGAGATAAACATTCTGACAAAGTTTCATGAAGACTGGATCAAAACTGCGCCCTCTAGAGTGTACATAAGGGTTTATAAGATTTGACCCTCTGGCCTTATTTTTGACCCAACATGACTCAGTTTCAAACTTGACCTAGATTTAATTGAGATAAACATTCTGACAAAGTTTCATTATGATTGGATCAAAACTGTGCGTGCTTTCTAGAGTGTACAAAAGGGTATTTTCTAAGATTTGACCTAGTGACCTAGTTTTTGACCCAACATGATCCAGTTTCAAATCTGGCCTAGATATTATAGAAATATACATTCCCACAAAGTTACATAACGATTGAATAAGAACTGTGCTCTATGGAGTGTATAAGAGGATTTTCTAAGATTTGACCTAGTGACGTAGTTTTTGATAACTTAATACCCATTTTCAATCTTAGCTAGATTAAAAAGAGATAAACATTCTGACAAAGTTTCATGAAGATTGAATTAAAACTGTGACCTCTAAAGTGTACACAAGGTGTTTCTAAGATTTAACCCTGTGGCCTTATTTTTGATCTGACATGACCCAGTTTCAATTTGGACATAAATTTTATGGAGATACACATTCTGACAAAGCTTCATGTAGATTGGATCAAAACTATGCCCTCTAGGGTGTACACAAGGTTTTTCTTAGATTTGACCAAGCGACCTAGTTTTTCACCCGTCATGACCCAATTTCGAACTTGGCCTAAATATTGCAAGGATAAATATTTTGACAAAGTGGCATGAAGATTTGATCAAAACTGTGACCTCAAGAGCGTACACAAGGTATTTCTAATATTTCACCTAGTGACTTAGTTTTTGACCCGATATGACCCACTTTCAAATTTGGCCTAGATATTGCGGCTATAAACGTTCAAAGTTTTAAAAAGATTGGATCAAACCTGTGTCCTCTAGAGCGTACAAAATGTTTTTCTGAGATTTGACCTTGTAAACTGGTTTTTGTTCCGACACAACCCAGTTTCAAATTTGGCCTAGGTATTGTGACGATAAATATTCTAACAAAGTTTCATGAAGATTGGATTAAAACTATGGCCTCTAGATCGTACACAAGCTTTTTCTAATATTTGACCTAGTGACGTAGTTTTTGACCCAGCATGACCCAGTTTCGTACTTGGCCTAAATTTTATAAAAAAATAACATTCTGACAAAGTTTCAAAAAGATTGGATCAAAACTGTGTCCTCAAAAGTAAACACAATGTTGTTATAAGACTTGACCCTGTGACCTTAGTTTTGACCTGACATGACCAAGTTTGATACTTGGCCTAGATATTGTGACGATAAACATTCTGACAAAGGTCCATGAAGATTGGATCAAACTGTGACCTCTAGAGCGTACACAAGCTGACATGACCCAGTTTCAAACTTGACCTAGATATTGTGACGATAAACATTCTGACAAAGTTTCCTGAAGATTGGATCCAAACGGTGACCTCTAGAGCGTACACAAGCTTTTTCTAACATTTTATCTAGTGACCTAGTTTTTGACCCGAAATGACCCAGTTTCGAACCAGGCCTAGATTTTATAAAAACTAACATTCTGACAAAGTTTCATAAAGATTGGTTAAAAACTGTACCTGCTAGAGTGTACACAAGCAAAAGTTGACGGACGTCCGGACACACGGACGACGGACATCAGGGTATCCCAAACGTTCACCCTCAGGTGAGATGAAAAAATAAACATCCAGCCGCACCTACTGCACGTACAGTAGGCCCTTGCACCACTATCATCCAAATTAGTAAATCGCATGATCAATGTCCCGGCACCATCACCAGACCAAGGCCATCCCCAAGTGCACCATAGGCAATAAACATGGCATGGTACAGAGTATACATTCAGTAGGCCCATATTTGCACGCTCTTGAATAAGTAGAAGTAGGTAGAATACATGAAGATTTATTTTTCTTCTTCTTCTTTTCAGGCCATATTTTCTCCCTGTCTAATCAAGGGCACACTTTTAATATTATATTCTAACACGGTGCGCCTATAGAAGCGATGGAAAGTTTCCGTGTTTTATTCTGCAAGAATTCACTGTTTCAGATCACTGGCAATACTGACGTAATCTTGTGAACTTTTGAGACGTTATACGGTGTAACGTCGGCTTTTTTCCTTCTAAAATCGCCTGAAAACCGTACATTTATCTTAGATACAGTTTAGAATATTGGCGGGAGCATGAACGCACTGGCAAGAAGGTTGGGAGAATTTGAATGAAAAGAGTACTTTTTCAGCGTTTTTTAATTGTAAGAATCCGCTCCGCGCTTGTGATATAATCTACTTTACAACTGACCTCCTAACAGTTAATTATTACTCAACAATTCACTGCTAGAGCTGATCTATTTCTTAAATCACAATCATGTTTCAATTTAAAAAAAAGAGCAAAATCAGACCCCACAAAGAGTATCAGATGCTGAGGCCCATCTTTTTTTTATTTTGAGATGGAATGAGAAAACAAGCCTTGAACGGATATTGCCCGTCTGTCTTATTCTTTTACACCCATACCAGCCACCAAATGTGTCCGATAATACCGCACAGTCCGAATGTACCTGCTTTGACCCTACATGACGTCAGAAGAGATCAGAATGTCATCTTGACATACGGTCACACAGGTTACTGAACACTGTTTAGTATTTATATACAATGTCAATCAGTGTTAATGTAAAAAGAATCACCGAGATTTCGACAATCCTTAACTGTCAGATGGTAGAAAAATAGTGTTGGGGTCTTCTCTTCTACATGAAAATGATTGCCTATCAAGGTATGAGTTTTTTGTTTTGATAACTTGCACTTGCACGGATTCCAAAGAGATTGGGTATGGGGTCGAGTGGCGGGACTGAAAAGTTTTTTTTTTTTTCAAATGGCTATTCAGCCCTATTGGTTTCCGAGATTCCGAGTTTTTCAGAAGACATTCACGTATTGCCCTGCTGAGGTTAACAGGGATATATTTACTGTTTTATATTCCGAGCATGTGAGCCTAGCGGCATTATTAATTGGTTATAAAAATTACGTAGCAAAAGGTCAATTTCTATAATGAAAACAGGAAAATAATAAACGAAGTTTATTCAAAAGAACAAAAAAATAAAAGCTCGGCCAAGAAATTTTACTTTCGGTTAAGATTGTTTTTATGCCTATTCAAATGCCAGCGTCTCATTTTCTCCCAAGAGAAAACTCCGACCGGAAATTCAGTGACAGAAAATATTCGATGCCTTAGTGGTATGGGACAGAATAGAATAGAACAGAAATACGCGTTATATCGAAAAGCAATCAACACTCGTCGTTTGCCGGCAAGCAACTCGTTGGTTGGTTGCTTTAAACGTGCCTTTGTCAAATTGAGTGCGACAGACGTGCGTTTCTGTATTTACTTCTTCAGTGTCTGTAAAACTCAACAGTTAGAAAGAATACTGTAATGGGCAGTCTCAGCGAGCAACAAACATACCTCTCCGAGCCACACTTGCTAACCCATTCCACGAGACACAGCAGTTGAGGATGTCAGATAAGAGACGCCTACGTATTAACTCGTGAACGCAGGCGTCCCCCACCGAGTCACCTCAACATGTGCGTTCCGAGAAAAACGACATACACGGGCGTCAGGGAGGTGTCCGATGCAGCGAAAACCTGCAACAGCGAAAATAATCCAAAATAATGGAAGACAAACTCTCCTAATATTTATGCCACTATCTCAAGTCAGTCCAAGTTATAGAACAGTTTAGAATTTTTTCCAGATATTATTCACTAAGATTAATTTAAATCATTACTTTTATACTGGCTCTGGAGCCAGAACCAGCACCGAAACACTGACAAGTTGGGTTTATGATAGATGTATCTTCCGCGCACAAGCAGTGATATCGGCCCTGTGGTTTCAATATTCACTCAAGAGAAATAGAAACGCTACACATTTTCAATGGAAATACATGGGATACTGTTTGAAGTATTAGATAGAAATAATTGGCTTTCTTCTTCAAAAAAACCCTTTCAAATCTAACAAGACATACCGTGGAATGGTAACCAATTCGAATTACACACATGCCTGTAAGGATAACGTCCTTATCAGCTTCCGTTACTTAATTACTTTACACGTTTACGGCGTCTAAAACGTAATATTTTCTACTAGTATTCATGTACTGACAAAACGTATATCTGCGAAGACATGACTGATATCATCCAATATTCTTCAGATGTAATACTTTTTGGTAAAATAAGATTCTTTTGTTTTCATCAGTATCAACCAACGAAAAGTTGACACAAAAAATCTAAAACAATTCCTTCGGTTAAAAATTTGCATGACTGGATCTAAAACGCGTAGTCTTTTGAAAAGTAAATCATCCAGTGTATTTAATTTCATATAAATCCTTTAAGTGGTGCAGCAGCAACAGCGCTATTCCGAATCACCAAACTGTAGTAGCGCAGAGGAACGAGGGCTTCTTTAGAAGACACCACATTGATAAATGTTATAAATGCTTACTGAGCTGCATATTTTTGTTCAAGGTCTGTGTGTTTTCTGGGAATCTGATTTATGAATGTTTCTGGCAAGGTAGCCAAAATTAGTCTTGTATCAATGTTGATTACAGAAAATGTCTATTAGGTGTTGATTGTCTGAATATCATGGAGAAGGTAACCAATTTATAGGGATTTCTTTCCCTAGAGAAAATATATCCTCTCAGACACTTGAGAAATAGCACATTTATATATGTTAGGAATCATTGCATTTATTTGCTAAGAATGTAATATATGGAAGTAATACCTTTTCATTTTATCCAGTTCTAAGAAAACTTCCAAGGCACTATTTAAACCATAAAACGGAATGGAGTGGAATGGAATGGAATGGACTGTCAGGGACATCTCCACTTTATTGTACAGATTTGAGATGACATTCTTACAGGAAATAATTTGCTCCCTTAGGGGAACCATTTTTCCCCTCTAAGTGTCATCTAAAGTCTGGGAGCAAAGTGTAGCAAAAGAAATGCAGATTATCCCGTCGATTTCATTTCATTCGAAAGCATTCTTTTTCAGATTTTAAACCACTTTACTGTTGTATATTGTAGCCCCTCCTGACTAGCCTGTCCTTACTGACAAATTGGTACTATAAAAAATTCATTTCCCTCATGTATATACCTGTTTGTATACATGTATGTCGAAACTGGGTCAACGGGAAAGACGTGAGAATCATCATCATTATTTTCAATGTTTCCATTTTATGTAAACGTTCATTAGCATAACTCTATATTTTGGCTGTTTATGCCTGCATTTGTAGGGATAATTTGTTCTAATACGACCTATCTGGGCAGTTACCGTTCAACGCTTTCACCTAATTGAAACCGCATGTACATCGTAAACAATACGTCAAACCGAAAGTACAATTCACCCCCGCATTTCCATAACACTGCATTACCTCAGCTTCAAACCAGTCCATTTCTAAACTTTGATCATTGCTGAACAACCTTCCATAGATAACTTTTTCTTAAATATCATTTTCACGCAATATCGGTCGATTTCATTTCCAAAATTGAAGACTTCAGATTTCTAACATGGTGGCTTCGTTTCCTTTCGTCTGGATGGTCATCCGGAATATCTGACTTTTCCGACTGCGCCATAATACAGCGCGTGCATTCGGGTTGACCACGTTCCGATCATGTGACTGTTGTTGGTGGCGTCAACTGCCCTGATGACGTCACGATATCACGTGGTCCCGTGGACTATATAAGGCCGAGACTCGCTGTGTTCGGGTTTGGGTTGATCTGGTATATTCGTATACTGGCCCGGTGAAGTTGCTTCCCTAGGGACAACCATTCCAGACTGTTTTCTGTGAAACCACCCAACCTTTCCTGACTGTTTAAATTAGAATCTACTGCTAGTTCTATCTACCTTGTATTCTAACCACTCCAGACTCGTTAATATGGCAAGCAGATACTACAATACTTTTGGAGAGGTTAATATATTTTCCAAGACTAGTTAAGAGCAAACATTCAAAATTGTTTACATCACCCCACCCATACAAGCACATGGCACTGCAAGCTCTCAGTACTGCTTCATATACACATTAGGAATGTTTTAACTAGTCCTGATAGGATTAAATAATATAGATGGTGATTGCTCATAGTCTCTCTCTCTGTTGCACCTTAGACTAATAGTGTATAAGATGCTCACTGAATAAATGTAATTATTTTATTTGATAAGTAATCTCTTCAAGCTAAAATGCTTTAAGGGTTGATAGTCACACTTATTCTGTAATTGTCTGTACTACCTCTTAAGATAACCTAGTTCTGCAAGCTGCTCATGAATACTTAAGATTATCTGATTCCTAACTCTTATTGAAAATACTGCTACTTATTGTTGTATAGATAAGCTCATCATATTGTGTTCAATTTGTTGAATTGAATTTAGGTAAAGCTAAGAATCTTTCAACTAGTGTTTCATTGTATTTCCAAGTCCAAGTACTACTTCCGTCCAGCACCAAGCGGACCCACAACTGTAACCCTTTTACATTCATGTTGACCACTCGGCTGAAAATATCCTGAGCACATAGGCAAGAGGGTTACAATATGTAGGCCAGCTGGAGTTAGTTTAACAAGTTGGTTCCTTTTAAAAGAAGCCCAGTCAGGGCTGCAGCTGTAGTCTTATGCCGGTTTCATCTGTGCTCTGATCAATCTGGGTTTCCTGTAAACGGTAATCATCCCATTATAGAATCGCTTTGATGGCGTGATCCTTATAATATATAAATACATTGTAGCATAATATATCAACTAAACCATTAAGAATCTCAGTTTGAAAATTGCCAGGCAAAATTCATTGTATTGAATCAAATATGGCTAAAAAGCAGTACCTCTTTTCAAGCTTGGACTGGTTTAGAAGCGTCCACATGGCCGATTGGTCAGCTTTCCCGACTTCGGATCTTCGGTCATCGGTTCAAGTCCCGCTCGGGAAAAGAGGGAGGCAAGGGTCTTTCCGAACCTAACTCGATGGCGCTTTATTTTATGGAGCTCTTTACAGTCATCCGCACATCACCCTTATATGACAGAACAAGAGCTCCGCAAGCGGGGCAATATACGCCCAGTTTGGAGTGAGTTTGGGCCCAGTCAGTTCCTTGGGCAGATTTATATCCCTGACAATCAGCCTCAAACAGGTACTAATGTGTGCAAAAGTACAGTCTGTAAATACTAACTCCAAAATTAAGTAAGGGTAGCAACCATTCCAATACGCAACACACAGTATCAAGCTAACGCACATTGCTATAGAGTGTCATCAAGATATCCAAAACAATTACCTAGTAATGGTGCCCACAAAAATAGTCTAAGAAATAACGTAACTCTGAAAATAAGTAATGGGGAGCAACCATTCTAATATAACACACACCATTTCATCCATGGCTACATTGCTATGAAGTTTATCAAGATATTCCAAACATTAGGGTTCTCAAAAGAAAAGCCTTAAAAAAGTAATCAAAGGGATGAAACTCAAAAAAAATAAGGAAGGGGAAGCAATTATTCTTTTATTAGACATACTGTCTCAACCTAATACACATTACCATAAAGTTTCGTCAAGATATTCCGTATGGTTACCTAGTAATGACTTGCCCAAAATAGCCGTAGAAATTAATCAAATGGATGTAACTCCATATATAGGGAAGGGGGAGCAATTATTTTCATATATAAGACACACCGCTTCAACCTAATACACATTGCTATAAATTTTCATCAAGATATTCCGTATGATTGCCTACTTATCGCTTGCACAAGAATAGCCTTAGAAAATATTCAAAGGGGGGTTACTCCAAAACTAAGTAAGGGGTAGCAATTGTTCTTATATGTGGCATATCTTGTCAACCTAATATACATTACTATTAAGTTTCATCACAATCGTCCAAAGGGTTAGTTAGATATGAGGTGTACAAATATAGTCTGACAAAATAATCAAAGGGAGTTAACTCAAAAACTAAGTAAAGGGGAGTAACTATTCTTGTATGAGACACGTTGTCTTAACCTCATATACATTGCTATTAAGTTTCATCGTGATATTGCAAAGGGTAACCAAGTTATGGAATGCTAAAGAATTGCCATACAAACTGCCATAGTCAAGTTTTGTCAAAGGGCTGTAACTCTGCTAAAACCATCGGAGCGTAACCTCCAAATAATATGCGCTACTCCACATCGTAGTTTTACTTTTTACAAAATTTCAGCTTAATTGGATGAAAACTGTAGGAGGAGTTATCCGGAAACAAACACCCTGAAAATTCTAAGTAAAGGGCTGTAACTCCGTTAAAAATCATTGGAGCATTATCTCGAAACGATATGCGCTGGTCCAACTCATAGTCTTACTATATACCAAATTTCAGCTCGATCGGATGTATACTGTAGGTGGAGTTATCTGGAAACAAAACGTTTACGCCGGACGGACGGACGGACGCTAGCGCCATAACAATATACGTCCCGTTGTTCAAACAGGCGTATAAAAACTGTTGAAAAGGATGTAATTCCGCAGATCTTCAATCCTTCCGCACATGTAGAGTTCTTCTAACTTGGAGTTAATTGCCTGTCTCAATGGAATCTGCTCTTGTGAACTTACAAATTATATGTTCACTGCTTCCAATAGTCTTTTTTGCTTGGAGTATATGTCATTGCCTTTCCTCTAATGCAACGTCAAAAACCTGTTGTAGTGAACTTGCGAGGTGCTGAATCCTCCATAGCGGTATCAAAAACAGGTTTGCGAATTTCACTGAACAAACAGTTTTTTTTTGTCTGTTGTCTTTAGTGTTTCGCTGTACCGTGCTCTTTCGTCTAAAGGTTTACGAACTTTGAAGATGATAAAAATTCGATGGTTGCCTGCTTCATACCACGATAAGTACTGCGAGCACGCATTGCTAAACAGACTATAATTTACTAAAAAACTCAATAAGGAATTTTGCGTTGCTGACGAACGATGCCTTCAGGAAATACTGATCGCTAGATGATTAAGGCAGAAGAGCTTACATGCACATATAAATTTAACACGCATACATATATGAATATAATGTCGATCCTTAAATCGTTTATATTTTGCAGCAAGGTAATGTTGAAAAATATTTGAACGATCCTCATTTTGTATATGTTAGTAATGAGGTTCTTAACAATTTCACAACATACACGCAGACACGCACAAACGCTCTTACACGGGAACTTCCCAAGTCCGTAAGTTTTATTTGTTTATTATGGACTCATGTGCTTAGGTTGTAGATAAAGATTACAAATCGATCTCTGTAAAAAATGCGACAGCATTTTCATAAACATTCAAATAATGATATGTGCATATTTAAACGAAAAAAAAAATTTTTCAGACACAGGTTATCGACTTTTCCTGCGGATACAGTGTCGTGAAAAACTGGAAAAAATAACATGGACCATGAATCTTTGGCGTAAAGTAAAGACTATTTAATTTAATTAACAAGTTTTTTTCTCTTTATGTTATTTCATGAAGAACCATATATCATCGTCTGTTGGAGGATTGTTTTATTTCCAACGATTTATATACGTGCTCTGTACATTGTCCTGTGCCCAAACTCAGCGTATTATAAGCTGCTTCGTAATCGTTTGTCCGTAGGTTGTTGTATAACACTGACGTGACTATATGCCCCGATCGCTGCTCGGTGTCGTTATCAACGGTATCATATGTTGCAGCAGTTTCGTTGACATGTGTCTCAGGACTTTCGTCAAACAATTCTATGTTGTTCATCTTGCCACTGGCCTCACGATCAGTATTGACGTAAACATGGTCTGTTGACTTGCCAGAGTTGGAATTTCGACGTCTCTTTCTGAATCATATCAAATTGAATTGAAATAAATCGACTTTTTGTAGAAAATACCTTAAACTGTATTTGTTAATATAACTTTGACAAACTAATAAAAAAAAAAATGAAAAAATATTAAATGTTAATATTAAAAAAATACAGATGCCAATCGTCACATTTACAAATATGCCAAAAATCCAACAAAACGTATATCTCTTCAAAAAAGAATGATGAAAAATTGCATTCATATTGTGAACAATATGATGGACAGCTGCGTTCATAAATGATAAACAAAAACGAGTCAAACTTGATCAAACACATTTCGTAAATGCAGCTTTACAAACAAAGCTTATCAGCCTTCTCAAAGTATACCGACAGTTTATTTTACCATAAGCTGACACTTTCCTTTTGCATTTGGTATGACATATCATGTCCGACGTTTTACCAAAACTTACCTATAGCAATAAAGGAGTAGAACAGCCGTTAGTACAAGGAAAAAAGCACCACAAACGCCTACAGCTGCTGCTATAATGACTGAAAAGAAGGTATTTATAATGACATAAACTGCTTAAAAGCAAATGCTAACTTGAAGTTCTAAGGCGGTGCCACTGTTGTGGTTTACTATTTCTTCCACTGTTTGTTGGCTTTCATTTATTTAGGGACAGTTTGTACATTTTGGGATAACCTCGCAGCAAAGTATTTAAAGTTAGGTGACTTCTTAATTTTTCGCTTGTTTGATTTTACTTTATTGGTTATTCTCCTTTTGTTGGTAAAGATATTCCATTAAAGATAAACAGGTAAAATTGAGAAATATTCAAATCATGTTATTTGTATTCGATAATTATGACCCTTGTATTTTGCTACTGGGTATATACAATCTTGATATGTTTGTTTTAGTTTCAGGAAGGGCATCAAGTGTCAGTCAATTACCTGAAAAGATAGGCAATAAAATTCGTTAATATATCTAGATAAAATTTTGCCCTTCCTTCACTGAAGTATTTCAGCTTCACAGGGAGCCATTTTAGAATATTTACATGTGCATGGTTACGCTTCATCTATAATTTTTACTAGGCTCTATAATACGCATATTTTCTAGTTTGGCCATCGGATTACACTGACAGTGTAACTGACTAAACGGCTGCAGTTGGTGTCACATTTTAAACGTCGAGTGACGCATGACCTTCCGAATTTTATAAGATTCTGCTGGGAAATGTGCTCTGTTTTGGTTTTCCTGTCAATCTATACTCATACTGTTTCAGATGCATGAATGTGTTTGAAAAAGACTGCTTGAACACTATTACTACAAGTATGCAACTAACTGCGCATATATCTATATCTATATTTGCACTTGTTCGCAATTAAAGCCATCGGACATGCAAAAAAAAGTATTCAAATAACTGCAACATCGATATTGGAAAAATAATGAAACTAGATGAAGAGGCAAAAATAAGGAGACGACACAATCGCTTACCGCCACTTGCCCTAAACAGCAAGACAGAAAAAAACTAAATCGAGCGAACTTAAAGCTAAAACTGAGAATTCCTTCTGGTTCCCCGTTTAGCAAAGACATATAAGCAAAAGCGGAAAACTGAATGGTGTCCCGCCTTGTATATTGCATTTTTATCATTTTAGTCAAATTTATGATATCAAAAATAGGTTATTTTGGTTGCCAACGAAGACGACAGAAACCATTTTTACTTATTTGAAACTGAAGTTTCTGTTGCTTGTTTAGAAGTAAAAAGTATGCAAAGACCAGGAACTGAAACAATCATAATCCAAATCCAGCCCCCAAACCATAGTTGGAAACAACTAAGATTACAAATAATCAAGATACAGAGAACATATGGCCAACCGAGTGAGCAGCTTGTTCCCAAAAGGTGGCCACTCAGCAACCCAAACCGAACCAAAAATAATAAGAACATACATAAGGTAAAACATCACAATAACTCTGACACCAAAAACAGGCAACAGAGAACCACAACAGAACTACCGCCTTGGAACGGTCAGTAATGAATTACTGGGGGGCTTAAATCGATTTTACAGGCCCAACCTCACCCTCAGTTTCTGAAGTGGTACAAAACATTTAGTTGGTTGTTCGGTTCGCATGATAACCCTCTAACTCGTCAATGAATCATCACGGTAAACACATAAATCAAATTTCAACACCATGAAGAAGCAAAGACGAGGACTCAACAGATACAACGGGCCGTCTGACAGGTGGAGATCCCTGTCCTGCCAAACGACCCCACTGGAAATCTGAAGCAAAAGAAGGTCACCAGTTGAGCCCCGGTGGACCAAGCAACAGACAAAAAGGCTCCGGTCCCAACCAACTAAAATATATAGCTTTAGGTCGGGGCCATCATAGAGTCTGACGACCGATCCCCCGATGTGCAATTAAAGAGTGCAGCAAAGTGATCAACCGTGATTGGGTTAATCACTAAGCATGCAGACTGTCGCATAACATTTAAATTATAGCCAATACGTTTGTGACGTA
Organism: Ctena decussata; assembly: GCA_963989385.1. NCBI lineage: Eukaryota > Metazoa > Mollusca > Bivalvia > Lucinida > Lucinidae > Ctena > Ctena decussata. The sequence goes on along the minus strand of OZ022502.1, from coordinate 2,717,501 downwards.
TTATTATTTTTCGGAATTGATCAGAAAAATCAGTCCTACCCTTAATCTTTTTGAATTTGTATACTAAGTCACCATAAAATTCTGGTTCCGATAGGCCTTGGTGTAAAAGAAATTTTAATCCGACATCAAATTTTGAAACCAATTCATGGTGTCTGCGATAGAATTTAGAAAAAGCCTTTCTAAGCTTATGATACCGATAGCCCTGTTGAAGAAGTTTAGCAGTTAAACATTTATTACGAGCATTAAAGTCATCTACATGACTACACACTCTAGCAAATCTTATAAGTTGAGAAATATACACATCATAAGAGGGACGGCGTGGAACGTCACCATCCAAAAATGGAAAATTAACGATATCAAAGTCAAAGTCATCACGTTTATCATAAATTTTAGAAGATACAAAACCGTTAGAAATAGATAGATGTAAATCCAAAAAGGGGGCCTCGGTATCTGAAGTATTAGCTTTATTCAATTTAAGTTCAGGTGGGTAAATTTGGTTAACCATACTTTCAAAATAAGGATTATCAATATTCAGAAGATCGTCTAAATATCTAGAGGTTGAGTTAAATGCCTCAATGATATCAGCTTGATTATCAACCGAAAGAGAAGTCATGAAATCTCTTTCATAACAAAATAAAAACAAGTCGGCCACAAGAGGAGCACAATTTGTACCCATCGGAATACCAACAATTTGTCTGTATAACTTATTACCAAATCTGATGTAAATATTATCTAAGAGATATGATAAGGCGTCACATACATTCTGACATGACCAAAGACTATATCCTCTATATATTTTACGGTCAGTAGAAGTGAAAAACGCTTTCTTATCGTTAAACGGTATCTTCATTGTTGGAGAACTTTTTGAAGGCCCTCTCAATCAAATCAACAATTTTTTCCTTTATTAAATTATGGGGTAATGTGGTATAAAGAGTAGAAAAATCATAAGTGGACAAACTAGTCGCACGGAACCCTCTTGACTTCAGTTTACAAAGTACCTCACCAGAATTTTTTATAGACCAAAACATATTTTTCCCTGACCTCTCATACACTGTCTCATAGTACCAAATGACACGAGATTTCACAGCAGTGAGGCAAGAAGTTAATAATTTAGATAATTCTGTAGTAGTACAAGAGCTAGAGTTGGCAATGAATCTAGCTTTATACGGTTTTTTGTGAAGCTTAGGTAACCAATACATCGTAGGAAGTTTGTTTTGGCGTTCCTTAACGTTTACAGCAAACTTTAAAGGCAAATTATTTGAGTGGCTATTACCGACAGTCTTCTCATCTGTAAAAGTCTCTTCGTAAGCCGTGGTGCCGTTAAGTTCCTGATTCAAAGTGTTAATATAGTGCATCCGACAAACAACAACAATGTTGTTTGCGGCCTTGTCAGCAGGAACCAAAACATACTTCCTATGAAAATCCTGGATACCCTGCTTCAAATATCTAAAGGAAGATTTAGGCTTAGGAGGTAAAAGATTAGAAGCTGCATAATCACGTTTATTGACGAAAAGGAGTGAGACGCTTGCAGCGAATCCTCACGCTAAAACAATACATGATTTTATATCAATGATAAACCCAATATGGCCCGAGCTCGTAAACAATAGAGAAATCGGCAAATCCAGAATATATGTTTAGAAATACAGACGTGGAAAGTTTAGATATAGATAAACCCAATTTGGCCCGAGCTCGTAAACAATAGAAAAATCGGCAAATCCAGAATATATGTTTAGAAACACAGACGTGGAAAGTTTAGATATAGCCAACGATCAGGAATTATTACAATCAAATACCACATACGGCTTTTAAAACCAAAATGGAATGACCCAACACAAAACTGACAAAAAAATTTATGAAAGACACGCAAATTAACCGAACGAGCAGCTATTTTCCATTCAGTTACCCTTGGACTAGCAGCAACATCTTTTTTGCCCATTTTGTATATTAAATTACAAAATAAACCAGAAAACAGTATCGTCGGCTATTCAGGTGACCAGACTGTCAGAGTCCATACACAAGCAGGCATAATAATCAACATTTATCACAGAGGAACAACAATAGAAGTACCGCCTAACAACGGCAAGCAAACAATCCTTGGACCTTTAAATGTGTTTTTCTTGATCCAAACCTCGCTCTCTGCATCTGTATTGGTTCGAAACAATTCGTTAGCTGTTTGGTCTACATGAAGGAATCCTAACGCATCAATGAATCATCACAAGAAACAAACCAATTAATGATAATATCTATGATGAATCAGAGATAAGGACTCAACAGAAACACGTATTGTGACACCTCGGGGTCAAGCAACACCGCTGAAATAGCGGAGCAAAAAATCAGTTGAACCCCGAATAATCGGCAATCTCCGACCCAACCCACATAAACGCAATTATAGCTTTATGCCGAGCCGATCATTGAGTCTGATACCCGACTAACCGGCGTGCAATTGAGAAGGGAAGCAAATAGCACATCCGAAACACTCTGACATAAATTGACACATAAATCCCTACTTAGCTCACTGATCATTCAACAGGAGAAATGTCTTTTCAGAAAATTCAATATACAAGTATAAGCTGAACGGACCTTTAAATGACTCACTCCTGTCATTGCGTCATGACTTTTGCGCGAAAAGTGCAGAGAATCTAGCCTTTTACACTGTAACAGGGTCTGGATGTGTTTAGCACTTGAAGATGATTCAGTCATTTTTAATTTTTATCATTCATGATTGGGCTTACCAATAAACATGCAGACTGCAGCATTACATTCATGTTATTGCCAATGCGTTTGTAACGTATGGTAATTTTTATGGACTAAAAAAAAGCCTTTAATCCCACCTTGAATTAAGAAACCAATTTCCTATGTCGGCGATAGAATTTTGATAAAGTTTTCGAAGTTTATTAAACCGATAGCTCTGTTGAAGGAGTTTAGCAGTTGAAATTTTATTATGAGCATTGAAGTAAGTCACAAAACTAGACACTCTTATGATAGACACTCGAATAAGTTGAAAAATGCGAACCGGATAAGTTAAGAAATGTTGAAGGGAGAACTGGAAATGTAACCCATTCAAAAAATGGAATTGTTACTCTGTCAAAATCATAAATTTTGGATGAAAGAAATCCGTCCTAAGTAGAGAAATGTAAATCCAAAAATGAGGCTTCGTTATCGGTTGCATCAGCCTTTTTCTAACTGCAGCTCTGGTCGACTCACCATGCCTTCAAAATAAGGATTGTCAATATTTAAACGTTCGTCTAGATATCTAGATGTAGAGTAAAATGCTTTAAGGATTTCATCTTGTTTATTTATTAGAAATTTCTTGACAACATATATATATGAGTCAAAGGATAGGACGTAGGATAAGCCTATATTTGTCCTCTCCTAAGTGGTGTTGTACAATATACAAAGACAAAAAGAGTAAATATGTAAAAATCAAATCTGTAGGTTTGCATAAGTAGTATATTTGTAATATTTATATGATTGAACTAAAAATACATACACCAGTCAGCTTGAAATAACCAACTGGCTGGTGCACATACGCAGTTACGCAAGCCTAAAGATTTGGAAATATAACTAATCGACTAGTACTTATCTTAATTACATAATAATAATAATAATAATAATAATAATAATAACTTTAATCATTCAAAATATAGTAAATGTGGAAACGGCACCTGTGTACGCCATTTACACCGTCACCTCAAAGAACGTGCACAGCAGAAGAACGCGAAGCAGAGTTGATGGAGAATACGGTGAATATAACGGTAAACTGTGTTCTTATCCCAATTAGAATTCTTTTATTCATGAACAATCTACAGTGTAGTTTACCGTTAAGGTTTTACAATGCCTAGTTTCGTCTTAAAAAATGTTGTTGTTTTTTCTGGCGTCAAAGTCAGTACTAAGGTAGGTAATCACTGCGTAACAGAGCTCCAGATGAGATGAAATTTTGAGGATAAGTTCAAGATAACGCCAACCTTCGTTACGAAATGGATCCGATCGTCGACTATGTCGTCGAGATTATTTTAATTCTTTCAATCAGTAGAGCTACAGTTTTTAGGGCAACTGTGGTAATAAAACATTTACGGAAATTGTGGCTACGTTATGCATGGGTTGTTTGTGAATACCTCTCGTGGACAGCGTATTGCATGATTTTAAGGTGAATACCTGCACGAGTCTTTTGATTGTGGAAAGCGCTTTGCATGATTTTAATGTGAGACGCATAGTATTTATACGCCTATCTTTTAATGAAAAGTTAGACGTGGCTGTTTAATTCTTGATGGATGTTATATTGTTGTGTGCCCAGATTCTGTGTTAAGACCTAGAAGGGTAAGATTTTATTATATTTATTTAGAATAGTTTGGCTAAGAATGAAAAATGTGACTTCTGATTGATATGGTATGATTATATGTGTCGACTGATTTGATTTTGTTGGCAGTGATCAGGCTTCGCATGTGTCGACCGATTTTGTTAGTAAGCATGCTGCGCATAATATTTGTATATTAGGAAGTTTTGTAAATTTCGGAAATAGTTTATATCACTGATGTTGGTTGCAATGGTGTGCGTCTATTTGACGTCCAGTGACGTCAGTTGCATTCATGTTATTCATGTGACGTCAGTTGCATTCATGTTATTGCGACGTCAGCACTTTTTACATTAGTTTCGCTGGTGCGCGTCTATTTGACGTCCAGTGACGTCAGTTGTATTCATGTTATTCATGTGACGTCAGTTGCATTCATGTTATTCATGTGACGTCAGTTGCATTCATGTTATTGCGACGTCAGCACTTTTTATATTAGTTTCACGTATACGTGGCCTATAGAAGTAGATTGATTTGTAATGGAACTAATTTATATACTCGTGACGTCAATTGACGCCATAGCATGCACCGCATTAAGGGTTTTTTCCATAAGTTATAATGGTAACATTTGGTCATCATGCGTTTGATTTGCCTTCATTAGACGGCGTCATATGGTATAACATCATTGATGTCATGATGTCAGATCAAACGTTATGATCCCAAATGTGTGAGAAACGCTTATTCAGCTATTATATTCTATGGCAAATGGTATTACGCTTAGTTTAAGAAATGAATTAATACATATGCGAGTTAGATTTTGGTCAATCAATTTAATGTAAATAAGTCATTGTTTAGATTATTCATGTTTTATGTGGGGTATGTCATGGTAATGCCTGTTGACGTCAGTATACTTCTTGTCAATGTTTGGCGTCAGATCCTTCGACGCACATGCGTGGTAGGATCTACGTTTCTTCATTGGCGGAAGTGGTAAGCACACTTTTAGCTTTACATCGTGAGCGCGAGTCGTGTCTAGTGACACGGCTGGCGTGTGCACGTTATGCTCGGCATTCGCCGAGGGCGTTGTATGGTATTTCCAAGACAGGCCCAAGTCTTACGTATTACAATGTATTAAGTGTAAGTTCGTTATTTTTAGGCACATCAAGTCCGGCAGTCAGCTGTTAGGACTTAGAGCCACGTCTCACCTGGAGATGCGATATACGTCTCCAGGTTAATACCAACCCGGGTAGAGGCAGTTACAACGCCGTTTGTGCATTGTTCCTAAGCAGAGGCGGGAAGCACAAAATGTAGGCGGAAGTGGTTAGCACAGTTTTGTCAGATTCTGTGTTAGATCTGAAGGTCACATCAAGTGTGGGACAGTGTTCGTCCACTAAGGTGTTTTAATATATATAGACTGGTCCCTGGTACGATCCAGGGAGCGACCAGTATATAATCGTGCACGTGTTAATAAGAGTTGGTGTTCCTCATGATATATGGACTGGCCCATGACATGATCCAGGGAACGACGAATTGAAGTCTACCAACATAAGGCCTTGTTTTTTTTCTATGAGCTCAAACTAACGTTTTTTTGTTCTTTGTGTTTTCCTTTAGTTCGTGGCGCTGAGCCGAGTACGGTGTTGACGTCAGACGGTAATCTATTTGCGTATTGCACGCAAATCGATTACATATTTGAAACAAACACCTTACTTGGGCCAGCGACATGAACTGATATGTGTTGTATATTATTGTAATTGTGACAGTTGTAAATTGTATTGTTGTATATAAAATTTACATTATATATAAACTTAAAAAAATTCTAACGTTGTTAGAGTTTCCTTGTTAGTGTATTACACTAGTAGATAACCCTTTAACCGGAAGTCACCCTCCGCCGTCCTGGCGACGCATAAGGCTCTGCACCCGTGTCGACCGAGTGTAAAACCTTCTGCGTAACATGGTGTCATGAAGTAACGGGATTTGATTTCCGGTTAATATCTGCCAGTGTAACATATTGACAATATATACAGAATCTAGGCACAATTTTGTCAGACATTTTTTTTATCATTATTGACTTTCTGAATGTTCTTTTCTAAGGTGACGTAAGGCTGTGAATTTTAGGGGAGCAATTTTGCCACTAAATTCTTTGTAAATGTAACCTACACTCAATTAAGGTCAACTATCCTTATTCCCTACGTGATGAAGTGCGATAGCCCATGCATTATTTTGTGATAAAATGTAACAGGTTGCATATCTGAGTGGGGAAACTGAGGTATATAGACCTGAATTGTCTTGGCACGGATGATACATATTTAGTTTTAAGGTCCGGTTGAGTACCTTGGCACTGCTGTTGCATGACAATCTGTAAGTTTATTAACCTAAACGTTTTGTACGTTGTGTCGTAACCGTTACTGAGGTCCATTTTATGTCCTGATTTAGTAACGTAGGTCACTCGTAACGTTATATAATATCGTTACAATGAATTAAACCTAATAGCGGAATCTTAAGTTTGATTTACCGTTGGTATCTTATATGGTTTTGTAATGTAGGACGTACAGTTGTCGTGTCAGTGTTAATACGTTGCGTTACATACGTTACGTATGTATATCCGATACGCTAGATCAAGTTGGGCGTAATTGTATGTGGGTTATTTACGTCATCTAATTACGTCATCTAATAGTGAAAAGTAATTCTCGGCAAAGTCAACGTCAGTTTATGACGTCATTTCCGGTCTGTTACGAACGTAACTCTAATAGCTACGTCTAGATCGCGACTATACTAATTAATCAACGTTTAGTTGGATTAGTTTGTTATTATTATTGTTAACGTTTTAGTTAACGTGTGTGACTATAAGTGAACGTCGGTTTCAGTTAGGTTAACGTGAGCTTTACGTTAAGCGGCATGGATCAGTTAGTTAAGACGGGAAAGGAGTTAGGTTATGAGGGGCAGGCATTGCAGGAATTTGTAAAGCAACAGCAAGAGACTGAAAGGGCAGAAAGGCACGCGGTAAGGGAACTTGATAAAGAGAAGATCGCGGCGGAGAAAGAGAAGATCGCGGCGGAGAAAGAAAAGATTGCACAGGCCGAAAAAGATAGGGAAATTGAGTTAGCTAGGATCGCGCAGGCTGAAAAGGATAGGGAAGTAGAACTAGCTAAGATTGCGGCGGATAGGGAAATCGAGATGGCGCGAATTGAAAGCATAGAGCGGCAAGCCGAGAAAGATAGGGAAGCTAAGTTGTCTCAAGTCGAAAGCGATAAGGAAGCGAAGTTGTCGAGCGAAGTTGAGTTAGAAAAGCTGAAGTATAGTTTTGAATTGCAGCAACGCGAGTTGAAGAATCAGATAGATTTGCAGAAGGTAACGTTTAGAGTTGAATTAGAAAAACAGAAGGCTGAAAAGTTAGCGCATGCGCGAGATCCCAAATTACCGTATTTTGATGAAAGTAAGGACAAAATGGATAGTTACTTATCAAGGTTTGAGAAATACGCGACGGCGAATAAATGGGATAAAAACGTTTGGGCTGCATATTTAAGCGCATTACTTAAAGGTCGCGCTCTTGATGTCTATGATAGATTGTCTGTAGATGATGCAGCGGATTATGACAAGTTGAAAGATGCGTTGTTAAAGAATTTTGATATGACTGAACGCGGATTTAGGAAGAAATTTCGCTATGATAGGCCTGAAAAGTCCGAAACGTTTATTCAGTTTAGTAGTAGACTTAGGTCGTATCTTAATAAATGGTTGAAAATGGCGAAAGTAGACCAGTCTTACGAAGCTGTTTGCGATTTTTTCGCTAGGGATCAGTTTTTAGAATCCTGTAGTAAAGAACTATATGTTCATTTGAAACCGAAAACATTCACGAATCTAGGTGAGATGGCTAGGGAAGCAGATTTATTTGCAGAAGCACGTGGCGGTGTCTACGCTTGTGTTAATAAGGGGCAGCGTGATAGTAAGGGCGTAACTCAGAGTAGATCTGATAATAAGCCGAGTGCGAAGCCAGAGATAAAATGTAGTATTTGTGGTAAGGGACATTTAACATATAAATGTTTTAAGAATCCCGATAGGAAGCAAGCATATAGTGCGGAGGTAGGTGCAAGTGCAAGCGGATATAGCGGAAGTAAGGGGAGTAGTTATGCTCCGAAAGATGAGACACAAAGATCACAGAGTAAGAGCGATACTGTACAGACGAAGGGTAGTAATTCAGATCGTGGCCGTGGTCGGGGTTATTCCCGCGGACGTGGTCGGGGTGGCGGACATCAAATGAGCTTTTGTAAAACTACAATGAATAGGTCTCATGAAATTGAAGGTCTCTATAAGAGTAAGGAAGAAAGTCCACTAATCAATGATAACGTGGATAGAGAAGGTGTCTGTTACTTTTTAAGGTCGCGATTACCAACAGCGCAGGGTACGGTTAATGGTAAGACTGTTGTAGTTTTAAGGGACACAGGTTGTACTGGGTGTGTCGTTCGTAGAAACTTGGTTTCTAATGATCAGTTACTTGGTAGAGAATCTGATGTAACTTTGATTGATGAATCTACCCAAAGGTATCCCTTAGCAATGGTTGACATAGACTGTCCATTTTTCACAGGAAAAACTGAGGCATTGTGCATGGAAGATACATTGTATGACCTGGTTATTGGAAATATTGACGGGTCAAAACTTCCCGATATGTCCCATTTTGCAATGGCGGCAGTGACTAGGTCACAAGCTAAGCAAGGTGAAGAGGTCTATAGGAAACTTAAAGTTCCTGATCAAATTATCGCTAGTGATAAGGAGGCATTGAGGCAGGCCCAAGTTGTTGACCCTAAATTGAATGGCATAAGGCAAAGAGTGGAATCTGGGAATGTGACTATTAGTCGTGGATTGAACCGGGGTGAAACTAAGTTTATTCGAAAGAAAGATTTATTGTATAGGCAGTTTACTAAGGGAAACAAGGTCACTTTGCAACTTATTATCCCTGAAGGTTTTCGTGAAAAGGTGTTAAGATTGGCGCACGAAACCTTGATGTCAGGTCATTTGGGCATAAAGAAAACTATGGATAGAGTTTTAACTGGGTTCTATTGGCCTGGAATTTGTGGTGATGTGGCAAGGTTTTGTAAATCTTGTGACATATGTCAAAGGACTATTCAAAAAGGTCGTGTCACTAAGGTTCCTTTAGGAAAGTTGCCACAGATTGACACACCATTTAAACGAGTCGCTGTTGATATAGTTGGACCGATAGAACCTCGTTCTGACAGGAAATGCCGCTATATTTTAACAATGATAGATTATGCGACGAGATATCCCGAGGCGGTAGCGTTACCCGGCATTGAGACGGAACGCGTAGCCGAAGCGTTAGTTGAGATGTTTAGTAGAGTTGGCATACCTGATGAAATGTTAACAGATTGCGGAAGTCAGTTTACTGCTGAAGTTATGAAAGAAGTAAGCAGGCTGTTATCACTCCAGCAGTTAACCACGACGCCGTATCATCCTATTTGTAACGGTCTTGTAGAGCGTTTTCACGCGACGTTGAAGCAAATGCTACGTAGGATGTGCGCAGAACGTCCAAAGGACTGGGATAAATATCTCCCAGCACTACTGTTTGCAATAAGGGAGGTTCCACAAGAGTCATTAGGGTTTTCTCCGTTCGAATTGTTATACGGACGTAACGTTAAGGGCCCTATGGCAATATTACGTGAATTATGGTCTGAAGAGGTACAGGATGAGCAGGTTCTGTCTACGTACCAGTACGTAATTGAGTTGAGAGAACGGTTAGAGCAGACGTGTAAGTTAGCACATGATAATTTACGGAAAGTACAAGTAAAGCAAAAGGCTTATTATGACAAACGCGCTAGGTCGCGTAAATTTAACGTGGGAGATAAAGTACTGTTATTACTGCCAACTGACAGTAATAAACTGTTATTGCAGTGGAAGGGTCCATATGAAGTAGTAGAGGTGGTGAATAGAATGGACTATAAAATCGACGTCAATGGTGTCGTGAGTACATATCATGCTAATATGCTGAAACAATATGTCGAACGTCGTAGTGTGCCGTCACATTGTTTATTGTCTACTGAGACTACAGAGTCGGTTGATGACGATGGTAGTGATGAATTTTCTCTTGATGATTGTGCTTTTCCGACAGCTAAAGAGCCGGAAACTTATAACGACGTCAGTATTTCAGATGCGTTAACGTCAGAACAACGTATGGAGGTTGAAGCGTTGATTAAACAGTACCCGGATGTACTATCAAGTTTACCCGGTCGAACTGATCAAATACAGCACGATATCAAACTACTCACGTCAGAACCCATACGGACGAAGGGTTATTCTATCCCGTATAAGACGCGTAACGTCATGGAGACGGAGATACAGGATATGTTGGATTTAGGGGTAATCGAGCCGTCGATTTCACCGTATTCATCTCCTGTCGTCCTAGTTCCGAAGAAAGACGGGTCAGTTAGATTCTGTATCGACTACCGGAAGCTTAACAAAGTGACGGAATTCGATGCAGAACCTATGCCAAATATGGAGGAGGTTATCAATAAAATGTCGGGACATAAATTCTTTACAAAGATGGACCTGAGTAAGGGTTATTGGCAAGTCAGTCTTACTGAAAGGTCTAAACCTTTGACGGCATTTGAAACACCTAAGGGTTTATTCCAGTTTAAAACTATGCCCTTCGGTTTGGTCAATTCGGGAGCCTCTTTTTGTAGGTTAATGAGAATCATATTGTCCAATCTCCCAAATGTTGACAGCTTTGTTGATGACATGTGGATATTTACTGAAACATGGAAGGATCATGTGACGTCATTACGTCAAGTGTTAGATCGGCTCAGGTCGGCCAAATTGACGGCAAAACCATCTAAATGCATGATCGGTTATGGCAGTATCGAGTGTCTTGGTCACAATATCGTCGGACAGACGGTACGACCGCAAGAGGACAAGATACAGGCTATCAGAGATGCTCCTCGTCCATGTACGAAAAGGCAAATTAAATCTTTTCTGGGATTAGCTGGGTTTTACCGTCGTTTTATCCCAAATTTCTCATCCATAGCTTCTCCTCTGACTGATTTAACTAAACGGGATAGACCTAATTCTATCAAAGATTGGCAAGATCAGCATGAAAGGGCATTTCAAACCCTGAAGAGTAGGCTCACGTCTAGTCCTATTCTTCGCTTACCTGTTTTTCAAGAAGGTAACCCGTTTGTACTTCGAACAGACGCTTCAGACGTTGGTCTTGGAGCTATTTTGCTTCAGGAGTTCGAAGGTGAAGGTCGTTTGCCGATTGCTTATGCTAGCAAGAAATTGTTACCTCGGGAAAAGAACTACTCTGTAATTGAGAAGGAATGTTTGGGTATTATCTGGGGTGTTGAGAAATTTCGTAAGTACCTGTATGGGGCGGAGTTCCTACTTGAAACTGACCACAAACCTTTGTCCTATATGCAGACAGCTAAGGTGCTCAATCCCCGAATCATGCGTTGGGCCATGAAATTACAGCCATACAGATTCAGGATCGTTGCTATCCGTGGCCAAGATAATTTGGGGGCGGACTACCTTAGTAGATAGTTTGGCCACGTTATGCATCGCACCGTTGTTGTGTATATAGCTAGTTTTCCAGTTTTGACATAGCCTACGATTCGATCGCATTTCGTACTATTTCAGAAAAATAACATTGTTATGTTTTTTTCTCCCTAAGGGGAAACCTATGTTACGAAATGGATCCGATCGTCGACTATGTCGTCGAGATTATTTTAATTCTTTCAATCAGTAGAGCTACAGTTTTTAGGGCAACTGTGGTAATAAAACATTTACGGAAATTGTGGCTACGTTATGCATGGGTTGTTTGTGAATACCTCTCGTGGACAGCGTATTGCATGATTTTAAGGTGAATACCTGCACGAGTCTTTTGATTGTGGAAAGCGCTTTGCATGATTTTAATGTGAGACGCATAGTATTTATACGCCTATCTTTTAATGAAAAGTTAGACGTGGCTGTTTAATTCTTGATGGATGTTATATTGTTGTGTGCCCAGATTCTGTGTTAAGACCTAGAAGGGTAAGATTTTATTATATTTATTTAGAATAGTTTGGCTAAGAATGAAAAATGTGACTTCTGATTGATATGGTATGATTATATGTGTCGACTGATTTGATTTTGTTGGCAGTGATCAGGCTGCGCATGTGTCGACCGATTTTGTTAGTAAGCATGCTGCGCATAATATTTGTATATTAGGAAGTTTTGTAAATTTCGGAAATAGTTTATATCACTGATGTTGGTTGCAATGGTGTGCGTCTATTTGACGTCCAGTGACGTCAGTTGCATTCATGTTATTCATGTGACGTCAGTTGCATTCATGTTATTGCGACGTCAGCACTTTTTACATTAGTTTCGCTGGTGCGCGTCTATTTGACGTCCAGTGACGTCAGTTGTATTCATGTTATTCATGTGACGTCAGTTGCATTCATGTTATTCATGTGACGTCAGTTGCATTCATGTTATTGCGACGTCAGCACTTTTTATATTAGTTTCACGTATACGTGGCCTATAGAAGTAGATTGATTTGTAATGGAACTAATTTATATACTCGTGACGTCAATTGACGCCATAGCATGCACCGCATTAAGGGTTTTTTCCATAAGTTATAATGGTAACATTTGGTCATCAAGCGTTTGATTTGCCTTCATTAGACGGCGTCATATGGTATAACATCATTGATGTCATGATGTCAGATCAAACGTTATGATCCCAAATGTGTGAGAAACGCTTATTCAGCTATTATATTCTATGGCAAATGGTATTACGCTTAGTTTAAGAAATGAATTAATACATATGCGAGTTAGATTTTGGTCAATCAATTTAATGTAAATAAGTCATTGTTTAGATTATTCATGTTTTATGTGGGGTATGTCATGGTAATGCCTGTTGACGTCAGTATACTTCTTGTCAATGTTTGGCGTCAGATCCTTCGACGCACATGCGTGGTAGGATCTACGTTTCTTCATTGGCGGAAGTGGTAAGCACACTTTTAGCTTTACATCGTGAGCGCGAGTCGTGTCTAGTGACACGGCTGGCGTGTGCACGTTATGCTCGGCATTCGCCGAGGGCGTTGTATGGTATTTCCAAGACAGGCCCAAGTCTTACGTATTACAATGTATTAAGTGTAAGTTCGTTATTTTTAGGCACATCAAGTCCGGCAGTCAGCTGTTAGGACTTAGAGCCACGTCTCACCTGGAGATGCGATATACGTCTCCAGGTTAATACCAACCCGGGTAGAGGCAGTTACAACGCCGTTTGTGCATTGTTCCTAAGCAGAGGCGGGAAGCACAAAATGTAGGCGGAAGTGGTTAGCACAGTTTTGTCAGATTCTGTGTTAGATCTGAAGGTCACATCAAGTGTGGGACAGTGTTCGTCCACTAAGGTGTTTTAATATATATAGACTGGTCCCTGGTACGATCCAGGGAGCGACCAGTATATAATCGCGCACGTGTTAATAAGAGTTGGTGTTCCTCATGATATATGGACTGGCCCATGACATGATCCAGGGAACGACGAATTGAAGTCTACCAACATAAGGCCTTGTTTTTTTTCTATGAGCTCAAACTAACGTTTTTTTGTTCTTTGTGTTTTCCTTTAGTTCGTGGCGCTGAGCCGAGTACGGTGTTGACGTCAGACGGTAATCTATTTGCGTATTGCACGCAAATCGATTACATATTTGAAACAAACACCTTACTCGGGCCAGCGACATGAACTGATATGTGTTGTATATTATTGTAATTGTGACAGTTGTAAATTGTATTGTTGTATATAAAATTTACATTATATATAAACTTAAAAAAATTCTAACGTTGTTAGAGTTTCCTTGTTAGTGTATTACACTAGTAGATAACCCTTTAACCGGAAGTCACCCTCCGCCGTCCTGGCGACGCATAAGGCTCTGCACCCGTGTCGACCGAGTGTAAAACCTTCTGCGTAACACTTCCAGTAAGAACCGAGATGGTTTTAATGATATTTCACAGTACATGCCTAATGAAGCAAATGAGAGAGAAAACATAACCAAAATATATTTAAATTACCTCCCTTTAGCACCGCTTCAATTATATTTATGCACACAGCTGCCAGCATGCGCACAGCGCCAAAGCAACATTGATGTTGATTCAGCTTTGGACCAATGCTGATTATACTCTGTGTGCCCAGCAGAAGCTATAGTATACAGCCTTCGAAATTATGACGATAATTGGTAAGTTATGAATAGGACAACTTCATAAGTAGATATCATGATAATCCTTCTATCTCGGTTAAGTGGTGCATATCCACTCTGTCTGCATCTGAATAAGCCAAAGTCCATTCCTGTCAGCTACAAACACAATTTGACACATGCCCCATGCCAACTCAAAACTGCATTGGCATGTACCAAATGGAAGAATACTGCCTTAAGCCTGACCATTATCAGTAAGAATACAGCTGACAGGGATAAGCCATACCACGGGGCTTACCTTCACTTACCCATAATTTCCGTTTTTCTCTAGCATGTGTATGTGCAAGTTTGACTTCAGAAGTCCAGTAAGGCTTAATATGAGACAAAAAATTTGCTTTTGGTATAAACATATTAGTGTTTAAATGGTTATCTATTTCCACCTTATTTACTGGTTCTACCCTAATTAAATTAGTAAGATTCTGATGTACACTGAGCTGATAATTTATCAACATTTCAGGTGTTGCTTTATGCCATGCTGGCATTGGTTTATGCTCATTTATACTATTCATTGCCACAGGTACTGACAGAGTACAAGATACAACTAATGATCAGAGGCAATATCAATATTATCATTAAGCAATGTTTCATATGATAAAATGGTATCTAAATGTTGTTTTTCTATCATAATATAATCTAATGTTGATTTAGTAGGTGCAAATGTATATGAGACACCTTTATTAACATTAGATTTATTAAGTAATTCCAAATTATGGAAACTAATAAAATCTGTAATGATTTCTGATTTCTTTTTCTGCGCATATGAATATGAAGTCTCATATACCTTTGCATTAAAGTCCCCAGCTAGGACCATAATACCTTTGTCAGCATAAACATTCATTACATCATATAAATGCTGAACATAATGCCCATAAAAATCAATATCATTGTCATAGGGCAAATATACGCCACAAATGTACACAGTTTGAAAAATTTCTGATGTAATTTCAATTCACATCATTCTATCATTCAAACATTCTTGAACAAGCTCAACAGAAAACATTATTTCTTTTTTTAGTAGCACTGATACTGTGTTTGAGGTGTTTAAAGATTCTACATTAGGGTACATACAATAACCCACATGTATTGAACTAAGAAAGGATAGATTTTGGATTGTTAATTTATGTTCACATATAACCATGACATCTGGCTGATAACATTCCAATACATTACTGAATCATAATGCCGAAGACATAATTCCTCTTACATTCCAACTCATTACTTTAAGCTCTTTACTCATATTTACCAACCAAAACTGTTTGGGATTAAAACAATTAAAGCAAGCAAATCTGAATATAACATTTCCCTTCGTTTATGTACTCAATGTACTCAATAAGTTGCACTATAGTCCCACCAATCATCATTTTTCTGTTGTCCCCAACTGTTTCTACTTTCTTCATATTCTTCATTCTCCATGTCTGTTTGATTATTAGTGTCATACTCATCATATTCGTCATATTCACTATGACCAGTATCATATCCTGACCAGTTGCTGTTATATTTACTTTTTAGACGATTTTCATATCGTTCTCTTAGCTCCCGTTTTGAAAGTCATTTTTTCACTATAATACCCTTTGGCCAGCGTACATCACTAATATAATCCGCTTCGCTATCAGGTATGTTTATTCTTGCTGCTAGATTGCCTGCCCTTGTTTTGAACAATCTTATTTGGGTTGGGTGAAAATCATATTCATTCAGAAATGTTGCAATTCCACTGTATATTGATGATTCATGGATATTTCCGACAAAGAACTGAGTCGTGTGTTTCCTTACTGCTGCTATGAATACATTATCATGAGACATTTTCTGTTTATTTGTGCGGCCTTGAAAAGTATCTTTGACATTTTTATTCAAATATGGATGGTCATTACGCTCGTAAACTGGAGAACCTTTTTCCTGATTTGAATTGGTTGAAATTCTCTCTTTGTGTGTATCACTAGGATTAGTTTTACCAGGCACATTATTGCCCAACTTCACATGGTTTTTCATTTCTGTTGACTGTTTCTTTTCTATTGATTGTTGACTAGTTTTACTAAATAATGAATTCTGTACTGCTTGATTTGATTTATGTTTGACAATAACATTAACTTCAAGTGGCTGATGAACTTGTTCAGTCTGCTCATTAGGTAGTTCTTCAGCTTCAACAGGTGGCTGCTCACTGTATAGATTTTCTATGGGAGACAATGGTTCCTGCAATTTTAAGTCTCTGGAATCACCACAAGCTCCCGTTTTATTATGACTATTGTAACCAGATGGTACATTGTCATTAAACATACAGCTAGAATATGGTTTAAGTGTCTGGATTTGCTTGATGCAATTTGTCACTTGTGATGTAACCGATTTTAAATTTTGTCCTATTTGTGTAAGTCTCTATTCATTTAAATCATTATCAAATTCTTCAATGTTTCTCAAAGTTGAATTTGTATTTTTCCTGAAGGAGTCAATCAATGTGAATTTTGTTTTCTGTTCTTCATCTAATCTTGTGACAGTTAACTTTGTTGAGTTTAAGGTTTCAGACATTTTCTTAATTGTTTTATCCCTTTCTTTGAGATCAGCTTCAAGTTTATTCACTTTCTTTTCCAGAGTTTCAATTTGGGAGTTAGCAGAGTGAATAGCAGCTTTCATAGATGCTATTTCATTACACAGACTTATGTTTGGCTCACTTTGTGAGCGATCTGTCTGATCAGTTTCTGAAGGTAATCTTGTTGATTTGCTAAAGACAGTGTCTATTTCAGAATCATCCCCACTGATAAACGTTTGAATTATGAAGCAGTCAGCTGCCAGTTTCTGTGAACTGCTACTTTTAGGAGTGTCTCTCCTTGTAATAAGTTTGCCCCGAGGGAACTGTTCTAATGTGGACGCCCTGTCATAGAGCATCCTTCTGTACCATTCCAGATACCCTTCATTTCCCCGAGTTTCTTCAAGCAATTTCTGAAGATAAAATTCCTTTGGTTGGTTCAACAATGTTTTATCTAAATGTTCGTAAAAGTCCTGGTTAGAAGGGACTTGAGAGGAGGTAAATTCCTGTTCATTTTCCACTTTCACAGCTGTTAATGTGCTGTCTAGATCAAAATAGCTCTTATCTGTATCTTGAGTCATAATTGTATTTACACAGTAAATTGATATCATTTAGCTTTAGAAGAATTCATGAAGGTTTGAATTAAAAAGCCACTGAATTTATAATCCATTTCAGCTTGTCCAGTTATTTGACAAGTCTATTGTTCTCAATACAATAAAAAAAACCTCTAGGCTACATCTCGGAGGAGACCAATAATGTTACAGGTAGAAAGTAATGATGAAAATGCACATTTATTTATGAAAAATTGCACTTTTTTCACGAATTATAAATGTTTACTCCATAAAACTTCATATAATGAAAGAATACATATATCCTCAATTGTTTATCCAAAAATTCTGGTTTTAATAGTCTCAAAAACAGTAAATTTGCAAAGATTTTGACCGCTGACAAAAACACGTCTGTCCTTCATCAAAAGCCACTCGAATTATATCCAATCAGTGAAACGAAAACAAAAAATCGGGTGGGTGTGAATTTCGTTTGCCTTTGCAGTAAACCTTAGCGCTATTTCTTTGTGTTTCTCAAAATCTTTTCTGGAAGCACTAATACATATGAAAATGTTAAAAACAAAATCAAAATTTCCGATTTTCGCTCCATAAGGCTCAAAATGCCAGACACTGTCACATATAACGACGCAGAACCGAAACGACCGAATCAATTTAAAACGTGTATTCGAGTACACGATAATTTCACTCGAACGCACCCATTGTTGACCAAAAAAAAATGACCAAGAGTCGAACTTTCTAGAAAAATACTTGGGAGAATTTAAAATGAAAGACGAATTTAATTCCCAAATTCTTTAAATCTACGTGGAACTAAAACACATGCTAACCGATATTATCAATAATAGCAATATGCAAAAGAACCAGTATAGAAATTACGCTTGAAAATGCCACCAATTTTGCAGTTTATGCGTTACTTCGTTCATTTAGTATTATAGATACGCAACCGATTGTTGATCTTTATTTGCAACCATATATTTTCAGAACATTTTTAAATAATAATTGTACAGACAAAAACTTTTCTATATTTGAGCCGCGACACGACAAATCCAACAATGTGGTCGTGCGCCCAGCGCAGACTAAGATCAGCTTGGGCATCCGCCCAGTCTGATCAGAGTCTTAGCTGTCCGCATGGAGGTAGCTTAGACCCATAGCTACAATTTGAGTGCTTAGCAAAGAGTCTGACTAGACTGGTTGGATGCGCAGGCTGATCTGAGTCTGCGCAGGGCGCACAACCACATTTTTGGTTTTCTCGTGTGGCGGCTCATTTTAGTTCCCACTGGTATTGACAAAGATGGCTGAACAAGACCCGTCGTTCCTGATGTGGAGAAAGGATATGTCATATGTATGAGAAAAAAGCATCAACAAGATAACATTAAAAATACCTCAAAGGAGTACCACAGAACTCCAGCCCTTCCGGCACCAAAGAAATCAAGTCTAGTCAAACATGAACCCACAAAACATTCACAAACAAACAGACGGCCTCTTGGCGAGTGAAACTGAACACTGACGCTCGTGCCAGATTTTTCTATCGTTCCTCACACTCATGAGAGTGTGCTTGGTTCAACGACCTTTTGAAACAGTAGTTCATTCTATATCTGACTGTCGACCAGAGAGAGAGAGAGAAAGAGAGAGAGAGACGAAATGAAAGGGGAGAGAAAAAATCCACAAAACCCACCCGCACTGCAAACACAGTAGGCCCTTGCATTACTGTTGTCCAAAATAGTAGGACGTCACGACACCGAAATTACCCAGCACCATCACCCAACCTGACCATCGCCCACACCCATGAGATACTTATAATATATAAAAAAACATGCTACATTTGCTAAAATATGCGAATGATAATTAATGCGTGGCGACATATACTGATAAAATGATTGCGATACACCATCCGTATTGTTCTTGATTCCCTCGAAAAGTTCTGAGGAGATGAATGTGTTCGAATTTGAGCCGCGACGTGACAAAACCAACAAAGTGGTTTTCTGCCCAGCGCAGACTCAGATCAGCCTGGACATCCACCCAGTCTGATCAGAATCTTCACTATCCGCATGGAGGTAGCGTACAACCTTGACTAGCCTTTAAGCACTTAACGAAGAGTCTGATCTGACTGGGCGGATGCCTATGCTGATTAGGGTCTGCGCTGGGTGCACAACCACTTTGTTGGTTTTCTCAAGTCGCATCTCATGTATTATCTTCCCGATTCCGATACAGTTAACAGCCTTATGATGCACTTTCCCGTATTTCCACCTTTTAAAGTATTTTTCCTAACCAAAGCACCATATAATCAGGCATCACCCAAATAAAAAGAGACATTTCGTGATGACGTTGGGTTTGCAACAGTATGTTATAGGACAGACAGTCGCAAATCTTTAACGTTTTCCAATCAGACGTCGCGTTATATTCGTAAGTGCATAAAATAGAATTGAGGCGGGATTTTGTTTTATGATACAAAGGGTGCTCAGAAAAATGTGCAATTGGCTTCGTAACGTTGCTCAGGTGCATGCTAGAGACATGTGCAATGCAAGTATTGAAAGCACTAAGTTTTGCCCTCACAATGCTGCAAACACTGTACAAAGACACTGTTTTATGAGGCCTCAGTCATACTACTAGCTAGTTGTTTTCAGTACGAGTCATCCAAATCATTGTAAATATATAATTAAATCGTTATTGTTTGTCCATCGTTGCTTACAATATCTAACCATAAGTTAGAAGGGTCGCAACTGTCATCGATTCATTCTTTGCAAATGCACTCTTCACATGACTTTATTGAAATCTCGACGTCAACGTCATTTTTGAAAGATTGTAGCGGCTTCATGTTTTGCAATAATTTCATTGTTTGACAAAACTAAATAATCCCATGCAAAGGTTCTTGTTGACAAGTGTTCGAGCGCTAAGACATATGTTTTCCTTTCAAAATTAATAAAATTTTAGAAAAGGATAACTTGCTTCTTCATAAAATGCGGATACTCCAACTTTGCGGAACAGAATGGAACCTAGATTAAATATAAATACGCAATATGTACGGGACAAAGTTGTCTGGAGATTGGCTTTAAGAAGTTGTGATAAAGAAAACCAAAGACTGCGTATATAAAAATGGTGGCTTTCTGAAGTAAAAATCTGCAGTGCCGTTTGGATATACCTATTTCAAAGACGTGCAGAAATGTGTCTTGTAATAAAATGCATCGCCTATGCAAATGTATCGTCTTTTTAGTGCTTGCAAAAATATTACGTCACTCGCAGAACTTACAAAAACGCCCTTCCCAACTTACTAAACTCTTTGAAGACAACTTCTTCCTCAGTTGTTACTGAAACTGACTGTGTTGTAGTAGACGACATACCAATTATACCACTCGGCCTAATTGTCGTTGAGGTCATACTGTTTTCGAAACAGCTAATTGATGCAGTTGCATAAGTTTCATTTTCTGGCACACCGCGGTCTGCAAAAAAGTAAAATTTCTAAGTATTTCGACAAATAGGACAGGATAAACAGTACAAACCTAGATCACACATTCCCTTAAGGACAAGTCAGATTGGGGTCTACACTGATCATACAGACTGAGTGCGAACCGAGATCAAGCCCCAGGTTATGAAATATTTTTCATGCTAAACTCAGGTGAGCATTAGACTTTACTTGCTAATAAATAGCAAATTACTGATAAGTACATTTTTTTCTTGCTTACTTGAGATGAGTATGTAATTTTCTCTGCTTATGAATATGAAAATGCCAACTATTGTTGGCATTTTCATATTCATAGGCAGAGAAACTTTCAGGCTCAGCTGAGTTGATCATGAAAACAGTTTTATAACCTCGGGGCCTGACCTCTTAAACAGCAGTCTTAGCTTCCATTTCATGTGCATCTTTTGGACGTTCTTTTTTGTGCATTTTGAAAGCAAAGTGATCCATTTTTAAAGCGATTACGGTAGTTATATCAGTACCTCAATGTTTCGGATTCCTCAATGTTTCGAGTCTTCCTCCTTTCAACAGTAATATTACTTTTTTGTTCTATTATCACATTTTAACCGTTATCCCGCTGGACGATTCTAGTGATCGGTTCTGACCTGACTTGGCCTTGCCATGTGATCTTTTTGTCCTTATATATCATCATTAAGAAAGAAGCTATTTGTGTAGATGTCCTGACGAACAAGTATCTATCATGGGTGTGAGGCGCGGATAGAAAAATGCGTTACTCGGGAGTGCAAATGAGCATTACGAGACTTGACACTCATGACGGATTTTCTTCCCGCTCCTCACACTCATGAAATATACTTATATACTCTGACAAAAATGAGCCCCAAGCATCCCGCGTGGAAAGGAAGACACATAGTTCAAGACCAGAGTAATCTGTCTTGGATGTAAATTTATAAAGCATTACTGTTCAAGACTTTACAGCAAAAATCCAATTGTCGAAAACAAGTGCATGAAAATAGTCAAACGGAAAATATATTGGCATGGATGGGGTCAATTACATTGGAATGTAAATAATTACCATTACCATAACATGGCAGTGTTAGCATTACCATTACCATTACACAGCTCTGGGACAAGTAATTAATTTAAATTACCATTACTTGGCAAATGTAATGCATTACCATTACTCATTACATTTTTTCCATCACAACTTTTCTTTTATAAAATAAGTGCAGGGAAAAATATATTAAGCCTGGTAAAAAAATTAAGGTCACAGTTTGACTTTGGAGGAGTTGTGTTTTCACACCATTGTCTTATAGTAGAAGAAGATTACAGACATAAAAGTCATAAGATGGTATTTGCATATCTGATAGAGAAAGAATATTGTTGTAATATGTACATGAAAAAAAGAAATGAGGTTTTACCTTCACATGTGTTGTGAAGTTGGATGCTACTTTCAAGCTTTCTGTTATATAGCTTTATTCTTTCAGTGCCCAGACGGACTGGGGAATGATTATTCTGTTGTTAGTATTTCTTTTGAATTACCTGAGATTAAGTGATCAAACTAATTTTTGTGCCAAAAGAAAAATTTGTTTACTGCAGAAATCAATGATTAGTCTATTGTTATGTTTTTACTATCACAAATACCTGTTGACTAGAGAGCCAGGATCATTATCACATTTGATATCCAGAAGCAACAAAAACGTGGATAATAACTAGTGTATCATGCACCTGTAGAAAATTTATTAACAGCAGATATCTTTGAGCAGTAAAATGGATTGCTATTATTTTCCATTGTTGTTGTTGTATACTATTAATAATATTATTATTATTTTATTGTTGATTAAATTAGTATTCCTTTTTCATTATTACTGTATGCTAATAACTTTAGTTTTTTGGTCTTGAAAAGCAGCTGACAGTGATGCTAATGATCATAATCTACTACAAAGTAATGAAAATGTAATGCTAAAAAGCATTACATCATTACAGCATTTTTTCTACTTGTAATTAATTAAATTATCATTACATGTAATGAAAAAATCCTTCATTACTCATTACTTAGCATTACTTTGAAAACAGTAATGCATTGTAGTGCATTACCATTACTCATTACCATTCCCCATCTCTGGATATTGGCCATACTAAAAACCAAATCGCTGGTCAAATTTTCACTGGGATTAAAAGAATGCAAAGGAGCCGATATTATCTATCTCCTTCAACTGCCCAATCACCAAATGGGAAAGAAAAATAGTAAAGATAACACATAAGGCAAAACAAGACAAAGAAAAGGACAAGAGTACCGCTCTTTCCCAGCAGATGGTCGCGAGACTGTTCTAAATAATGTATAAATACCAAAGTCTTACAGAACGTCGACAAACAATGAAAAGTAAACCATAACAGAAACGCCAACTTGAACGGTCACCATATATATAGCTGACCGTTCCAAGGCGGGTTTTCTGTGAATTTCTGGTAAATAAATCTACAATCGCACGACAATACACGCTTACCACTTACCTATATGCAGTATTAGACACGAGATATCAATAGAATCCGAAGTGTTTAAGACAAAGTTTATTTCATCGAAGTGGCCGACGCTGGTTTCTATGTCATTGCATGTGAGAGAAATATTGGATAAACTGAACTGATAGCCATTTCTGCATCGAGAGCCTCCTCCTTGGTAATTATAAAATATATAGATGTCCCTTGCACTTTGGCTGATATTCACAGAGCATCTGCAAACGGCTGGGCTAGAGTTTGGTACTGCTCTCATGTCCATGAAGAAGGCTCTGCCGGTCTTACTGGCTTCTGCGCATATGGAAAGATCTACATGAAATTCAAAATGGACATAAAAATATTTGTAAGAGTAGATAATGTGTATTGGTTGAGATTAAACACACTTTAGTATACTTGAGTACATCTTTGTTTTAGAGCCATTCAAAGACAAACTGCGTTCTAAAGGTTCATAAGGAGATCATGATAAGACGCTATAAAGAGAGCATTGTTACACCAAATGCATTAACACTAGCTGCCTATAGTATAACCATAATGCATTCCTAGCTGCAAGATTCGAACATAAATGACTTTTATAACTAATCCATTAGCCAATATTTTGTGATGCCCTGTCTATGGGCGTAGTCAATGACAACAACAACAAGACAACAAATGCGTCATTTTGTAAGTGTGCAGCACATGCTCAATCAAGAAGGACCTGGTATGATAAGGGCCGTTTTTGGCATCCATTCTCATAGAATTGCATGGTTCTATTGCTTATCAGCTGTGCATATGAGAACAAACAGAAATAATATGTTTCAATTTTGTTTGTCTGAGAAAACCATGATTTCAGTCATGCCTATGTTGTTTCAATAATAAAAGAAAATTGCAGTTCAATACATTTTCCTTTAAAGAAATAAGTCATTTACAATAGCTTTTGAAAGCTCTTAATAATAGGCTTTTGATGAACTGTATACATTAGATAGCACTGCTAATTACATGTGCACTGCACAAGGCCTCACCAGGTACCCTACCCACTCAAGTTTGAAAGTCCAGAGACGCTACCAAAATATTTCAACAGATCAAAAAGAAATGTGTACCAAATTACTCCTTGTGTTCTTACTAACTTTTATGTTGAGAAAACAGGGAAAATACTCCAAACGCTGCCAGTTTGGTAACAAAAAGTTAAAATAAACATAGAGCCCGGTCTCCAGCACATTTAATATTTTTATGGCATCTAAATATATATAAAATGTTGAAGGTTTTATGTAAGAAAGCATAAAGCAGGGCTCATATATTTTGAAAGCCACAAAGGCTACCAAAGTTGTAATTTTGGACAGAATCCGCTGGAGGTATGTGTATGTTAAAGATAAGAAAACACAATTATAATTATTTTATGCAAAAACTGGGTAATTTTTGTGTTGCTGCTGCAAACAAGGTCTGAATTTGTCTATGAAATTATTTTATTATTGAAATAGGACTTTTGAAAAAATGAGTTTTCTTGGGGCCAAATATGGACCTTATCATACCAGGTCCTTTAATCTGCTAATTTAAGACATGTAAAGAAATGATCTCTTTATTTCACTTACCAGCAAATTCACCAGGAGGTCTGCATGTTGATAAAACGCCTGAAGGGAAACAAAAATGGTAACATTTAATTGAATCTCAGTATTATAACAATACTTGGAGTCATGGATGTTCGCATCTAGGTTTAGCACCCTATTTGCGATGCACTTGTTTGCACGTGTAGCGTGTCGCCGAACCGGGAGTATTCTCTCTGCTCAGACTATAAAGAATAAGATTCGATGCAACCAATAATGTGAACAGAGCGGATAATAGTCCCAGTTCGCTATGACGCCAAGACGCCTTAACAACCAATAGAGTACAATAACTATTCTAGATCTATTCAGTAATCAACAAGATATTTCAAAATAACATTCAGATTGTCTTCAAAATTCCTGCCATAGTCGATATTGGAGTCTGTATTTATCTGTGTTCAACTGTATAAGCCCTGTTCAGAGCTCTGTCTGTAGTCTGTATTAACTGTAGTCCATACGGGAGAGGATGTCTGTGTTTCTAATAATCAAGCACCTCAAAGCCCAAAAAGAAGAGTCATAGATCATTAGGTATATACATCGCGCTTATGCATCAGGAAGTCCCCTACTTGACCCTCTTCCGGGAATCCGGAAAATAAGACTTCTCTCAGAGCTGGCGCCCTGCGACTTGGAAGAAAGGTTATGTCAAGGACCTTCTCCAGGCAGGCAGAGTGTGACGGCTCTTCCAAAATAAAAAGGTGTATACAACGATCAACGCAGTAACTCGAAACTGAAGACCCCAACGTAGTGTCAAGACTCTGTCAAGGGGCTCAACTATTACCTCAGGTGCATGTTAAGGCCAAAATATTGGCTGGTATTTTGCAGACAATATGCCTATATAGAAAATATCCTAAAATACTGTGAGGGCAAAACGGCACAGCCACGGACCCAGAAGGTACTATGATTTTTCCTCTGGTAATGTATCTACTGTATAAAGTTCCTATTGCCTTAGAGGTCCTTAGTCGGAGTTGGAGAGCACCTCATGAGGATCTTTAACCTACAAACCAAATCAGAGAGCCCTTATATCTGTGATACATTAAGACCAATCGCGATTTGAGATGCCCCCATGCATTACAATTTCAACAGAAAAGGACCTGTGAAAGCATTCATACCTTAAAAATCAAAGGTCTTTATTTCTGTGCACTTTCTGTGAGGTTCTTCAGTCTGTGTATGGTGCCCTCCTTGTTTCGACTTCTATCTGTGAAGTTAAAGTATCTGTATTTTGGGAACCTTGTGAGGATATATTTTTGTTTTGAAAGTCAAATTCTTTTAGGTGCTTGGTTTGTCTGTAATGTGATCTGTGTGAGTCACGGATAGCGAAGTTAGAAGTGACCCAACGCGCCTTTTATACCCTGCGGACTTTCCCATAATGCAACAAAAGAGCAGAACGTTAGAGTCTGAGTTATCCAAATAGCATATCCGGCTTGCAGAAAAGCAAACGAAATGTATAGAATGGGTGGGGAACCGAAGTTTAAAATGCCGATTTCAGAACCCCAGAATAGGAGTAAATGGAATGATCATTAGAAATGAACATTATAACATGGAATAATTGCTTGAACAAAACCAGAATCGGTTAGAAAATAACACTATTTACACTGTAACCACCAATCAAATCGGGCCCCGGATTCGCTGGTAGATCGCCTTGTACAGATCAGTTGTTTTTGGACTGATCTCGTCATTTCTGTACCATGGTACGTCTGTGTGGGGTTAAAGGCCACCTAAACCGTAGCGCTGCATAACATATGTGGGATATTTAAGATAAAGATTAAGATTTATTCAGGAATTAAGATCATTTAACAAAGTAACATTATACTATCTAAAATGGAAAAATTTTGGAAATCAAAATTTAAAAATTAATCAACAAGTGAGGTATTTAAGAGCACACTTAAATGATATTTATGTATATATCTATATGAATTTAATTTAAGAAAATTAAAATTATCATAGTGAATTTGACTAGAACTTAAGGAGTTTTGTAATGAGCTAGGCTGCTAGAAGTAAAAACTAGCGCCCACACCCATTTTCACTGATTCGAAAGATTCGACCTTAATACCCATGGATAGCCCATAAAGCCTAAATGGCTTATTTCCAATGGGGTCCATTTAGGTACGAACAATACTTTGGCACGGAAAAGTATGAAATATTGCACAGGTTAACACTGAAAGCTCTATAAAAGGGAAGATTTTTATCACCGAAGAGTGCTCGAAAAGGAAAGACAAAACTAATGGTCCTATCTGTCACACACACAAGTGGACCAAGAGAGCGAACCCGCAGGCCATCACATACTGACCCGTCAAGGAACTGGAAACGGAGTGTCACTTTAAGCTTCTCCACGAACCCGCTTCGTATCTCGAAGAACAGTGTGCCCAGAGCATACGGTGGGCAAAGTGTGTGTGCTACAGGCATGATAGCCCTGTGAGTGATTAACTCGGCTGTTAGCACTGCTATCACAGACAAAAGAGGAATATTATATGCTCAATAAAATAAGAACAGCTCTTGCTCAGTTGCACAACAATACTCAATCAGATATGCCTTGAGGACTATTTTAAATTTCTGTGGGCTTTCCATTTTTTTCAACCACTCAGGAATAGAATTCCAATCTTTGATGCCAGTATAATAAAAAGTTGAGTCCTCGACGCCTTTACAATTTGGTACTAAGACGTTGTACCCACTAGACCTAGTATTATGGTGATGTACGTCTCTCAAAGATACAAAATTTTCTGGAAGGTATGAAGGACACAAGTTGTTGAAGATCTTATGAACATGATTTAATCTTAATTGTTTTACCCTAGTTTCAACATTGAGTAAATTCAGGTTCATCAGAATATCCGAAGTGATCCTTGTTCTAGATCCTAGTAATTTAATGAATCTGATGACTTTATTCTGAGCTATTTGCAGTCTCTTTTTCAAACCTTTGTTGAGGCCAGCATACCAAGATGAACATGAATAATCAAAGTGGCACAGTATCAAAGCCGAACATAAGTGTTTTCCTATTTTTTGCTGACAGACTATTACTTTGTCTATACAAAAATTTAAGACGAGCATTAACTTTTGAAATAATGCTGTTCTATCATTTCACCAGATTGTAGATTATCTATGTTAAGACCAAGATATTTTACAGAAGTTGTAGAATCAATCGTGTGGTTATTGCAGACAATATGGAAATCATTCACTTCTCTAAGTTTCCTTTTTGATCCAAACAGTATATATTCTGTTTTTCCCAGGTGAAGAGACAATTTGTTATCAAAAAGCCATTCTGAGCATGATTCAAGAGTTTTTCCGAATTTATTGGCAATTTGATCTGGATCTATGAGAAAGTAGGACTGTACTGTCGTCAGCATACAGCAAAAGTTTGCTGTCAAGGTCGATACTTATCACCATGTCATTCACATAACACAAGAAGAGAAATGGACCCAAATTTCTCCCCTGAGGTACACCACAAGATACCCTAGCTATGTCTGAGTTTGTTTTACCCACATTAACCAGCTGACTTCTATTAGACAAATAAGATTCAAACCATTTGGTAGAGCCAACACCCATAAGTTTCAATTTGTTACACAAAATGCTGTGATCAACAGTTTCAAAAGCCTTCCGAAGAACTAGAGGTATCATACCTGTGAAAAAAACCCTAGCACTGTTCATTTTTATATGATCTAAAAGATACAAAAGGCAAGTATCTGTCGAGAATGAGCTTCTGAACCCAGACTGATAATCATAAATAATATTGTAACCAACCAAATAAGTTTCAAGTTGAACATTATTCAAGTATTTTAGAAACTACACTCAATATGCTCACAGGTCTGTAGTTCCCAACATCTAGGTTACTGTTTTTCTTATACAATGGTTTGACCCTCGCTGTTTTCACAGCATCTGGTACACAGTTTTCAGAAATTGACATGTTCACCAAAAAAGTAATTGGAATTTTTAAGAAATCTGCTCCTTCGTTCAAAAATCTTGCTGGAATATCATCCAGGCCGGTGCTTTTACAAGGATTTAGTTGTCTGAGTTCTTTCAGCACAAACTCTTCAGATACATGCTTTGAATAAAATGTTTCCCTTTCTGATTCATGTTTACTATAAATATACTTCAAATTGGCAGGGTAACAGTCATATAATTTCTTTCCTAATGGAAGTTTTTGGACTAGGTTTGCTGCAACAGTTTTAAAGAAATCATTAAAATAATTTGCAATTGTATTTTGTTCACGACAGTTCTCTCCATTAATTTTCAAGACTTTATTTAATAATTCAGTTTTATTATTTTCATAACCTAAATTCTTTAATTGCTGCCAAAGTTTTCTTGGATTGTTTTTGTTTTCTTCTATTTTGTTTGAAAAACATTCTGATTTAGCAAATTTGATTTGTCTTTGAGCTTTGTTTCTAAATTGACAAAACATTTTATAATAATTTTTGTTTTTTTGACTTATTGAATTGGTATAGACAGCTGTCTCTTCGTTTGATTAAATTCGTTTTTTCTGAGTCAATCCAAGGTTCTGTCCTTTGTTTAAGCCTGACTTCCTCAACTGGAGCAACAGAGTTTAAAACTAAAAGATATACATCTCTGAAGGCTGACCAAGCAGTATGAATATCATATGCATTAAAACATTGACTCCAGCCTGCACCAGTGATCCTAAGAATAAAATCTTCCTTTTTGCAATTTTTCAAAGACCTAATTTTGACATATTTGTGTTAATTGATTTGCACTTTAGATATTTTTCTAGTGCAATGAGTCAGAAAATGGTCACTCAGACCAATAGAAATTGTATCGGACTGACAGGTTTTTTCTTTGTTATTACATAAAATTTGGTCCAAGAGGCTGGCTGTAGTATCAGTTATTCTGGTAGCTTCAGTAATGATTTGGTCAAGATCAAAAAGTTTGAAAATATTTGCATATGCTTTAAAAATACTGCTTGATCTCTGTAAATAGCAAATGTTGAAGTCTCCCAAAAGTATAGTTTCGCAGTCTGATCTCAAGTTTGTTTAAATTTCTTCGAAGTTATTTATAAAATCGTTTTGCTTAGGGGGTCTATACACTGTGCCAATGAAAATAGGTTTTGTCTTAGGTAATACAAGTTCAACAAAAAAAATCTCATCATTGTCCGTTTGAAGATCTGATCCAAGTGAAAAAAAATCGGTTCTGATGTAGATGCAGACACCACCATCATTTCTATTTCGGGCTCTCCGTACAACTGTATAATTTTCAATGTTGATTTCCGAATCCGAAACAGACTCGTCCAACCAAGTTTGCGTAATTGATATCATTGCCGCTGTACAGTTTGAAGCCATATGTTTTAGTTCTGACATTTTTGGTAGAAGGGACCTAGCGTTCATATGTAGAAAGTGGAGACCTTTTCTCCTAAAACACTGAAAATGTTCTTGTTGTGCACAGAAGGGAAGTTTTGTATTGCTAGTTTGACTCCAGCAATTGTCTGTATCCTCATTATGAAAGGGTATGTCTATAAATGTACAACTACAGCAGGTGTAGCTGAAATCTAAAGCGTCCGAAACCAAAGAGTCATATTTCTGAGTTGTAATATAGCCTGAAAACTTAATATGGGTCCACTGTTGACAGCTGTCACAACTGACAGCCTTGCTACGGGAAGTCACTCCTTTACTGTAGACTGTACAAGGGTATTTGGGTTATCGAACCTTCTTTCTTTGTTCCAAGTTGCTCGGAGACTGAATCAATATTAGCAGATCTTGGGCCAGGATGGAGATGAATGTCACCACTTCTAAGTAATGTGTACATTAAAACAGCTTTTGCATTCAACGAATAGAAATATTTCCTGTTCCTCATTAAATAATGCAAAGAGTCCCCAGGTACGAAAGCACGTTGATGCGAATCGTAGGCGGTTGCTGACCAAAGTTGAACCGCATAAAAGACTGTAGTGGTCGACCGCATTCTCTGATCAGGTATGTAGATACATCTGGATGGTAAAATTCCTCATTAAAACCAAACTTTAAAGTCCGATCCTCTAAATTCCTAATTAAATGCAGTCAAGTAAAACGAAATCGAAAACAAAAATCCCCCTTTCCCGGTCGCCATCTTGAGTCTTACCACTAGATATGTCAGATACATGTATCGTAGCAAACCTCGAAAACTAATGACATCAACTGATGTGTCTGTGTTTGTAACACATTTACGGCCTATCGCTGGCCCAGATTTATCTTTATAGCATAAGAAATGTGGCTCTATTTCTGCCATAATACCTCTGTCTCACTTTCTCGCTCTGTTAGGCTGAATACGTAGAACTGGCAAATACCAGGGCAAAAGCCCATCTGAGTCAGCCAGCCCAGAGAGCATGAACTTTGGACATTTCCTCAATGTTCGAATAATTCTGTTCACAAGAGCTGCCCCCTGGTTTTAGTAGAATAACCTTCCCAAGGAGGTAGCTGTTGCTAAAAGATGGCCCCTCAGACAGCTTAACTGTATGACACCGTTTGTGTCCTTTTAATCTTTGACAACAAAGATTATTCATTAGTTTTAACTATGCTTATATTTAAGTAGGCACTATCGGACATGAAACAGAATAAACATCTTTGACAACGGTATAAATGACAAGAAAAGTATGAGTAGACACAAATAAAAAAAAAATGATATTAAAAATAATAATAATAAAAAAAAACCCTTGGCCCCTTTCGACGGACTAAAGTTCATGGCCCAGGTTGCTACACTACCCCCCTCAAGCAAAGTTTTTTTTTCAAACTTTAAAAAGAAAAAGATGAGAAAGGAAAACAAAGTGTTTGTTCATTTTGTAGAGGAGGTCTGTGGCACAGCAAAAGTCTCGAATGGCTCGGTAATCCAGCTTGTGTTCAGTCGTTATGTTATTCCATTAGATATTACTACCTCCTCTGTCTTCATCATGCGCAATTAGAAGGGAAGTTTACTGTGGTTCTTTTGCGGCCCTTGGTAATGACCCTCCTCCTCAGACCTCTCATGTAACCGGCCGTGAGGGACGAATTGTGAGCCCTGGGGGTTCATCTGAAGGTCAAGCTAGGTTCTGCTGCTGAGGCATCGTAATGGGTCCTCCTATCTACCTTCAGATGCTGTGGGAGGTACGACGTTGTTGGAGTGCTTGTAGGAACATGGATGGGGCATCCAGGTTTTACCCGAAGGGGCACATACTCCTCCCCAAGACTGGTTGGGGAGAGAAGCCGCTGCTCTCTGGCAAAATTAGATGTAATATCTACAAGACGCAAGAATTCTGTTGACAGTCTTGCTATTGGTGGAGAGCGTGGTCTGGTTGGCCTTTCCTCAGAAGGAGGAAATTTCTGAGTGCTGGTAGAAGGTGTTGCGGGATCGTTTGGTGCCTCAGATGGACGATTTGCACTTGCTCCACTTGCTCTGACTGACTGGTCAGGGACCTGAATTTGACCATTATCTTAACCTGAAGGGTTAGGATCTGGAGTTGGTGAAGCAGGCGAAGAAGTCTCAGCTGCGATAGGAGCTGCTTATTCACCATGTTCCCTTCTTCTGTCAGTGAAATGCGGCTTCTCTTTGATTCTGATATGCCGCTGGTTTCAGAGGACTTCCTCTTTCGTGTTTCTCTTGTTCTGAATCCGACGGAGGTCTTTGGATTTTTCTGTTTGAGGCATAGGAAGCTCTGTAGCACTTGTTTTATGAGGTGATGAGGGTTTCATGGCAGGAGATTTGGGTGGATTTGATGACGTGATTGCCCTGCGAGGAGTCGATTTCTGTGAAGGCAATCTGTTCCCTAAGATTTTCTCAGGATTTGACGTCAAAGCCTTTGGTGGACTGCGGGGTCTACGAGGTGATGGTGATTTGATGGTTTTGCCAGGCGACGTTGTTTTTTTTTTTTTATGAAGACATGTGTCGTGATAATTGCTCAGGTAGTGATTTGTTGGACTTTCAAGAAATGCCCGTCTTATGAGAAGACGAAGATGTCCTGGACGAAGATTGACGGTGAGAAGACTCCCTAGATGGTGATGTATTGGATTTTGATGAACTGGCAGTCTTATGAGAGGACAAAGATGTCCCGGACGAAGATTTGTGAGGTGGAGTTTCGTTTCCTGGCATGGCGGAAGACAAAGACTTTGGCTTTGCTGGTGAATGTGAGGAAGACTTTGTCCTTGAGAAAGGAATGTTTGAAGTGTGTTTGAAGGAAACTCTTTCCCTAGTCTCGGTTGAGGAAGACCCTGCCTTTGCTACAACTTTTCTTGTATCTGACACAAAGGCATGTGATATCTGGCTGGAAGGAGGTTCCTAAGAAGTTTTGGTCTCACAGAGGTTTGTACCTTGACCCTCTGTACTCTTTCTGTCATTACCTTTGTTCTGGACCAAAAGGACCAGTGGCTCTGTGTCTGCCGACTCTATTGCCGGCTGTGGATCTATCGGCAGCAGCTGCTATTCCATGCTGTGGTATTCTGCATCTGAGGATTCTTCGGACTTATGCTTAATAGATATGTGATTTCTGAGGTTGTCTTTTCTACTCGCAGGGTATTCATAATCACAGTAATCGCACTTAAGCCGAGGACCGTGAACTTTTTTGAGGTGCTTTGTGAGGCGACACGGTGACGGAAAACCAATAGGCTTTGTACACTTGTGACAGAAGAAAGTGGTCAGAGATTCCGACATCTTCCAGTAGACATGAAACGAAAGAAAGAAAATAAACACAATTGAACCGGGGCCATTTGTATGACCTCATAATAGCAGGTAGATTTACTCTCGTGCAAATTACTTAGGTTTTACTTATGAAAAATGAAAGTAAAAGAAATAATTGATGCCTATCATATTATTTTTATTCTGTTCTGGTATCTTTTCTTTAAATCACTTTTTAAATCTCTAAATGTCTTGTAAAAATGGTTTCAGGAGATTATGATGCACAACATTTGTCTCCGACTGAGGACCTTTTAGTATTCTGTAGACTAGATCTGTAAGCCTATAAACCACACGATATGGACCCTCCCAACCATACAGTAATTTTGGGCACAGAGCCCTTTATCGTTTCGTCTGCAGCCATACCAGATCCCCCCTCTCAATATAGATGCTGATTCAAGCGATGGTCAAATGTTCTCTTTTGTTTATCACTTGTTTCAGCATGTTTTCACGTGACAAACAATGAACTCTGGTGAGCTTTTGCTTTAAGTATACAATGTAATCACATGATTCTTGTAAATTTCCAGGTGGAGGACCATACAAGAGATCCACAGGAAGCTCAGTCTCACGAGAAAGCATCATTAGATTTGGTGAATGTTCTGTACTCTCATGCTCTGAGGACCTGTGGTCAGCATGAGAAATGGAAGCTTCTGATCCCCATCCCGGTGATCTGATGAAACAAATTTTGTCAACATGTTCAGGAGTGTTCTGGTAAAACGCTCGACTAAACCATTACTCTGAGGATGACATGCTGTTGCTATTGTTTTTTCAATGTCAAATAATAAACACATTTGTCGAAATATTTCAGACTCAAACTGTTTTCCCTGGTCCGAGTGGATCTGCCGGGGTCACCCAAATCGACAAATATATTCCTTAACCTGTATCTCTGTCACTGTAATAGCATCAATGCTTTTCATTGCATATGCTTCTATCCATCTAG
Organism: Ctena decussata; assembly: GCA_963989385.1. Classification (NCBI taxonomy): domain Eukaryota; kingdom Metazoa; phylum Mollusca; class Bivalvia; order Lucinida; family Lucinidae; genus Ctena; species Ctena decussata. Next base: position 2,682,863 of record OZ022502.1, on the reverse strand, counting down.
TCAATTAGTCAGAAATGACCAGAACATATCGGTTGCCTTGAGAAGTCTGTATCAGGGGCCCAAGTATATCGATGCCCACACGTTCCATTGGAACACCAACTCTTGAGACCTGTAAATGGTATCGTCCTGGCCGTAAAACGTCTCCCCGTACATCATCCAGAGTGCAGATTATATTTTATTTTCGTCCTTTGAGATCAAAGGATATATTCTGAGAAATCTAAAGTTTTGGATTGGTTTATACTCATCTTCTTAATCATCATTTTATATATTATTTGGACCCTTTTTGATACAAATCAGTCTTTGACTCGACTGTCCAATTAAGATAAAGAAATTACAGTATGCCTTTCTCTGGCTTCGTCTCCAGATATTGCCAGGGTCACTGAAGATACTTTATTAGCCGTAACTACGTAGTCTGGCGCATGTTTCTTTTCTGAATGTTTTCTCTGCTCTCGAAGGAACACTTTAAGATTTTAATTTTACCTCACTGCAGCTGGTGTTTAAATCACTTCTTAAATCTCTAAATGTCTTGTAAAAATGGCTTCAGGAGATTATGATGCACATCATTTGTCTCCGACTGAGGACCTTTTAGTATTCTGTAGACTAGATCTGTAAGCCTATAAACCACACGATAGGGACCCTCCCAACCATACAGTAATTTTGGGCCGAAAGCCACTTATCGTTTCGTCTGCAGCCATACCAGACCCTCCTCTTTATATAGATGCTGATTCAAGCGATGGTCAAATGTTCTCTTTTGTTTATCACTTGGTTCAGCATGTTTTCTCGTGACAAACAATGAACTCTGGTGAGCTTTTGCTTTAAGTATACAATGTAATCACATGATTCTTGTAAATTTCCAGGTGGAGGACCATACAAGAGATCCACAGGAAGCTCAGTCTCACGAGAAAGCATCATTAGATTTGGTGAATGTTCTGTACTCTCATGCTCTGAGGACCTGTGGTCAGCATGAGAAATGGAAGCTTCTGATCCCCATCCCGGTGATCTGATGAAACAAATTTTGTCAACATGTTCAGGAGTGTTCTGGTAAAACGCTCGACTAAACCATTACTCTGAGGATGACATGCTGTTGCTATTGTTTTTTCAATGTCAAATAATAAACACATTTGTCGAAATATTTCAGACTCAAACTGTTTTCCCTGGTCCGAGTGGATCTGCCGGGGTCACCCAAATCGACAAATATATTCCTTAACCTGTATCTCTGTCACTGTAATAGCATCAATGCTTTTCATTGCATATGCTTCTATCCATCTAGTCAATTAGTCAGAAATGACCAGAACATATCGGTTGCCTTGAGAAGTCTGTATCAGGGGCCCAAGTATATCGATGCCCACACGTTCCATTGGAACACCAACTCTTGAGACCTGTAAATGGTATCGTCCTGGCCGTAAAACGTCTCCCCGTACATCATCCAGAGTGCAGATTATATTTTATTTTCGTCCTTTGAGATCAAAGGATATATTCTGAGAAATCTAAAGTTTTGGATTGGTTTATACTCATCTTCTTAATCATCATTTTATATATTATTTGGACCCTTTTTGATACAAATCAGTCTTTGACTCGACTGTCCAATTAAGATAAAGAAATTACAGTATGCCTTTCTCTGGCTTCGTCTCCAGATATTGCCAGGGTCACTGAAGATACTTTATTAGCCGTAACTACGTAGTCTGGCCCATGTTTCTTTTCTGAATGTTTTCTCTGCTCTCGAAGGAACACTTTAAGATTTTAATTTTACCTCACTGCAGCTGGTGTTTAAATCACTTCTTAAACCTCTAAATGTCTTGTAAAAATGGCTTCAGGAGATTATGATGCACATCATTTGTCTCCGACTGAGGACCTTTTAGTATTCTGTAGACTAGATCTGTAAGCCTATAAACCACACGATAGGGACCCTCCCAACCATACAGTAATTTTGGGCCGAAAGCCACTTATCGTTTCGTCTGCAGCCATTCCAGACCCTCCTCTTTATATAGATGCTGATTCAAGCGATGGTCAAATGTTCTCTTTTGTTTATCACTTGTTTCAGCATGTTTTCACGTGACAAACAATGAACTCTGGTGAGCTTTTGCTTTAAGTATACAATGTAATCACATGATTCTTGTAAATTTCCAGGTGGAGGACCATACAAGAGATCCACAGGAAGCTCAGTCTCACGAGAAAGCATCATTAGATTTGGTGAATGTTCTGTACTCTCATGCTCTGAGGACCTGTGGTCAGCATGAGAAATGGAAGCTTCTGATCCCCATCCCGGTGATCTGATGAAACAAATTTTGTCAACATGTTCAGGAGTGTTCTGGTACAATGCTCGACTAAACCATTACTCTGAGGATGACATGCTGTTGCTATTGTTTTTTCAATGTCAAATAATAAACACATTTGTCGAAATATTTCAGACTCAAACTGTTTTCCCTGGTCCGAGTGGATCTGCCGGGGTCACCCAAATCGACAAATATATTCCTTAACCTGTATCTCTGTCACTGTAATAGCATCAATGCTTTTCATTGCATATGTTTCTATCCATCTAGTCAATTAGTCAGAAATGACCAGAAAATATCGGTTGCCTTGAGAAGTCTGTATCAGGGGCCCAAGTATATCGATGCCCACACGTTCCATTGGAACACCAACTCTTGAGACCTGTAAATGGTATCGTCCTGGCCGTAAAACGTCTCCCCGTACATCATCCAGAGTGCAGATTATATTTTATTTTCGTCCTTTGAGATCAAAGGATATATTCTGAGAAATCTAAAGTTTTGGATTGGTTTATACTCATTTACTTAATCATCATTTTATATATTATTTGGACCCTTTTTGATACAAATCAGTCTTTGACTCGACTGTCCAATTAAGATAAAGAAATTACAGTATGCCTTTCTCTGGCTTCGTCACCAGATATTGCCAGGGTCACTGAAGATGCTTTATTAGCCGTAACTACGTAGTCTGGCCCATGTTTCTTTTCTGAATGTTTTCTCTGCTCTCGAAGGAACACTTTAAGATTTTAATTTTACCTCACTGCAGCTGGTGTTTTGCTGTCTGGCCTTGAGAAGTCTGTATCAGGGGCCCAAATATATCGATGCCCACACGTTCCATTGGAACACCAACTCTTGAGACCTGTAAATGGTATCGTCCTGGCCGTAAAACGTCTCCCCTTTCATCATCTATAGTGCAGATTATATTTTATTTTTGTCCTTTGAGATCAGAGGATATTGTCTGAGAAATCTAAAGTCTTGGATTGGGTTATACTTATCTTCTAAATCATTTTTTATATATGATTTGGACTTTTTTTTTATACAACTCAGTCTTTGAATCGACTGTCCAATTAAGATAAAGAAATTACAGTATGCTTTTCTCTGGCTTCGTCACCAGATATTGTCAGGGTCACTGAAAAGGCTTTATTAGCCGAAACTACGTAGTCTGGCCCATGTTTCTTTTTCTGAATGTTTTCTCTGCTCTTGGAGGAACACTTTAAGATTTTAATTTGCTTTTTGGCATTCCAGACAAGACCAACACAAGGCCTCAACATCTTCACGAAGAGAAGGCCAATAAAACCTTTCCATAATCCGTGACAGTGTTCGAGTGACACCGAGATGTCCAGCAGCGATATTATTGTGTAGCAGCCGCATAACCTCGTTTCTAAGAGGTTTGGGCAAGAGTTACTGGAAAGTATCGACTTCAGGTGCATCATGAAATTTTAATCTGTAAATTAGTCCATTTTTCAAGACAAGACTGTCCCACTTGGCCCAGTTACGCTTTATATAAAGGGATAAGTGCATTATCTCGTTCTACTCAGGACGACTCTTCTGGGACAGCCAACTGTAAACCAGTGAAAGCTCCTCATCATCCGTTTGAGCCTTCTGAATATGATTAGGCTCAACACCAGTAAGTCTGTGAGGTCAACATGAGGTTCCTCATTCTGTGCTTTTTTGAGACCGGGTTATCACTCTTATAGTATCTTGTCCCTCAGAGGAGCCACTGTTCAGATCATTAGACAGCAACTGCTTATCCCGAACCTCACGTATTGTGCAGTAATCGCAGTTATTACACGGCAAACGGGACAATCCGTCTGCATTCATATGTTTCCTCCCAACTCTGTGTGTCATTTTCAGGTCATACGATCCAAGAGTTTCCATCCATCTTGCCATCTGCCCCTCAATGTTTATTAAATTCATATGCCACGTTAAAGCACCATGATCTGTTCTCACCAATGTAGGCACACCGTTGATATAATGGTGAAAATCCTTGACAGCTTCTACCACTGCTTAAAGCTCTTGTCGGGTTATGCAGTAGTTTAAGAGGGAGTCGCCAAGAGTTTTGCTTTTCACTTGAGAGAGTTTCTGCTCAGACTATAAAGAATAAGATTCGCTGCCACCGATAATATGAACAGAGCGGATAATAGTCCCAGTTCGCTAGGAGGCCCAGACGCCTTAACAACCAATGGAGTACAAAGACATACTAACTATTCTAAATTTATTCAGTTATTAACAAGATATTTCAAAATAACATTCAGTTTGTCTTCCAAATCCCTGCCGTAGTCGATATTGGAGTCTGTATTTATCTGTGTTCAACTGTATGAGCCCTGTTCAGAGCTCTGTCTGTAGTCTGTATTAACTGTAGTCCATACGGGAGGGGATGTCTGTGTTTCTAATAATTAATCACCTCAAAGCCCAAAAGAGGAGTCATAGATCACTAGGTATATACACAGCGCTTATGCTTCAGGAAGTCCCCTACTTGTCCCTTATCCGGGAATCCGGAAAATAAGACTGTCTCTCAGAGCTGGTACCCTGCGACTTGGAGGAAAGGTCCAGTCAGGGACCTTCTCCAGACAAGCAGAGTGTGACGGCCCTTCCAAACTAAACAAATGTATACAACGATCAACGCAGTACCTCGAAACTGATGTCCCTAACGTAGTGTCAAGGCTCTGTCTCGGAGCTCAACTATTACCTCAGGGGGATGCCTGTTAAGGCCAAAGTATTGGCTGGTATTTCATAGACAATATGCCTATTCAGAAAACATCCTAAAATACTGTGAGGGCAAAACGGAACAGCCACGAACTCAGAAGGTACTATGATTTTTCCTCTGGTAGTGTATCTACTGTATAAAGTTCCTATTGCCTGAGAGGTCCCTAGTCGGAGGTTGGATAGCACCTCATGGGGATCTTTAACCTGCAAACCAAATCAGAGAGCCCCTATCTGAGATTCATTAAGACCAATCGCGATTTGAGGTGCTCCCATGCATTACAATTTACAACAGAAAAGGACCTGTGAATACGTTCATACCTTAAAAACCAATGGTCTTTATTTCTGTGCACTTTCTGTGAGGTTTCTCAGTCTATGTAAGGTTCCGTCGCTGGGGTTCTCGACTGATATCTGTGATGTTAAAGTATCTGTATTTGGGGAACCTTGTGAGGATATATTTTTGTTTTGAAGGTCAAGTTCTGTGAGGTGCTTGGTCTGTCTGTAATGTGATCTGTGTGAGTCACGGATAGCGACTAAAGTTAGAGGTGACCTATTGCGCCTTTTATACCCTGCGGACTTTCCCATAATGCATCAAAGGAGTAGAACATTAGAGACCGAGTAATCCAAATAGCATATCCGGCTTGCAGAAAAGGAAACGAAATGCATAGAATGGGTGGGGAGTCGAAGTTTAAAATGCCGATTTCAGAACCCCAGAATAGGAGTAAATGGAATGATCATTAGAAATGAACACTTTCACATGGAATTGCTTGAACACAGCCAGAATCGGTAAGACAATAACACTATTCACACTGTAACCACCGATCAAATCGGGCCCCGGATTCGCTGGTAGATCGCCTTGTACAGATCAGCTGTTTTTGGACTGATCTCGTCATTTCTGTACCATGGTACGTCTGTGTGGGGTCAAAGACCGCCTAAACTGTAGCGCTGTATAAAATCTGTGGAACAATTACCACTAGATATGTCAGATACATGTATCGTAGCAAACCTCGAAAACTAATGACAGCAACTGATGTGTCTGTGTTTGTAACACATTTACGGCCTATCGCTGGCCTAGATTTATATTTATAGCATAAGAAATATGACTTTATTTCTGCCATAATACCCCTGTCTCACTTTCTGGTTCTGTTAGGCTAAATACGTAGCATTGGCAAACCGACGACGATATAACACCTACAAAATTCTAAGTGTTTATGTTGAAAATTTGTAGAGTTTTTTCATCGAAAGCTTATCTTTTAATTCTTTTAGCACCTTTTTACAACAAGAGCTAATAATTATTTAAAACAAACGTTTTAACATTTGCAACGTTTAAAGTGAGGATGAAATACCAATCATAAATTAAATGATAAATGAGCCACGACACGAGAAAAAAAGAAAGTAGATGTGAGTCTAGCACAGACTCAAAGCAGCCTGGGCATCCGCCCAGTCTGATCCGAGTCTTTGCTGCCCGCATGGAGGTAGCTTAGACCCTTAGCTACCCTTTAAGCATTTAGCAAAGAGTCCTATCAGAGTGGGCGGATGTGCAGATTGATCTTTGTTTGCACTGGGCGCACAACCATTTGTTTGTTTTCTCGTGTCGCAGCTCAACTATATAGATATAATTACACTTAAGAAAGAGATGATTCAGTGAGCAGTGTTCATTAAATAACCCCTTTTTAAATGCATCAAATGGCAGATTAGATATTGATATGTCCATTTTTTACCAAGTTATAGATATGCGTCGTACATTATACATGTAATATTGTAAAAAAAATCTTGAAGATGAATATAAATTTGCTTTCCACTTAATTTAGTTTTGGTTACAGAGTCGTTCAACGGCCATTGCTGCGACACTCGTAGCAGAATCAGTAATGTTATATCACGTTTTGAATATTATTTGGGAATTTTTATATAGTACACAAACAATCAAAGGAAAATACCTTACCGTATAAATATGCCAAAAGTAAAATTAAGTTATATAAACAAGTTGATAAATATTTGTTATAAGCCATTTTTACATTACACCTTCGGAGTTCATTCAAACGTGTTATGATGTTAAATAAAACCACTTTCATTGAAATTGTATTAATATTTCATTCGCTCTTTATATTAAAACTGTTCATTAACATTCAACACCCGTTGTGAGCTGCAATCCGTAACTTATATCAAAAATTAAAATGATGGTTCACTTTATTTTATTTTACCTTAACTTATAGCGAATGATTAGATCTAAAACTGTTGCGTCGTTCACTTTTGGTATTATTTGGTTGAAATCACATCATGACTAATGCCTAAATAGTCAATACTTGCATAATATTTCACGTTATTCAGTCCAATGGCGTTCTGTCATTTATACAAATAATTTATCAGTTTTGTTCATCATTATGTTTTATTTCAAGTCCTTCAGACGGAACGAATACTGTGAAACACTTACATTTGGCGGCAGCAAAATTTGGCGGTTTTTACAAATGGACCTTTTGGCGGATTTTTATTTAGGCGGAGTTGTGATTTAAAAAAAACATAAATCGATTAACATCATATGGGGCACACGAGTCTGAGTTCTATATTGTCATGGTAAATGCGGTATTCACAACTCTTTCTATGATTATGTAAAATTTAGCAAAATAAAACAGTTAACTAAAAGAAGAATTTTGTGTTGCTTCTGATTTAATCAACATGGCGTAGGTACTGATTAGTGTGACATGTCTAATAACCAATTTCACACTGTTTTCTCCCGTTAGTTGTTTGCTTGGGCTCTTCATTTGTGCTCATGTATTTGTTTTGTGTTACGAAGTGCATGCTAAGAGGAAGAGTTTTTAGCTCGCCTGAACGAAAGTTCAGGAAGAGCTATTGTTGTCACCCTGGCGTCGGCGTCAGCGTCCGCGTCCGCGTCCGCGTCCGCGTCCGGATTGGATGTTTTGGTTAAAGTTTTTTAAAGACCTATATCTCCTTAACCCATTGATGGATTCTTTTGATACTTGCACTGTAGTTAGATATGGGTCCAAAGTTTAACAGGGTACCACCCCCACCCCACTCTGTGACCTTGATGTCAAGGTCATGGACTTTGAAAATTGGGAGTTTTTTTAACTGGATGCTTTGGTTAAAGTTTTATAAAGCCCAATATCTCCTTAACCCATGGATGGATTCCTTTCATACTTGTACTGTAGTTAGATATTGGTCCAAAGTTTTCCAGGGTACTACCCCCACCCCCCTCAGTGACCTTGATGTCAAGGTCATGGACTTAGAAAATTATCTTTTTATTTTTTCAATGTTTTGGTTAAAGTTTTTTAAAGACACATATCTCATGAACCCATAGATCTATTCTTTTTACATTTGCACTGTAGTTAGATATTGGTCCACAGTTTTACACAGTACTACCCCAACCCCGCTCAGTGACCTTGATGTCAAGGTCAAGGACTTAGGAAATTGGTCTTTATTAAAGTTTTCTAATTGCATACTGATTCATAATGCTTGGCAGAGACTTAGTTTACACTTGAACTGATGTTAGACACTTTTTTGAGTTTTTACAAAACACTATATACTTACCCCACTGGATGAACTTGAAGTCAAGGTTTTGACTTTGAATTTTGGTTAAAGTTTTATATTAATGAAGACATAATTTCACAGTGCCACAATGGACTCAGTTGATACTTATACATTTACTTGGACTGATGTTAGATAATGATTCAAGGTTTGATACATCCCAGCCTCCCCCTCCCCCCACCCCTACCCCACTCCTCCCCCTACCCCCTTAGTTATATGACCTCAAGCTCATGAACTTTGAAATTTCATGTAATTTTTTTCTTATTTTTATTTTATTTTAAGACATTTCTGAGATAGCTTTTGTTTATAAATGTGTTGTCATTATGGACATGCTTGCCTGAAGTTTTATGCATAGCAGTCCACACCACCATAGTGACTTTGTGATGGGCAAGCACCTATTCAGGCGAGCTATGCTGTCAGGCGACAGCTCTTGTTTTAATAATCCTCATCTCATATTCGCGGCATTTTAATTTGGCGATTTTCTTCTTTTCCGCCCATATCGCCAAAATAAAGTGACCGCCAAATATACAACGCGGCGTCTGATCAGGGTTGCATTGTTTGCATCCAAATTACAGTAATTCTGTAAAAGATACAATAGATAAATTAATTAATTGATTAAACAAATAAACCAGGCACAACTAAAAAATGAATGGACTCGTCCAATGTATGAAGAGAGAAAATTCCAGTATCATAAATGCGTAAATGGTTTCCTTTACTCTGGCTTCGGACTGTCAACTGTCAACTAATTATTATAAGTATTACTGCAATACTGTCATGCTGATATGTTGGGATACTTCTACGCAGGCCAAACAACTACAGTCAGCCCTCAATATCTCAAAGTCGAATGTCATCTCGAACAAATAATATATCAAAGTAAATTTTCTGGTCACAGAAAGTTGGCTTTGAGATACCCGTAAGTTGAGATGTGCGGAGTTTATTTGAAAGAAAATAAGAACTTGCGTCCGATGTAAATTCTTAGATAAAAGACGGTACTTTTAGATATCAGTGTTTAAGGTAACGAGAATCAACAGTACTTGATATTGCAAGCATACGGTTGGAGGCACAGTGTTTCATAAACACATTTTCTAGTTCTTTTTATCCATTCGTGAGATAATCTCCTTAAAGAGTTTATAGGATGTTTAAGAAATAGATCAGTTCTAGCAATGAATTGTTGAGTAATAATTCACTGCTTGGAGGTCAGTTGTAAGAAGATATATCACTCGCGCTCGTGATATGATCTACTTTACAACTGACCTCCAAACAGTGAATTATTACTCAATAATTCAATGTTAGAGCTGAACTATTTTGATTCTAACACTCAAAAACGCTGAAAAAATGGTTTCATTCAAACTCTCCCAAACTTCCTGCCAGCTCGTTCATGCTCCCGCCAATATTCTTGACTGTATCTAAGGTAAGTATGTAAGTATACGATTTTATGGCGATTTTGTATAGAAAAAGAGACGTTACACCGTCTAAGGTCACAAAACGTGTCAAAAGTACGTCAATAATGCCAGCGACGTCAGCAATTAGACTCACGCGCAACGAGACGGAAACGTTTCATTGCTTCTATAGACGCGCTGTGTTATAATGATCGTTATTAGCACCTACGCATCTAGATATCAAAACATTGAGAAATTGCAACAAGAGACTCTAGTGGCAATTCAGCTGGGGTGGATTTTGACAAGAAAGCGTAAACTACCGCAAAATTGTTCCAACTGGCACTAGGCATGAATAGGAGCCTCCTTACTCATTGCTAATACGTTGCAGCAGTAAACACATTGACTTACGTTGCAGCAGTAAACATACTGACTTAATAAAAAAATAACGACTAGCTTAAAGAAATGTTCCATGACGGTGTTTCTATTGTAGATCCCTGCTGTTACTCTTGGTGTCCATATCAGTGCTTTCGTGCATCTGGCCCAGAGATTAAAAACATTGAGTACATTCTCAAACTCAAAATAAAGCACACTGATTGGCTGTTTCCGAGCACATGCTCGGAAGCAGCCAATCAGTGTGCTTTATTTTGTGTTTGAGATTATTCCCAAGTTTTATAACCTCGAACCCTGTTGTGTGAGTAATGTTCTCAGCTGGGGTAAATGACCACCTTTCTCGGAAAGAGTTGTTCATTATGTTAACCGTGTATGCCTTTCGTGGACCATTATCAATGTATGTATGGTTTTAAGGGTCGGATATGGAACTAATTAGATTAGTTACCGATTATTGCCTATCTTTTAATTTCCATGATAAACGGAAGTCAAAGCACCATTAAAATACCAATATCGGCGTAAGAGACTTAAAATGAATTTGCTGCTGACATGTTACAGATCATATTTTATCCGAAATCGGTTTTGCAAAAGACTATGCAAGTTCTGACATGTGTTGTAGTCCTTTAAAAGGCGGATATCGTCTTCATGTACCATCAACGATGGTCTTAACGGTATGGCATAAAGTGTCTGAAAATTAACAGACAGTCTCAATATTTAGCTTCTTGTTTTTGACATTTTGTTCATAAATTAGGATCGCCTCGTGGCTTTTCGGTTGGAAAGTGCTGACGTCTTGGTTATTTGCTTGCATTATTTTGATTCATGTAGCGACCTGCTCAATGTTTTTCGTACAGTTTGTTCAGTCTGTCGTGTGGTATAAGCGCTTTTTGTTTGATTGAACCGTTGCAGAAACTAAAGGCGAGGTTTGGGTCCGGTAAAACTAGTTTAAGCCCCCAGTAATCTTTTGCTGACCGTTCCAAGGCAGTACTTCTGTAGCGGTTCATTGATAATATAGTGTACTGTGTCTGTTTTTCTATGGTCTCTGACGGTTTGGTCACCTGTATTTCTGCTCAGTCTGATTTCTGTTTTGTTTTGTAATTAAATACAAAAATAAGTAAAAATAGATGTTGATGCTGTTATTAGCGTAGCTAAAGGACCATCTGTTTGGGAAAGAGAGAAAGAAGTTCACTAACGATACACACGGTAAACTAGTAAATGAGCACTCTTTCCCAAACATGTGGTCATTCAGCTACCCTGAATGAAAACAGCAGGGCAGGGAACTTCTTTTCTTAAACAAACTAAAAGATCTAGAGCCGTCTTCTTAGACACATCTAGATCTTTGAAATTCTTTTAAAGGAAAAACAATAAGAACAAATATAAAAAAAATAATAAATAAAAACATTTTAAATCTCAATTTTATGAGGATTATATTCATATCGGTTGTAAGACGGAAGTTTATCCTTACCAAAATCAATGAAAATTTGGTGAGCCGCGACACGAAAAAACCAACAAAGTGATTGTGCGTCCTGCGCAGACTCAGATTAGCTTGGGCATCCGCCAAGACTGATCCGTCTCTTTGCTTAGCGCTTAAATGCTACCTAAGGGTCTAAGGTACCCCAATGCGGACAGCGAAGCCTATGATCAGACAGGGCGGATGCCCAGGCTGATCTGATTTTCCGCTGGGCGTAGAACTACTTTCAAATTGTTGGTTTTTCGTGTCGCGGCTCATTTAATTCGGTTGTAAGACGAAAGTGTATCATTGTCAAAATAATTGAAAATTTGCATATAATATGTAGAATATCATTTGCATACCCAAATTTGATGGCAAAGGAGACATTTCCTCCGCCCTTACCTGTCTGATATCGATAGTTCACTGCACAAGGGTGCGAGATAGGAATCGTTAATTAATGCTTCGTCAAACTGTTGCTGATAAAGACACATATGTTTCCATGATATATTCTGAAAGCCTGGTTGTTTGCCAACTTTTTCATATTTTTGTATTATTTTTCACACAAGTATTTATTGCTTCATAAGATAGATTTTATGACAACATGCCACAAAACTCATTTTTCCTTTGGTGCTGTGTTGAAATGTCGTTTCTTAATCCTCCATACATTGGCTGAACGTGTCGTCGCTATCAACAATCTTTCAGACATATAACAACAATGTCTGGTTGTGACAGGGGGCTCAGTGCTCACTTTTATAAGAATTGTTTAATGCGGCCAACCGTTTTCAATTGCAAAAAGGCAAATTATTTTGAGAGAAGGAAACTTTTCCCTGTTCTTTTTTTCTGAAAGAATAGAAAATGGGCTTTCTAATGATACTAAAATTATATCTTCGGCTCACCGGGATTTTGCTTCAACTTCCAGAATTTTATCAAAATTTTTACTTACTTCTGCAAATTATCGTTGACAACAATTTCTACCTAAGGCACGACTGTCCTCCATATATAGTAAAAGTACGTATACGAGCCGCGACATGACAAAACAAACAAAGTGGCATGTGCGAATAGCGCAGACTCAGATCAGCCTGGGCATTCACATTAGCTAAAGGGAAACTAAGGCTCTAAGCTAGATCCACGCCGACAGCGACAGATTCTTGCCTTAGCATTGGAGTCAGGCCTCTGGGTAAAGCCATTGATCAATAATTAGGGCTTATACTAAGCCAAAGTTTTGTTATACACCTTGTGTTTTGCTCATATCTCTGTAACCACATGTCAGATTCTTTTCATAAATGTTCATTATATCTCTATAGCATTACCTTTCATATGAAATGTCTACAAAAGCATTTGGGTTTGCTCTTGGGGCCGGAGTGTCAATTATTAGGACCCGCTTTGTCCAAGTTTTGCATTAAACCTTTTTGATTGCTCATATCTCTGTTTGATGCCTGATATTTGCATAACATTACATTCAATATAAATTATTTAAGTACTGGGGTCATGCCCTGAATGGGGCACTGGTCGGGGGTATATGTGAGCCCCTGGTAACTTTCTCCAGCTGCACTAATCCACATGGTAGTGGGCGTGGTGTGAGGGGTGTGGATTTGGCCTACCATGCAGGCGACCCAGGTTCGATACCCTGATTTGATAAACTTGTTTTTTTTTTGTTTTTTTTTTTAATTTGTATTTTGTAATGTTAATAGAATCCAATATAAGCAATGTTTGATGATCACACACAACAAGAACCATTGTATAGCATATAAAACAGATATAGATGAGCTTTCATGAATCGCCAAGACATGTTTTCGTTTCTCATATTTGATCTGGTAACTCCAAGCAAGACCATGCATAGCTATACATGTAATGCTAGAATTCCACCTATTTCTCATTTGTGTGGAGCCCTGGTAGCTCAGTAGGTTCAGCGCTGGTCTGCTGACCCAGCGGTCCCATGTTTGATTCCTGCTGAGGCAAAATCTGTTCAGCCGCAAACGGGGTTCCATTGCCTACAGCCTTTCTTTATCATCCTCCGACCGTCCTGATATGACTAAAATACTGTTGAAAAAAGACGTAAAACTGTAAATCAGTCAGCCACTCATCCATCTCCTCAGTATGTCATATGCCTGTGCCGTTCGAATGATGCCGAGCTATGAGGGTCTCAATGGGGTACCTCTGAAATCAGTAATCCGTAAAATTTCAGCACCAATATCAGTAAACAGTAAAATTTAAGGGCAAAAATCAGTAACCAGTAAATATTTTGCCAAATCAGTAAAATTACCGCGACACGACAATACCAACCAAGTGGCATGAGTGCCCAGCGAAGACTTAGATCAGCTTCAGATCCACCCAGCTATCTGCGCTATCTGCATGGAGGTAGCTTAGCTTCCCTTAAAGCGCACAGCGAAGACTCTCATCAAATATGGCGGATGTCATGGATGATCTGAGTTTTCGCTTGGCGCACATGTCAATGTGTTGGTTTTATCGTGTCGAGGCTCAAATTAGTCTGAGATTAAAGATTCTAAGCACGTTTTTGTATATAAAGGCAAGTTATTATGAGACATAGAAATGGAGATTTTATTAATGCAGTCTCCTAAATTCGGGAGCGCGGTTGCGCATCGAAACTCCTTAACCACGCTACTTTTGCAATGCATTTATAATGAACAAAACATCAAATAATTATTTCCATGGGAATCTGGTTTTACTCAGCAAAACATTCAGGAGATATTTCAGGTCATTTTCCATTGCTGTTATTTTTGGGACAGTGTCGGTGCCAAACCTATCAAAGTTTGTAAAGCGTGACACAATTAGCCCTAGTATGCCAGAACGGACTTAATACACTCCATGGGAAACCGGCTATAAATTTGGTATTCAACTAATAGCGTAAATACACGTTGGTGTGACTGTTCTAAAAGCTATGTCTTTTTCCGCATTGCACCATGCCAGTTTGCATATATCAGATAGTACAGGTCCGTTTGCGTCCGTTATACCATACGCACACATCAATATATTTGAGAAAATTGTCTTTAGGCTTATGCAAAATACTGAACAGCCCAGCCTGTGCAAACTGTGCAAACTTGTCAGGGCGATACTATTTTAATAAGTGGACAACTTGTAGAATTGAAACAATGTGCAAAAGGTTGTGCATTTGCACAGGCTTGCCAGCGCAGAGGCAGTTACAAAGTGCATAAGAAAAGGTTTCCCCCGGGCAGGTTTATATTAAGGTTTGGTTTAATTGATTCAAGCTGCATGGATGCATATTTAGGAGAAGGAAATATAATTTTCAATTTCGCCGCCTATTCCAACTAAGAACAGTACTGATACGAAGAAATTTGGCTAGGAGGATTTATTTCCTTAAGATTATGGTACGACTTTGGAAAAGGTTCGTCCACCGGCAAAACAATTAGGAAGTCATAAAATTGTTTCCTGCTGTAGCCGATGCGTAACAATCAGAGTACTGATGCAACGTGCAATTTCCATTTTGGTACGGTCAATTCTTTATAACGACATCCATAGCAACAGCAAAAATCTTAACAATGTCATATTTATATGAGTTTTGATATATGAATGCATCTATTGTTCAAAATACGTTTACTCTATTCAGTTTAAAGCGTAAAATATTTGTGAACAAATGCGGTCGTTGTAAAGAGGGCCCACTATATCTAAATAGTTTTTGCTTAAAACAATTTATATTGCAAAACTTAAAAGAACATTTATAACCATTTTATCAAATTTTATGGCATACTAGGAAGGCTTTAATTTTAGCGACATTTTGTACAACTCAATTTAAAAAAACACATTAAGTTACAGTGTCCTATTCCTTTATTTCATATCTGATCAGCCTGACGCGCCTAAAACGTTACGATTTCTTTACAACTTTAAAGCACTATTTTCCTTTCCAATGAATGATATCTGGTTAATCAATGATTTTCGAGAGCAGGGTCAGTTTCCCTAAACATTTTACGCCATGATAGCACTGTGAAATTAGGCCCATGTAGCGAAATAGTATCACATGACGGCGAAGTCGGATCGAATTAATATTCGCACATTTACTAATCAGCAATAATTCGCTGTGAAGAAAATATACTTCAACATTGTCATGTAAATTGCACGAAGGAAATCACGTTTTATTGGAATGCCAGATAAGTGTGGATTTCAGATTAGAAATCAGCGATGTAAACACATGCCTAAACTAAAGTGACTCTTTAGGAATATTATTATTTGTCACTTATTTTGTTTAGTATGTTATTTATTACGGAGTAGCTATTGCCAGTCGACTGGCAATAGCGATTTTACGTTGAAATCGCTTTTGCCAGTCGACTGGCAATAGCGATTTTAACGTAAAATCGCTATTGCCAGTTGACTAGTAGTAGCGATTTTAACGTAAAATCGCTATTGCCAGTCGACTGGCAGCAGCGATTTTAATGTAAAATCGCTATTGCCAGTTAGTTAAGTTTTGGTCCAAAAAGGGCAAACACTACTTATTAGCAAGCAATGCTTGTGAATCTTTCTACTTGTATTTATTGTTGCACCCTCATTAATGCCGCAGCTCACCAACTGCACTGCCGAATATAGGTTTAAACTTTTCTTAAGTCTAATTACTTAACTTGCTCCTACTGCGTTGAAATCCGAAATCCAAGAGTATACTGGAAAGGAAGGTTTTGTTTTATTAGTTTCTTTTTTCAGTCCATTGGCTTTTGCTAATATGATGTCACGAAGGCTTGAAAGATGTAGGAACATGGGCATAGGTCTGAGTTGAAAATCATTTTGTTGCATGCTGCTTCTGCTGCTACGACATTTTATTACATGTAACCAATCGAGCAATCGCCAACACTGCAGTTGGCACAAGAAGTAGTCTAAACTCTAGATTTGTTACTAAGAAGGACATCCCACAGGAAGCTGCGTTTACTTGTCTCAGCCATAAAGAGACGTCGGTCATACCTTTTGCGCCACCACGAGGTTAACTCAACGAAAAATAAGTAGATTAACTGCATGATACTCCAAATTTCCTTTTTTCTTTCTTTCCCTGTCTCTCTTAAATATAACTATAACTGCATTTTTGATTGAAATCCCCCCACCCCAAATTTCGAAAGAGCAATACGAAAAGTATTCCGAAATTTTATTTATGGACACCACATACAACGTAAATTTAGAAGCTTATCCTCTTTTAACCTTAATGGTTGAAGATGGAGATGGGAGGCGGAAACCGGTGGCATATTGTTTTCAAAGGTCTGAAACAAAAGATAATTTAGAAAGAATTCTCAACTACTTTTGCGATACTAATGATACATGTACTTCCAAAACAAAAATTGTAATGGTAGACAAGGATTAAACTGAAATCAATGTCCTGAAATCAAAACTGCCAAATGCAAAGATACTCCTCCGTAAATTCCATGTTATGAAATATCTTAAGAAAAAATCTGTGATCTTGACTGCCTTAAAGATGAAAAACAAGAACTAGGTATTCTCATCCAAAATATAATCTTCTAGGGAACCTCTTTGACGGTTGAAAGAATTCCCCCTCTATCGGGATTCAACCCAGGCCGCTACCGTAGCAGGCCAGTGCTTAACACACTGAGCTGCCGGAGCTCCTTAATAACCATATTGCCACAATTCCTTACTAAGCAAAAATGAAGTAAAATAAATAAATTGGTTATTTCGCAGAAGTAAAATATCTGTGGAGTAAGGAAGCAGCTTTAAACTTCAAATGGGATGCAACTTCTTCAGCTTCAAATTTATTCTTAAGAAATTGGAAGAAAAACTAAAAAAAGAAACAAAAAAAAAACTGGCAATAGCGATTTCACGTCAAAATCGCTATTGCCACTCGACTGGTAATAGCCATTTTACGTTAAAATTGCTATTACCAGTCGAGTGGCAATAGCCATTTTACGTTAAAATCGCTATTGCCAGTCGACTGGTAATAGCCATTTTGACTTTAAATCGCTATTGCCAGTCGACTGGCAATGGCGATTTTAACGTAAAATGGCTATTGTCAGTCGACTGGCACTAGACCTTTCCTATTTATTATTTATACCTGCGAGGGTTGAGCTTCGTTTGAGATGGATGTAAAATAGAATAAAACAATCGCACTATGCATGTATGTTAAAATTTTCATTTAAAATGTAATTTATATAATAAATGGCCATAAAAAGAACCATCATTACTCAATCTTTAAATGTTTTTAAATAGTAACTGTTACAGTAACAACCAATCAAATCATCGTAAAGCTGGGGATAGATCATATGCGCCATAAGCAATAACGAAAGACGATTTCAACCCCCTCCCCCACCCCACTCCACCGCAATCTCGTCTCACAAAAACCTTCCAGACACAAAAAACAGTACTTCGGACTACCAATCCAGGGGTCGCAAGATCGATCCCAAGCTTTTCCGGTCTTTCGGATGAGACTTTAAACCGAGGTACCGTCTCCTTATGACTTCGTTGTTAGTGGGACGTTAAACCCGAGATCACGCACTCACAAAAACAGAAAGGATATGCAATATGATATTTGAAACATAACGAGAAATACAAACAGAGGAACGTAACCTTTATGCTAATACAGCTCTGAAATAACGTGAATTGGAAAAAATCCTCACAGAATACCAGAAATGCGTAACTTAAACAAATCGTTAAATCGTAAGTATGACAAGTCGTGACAAAACGGTCTGATCGACGTCAAATGCCCAATATTTTGGACACAGAAATAATCGAAACCAATGGGTTATTTTAAATGAATACCCGTTTATATTCTCTGAAGCAACCTGACATGAACCTACACTCTAGCACTTTGGGTGAATACGATTGATGAGAGCCGCGTACATCCATAAACATGACAGTATTGTCTGGGACACGCGCATTTTACGTTTGAAATGTCTATACGCAAAAGATAATGTTTTTTTGTTTGTTTTTTTATCAAGAGATCCCTACAGTTCAAACCTTTTATAAGGTTCCTGCCAGTTCTATTATCGGACTGGCGTGAACCGTATAAACTGTTGTTCTGAAACGGAGTGGTACTGTAGATCGAAGTGAACCGAAAATGTATTTTTACATTTGAATATTAGAACAGGCTGCAGTTATATGCATGACATCCAGAGCGCCAAAGAAGATGGAGATGGATAATGCAAAACTAGTTTTTCTTATATCTCAATGAAAACAAGTGTGGCCCCTCATTAGAAATCCTCATGAAATTGTTCAAAGAGCCGTCTTAATGTATGCTTTGTGGAGAAAAATGAAATATTGTCCTAAAATATCCATGTCGCCTCTATTATCTGGAGCAATGGGCTCCGGTAGCTAGTAGTAAGTCGGGTTATTGACCAATGCCATATTGTAGAAGGCATGTTCTGTCATCTCGCTGTCGGCTGATGGGCTCTCGGCATTAAGTTCCTTTCGCTTCACATCATAGGTTGCTTTGGTATGTTGATGTCTAAAATGCAAAAAAAACATATTAAGTAATCTTTTCACATGAAATGAAGCATAACTGTTAAAAGTTTATGCAATATAATTGGTGAATATTTTTTACTCGAAAGGAAATGTTTCATCTGTTTGAGCAAGTTTAGTGCATCTTGGTTGACCTCTTGCGTAGCTGACTCGCCATTAAAGATAATAACGGGTCAACATACACCGAAGTATCAAGGGTTCCCGAATTGTTTAACAGTGTAAACGTTTCCTTTTGCGTCACAAAAGTCATTATACTATCTGTTAGCATTGCATTTACTTTTAACACCGGCATATTGTTGTTCATACCGAGTCACATTTTAAATCTGTTAAGCAGATTCTTCCACAATATCCCAAACAAAGGGGCCAAGACAGAATAAGAGTATGCATTGCTTATGAAGATATCATCTGATGACCTATTTATCGAGGTGGTTGATAATTTGATTTTTAGAACATTGCAGTACGTATGTGTGGCAAAATTATCACCATATAAGTATATGTGCAAAATTTAGTCCCACATATGCGTATTTCGATGTTTACATATTTTGTGTTGTTGTAAGTAAAACAAAATCAGAGATGAGTAAGCTCCCCAGACAACGCATATCCCTCTCGAGCACATATTCTCTGATGCAGTCCGCGAGAGAGCCGCAGCAGATATCGGAAAACAAACGGCTCCACAATAGACAAGAAATGCCTAGGCTCTCCGACGGAGCCACCGCAGTTCCCATGGCCCGCAAAAGGCAACAGCCATGAGCATTTCAAGAGATTGTCTGATGGATTAAGAATTGCTATTAGCCAAACTGATAAAAATTTCCGCTTATGCGTCCCCTACATAACCAGCGTAGCATCCATGGCCTCGAAAATGCGACAATCATGGGCATTGAGGAGATGCCTGGTGCAGTAAGAACTGCAATCAGATAAATTGATCCAAAACTCCCCGCTTAGATTTACTCCTTGGCTGACAAAATCATATATGTTTTGAATGTCTTTTGACAATTTGGCCAGATATGACTAAAATAGTTCATCTTTACAGCATATGCCCAGTTATTCAAAGCATTGTTAGCTTAACAAAGATGTCTGATATTTGTTAAGTCTTCTACATTTACAATCAAGTATGCTAACCAAGAGCAGTTTTGCATCACCATTCATTTTTCCCATAGACATAATGACAAACCAACTTTTTTACAAGAGGTATACGAGAAGCGCATGCTTCTAATGTTCTTTATGGTTTCTGTAACTCACACCGTTTTGTCTATGCAATCACCTGACAGAATTGAGAACAAAACTGACGTCTGCCTGGGCAGTAAACCGCTGCTGCCTGGCTAGTGGTATGGGTTTTAACAAACCACATGGAATGGGATCTTACCCTTAAAAAGACTTACAAAGAGAGGAAGACCAGCTTTTCACATTTGAGCCGCGCCACGACAAAATCAACAATGTGTTAGTGCGCCCAGCGCAGACTCAGATCAGCCTGGGCATCCGCCCAGTCTGATCAGAGTCTTCGCTGTCCGCATGGAGGTAGCTTAGACCCTAAGCTGCCCTTTGTGCACTTAACAAAGAGTCTGAGTAAACTGGGCGGATGCCCAGACTGATCTGAGTCTACCTTGGGCGCACAACCACATTGTTAGTTTTCTCGTGTCGCGGCTCAGTAATAACGAAAAATAAGACGAGTTATCTTTCATTGCTATTCATATGACTTTAACATAAATGCAATATGACAGCTTTGAAATTAGCTCTTTGGTAAAAGGTAAGATTATGCAAAATTTCTTTTGAATAGTCTTCATTTGCCTCACAATGGTGTCATGTGTACAATAGATTTGAAAAAGGGTACATTTAGTAACGTAACTAACAATATTATTTAATTTAGTGCTAGACACCTAGCCCAGGTGTATTGTTACATCTCGCAAAGTTTTCTAATGTAGTTCTATTTCCGAGGGGATAAATGTTCGTGATTTAACAGTTTCAAAACAGTTTGCATTGTTTATCTTTACCCTTATTAATCAGTAAAATGGGGATATTTGCAGATAGATCTAAGCAGCCATTGGAGACTATTACAAACGCCTGAGCATGGTCAAGAAACGGAAACGGTTTGACCATAGCTCAGCGTGTTATGGTTTAGCAGGACACAGTGAAAGGAAAATAAGAAGAAGTAGACAGGAGAAGAGTTGGACAATCATGAACTTTGCCAGCACATCTACGGCAACTGTAAACGAGGCAAAGTGGTGAGGAATCGTTGCAAACGCATCTGTGGTGCCTCAATGAACTTGCAAGGTTATGAGGTAGAACATAATAATACACTATGGACATTGTATAATTACAAAAAGCATGAAAATATTTTGTTTAATGCTTTATTACATGCAGTATACTGTTAAAGATGATAAAATAGATCATGCTGTTTAGTGTACAGGTAGATACAAGGTAACCATATACGCAAATAATGTGAGCTGCGACACGAGAAAACCAACAAAGTGGTTGTGTGCCGAGCACAGACTCAGATCAGCCTGGGCATCCACCCAATCTGATCAGAGTCTTTGCTGTCCGCATGGAGGTAGCTTTGACCCTTAGCTACCCTTCAAGCGCTTAGCGAAAAGTCTGATCAGACTGGGAAGATGCCCAGGCTGATCTGAATCTGCTTTTGGCTCACAACCACTCTGTTGGTTTTCTCGTGTCGCGACTCATATTATGATTCTGTGTTAAGGTGTATGGACACCTTCCTATTTTTCTGCCATGTAAACAAGGGGGGGGGGGGGAGATCCCGCAAATTCTTATCTTTAAAAGTTGGCAGATATTTGAAAGTGAGGCAAATATGAAACAGAATGTGTATCCATACACCTTATTTTTGTATGAATTTTTATAATTTATACATACCTACTCGAAGAATATTATCTAACTCATACTAGAATTGCGAAAAATTATTCTTCAGTGGAAAGCATGAAATTAAAAAAAAAATATTCCGATTGTTTGGAACAGAATTGAATATTTATTAACTTAATATACGCTACTAAATTACGTTTGTACATGTGTGCGATGGGGGTGGGGAGAATTTGGGAGAGGCGCTGGTAGGATTACCCCTATACGGATTTACGGACCTCCAACCCTCGTGACGACTGGAAAACTCTCTCTCTCTCAACCCAGCAGTAAATTGGTACCTGCTTCGAATCAGTAGGATAAGGCAGCGAAAGTAGAGGAATGGGCTCCGCCTTTCATGTGCTGTGCCCAAGACACAGTGGGCTTCTATCCCCTACTGTCCCTACGGCTCCCAGGCTATGGGAAGTCTTTACTTTTTATGCACGCGCAGATGAAAACGGTTGGAAGAATTTAAAAGAAAATAGTCTTTCTTCAGCAATGTTTGAGTGTTTGGATCAAAATAATTGAACTGTAGTTGTGAATTGTTTAGTAAAGATTCACGGTTGGTCAGTCAGTTATAATTATATACATGTATACATATATATCATCTGAGCTCCGCGCTCACAATATGATATACTTTACAAATGAGATATCTTTAGGTGCAATGTTACTCAACAATTCATCGCTAGAGCCGTTCTGTTTTTTAAATATAACATGGGGACAGGGGTGCTTACCTTTCTGCTGTAAAATGTGCTCAGATTCATATATTAATAAACCTGAATTTAAACCTATACAGAACAGCCAAAATGTAAACAAAAAATCCGTATCATTGTGTCTACTTTGTTTGCTCACATATTTTTCTTAAACAATAAAAAAAAGATAATTGAGCCACGCCACGACAAAACCAACAATGTGGTTATGCGCCCAGCGCAGACTCAGATCAGCCTGGGCATCCGCCCAGTCTGATCAGAGTCTTCGCTGTCCGCCTGAAGGTACAGTACCGGCAGCGCAAACCCGTACATGCGCTTCGCAAGAAATTCGCGTTCAAAACGCGTTCGAAACGCGTATTTTTCAAACGCGTTTTGCGATTTAGAAACGCGTTTGTGAAAGAACCAATCAAATTGCTGCATAAAATCGCGAATAATCGCGTTTGTACGCGAAATTCGCTTTAGCCAATCAGAACTGCGATTCCAGTTCGCGTTTTTCGTTACTTTGCGTGCGCACGCGTTTGGTGTTTAGACCAATGAAAATTGCGTTTGCCGAACGCGTTTTGGTCTTGTATACACTGGTTCCTAGCTTCATTGACAATGCTATTGAAAAACTGAGAAACAACTAAATTTGGTAAGGATTTTCCTTTTTCCCAATTATTTTCGACGAAGTATATATAGAAAATTAGATCTATGGAAATAATAATGAAATCGCGGTACCAGGTTCAGGGATGAAAACATCACATGTTTTCTTGAACTTGAAATTATTTGAATTTAAGCCCTTTGTGACTCTCCAATTCCCCCAAAGTTATTGTAAAAGCTTGAGAGAAAAAACTTTTTCAGCGTCAACGGATGCTGAAAGTCCGTCACGATGCAGGTCCAAAATGTTGTTTTGGATCACAACCGAAAATCTCATCTCTATTTCCGGTTACCTAAAAAACTGCAAACAATACTTTGAACGAAAATATATTATCGATTATGAGACTTACTGCGAACATAATTAAAAGCACAGAAAACGAACTAAAAATATTTATTTGAAAATAATATGACTCTGTTTATAAATCCAATTGATAATTCACTGTAAAACGCTGCAAAAATACTGATAAATTGTGATGCGCGTACGACCATATTATGGCTGCTTTGCACGCGTTTTGCGAGAAGCCTTTTGATTGGCTTATTATGAATCGCGATTTTCGCGTTATCTACGTCACAGAGAAACGCAAATGAACTTTTCTGATTGGTTAAGTTCTGCTACGCGAAAATCGCGGATAACACGCGTTTCGCATGGGTTTCTCGGGAAGCGATTTGATTGGATATTTGGAAAACGAGATAAACGCGAAAAACGCGAGTCAACGCGTTTCAAAACGCGTTTCATACACACGCACGAAAAACGCGTTGCACACGCATTCAAAACGCGAAAATTGTACGATTTTGCGCTGCCGGTACTGTAGCTTAGACCCTTAGCTACCCTTTAAGCGCTTAGGCAAGACTCTGATCAGACTGGGTGGATGTCCAGGCTGATCTGAGTCTGCGCTGGGCGCACAACCACATTGTTGTTTTTCTCGCGTCGCGGCTCATATTACTGTTTCCATGTCTGTGCTTTATTTCAACTGTCTTGTGAGTGGAGTTAACAGTTGGGAAAGCTTTATGACCACCTATTTGGGAAAGACCTGTTCATTCGTTTTTACCGTGCATGTCTTTCGAGCATTGTTGTGGATGTACATAACTATTTTTTTCACTTTTACTTTCGAGCGCGGGAAATGGGATCTTTTTGCCACTTTCACACTTCCTTTAGCTCGGTTGGACAGAAATACTGTTGAAACGGCCGTAACTGTCCAAGCCATCCATCCTGTCATAACCGGATAGTCATCACCAACATATCAATTCAATACCGATAGTTACCTGCAGCATGAGATAATAATGGCTATCAGAACAATGATCAGTAATACTCCAGCAACTCCAGCGACTATTGCTATGATAACTGAAAATAAAAAATAATAAACATTGTGCTGATTCTGGCTCTTCAAATGCAACCAAATCTTTTTGCAGAAATATTGGTTGCGAATAAAAACAAATAGATTTGTTCTGTGTGTTTAAGCTACAACATCTAAGGACTCCACTTTCAAATAATAATTATACATATCAGTTTACCCACTAATGCTAAACGTTCTATAAAATTATATTGACAAAGATTGTAGACCTAGATCCGTCGCTCCTGATGTGGAGAATGGAACTGCCATATTTATTAGAAAGAAAAATCAACAACACAAGAATGAAAAGACCCCCTTAGG
This sequence comes from Ctena decussata, assembly GCA_963989385.1. Lineage (NCBI taxonomy): Eukaryota > Metazoa > Mollusca > Bivalvia > Lucinida > Lucinidae > Ctena > Ctena decussata. The sequence continues at coordinate 2,657,882 of OZ022502.1, read as the reverse complement.
AGTGCGCCGATTCTCCACTTCTCTTAGTTACCAAAAGAAAGAGTAGTAAAACGTGAGACCACAAAACGTTTACACACGAGAATGAACGCCTTCCGAGTGATGCCGAACACAGACTCTCGTGGCGGATTTTTAATGACTGATTCTATCAGTCATTCAATGCTGTCACAAGTGTATTTTGGAAAGTGGCTTTCACAGCTGTATTCTTCCGCTCAGAAATGAAGTGATCGTAAGGTCATTTCGCAGAAAAAAACATCTGGAATTGACAATAAGTTTTGTACGAAGTTGAATGAGAACTTCTATGACGTATTCTTGTGCAGGTATAATTATTTGAGTAGTTTTGTAAAATAAGAAGTATCCAACTAATGACATCAGCGGTCAAGAAATATAACGAATACAAACTGAGTATTAAAAATCAATCCGCCAATTACCGTATTCGCCCCCTCTTCAAGCACACCTCATATTTTATTAAATAAAATAAACAGCTGCCGCTGAAAAAAAACTATTTTACAGTTGCAAACTTGCCTAAAACAGTATTCCGAGCACGCCAATCATTGCAGAGAATGTAATGTTGAAGAAATTCTGTAGGTTTATCCACTTATCTCGCAAGTGTTAATTTAAGATAAGTAAGAACGGCGAAATTCACTGACGCCTATGTGCTAGACAAAATTTTATAGGGATAAATTGTACTCAAAATTGCCATTTAGGGAGGTAAATCGTCAGTTTTATGTTTTTCTTCAGATGGTCGACAACAATACAACAGAATTTGCGACCAAAAAACCGACCACTTGCCAGTCCAAGTTCAATACAGTTATCTCCGTTTTAATGCTAATTGTCACCTTCAAAGTGTATCATTTTGCACCAAGAGCAAGTCTTTTAGCAATTTAAAACAAATGTCAGCCAATGAGAAGCGACGTTTAGCAATTTCGTCGAGTTTCCGACAGTTTATCATAGGATACGTTGCAGCAATTATTGGCGCTGTTCAGTTTAACGTCGCGTTACATTCTCAAGTCCACTGTTATGAAATAAAAGCCAGACATAATATTAAGATAAATTTCCTTACTAAACTCTTTGAAGACAACCTCTTTCTCAGTCGTTACTGGACCTGACTGTGTTGTCAAGGGACTGCTTCCAATCGAAGAATCTTGGACACTGCCACTAGATGAATCTCCCGACAAGTCAGTCGAAGTTATCACATGACTGTCTGTTGCGGTAATAGAGGGCGACATATCAGTGATACCACTAATTGTTGTTGAATCCAAACTGTTTTCGAAACAGCTGACTGACGCAGTTGCATTAGTTTCATTTTCTGGTACACCTCTGTCTGGAAAGAAAAAAGAATGAGCCGCGACACGAGAAGATCAAGAAAGTGGTTGTGCGCCCAGCGCAGACTCAAATCAGCCTGGGAATTCGCCCAGTCTTATCAGACTCTTTGCTGTGCGCTTAAAGAGTAGCTACAGGTCAGCGGACATCGAAGATTCTGATCAGTCTTGGCAGATGCCCAGTCTGATCTGAGTCTGCACTGGTCGCTCAACCACTTTATTGTTTTCTCTCGTGTGGCGGCTCATTCATAACGTAAAATCTCTGAGTTTTTCGACCAATAGGACTAGATAAACAGTACGAACCTAGATCAGTCCTCCCGTAAAGGACTAGTCTGATAAGGGTCTACACTGGTGATACAGTGTGAACCGATATCAGATCTCTTGTGGAGCAGTCTGATTTTCCATTGCATATGCACCTTCTGGACGCATTTTTGCATCATGAAAGCAAACTGGTCCATTTTGGGGGCGATTACGGTAATTATTCCAGTATCTCAATGATTCGAATTTCAACAGTTATAATTACTGTTTTTGTTCTCTTGACAGTTTAAGCGTTATTCTACTAGACGATTCTAGTGATCGGTTCTGGCCTGACTTGACCTTATCATGTGACATTTTTTATCCTTACATAATAGACAGCATCACTGACAAAGAAGCTATTCGTTTAGATGTCCTGACAAACAAGTATCTATCATGAGTGTGACGCGCGGATAGAAAAATGCGTTACTCGGGAGTGCTATTCAGCATTACGAGGCTTGAACCTCGTGACGGAGTTTTCTTTCCGCACCTTACACCCATGAAATATACTTTAATTCTCTAAAAAAAAAAAAAAAAAAAAAAATTTCCTGCCGACCCCTCCCCCGTGGAAAGGGAAACAAATAGTTCCAGACCCGAGTAATTTCTCTTGGATGTTAATGTATATAGTACTGTTCAAGACTTTGCAGCAGGAAAACACGTACAATAAAAGTAGTCAAACGGAAAAGATATTTGCCATACTAAATAGCAAATCTTCACTGAGATTAAATGGCTTAAGCGCTGGCTTGCTGGCCTAGCGATCCCACGGTCGAGTCCTGTTGTATGCGTAAATATTTTAAATTCTACCCGGAGTTCCATTGCACAAAGCCTTTCATTATCATCCACCCAGCGTCCTCATATGACTGACCTACTGTTAACAAGGACATAAAAGTCATCCATCAATCCAACACTGAGATTAAAATAATGCAAAGGACCCGATTTAATCGATCGTCTCATCCTGTAACAAAACACCAAATGGGAAAAGAAAACAGTAAGTCCGCACAGAAGGCAAAACAAGACAATGGAAGACCCATGAGGCCAGCTCTTTCCCCGCAGATGGCCGCGAGGTTGTTCTAAATAATGTATAAAAATCAATGACTTAGAGAACGTTGACAACAATATATAGAAAACCATAACAGAAGCGCCGCCTTGAATGGTCAGCATATACGTATATTGCTGAACGTTGCAAGGGGGTGCTTCTATGAAGTGCTGGGGAATAAATCTAAAATCGCACGAGAATCTTAATATTCCGCTTTCCACTTACCTATATACAGTATTAGACACGTATAATCAATTTGATCCGAAGTGTTTTTGACAAAGCTGATTTCATCGAAGTTGCCGACGCTTGTTGTTGTTACATTGCATGTGAGAGAAATATTGGATAAACTGAACTGATAACCACTGCTGCATGGGGATGTTGGTCCTTGGTAGGTATAAGATAATTGGATGTCGCTTGCACTTTGGCTTATATTCACAGAGCATTTGCAAACGGCTGGACTATACTGTGGTACTGCTGTCACGTTAATGAAGAAGGCTCTTCCGGTTTGACTGGCCTCTGCGCACATGGAAAGTTCTGCATGAAATTGAAATAATAAAAATAATAATAATAACGTCTTTATTTAACGAGGAATACACAGTTGGTGCATATATAACCAATCTTCCCTGAGACCCTCTTATAATAACTATTTATAGAAAATAGAAACAAAATTATTTGTAAGAGTAGAAAACGTGTATTGGTTGAGATTAAATATACTTCAGTGTCCTTTAGTATATATTCGTTTTAGATCCCATCAAAGACAAACCGCATTCTAAAGGGTTATACGGAGATCATAATGAGAAGTTGTAAAGAGAACACTGCATTAAAACTAACTGCCTGTATTACATGTATAACCATAATGCATTACTAGCTGCAGGATGCAATCAAAAATGACTTTTATAACTAATCAATTAGCCCATATCCTGTGATGCCCGGTCTATAGACGTAGTTAATGACATCAACAACAATACATTCGAACATGCGTCATTTTATAATTGTGCAACACATGCTAAATCAAAACTTTAATCTGCTTGTTTAAAACATATAAAGAAATGATTTCTTTATTATTCTCACCAGCAAATTCACCAGGAGGTCTGCATGTTGATAAAACACCTGAAGGGTAACAAAAGAAAAGATAACATTTAACTGAACTTCAACGTTATAGTAATAATTTGTTATGACGTTCGCAACTAGGTTCAGCCCCCTATTTGTAAAAAGGGGGCTAGACGTAGCTTTGAAGAGTCACGAATCTAAGGGAGTCTAACGTATCTGCGAACAGTGACGAATCGAAGGCAGTTTAACGTATCTGCGAACAGTCACGACGCAAAACAGAACGTAAAACTAAAACGAAGTAAGTATAGCCACAGAGTGCGTGTTGTGTCTGTAGATTCCTTAGGTTTCATACATCATGTGCGAACAGTAAAGTTTGTGAGCAAAATGTGCGGATGTGCAAACGAGACTGAGGGTTATTTTTCGCATATGCAGTAAGCACGCTTTTGCATGTCTTGGTTCAAGTTAAAATGAGATTGATGTAAATAACTTAAACGAATATAACTGATTTCTGACTACATATGACGGTGCTTTTTTTTTTAAAGATAACGCCTTCAAAATTGTGTTTATAATGAAAATTTTTACTTTATTAAAACCAGAGGTTATAATTATTTAAGATATACGGTATAACGTTTGCAACGTTTGCAGTAAGGAGGAAAAACCGATCATAAAGAACATGTTATAAGCCGCGATATGAGATAAGCAACAAAGTGGTTGTGTGCCCAGCGCAGACTGAGATCAGCCCGGGTATCAGAGTCTTCGCTGTCCGCATGGAGGTATCTTAGATCCATAGCTACCCTTTAAGCGCTTAGCAAAGACTGATCAGACAGGGCGGATGCCCAGGTTGAACTGAGTCTAGCGGGCGCACATGCCACTTTGTTGGTTTTCTCGTGTCGCGACTCATATATAGGTATTATTACACCTAAAAAAAAGAGATGACTCTGTCAGCAGTGCTCGTTTTAAATCCTCTTTCGTGTAACAAATGGCAGATTAGACACTGACACATCCGTTTCTATAATGCTTAATGCTTAAGTAAAAGATTTGCATTGTACATTCTAGTTTTGTAAAAAAAATTAACAGTTAAACTTTGAAAATGTGTATACATTTACTTTCCACTGAATTTAGTTTTGGTTACAGACTTGTCCACCGGCCATTGCTGTGACACTCGTAACAAAATATATAATTTATACCATGCTTCGAATATTATTCGGGAAGTTTTGTTAAATATACAAACAATCAAAGGAAAACACCTTACCATATAAATATGCCAAAAGTAAAAATAAGTTATATACACAAGCTGATAGATATTTATCTTCAGCCATTTTTATATTACACATCAGAATTCATTCAAACGTGTTATGATGTTTTACAAACAACTTTATTGAAACTATATTAATATTTCACACACTCTGGATATTGAAATTGATCAGATTTGCTCATTAACATTCTACACCCGTTGTGAGCTTTAGATCATGATCTAATCCGAAACCAACACCATATTTTAAAATGATGTGTTACACTTTTTGATATTACCTTACATGGTAGTGAATGACTGGATCTTACACTTTTGTTAGTCTTAATTGAGTCTAACTATCTTTCTCGTTAATCGGCTCACTAGCGTTGTGTCAAATACACATAATAATAATTGAGCCGCGACACGGACCGAATAACTCGTATGTTTATGAACCACAACAGAATCCAAGGCACGTGCAAAACCGGTTTAGGCCTTCAAGTAACTTATTACTGACTGTTCCAAGGCCGCGCGTCTATAGTGTGGTTTATTTCTATTATTGCCATGTCATTCTCAGTCGGTTTTCCATTCTGCCGGGAAATATCTGAGCTCTTGGATTTTCTCTTGTCTTGTCTGGTTTCTTCTGTGCCGTATTTATTTGTATTCTTTCCCAAATAGTGTTCCTAAATGGTGTTCCCTAATGGTATTTAGGACACGGTGTGAAGATTCCTGACCATTGCCTTTTCATTAACTTTGATTCAACACTTACTGACTCATTATTTATTTATAACCAGGAACAGGCAGCCAAATTAACCCATGGAATGCGTAGCGTCCCATGAAAAGGACACATTAGAAAAACAGTGCAAACCTAGATGAGACACCGCAGAACGCGGCGTCTGATCAGGGTCTACACTATTCGCATAAATTTCACAGTAATTCTATAAAATGACGATAAATAAATAATCCAGACGCACCTAAGATGACGAATGGACTCGTCCAATGTATAAGCGGAGAAGTGTCCGCTAGGCATATATGTGACAATGTCTTGCATTTTGAGCCTTATGGAACAAAAATCGGAAATTTTGTTTTTAGCATTTTCATATTCATTAGTGCTTCCAGAATAGATTTTTAGAAGCACAAAGAAATAGCGCTAAGGTTAACTGCAAATTTTAAAGCAAACGAAATTCACACCCTCCCGATTTTGATTTTCGTTTCACTGACTGGATACAATTTACATATTCCTCGATTTCCTTTCATTGACTGGGCGGTGTTTATTTCTAGCCTTACCTTCGACGAGTATATTTTCTGAAAAGGTATAATGCGGTAATGATTTTATGGTCAGTCGGGTAGAACCAAGCTCACTTTTACAAAAGGCATGCATAAAATGATCGGATATCGCACAACAATCTTCTTTTTACTTCTTTCAACCCAACATACATATAGACGTCAATAAAGCGTCATAATGTCACATCGACATCTTCCGACGTTGTTTCGACGTACTCTGCCGGTACATGTATGAACTGTCTCATCATGTGTGATGACCGATAGCGTTTACTAGGCATTTTTAATCTCACTATTATGCATAACAACTCCCTCGAACGCTACTTTACCGGTTTTTCATGTGGACTGCTCGATTTTGACATTGAATGGCAAGCCTCTAACAGATCCGCCCAGTCAACGAAAGGAAATCTAGGAGTACAAGCTGGATAGACCTTTATAACTCTGGTTCGCGACATCTCTTTTCCAAAAATCTATAATACCAACATCCTTAAAAGAGTGTAGGTGAAGAAAATTAAACACGCCAATAGAAATGTTGAATCACTCTTTTCAGGAGACGCTTTGAAATTTAGATCTATAAGTCGGTGCGCGGAAATACAATTAACTTTACGTGCAAATTTTATGACATCACTTTCATTTCACGTTTCGTGACGTCAACGTCGCACCTCCACAAGGCTCAAAATCGCAGGCACTGTCACATATAGGTAAACGGCTAACTTTACATTGGCTTCGGGTTGCACTGAGCCTCCAACTGTACTTCATTATAGTCGTCTATGATATTATATGTAATACTGTAATGTCATGCTGATGAGTTAGGATACCCATACGCAGACCGAACAACCAGTCAACTCTCTGTATCTCAAAGTCAAAGTTCATCTCAAACTGATAATATCTCAAAAGACCAAAAATTTACTTTAAGATACCAGTAGTTTTAGTTAAATTGAGAAGAAAAATCGGAAATGTTTCCCAAGTATATTCTTTGATGTAAGCGGTTACTTTGAGATGACAGTTTCTGCGATAACGAATGTTAACTGTACTTGTTTTGTAGCAGCATTGAAGGGAGTATAAGGTTGAGCTCATAGCCCTGGTTGTATCCTGCCCAGCAGTACATACCTGATACATCTGATATTGTTGCCTCTTTTTATAGCTCTTAACTCTGTTACTGTTTTATTTACGATTTGAAAATAAAATGGAAATAATATACTCTTCATGTGCTTTTATATATTTTCCGTGGCCTTTGTTGTATCGATGTATAGCTTATTGAGATTGAACCGCGACACGACAAAGCCAGTGAAGTGGCATGTGCGCCCAGCGAAGACTCAGTTTAGCCTGGGCAGCCGCCAAATCTTATCAACGATTTCGATGTGCGCTTAAAAGGGTAGCTAAGACCCTAAGCTAGCTCCTTGCAGACATCGAAGACTTATCAGACACCAGTATGATGGCCAAACGTTGCAAGGCATTTTAAGAAAAAGGCTTTCAATGATTCCCTGACTGTCACCATAACAATCTAGTCTGCGCAGGACCTTTTCATTGGCCGTCTTTCGCGCGCGCGCGCAAGTGTGTGTTTCCCTTTTCGTTTTGACGGAGGGTTCTGAGATTTGATTGTATCATTTCCTGTTCATTTCCTATTTTTTTTTTACTTTTACATAAGTAAGTAGGAAAATTCTTAGGAACTGACACAATTGTTAAGTCTGTTGCTGCCATGTTTGAGGTTTGTATCATCTGAACCTGCAGAACCGTCTTTTGCGAATTTGGTATCAGTCCTTTGGTTTGTATGATTGTTAACGAAGATTCTGTGTTCCGTTTGTCATTTTCGTTTCTCCTGTCTTATCTCGGTGTCTTAAGATGGGTTGTGTTTTGTGAGTGTGGCATCACTTGGTATTCACAGAATGTTTCAAAGCAAAGTAAAAAGAAAGGCAATGATTAGGAATCAATACAATCATATCCCACATTCCGCTTTCAAAACCGAAACCAGGTTTGGTTTATATATACAATTCGTTCCAGGGGTCATTATTTAATTCATGTCGGCCATTTCGACCAACTCATCACTGACGCTTTCATCTACATTCAGGTAAGAAAGGTACTTTGGTTCAGTCAACCCCATTCATCCATACTCCAGAATGAAGCCCTACATACGAAAAGTAACAACAACAAGAGGGCCAAGAGGCCCTAAATCGCTCACCTGAGCAAAAAGGTTAAAGGTCAAACTAGGGTCATAATTTGAACAAACCTCATAGTTTGCAACCATTTCCAAATGGTTCTGAAGAAGAAGATTTTTGAATGTTTTTCTATGTATTGCTATTGTTCAAACCCTGGACCCCCTGAGGCAGTGCCATTTTGGACCCTGGGGCCATCATTTGAATAATCTTGGTAAAGGGCCACTAGGCATTGCTAAAAGCTAAATATCAAGCCTCTGAGCCAAGTGGCTCTGAAGAAGAAGATTTCTGAATATTTTTCTATGTATTTCTATGGTTCAAACCCAGGACCCCCTGGAGCTGCCATTTTGACCCCGGCACCTTCATTTGAACAAACTTGGTAAGGGACCACTAGGCAATGCATCATACAAAATTTCAAGCATCTGCACTAAGGGGTTCTGGAGAAGAAGGTTTTTAAGTACATTTAAATTTCAAACCCAAGACTCCCTGCCCCAGGGCCATTTTGGATCCCAGGGCCACCATTTATATAAACTTTGTAGGAGTCCACCAGGCAATGTAGCATACCAAATTTCAAGCATCTGAGCCAAGTGGTTCTGAAGACGAAGATTTTTTAACAGTTTCCTATGTATTTCTATGGCTCAAACTCAGGACTCCCTGCCCCAGGGCCATTTTGGACCCTGGGGCCATCATTTGAGCAAACTTGGTAGAGGACCACTAGGCAATGCTACATACCAAATTTCAAGCATCTGAGGCAAGCAGTTCTGAAGAAGATTTTTTTTTCTATGTAGTTCTATGGTTCAAACCCAGGATCCCCTGGGGCGGGGCCATTTTTGACCCTGGCACCTTCATTTGAACAAACTTGGTAAGGGACCACTAGGCAATGCTCATACAAAATTTCAAGCATCTGAGCCAAGTGTTTCTGGAGAAGAAGGTTTTCTAAATATTTTTTTATATATTTCTATGGTTCAAACCTAGGACTCCCTGTCGCGGGGCCATTTTGGACCCTGGGGCCACCATATGAACAAACTTGGTAAAGGACTACTAGGCAATGCTACATATCAAATTTCAAGAATCTGAGCATTGTGGTTCTGAAGTAGAAGATTTTTTAATATTTTTCTATGTATTTCTATGGTTCAAACCTGGGACTACCTGCCCCGGGGCCATTTTCAACCCTGTGGCTACCATTTAAACAAACTTGGTAAAGGAGCACTAGGCAATGCTACATACCAAATTTCAAGCATCTGAGCCAAGCAGTTCTGAAAGAGAAGATTTTTAAGTATTTTTTGGTTTCCAACCCAAGACCCCCTGCCAAGGGGCCATTTTCGATCCTGGGGCCACCATTTGAACAAACTTGGTAAAGGACCACTAGGCAATGCTACATAACAAATTTCAAGCATCTGGGTCAAGCAGTTCTGGAGAAGAAGGTTTTAATGTATTTTTTTAGTTTTGAACCCAAGACCCCCTGCCCCAGGGCCATTTTGAACTGTGGGGCCACCATTTGAACAAACTTGGTAGAGGACCACTAGGCAATGCTACATACCCAATTTCAAGCATCTGAGGCAAGCAGTTCTGGAGAAGAAGATTTTTAAGTAATTTTTAGTTTCGAACCCAAGACCCCTGCCCCAGGGCCATTTTCTACCCTGGGGCAACCATTTGAACAAACTCGGTAGAGGACCGCTAGGCAATGCTACATACCAAATTTCAAGCATCTGAGGCAAGCAGTTCTGGAGAAGAAGATTTTTAAGTAATTTTTAGTTTCGAACCCAAGACCCCCTGCCCCAGGGCCATTTTGGACCCTGGGGCAACCATTTGAACAAACTTGGTAGAGGACCACTAGGCAATGCTACATACCACATTTCAAGCATCTGAGGCAAGCAGATCTGGAGAAGAAGATTTTTAAGTAATTTTTAGTTTCGAACCCAAGACCCCCTGCCCCAGGGCCATTTTGGACCCTGGGGCCACCATTTGAACAAACTTGGTAGAGGACCACTAAACAATGCTACATACCAAATTTCAAGCATCTGAGGCAAGCAGTTCTGGAGAAGAAGATTTTTAAGTATTTTTTGGTTTCGAACCCAAGACCCCCTGCCCCAGGGCCATTTTGAACCCTGGGGCCACCATTTGAACAAACTTGGTAGAGGACCACTTGACAATGCTTCATACCAAATATCAAAGCCCTAGGCCTAGCAGTTTCAGAGAAGATGTCATTTAAAGCAAATTGTTGACGACGCACGACGCACAACGCACGACGCACGACGGACGACGGACACTGGGTGATCACAATAGCTCACCCTGAGCCTATGGCTCAGGTCAGCTAAAAACATTCCCTTCCTTTTTTGCTCCGAATCCACTGACTTGGTTTCCTAAAGAAAACGTCATCTAATGTTTCCACGACTTCGAATATTGTGATCTGGCCCAGAGGTTATAAAACTTGAGTATATTCTCAAACTCAAAATAAAGCACACTGATTGGCTGCTTCCGAGCACATGCTCGGAAGCAGCCAATCAGAGTGAATAATTGTGTGTTTGAGATTATTCTCAAGTTTTATAACCTCGAACCCTGCTTCGGGTCTCGTCGCTATCTGCTCGGATGGAGGTGATCAATTGTCCCTTCATTTGTCTTGTTTTACTTCTTTTGTTTTCTTTTCATATTTAGTGTTGAGTGCAGGGTGTGGACATCGGCTTCTAATCATTAGCATTTCATCTTCTTAGCTTAACCTTTTGTTGGTGCCAGGAATCATAAGATCTATAGATACACCTACATTTTTTTCACTTTTTGTACGAAGTAACTTCCTGTTTTCTTCCCTGGATCGGAAAACTTTAAAGGTGTTAACGATGTTTTTCCTAAGGGAAGGTTTTTGGGGCTTTTTAAACATTTGACTCCTATTAGAATGAAAGCAGAACAAAAATGGCAGAGTCGCTTCCCTTGCAAGTGTACCTTTTTAGCTTTATACACTGTAAGTTGAAGTGTTTTTATCCATTCATGAAGAAAATCTCGTTAAAAGGTTGCATGGGTGGCGACCGTTATGGCCACCAACGCATCTAGACATTCTAGCATTAAGGAATTGCAACAAACAAAAACTATGACAATTCAGCTGGGGTGGACGCTTGACGAGAAAGTGTAAGCTGGCCCATGTTTGTTGCAACAGACACTTATATTGAATTCAAATAAAACTACAACACTCTTAAAGGACTGCTCCAAAGCGGTACTTTTATTGTAAAGTAAGGAGAAAAATTCTCAGGAACTGACACAATTCAATTTCAGATCCAACCAAAGACATCAAGTGGGAAAAGAGACAACACAAAACTAGTCATCACCAAAGACATTACCAGCGGCAGCCATGTGAACAGCCATTTTACAAGTAGGTGGTCAATGGGCTAGCTAACATCACAAACAATATATCGATAACATACATAGCAACTAACAATACATAAACAAGAGGGCCATGAGGCCCTGAATCGCTCACCTGAACAATTGACAAAGTGGGTTTTTCTGCAACTGTCAAAATATGAGTCTTGGGTCAAAAGTCAAAGAATGACCATGACCTCTTGTACTCATAAATCTTCATGTACTCATTAAGACAACCATATAAACCATTTTTCAGGCCAAAATCTTCAAAACTTTCCACGAAATCTTATGTTCTGGCATTTTCCCATAAAAAGGTCAAGGTAAACCCAAGGTCATCATTTGAACAGTCTTGGTAGTACTCTAGTACTACATGCTACTTACCAAGTTTCAAGGTCATAGGTGTATTGGTTCTGGAGAAGAAAAATATTAAAGGTTTATAGCATAAATGGGTATGGCGGCCATGTTGGTCATGTGACCTGGACCATTTGAACAATTTTTTGTTCAATCAACCCCTCTGGCTCTATATGAAATGTGTTTACAATTCGCCTTTTGGTTTTAAAGGAAATGTCTGAAAATGTCAAAATATGAGAGATCTGGATCAAAGGTCAAAGAATGACCGACCTCTTGTACTCATAATTCTTTATGACCTCATTAAAACGATGGTACAATCCAACCTGTATTAAGCAAGCACCTAAGGGATTATCAAGATTATTAAGACAGGTGCTTGCTTAATACAGGTACATTTCAATGTATGTGCATGTTTCGGGAACTGACTACATTCTTGCTTAAATACAGGTTGCTTGCTTAATTGAGGTGGCCACTAAGACAGGTTTTACTGTATATACCAATTTTTAGGCCAACATCTTCAAAACTTCCTATGAAATCTTATGTTCTAGCATTTTCCTATATTTGACTTTGCCGTAAAATAGTCAAGGTCAACCCAAGGACATCATTCTGTAAAATCTTGATAATACTGGAGTACCCAATGTTACATACCAAGTTTCAAGGCCATCGGTCAGTTATTCTGGAGAAGAATATTTTTATAGGTTTTTACCATATATGGGCATAGTGACCATGTTGGTCATGTGACCTGGACCGTTTGAACAAATTTTCATTCCCTCAACCCCTGCAGACTCCATATGAAAAAATTAAGTTAAAATTGGCCTAGTGGTTTTGAGGAGATTGTTTGAAATTGTCAAAATATGAAAGTTCTGGGTCAAAGGTCAAAGAATGACCTTGACCTCTTGTACTCAAAAATCTTCATGTCTCTTTAAGATGACTGTATATACAAATTTTTAGGCCTTAATCTTCAAAACTTTCCATGAAATCTTATGTTCTAGGATTTTCCCATATTTGACCTTGCCGTAAAAAAGGTCAAGGTCAACCCAAGGTCATAATTTGAACAATCTTGATAGTACTCGAGTGCTCAATGCTACATACCAAGTTTCAAGGCCATCGGTCAATCGGTTCTGGAGCAGAAGATTTTTTAAGGTTTTTACCATATATGGGCGTGGCGGCCATGTTGGTCATGTGACCCAACCCGTATGAATAAATTTTCGTTCCCTCAACCCCTGGAGGCTCTATATGAAATTTGGTTCCAATTGGCCAAGTGGCTTTTGAGGAGATTGTTTGAAATTGTCAAAATATGAGAGTTCTGGGTCAAAGGTCAAAGAATGACCTTGACCTTTTGTACTCATAAATCTTCATGTACTCATTAAGATGACTGTAGATATCAATTTTTAGCCCAAAATCTTCAACAGTTTCCAAGATATCTTATGTTCTTGTGTTTTGCCATATAAAAGCACAAGGGAGCAAATTTGACCTTGCCGTAAAAAAAGGTCAAGGTCAACCCAAGGTCATAATTTGAACAATCTTGATAGTACTTGCACACCCAATGCTGCATACCAAGTTTCAAGGCCATCGGCCTATTGGTTCTGGAGCAGAAGATTTTTTCAGGTTTTTTACCATATATGGGCATGGCTGCCATGTTGGTCATGTGACCCAACCCGTATGAATAAATTTTCGTTCCCTCAACCCCTGGAGGCTCTATATGAAATTTGGTTCTAATTGGCCCAGTGGCTTTTGAGGAGATTGTTTGAAATTGTCAAAATATGAGAATTCTGGGTCAAAAGTCAAAGAATGACCTTGACCTTTTGTACTCATAATTCTTCATGTACTCATTAAGATGACTGTAGATGTCAATTTTTAGCCCAAAATCTTCAACAGTTTCCAAGATATCTTATGTTCTTGTGTTTTGCCATATAAAAGCACAAGGGAGCAAATTTGACCTTGCCGTAAAAAAGGTCAAGGTCAACCCAAGGTCATAATTTGAACAATCTAGGTAGTACTCGCACACCTAATGCTACATACCATGTTTCAAGGCCATCGGCCTATTGGTTCTGGAGAAGAAGATTTTTTCAGGTTTTTACCATATATGGGCATGGCGGCCATGTTGGTCATGTGACCAGGATCGTTTGAACAACTTTTCGTTCCTAAGTCCTCAGGAGGCTACATATGAAATTTGGTTACAATTGGCCCAGTGGTTTCAGAGGAGAAGTCGTTTGAAATTGTGGACGGACGACGGACGACGGACGACGACGACGGACGCCGGAGCCTGCCTATCCTATAAGCTCCCCCGGAGCCTTCGGCTCAGGTGAGCTAAAAACCAGGAAGAACCAAAACAGAACTACCGACTTAGGACGTCCAGTAATGAAATTACTAGCGGAAGAGAGAGAGAGAGAGAGAGAGAGAGAGAGAGAGAGGGGCGCTAGTGGTGGATCAGTCCCCTCCCTTTGTTCTGTCTTGGTTCGTCAGTACCTTAATGTTCAACCCAGCAGAAGCAACCACCATCCACAAAACAGTCCTACAAAAAGCACCAACCATGACAAAAGAAACAAATTATACGTAAAACATTAAAAAAATATTTTTACCCTTTTCAATTGTTTAATGTCAGGACTAGCCTTAAAATAACAAACCATATAATAAAGCCGCGAAAAGAGAAAACCAACAAAGTGGCATGTGTACCTAGCAAAGACTCGGATCAGTCTGGGCATCAGCTACCCTTTAAACGCACAGCGTAGGCTCTGATCAGACTGGGCGGATGCCCAGGCTTATCTGAGTCTTCGCTGGGCGCACATGCAACTTTGTTGGTTGTCTCGTGTCGCGGCTCTTAAAAAAATAGTCAAAGCGACAAACAACACATGAAAAAACTTAACAGAACCATAACATAAGTGCCGCCTTTGGGCGGCCAGCATTGAAATTATTACTGTAGTTCCTTACTTATACTTTGTCTGGGTGTCCACATCAGTGAGTTCGTTCACCTGTTGTATGACTTATATTTTTAGCTAGGGTACATTACTACCTTCTATAGGAAAGAGCTGTTCATTTTGTTTACCGTTTATGCATTTCGTGGACTGTGGTCAATTTAGGTATACACTTCTTTCGCTTTGGGTTAAGGGCCCGGTATGAAAGTGATTGAATTAGTCCCTGGTCATTGCTTTCCATGACATACCGGTCAAAGTAACGGTAAAATAACAGGGTCACTGACTAGGCTTTATTAGCCGAAACTACGTAGTCTGGCCCATGCTCCTACTTCTGAATGTATTTACTGCTCTTTAAGAAACTTTTTAAGATTTCAATTTTACCTCACTGCAGTTGGTGTTGTGCCTTGTGGCGGTCGTAAAACGTCTCCCCGTACATCATCTATAGTGCAGATTATATTTTATTTACATCCTTTCAGATTAGAGGATAGATTCTGAGAAATCTAAACTTTGAGATCAATTTAGACTATTATTCTAGATCATCGTCTTTTATATTATTTGGATCCTTTTGAAATTAATCAGTCTTTGAATCGACTGCACAATTAAAATTAAGAAATAACAGTATGCTTTTTCTGGTTTCGTCACCAGATATTGTCAGGGTCACTGAAGAGGCTTTATTAGCCGAAACTAAGTGGTCTGGCCCATATTCCAACTTCTGTATGTATTCTCTGCTCTTGAAGGAACTTTTTAAAATTTTAAATGAGTTTGCTGCTGACAAGTTCCAGATCAAGTTTGTCCGAAATCGGATTCGCAAAAGACGATGCTAGTTCTGACATGCATCGTAGTCCTTTAAAAGGCGGATATCGTATTTAATGTGATAAATGCCATAAGTTCACAAACATTACCCGAACATCTCAATATTCGGCGTTGTGCCTTTGATATTTTGTTCATTAAATAGGATCGCTTCGTTGACTTCTGCTTGATAAGTGCTGACCTCTTTGCTTTTGTTTTTACTATTTTGATTGATGTAGCCTCTTAATTTTTTTCCTTTCCCATATTATGTTACATGCAGGATGAGAACATCGACTGTGTTGGTTCCTTAACATTGCCTTCTTATCTGAGCCGCGACATGAGAAAACCAACAATGTGGCTGTGCGCCCAGCGCAGACTCAGATCAGCCTGGGCTTCTGCTAAGTCTGATCAGACTCTTCGCTAAGCGCTGAAAGGATAGCTGAGAGTCTAGGCTACCCCCATGCGGACAGCGAAGACATTGATCAGACTGGGCGGATGCCCAGGCTGATCTGAGTCTGCGCTGGGCGCACAACCACATTATTGGTTTTCTCGTGTCGCGGCTCATCTGTTATGCGTCCAAAGATGTAAAAATGAAGACACAAAAGTTATTTTCTATTGCAAAAATTGCTGGAAACATTAAGGTTTCTCCATACTTTAAATAAAGTTCATGCATATGCTATTTCACTTTTAATTCTGATGCAAAACAAAAATAGAAATAGCGTTTCTGTTTATTCAGGGCCGTTTTGACATATCAGATAGACATCACAGTGATAGACATAGAATCATAAAGAAACCATTATCATAATGTATCGTAATGAAACAAAGTTGGCGACAAAAAGACTATCAGAAGTAAAATAAACAAACACATGAACCGCATATTGGAACAAAGATATCATTACAGTGCAAATAAAATCCATACCAATGAAATGACATATTTGTTAACTCCTGAATAGAAAACTCTGTTCAAGGTTATGTCGTTTGCACTATGTACAATGCACTATCACAGATATTTCATTTACAGTATAAAAAGACTGGCAGCTATGCTAAAATAATGACAATTTAAACATAAAACACACTTTCTGTTAAAATGATCCCATAAAGAACATTGCATTTATTTTATTCTTAACTCAAAAAATAATTTAAAAAAAGGAATAGTGTCAGATCTATTTATACGACTATCAAAGAGATCGGGGTTTTCCATTTATATTGTCAACCATGCAACTCGTATGATACTTTTATTAAACACATTCTTTATTCACAAGAGCGTACGTATCACCAGATTCTGGGACCTGAAATTGTTTTGGTCGTTCGTTTTCTTTATCACTGGCTCTAGTCTTGTTCACAACTGCATATGTAACATTAGTCTCCTGATTCTGTGTAGATACAGAACTATCTGTCTCAACCGAAGGCTCTGCATTCTGGTTCTGTTCAACTGTATCATAGAATGGGTCACTATCAAAATCTGATGAATGCTTGGTGTTATTGTGTTGTATGGTTTGTGCTTCGGTAGTGTCTTCAAAGTCAACAGTGTTATAGACACCACCATCTTCATCTGATTGCTGATTTTCAAACTCTGTGACAATAGGCTTGTTATGCTTTTGGTGTTCTGAGTCAAAATTGTTAGTATCAAAGGTTTCTTTAACATTGTCTACCTTTAGATTTTGATACATTGGGACTGTATTTGTTACATGTGATTCTTTTTGTGTGTCCGTATCAACAGAATTACACATCACATCTGCCTCGTTCTGAGGATCATGCGAATATTTTGTTTCATCGGCAAACTCCATGTTGTAGACTACATTCTCAGTGACTTCATCGTCATAAACTGAATTGCAGAAAGCATTCTTCGTAGGAATATCTGTGTTAGATTTCTGTATCCTGCTTCTGAAAAAAGATAACAGATAAACATAATTCCTTCCAAAACCTATACACAGGCCCGTGATATATAATTTTTATGGTATGGAATGGGTATTAGACCATACTTTTTGTTTCGTTTTTTTTAATGTCTATTTCATGAAACAGGTTTTACTTTCCTCTATTGACTAACATGCTGATGCTGTATGTGTTCTTGCTATTCTAAACAGCTTTTGCTTCTCTTCGCTCATCACTCAATTTCTGAATATAAAACGCCTCACTACTTTTAACATTACCTGCGAGACTTGCAAAGCTTGAAAACAAACTCGTGCTATCTCATTCTTTTTATTAGTTGTTAACTTCCAAATAAACGTTACGGACGTTTTCGGGGACATGCGAAATATTTTTGGTAGAGTGTTTAAGGCAATGTGTACACTTTCGGGAGAGGTTTCACCATCATATTCATGTCCCTCACTTTTCAAGGTTGTCAGTCTCTTAAAAACAGAAAATTGTCTTCTTGGAACTTTTGATCCTCTTGCAGAAATGTCTTGCCTTAAATAGCATACTCCTGTTGGGATAGGTTTTCAAACCAGGGATCCAAACATGAAGTCCGATATGTTGTCTTTCTTTAAAATGGAGACACACTTGCTTGTGTGTCCGTACGCTTTAAATAACATCATACGGTATCAAACATTGCTGAATTTATGCCAGGATACCAGCATGATAAACGAACCTAGATTAGAAGAAATCAAAGTCAGCAAAAACTTTATACTTAGTCCTTAATTATATGGAAACAAAAAGTCGCTTAAAAATCGATTTGGCTGCACCCTAAGAGGGACAAAGGTTTCTTAGTCTCATTTGAAAGCGTAGAATGTGCAGATTTCGATTCTGTTTGTCTTCCGCTTGTACATGTGTCCGTTTGCATTTTAGACAACTTGGAACAGATCCACCCTCTTGCCAGCATAAGCGAGTTTGTCAACCATAAAACTGACACCATACCAGGGCAGATATATGAAAACATTGTACATTTATTTGATAAAAGCATGAAGTTTGGCACAATGATAGACAAAGCTATTGTAAATTTAAAGAGTAACTACACTTCAAGCATTTTAAACGTGGATACAAAGCTAGAAAAGTTTGTTCATGGCAGCCATCTTGCATTTCAAAATGGCGGCCGCTGAAAATGCATTTTATGGCAAACACAATCAAAGAATATCCAAAACGTTAGTTTTATTTTTCTATACATGTTTATATTAGCTTTCAGCATGGTGTACTTAATTCTGTTTGCTATTTCAGCATTTGTGATCTATCTATGCTACTGGGCGTAGACATGACACTGATCAATAATCATCAGTTTTATAGGTATAGATGGTGGTGAATGTCTTTGTCGCGCCACATGGTGGACAAAACTTAAAAAGAAAACACCGTTTTGCAATTACATTGTTTCTACAGTAAAGAACACTTGTTTACAGGATAGTAATATAAACGTATTCATACCTAATTTAGTGCGACAGACGCGCGTTTCTGTATTTAACTTCTTCAGTGTCGCTAAACTCCAAAAGTTATGATGGCAGTAACAAAAATCATTTAAGTTGTTTCATTTTATTAGTATAAAATATATCACATGCCTAGCTATATTACATACCTAGCCCACAAATTTTAAGGGTTGGTCGGATCGGGCGATGGAGCTGGGTAAATTTCAATGCCGGTATGTTCTATAAATTTGGATTACTGTAGCACAATGGCCTACTGTGCTTCCAGTAGGTGCAGGTGGAAAATTTGCATATATTTTCTCTCGTCCATCATCCCTTTTCTTTCTCCCTCTCTATTTAGAGGCAGTTCAATATAGACTGGAATACTGTCTCAATGAGTCTTTAAACCAAAATCAACCAACCAACTAACCGAGTCATGAGAGGCAGAAAACATTATTCAGTCCTGTTATATATATTGTATTTATTTTAATACATAAAGCAATATAATGTTTTTAAAAGCAAAAGCAATCATATAAAATGTGTAACGTAGATAACAACGACGCAAATACAATTAAACAACCAGGATCTTAATAACTTGTAATTTAAAGTTTATAGTTTAGATTCTCATTGAACATATACTACCATGCATTTTGAGAATATGAAACATTGTTATTTATGTGACCTTCATAACAAAAGAAATCAAGCAGATTGTTATCTTTCCAATTCTTTAAGAAAGTGCAATAGGCAAATGCTAGCAGGAAACATAACAAACTGATTTAGCGGCTATACCTTAATAGTATGGAAATATTCACAAGTAGCATATGTAATTTACATGCACAGGCTTAAGCCAAGCAGTCAGAGGGTTAACAGATGTTAGTCAACACCATTTTGACAGGACTTTCTGCAAATACTACTTACTAGAGCTCCACTTTAGAGAAGGGAAGCTGTTACCAGCTCTATACATACATGAAATGGGCTCTGGTCAGTATTTACAACATGTAGATATTGGCATTTCAGTTATATTGACGACAAAAAGGTGACGGAGGGTACCTTTACAAAAACGTGTCTACAACCCAAACGGACACCTCCACAAGTAGAAGACAAGCTGATTCTGAAAGCTGACATTCATACCTTTAAAATGATACCATAAAACTTTTGTCCCCTCTGGGGTGCAGCCAAACTATTATTTAGCTGGGACATCTCAAGGACTAACTCACCTTTTCAAATATAGAAGAAGTAGAGTCAAAAATATAAGAAGCAATATGCCACCGGCTCCACCACATGCTCCTGCTATAATAACTGAAATGACAAACACGACCGATTTAAATTAGCTGCAGGATGATAAAATATTTCATAATGCAAACAACATATACTCAGATCAGACTGCGCATATGCGCGCATGCCCATGCTGGTAATATTATGCGCGTCCTCTTTATTTTTTTACATTTTTTGACAATGCGCATGCTCTGACAAGAATACAAAGCTTGGCAGCCTTACCTGAGACTGTTCATTTCGCATACGTCCAACAACAGTTTGTTTTCTTATCGTGTATTGATTTAACACGGGAGACAGCTTTACAATAAAAGTATCCCTGCTATAGAAGGTGAATCTCTTTTATAAGGTGTGGCTACGTTTAAGTGTTAGATAATATGCTCTCTCTCTCTCTCTCTCTCTCTCTCTCTCTCTCTCTCTCTCTCTCTCTGTGAACTTAATTTTCAAAAAGGTAGTTCCTTGTGGGTACTGAAATACTATTCTCCGATTAGAATGGTGTCCCTCTTTGTTATGTTTTTATATCCCTAAAAAGTGCTTCAAACATAACAGAAAACTTGTACATTTAAGTTTGTTGTCATGTCGGATGAATCTGCGAGGCGAAAACGCGTTTGATGCCTTAAACAAATAGAGCTACTTCGAAGTATCAAATCAGATAGACTACGGCAATGTACGACCCTTCCGTTTCGCTGACACAATGTCGAAACAGTTTATACTTATTTAAAAGAAATTCAAACCCTCACCGTTACCAAGTCTGTTGTGTTTACTTTTATAGAACCGAATAATTTAGCTTCACGGAAGGTGGTGCTAAGAGCGTAATCGCGGCCGAAAATGTCTCTCATTGTTTTACGGCAGAATGTGTGAAACTGATCAAATTCAAACATTACGCAGTTTATTCGTATCACTCACTTAGATAACGTCAATAAATAGCGTTACATCTCTGAAACGCATAAAGCGATGAAGTCGTTACCTTATGCAAACATATTTTAGATGATTTCTTAGTTTCTTAATATTAGCCGGGCCGCGTAACCTTATAAGCCAGAAGGCCTGGGTTCGATACCCGGTCTGGCCATTTACTTTCATTTCTCCTTCCGCTGATTCAAGAAGGGCACAGTTGAAGCCTGCCCAGGAATAGTGTGGATAGGTTAACCGGCCGTCCCGACATGTCCAAAGCTGTTTACCGTGGACGTTAAACAACTGTCTAAATATTTGTACGTCATCAACGTTGGGTTTATAAATATACTGCAGTCGACGATGTCGCACAAAACCTAATATCTACATTCTCAGTGCATGTATTGAAAAGCCCCATGGTAAACCATTGGAATGTAATGTTCTTTATACTTCAATAACTACATCGGTTCACGCGACGTTACACGGCGTTCAGTGACGTCAAAATAAAGCATGGTTTTCCAATCTGATTGGACGTAGGCGACGTTCTGACGTCGTTGTTACATCGTTGACGCTGTTCCGCTTTCAGTAGAAAAACTTCGTATAAATGTTTTTCTGCTTCAACTGCAGCCTCTAACGCAGATTTTTGGTCAATGAATAGATAGAAAAGAACGTAAATATAAATAATTACCTTAATTTTCCTGGTGTTAATCGAAGTTTAAACTACATTGGGTCGCTAGCAAAGTTTACATGAACCCCTTCGGGGTTCACTTACCTTGCACGCGACCCAGTGTAGTTTATACTTCGATAAACTTCAGAAAAATGAAATTCATTCCTTAATTACTGAGACGGTGTCGACGTAAGTGAATGTCATGACTTCTGTTTTTTTTAATCTAGGCTGTTTGCTTTTTTACGCGATTTTTGAGCTTAATGTAAACCGTGTTCGTCTTGTGAGATTGTAAATCGTCATGATTAAGTCATAAAAGTGTCTCACAACGTCACTTGATGAAATTTCAGTATTTTACTGACCCAATAACTTTCATCTGTTTCCGATATTAAAGCACGGGATACCAAATTAAGCTACAGGTCTACTTCAAACATTTAAAATTCAAATTGATATTGTAAGAGAAATGTTTCTTCAGATGACTGTTTACATGAAGTGATTAAAATATGTCCTTTTGACGGCCAGAGGTACCAGGAAAATCGCTGGGAAAGGGGGTGGGGTAGAATATTTGACCCTAAATTTTGACTTGCTTACTTGATCAGTGAAATCATATGAAAGTACAATCGATAGGAGACATATTTAGCTTTTCTTTTACACCAAGGCCTATCGGAACCAGAATTTTATGGTGACTTAGTATACAAATTCAAAAAGATTAAGGGTAGGACTGATTTTTCTGATCAATTCCGAAAAATAATAATACGTCACAAACGTATTGGCTATAATTTAAATGTTATGCGACAGTCTGCATGCTTAGTGATTAACCCAATCACGGTTGATAGCTTTGCTGCACTCTTTAATTGCACACCGGGGGATCGGGCGTCAGACTCTATGATGGCCCCGACCTAAAGCTATATATTTTAGTTGGTTGGGACCGGAGCCTTTTTGTCTGTTGCTTGGTCCACCAGGGCTCAACTGGTGACCTTCTTTTGCTTCAGATTTCCAGTGGGGTTGTTTGGCAGGCCAGGGATCTCCACCTGTCAGACGGACCGTTGTATCTGTTGAGTCCTCGTCTTTGCTTCTTCATGGTGTTGAAATTTGATTTATGTGTTTACCGTGATGATTCATTGACGAGTTTGAGGGTTATCATGCGAACCGAACAACCAACTAAATGTTTTGTACCACTTCAGAAACTGAGGGTGAGGTTGGTCCCGTAAAATTGATTTAAGCCCCCCAGTAATTCGTTACTGACCGTTCCAGGGCGGTAGTTCTGTTGTGGTTCTCTGTTGCCTGTTTTTGATGTCAGAGTTTCTGTGATGTTTTACCTTATGTATGTTCTTATTATTTTTGGTTCGGTTTGGGTTGCTGAGTGGCCACCTTTTGGAAACAAGCTGCTCACTCGGTTGGCCATATGTTCTTTGTATCTTGATTATTTGTAATCTTAGTTGTTTCCATCTATGGTTTGAGGGCTGGATTTGGATTTTGATTGTTTCAGTTCCTGGTCTTTGCATAATTGAAAATTATTTTTCTCATAACGTCAGAGGTCACGGCGCAGGGGTCACCCTACCTAGAAAGTTGCGAACGGACTTATTATCTTTTTATTTTGCTACAGATCTTTCCCTCTTTTCTTCTCTTTTTCTCTCTCTTCTTATTTTCCTCTATATTGCGCGTTTATCCCATATTTTACTTTTGGCTCTGCTTGGTTGGTAAGATTAGTAGGATGGCTATAAAAAGAGTCAAGGTAATAAGCCGAATTTCAGAAGTGAACTTTTTACAAGTTTTTCGGCATTTAAAAGCATATAGTGTCCTCCCAGTATGCATTTTAGAACTGATACTGAGAGCGTGTCAGGCCATGCTCCTGGGTATACAGAGACATCAAAATTAATAAGATGCCTGAATAAATGAGGTTGTGAGGGTAGTTCAAATTTAAAGAGTAACTACACTTCAGGAACTGACTGAATCAGATCCCAAACCCTATCCCCAACATCAAAGGGAAAGATTGACAAAGACATCCCAACAAACAATAAATTACAAGTGATAAGCCGAGTCAGCAGCTCTTTCCCAAATAGGTGGCAACTCAGTTATCTTTATTGAGCTAAATAATTTAGACTATCAGAAGGGTTACAACAGACTAAGCAAATTATACGAAAAACATTTAACAATTAATTTTACCTATTTTATGTTTTATTATATAAGGGTTAAAATGAGAACACAATAAATTAAACAGCACCGAACATAAAACAAATGCAACCGCAACGAACGTACCGCCTTGGGACGGCCAGTAATAACTACTGGGGGGTTTTAACCAGTTTTACTGGGCCCAAACCTTCAGCCTCACCCTCCGCCGCGGTGCACACAAAAAGTCATTGTCAGCAACTACTAAAAAATACGCTGCGGCCGTCGAAAGGATATGTAACTGTACTAAGGACACGAGGAAAACGCATTTATTCCTGATTGATTCAGTTGAACGACTAAACTTCGAAATATTAAAATAATCAGGAATAAGAGAGTATATATGGTTTTAAAATTTGGTGGACGTAGCTGCATTACTTTTTGAGATATTGAAAATTAAAGGCGGAGGTTTTTAAAAATCGCTTCAGTGTATTTTTTATCAAATGGTAAGATTCATTTTGAAAATTGAGTTATCCTTAAGCTCATGATTTAGGCGTGATCGTGGTTGTACATTTCATCAAAGAAATAAAAAAACGAGTATGTTATTTTCTTTAGTTTGTTGGTTGTATACCACGCGTCCTATGGATCTGACGCTTCAAAAATCATCTATTCATGTAAGCAGGCATGTTTATGAAACAAAAAAAAACTCAGTACCTGTCTGATTGCCTTCATTTGATCCGAGTTCTTGAGACTGAGACAGTGTTGCTCCGTTTACAGGTGTGTTGAGTATTATAACGGTGGTTTGGGAATCTACAATTTTAGAATTTGTGGCCGAAACTGCTGATGAGGATTCATCAGGCAATAGGTGCAAGGTCGATTGGCTTGTCTGTGAGAAAGTTCTGTCCGTGGTAACAGATAACGGTACTGAGGTTGTACTGGACTGTTCTGACTTGTTTAGGCACATCACGGTAACTGTAGCATTTGTTTGTTCTAAAAGTGAAATAAAAGCGCTTCAGATGCAGAAAAGATACACACCACTTGTTAAAACAATCGTCAAAATGTTATAAATGCTGATAAATCAGAAAAAATGCTAAAATAAAACAAGGCATCTAAAAACTGTATTATCAAGTAAGAACACTTTCGGTAGATTTGACTCTATTCTTATATTTCACGTGTGTGTGTGTGTGTGTGAGTGTGTGTGTGTGTGTGTGAGAGAGAGAGAGAGAGAGAGTGCGTTTATGCATGTGCCTGTGTGCGTGCATGTGTGTATGTGCGTGTATGTGCGCATATGTTGGATCCTGATGAGTCGATGTTTTTGAGAACCCTAATTAAATTGCTAGAGTAAATGACATAGCCCGATAGTGTCATCCCTATGAATCGCTTTTGAGTAAATCTGTGTTTATAAGTACCCGCCCTGACCATGCAACTCAATCCTGCAATACCGGGCGCATTTCTGTACCATAACTATTAGTTTCCGATGTCAAGCCACAAAAAGATCGAACTCTGTATGCTCGTAAACTTCTGCGCTTATGCGCAAGAAGCAGTTTGCGTATGACTTGAGACAAGTTTTCATAAATCGAAAGACATATAAATCAACATTTACCACATACCTGCAGAAATGCTAAGGTTTGCATCAGGAACATTTCCAACGTAATTACCCTTTCTGAAATCTAGGTCACTGAGCGCTGCAGCACTTACTGATCCGTTTACCTCACAGGGAAAGTTAAATGACATCAATTCAAATGTAATAAGACTTGGTTTATAAGTAGGTCCATTATAAGTTATGGTAAAATTTGTTGGCGTCCCTCTGGCTTCAATATGACAGGTACATATCACATTCGCACCAGCTGGCACCATTGAAGTATCGATTACAATAACTTTCCCCGTCTTTGAACAGTCGGTGCATACTGGAACAACTGCAAGAGACAAATACCATGACTAAAACAGAGTTTTCTCCAGAAGGTAACATAGATCATTAGTCATCCTTATCAAACTCTGTGTGTATGTTTGGCAATTATGGTTTTGATGGAATTCAAACATATGATTTTAACATTTTACAACTAATTAGTGCCTGATAACTGAAATGCCTTGGAGCTGTGAATGAATACAGAAAGTGAAGGATAAAGGTAAGTGTAGAGCTAATCATCATGAAGCATCTAAACATATTTTCTTGATATAATGTGATAAAATATTCAGCAAAGCTTGCCGGGGCGCTCTACTAGTTTGGATAATTGTAGGACAATGCACTATAATTGTGATTGGGGTAGGTGCAGGTAGGGGTTGTTTGGATAGGTATTCGGACGCCTACCTCACTTTACTTTCTCCCTCTCTCTAGGGGACGGCTCGATATAGTATACTGTTGCAAAGGGCCGTTTAACCCAAAACAACCAAACAACCAATTATAAGGTTAAAAGGCAATGTTTTTTATGACGAAACTCATCATATTGCTATTTTAATTAAATATTTTACAGTACGGTTATGACACTATGAGACCTATATTCTCTTTCTAATTATCCCGAACGCTGACTTAAGAGATTCATAAGAAAAAATGCAATCGTTCTGAAGCACGTTATTTTAAAATTATTTATCAGGGCTGTTTTCACAAACTACCACATCGCTTAGTCTAAGATTTTAGGGGTTAGTCATTGCAACATAATGTGTAAAAAATAAAAAGATAGCAAATGTTCAGGAATTAGTACAATCAAATCCCACGTCCCGCTCTGAAACCTAAAAGGGAAAGAAGCACACACACAAAACCCGACAAAAGTTCACGAAAGACACTCATGGTAAACCGAATGAGCAGCTTTTTCCCAAACAGGTGGTCATTCAGCTACCCTAACTAAAAACATCAGGAACATCTATTTTTACCTATTTGTATTATTTAAATTACGAAATATAAACAGAAAGCAGAATGGACAGCTCGTCAGGTGACCAAACTGCTAGAGACCATAGACAAGCGGACATAACATATAACATAACAACATGTAACATGGAGAAACCTCACCAGAAGTATCGCCTGGGAACGGCCAGCAAAAGAATACTGTTTCTTTTTTTTCTTTCGTTACAGGCAAGAGAAGGCGAACCTTACCTTCGGAAAGTCCACTCAGTTAAATCCATTAGGTAAACTTGTACTTACTTTTCTCAGAACAGTAGTGTCGTATCTGAATCTTATTCTTAAATGCATTAAAATTATATATTAAGCAATCAAAAAGCATATTACCGTTATCTTCACCACTATCAACACAACTGCCGGTAACTTCTGCAAAAATAAAATTTTTAACATATATAAGAGTTAGCAGAAAACGTCTAAGACGTTGGGTACCTTTGAAAATGTAACCCCGTGATATTCAACGTATATCTTCTGTTGCATATTTCCTGTGCTGGTGTATATGTCATTCAACTTTGTCATTTACATGTTCAAAGTCTGAATCTTTCAGCATGTTTGGTTTCCTTCTCCATTATGATTACTGACTATTTATTAAGTAAAACGATAGAAAATGATCAGGAATTAATACAACAAAATCTCACATTCCACCCTCAAAACGAACAGGGAAAGAAGCACACACACAAAATTTGACAAAAGTTCACGATAGACACACTCGATAAAACGAATCAGCAGCTCTGTCTTAAACTGGTGATCATTTAGCTATCTAATTGAAAACACCCTATATGTATCTGGTGAATAATCTTTACTGGTGATCATGAGAGAATGGTTCAGAACAACAGTTGGAGAAAGGAAAGGATGTCTTTTGTCACCCATCCTCTTCAACACATTTCTCGAACGGATCATGCCTGGTGCTCTGGAGGAACATGACCGTAAGGTTAGCATAGCCGGCAGAAATATTACCAATCTGCGATTTACCGATGACCTAGATGCTCTAGCTGACGAAGAGCAAGAATTAGAAGCCTTAGTTGAAAGTCTAGGCAAAGCCAGCACAAGACATAAGGTGGAGATCAGTGCTGAGAAGACCAAACTGATGGCAAACAGCGCAAATGGCATCCAAAGGGAGATCAGGGTTAAAGGGAAGAAACTGGGTACCGTAAAAAGATTCAAATACCTTAGAGCACTTGTCTCAGGTAATGGCTTTAAACTGAAGGTTCTCTCAAGG
The DNA here is from genome assembly GCA_963989385.1 of Ctena decussata. Classification (NCBI taxonomy): domain Eukaryota; kingdom Metazoa; phylum Mollusca; class Bivalvia; order Lucinida; family Lucinidae; genus Ctena; species Ctena decussata. Next base: position 2,629,756 of record OZ022502.1, on the reverse strand, counting down.
ACTTCACAAGCCACTTCAGCTCTTACAAAGCTGAAGCTAATCTGGAGAACTTGGATCCGAAGAGAAACTTATGCGCTGCGCTCCTTTGTCACTTTCATATTTCTGTATCCCTGTCAATCGTGGACCTTGACAGCAGAGTTAGAGAAAAATCCGCAGGCCTTTGAGATGAGATGCTACCGAAGTTTACTGAGCGTTTCGTACTAGAACCATACTATAACCAAAGAGTATGCAGTCCTACATAAAACTTACGATTCATAGAATTATTCAGTTGAGCACGCCAGTAATACACACCAAAGTTTGTTACTGGTTTTACATTCGTAATTTAGCGTCTGTGGTGTTCTCAATATCATAAAAGACAATCCTGGCGTGTTTTATGCTTCAACTGCAGTCGAAAGGTACACGTTGAAAAGTAGTTCTAAAAGCCGGTATCTGGCCGTACATCAATAACCAATCTCTGAATATTATGGAGAAGGTATATCTGCAGGGAATTATTTCCCTTGAGGAAATAAATCCTCTCAGACACCTGGGAAATAGCATATTTATATTGGCAGTTCATCAAGGGAAATTCATTGTATTTCTTTGCTAAAAATGTAGTATAAATATCTCTTTCTCAAATAAGTGTTCACAAAATGACCCTAAGCATAACAACAGATTTTTCGAAGACTACAGATAAGCGGACAAAGCAAACAGTAACACAGAGATATCAAAATTGCCTTGGAACAGTCGGTCATATTCTAAGAGTGGAGGGAAGGGGGAGCGGATGAGCACTTAAACCGGCTTTACGTGAGTACCATAATGTAAATGTAGATACAAAGGAACGGTCCCATTTACAAAGCACAACCCACCTTAGGCAACAAAATATGGATTCGAGGAAAATGCTAACGACACAACGAAACACCTCATCTTTAATAGCATACATACCAAATTCAATAACGAGGAACAGTACATCTAAGGACATGCATTATACCTAACAGTCGCACATTTTTTTACAAAAAATATATCCCCGTACTTCATGTGCATATACTATTTCTTAATTTCATGAAGCATTTCTGAGCCCATGCTCATAACTTGAAATTGAGTTTTATCTACGTTTTGTGCTTTCACGTTTTTCTGCTCCTTTTCCTGTGGCAATTTCTCATGATCCAAAAAGGACATATTAGTCATTTAGTGCAGACCCAGATCAGACGCCGCAGAACGCGGGGTCAGATAAGAGTCTATACTGTTTGCATCAAATATATAGCATTTTTATATAAGAAAAAAAACGATAAAAAAAAAAAAAAAAAAAAAAAAAAAAAAACATCCCTATAACGACGAATTGACATATCTATCTATAATGATAGGAGAGTCCACTAGATGTGAATGGGTGGGTAACAGACGGCTTTAGTCTAACATATTGCATGCGTAGGCCGTTGTGTTCAAAATAGATTCTGACACAGACTGCTTGTATGCAGGAAACTAACTCACTTTGTATTACTAAGATTTTCATCGTCTTCAATGGTTAAATAATTATACAAAAGCAGCTATAGGCTATATTTTATATGGGTTTCACGGCCTTATCAATAATATTTTATTTATGTCGAGCCGCTTGTTAAGCAAAGATGTGCAAAAAATGGAGCCCCAGGGGAAAAATGGCTTGACCTTCTGTAAGCGGAAAATGGCCTTTCTCTTATGTGCGCCGACCGAGGCTTGCACCCACAGCGGCGAGAGACCAAACTTAATGTTTCAGAGTCAGCGCTTTTATCCATTAGGCCACAAAGGCCTGCAGCTATAGAAAAGCAAACATAACAAAATATCTTACCACCAATAACGGCAAATAACAATATCATGTTAGTCACACTTGTTGCCATTTTCTAATATCACGCGTCCCGTTTTAAATATTATACAAAATTTTCTTTTGATAAAATAACCAAATGATAGTAAACACCAGCTACACATGAATAATTTTAGAATATTAAAGTTTAATATTCCGGAAGCAAACGAGTTATCCAATAAACTAGGACACCATACCAGGTTAGTTAAATGTCCGAAAATTTAGACGAGCTGATTTTAGTTATCCCGATTAGTCAATATATGCCTCGTGGAATAATAAATAACGTAGACCCTGATTAAACTGATCTGGCTAAAGCTGATCTACACTGTTCATTTTGGAAAATCTGTCCCAATATTTAAGGTAAATGGGTAAACTTTAAAAGGGAGCAACGCATGTTTTCATTCTTGCAACCCTGCTTAATGCGGCCTACTCATTACTTGGCAGGACAGGGATCTCCACCTGTCAGACGGCCCGTTGTATCTGTTGAGTCCTCGTCTTTGCTTCTTCATGGTGTTGAAATTTGATTTATGTGTTTACCGTGATGATTCATTGACGAGTTAGAAGGTTATCATGCGAACCGAACAACCAACTAAATGTTTTGTACCACTTCAGAAACTGAGGGTGAGGTTGGGCCTGTAAAATCGATTTAAGCCCCCCAGTAATTCATTACTGACCGTTCCAGGGCGGTAGTTCTGTTGTGGTTCTTTGTTGCCTGTTTTTGGTGTCAGAGTTTCTGTGATGTTTTACCTTATGTATGTTATTATTATTTTTGGTTCGGTTTGGGTTGCTGAGTGGCCACCTTTTGGGAACAAGCTGCTCACTCGGTTGGCCATATGTTCTCTGTATCTTGATTATTTGTAATCTTAGTTGTTTCCAACTATGGTTTGAGGGCTGGATTTGGATTTTGATTGTTTCAGTTCCTGGTCTTTGCATACTTTTTACTTTCATAACAGAACGAATATGCTCTCCTGCGAGAATTGTTTTCCTTAAATAGACGACTCAATTTAAAAAAAATGCTGATTCGTCTAGTACGGCATACAGGAAGTTTTAAAAGTAGTTTCCCTTTTGTAATGTTAGTGGAAAGCGTACCTATACACCTTAACGCTAATATGGTATTAAGTGCAATTGAATTTGAGCTGCGGCACGACAAAACCAGCAAAGTGGCAAGTGCGCCCATCAAAAACTCAGATCAACCCGGGCATTAACCCAGTCTTATCAGACTCTTTGCTGTGGGCATGGTGGTAGCTTAGACCATTAACTACCCTTTAAGCGCAAAGCATAGTCTCTGATCAGACTAGGCGGATGCCCAGGTGATCTGGGACTTAGCTGTGTGCACATACCACTTTGTTGTTTTGCCGTGTCGCAGCTCATTTAAAACTAGCATTATAGTATTATAATTATGCAGTTTATTCGCTGTAATATGATTCATTTCTGTCAGGAAGTTTCAATTTGATTAGTGCAACTTTCAGCTCCTGTGTTTTGTTTATTTAGTTACCACTGGTATAGGGAAAAAAGAAAGCGCCATTGCATTTTCATTGCTTTAAAACTCTGGGAGATCAAAAAACATAAAACGTGACCAAGTCAGGTTAGTCTGCACTGTTACAGGTCCAGCTAATTATATCCATTTTCACCATGCAAATGGTTAATTCAGTCGCTAAATGATACGTTGTTGTTTATTTATTTGGTAGTTAATCGATTCAAGGTTGCGTAAGTATCATCGGACTCCTAATCCGGGAACTTTTTTGGTTTGTTCATTTCCTTACCTGGTCTGTTAGTATTCAAAAATGCATACTTAACATCAGAATCCCGATTATGATCAGATATGATAATTTTTATATTCACCCTTCAATCTGCACGCTTCTTAGGCTCAAACATATTGTCAGACATATCATTTCCTGTTGTAGACCCAAGCCCAGAGGAGCCCCTGTAGCTCAGTGGGTTAAGCGTTGGCCTAGTGATGTAGTGGACCGGGTTTGAATCCCACTTAAGGCGAGAATCTTACCTACGGTAAACGGGCTTCCATTGCACACATCATTTCATTATCATCGTCCTATCGTCCTAATATAACTGAAATACTGTTGAAAAGGACGTAAAATCGCAAGTCATTCATCCATCCATCCAAGCCCAGACTGGCCGCATGTCCTGTATTCTCTTCAAACGGATAAGGATCGTATATCCTTCCATCCACATATATATGTGGAACTTCGATTATTTCAGTCCTTAGTACGTTCCTTGCTAGTTGGCCTATACCAGACTCAACATTTTTACAAATGACATCTTCCAAGACATTTTCATACGACAGTGGCCTTATGGGCTCCATGTCTTCATCTGAAATGTAGATGTATTTGATCGCGGCGTGTTTAATTGGGAATTTCCATATTGTATGCCGCGTTGTAAGTAACTTCAAGATCAACAGGCGCAAAGGCATGGTGCTTCAGTGAAAACTCGTTATTGTCATTCCTTTTTCTGTACCTAAAAGGATTGAAAATTAACCACATCAATGCAAGTGAGGTAAAATTTATGCTTCTGACATTACATAACAATTTGATTCAATCAAATGTACGTATAAACTTAGCAGATGTTTTTTTATTGCATTTATTATTAGTAACCGATAGGCTCATTCATGTAGTTGTAAAGTGTTGTCTATAAGAACAAAGAACTTGAAACTAACGTTACATTGGCAATTTGAGCCAACAGTGAATTAGAGCAAACACATGTTTGTGTACAGTTAGTTGATTATGCTGTCATACAGAATTGAGTGAATGATTTTACGGCACATCAGCTCATAAAGGCTATTTCGCACCGAAAATGCTTTAAAAGGAGAATACGTTTTATATGCATAAGGTCAGAAATAAATGCACAGTATAGAATGAACCACGTCAAGTTGACATAATGTCTCGACCAATGGACGAACGAACAGCGCCCCGTTACTGCGGCTATGAATACGTTCCGCTGAGGTTGGGGGGGGGGGGGGGGGGGGGGGCTAAGTAGTTACGAGAATTGAAATAAAAAGGGTAAAGGTTTCCCATAGCCTAATAGCCGTAGGGGCAGTGGGGGTTAGAGAACCACTGTATCTTGGGCACAGCTGATGAAAGGCGGAGCCCATCTCTCTCCTTTCGCTGTCTTATCCTTCCCTAATTCGAAAAAGTTACCCATTTACTGCTGGGTTGACAGAGAGAGTTTTCCAGTCGTCGGATGGCGACGGTGAGCCGCGAACTCACGACCTTCCGGTGACTTTCTGCACAATAACCGAACCACTCTAACCACTCGACTACGGAGCCTCTCCAGAATTGGAATTGAAATACTACTACCGATACAATGTTGCTTAGTTTTTATATTTTCCCTGCAACAATAAATGACAGTAGAAACACAAACTACAATCAACAGGCTCCATAACCTCCAGCTGCATTTCTGAAAATTGGGACAACTACATGTAAAATAAGGATGGAAACCGTAATTTTTAAGTCTTGATTTTAATGCAAGCACTTAAATTCTTCCTTAAACTAAGTAGCTCCAGTTCAAAATGATCACGGTGCCACCCTACCAGTTTTCCCTTTTCTACTACCGTATAATGATTATTGCATCAAAGCATGGGCATGACAAGTTAATTCAATCGTTTAATAAGGAGTGTCAGATAGGCCTGGGCAGTGGGGTGCTAGTGGATGAAGGCATCGTTTGACTGTTGTCATTGCAAGTTAAAGAGTATGATAGGTTCTCGAGATTATCTGTAGATATAAATTGTAAACAGATATGATTATAACTTATACACAAAAGTTATTTCACTAGAAATGATGTCAAACAAAATTGAATGTGAATAGACCGCTAAAACAGAGAAGGTGAATTTAAGTTCTTTCCGAAAAAACCAGTCAATCATCATATTCGCCCCAACTGTAAACATTATGAATTGAAATCAAGTAATAAAAAAATGTAAATGTTTATGGCATCATAGAAAACCAGTTGCTTAATTTACTCGCTGTGAAAAGATCGCCTTGACATAAATATAATACATGTTTAACATGACTTAATGTAAAGGCAGAAAAGAAAATTTATTTGTACAGCATTTTCGAGTCTGTTTCTGATGAGTTTACATGGTGTTGCTGCCTCCTACGCAGGTTAAACGTCTATTCTTCCAAGGAGAGCTTAAGACGGCAGATACTATTGGTCTCTAACCCCCGCTGTACCTACCGCTATTAGGCTATGGGAAACTTTTCTAACATGTGTTACTTTTATGAAATGTTAATGTATCTGCTAATTTCTTCTAATAACAAAATCAGTGTCTTCCAGAAGTAATAGTTCCCAGAGGGAGTTGTTACTAAAGAGCATCAGAGAAGTAATAAAAACGTGCATGTAGTATGTCTGCCTTTAATGTATTTCCGTGATGGATGTTGCATAAAGAACCACTTCAATGCAACAGTTAACTGTTGTTTAATTTGCAATATTCTGCATCGTTAAATGCAGTTTGAATTCTTTTGCATAAAAATGTATTGTTTCTTAACTCATTTGATGTCTTTCCAAGTACAAGCCGTAGCCTAACACATATCAAGCTTTGACATGGATCAGTTGAGTAGCCAAAATAGAAAAGTAAGGAGGAAAATTCTCAGGAACTGAATCAAATCAACCTCAGATCCAACCAAAGACACCATGTGGAAAAGGGACAACGCAAAATGAGTCACCACCAAAGACAACACCAGCGGCAGCCATGTGAGCAGCCATTTCCAAGGTATACTCGAAAAATTATTAAAGGGTCAAACTTTCACCCTGCGATTTCAGGAATATTTCAAACATTTGGTAAAATAAATCATTTCTACCTTCCATTTTGTTCATTTTGCAGGTTTTATACACATGCTGTTTGAATCTATAGCCTTTGTCTTGACCAAGTCCAGGCTTTAAATCAAACTACACCTAAAATGAAAGTTGTTTGAATTCCCATAGAGAATTGATAGTGTGTCAGTTTGTTCGGGCATAACTTCTAAAATTGCCATGAGTTTTAAAATTGTTACAGCTTCTGGACTTTAGAAATAATTCAATTTGATGACTATCGAGCAATTTCGCACAAAATTCATGAATTGGCGAAATCGAAAATGTTGATGAATTTGTTCCTTATGGACTTCTGACCATTTTGATTTTGAGGGTAGTGTAAAAATTGAAGTCTGGACTTGGTCAAGACAAACGCTTTAGACACAAACTTCACGAGTATAAAACTTGCAAACTGCATGAAATGGAAGGTAGAAATGATTTATTTTACCAAATGTTTGAAATATTCCAGAAATTGCAGGGTAAGAGTTTGATCCCTTAATATTTTTTTTCGAGTATAGTTGGTCAACGGGCTAGCCTGAAAATAACAAACATAATAAAAATAACATACATAGCAACTAACAACACAAAATATACAAGAAAAAACAAAACAAAAAAAAACTGGCGCCTTGGGACGGCCAGTAATGATGTGTGTATGTGTGTGTGTGGGGGGGGGGGGGGGGGGGGCGAAACTTAACCGGTTTGTGGTCGACCAACCCTAGCCCTTTTTTCTGCCTTGGCTCATCAGATACTTAGTTGTTCAACCCAACAATAACAGCCACTGCCCACAGACCGGTCTTACAAAAAGCATTAACCCTGATAATAAGAACAAATTATATGTAAAACAAGACATTTCTATGTTTTAATGTCATAACAAACCATATGCAATGCCTGGTCATGACGTGCATAGTCTGCATTTTGAAAAATATAAAGAAAAATAATCAGGACGTGGTACCACTATATAGAGAATACCATGTGAGTGTCTTTTGATATCAAGTTTATCAGGCTAGACCAGAAACAGTTTAGGAATGGCTATGCCTCCCTGATGAACCTCATAGCAAAAGACACTAATAACAATTTTTACCATTTATCATGCATCATTATATAATTCTAAGGCTAAAAATGTCAAGCTTGTGAACAACAAACGCAGTTTGTTCGAACTTGCTGACGTCGCGAATGCGTAATGACGTAAAAGGGACACCATTTAATCAATCGAAAGTAGTTATCACGGCCAACGTCAGTATATAACCAATTGTCTTCAGAGATCGCTTCTAAAGGCACTGCAAGATATGAGTTACACAAGCGCAAAGTGACATGACATCACATAATGTTAAAATATCCTTGTTATCAGGTGGAACTTGGCAGCAGAAGCATGATAAAGAACATTTTTAGCTGGTAGTACCTGTACGTCTACGGCAGTTGTTCATTGTTTAGGCAAAGTATATATGTCCGGACTTGTCTATGCAAGTGCAGAGGCTGGTCCAATCCAGGGCATATATTATGATTTGACTCTTATTAAACATGTTTACATTACCTATGGTTTGGTTGTCTACTTCACAAAGTTCTGCTGCATCTACAAAATCAGGGTTGACTACATTAGGAACATGATTAACGTACAAGTTTACAAGTTTATTCATAATTTTAAGCATGGTGGCCTATAGTTAGCCCATAAGTACAAGGTACCAAAGATGCTCATATGCTAAATGCATGTGCATCAAAGGACAGGTAGCTGAATTAATCTTTCGACGAATTATAGATCACTAGTTTTTAGCGACCTCATGCAAAGGAATTTCGACGGTGTTTGCGAATCAGGAAATGTCAGCTGATCTTGAACAGTCTGGTCAAATACCTACCTTTTGACAGAAACAAGCCATACAATATCAAACCAGAGAATCGTTGGAACCGATGGATGCTCCCGAAGGTGTGCAACAGTGAAATGGGTATTTTGGTGTAAAGTGACTTTCTGTGTAAACTGAATGCAATTAAAAGTAAAAACAAAAAAATGGAAGTAAATAAATGAGAAAATGCAAATTGACTAAGCGGCACTCTATCAATGTAATAAAGTTCCATGTAGTTCACTTCAGTACTTACAGAGATATGCTCCAGACAAGCCAAAACTACTGGAAAAACTAGGAAGGGAGCTAACTCCGTAGTTACTTGTGATAGGGCTATAGTTCTTGCGTTCTGCACTTTCTTAAAATTGCCCCCTATCAATGTATGAAGTTTCACTTAAACTTTCACAGATTTGCTCCGGACAAGCAAAATACTGTAAAAACTAGGAAGGGAGCTAACTTCGTAATTATTTGCGATAGAGTTATGGTTCTTGCACTCTGCAATTTCCCTAATTGCCCACTATCAGTGTGGGAAGTTTCATTGAGTTCCCTTTCATATTTGAGAGATATGCTCCGAACAAGCAAATTACTGTATAATCTAGGAAGGGTGATAACTTTGTAATTATTTATGATAGGGTTATGGTTCTTGCACACTGTACTTTCCCATACTGCCTTCTATCAATGTATGAAGTTTCAATGAAATCCCTTTATCACTTTCAGAGATATGCTCCGGACAAGCAAAATACTGTAAAAAAACTAGGAAAGGGGCTAACTTCGTAAATACTTGCGATAGAGTTACGGCCCTAGCTCTCTGCACGTTCCTATTGCCCTCTATCATTGAGTGAAGTTCATTGAGTTCCCTTTAACACTTTCAGAAATATGCACTGGACAAAGTGTGACGGACGGACGAATGGACGGACAGACAGACAGACGGACAAACGGACGGACTGACGGACGAACGGACAGACGGGACGGACGGACGGACAAACCGGCGAGTATATCCTCACCTTCGGGGAACATAAAAATGCTAACAGCATCCAACAAACAAGTTGTTTGACGCCGAATGGCCCTTTCAGATGCTATTTAACCATGTTGAGTATGTTAACTGCAAAGTGTTCAGTGTTGAAGTCAAAATGTTGGTTGGTTGCCATATAGGTAGCGCCTACTTTATAATAAGAAAATACATGACGATTCTTACAAGCCAATTCGGATATTTGTCATACACAAACGAGTTCAGACCCCTTCTTACATGACGTCACTCAAATACAGACTGCGAAAATACGATTAAACGGAAACATGTGACAAACATGGCATTATCATAAATAACAATTAGGCGGGCACACAACGTAGAACCAAAACTGAACCTTGAACAAATGTCGATTCAAGGCTGTGTGCCCTCTGGTTAACTTTCTTAAACATATATAAATCAACATTGAATACACACACATTGTCAAAATTTTGACTGAAAATTGAGAAACGAACCGTAAAAGGGCCTGGTATGATTTTAGCCACATTTGTCTCCCATATTTATTAATTTTCAGAATTGTATTGTTTAGCCTCTAGTGGCGAAACCTTTATATAGCGGCAAATTTGTATGAGTGTTTGTTCATTTCAAAAATTGCCTTTAATCTTTTCCTGCGAGATCATTTTGTGCTCCAAGAAAAGAACCGCAAGTTGAAAAAGTTATTTCTAAGTATACAAACTTTTTTATTACTTCCAATTACTTCCGTCGTAAAAGATGTAAATTATTTGGTAGTCTCCCACCTTTCCGAAAAACCATTACCTTAGTTTTATTTGTATTGACCCTCAACTGCCATGTCCTAAAATTTTGTTTAAGTATTGTTAAACTGTGTTTCATATTGTTTCAAAATGTTTCATTTTGCTTCCCATTTCAATGCGTGTCAAATCTGAAGGGAACGAATTTGCTCCTCAGTAGCAATTTTTTTCTGTTAACAGTATGTCCCATTTCGGAACAACTATATCCGCCACAGAAGTAAACAGGAAGTCACCAAATTAAATTCCCTCCGGGGAATGGAAGAAAATGGTGGAAGGTACTCTTTACACCTTAAGTACCCCACAAAAGTCGTAAAATTTTCACATATAAATTATTATATCCAATGGCATAATGTAAATACCCTGATCAGACTGTCTTGTTTATTTTTTTTTACAATAACAGTCCATTGTGGATACAGTTTATGTAAGGTTTATGGGTACACTTTCAGGGGAAGTAACTCTGCAGTTTCCATTTTGCCTCCGTTCTATTTAAGTCAACCTCTCAAAGGAAAAAATTTGCTCCTTCAGAAGCACATTCTTACCTAGAGCGTTTGATCTCCGATTGGAAGAGACTTGTTTTCCAAAGAAGCAAACGAGAAGTCACAAAAGTCGCTCCCCTTTGTAAAATGCTGCTTCTTTTTATTAAAATGGCAGAACAGCATGGAAGAGTACACGTCCACCTTAAGACTTTCGGTGTTTGCTTATACCATCTCAGATTAGCAAGAAGACTGGTGGTGTGGCATGCACCAAAGCAGCTTACCACTTCCCGGGTGTACATGTTGATCTGCGCCTTAAACAATAAATTTAACGATCTCACAATGAGGAAGTTAAAAGATGTGTAATCGAAAATCAAGCGCGGAAGACGGAACTAACCTGCATCAACCTAAAATATAAATAGGAGAGTTAATTTAATGCAGCGTAACTTGAAAAAAGGCATCATACGGCGTGTACGAACAAGGAAGACTCTGGTCTGCCTGCACATTTACACAGTCTGATAAGACTCTTTTGTGATTGTATAAACAATCTAGTACTATATACTATATATACAGACGCTGTGGGTCTCTACGAAAATTCTATGCGGGCTTGTTTAAGCATTTACACCAAATCTTACCAAAAGCTTATTTTTTCAGCAAACTTTTTCAAAACATCTTTGGAGAGAGACATAGTTATGCCTAATGTATAATTCAGAGCACATCCAAACACATTTAAAACTCTTCAATTTCAAACTATTGAAACCATAACAAACATTCGATATTTTCTCAACCAGTGGTGTGTAACGTCATGATATGTTTTACTTTTCTTTTCTTTTTATTTTAATTTTTTTAAGTGGGTAGATCTACCAAAAATGTGCATTAAAATCTTAAAGAGGTCCTTCAAGAGCAGAGAATATATTCAGAAGAAGGAAAATGGGCCAGACTACGTAGTTTCGGCTAATAAAGCCTCCTCAGTGACCCTGACAATATCTGGTTACGAAACCAGAGAAAAGCATATTGTGATTTTTTAAATCTTAATTGGACAGTCGATTCAAAGACTGATAAGTATCAAAAAGGGTCCAAATAATATAAAAAACAATGGTTTAGAATATGATTCTAACACAGTGCGTCTATAGAAGCAATGGAAAGTTTCCGTGTTTTATTCTGCAACAATTGACTGTCTCGGAGCGCGTGATTCTAATTGCTGACGTCACTTGGCTTACTGACGTAATTTTGTGACGTGTTGAGACGTTAGACGGTGTAACGTCTCCTTTTATGCCCCCAACTTCGCCTTGTCCGTTCGTCCGTTCGTCAGTTTGTCAGTTCGTCAGTTCATCAATTAGTCAGTGCCGCGGCTGATACAGCTATTTTCCCTAAGAACAACTAGGCCTAGAGTTTTGAAATTTCATATTTGGATAGGTCATAAAAAATGAGTGGACCCGTATTTTTTTTCCTCCGTCGAACTTGTATTTTTGGAATTACCTCCCCTTTATCAAAATTAAAATGAAATCTTGTTACCACAATATCTCAAGAAGTACTTGACCTAGGATGATGAAATTACATATACAGATTTGGGTTGAGATATATACTGACACAAACAAAAAACGTCCGCTTTTCAATTGTGTCTGAGAATTTCAAATGAACACAGACGTTTAATTTAAATGTATTGTTTCAATAACGTCAATTATTCAGCAGTCGTGTGCGCTGAACGGAAATCCATTCAATGAACGTCGACGCCAATGACAATGCCGCAAGCGCCAGTGCCCAAATTTCGAAAGTCACAAAATCAGTATCTCGTGTTTTAACCATTGCAGCACATCCCAGCATCACTGAGCAGACACGCTGCTGAGATTTTATGAGTGCTGGATGCATTCCTGACTGTCGCAACCAATGGCATACATCTGTCACTTAAAGTGACGTCACAAATCGTCCATCACGACCGTGCGTAGATACTCGCAGACATTACCTTGTTGGTCCATCAGTTTGGAAATCAGTGGCATAGGACTACTTCAAAATTCATTTCTAGCAATCAATAGCATTGAAATCAGCATCATTCAGCATCGCAAAAAGTTAGTTACAAAATAACCTGATTACTTTTCTGTAAGGGGTGGGGTAATAAAACCGGGGGCTTTAGTGAACCGGGATTTCAGGTTTCAGGTTGAATTTTTATTTTCTGATGCATGTTGCCATTATCGTACACAGGTATAGTCAAATAAAACAAAAACGGTGTCAAAATGAAGAACGGTTATGGAGATATTGAAGTTCTAAAATCGCTATTAATTTAATTAAAAGGGAGATAATTTCTTAAATCGAAGACTTTGGGCAGCTTTCTCGTTCATTTAATAAACAGTTTTTGCTTTTAAAAGTTGATTTTTCGTTTTTCGACGTTTCTGACGCTCGTTTAACGCAAAACATTTCATGATTTGGTGAATAAATTGCTGCTGAGGAATAAAAATGGTGTTTTGACATAAAGTTCGATAGATCTGGAGATATGGAGAAAAATGATAACGGGTTCAACTTTATGTGGGACAGATGCTCAGGACATATTTTGTTTTATTTTGTATGGCTACAACTTTTCTGGTTCAAAAGATACAGACTTTTATTAACGGATGTTTCATTTTTGTGTCAGTATACAAGAACTGATTAACATTTGGGCAAATTCCGTCAAAAAATGATTGAGTTATGGCCCTTGTTGGAATTTGGCATTTTCCAACTTCTGAACCGCTTAACCTAGGAAGTTGATTTTTGGTATATAGGTACTTTTTGATGTGTTAAATATTTTTATAAAGTCAGGTAACTCTATGATAATTAATTATGGAGTTATTCTCCCTGATAGTTATTACTTATGCAGCTACTGGGAGCAAGAACCACTGGGCCTAGGGTTTTGAAATTTCAAATATGGATAGGTCATGAAAAATGAGCGGACCCGTATTTTTTTTTCCTCCGTCGAAATTGTACTTTTGGAGTTACCTCCCTTTTATCAAAATTAAAATGAAGTCTTGTTACCACAATATCTCAAGAAATACTTAACCTAACATAATGAAATTTAGTATACAGGTTTGGGGTGAGATATACAAAACCTGATTAACTTTTGGGCAAATTCCATCAAAAACTAATTGAGTTACGGCCCTTGTTGGAATTTGGCATTTTTCCAACTTCTGAACTGCTTCACCTAGGAAGCTGATTATAGGTATTTAGGTAGTCTTTGATATGTTAAATGTTTTTATAAAGGTCAGGTAACTCTATGATAATTAATTATGGAGTAATTCCCCCTGTTAGTTATTACTTATGCAGCTACTGGGAGCAAGAACCAATGGGCCTAGGGTTTTGAAATTTCAAATATAGATAGGTCATGAAAAATGAGCGGACCCTTTTGTGGCAAGCATATGGTTACCTCCCCTTTATCAGACTTAAAATGAAATATTGTTACCACAATATCTCAAGAAGTACTTGACCTAGGCTGATGAAATTTTGTAAACAGGTTTGGGGTGAGATATAAAGGTAAAGGTTTCCCATAGCCTAATAGCCGTAGGGGCAGTGGGGGTTAGAGAACCACTGTATCTTGGGCACAGCTGATGAAAGGCGGAGCCCATCTCTCTCCTTTCGCTGCCTTATCATTCTCTGATTCGAAAAAGGTACCCATTTACTGCTGGGTCGACAGAGAGGGTTTTCCAGTCGTCGGATGGCGACGGTGAGCCGCAAACTCACGACCTTCAGGCGACTTTCTGCACCATAACCGAGTCACTCTAACCACTCGGCTACGGCGCCTCCCGGGGTGAGATAAACAAGAACTGATTAACTTTGGGCAAATTCCGTCAAAAAATGATTGAGTTATTGCCCTTGTTGGAATTTGGCATTTTCCAACTTCTGAACCGCTTAACCTAGGAAGCTTCTTTTTGGTATATAGGTAGTCCTTGATGTGTTAAATGTTTTTATAAAGGTCAGGTAACTCTATGATAATTAATTATGGAGTTATTCCCCTCTGTTAGTTATTACTTATGCAGCTACTGGGAGCAAGAACCACTGGGCCTAGAGTTTGGAAATTTCAAATATGGAAAGGTCATAAAAATGAGCGGACCCTTTTGTGGCAAGCATATGGTTGGGGGCATAGTGTTTCACAAACACAGATTCTAGTTCTTTCTAAAATCGACATAAAAACGTACATTTACCTGAGATACAGTTAAGAATATTGGCGGGAGCATGAACGCCCTGGCAGGAAAGTTGGGAGAGTTTGAATGAAAAGAATACTTTTTCAGCGTCTTTGAGCGTTAGAGTCGAAAAAGTTCAGCTCTAGCATTGAATTGTTGAGTAATAATTCACTGTTTGTCGGTCAGTTGTAAGTAGATATATCACTCGCGCTCGCGCTCGTGATATGATCTACTTTGCAACTCACCTCCAAACAGTGAATTATTACTCAACAATTCACTGCTAGGGCTGATCCATTTCCTAAGTATAAACCAATCCAAAACGTCAGATTTCTCAGAATATATCCTCTGATCTCAAAGTACGAAAGTAAAATATAATCTGCACTATGGATGATGTACGGGGAGACGTTTTACAGCCGCCACACGGCACAACACCAGCTGCAGTGAGGTAAAATTAAAATCTTAAAGAGTTCCTTCAAGAGCAGAGAATATATTCAGAAGAAGGAACATGGGCCAGACTACTTTGTTTTGGATAATAAAGCCTCTTTTTAGCATGCAGATTTATTGTCAAATGATGTATTACATTGTCTTTTTCAATAGTCTTCAGCGTAATTTAGCCAAAACATCATGAGCATAAGTCTGATCCAGGACACCAGTCTTCCCTAATTGACTCCTGGATGATTTCATCCTCATAACCATTCAATTTATCCAGGATCGGCGGAAGTGTAGTAAATAACACGCTGGAGTACCAATCCAGGGTTTGCAAGATCGGTTCCCTGCTTCTCCGGTCTTTCGGATGAGACTTTAAACCGAGGTCACGTCTCCGTATGACCTAGTTGTTGGTAGGACGTTAAACCCGAGTTCACTCAGTCATCTCGTTCATTCTTGTTACTGCATACTGTCCCCTTCCTTCAATCACCCTTCCCCCCCCCCCCCCCCCCCCCCCCCCCAAATCCCCCAAAACCACAAACCATTTATCTAGTCCATTATTCATGGTCTGGAATAATTGAGTATGTTCTATGCAGACTGCACGTGCCTAGCTGGCGCGTGGCTCAAGAACAACTATGGTAATGACAGTTTTATCTGCTAATTGTCGAAAAATCGTTGAATCGCTTGAATCTGGTCTTGTGGTTCAATTTATCCGTTCCCCTGCCGTCGACCCAAAATAGCTGCCATGTTTTCCGCCATTGTACAAGATAAACACCTTACGACGCCTTTCTCGAAATTGTGTCACATCTGAAAGAAAAGGATTTGCTACTAGGGGGGCATATTATTTTCTTAGGAGTTGGCGCCCATTTTAAGGAGAAAATTGTTTCCTTTTCAATGTCAATTCCTGTTAATATGGGAAACAAAAATTGAAATAGTAACTTACTTCCTTCGAAAATATACCCATTCGACTTAACATTGTTGATTGGACATTTTCGCTTAAGTTTATTGTCACAAAAAGTTTTCATTTTACTCGCCAATTTGTTTAATTCGCAATTGAAATATTGGGCCTTTGAATTGATAAGTGCCACATGCATACGCGAAGATTTCAAAAGTTGAAACTTGATCGGACTCTTGAACCCACGAGCTCTTGATAATGACATCCTCAGTTTGGCCTGGAAGAATATGGGGATATGTACATGTTTTTTTTTTGTTGTTGTTGTTTTTTCCACCATTTTACAAAATATGACAATTTTTGTTACATCCTGTTTGCTCCCAAGGTGACAAAGCTCTTAAAGAAGGGTGGGAGGAGCGGTGGGGTGGGGGGGGGGGGGCTACTCTTAAAGGAAAGAATTTGTTCCAACAAACAATTTAAAGTCGACAACTTTTGAAAGTTGGTCGGGTGTTTAGTTGTTTTTGTTTTAACGGCTCTTTCGGACAGCATTGCAGTTTACATCAAGCCGTCTCCCAGAGAGCGGGAGAATGAAGAGATATGATAGGCAAGAGAAAAAATATCCAAACAACCCCACCCTCACCTTCTGCAAGCACACTAGGCAATTTTCCTTAGTAGGTCGCAACAGCACCGAAAGTTACCCGGCGCCATCGCCAGACACGACCAAACCCAACTATCGGCAAGATACAGAAAAGTAAAAGGCAGAGTTGCTTCCCCTGATAGTAAACCTATTTACCTTTAACTTCAATAACAAAAGAGCACAAGAATTATGTGACATTTACCCTGGGATCCTGAATCAACATTTAATTAGCGCTTTGGCATCAAAACGTCAAAATTCACTCTACTTAGGCCAAATTTCACGTCGACGAATTATTTCTTGGTGATTTAAAATGCGGTGGTGTCTTCGCTAAACTGCCTATAAAACTACGGTTTAAATCGACTTCACGTGTGCAAATCCTACTAGTACATGATTCAGCAAAACCAGGGTTTTGCCAATCTGGCTATTCTTTCATGTCGTAAGAATCATGTAAAATGGACTCACTGAGAATCTGGTAAGCGCAACGGACTTAGAGCAACTTCAGAATACACGATTCTTTAGTAGCGCAGCAAGATATCGCAGCAGAACTGGGGCTGCCTCATAAAATTCTATTATTTGGAATACCTTGGTAACTAGCACCAAAGTGAAGGCATCATCCATTAGTGCTCTTGTCTCTCGCCTTCTTCGGGACGCATTTGGTTGAAGAGGCTCAGTGGGCCGCCTGCGCTCGCTATTTAGTACATGTAAGTAGGCATCTCTTACTTGACGCCTGCAGCTATTGTGTCTCGCGGTAGGCATCATAAAGTGTTCGGTCGTTGCCTACTGAGACCTTCTTGTTTCATTTTTCCGTCAAAATCTTATGATCAAGCGATACAGTAAAAGTCAAATAAAGAAACGCGCGTCTGTTGCTCTCTATTTGGTAATAGTAGCGCGGTGGAAAAAGAACCTACGCTTTTTGTAGCACAGCTGAACTAAGGCTAGTTTAGAACACCTCACTCTTTGGAAGCACAGCTGAACTACCGCTGCCTCAAAAGTCATTACCCTTCAGAAGCTCCTTGTACATCAGAATCTTTATCTCTGGTCTCATACAAATACCTCCTTCTAAAATAGCGCTTTTACCGCTGCACCACTGAGGGATGGTGTCTTCTGAAGTAGCGCTAGTTCTGCTGTTCTACTAAATGGTATTCTATCTGATATACTATAGAACTAGTCTTACTGCGCCGGTGAAAGGGGATGTCATCTGAAGTAGCACTAATTCAGCAGCGCTACTAAAGAGTGATGTCTCCAGAAGCAGCGCTACTTCCGCTACGTTTCTGAGTAGTGGTGTCTTCTGGACTGGCGCTTCTTCTGCTCCGCTTCTGAAGGATGATGTTTTTTTGTTTTTTAGAAGCAGTGCAATTTCCACTACGCTTTTGAAAGGAAGCAGACTCAGTTCTGCTGTTATGCAAAATGTGCACTTCACATGTGGTAGCACTGATTATGCTGCTACCCTACAAGCTTTGTTGCAAAGTGTATCCCACTTTGCCTACCCAACATCTCCATTTACGTACTTTTTGACATAAAACATGGAATGCCGAGCTAGCCAGTAATTAACATGCAAAATACAGGACATCACTTATAGGTCTACTCTGTTTAAAATAGTTTCTTAGACGGGGGATGGTAAAACGCATTGCTATTGGCAAGAGGGAACCATATTCTAACTACTTGAGAACAAGCTGACAAAGATGAAAACGAACAACTACATTAAAACAAGGAAAGAAAGACAATATAAAACATAATAATAAAAAAATATGGGAGACACTAATGACAAAATTAAATTCGAGGTTAGTTTAACTATGCGCAGAAGAAAACAACTGGAAAGCTGTAGGAACTAGAAAAATGTGTCTGTAAGATATGAACGATGGCCCGGTACAGCACCAGTTACAGGACCGTGTACATCTCTAAAGAACCTTTTATGCACAAACACTGTCTACAAAGAATCCATTTAAAACTGTAGCCGAGTGCCTCATGGTAAGTCTAACAAGATTCTGTACCTTCGGTATGATGTTATTCTCCTGTTATGAGTCACTCCAGCTTTCGCACTTCCCTCTCTGTACAATTTTATATTCAAAACGGTCAAGTCTTTGAAAATAAATTCGTTGGCTCTTCTAAACATTTATAAGCCGTGACACGACAAACCAACAAAGTGGCATGTGCGTCCAGCAAAGGCTCAGATCAGCCTAGACATCTGCCCAGTCTGATCAGAGTCTTTGCTGAAAGTTAAAAGGGTAGCTAAGGATCTAAGCTAGCTCCATGTTGACAGCGAAGACTCTGATCAGATAGGGGGATGCCATGGCTAATCTGAGTCTTCGCTGGGTGCAAATGTCACTTTGTTTTGTCATGATGCGGCTCCTTGTGCATCACGGATATCCAACACGTTAACAAAATCATCATAGTCATGCATTTTTTGCTAAGAATCAAAGTTTGACAGTCCTTCATCTTTCGAGTTTCGAAACTAAGAATAATCCGTCATTTTATTCACAATGATATATAATTTTTCAACGTGAAATCCATGCCGAAGATTATCTGTGAAGATAAGCATCCAACGGCATTAATTCTCGGTTTATCAGCGACGTGAAATCGGGCCTTAGTTTCGAATGTCCTAACATAATTAATGTAACATAACCTGTCCAAATTATTTGCATATTTAATCCACCAATGAGCTATTACAACACCACTCTCAGGCGAACCCATAGAATCAATGGCATGGCTTTCATTTACCGGATTTTCATTTGACTTTTCATCAGATATATAGACATGACGGGTGCAATATATTTGGCAGGTGATGCTTACTACTCGCGAGCACCTGAGCACACTTCCATTTTGGAGGCCCATGTCTGTGTATTACTATATCTAAATATTTCGGATTTGTCGATTTTCATATGAATTATGTCAGTTCGGACTTATGAATTTGGTTTTTTGGCCGCTCTGCTCTGTCAACCAAGCGGTGAATGGGTATATTTTTCGAATCAGAGAAAGATACAGCAGCGCAAGGAGAGGAATGATCACCGCCTGTCATATGCTATGCCCATGATACGGTTAGCCTATAACCCCCTTTGCCTTTCGGCCACTACATGTATATAGGATCTGTAATAGTCTATTTAGCGAAATGAGCAAACCTTGATAAGACAACATCTTTTTACAAATGCTGATCCGCATCACTTGACAAAGCCTCATTTCGCATGCCCATATGCAACTAATAGTATGTTGTTTCAAAACCCGAGCAGACGACAAATTCACGTTCGCAAAATTTCAAAAAAGATACTTCGCTCAAGCTACATCAAAATGAGAGTTAAAACATAGAGGACAAACAGCGTATATCCAGATTTAGAAATATGCTTTATTTCGCCTAGGATGCACAAATCCCCAATCCTAGGATGACACATCCTCAGTGCGAAAGTAACGCTATCTTATCCTATGACCCGTTTATAAGCTAAAATTGCCAGGATGCAAATCTACCCACGGGAGTGTGTGTGTGTGTGTAGTGGGGGGGGGGGGGTGATAATATATACATATGAGCGAATGTATCTGTTCCATGTGGCAGCATTTACCCACATGGGTAATTATGTCCGCCTCCGTATTTGCCACAGCTAAAGGGTAGGGGCAAATCCCTTTACCTATAGGGACATTTAACAAAAGGGATGCTATACTTCGTCACGTGAGCACAATTTTTATTAACCACCTTGGACTTAATTATGCTAAAAATACATTGGAGCCACGACACGGGAAAACCAAAAAAGTGGTTGTATGCCCAGCGCAGACTCAGATCAGCCTGGGCGTCTGATCAGTCTTCACTATCCGCATGGAGGTAGCATAGACTCTAAGCTACCCTTTAAGCGCTGAGCAAGGAATCTGATTAGAGTAGGCCAATGCCCAGCCTGATCGGAGTCTGCCTGGGTGCACATGCCACTTTGTTGGTTTTCTCGTGTCGCGGCTCATTTAGACAAATCTAGCCGCCAAGAAATGAACAAAAATTGTCTTTATTTGTGAAATACAAACAATTTTATATCAGTTTGTAGAGTTATTTCTACATATGCTTTATCCCTGCTGTCTATAAAATCAGGTCGTCAACATGGGTAAAGTAAAAAGATAGGCAATGATCAGGAATTAATAAAATCAAATCCCACTTTCCGGTCTCAAGACCAATAGCGAAATACGCATATACAAACAGAACTTGACACAAGTTTACGAAAGACACGCACAGTAAACCGAATGAGCAGCTCTTTTCTAAACAGATGGTAATTCAGCTACTCCGATAACAGCATCAACATCTATTTTTACTCTTTTTTTTATTTTAATTTCAATTTAAAACAGAACAGAAGGCAGATCTGGCAGCAATACAGGCGACCAAACCGCCAGAGACCACAGACAAGGGGACACAGCTAAATATAACATCAAGGAACCGCATCAGAAGTACCGCCTTGGAACGGTCAGCAAAAGATTACCAACAGCCGTGTATAGTCCTGATCTTGATCCCAATTGATCTCACATATTAAACTGTTTAATACTTTTAACTCTGTTATTTATTTTTTTTTTTTTTAGGCGAAATTATGATATTTCTCGCAGCAATGCAGGCGACGTTTGCCTTTTTAACCACAGTCACTGTGGAGACATAATTTATGATAAATATTTTAATGGCACTGGTGGAATTCATACTGTCACGGACGTTGCGACGGCAGTGCTGGGAGGCTGTAGCCGCATCCGTTAGAATTCAAATCCAACCATCAAAACATCAAAGGAAACCAACAGTTGGCCACGAACCGCACGGCCACAAAACACTGGTAGTCAGGCGACAGCATATAATACAATATATGTAAAACACAGAAAATTATAAGAAAACTATTATGAAACGTAAGAGTTAGAGCGCGAAAGGAACCAGCTAGTTGCACCATGACAGGTCTGACCAAACTTAATTTTAGGACAAACGGACTTGATATATAATGAATGAAGGAACTTATTCTTTCTTTACAAGAGCATATGTATCACCAGAGTCTGGTATCTGAAATTGTTTAGGTCGGTCATAATTTTTATCACATGGTTTGCCCTTGTTTACAATTGCATACGTAATACCAGGCTCTTGATTATGAAGTGCATTTATTGGAATAGTATTGAATATCTGACCGAGCGTATCGTATGGAATATCGCTATCCATATTTGTTAAATCCTGTGAATTAAGGATTTTGTTCTTTGCTCTTGTATTTTCTTCAAACTCTATAGTCTTATCTGCTCCACCATCAACAATTATTTGCAATGTGTTGTTTTCAAATGGTGAACGTATCTTCTCAATATCGTGTTCTGTGTCAAAATTGACATTTTTATAGGCTGCTCTATCTTCATTTATCTGTAGATTTTTATATGTTATGGACAAATCGCCTTCATTTGAATGGAGTTTTGTGTCCTCATCAACAGTAGCATATGTTGTATCGACATCATTTACAGGTAACTTATGATCGTCCTTGTCATCTGGAAATTCCATATTGTACACTACATTATCAGTGACCACGTGATCGGATGCTGGGTTGACGTATTCATGTTTCGGCGATAGTGCTTGATTTGATTTCTGTCTTTTTCTGAATTAGATCAATTTAATAGTGAAACAAAACCGACAGCAACAGACGGGTTTTCAGTTAAGTATACAACGCCATGCTCATAGTTTTTTTCCTAGAATACGAGTCTTTCTGACTAATTTGGCGCAAAACGAACAACACTGTTTGCTTAACGGATTTAATGAAATAAATACTGTTATACCAGATAATACAATGAGCAATATACGGGTCGTATTTTTGTGATTAGAAAAATAATTAAAAAACATATAATTCAATTTCGCGTGAATATAAATGACGTAATAAAAGGCCTACCAGTTTAAAATTGCTGCTTTTACAAGTCGCGTGTAATTACTTTTAACCTTAGGTGCTTGTTTGCTGCTTAAATAAAGTTTCTGATGTTTGAGAAACAACACGGTAGCAATACAGTCACTTATGTTTGAAATATAAAACGTACATGTTGATCATCGAGAATTTAGGCAAAAAGCGTTTTATTTTTGGCACAACACTAGATTTTCGTTAACATTCCTGACTGTTTCTCGTCATAGTTATATGAAAAGAAATCACATTAGTATCTGTATGGCACTTACAATTCTATTGACCACACTTGCATATATAGCATGTAGGTGACTGCATGTTTGTGTTTGTTTTGTACCGTTTTGCTCTTATGGCTAACGATCAGATAGCGATACTACGGGTCTGTTTGATTTCTTACGAAGACATTTAATACTTAATTTTGCGACCTTTACTTTTTTTAAATATAATATGGTATCATGGCCTTCTAAATGTATGTGATGACGTTTGTTACGCCTACTGAAATAAAGCATTGATCGAATTAACTTACCTATAGCAACAGACTGTAAGCAGTGTAATTATCAGGAGCAGAAAAGACCCACCTCCAGCAGATGCCGCTATGATGACTGAAAAGGAAACGCTTGTGTTATTGTATCTTATCTTAACAATTTTAAAGTAATATATAGACACGGTGATACATATAACAGTTTCTTTATGCATATCGGGCCATGATTTGTTCTGATGACACCTGAAAATTCCGTCAGTGTTTAAAAATAGGGCTCTTAATTTAGAAAAAAAGTAAACAATTAAAAGGTTTCCCGGAGTGATATGGCCGTAGTAGCAGTGTGTGTTAGAGGCCCACGTAATTTGAGCGCAGCATATGGAATACAGAGCACATTCCTATCTTTTCACTGGCTTTATCCTCCTCTGCTTTGATGAAGGTTGTCATTTTCGCTGGGTTGACGGACGGAGTTTTTTGTTGCTGGCGGGCACGTTGGGTATTCGAACCAACGACCTTCTGCACCACAGCTTAGCACATCTTACCACTTAAACCCGGCGCCTCACGCAAACATTTTTATCAGAGTGGCCAATAAATATCATGATCACGACTCTTAAACACTAGTTCTCTCGCCGCTGTGGGCTTAGAACTGGGCCGGCAAAAATGTGAGAGAGCAAAGTTCTGCTTACGGAAGAACAGGGGTGGGGGTTGGTGTTGTTGTTTTTTTTATGGGGGGGTGGGGGTCCAAAGGGCTCTATTTTTTGCCCACCTTTGTTTGACGATCGGCTCGTCATAAGTGAAATTTTCTTGAACGTGCCGTAGAATCCATATAAAAAACAAAATTATGATAAAATAACTATATCGGTAAATCTCATATTTTGACGGCAATTAATATCGAACCGGATCAGAAAATGAGAATACCTCAGGTCTAACGATGCTGATTTTACGGAGCTCCAACTCTCGCTCTAACATCTTTTACTTTAATTTGGTATTATAAGAACTGTACTGTTTAGTGTTTGTTAAAAATAAGTGTAAGGGGGTGGTCGGGCCAGACAATGGTGCTGGGTAATTTTCAGTCTCGAGGCGTCCTACTAATTTGGATAATAGTAGGGCGGGGGCCTACTGTGCTTGCAGTGGATGCGGGTTGGGTTATTTGGACATTCCCCACTCCCCCCTTGCCTCCGCACACTCTACCAATTCTTCATTCTGTCTCCCGCTCCCTGGGAGACGGCCCGATATAGACAGAAATACCGTCTCAAAAGGCCGTTAAACCCAACACAACCAACCAAACAACTTAGGTGTAAATTGCATTTTGAAATTTTTAGGTTTAAATAAAATTGACATTTTTAAGTTTCTACTGATACCTCGTATTTTACCTGTTGGATTGCTATCACTGGGATAATTTTCATCTGTCTGCGTCAGAAAGGTTTTGGTCGAGGAGTCTGTCGATATTGTGAATGCTGTCGCACTTGGCTTATTTGTTGTATTTTCTGTACCAGGTATTGGTAACCAGTCTGTAGAAGATTTCATCGTCGACCACGTTGAGGACGTCGTTGTCCATTCTGAGCTCGCAGAGGATAACGCTGAAGTATTGGGGTTTACAGAGTAGCAAGTCACAGTGGCTGTTGCATTAGTTTTAGAATCGTCAACATTTTTGTCTAAAACAGAACAGGTATAAAGATAATTTAATGTTCAATGTGAAATTATTATCGTTTCAAAAAGATAAGTCTGTCTTATATTTTATTGAAAATTATCATTGCTTGCTGAATAAGGTGTACAATTTATATATTGGCTCTTATATAGCCTTCTTTCAATTTAGGATTTTTCTATGCTATAGATCGTTACATCATTTTAAAACCATTTAGATACATATTTAGTAGCAAACAGCTTTAAAAAGTGGAAAAGACAACTAGTGTTATGATGGACCTTGGCAGAATCAAGACCATTTAATATACCTAAAAATGCCACGGGGTTATACCAATTTGCTTACCTTTCTTTTTGACTATTCCGATATTACACAAAGAGGCTGTCGACCGAGAATTCGGTCGTAAGCATTGCAAATGACTGTAAATGGTACGTTTGATAAGGACCTCTGACAGTTTCCATGCAAATTTGCCTATTTTTCAACAAATTACTGCAGCTTTCTTGGGAAGCCCAAAATAAAAATTTTAGCATTAACGGGTAGACTTATCCATTTTAAAGAGATTTTGATATTGATTTTGGTCAATTATTACATCTGCATACTAACTCTCACTGATTCTCGCAAGAGGGGTAAGTGAAATTTTCAGTCATCCTAAATAAATATATTTTTCCGTTTTTCTTATTTAATGAGTTTCAGTTTTTAAATATGCTTAAAACGAAGTAAAACTCTATAGATGCTCATGGTATGCAATAATATGTAAATAAAAAGTATGTTAGCCTTATTTTTAGACACAGAGGGTCTAATTACCCCACCCACTTTTCAGTTTTTTTAGCTGTAGACTATCTTTTCCCCCCGTGCCTCAGCTCGCCACTCATATATAATGTGTATATTGACAGTACACATATGCATGCAAAGTGGCTTGCTGAGGCACGGGGGCGAAAGCATCTTTATAAAACTTCTCCTATTTTCCATACATTCAATGGTAAAAACTTGCTTTTTACACCAAAAATCTAAGTCTGCGTATGAGATAATTGGAAAATTATTTTTGTGCCAATTATAGGGAGTTTAGAGCAATACATTTCAATAAAATTTTTGAAGTATACAGAAAGTTCATTTTCCCCCATTTTATAGGCAAATCTACATTACAACTGTCAGAGGTCCTTTATATCGACCGACCTGATTCTGCTATGGATTTTCTGGACCGACAGGTACTTTTGGACGTAAAGTAATTGACTGACAGCATAGGTAGAGGAATTTGTATTACCCCAGTTAAGATTTAGTTTATCTTTATCATTTTATTGTTTCGTCCGTTTTTATTTATTACAAATTTCTGCCAATAAACATACATTTGTGAAAACAAAAATAAATATATATGTCTAAGGATTGTATGTAGGCTAGGCCTATATTTATCCTCTCCTAGACGGCACTGTACAAGTACATACGATACATGTATAAATAGTGATAAGAGTAAAGAGAATCTGCAAAATATGTACTTACATGTATATTACATCATATGTCAGTCTCATATCAATATCTAAACACATATATTCAGTAGATCTAAGCGTCCAAAATATGCTAGGGGAAGAAAGGAGAAAAGTAGAAAAGGAGGAAGAAGAAGGACATGATGATAAAAAAGAATGATGATTGTTTCGTCCATCTTCTTTTTATCTTCGACAATCTGTTTTTATGTCTTCGGAAAAAACTGTAGACTGAAGCGTTCTGCATTTGCTGTCACGTCTGTTGCAGTTTACTATTGAATGTAAGTATTTTTATAATGAGTTTGATAGCGACAGTCTATAAGTTGATTTCGCTTTAGTTTACTTTCAGGTCTGTGCAAAGTAGGTGGGGCGGAGAAAATGGGATATAAGCTGACACCAACGACATATAACCTATCTCAGCCTCTTGCTTTACACAGTATAGTATTTACCAAGTACAATTGCTTTAAATGATACTTCTGGTGTTGTTTAATTCATTGTGTTCTCAGTTTAATCCTTCTATCATAAAAATAGAAAATAGGTAAACATAATTGTTAAATGTTTTTCATATAATTTGCTTAGTCCGTTGTAACCCGTCTGTTGGTCTAAATTATTTAGTTGTTTAAATTTGTTTAATTGTATAAATTGTTTAGGAAAGAGCTGCTGACTCGGCTTATCACTTGTAATTTATTGTTTGTTGGGATGTCTTTGTCAATCTTTCCCTTTGATGTTGGGGATAGGGTTTGGGATCTGATTCAGTCAGTTCCTGAAGTGTAGTTACTCTTTAAATTTCTATTTAGCCCTAGCCATTAAGCTGTTTTCCCCTTTTAAAGATTTAGGTTAATTCAGCTTTCAGCAAATACATGTGAACCACATCTAGCGGGACAGATGTTATTTCTTTAGTGCCGCTTAACCCGAAATGTTTGAAAGCGAAAGTGATGGACAGATTTCTCTCTGTTCGAGCCACCTCATTCTCCATAGCGCCACACGAGCATCAGAAAGGTACGATTTGCGCACTTTTCAACTCCATACTATTTTACAATTCCGGATTCTGAATGCTGAATTCCGAAATCTAAATTCCGACTATAATAAAAATCCGAACAAAATAATTTTACTAGGAAAGCAATGAACTACCTGACTATGATTATCGGTGTAAGGTGTAACGGAACCGTAAGTCATTCACATACAGTGAATACTCAAATCAGCTTGCACAGGTGCCTTAACCGATCAGATCCTGCATTTGTCAGTTGTTCGGCGAAAAGGGACAACTCTGAACAGGTTGCGCAAATGCACTTTCGCAGATACTGATCAGATGCTGTACTATCAGGAGTCATCGTATATGCAAAAACAGATGAGCTGCGTCCAAAACAACATTGTACAGAGATACACTCTCCCTCTCACTCTCTTTCGCCCTGCATTATACATACTACTCAAAAGAAATTTTGCATCACCATATATTTTTCCAATAGACATAATGTTAAGTCAACTAATTTCCAAGTAGTATACAAGAAAGGAATGCCTCTTTTATGCTTAATGGCTTCTGTAGCTCATACACTAAGTCTTATATCTCTGTAAAAATCTGACTAAATTTAATACAGAACTGACAGTCTAGGGACCGACTAGTGGCATTGGCCCTTAAAGCAGTATTTCTGCCCAAGTTTCACATTTTCTCAAAATCTTTGAAAAGAGTTTTTTATGCAAGTAAACCCATTTTTAGTGTGATTTCCATTTTTCCATTCACTTCAGGACTCATTTACAAATAGGAATGATGCTTTTGGCTTTAGCGACCCAATAAAATTCAATACACAGAGGAGCATGCGCAATGTCTATGTTCACTTGGTTTACACATTGAATGAGCATGTTTCCATTTATCTAAATGTGTTAAAGCTTTCTAAAACGGTAACAAAAATAAGTTAACAGTCATTTTGAACACGATGGTTTATCCGCCTGTTTTGGAAAATGATCCACATGTCTTAGTGAGTGGGTTTTTAACTGAACAGAGAAAGAAGGATTTAATTGCATTTACCACAGAAATCTAGAACTTTAGGACTTTAGAAGTATTTCTCCTTAAACTGGGATATCTAGGACCCCAGTGAAAAGATGTTTGATATTGGGAGAATAATAGTTTTCTATTGATGTATCTCCCACTTTTTAAGTTTGATTTTGTTTGTTTTGTTTCTTGAGTTCGATGTCCTGTTTTATTTCATTTTAGTCCTAAAGTGCCATTTTATATTTCAACTCTTATTTATCAAATGCTATACATGCGCATCAATCATTTCATTTGAAATTGTGACGATATAAAATAAGTTAATATTATCGAACAGAACTTAAACAAGCTAAAAAACCTAAAATCATGTCGCTTTGACAAGTCTGTCTTAGTTTTAAAATATTTTAGACGATTGTACAGAAAATACCTGAATAAGGTTATTTTAAATAAGTATTTAAGTACATACTAAATTGGTAAAGCGCCAGAATCAACGCTGAAAATCGTTAGCCAAATGATTGCAAACAGCTAATAAGTTTTTAATGGAAACTGAGTCACCAGACAGCAAATGGGTCCCCCCCCCTCTCTCTCTCTCTCTCTCTGTTCATTGTTCCCAAATCTTAATCTTTCAGAACATTATTCTTACTTTTATTTCTACTACATGTACTTTTAACTGCTAGCAGTTACTAATATATAGCTATATGAAGGGTCGGCTACTCGGTCATACATACTGTACTCATGACGTGTATGTGTGTTTGAAAATAGGTAGAAGTTATTAAAGAAGAAGATAGGGATAACTACTTACCTGACTTAGTCGCAACTTACCAATATAAAGTTTTAGGCATACAGATCCTCGGATCACTGTTGAAGTTTTTTCAAATATAATCTGATTTATGGAAGTTCCAATATATGTACCGATTGTTTCGCACCTTAAAGTCATATGTGCTAGATCAAACTTTATTCCACAGCCATTACTACCACTGACTTTGTAATATAAATAATTTTGTTTTAATTGTGAACGTATGCTAACTCCACAACTGCAAATGTGTCCATTTAGCATATTTGTGGGTATCGCTGATGTGTCAATGTAGAGAATTCTCCCAGTCCTTTGTGCTGCTTTACAAATAGGAATAGCTGAAATAGATGAAAAAGCTCAGATTAACATTTAAAACACAGTGTATAAAAGTGTTATGGACTTTATAATCTGCCTTCTCAGCGTGTGTGTGTGTACTTGTTATATATGTTTGTCTAATACTAAAGTAAATATGATTGTTTTTTAACGTCCACCAGACTTATTCTCTATCGCAGAATGTTTCCTATGCAAAATGTATTTAGCATTTTTAGATTCTATGTAACTGTTTATTGTCCGGATACAAATATCGAGCAAAATATATTTTATTGCATATTTTGGACACTAGATGACGTTAAACGAGGATAACGAACAATTTAGATCTATTTGCGACTAAGATGTGAATGAGTCTTGGCCATGTTAACTGAACAGAACCTTTACTTGATGCATTTACAATTACATTAAATAAGAAGTACTAGCTTCCGTATGCAGAGCTTGGCTTTCTCATATATGCATGGCTAAAGTTTACCAGACTGTGGTGAGATGCCGCAGCATGAACACAAAGCGGTCTGTCTCCGCCGTGTGTTCAAGCCTCGGCCACGAACACGTGAGAAAGCCAAACTCTTCTTACGGAAGCTCAGAGGTGTTTTACCTGGGAGCTCCGGTTTTCGCCTACATCTGCTTAACGATCGGCTCGACATAAGTGACCAATCTTGAAGAGGCCGTCAAGCCCAAATCAAAAGAAAGAAAAGAGGAAAGTTTTGCTAAAGGGTAGAAATAACAGGCGCCATTGTATCTATTTTTGTGCACGTAAACAGATTAATTAAAATGTGTTTGTTATTTTTTTTCGTGTCGTGTGTACCTTGCCTTTTATGCATGTTTTTATCATATATCACTTGATTGTTGTTGTTGTTGTTTTATTGCATTACGCTCACGGTAAACAGCTATGGTCATCTCGGAAACGAAAGTAAGTGGCCGGACCGGGTATCGAACCCGGGACCTTTGGCTTATGAGTCAGACGCGCAACCGACTGCGCTACGCGGCCCGGCAGTACATTACTTGAGATAATGCGTTCAAGTGGCATTTTAAGCTAAACAAAAGAAGTACTGAGTCGTATCTTAGTATGAGTTTGATGTACATTTGAACCAATGAATATTGTAAAAGTAAAAAGTATGCAAAGACCAGGAACTGAAACAATCAAAATCCAAATCCAGCCCTCAAACCATAGTTGGAAACAACTAAAAAATGCATTCTTGTGACAAATTGCTTACCATCGTCATCTTCGTGGCAGTTTCCCTTTACAACTGAAAACAAAATAGTCATATTTTAATCGCATGCTAAGTACTTTAATTTATCATGACGTGTACAACTCTAGTTTTAATCAGGGCGACAAATCAATGAACTTGAACAATATAGGCGACACCGAGTGAAAATAAAACATCAAGTGTCTGAGCATATCTCAATGTTTTCCCCCATTTTTACGAAGGTGATGCTTTCTGTTTGTTTCCATGAACAACGTAGGCCTCCCAAAGGAGGTGTGATCTTTAAGCCAAGTCATTTCTCCTCTAGGAGCAAGTTCTTTCTTTCAAGAATTGACTCACTTTAGAAGTGAAGCAGAAATGGACATGATAGAATTACTTTGCCACACAGTGTACCCATTTACCGTTAGCCATACGTGTACTGTGTATTAGCTAACAACTAGTCACATTCACAGGAATAATTGGCCTATTGTAATTAACTTGTAATTCAACAACATGTGGAATTGTTTTATTTTAAAACAGCGGTTCCATTGATTAACATCATCCCCAGTAGCTTTACTACTTTCTAGTCCAAGGTGGCTCTATTTTTGTTATATTAAGTATGCTTGTCATCGCAAATATGCTGGTCGATTTCGTTCTTCGTGTTTCATATATGTTTACGACTACCTTAAGACCCCTCCCCACAGAGCTCAGTGGGCTAAGCTCCGGCCTGCAAAACCTAGCGTCTTGGCTGCATCTCACCGGAGGCGAAATTCTTTCCAAAAGTAACAAGGTTGATTGCTCACAGTCTTTCATTATCATCCCTCTTTCGGTCCGATATGACTGAAATACTGTTGAAATGGCCATAAAACACGTCATCAATTCTACGGTGTCTCGGATGAATTATGCATCTTAATTTGACAAATTTCCTGGGCACATTCACGCATATATTTTCTTTTCAGGAAGTTTATGATACACTTTCAATGCAATCTGATACAGGCAGATAATTAAAATATACAACTTACCAAATATCTTGTATCCAAACATTATGAAATAATAAAAGTAAAGTAAACAAATATTCTTCAGGTCCATTTTGACGGTTACCGCACTAGTATATAGTCACCATATTTAATAATAAAATTTACACCACTTGAAATACTTCATTTGTACAACTATCTATCCAATAAACGGTTAATAATCTCAATTTTACGCGATTTAAAGCATCCGGTTAAAGTAAAAATAGTAGTACATGTACGTATACAGTCGCCAGTCTTAAATTGCTTATAACAAGGTTCATTCTAGATGCAAATAGGAAATAAACATATATCATGTACATATTATTATATTCAGTCAAATTGAGGTTAAGCTAGCTAAAAAACACAAGGACTCTGTACTGATAAACGGTTAAAATTATGGCTGCAAGAAAAGAGAACGTTTAAGGTGGTGATTTGTGGTAAATACAAGAATCTTAAAAAACAAAACAAAAGAAAACAATGTATCTCCCAGAAAGTTAGCATTTTTTATTTAGTTTTTTGTTGTTGTTCTCTCCTATTTAGAATACAAAAAATAACAATATGCTGTTTTAAAAAAAGTTTTTCTAAATAAAGAAAGATCAAAGGGAAATTTTATGCACAAAAATAAATAATAAATAAATAACGACATTTTTAAAAATGTACTTAGGTTTAAACGATTATTAAAGCATTAAGAAGGGCGTACGAGTATTTTTCGCCAACTCTTTCTCAAGATGTAAGGTAGGCCGGATGAAAAGAGTTTCTTATCCTCAATTATTCGACCATGTATAATCGATAAACAAATTATTTGAGAATCAATTCTAAGTTTAAGAAAATTGCACAGTTCCATCAAATGTATTTCAGGTAGAATCTCATTTAACAATCGAGAGGAGCAAGGCAAACACACTGTATGCCCTGTTTCTCTCGAATGTTAAGTGAGATGTCGTCACAGATTTGTTACCATAGCAGTAATTGAATAACTAACTGTTGTAAAGTACCTTGGCAGAATGACGTTTCGGTGACATTTCTTAGTCATTAATATGAACTCTTAAGTTGCTATGATAAAACATATTTATGACGTCATTGGTTCCGGCGCGTGAAAAACAGTGTATGCCATGTATCACCAGTTTTTTAAAGATATTGCAAACTGGAGTTTTTTTCAACGGAAATTTAATATTTTCTCAAACAAATAATTATTCCCAAGCCATTGTTCCCAATTCCGTGATCTACATGGTGCATGTATTCTGGATGCGTGCATTAAACATAGGATAGTCAGGTATACCAATATCCTATATACAGTATAAATACTATATTACTGTGACCAAGACTGGTGTGTAAGAACAATTGTTAACCTTAAAAAAGTAGAGTCCACAGTGTTATTGCCATAAGTAAATTATTTCTTCCTTTTTTATCTTCTCTACTTGATATTATGTGATATTATGTGAAAGGGTTGGATTTTTTTTGCTAAGACGCCCTTCTTAATGCATTAAAGTATCTTGAGACCGTTATACATTTTCAATAACGCGTTTTGTTTATTTTTGCACAGAAAATTACCCTTTAATTTTTTTCTTATATAAACCCTTTATAGCATCAACAAGTCTTGCATGTTTGAATTCTGAATTGGGAAAACCAACATTAAGAAGTCACCTGCTAATGTTCGGAAATATCTGTTGTGTTTTCAGTATTCCATGCAGATTGTTGTATTTACCGCTTTACCGCACATATGTGATTATCACCATTTAAGTATGCCTAAAAAATAAACAACTGTCTTGATTTAAAATTACAGTCATCCCATTCAATCGTTGTCATTCTATCTTTTTGTGTGTGTGTGTGTGTGGCGGGGAGGTGGGGGAGGAGGGGGGACAAAAATATACTCGGTCAAAAAATTAACGATATCAAC
Source organism: Ctena decussata (assembly GCA_963989385.1). Lineage (NCBI taxonomy): Eukaryota > Metazoa > Mollusca > Bivalvia > Lucinida > Lucinidae > Ctena > Ctena decussata. The sequence goes on along the minus strand of OZ022502.1, from coordinate 2,596,320 downwards.
TATCGGCCATATTATCAAGGAACCAAATGCATATTGGAATTTATTGAGGCGCATGTATGTTTGCGGAGACACCAAAGAACAAAATGCTCAGAAAATTGTCAACCATACCTTTCTACATTAGAGTTATCTGGCATTATTCGATAGGAGTCAATTTGAATGCATATCATTTCTGCGCATGCGCAGGAATAAATTTTGTATTGCGCAGAAAAGTCCATAATGCAGGAAGCTCTAAAAATACTTAAAATGATTAATGTCTTGCACTCAGGCTTTTCAAGCGAGGTTTAAAATCTTCAAATTCTCAGATTATCTCCCTTTTAATTGAAAATATAGCGATTTTCAAGGCGTCATTTTTAATGTACCTGTCGGTCTTTTTTAAAAGTTTCTTCGTAAACATTTTTTGTTATGTCATTATACCCCGCCACACGTTAGTGGCGGGGTATTATGTTTTCCCGCTGGCTGTCCGTGTGTCCATCCGTCCGTCCGGCGTACGTACGTCTGTCCGTCCGTCCGTGAGCACTTCGTTTCCGTTCGATAACTTGAGTATTTATTAACGGATTTTCCCCAAACTTGGCATGTGAATAATCTTGGGAAGATCTTGGTTGGGATTGTTAATGGGCAGATTTCCATGTCTTCTGATGGAGTTATTGCCCTTGGTTTGCGGTGGCGGGGTATTACGCAGTCGTTTACGATGCTTTTATTGTTTTCATGGCATAATGACAAAATTGGAAGAATTGTTACACGCCCGCTAACCATTAAGATTTCGATTTCCTATGGAAATCCCACTGAAAGTGGCATTTAAACAGTCTATAAAGGAATCACAGTACCCTGAGTTGTGGTTCAATTTCTCGTATCAGAACCGGTCAAATTTTTATTTCTTTGGCAAGTAGCCTTACCTAAGGCCTTGCTCTCGTGTATGGAGCGCAGACTCTTTGAAATCATTATTCACTAACGAATTTTAAAAACTGTGAAATAGAGCAGTTTTAATGATGTTACTCTGTGAAAATGAAAAATTACCCCTTGCATATTCAAACGACCCTTGTAGCATGCGTAGTCATAGGAAACCAAAACAAATAAGTTTGTTTAATAGGCAAACGGATACTCTTTTGAAATTAGTAAACTATATATGTTCTTAATTTCTGCAATTGCCATAGCAACAGAAGAAATTTCATGTATAGGAACTTTTTTTATCTTGTATATTTAAACGTTTCTTAAGTGATGCTTACAATTTCAGTCATCTGAAGGAATAGGATCCGTTTGCGGGGGTTAGTGTATGCCTACCCTGGCTCAACGCTAACAATGAACTCCGCTGGCTGTTATTCTTCCTTTCAATGTGTATGCATTGTATACGTCTTAGTTGGTTTGCTCTTCTTTATATTGTTTATTGTTTTTTGTTGGTCTACGATTGTGGTGCTTCTCGGGTTTCTTCATTAGTGTTTGACTAATGATTCAATTCAATTCTTTATTCACTCTAGATTAACAAAGTTAACAACAAGAGGACATGCTATGATATAAATTAAAACTCATATTCAATTGAACACCTGCAGAAACCGGAATCAGAGTATGTATTGCATTGCAAAGGTACAGGTAGTTACCTATGAATTCAGTTGCACTCAACGACAAACCGACTGAAGTTCAGTTTTTTAATTTTTAATCCTATTCATCTAGCCTTTGTCTCATTAACATGATGGATGGATGACATGCGATTTTTACACTGTTACACTATTCAGTTATATCAGGACAATAGAAAGGTGATAATGAAAGGCTGTGTACATTGGAATTCCGTGTATAATTGAAAAGATTTCCGCCTACGGCAGGAATTGAAGCACGGGGCTGTTAGATCAGAATTAATATGAAACTGAATATGAATTCCAAATTGCACCATGCTGTGTTTGCGTTTCAGAAATCTGTATCGTTTTAATATCTGTTCAAGTTTAAAGACACACCGAAAAAAGCACTTACAATGGAATTTGCAATTAAAGGAACTACTCTTAAAAAACATGATATAGCAAATGTGCACTTGTTTAGAATTTATTCATAGTGCTTTGTAGTAAAACGAAAACGGCTTTCGAATTTGGCTTTTTCAAACTATGACTGAGAAGAAAGAATCAAAGTGCCATCTGTTTGACCATTTTCATATCTTTGGTAGTCTGGGCGCGGTCAAAAATGAATAAACCTTAGTGCACAGGGGGATGAGATCATATATGTTGTTAGGCAAGGTGGTGGTGGTGGTCAGAATAATTCCATCAGTCTTCATTTAATAAAAAGACGTTGCATGTGTGCTTCTGTCTTTTGGCATACTCAATTGATCCACGTCAAAAATTGATATGTTTCAGGCTTCGGCTTGTAGGATAGACATCAAATGAGTTCATAACAATTCATTACTTGCAGGAGTAAGCAAACTGCATTTAACGATGCAGAATGTTGCAAATTAAACAGCAGTTAGGTTATTTGCTGTTTGTAAATCAGGCCATTTTGACAAGTATCTCTAAAACTACCACACATATCATTGAGAGAGAGAGAGAGAGAGAGAGAGAGAGAGAGAGAGAGAGGGACTTGAGGTTGTAAAGCGTTTACTGGTATAGATCATTTATGGTTGAATGCTTATACAGGACTTCCAAATGCTTGCGTATGTTTACTGAGTATGTGTTTTTCTTAATGCTTCGCGAATCTGTTCAAATAACAAGGAAGTGTTGTACGCATTAAACCATGAAATTTAGTCGTATAATTCAAACATTTGTCTAAAAGTATATCGCACAGTACACCACTCACTTATACCAGCTTAACTATGCAGATTTAACCATACAAACGAATGAAACATTTGATTACCTTTCTTTTAAATCAGTATCGGTAAGAGAACATACATATTGTAAACACAGGGAAGGAAAGTAAATGTTCTGCAAAGGAATTCTCACTAACTAAATTTAGTCATTTTATATATGCATAAATCTAGTTCTATGTTACTTCGGCCGGGCCCTTCTGAGTCCCCGGGTAAGCGTTCTAGTATTCATTTGCATACGTCCTTTTCTTCACATCCATTATTTCATCACTGAGGTCAAAAATAGCCCTGGTTACCCATGGCTGTTTCCTGCATTTTCTTTCCCAGCACCCCATCGGATTTGTCAGTCACGGCTGTGCTGTAGATGGCGATCATGGTATGTAAAATCAAGTCATCATCCCTCAAATTAGCAAATTTACCGTCTTTTGTTGTTTGATTTGCGTATGTGTTCTTGTTTTACATGGGCAACCCTAATTGGCGTCTACTAAAACGGTGTATGCTACATTTGAGCTCCATACCTTCTACAGAGCAAAACTTAGTCTTGGCTGGGTTGGCCGTCTGGCCGTCTTCAGGCAAACTCAGTATATTTTGATCGCATTCTGTATCTTCTCCAGAAAAGCTCCTTGCACTATGGATGTGTATTCCTGATCAGAAACAGTTCGTTAGAAGATGCAGTCAAAGGAATGGCTCAAAGTAAAAAAATAAGCAATGACCAGCAATAAATTTAATCAAATCCATTATCCTGTCCTCCAAACAAAAATGGAAATAAATACCTCAACATAAAACAAAATGCACACACGGTAAACAGGACGAACAACTCTTTCCCAGAAAGCTGGGCATTCAACTATAATACAAATACAAGTCACATAATAGGTAAACGAAAGTACTGATTGGGCAATAAGAACTTATGGCTCAATTCCTTTTGCTTTATTTCAAAATGTTAACATATTTTCATCTAATCTGAAGCAAAGCTTACAGAGACTAACTTTTATATACATTTATCTTTTATATACATTTACCTTTTATATACATTTATCTTAAGACTTCAATTTGCAAACGTGGTGAGCTATGATATTTGATGGTATCAGTTTCTGTCGATTTTTTTTCATTACGATGCCCTTAAGTGTAAGTTCGATTGGTATAAACAATATATTTTATTCAACAGTATATTTACAAATAACAAAGTAATCTCCCTATAACATGACATTTTACAGTAACTTGAAAGAGATTCAGAACAAAGTCTTGCGACTTAAATGACTGTATTCGCTTTCACTATAAATATTTTTCATATAAGAAGTGATTGTTTGATTGGTTTAAACATATTGCTTTTTCAGTAAACATACATAAATGCGAAGATATTGCTATCAGTACAAGCTATGTTACTGGATCGAAAGTGTTCTTCTCCCTACTTCGAGTAACGAGTAGATAAAGAGCTATACGTCTGACAGCGTTGCTGGAGACAAACAAACGCGGTGCGTCTTTCACCAAACATCTTATCCTTAAGATTTTTGTAAGTCTCATATATTACGAAATCTTGAGCATAATATGTTTAGTGAGACGGGCACCAGAAGTTAAAGATTAGAGAGAAGTCCAAGTTAACACCTTTTGGGAACAAGCTGCTCACTCGGTTGGCCATATGTTCTCTGTATCTTGATTATTTGTAATCTTAGTTGTTTCCAACTATGGTTTGAGGGCTGGATTTGGATTTTGATTGTTTCAGTTCCTGGTCTTTGCATACTTTTTACTTTTATATCAGAAATTCCAAAGAAGTTGAAAAGCCATGATCTGGAAGCGACAAACTTGTTTAGCCCATCTTACCAAAAAACCAAAATGGAAAAAATAAAGATGGCACACAAGGAAAAACAAACAAGTTTGTCTGTTTAACCATCAATCGTGGTCTCCGCGTCTGCTTGAACAAGTTCTTATGGTATATTATCAACTCCAACGGACTGGACATTCCCTTCACAAGTGCTACTTGCAACCCCAACTCCCTCACAAAGGATGGATTGTATATCTTCTCTGGTGGCTGATTGCAGTCAAGAACCGCATTGTCACCATAACTCTCATGGTTGTGTAGTTCTGAGCAGTATTCTGTCCATCTGCTGAGAATCTCTTGTTATTCTGTTAGACATTTCCCAGACCTGCCGTGGATAGTTGTGGACCTTCCCTGTTTCTCTGAAGTCAGATCCTTTACCAGCTGGTATGCTTTCTTGCTGTTGGTTTTGTTCAGGCAAGTCACTGAATACCTATCTAGTAATCCTCGGCTTTCTTCATTGTCTTCTGAATCCTCTGTTCAGCTTCCCTACATACCTTTGCTCCTCCTGCTTTATACCGCCTTATCTTCCAATCTCATCTCAGAGGTCAACAACATCTCTGGTGACCCAAGGCTTTTTCCGGCGACGTTCCTTCCAAAGTATCTAACTGGCTGCATCATGTAGGTGACCAATAAGCGGTGCGAATTACCCACGTATTGCTGCGTGAAAAGTGCATGAAACATCTGGGTTCCTTAATATCTCAAGATCAAATTTGCTATTATTGCCACCAAAACAAATTATAACACTTATGTTTAGATTTATCTATGCGTCTTTGTCGCATTTTATGTCAATTTACATGAGACTTTCTATTTGGTCATCTCAGTGGCGATTATGGGATATTTTGTCGTGGAAAACAGTGGGACCTGACTGTTTTTGTCCATAAGGCGTTATTTCCAATGAAAGTTAGGTAAATGTGCTGTCTGTTGTCAGCTCTTGATAAATCAGCTTTACTGTCTGTTGATTGTGTTTAAGGTGAGCTTTGCTGTCTAGGTACAGCTGTTGTTAGGTTGAGTTGTTTTTCGCTGAGAGTTCTTTATCACGGTGAGCTGTAAGGTCTGATTACCAAGAATGCATGTTGTGCTGTGCAGTATAGTGGCAGCTGTCAGCGACAGTTGGTTAAGCTATATTGTATAGTAAAAGCTCTTGATAAGAGAACTGACCTATTTGGTGACTGTTTGTATCAGTTGAGCTAATGTATGTTTAGAAGAAAACGTTTGAAAGGAAATGCCTTAGCGAGGCTTAAAACAATACTGGATGCACTAACGGCGATCGGCGGGAGATTAATGAAGAAACAAGAAATTAGAAAAAGGTAGCTATTCCGCTTCAGCGCAACGAAACAAAAACGTGAGGTGAATATTTTAAGTATCAATTCCCGTTAGGTAAGCCTACAATTTCTGCTGATAGCTCATGATAAACCAAGTCTACTCTCTGATCGTTGATTGTTTTATTTGCAAAACAGTTTTTGACGGCTTCCGCCTTTCATATACACCTTTGTTTTCAATCAATCTCCCCACCCATCCCCAGCAATCTATTACTGACCGTGCCAAGGCGATACTTATATTAAGCTCATCAATGTTTCATGTTCTTATGTTCACTTGTATGTGGTCTTCTAGCAATATGATCACCTGTATAGCTGCCTAACTTGGTTTCTGTTTTGTTCTGTAATTTAGATAGAAAATGTTAAGATATGGCGAGTGTATTATAATAGGCAAGTGATCCGTACTAATCGCGAGCAGCTGATCAATCCTCTGTTTTGGGGTCCATGCCTGTCTATCTAGAGTATTCCGGAATTGTCGATGTGTAATTGAGTTATGAGTTTGGACTTATGATTTGGGCTATTTACCCCTCTTTTTTATTCGCAAGACAGTCTTTTTGACGGTTTCCGCTTTCCATAGACTCCTTCATTAGGTTAATCCTTCTCCCTACCCATCCCCAATCTGTTACTGACCGTTCCAAAGCGGTACTTATATTGTAGTTTGCCAATGGTTCTTGTTCTTATGTCCGTTTGTTTGCGATCTTCTAGCAATATGATCACCGGTATAGCTGCCCAATTTGTTTTCTGTTTAGTTGTAATTTAAAATAGAAAATATGCAAAAATTGATGTTACTCTTGTTTTCAATTGGGGTAGCTGAATGACAACCATGTCTGGAAAATAACTCTTAATTCGGTTTATCGGGCGTGTCTTTCGGTGATTTGTCAGTTTATTTATTTTCCTTTAGGTTTTAAGGCCGGGATATTGGATTTAATTGTATAAGCTCCTGATCATTGCCTATCTTTTTTTATTTTTTTTAACCCGTCAGTGGATAAAAACAGCAAAATATTAATCGGGATTAAATATACACAAGAACACCACAGAATACTAGGGCAAAACAAGACTTACAGTTGAACCTTAATTTTGAATTTAAATCCAAAGGAGACGCAAGGTTGCGTGCATAAAACATCAATCAGGGAGAAGGTTACGGGCGTGCAGATATAGTTTATACCTTAACCCTTCCCTATCCAATGATTCATTACTGATCTGTCCAAGGCGGTGCTTCTGTGAATCTTTAGGTTTATGTCACCGTTTGTCTGTTTGTAAATAAATCTAAATCTCTGACATTTATGGTATCCTAGTGACAATCTGTTTCCGAAAGATCTGACCTCTTGGCTGTTTTGCGTCATGTGCCTTCCTTATTCAATTTGGTTTCCTTTCCAATTTGGTGTTTGAGGCAGGATGTTGTAATGGATTATATCCATTCTCGATCAGTCATCCCCTTCTCACCTTCTTAACGCTCGGTTGTTTAAGAAAATCCGGTTTGTGTTTTTTTAAGAATTGTAGCCATTTGTATAGCTAATTACTTTGCTTCCTGTTTTCTTACATGGGTTAAAGTAGAACAAGTGTAAAATTAAGGGTTATTTGTGTGTTTTATGTATTTTGTATGGCTTATGGTTTCCGACTATTGGTGTGCGTACAGTTAGTCTGTGTTGGACTGAGAGATTATGTTTTCAAAGGTATACTGTTCAGTTTTGTCGCTAGCGCTTCTCCCTTGTTCTTCGTTTTTGTTATTTTGACCTTAACAGATATCGTCAATCATATTTTCACTAGCCTCTGAATTATCTAATACGCACCAATATTTTTGCCGGTCAGCCACAGACCCAGAATGATTTTCTAATCAATGTTTAATCTTACTGCACTGATGCGCATGTTTATTAGTATTAAACAGGCTGTGTTATAAAAAAAGACCATGATATTTATTTGCATTGGTGAATGTCTGTCTAGGAAGGCACGCTCAGATGGGTCTTGAAGCGCCCTGGTCGAGTGGTTAGAGAGTGTAAAATTAACATGTAAACATAAAAGCGGTAAAGGTTTCCCATAGCTGTGTGGCCAAAGGCGCAGTGGAGGTTCGAGACCCACTGTGTATCTTTGACACAGCATATGAAAAGCGGGGCAAATCCCTCATTCTTCGGTCTCGCTGCGAATCACTCTCCTTTCGCTTTCGCTGTCGTATCCTTCCGTGACTAGAAAAAGTATCCCTTTACTGCTGGGTCGACAGAGAGAGTGTTCAGTTTTCGGATGGCAAATCGGGTTTGAATCCGCGAGCATCTGGCGACCTTCTGCACCGTAACTAAATCGTTTAACCACTCGACCACCGCGCCTGTTTGATGCTGTCTGAAATTTGAATACTTTCCGACAATATTAGTCGTTCATATTTTCCTACTGATAAGAAGTAACATTCTTCCACCAGTGATCTAAATTTTGTGACCAAAACGCCTTCCATTTTCATCAGATTTGCGTGAAACTTTCAGAATATTGTTATCACAAGCTGAAGTTGATCATGTGCGTCAAACAATAGACCGATGTATCTATCTGAGGTTGACTTTGCGAATTGTAGACAATATTTGAATGCCTTTGTTTTCTTCCAGTTAGTTTGGTTTACCAGTGGGGTTTACTAGTAAATAATACAGTTGCTGCCATGGCGGGGAACTAGAAACACTTTGTTGAGCTAATAAATAGATTTGTCATTATTTAAGCTTCGCTTCGCTCAGTTATAACAATAATGATAATAAAATAGGATATTTCCCCGAATGGGCCCCGTGCATATTTTCAGATTTTCAGCCTTTGATAGGATTCGGACAATGAGAATTGCATGCGATTCGCCAGTGGTGTAAATGAAGAGTTCAGTCATATGATACTTTATATAATAATGACTTTATTTATAGAGGAGGCCCAGTTGGACATATATCCAATCTTCTCTGGGGTCCTAAAAAGCTTCGATGGAAGCAGGCATCGTGGTAACTTTGTGACGTCATAACCGTCAACTAACATATGCATAAACTATGAAAAAACATCTAAATTGATGAAATCTTTATGCGTATATCTTTTTGGTATATATATATATTATTTTTTAAGATTACACTTTTTTACAGGCAAAAGAAAGTTTTATAATTACTTCCCTTTAAATATTCAAAATGGCGGCACCTATACTTATACTAAACCCACAAAAGCTAAAACTGCAAAAAGTTCCTTATTTCTGGACGGCGATAGGTCAAAATGGCATCAAAATGTTCTTTTTATTTATTTATTTCGGAAAGCCTTGTGGCCATGAACTGGGAAAAAGCCGTCCTCTTGGCATTTCGCTGGTGCTGTTTATTTTGTGCCGCTTTGCTGTAGATGTCCCTTTTCCGTTTGAATTTCAGACCAGGGGATGGAATTCGATTGAATCCGTTCCCGATCATTGCCTTTTTTACTTTGTGATTAAAATATCCGTTCTTTTACTTCAAAGCAAATGTAAGCACACATATTGTCTATATACACAGGAGTCTAATAACATTATGTTAATATGGTTTACTGTATGCAAAAGCTTGAACAGTTCATTTTCAGAGGAGAATAGAATTGCGTGCTTGCCAGGCGTGATAATTGCACCATATATCATCATCTGTCGGAGGGTTGTTTAATATCCAACGACGTATATAGGTGCTCAGCACAGTGGTCTCTGTCCAAATTAAGCATATTGTAGGGTGCATCATCATCGTCTGTCCTTAAATTATTATATAAAACTGGCGTGGCTACATTCACCAATTTGCATTTGCCGTCACTATCAACAGTATCATAGGTTGCAGCTGCTTCATTATCCCGTACCTCTGGTTTTGCATCATACAGTTCAATGACATTCACCTTGTCACTGGTCTGACAATCTGTATTGACGTAAACATGGTCTGTCGACCTGCCAGGCTTCGAGGTTTGTCGTCTTTTCCTAAATTAGAACCATTTGATGGTAGAATTAGCATAATAATTATAAAGCAATACACACTGTGTTTGTTTAACCATATTTTACCAAACCGCCAATTAAAAAAAAAAAAAAAAAGAATAATGCATGTACTCACACATTTTATTGAGTGATAGGTAACTGGCAATTATCAACAAACCCGGCGGGTCCAGGGGTGGACTTTGGGGCCTTGCCGCGTCATGTGTGTCTCCCAACTGTTTAATATGTAGGCTTACACATAGTAAGGAATATCTGATGACATTTTGAGATAATTTATCCATAAGGTTAGATTTAATATGTTGTGATATCTCATAAGAATCGCCTCGGCAAGGCGATTTTTATGAGATATTACAACGTATATTTCAAGGCAAAACAGACATTATCAAACATTCTCATCAAATTGATCTGTAATTATGTCTTATTTTCAAACCCCTCCACCCTTACCCCTCCCAACACACAAACACATACATACATCTCGGCACCTCCTAGCCCCACCAGTTATCTAGAGCCCTTCCAGTACGTAGTGGTTAGGGCCAGATTACTATCGCAATTGTCTTCTTAAATTTGTTATATCATACGAACAGTGGTCAAATGTTGCATTAACTATTTAAAACAAATACAACGAGTCACACAGTAGGTAGCTGCAGCTCTAGGAAAATATTAGAGCTAATCAACCTTCTCAAAGTGCACGGATGTTTTATTGTTCACAATCTGAAACGTTGTTGTTGTACTGTTAATGTCACACTATGTCCAAAACTTGTCGACAAAACTTACCTGTAGCAAAAGGCGAGTAGAACAGCTGTTAGCACAAGGAACAAAACACCACACACTCCTACAGTTGCGGCTACAATGACTGAAGAGAAGGTACTTATAATAGGAAACACTGCTCAAAAGCACATGCTATACATGAGATTCACTAGTTTTACTAGTGTACCATGGATTTTATTTAGTTTCGATTTTCTCTTATACTTCCACCATACTGTTCAATATAAACATGGAATGTTACGGGATAAAATTAATTCAGCTCCTGTATCAAGATGTCAAGATAAAGGCTATGTATCTCTATCAGCATAATATGCTTGTAACCTAAGCCATCGGACCGTCGGACAGATAATAATACAAATTAAAACTGCTATTTTTAGTTTTGAAACGTGTTCATAAGTCCCAGTGCTTCCAAAGAATATTAATCTTTCTTGAATAATTATCTTCATTGCAGAATGGTGCTAGGTGCTTTTTCAGAACTTATCCGTACATTTCAGCAGGCATGTTAACATAACCCAAACTATCTCAATACCTGTCTGATTGTCTTCACTTGATCCGAGCTGTTGTGACTGAGACAGTGTTATTTCGTTTACAGGTGTGTTCGGCATTGTTAAAGTTGTTTCAATAGCTGCTATAGTATTGGTGGCAGTAACCATTGAAGAAGATTCAGCAGGCATTGATTGTAAAGTGGACTGTCTTGTCTGGGAGAACAGTCTGTGTGTAGCAGCTGATAAAGGTACAGACGTTGTACTGAATTCTTCTGGCGTTTTAAGGCATAATACAGTAACTGTAGAATTTTCGTGTTCTAAAAGTGCAAAAATAGCCTATCGGTTTCTGAAAATAACTGATTAAGAAATTAATGAATGTCACAAGTTAAAAACGACCATTGAAAATATACATTTTACCCGACGTTTGAAATGTGTCACGAACTGTAGCCCTATATTCCTTTTCAGAGTAATTGTATGGCCAAACACAGAACATATGTGTATTACAGAACCTGGTAAGCAAATAATATTTGAAGCGTAAGCAAAGACGTATACCCAATTATTTGGCCTTAATGAGGTTATAAAATACTTAAGTTCAGAACTGGGCATATTTGTGTAAAATCAGGTTAATAAAACTTTAGGCCCTTAAAGAATGCCTAAAACATCACGACTGTATACCCAATAACAAAAATAAAAAACAAAGGCCATAATCCTCCTATATGAATATGAATCCGATGAAAAATGAACAATGCATTTCATCAAGTTAATGAACCTTTAGGCCCTTACAGAATGTCCAAAACATCACGACTGTACACCCAATAACAAAATAACAAGGGACATAATCCTTCTAATATGAATACGATGAAAAATGAACAATGCATTTATGAAAATTTAGCCCATTAATATGAATAGTTCTTGAATTATCCTTTAACCTTTAAGTGAACGTCTATTATCTATGACAGGGGAATAACTCTGTCAAAAATAAATTTAGCATATCCTAACAATAATCAGAATACTCAATTTACCAAATGCTAATAGCATACCAAATTTCAGCTTTCTCGGTCAAACAGTTCCAAAGTTGGAAAAATGCCAAAAACGACACAGGGCCATAACTTGGTAAAATATAGGACAATTGAAATTGCAAAATCACATGCACATCTTCAGATCATGATGAACCATTCTGCACAATTTCAAGTCAATTTGATATAAGATGTGGCAGGAGTTGCGGGGACAAAATCTGAGTCAGCAAGGGCCATAACTTCATCAAATATGACCGAAAAAATAATAAAAAAAAACACATGATCATCTTCTGATTATAAGAATACAAGAATACAATCTGTAAAATTTTTAATCAATCCAATGAAAGACGTATGAGGAGTTGCGGGGACAAGATATCGGACGGATGGACGGACGGAAGGACGTACGGACGGACACACGGACCGATGAGGGTCATTTCTATAGTCCCCTCCGCCTACGTCGGGTGACAACCAAGAAATGGACATACCGTCAGCTGTTTCTTGAACTGAACATTTTTTTCTGTTTTAATATTAGTGCGGAGCCCCGGTTGGTCAATGTGATAAGCCCTGGCCTGTTATACTAGCGGTCCGGCTCGAATACTTCTTTATACCCTTCTATCGACCTGGCATTCATAATTCTTTCTCAGTTAATTGTAGAATCAATGAAATCTCTTTGAGAAGTTATTAGAGACGAATTTCTTATATTTCGTCTTATTATTATATTAACAATACCATTCAAATTTGTTAGCCGCGCTTTGAGTATGAAACCTATTGTGAGTAACTCTATCTATATTTATTTAGTATGGGAGCTGTTCAATCCCGGCCCGGACAACACAATTTAATCTTACAAAGGCCGTCGCTTTATTTTTATTATTATTATTATTATCATTCAAGGTCTAGTGACAATAGAAAATAGGGCTGTGCATCTTCTGACATGATTGAGCATATTTGCTGGCAGCATTTGGCAAAAATGGTGAAAACAGGTTTTCTTACATCGAAGCACGTATGATACATCATGGAAAACATACCTTCAGAAATGCTTAGAGTTGCAGGTGAAGACAGTCCTGTGTAGCCCTTCCTGAAAAGTATGTCACTGGGTGATCCAGCTTTTATTGATACGTCCGTCTTACAGGAAAAGGTGTAGAACATTATTTCAAATGCTATCCCGCATGGTCTATAATTAGGTCCATCATAAGCAATGGTAACCCAAGTCGGCATTCCGCTAGACGAAATATGACAGGTACAGATCAGATTTCTTCTTCTTGGCACCATTGAGGTATCGATTTGCACAACTTTTGCCGTCTTTGAGCAGTCGGTGCAAACTGGGACAACTGCAACAGACCAATGCCAGAATTTAACAATGACTATTAATCAGAAGGCTTAGGTAGAAATGTAGACCCCAAAAGAGGTAAAACGGGGAACATCACCATCAAAAAAAAGGAAAATTCTCTATGTCAAAATCGCAAACTTTTTTTTAAATTTTGTGTGGTTGTAGCAGTGTGATACCCCTTTGCGCTGCTAGCAGTAAGTAACGTCATAATATTGTAAAATTATATTCATAACATCTTTTCCTTTTTTTCAGCGCTGTTGAAACTGCCAACATGTCTCAAGTGAAATATACTTAGGTTCAGAGTTCCAATTTGTCCATTTTAGGGACAGAAAAATGGACACTTTCTCAAGTAATGGACTTCTGAATAGTACAAAGAAATGGTTATTGGCATTGTCTGTTGGTAAGAAACAGAAAGAACTCAGCAGGGAATTTTCAGGCCAGCCCAGTGTTATCTTCAAAATTATGAAAATAACATCAAAAATCGAAGTATTGAAGTCATTCAATCTTCAGCTATTAATAAAATTAGTTGAAAATCAAAGAGAAAAAGGCAGAATGTTATTTTGTACTTTGACATGTCCTGTTCTTTAATGATTTTTGAAGATGTGTTTGTTCGACTTCCACCTCTCTTTTTCCTGGTAAATTATCCATCAAACAACACCACGTTGTTTATAAATTCGGACTCGTTTTCATTATTTAGGGGGTAAATTTTTTGTTCCTTAGAATGTAAACTCGAGAACACTTTGGAACTACATTCTTTTTCACTTCGTGCCTTTTTGTGGTTTCATAAGTGCAGACGACAGAAAATAATGCAAAAAATCCATTTTGACGCCATTATGACGTCACTTCTTGTAAGCTGCGGGCACCTTGTAGTTAAACACCACTAAAGCAATGATGTATCATATTACGAAAAAAAATCTAAAATTTCCAGAAGACATCAAATAAAAAGAGTTCATCAAATAAAAGAGTTACAGCAACTTCAATAAAGGTTCACAGTGTTTTTCTCCTTTGAGACACCCTATATTTTTATAACCTATACTGATCGGTGACATAAAAGATTTATAAAGCCAATAGTTTTAAATCAACTACTTAAACAATGATTTATAAGGATTCATTCGAAAATTTTGGATCGGTGTAGACTGTTTATCATTTGTATCCCTTTTTAATACACATCAGTCTTTGAATTGATTGCCTTATTAAAATTCAGAAATAACAGTATGCTTTTCTTTGGCTTCTGTCACTCAATATTGTCAGGGTCATTTATGAGGATTGAGTAGCAAAACCTTCGAAGTATGGTCCCTGTTCCTTCTCATGAAAATATTGTCTGCTCTGGAAGGAACTCTATAAGATTTTAAGCAACTTTGCTGCAGCTGGTGTTGTGCCGTGTGTACGGCCGTTAAATGTCTCCTCGGGCATCAGTTTCAGTGCAGTTTTTTTCTTTGAAATCAGAGGATGCATTCTGAGAAATCGAAAATTTCGGATCGGTTTAAACTCTTAGTCTAGATCACTTTTTAATCATTCAGATCTTTTTTGGTACTTATCAGTCGTTGGTTTAGCTGCCTTAATGAAATAACGAAAATTACAGTATGTTTTTCTTCGGCTTTCGTCGATAAATATTGTCAGAGTCACTGATGAGGCTTGAAAACCCAAACTTCGAAGCATGGCCCTTGTTCCTTATTTTGAATATATCCTCTGCTCTTGAAAAAAACTCTTTAAGTTTCTAATTTGATTTCACAAGGCACCGCTTCAAGAAGTTTGAGACTTTGACATTTAGTCATTTTCAGCATGATTAACATGTGATTAATTTCAGTAAAACAGAAGTGGCGTAACTGGTTATTATTCTGACAGACATTTATTCTCTACCATATAGAACTCGCAGTGTGTGCGTAATAGTTTTATTGCTCTGGTATGTCACTTCCTATGTTACACTGGAGAATTACTTTGATGAAATATCTGGTTTACTGGACTTGTACATGACAGTTTGGACGCGGCGAATCAGCCAAAATGGCTTTCTTTCATTTCATTATAAACAATCGAAAAGCACAATACCGTTATCTTCACCTGTGTCAACACAACTGCCGGCAACTTCTGCAAAAATAAAATAATTTAACATATATAAGAGCTTAAAGAAGACGAACAAGACGACTGTTTCCTTTGAAAGTGCAACTTAGCAATTCTTCTTGACCCTAATTTGATAAATCACAACAAAGGCATTGCCTCGCAAAGGTCAGAAGCATTTTGCTACGGGGTGTGTACTACGGGGGGAGGGTAACGAGCGGGCACTTTAACCGGCATTACCGAGCTCCAATGATATAAATGAGGATACCTAGCAAAGGCCACAGTGACTATTACACAGCACAGTCCACCAAAGACACAAAAAAGTCAAGCCTGTACATAAATGGCCTCATTAACACACGGTAGCCTGCCATGTAGAGATAGCTAGTCTTTTGTGCTTAATATATTTTACCGTCTCTCGGTTGGAAGTCCCATAAACGTGCATAAAAATGTCATAACGAAATAGCTCATCTTCAATATCAAACGTACCCAGTACCCAAAAAACTGTGTATCAATATAACAAACATCCAAAACCATAAAATCTGTACAAATACACTGGGAAAGGCAGCATACGCTAGTGCATAAAATACAAACACATTAAGCACATGAAACCTCTATTTTTACACGTTGTCTATTTTTATTAACATAACGCATGCGCCAGAACGAAAGAGAACAAATGAAACGACCAGAGTGTTTTAACGACTACAAATAAGCGATCAGGAAAGACAACACTCACACCTTGTAAACTATGTTTTCAAGGCTGTTATGAACCGAACAAATGTTACGAAACGAAAAAGAGTCATAGTTACCAAACAACATTGTCATCGTGGCTAAACAATTTGTTAAGCCACAATGACTAGGTCGTTTGGTTTCTATGACTCTTTTTTCTTTTTCGTTTCGCAACAGCTCTTTTTCGTTTCGTAACATCCTTTGTAAATACAGAGTTAACCAGGCGTGATTACTTAGATAAGTAAAGAAATACCTCCTTGGAATAGCTAGTAATGATCTCTTTTGGATGTGTGAATGGAGGGTGTGGGGCTGGTTAATCTAGTGGCATTTCGTTCGGTCCGCGCAAAAGTCATCTTTTATTGCTATGGAAATTCTCGGGAACTGACATAATTCAATCCAGATCCCACCCAAGACACTATGTGCAAAAAGACAACACAAAATTTAACACCACCAAAAGCATCACCATTGACAGCCAAGTGAAGGGTCATTCCAAATGTAGGTGGTCACCGGGCTAGCCTTAATATCCCAACAATATGTCAATAACAGACATATAAAAATAAACACATTAAACAACCAATAAGAACCAAACAGAAGTGCCGCCTTGGGATAGCAAGCAATGAAATTACTGGCTGGGGGAGTGAGGGGGGTCTTTAACCGGTTTGTAGTCGACTCATCCTCCCCCTTGGTTCTGCTTTGGTTAATCAGACCCTTACTTGTTCGGTTTGCGTGGAGGATTCCTAGCTCATAAGTGTAATATCTCAGAAATACAAAACTAAGATAAAACAAAATTTAGGAATCGCAGAAATAGCAACACAAAAGTCCGGAGCAGAAGAATTCCATCGGTTAAACCACGATTGTGCCCGCACGATACACTATTGCATTTTTTATTCGATTCACTGCAACTGGAAATATGTTTAAGTGGCGATTGACGGCTGTTAAAAGTTTTCCAGTAGGTCATCACTATGCAAATTTATTTTAGCTTCCTTTTGGAATCATTGAACGCATGCCCGTAGCTTTAAAATGGATACTCTCAACCTGGCGCTAGGGTGCGTATGCAGCCTTGCAATTGACATTGTTGTTACACGTAGAGTGTCTATAGGGATTTCCGACATAAGCTACGGTACGGTAACGAACGAACCTTAACTACGACAGGGAAACGATAGCAGACGTTAGAAGCTGTTTATAGGGGAGATATATTTGTTTATATAATCGGATCGTTAGAAATTCGATTTTTTTATGGCAGGGAGTTTTCCGACACATCAAATCTGCACATAAAGTTCCGTTTGACTGACTGTCGATTTAGAATATGTATACGGCCTAGTCCGACCAGAAAAGACTTAGCTCAGCCTGGTTTTCCACGTTGTCTTTTAAGAGCTCTAAGCTGTTTGCACATACACTCTACAGATCCTGTTTACCCAGTATAGTATGTTGTGAGGGTCCAGAGCAGGCTGCACGGATGCATTATATATGTACTGGTGGTCGACTGTGTAAATGATTACATATAGCCTACTGTACATGTACAGTATGCTAGTGTTTGTCTCTGTGAAACGGATGGAAGAATGGCTTTCGATATTTCGTCTTTTCAACAAAATTGCAGTCATATATGGACGATTTCAGGATGATAATGAAAGACTTTGTGCTGTTGGAACCCCGATTAAGGCTGAAAAGCCCCCCCCCCCCTCCCCCCCCCCTCCAGGCGGAATCGGATCAATAACTTGGGAGGCCGGTACTTAACACATTGAGCTACTCAGTCTCCTCTGTCTATAACACGAAAAATATGAAAGAACTTAGTGCCTTTCTGCATATTTGCAGAGATGAAATCACTTAATTACGTCGCACGTTCATTCATTAGTCGGAATGGCTAGTTTTGCTGATTGAATTTACCATTGAAAATCATTACTGCCATGTTTTTCTTTCAAGGCTCTCAGATTTGTCCATTTCAAATTCAGTAACAAGGGTGCAGCTGCCTATTTGCGAATGAAATGTGCGTATTCGAATTTTGTCAAAATTAAAAACAATTCAAAACGTGTTGAGGCTGCTTAAAGGCCCCATAGCTCTATCGGCATGAAATTATTCAATCGTGAGGTATCGCTGCACACTTTTCACCATAGTATCGCCATTGCAAATGACCGTGATAAGCCGGCTTTACACTAATTAAACACCCTTGAGTTTCACTTAAAAAAGGTTTGAAAAAGTATCTGGGTCATTTAAATTGGCAACTCAAATTACCTACTTTCGATTTTATTAGCTTGCATTAATTGGTAAAAATACAACGTACAAGCTTGGAACCCCATTCATTGTCTTGCCTTTCCCTTCATTGCATTTGTCGACGGGAAACCAGAAAAAGAAATTGAGTTTTGTTGAGCGATTTGATATTTTTTTCAAAATTATGTCCTCTCTACCTTTTTCCAGTTGTCTGACAAACCAAATGCACACCAACCCACATTTTATCACAATTCGTGAATGTTGAACCGTTTTTAATAATAATTTGCGTTTAAACGATTTTACCACTGATAGGAGGACATTGGAGACTTCAAGATACGGTAATGACCTGCTGTGCTTGCAGTATCTGTGGGGTGTTCCTTTATTATTTGTATTATTCTTCTCCCTCTCTTAGAGACGGCTCTATATAGACTGAAAGACTGTCTAGTCTCAAAGGGCCCTTTAATCCTATACAATGAATGGGAAAAGATAAACTGCCCAGCGAGAGTGACGTCAGTCTGACGTCATAATGATGTTATGTGCCTGCTGGGCAGTCAGTACTGAATGGAAAACAAAATATTCCAATTTTACGGCATGTTTTAATTCTCAGACGTAGCTGGATCAAACCACTTTACCAGTCTAATAACCCACAGGGCTATAAAACATTCGGATAAGAAAAAATATAAAAACATTTTTACCGTTTCGTTTTCCAAAAAATCAAAATTTTGTATTTCTACATACTTTTTTACACAGTTTCTATTCAAACTCATATTTCTAGCATATGAATGCAGTTTCATTTCTGCGATTCATATAATCTATAATATGGGATATTTAAAACAAACTGGTAAAAACAATGCACTTATCTTGATAATAAGTATCTTTTTTACATTTTTTGAAAATGCAAGAAAACTTGATTTCATGAAAAAAATCATGAAATATATATTTGATCGAGGGGACATGCTTATGCTTATAATTTCAGAAATACTTACATTGTAAGTTACAGAATAAGACAAAAATACACAATTTTCACCGTTTCATTTCCGTGCAGAACAATGTTAAAGTTTGAAAATACCCAAAATCTGAGAAACCCAAATAAACAGACAATCCCCATTCCGCACCTGCTGCAACTAAAGCAGGCCCTTGCCCTACTATTTATTCCCCTTTTATTTCGATTCTACCATAAAGCAATGCCGCCAAAATGTGCAGACGGAATGGCAAATCAGAAAGGTTCGTAAGGAGCTGTCCGAACTTAGTTTCCACTATTTGTACAAACCTATATGCCCCAAAACTTAGGATCTTTACGGTAGTTAGTGTCATCTGTATAGGTAGCTTACCACCAATTATTTTACATAGGCCACAGAAATAACGTTTAAGCTACTCACTAGAAAACTGCATTTTGAAGAACGACTCTAGCCGATGGTTTAAAGAAAAAAAAAACACATGTCTCCCTGCTCTGGAGGCCGCTGTTTTAACTAAAACACGTAATCCAAGCGCGTGCAGTAAATTTGGAGAGTCATTTTAGTACTGGGTTAAGTTATAAAACTATATGATACTTCAGTGGTTTACGGCAAAAAATCAAGTGTGCCATCTAATATGTTTCATTTAGGTCTGTTATTTTATTTAACGATTGTTTACATTAGTTACCTCTAATGGTGGCCATTCTAACCAGTCTCTTCTTGACTGAAGCTTCTCCCACAAAGAGGCGGTTCATGAATATTTAGTGGTAAGCTACCCCAAGGTTGAGCAAACCATAACTCTGTTTTGTTTGGACAAATGCAATACAGAGTGATCCAGTATTGGACTACCTTAAAACTCTTATGTTTTGTCCATTAAAGAGGTTCGAGCTCCGTTATAAGCGGGAATCTTTTCAATCGTAAGCAGGGTTCCATTGCACACAGACTTTCATTATCATCCACCCATCGTCCTGATATGACGGAAATACTGTGAAAAAGAATGTAAGATCGCATGTCATTTATCAATCTATCACAAGCTTAAACGAACTTTATGCAAACGCTAATACGTGCTTCAGGTAAGTGTGGGATTCAGACTGTTTCTTGTTCTTGTCTCCTTCTAGGGTGGTTGGGTCCGGGGATGGTGCTGGGGGAACACTACTATCCTTCTAATTTGTGCAATAGCGGGGCAAGGTCCGGCTGTGCTTGCAGCAGGTGCGATATTATTTTTGTTTGCTTTGTTTGGGGGTATTTTTGTCTTACCTCCCCCCTCTCCCTGAGAGACGTCTGGGTATATACTGTAATACTGTCTCAAAGAGCCGTTAACAGGTGTGACCCAATACAATCAACCAAACTATCTAGGTCAGTATGGAAAACAGCTCGATACAAAACAAAAGCTGTCGTAAGAGGGGGCTATCAAATACACTTACCGATGAATTTCGATAGTTGCTGTATAACTGTTGTAGCAGGTTTAAGTACATGTACATGTATGAGACGTATCGGGTCACCTTAAACAAAGCTGTGCGTGCCAATACCAGCCTGTGCGTACGGACAGTTTCGTCAGAGCAAGTGCAGCTGGGCTTGGCATTAACTAATTTCTAAGTATATGTCATGACCAGGCTGCGCACATGTGCTGATTGATATGGACATAAATAGACTGTGTATCTGTCTTCAGACAAGTTGTTCTAAATTATACATGTAATGTTCATTTAGAAGCGGACTGAACAAATAATGATCGCTCCCTATAAATCATCTCCTAACGTATGCTATCGTCGCTAACGTTCGTTGGTTATGGTATCGTATCTTATGTCGGAAATCTCTAATAAAACCGAGACTCGTTTTCGTTCTTGCACGTGTTTTGTTTTCAAAGGCAATTTCAATGCATTTTTTTGTTAAGTATCTTTTTTTTAAAAACAAAATGAATAAATCAAAAATCTCACCGTACTGAAATAATATTCTGGCATAGATTGATTGTACGAGGTCATCCAAGAAGTATTGCAGGGGCCGTCATAACTTGTTTAATGATCTAGCTAGGTTAAAAAAAATAAAAAAGGCCACGCATAACATACATACGTGTGCCAAATATCACATATTGACTTACATTCCTAAGAAATGAGAGGGATTTGACTGCAAATGTGTAGGCGATAAAAATACGTAAATACGACGTCTTCTACAAGAGATGAGAGGAAATCCCTGCTGTTTCGTTATTAATTCTTTCCTATTGTTAGAAGTTGTGTTTATATCTCCGGTATACGAAGTATATAGGGGGTATATAGTTTTGTCTTTTCCGTTTATATATTTGTGTGTTTGTGTGTGTGTTAAAATTTATTTTCTGTCACATATTTTTCAGGAACCACTACAGCTAGGATCATGAAATTTTGTATAAACGTTCGGTATTACTAGGCATACCGTGTAAAAGAGAATAGGCCACCTCTTTTTTATCTTTCCCTTTGTCTGCCCATTATTTTTTCTCTCAAATTAAATTGGTGTCAAAGATTTCTCAGGAATTACTACAGTTAGGGTATTTGAAATTTTGTACAAACGTCGGGTACGTGTAAGAGAGAATCAGTCTCCTCCAATTTTTCGTTTCCTTTGTTTGTCCATTTTTTCTTTCTCTCCAATTAAATTCCAATTAAATTTCTGTCAAAATTTCTCAAGAACCACTACAGCTAGGCTTTTAAAATTTGGTACACACGTTTGGTATGACAAGTATCGTGTAGGGAATCAGATCCTCCTGCTTATCATTTCCTTTGTTTGTCCGATTTTTCTTTCTCTTCAAGTGTTTTTGTCAAAGAATTCTCAGGAACAACTTCATCTACCATTTTGAAATTTGGTTTAAACATTGAGTATGACTAGTGGTATTATTTAAGAGAAAATGTTTCTCCTTATGATCATTCCTTTTGTTTGTCCATTTTTTCTTTCTCTCCAATAAGATGTTTGTCAAAGATTTCTCAGAAAACACTTCACCTAGTACTTTGAAATTTGGTATAAACTTTGGGAATGACTAGTTGTATTGTATCACAAATTATCCGTCTCCTCCTGCTTATCATTACATTTGTTTAACCATTTTTTTTTTCTTTCTCTTCAATTAAATTTTTTGCAGAGATTTAGCAGGGACCACTATAGCTAGGATTTCGAAATTTGGAACAATAATTGGATATGTCTAGTTGTGTTGTGTTAAAGAGAAGTTTTAGGAACCCCTATAGGGGTTTTGAAATTTGAAATTTGGAAACACTCAGCCTCCTTCTGCTTATCAGTCCCATTGTTTGTTCATATTTTCTTTCTCTCCATTTTTTTTTGTCATAGATTTCTCGGTTTCTGTGAGACCACATTCTTCAAACATTTTATAAATATCGAGAACAGACAAGTATATTTCGGAAAAGAAAAGCAAGATAATGAGATTTTTTGGCCTTCTCTTTTCATTATTTCTTCTTTATTCCATCTCAAACTTCAATGTATTAAATGGGAAAAATTATGTTAAACCTTCTCAGATTGCTATGTTACTAAGTTTAGGTATATGGTTAGCCTGATCAGTTGACAACATCCGGATGCTGCTGCTGGATTTAGGTCCAGGTCGTAGACACAGAAGTTTATGAACATTTGTATTGAAATTTTATGTTAAATTTATATATTCGTTTTCTTATTGCAAATTTTGATGGAACGTTTCGTATTTCACTGGGTTTCTTATAAATTGTCCATTTGTCTCTGCTATTTAACATTATCTTCAAAGTTTTGTATTAAGTGTGTTTCATAGGCGAACGCGCTGGCCAGGGGTATACGTGAGTCCCTGCTCACTTGCTCCAGTTTGAAATGATTGTCGTTTAATTAAACAGTAAAGAGAAAGTTACCATTGCACATAACCAACCGAATATGGTTGCTGGTCAACAAAGACATTTTACAGACTTTTAGCAAATTTCTAGTTTTGTGCTTTTGCCTCTGGTTTTTGAAGGCTACAAATAAAATTAAACGAGGGTCGTCTTTTATATTTTCTGTAATTTTTGTATTTCAACATTTCGCAAGTACTTTTCGACGACAAACCAATTCCAATAAAGAAAATGCTTCCATTGTAACAGTTGTGAAAACTTGTTATGAAATATTCATTTTCTGTAATATTGTCGATTCTCTGCTAGACATTGTGGTTTTACTTCCAACAATAATAATATCTTAACTGATGACAAAATCTTAACTTTAATTCCGAATACTAACTTCAGCATTATTGTTTGTGTCTTCAAACAAAATTCAGATAAGTACAAGTGTTTTGAGCTAAGCTAAAGTATCATAAAAAGGCGATTCGAAACCACCGCCGCAGCCCTAATATTTATATTTTTCCGTTGCTTAGCAACGGGATTTGCAAGAAAGTGACTTTCCTGGAAACAATAAATTGGAGAGAATGGAATATTCATAAGAAGAATATAGGACCGTATGATTTACTGTTGATTATCATTTGCCTGAGTAGCAGTCGTTTGCAGGACTTCTTGGGTGGCCCTCGTATGCAGGAAACTGCCTCAATTACTAAGATTTGTGTGTTATTTAACGGTTTAATGATTATACCAAAGCAGCTTTAGAATATTTTTATATGGGTTTTATGGCCCTTTCAATACTTCTCACTTACGTCGAGCCCGTCTTTAAGCAAATGTATGCGGAGCTCCCGGGGAAAATCTTCTTAAACTTCCTAAAGCAGAAATTGGGCTTTCTCAGATGTACGCCGACCGAGGCTCTAACCCATAGCGGTTAGAGACAAACTGTTTAAGAGTCAGCGCTCTTATTCACTAGACCATAGAGGCATATAGAAAATGAAACATAAAAAATATCTTACCACCAATAACGGCAAATAATAATATAATGTTTGTCACACAAGCTGCCATTTTCTAATATCACTCGCTCCGTTTTTAACGTTAAATAAAATTTTAACTTGGTTAAAACATAACGATAGTAAATACCAGCTACACATGAATAGTTTTGGAATATTAATGTTTAGTATTCTGAAAACAAACGAGTTATCCAATAAACTGGGGCACCATACTAGATTAGGTAAATGACCTAAAATTTAGACGAATTTGTCAATATGTACCACGTGGAACAGCAAATAACGCAGACACTGTTTAAACTGATCAGACTAATGCTGATCTACACTGTTCATGCTGGAATACGTGTCCCAATATTTAAGGTGAATAGGAAAATTTTCAAAGGGAGCAAATTTACTGTTTTCATTATTGCTACCCTGCTGTATGTGGTCTATTCATATTGGAACGAATACGCTCTCCTGCGAGAAATTCTTCCCTTTAATAGATAGACTTCATTTAAAAAAGGCTGTCGTCTAGTGAGGCATACATGAGGTTTCAAATGTTGTTTCCGTTTTGTAAAATTGATGGAAAACCTGGAGGAGTATCGGTACACCATAACGCTAACTTGGTAATAAGTGCAACTAAATTTGAGCCGCGACACGACAAAACCAACAAAGTGGCATGTGCGCCCATCAAAGTTTCAGATCAGCCCGGGCATTCACACATATTTGATCAGAGTCTTCGCTGTCGGCATGGATGTATAGATTAGACCCTTGGCTACCCTTTAAGCGCATAGCATAGACTCTGATCAGAATGGGCGAATGCCCATGCTGATCTGAGTCTTAGCTGTGCGCACATGCTACTTTACTGGGTTTGCCGCGACGCAGCTGATTTAAAGGTAACATTCCACAAAGTTTGTATTATAATTATGCAGTTTTATTTGGTGTATTATTCCTGATAGCAATGCATTTCTATCAGGAAGTTTCAATTTGATTAGTAAAACTCTCAGCTCCTGTGTTTTGTTAATTTATATACCACTGGCTGGTCAAATAACTTGGCACAAACACCGAATATGTAATATATAAATCCAAAGCATCAATGTCCAAAAAATAACTCCATGAGAAATTGTCTATTCTAACAATAATTGAAGAAGTATATATTGACACTCTGGACACGAATGGTCCAGACCGTCTGTATGTATGGCTAAAGCTTATTTGTATGGCCGTTCTTTTAGTCTCTTCTTTGTAAAGCTGTAAGTTTAGACAAAAAAAGGCGGTGTTGATTGACTACGGGTATATGAACAGACTGTGGGTAGGCAGGGACCGACACAGCCACCTGCAGACGGTATCATGTGTCCATTATGCATTATATATTATTGTGATATACCTAATGAGACTTTACTATACAAAACAACCGTATTGTAATCGACAGCATTTTACGTTGGTTTCCTTCTATCGACAGCATTTTACGTTGGTTTCCTTCTATTTATAATTGTCGCAATGCGACAGAGCTGACACAGGGTTTCAACAATATTAAAACACGGGTGCGCCAGGGTCTAAACACCATTGCTATATACCTAATGGGACTTTACTATAGAAAACAGCCGCGTTGTGATCGACAGCATTTTACATTGATTTCCTTCTATTTTTAATTAACGCAATGCGACAGAATCACTGACACGGGGTTTCAACACTGTTAAAACACGGGTGCGCCAGGGCTTAAACACCATTAACGCCCGCTTGCATGTCGTCTGCAGAGCTCTGGAGTCAAGATGACGTCCGTAAGGAGGTATATAACAATGACAATAAAACATCCTTTCCCTGTGTTTCAACGTTTACCCAAGCCATTGTGTATGAACATGTTGCAGCCCTCACTGCCCTCAAGATGACGTCCGTAAGAATATATATAACGATGACAATAAAATATTATTTTCCTGTTTTTTAACGTTTGACCAAGCCCTCGTATGTTAACATGTTGCAGCCCTCACCTCTGCGCGATTCGGCTGCAACACGTTAATACACTCGGGCTTATTGTAACAAAGGTTAGCAATATTATCCTTAACTATAGCCATGATATATTTTCGCTCTCAAATACTTTAAGAAAGTTGAGTAAAATTCATATTAGACTACCTGATAGTATAAATACCTTGTATTGCTCGCCCATAGTTCATGTAATTGTATTTGCATATACGTTCGTTTATGGACGATGAGCAGCATTATGCTTAAGTATTAATAAATTTCTTTTCTGTTCTGTTCTGGTAAGCAAAAATAAAAAAAATAAAGTGTCGGAACATTTTCATCACTTTAAAACTTTGGGAGATCAAAAACATAAATGTGGTCGTCAGATTTGTCTGCACTGTTCCGGATCCATTTTTACTATGTAAATGATTAATTCAGTCGCTAAAATACTGGGCTGCGTAGCGCGGTCGGTAGAGCGTCTAACTCAAGAGCCAGAGGTCCCAATACCTTGTCCGGCCACATACTTTCGTTTCTCCTTCGACTGATTCAAGACGGACAGTTGTCAATGACTGGCGAAAGTATAGTACTGGCAAACCGCTTAGGTCTTAGCCTGCCCAGGAACAGTGTAGCTTGGATAACTGTTGCTAAATGATGCGTTGTTGTTTATTTTTTTGGTAGTTTATCGATTTACAGCTGCGTAAGTATCGTCGGACTCCAAATCCGGTAACTGTTTTGGTCTGTTCTTTTCCTTATCATCTGGTTTGTGTGTATTAACAACTGCATACGTGACCTCAGAATCCCGAATATTCTCAGATATTTTAATTTCTGTATTCTCCCTTTGATCCGCACTCTGACCAGGCTCCAGCATATTGTCAGACATATTATTATCTGATGTAGATCCAAGCCCAGTCTGGTCGCATGTCCTGGTCTGTGTATATGTACTCTCTTCAAACGGAACAGAATCGTATATCCTTCCATCCTCAAATATTTGTGAATCTTCGACTTTTTCAATCCTTAGTTCGTCCTTTGTTAGTTGTTCGGTACCAGACTCAACATTTTTATAACTGACTTCCCCGTTATTTTCCAAGACGTTTTCATATGACAGTATCCGACCTATAGCCTTTGTTGCAGGTTCCATGTCTTCATCTGAAATTTCATACGTGACAGCATTGTCTTGTAGATGTGTTCGATTGAGCTGCGCTTCATTGGGAATTTCCATATTATATGCCGCGTTGTAAGTTACTTCAAGATCATCAGATGCAAATGCGTGGTGCTTCAGTGAAAACTCATCGCTGGACTTCTTTTTTCTGTACCTAAAAGGATTGAAAAATAACAACATTGATGCAAATGAGGTAAAATGTATGCCTCTGACAATGCATAATAATCTGATGCAGCCAAATGTTACTTATAAAGATGGTTTCTTATGGTATATTCATCAGTAGCTGATATGCCTATAGCTTTAAAGTTTTGTGTACGAGAAAAAAAGAACTTGAAACTACATCGGCATTTTGAGGCAACAGTGAATTGGAGAAAACTCGTATTTATGTATAGTTTATCTCTTATGCTATTATACAGAAGTGGTGAACTATTGCTGTTATTTTTTTATATATATTGTACCTGCAACAACAGATGATGATACACGCACAAACTACAAGTAAGAAGGCTCCACAACCTCCAGCTGCTGCGGCAATAACACCTGCAAAACAAGAGACTCTAGTTTAGGCATCGTTTTGTATACCATGCATTTCTAAAGATTTGGACAACTAAAATAATAATGGTAATCGCAACTGTCCAGTCCTGTTCCAACCGCAAACACATAGGTGCCACCTTAAAACAAGCAGATACTATTCAGAAAGACACGGTTTCACCCTGTTACCAGTTTTCCTTATTTTACTACCGTTTAATGTTTTTTCTGCCTTAAAGCACAGATGATTAGAACGTTTTATAAAAGGAGTCAGAGTGACGTATGGAGGTAATGGGTGAAAAGTATGACTGAAAGATAACTTGAACTACGAAATCATTAAAACTAACATAGACTCTGAATCCTTTTCTCAGAGTCCGAAAAGGTTCATTCGAAACTCAGATATTGTTCTTGTATTGATTCATTGATGGGTTAGGAAACCTTCATGTGGGTCAAACAGTAACAAAATATGTCGAACCACCGCAGAAGCAATGGGCAAGATTTGGATCCAGTAAAACGTGTTTTAGCCCGCAATATTCTTTTGCCTACTTTTCTAATGCGGTACTTCTGTTTTGGTTCCCCTCTGTTACATGTCCGCTTGTCTATGGTCTTTAGCAGACTGGTCACATAAATACCTGCCCATTCTGTTTTCTGTTTTGTTTTATATTTGTAATTTCAAATATAAAATGGGTCAAAAATAGAATTTGCTGCTGTTTTTAGTAAGTGTAGCTGAATGACCATCTGTTTGGGAAAGAGCTGCCCATTCGATTTGCCGTGCGTGTCTTGTATTTTTTGTGTGTGCGCTTCTTTCCGTTTTGGTTTTAAGAACGGGATGTGAGATTTGATTTTATTAAGTCCTAATCATTGCTTATCTTTATACTTTGAATCTGTTTATAAACTCGTAAACATCATAATCATAACGATGACAGCTAACTCAATAATTTATATTCAAAACTCGAAAACTTCTGACTCCGAACCAAAAACATATCAAAATTCGACAAGAACTCATCCAATGTTATACTTGTGTTTGTCTCTGTTTCGCCTTTTCTGTGTGCTGTCCCATTGTTATTACTGCGTCGTCTCTCCGTTGTGATCGTTGTTGTTTTATCTACAAGAGACGATTGTCCCTCAGATGATGTGCCAGTGGGTTTAAGTTCAGTTTCAGCTTCAGTAGTTTTAGTTTCCATCTCATCTGTGTTTGTCACTGCAGAAGTGTCTTCAGTGACAAAAATCTGAGAAGTGCGGTGTTCACCAGTGGATGAAGGCATCGTTTGGCTGTTGTCTTTGCAAGTTAAAGAGTAAGATCGGTTCCCGAGATTGTCTGTAGATATAAATTATTAACATCATTATTTCACATGAAATGATGTTAACAACCTTAAACAAGAGATTCGCAAGCGGCGCATATACGCCTGTTTTAGTGTCATGAAGGAGGTACAGATTGAACAAGGTTGCTACCAGAAAGATGGACGTCAGCAAAACAGGATAAACAACTCTGTAGTTTATAAATGCAACATTATTTAAACGTTAATTACATCAAATACGTTTTGTATAGCAAAAATCAGCTTCAAAGGTGAAGCGGCTCAGAAGCTGAGAAATGACAAGTCAAACAAAGGAGATAATTAATAAACTAAGTACACTAGAGTTACCATTCTTGGTCTTAATACTTTCCTTGACAACATACACTTCACCATTAAGTTGTGTGAAAATATTTTAAACAGTTAAGGATTTACACAGTAAACAGAAAGTTTGTACAAGGGCATATAGTTCAGACATTGAGTAAGCCAGAGTTGTGGTACTTGCTTAGGATACACTGCCCCATTATTATACACATTCCATCAAAGTTTTATTAAAATATTTCAAAGGGTAAAATGTTATGGAGTGAATGGGAATACCCTAAACTATTAAGTACAGGGAATGTACTTCAAATTTAGGTCGGTGGGAGCAACCATTCGTATATGCAACACATGGTCTTGTGATCATGCATATTGCTATAAAGTCTCATCAAGACATTTCAAATGGTTACCAAGTTATGGTATACACGAGATAAGTATACACAAAAATAGCTTAGATATACTATTTAAAGGGACGTTACTCTAAAACACAGTAGGGAGAGTAACTATTGTTAAGCGCGACACATTGTTGGGCCTCTATACGTATTGCTATGACGTTTCGTCAAGATCTCCCAAATAAATTTTAGTTATGGCGCGCAAAAGACTAGTCGGGCAAAAATAATCAAAGAAGAATAACTTATTATATTATTCTTGTAATGACATCCCGACCTAATTCATTTTCCTACTAAATTTCATGAAGATATCTCAAACAGTTACTGAGTTATGGCGCGCACAAAAACGTTTACGGACGGACGGACGGACAGCGCCATGACATAATACGTCCTTTTTTCAAACGGGCATATTATAAAACATTCATTTAAGAAATATGTTCTTTAAGAATAAGAGAATAAGAGTACATCCTAATATTTGTCGCAACTGTAAACGTTAAGAAGTGCACTTAGTCACGTAAGCATTTATGGAGTCATGGAAAACCAGTTGCTTTGCTTACTCGTTATGAAGGGTTTTCCTAGATATTAATCTGCATGACTCTGTACGAAAGGGAAAATAAAACTTAGTTTGGAAGTTTGCTTTTGAAAAACAAAACAAAACAAAAAAAATGTCTCTCCCCTTCCTCCTTGTCCCCTCATCCAAATTTGAGTAAAGTTATGGTTTATATGCTCTGAACATTAATGGACAATGCTTTATAATTGTATCAAATTTCGTGAAAATATCTGCAACGGTTTTTAAGTAATAGTCCATAGTAGAAATTACAAAGGGATAGAATTTTGTAAAGAAATGTAGGTGAAGTTATGGTTTTTGTTTTCTGCATATTGTCCATGGGTTGCTTTATACGAGGGGTGATAAAAATACGTGGACTACTGCTGTTGCGGTAAAGGTAATGCAGTTATTATAATAGTATTTTTCTTATAACGCAGAAAAGTTGGATACTTTAGCTACATAAGTTGACGTTTTGAAGAAATTTCACTGAAAAATAAGTATTTTCTTCCATTTTATATTAAGTAGGTACAGCTACAGCGGAGCACCACATTAATGACGTTTGACATTTTGTCACGTTTGAACATGTTTTGGGTTCTTTCGTTTCTCTGTTTTTACAAACTAACACCCTTTTTGCAAATTTTTTCATATTTTTTACCAATTTAAGACACATCCGCACGCAGTGTGATTGTTTTCAAGAATTTTATAGCATTTTCTTCTCATCTTTATTGGTTCTTTAATCCAAGCCGAACTTTTGTTTTCAGTATCGTTTCCATGTACAAGACTTTTGCTGTGTATGTATACATACAGGGTGTTAGGAAAGTCCGTAGACATTATTTAAACCTACAGTGAAAGCTTAATAATGTTATGATTTTCGGAAAACTTTGTAAGTGTAATTAAGTAAGCACTACCAAAGATATGCAGCATATAAATTCTTTATTGATTTTAAAATGATGAGAAAATCTGACTTGCCATGGACACACCTTATACAGGGCTGACAATGGTGAAGGCTAAATTTTTATTTGCATTAGAGATTGGCATCTCAAGAGCTTGGTACTTAAGAGAGGCTGACTGTAAACGTCGAGCATTGGCCCATAATAACGTGGAAAGTCGAAAATTACGGATTTTGCTCAAATTTTGGGAAATTGATATATACCATGCTTGTTTGTATTTCACAAGTTTTTAGAGGTCAACGTTCGGCCGTTTCCATGGTAACCAGGAATCCATTTTGAAAATATCAATATTGAGACATGTATGTAATATTTCCTCGATAAAAATCAAACAATAAATATTTTCCCATTCCTATTTGCTTGTATAGTTTGAAAATACATACGTATGTAATAAGTTTACATGATATTAATGTCTTCTGTCCCTTATTATCAACGGGAGAGCTTTTACTGGAAAAAATCGACCCTATTTTGAGTGTAAAATTGATGTTTTATTCGCCTGACAACTAAAAATGACAGTCACGTTTGACAATAAGGCAATATATACATGATAGAGTAAGGTTTGAAGTTAAAGAAAGTAAAAAATTTAGGTGTAAACTCGCAAAACTTTAAAAGGTATCCATCTTTGAAATGTGTCAATACTGTAAAATAGTAGGAAGGGAGATAATTCAAACTGGCATTATCTACCTCCCTTGACGATTACAAAGCTGCGAACACTACAGGTAGTATCCATGATCTTTAATAATAAAAGATAGTATCTTTTAAAGAATAAGATTACTGTCAACAATGCTCACCATTAACCTTTTTCTATCTGTGAAATAGGTCCATTTACCAAGACTGCAGTTGCAGTTGTATTCGGTACATTTGATGACAAGAGTTGTCCCGAGCAAAACGTCTGCAGAAATCACGGAATAGAAGAACGGAGTAAAACCGTTTTATTTGCAGCAATATTTTTGCCTTGTCTTTATTTTATGTTGAAATAAATAAATTTACTAACGTTTTTTGAATGAATTGCTTCTGTGAAGCAGGTAATACGCAAGAAGAGGCATTTTTCAGGACAGAAAGTGATGTAGACTAAGGCCTACAGCGTCTATTCACCGAGGATACTGAAATTTTAAGCAATGATCTGTTACCTATGATCGTCATACTACATAGAACAGCTAAAATGGATGGATGAATGACTTTGGATTTCATGTCATTTTTAACAGTATTTCAGTCATATCAGGACGATTGGGGAATGTGGTTAGGGGGAAGGTGGGAAGTGTGTGTGTGGGGGCGGGGGGATGAGTATGAAAAGCTGTGCAGTGGAGCCAAATTTGCGGTTGGAAACGTTAATGCATCAAGCAGATCTCGAACTCCGAACCACTTGATCAGCAGGCCAGGCCTTAACCTACTGTGCTATCCGGGGCTTTTAGAATAGCCAAGAAAGTCGTGTAATTTAGGTAATCCTGATAGGGGTGCCATCTTAAGTATACGAGTACTCATGAGTGATTTATTCATCCCATCTAATTTCATCCACTTTTCTGTAGCTTAGCGAGGGAAGCGCCTGCGTGCCTAGCTAGCAGTCCTTGCTCGATTCTCTTTTTTTTCAATCACGGGGTGCCATTGCACACAGACTTTAAAAATCACCCATGCCTTGTTGCATGATCTAAGTACTGTTGAAAGGGCCATAAAACTACAAACCTGTCATTAACTCTCTTCGTTTTCCAGTCTGCCATTTAAATGTTAATTTGTGGTGCCATGAAAATGTTTGAAATGTCCATTTTGTTATGAAATTATTATTGGTTGAGCGTGTGGTTTTTCGGCTTGTTTCTTACATTTAGCTTTTCTTAACTCACTCCGGCTTCGCCGTCGAGATATAAACTACGATTCGCGCTCAACACCATGTATACATCAGCGACAATTCACTGGTAAGAAAAATGTTCTTAATCGTGTAGTTCTATCACGTATTTTCACATTTGTACACACTTTCTCTTCACAAAACGGTGATATTGCTATTGCATATACAGTGGGTGGGGTATCTAAGCAGCAACTTTAAATCTGTTTATTAGAAAAAAATGAAAACCATTAGAGATACGGTAACCAAGTACTGAACTACATTAAAGCCATATCGATTCTACTGCAAATTAAGAGTTGTATATTAGTTACATGGGTCTAGGGTCGTTTTGAACTGATGTAACACATTTTTATGCATCGTAACCATAGAAACAATATCAAACACTACATTTCTACGCCGTTATTTGCAAAGATGGGATAAAAATGCGACTCTTTATTTGTTTAATAAGCAAATTCAAACTGAAAGTGTGGAAATTGGGTAGAGAAATCTAAAAAACTGTTGTTTCTGTAAAATTGTAAATGCGACAGGGACACCCTTTGCAAGTGCATTTATTCTGTAGTCAGTGAAAGTTTACAACTAATTGCTTTTCCTATGTACCGTACTAATGTTGCTGTTTGAAGACATGTTAATGATATATTCAGGTCAGGCTGCCATTTTCAATAACCTCGATTTGAAAAAGAGCTATTTTCACAAATTTTATTTTTTCTCCGACTATATGTACTTCCAGTTGCCATGGTTTCAACAACGTGCAGTAGCCAGTAATCTGAAAGTGCAGGGACTGCCAATTACATTTAGTCCTAAACACCATACCAGTTAACTATTTGATACTTGCTTCAGGACAGACACGTTTTCCCTTTGAAATTCATGAAAATATGTAAAATTTGAGCGGCCTAAAAATGGTTGCCATGGCAACAGTAATTGCTTAGATACCTCGAGAACCGTTCGACATATTTCACTAATTTTTTCACTAATCTTCATCTTTCGTCGAGAGCTTCTCTTTAAAACTATTATAAATATTTAAGATGTTAAAGTAATGGTATTGCAGGGAATATTTTCGTGATTATTTTCTTTTAGTTTTTATTATTTTCCGACGGTTTACAACGAAATTTCTGACATAATCGAAAGGGTACCCCCATTCTCAATTGAAAACTTGAAATTTTAGTGGGTAGGGATAGAACCTATATCAAGATTTATATACACAGAGGCATTTTGCAGATTTCTTTTAGTCTTGTTATAAGATTTGTTCTCACATCAAGCATAAACATTTGATCTGACTTTTCTTTTCATATTGTTTTGCAAAATTCTTCTTAACAAATTACCCGAAGATTTAACTTCAGATTTATTTTCCCGATTAGATTTTGCACTAAAACCGTTTTGTTTTTAAATAAATTGGGTACACATATGAAATTGTTTAGAAACCTCTTGAAATATTTTATACTGGGGTAATACCCCTGTAATTAACATATTTTCTTGTCATGTAGATGCGTTATGCGTAAAAATGCTATTTTATCAACACTTTTGCCTACTTTTACTTTTTGGTGGTAAAATTTCAAATATATAAGAATTTACAGATACACTATAAAGATTTTGAAATTTTATTCTTGTCTCCCTTACCTCTAAGACATACTCCATGGTATAAATTATTTTATGTCAACATTTGATCCCAAGTTTCGTTTCAGATATCAATTCAATACCCCCACCCCCTATGCAAAATATTGATGCCTCATCTGCTTTTTCGTGTCAATGAATCATCTGTCAAAATGTGCATGTTGTCTATAATTCCTTACAAGCTGTAACTAATAAAATACTGTTTGGCTTAGTCTCTATCATTTCCGCTAGTTTTAAAAGGATGATTCACTGAGGAATAAGAATAAATAACAGTTTAATATGCCACATCTTTATGCGTAAAGTCCATAATAAATAGCAGGCCACTTTGACACCTTGGGTATGAATTGCTTATTTTATTACGGTAAAGTACGGCTGAAAAAGTTATTACATTGTGGATCCTCTAATATTGAATAGTTCTTGAAACCTGTAAAGTGAATGGTACTTCTGAATTTATATGCAATATTGTAATGTCTCCGAACTTTCTTAATTAGTGCCAGCATCAGACGAAACTGACTTACAAGGATCAAATAATATTACATTTGATTATATAAACGTTTCGTTGATTCTACCCTAATTTTTCTTAAGATTATATACAAAACCTGGAACTTGCATTAAATACAGGATATAACGGTTGACGTCATTTTGTCGCCCTTGTATGGCCCACAGATCATACTTTACGCTGCTTATGCAAGCATAACAGTTGTTGACGGCGATAATTTGCACACAGTAAAAAGCGGAAACCATAATGAAATAGCATACCAAATGTCAAGCATTTTACTTTCCTGCAAATATTAGACACAGCCAAAGATAAAAAAAAACAATTCGAAATAATAAGGCAAGCTTTTACCGTGCTCCGCAGAACCGGCAGAAGATTAGTATGACGACCTATATAGACAACGTTCCGAAGTTAGACTAGTAAATTAAAAGCATTACTAAATAAAGGAAAGATGAATCTATATTTACTGCAAATTTAATTAGTTCACTGTCAATAATATAATTTCTACAGCAAAAGTCCACGTATTTTTTTATCATCCCTCGTATTTGTACAAGGTTTAAAGAAAATATAAATGAAGGTCTGAAAGTGACATTGGTGACAAGATTTCAATTCAAAATACCAAGGCAAATGAATCCATCCGAAGAAATAGATAAAATTATGATCTTGTATTGCACAGATTGATATTTATACCAAGTTCTGTGAAAATTACTTCAGCGGCACTAAAGTAAACTGTTATAGAGTCAACAAGATATCAATACTGAAATTATAAAGGAGCATAATTCCGTTAATAATGTAGGTGGAGTTAATATTCGTGTTCACTGCGCATCGTCAGATGACATCTAATATTTGTACAAAGTTTCATGCAAATATATTGTACGGTTTTAAAGTTATACAGCGGACAATAATTACATGCTAAAACTTACAAAACGGCATAACTATGTGAAAAAGGTAGGTGGAGTTGCGATTTTTGTTCTCTGCATATTGTCTGATAATGATTTATATTTGTACTAAGTTCCGCGAAAATATCTCATAGAATTTTAGAGTTATAGAGCGGACACGGTTTCCATACTAACATTTACAAAGGGGCATAATTCAGTAAAAATGTAGGTGGAGTTACGGCTCTTATTTTCTGCACATCGTATGATGATGCTTTAAGAGGTATAGAGCGCAAGTATTTCTAAACTGAGGTTTTTAAAAAGGGCATTATTTCGTAAAAAAAATTAAAAGGAGTCTCTGCAAATCATCTGATGATGCTTTATATTTATACGAAGTTTTATGAAACTATCTTTCACTGTTTCAAACTTATGTAGCAGACACCATTTCTGTTACTAGAACAAAAGGGCATTATTCCATAAAATATGTAGATGGAGTTATGGTATCTGTTTTTCTGCGCATTGTCTAATTATGCTTTATATTTTTACAAAAGTTCATAAAAATATCTTTTACGGTTTTAAAGTTACATGATTTCCATACTAAAATTACAGAGGACATGACCCCCCCCCCATCCCCCCTCCACAAAAACAAAATTGAGGTAGAATTATGGTTCTTGTTCTCTGCATATTGTCCGATGATGCTTTATAATTGTACCAGGCTTCGCGAAAATATCTTACAGAGTTTTAAAGCGATCAAGCGGACAGGAGCTCTATTCTAAAATTTACAAACAGAGATAATTCCGTTAAACAAGTAGGTGGATCTGCACATTATCTTATAATGCTTTATATTTGTACTAAGTTTCGCGAAAGTATCTCATATAGTTTCAGATTTATGAAGCGAACAAGATTTCCATACTTCAAATTACAAAGGGCCACAGTTCGGTAAAAGATGTAGGTGGTGTTACGCGTTTTGTTCTCTGTACATTGTCTGATGATGCTTTATATTTGTACAAAGTTTCGTGAAAATATCTCATATACTTTCAGAGTTGTAGAGCGGACACAAAAACAATACTAAAATATTCAAAGGGGCATAATTCGGTTAAAAAAGTAGATTGATATACGGTTCTTGTTATCTGCACATTGACTGATCATGCTTTATACATGTATTTGCACCAAGTTTCTTGAAATATCTTAATCCGTTTCAGAATCATGAGCGGACACGATTTGTGACAGACAGACAACTATGATAAAACAATGTGTGTGCCGTAGAAGGGGGAGAGTAAGTACCTTTATTTGTACACTATTCTCATTCTTCAAGTCTGTTTCTAATGATTTTGTATGGTTTTGCTGCCTCCTACGCAGACCAAACGCCTATGTTTTTCAAAGAGTGCATGATAAGAGAGACTGCACGAATTTTCTTTAACAACAATGCATCCAAATAACACTTACCCATGCTGATTTTCAAGCAGCCACTTTCTCCAACACCTGTCTTCGCGAATATAATAGTCCAGTAGTCAGTGTCACTAAAAGTTGTAGTTCCGCTACTGTTACAAGTATGGCGTTTGCTAGGCACTGAAAAGATTACTCCACAACCGTTCCCACCAATCAGCTCGTAGTCAATAGCAATATTTTCATACGTGGAATCCATTTCAAAATAACAGTTGCACGAGAGTGTCTCGTTTGTCACATTTGACGTACTGACGACGTAGTTGTTTCCGGTACGAGCCGTGGATGTACAAATAGGGAGCACTGAAATAGAAAACATGAGAAAAACTTGAAATTGCATTCCACAAATTATTACACGTTAAAAAAGTCAATGTATAATAAAACAGTATTTTAATTAAATTCAGTTTGACTAATATACCTTGGAAGTTCATTTCAACACATAAAACATTATGGAATGGTAATGTATCTACCAGCTTCTTCCGACGGTAAAATCAATGTTTTCTAGAAGAAAATCATTCCTTCCCCTGACAGAGTCGTCACCTCCTGCTGTTCCCGAAAATTACCATATGGCATCGTAAGGGTAAATAGCAGGACTGCTTTCAACATATTCCTAGGATGGATTTTGCATAAAGGATCATTTCATTGCCATTGCTGTGTTGCATGGTTAAATGTGGTTTGAACACTACAGCATGAAAACGTATTGTTTCTAAATTCCTTTCATGTCTTTCCAAGTATGAACCGTAGCCTAAAACATATCAAACTTGTGCCATAGGTCGACTTAGAATGTCATAAATGGAAGTGTATATGCAGAGCCTGAACATGACGTGACTATTGTTCGATTTGAAAAATATGAAAGATAGTAATCAGGTAGAGCTACCACTATAGAAACTTTCAAACAAGTAGTACCAGTAAGTCAACGATAGCATTTATTTAGTCAAGCCGCAAGACGGCTTGACTATATATTAATATGAGTCCAAGTTTTTTATGTGATACGTTTGGTGTTTTAATTGCTTACTGATGAATAAAGAATCGATTATACGAGAAAGAAAACTTAAAACCTATCTGTTAACAGTCTCATGTAGATAACAATTATTAATTGAAACGTGGGACTATATCTAGATGCGCAAGTATTATAGGAAATGAGTACTTTGGATTCGGTCCATAGAAATAACGGAACGAGAATGGAGAATAGATAAGAAGTGTAACCCGCACCCTCATCCGCGTAAACCGCATTGGAATTTTATGAATGGCTGAACATGTATGTAGCAGCAAAATAAATAATGTTAAGGCATTGAAATAGTTACAGATAGGACTTATCATTTCAAACCCACTAAGAAAATACGTAAGTCTGATCTAGTTGAGACTATAAACACAAAAAGTCGAATTCAAAGTCGGTAAAATGTGTAATCCGTACCAGCGATAGAATACCCGCGTTGGGAGTTAAAATCCCATAAATGCCCTCTTATCGGTAGAATGTACGTCTAAAGATGACGACAAATGATACATAACACGCAATGTCAAATCAAACTAACAAAATATGTGAAAACACGAAAATACGGGAACGCACCAGAAGGCACGTGTTTTACTGAAACGAACTATATATGTATATAAATAAATATAGTTTGCAACACAGATACTCCATTTTTAGGGTTTTAACATGAAGTGCTTATTTGGCGAAAATCATAATTTGAGCCATATACATGTACTATTATTGTGCAGCAGAATAACATACACGATACCCTTTAGTAG
This sequence comes from Ctena decussata, assembly GCA_963989385.1. NCBI lineage: Eukaryota > Metazoa > Mollusca > Bivalvia > Lucinida > Lucinidae > Ctena > Ctena decussata. The sequence goes on along the minus strand of OZ022502.1, from coordinate 2,557,034 downwards.
CTCCTAAAAGAAATGGCATTTTCGGAAATTCTAGTCAACTGATTGATTTTTTTTTTTCGTAGTTTTACCTGTACAGCACTTGTTTCATATAAACACATCCCCACTATTATTGCCTCTCTTGCAACACAAAAAATGCCCTTACTCTTATAGCTCCTCTTGAGAAACAAGTGCATGTGCTGTACAGGAAATCTGATTTGATCAGGGTATCATACCCCACCCTTTGCGGTGGAGTTTTATACTAATATAAATACCCTTTCCTTTGTACGCAACTTTTAAGAAGTGTTTAGGCGATCATTTTCTGTTGTACGTCATTTTGATGAAATTTTCATATGAAACTCAAACTAAAAATTCAAATTCCTGTGTTCTAATCAAATGCTTAAAACATATTAGGCATATTCCGTGCCACCCAGGTGCATATGGAAATTCCCGGAAATTCTGCTTTTTTTTTGTCTTAAGACAGAGTGATACTACAAAAGAATGATTTACGTCCATTACCTAATAAGATAATCGCTACGTGCCTCTAGTGCCCGATTACCCTAAAATTCTAGTCAGTCACTGTATACTGTATTCAGATTGTCTGCGTATGTGTACTTGATCGTGTGCGTATGTATGTCCCCAATCTTGTTAGACTCGGGTATAGATTTTTGTAAGAGATAGATGAATAGATTGCCTGTTAGCAACTTGATACTTTAGTACATCAGCAATGTGCAATTACCGATATTACCAGGTTATTTTGACCCATATTTCAATGTCCAATGATTTTCGCATTTTTTTGCTACTTTTATACAGTTAATATATTTGTAACTATTCAGTTCACAGCATTATAGTTTTTAGAATGTGGCCAAAATCTGAAAATTTTGGCCATAAAATCACCATCAATAGACCAAAATAAATGATAATAATAATAAAGGACTTAAGTATTTTTCTCGACTGTAACAAGTATTAGCTCTCTGAAAACTAACGACTTCATCTCTAAGAACAGCCCAAGCATTGCAATGTTTTACATTGCTGATACATAAATGTCGTCCCAGAGATGGACTGTCACAATGTGGCTTGACTTCTCTGACGGCATTTCGTCAGAACTAGCTTGTTTGTTAATATGTTCGTACTGGTCTATGCAAGGGCAGAGGCTGGTCCAATTATTATATTATGATTCGACCCTTATAAAACATGCATACACTCACCTATGGTTTGGTTGTCTACTTCACAAAGTTCTGCTGCATCTACAAAAGCAAGATTGACTACATTTGGAACCTTTAAAACATATGAAAACGTTGACTTCTATTCTTAAAAGGTTTACATTCCTTCTCAAAAGTTTTCTTCTCTTCTCAATGAGAGGCTACTATAGAAGAAAGGAATATGCTTTTTCCAACTGTAAACTGGACTTCCTTTCTCGGACAAGACTGAGATGACTTTACAGATTACCGTTTAGGCGAAAATTTTCGCGGTTTTCAATTTATCGCGGTATTTTGTGGTCACTTAGAAACCGCTAATATGAAAATCGCGAAATATTTTCCTGTTTCCTACAAAGAATCGTCAGCACACACAGTGTAAATATATTTTTTCTTTGTTTGCTTTGGTAAATTCTGGTACTTTTTCTTGAATCAGCTCTTTCAGTAACATGTGGCCCTGCCGCAGTTTAATGAACGTATTGGCTCAAATGAAAAGGAAGCAGTTCTACTTTTCGAGCATGGTGCCAAACGCGAAAATAAAAAATCGCGAAAGTTAATGTTTATATTTTGACCTTTAACCGCGAAAATTTGAATCTGCGAAAATTACCGCGTATGCGGTATCAGAATCACTATACATGTACGTACCAAATTACAGAATTTTTTGTCTTTTGACTGACAGGTGAAAAAGGGTGCTTTTGTTTTGGTTTACTATAATCGTAATTGTGTGTCGGCTTTGAATAATCTAACATTTTGTACAGTCACTTTCGATATTTCGATCACTGATATCTCAATTTATCTTCTTATATCAAATATTATATTTCCTCTCAACTCATGTTACCTCAAACTACTGATACCTCAAAGTAAATTTTCTGGTACCAGAAAATTTACTTTGAGATATCAGAAGTTTGAGCTGAAGTTCGACTTCGAGATATCGAGAGTTGAATTCATATTTTTTAAAATAGCCTCACGCACTGGGTGGTTGCTTAATCCCGGTAGGCGGTGATTTTTTCTGACAATTGTCAACGATTTTTTCTGACAATGGTCCCGGATTTTTTTCCAAATTGTTAATGATTTTTCTCCGTGACGTCATAACAAAAAACTGATGCGACAAAATGGTGAATTTTGTCAACCAAACCATTAATTTACAAATCTTGCGCGTATTCCTGGTAGATCTAATTCAGATTAGATACAATACAAGTGTTTAACGTTGTCAACAGATAAATTAAACCCGAAATTGTCATTTAGGGTACATCTTAATGAACTGTCCGCTCTGTCTATGTCTTCGAAGTTTACTATAGGGAAAAGCTATTTTTAATCATAAATCGATGTTGGGAAACGTACAATATTACTTTTTGTCACTTTACAAAAATATAAATGGGTCTGTCAGCAGATTTTAATTTTTCATTAGTCCCGGATTTTTTCCTACAAGTCCCGGATTCGCTCCTACAATAGTTTTTAAGCGCCTAATTTTTTCTGACAACGCAAACTACAAAATGAGTAGTCTGTATGATACTTTATTGGGCATAGATTGAATTGGAAGAGTTAAGCATGTCTAAAACTTTAATTGTGGTTCATAAATGGAAGACGAAATACTTGTTGATCATTAACAGACCAGCCTTTTCATTACATACAGATCATTGTATTGCTCCATATATAAAAATTTACAATGGAATATCGTGTAGTAAAGAGCTGAGATTAAAACAATATACAGTGGCCTTCCCAATGCAGGCGAGACTGCTGTACTAAATCTGCCAACTGAACGACATGGCCATCTGGTCGTCAAATGCCAGGAAAGCTCAGTTGGCAGAGCAGTCCTAATAGTAGAGCAGACGGAGCCCCAAAAGTGCTCTCCTTAAGGACTTTACTGGTAAGGTTCTGCAAACATCAAGTGTTATATACCAAATTGTTTGTCAGCATGTCTAGTGTATGAATCCGGCTGATGACATCGCCGCAGCTGAGTACTAACAGAGTTATGGCCCTTGAAAATTACGTACCCATAAACAGCAAAAATACACAATTTTTGTCGGTGAACGTCAAAAATGTCCATTTATTTCAACTAAAGACAAGTGTTTGTCAATTTCCAATAGTACGTACGGAAAACAAATGGAATGGACTAAACATAGAAGCTTTTAACGAATATGGCTTATTGAACAGTGTTTGTCCGTGCGTCTGTTTGTTAATTACCGTTGATTACCAAAGGTTGACAATGTTCGACATCAATATTAGAATTTGTCTGTTTTATTACCACGACAATAAATATGTCAAGTCTTATGCAGAAACTAATTTACAAGGTATTTCATTGTTGAATAAACTATCTAGATATATTTCAACATGTACAAAAGGTCAAGGTCACGGTCAAACAGAAAACGTATATAAATGATGAAAATCTAATTAGTTACTACTTTAAGACCAGCTAAATGGGCTAAATGCTTGGAAAACAGTATATATGTGTATCTTCTATCACTTCACACTCATTTAGATAATATGTGCTCTGTATATTTATTTTTCCACCCGTCCGTACGTCGATTTGTCAATAGCATGTGTTCACCACTGTTTTGGCAGTCAACTTCTCAAAAACGACAAGCTTAACAGTGGTCAAAACTAGCCGCTGATTATACAAGCGTTGTATTTGAATACTCTGGTGTCATTTTCAGTCCAATCCGGTACTTTAAGATTGTCTTTGTGCCGTCTGTCCTTGTTAGTTCATCCATTTGTTCGTCCGTCGGTCCATTTGTCGGTTGAAATTGATCGAATGATACATTTATAAAAGCTAGTAGATTTTTAAGCTCCAATATCTCCCTCTCCTTTTCTGAGATACTTTTTCAATGTGTTCTTTTTTTCTGAAAGCCCAACGTCTACAAAATATTTCCCTGCTTTCTGCTGTCTGAGTTTTGGGCAGTTAGGCTGTTTCTCCCATGTTATATACGTGACCGTATCATTTTAATGACATTTGCATATTCTTATCCATATTAACACAATAACAGACATAGATCTTAGTGTTGTAGAAAATATGCCTGGAAACCTCTGAATTAAATCAATATTGTCTTCTGAAGCGTTAGAAACCGTACTGTTGTCTACGCTACCAAGAATGGACAAACTACTTAATCTGATTAGAATGAGCATGTAAGTACAATGAATGAAGAACACTAATGCATTTATATATCGTTAAATAAAAACAAATGCTATCAAACTTGCAAAACTTTGCACTGTCATATACGTTACCGAATATGAGTAGCAATGAAATGCATCCAAAATGATATTTTGCGCTACAGAAACTGTTATTGCTAAAGTGGTCTTTTAGCATTCTATGGTGGAACTATATTATAAATAAAGTAATTAAATGGTTGCCTAGAAGACTTGGAGTAGTCTGAAACTGTATCACTGTCACACAAGGAGCTACTGATCAGAGGACTTTTAAAGTGTGTGTACACTTTTTTATATATGGATGAAGGGGTAGAAGATAATTTAAGGATAATTTTGGGATTTCGCTCTCTCTCTCTCAATTCTCCATAAAATGATATACTGTGAATGTACATTTTTTATGGGCAATCAGAATAACTATTTTAAGAATTTGTTACCACATACTCTCTCCTATACTAGTCTCGCTTAACGTATATTACATCAAATATTGTAAGACTGATACATATATAATGTGTTACTGTCGTGTTTGAACTCTGAATTACACCAATGCCAGTTTTGAGTCAAAGGCACATCAGTTACTTAAACCTGTCGTCAGACAATTTTCAGTTTCATGACTTGAGTGTATAGATTTAATATTACAAGTAGAAACAAGAAATGTAACTCACAGCAACCGCTTAAATATTTTATGCGTGAAACACATTTTAAAAGTGTTGATGTCATAATCTTGTCATTATCTCCAGTTTATTCTACATTTTAAAAAAGGCTAGAGAAAAATATTATATACATTTAGGTTGTATGGTTATCAAATGATACTATTTTTTTCTCTAACTGTAACAGTGAATAAAACCTAAGGCGCATATACAGCTTTAGTGAGTAAACTACATAAATCTGAATAATCTCAGCTTTAGTGAGCAAACTAGATACACCTGAGTAATCTGTTTTCTGTTTCATTTTTTTTGTCATTATTTTAACATATTTCCTTTTTATGTGTCAATATTATTTTACACATTAAGGTGACTACGAAACTGCACTAGAATTCATGCAACAACTCTGAAAAGTTTCTGTCTCGTAGTCTACACAAGATAAATCACATCTACCTTTTCTTTCTAAAAGCTGTGCAAGAATTATACCCTAAAAGAGTTGAAAGTATATTTTATTTTCCAATTCTGACTTTATTATTTTTGATGTGCTGTAAATCTTGTTCTTTATGATAACATAAATCACAGTCTCATAAGCTGTGTTACTATTTACATTAGTTACATCATTTTGATTAATTTGAATTCCGTAAGATACTCTTAGAGTGTCATACTTTGAGAAATTTTTGAATCTCAGCATGTAAGCGCCATTTCAAATAATTATATAATGTTTTTGAATATTGCATTAAAAATTATATTACACGCATTAAACAGTTTCTGTATGGTAATCTACAAAATTTAATGAAACCATTTTTTTTCCACTATAAAGCTTGTCCCTAGACCTAAATAGTAATATACTAATACTAATACTAATACTAATGCAACTTATCAATTTCAATTTTGTCTTGTAAAGTTTTATTTGTCTTAAATTCGTATCTAATGGTAACATAGATTACAGCCTTATAAACTGTAGAATAATTAAGCATAATAATAAAAATTTAAAATTAAAATAAATGTTTTACATCACTTAATATAAAAATAAATAATTTATATCGATTTATAGATAGATTACTGACTTTCGCTTTTATTAAATAATTCTAACACAGTGCGCCTATAGAAGCAATGGAAAGATACCGTGTTTTATTCTGCAACAATTCACTGTCTCGGAGCGCGTGAGTCTAATTGCTGACGTCACTTGCATTACTGACGTAATTTTTTGACGTTTTGAGACGTTAGACGGTGTAACGTCTTTTTTTTCTTTCTAAAATCGCCATAAAAACGTACATTTACCTTAGATACAGTTAAGAATATTGGCGGGAGCATGAACGCGCTGGCATGAAGGTTGAGAGAGTTTGAATGAAAAGAATATTTTTTCAGCATTTTTAAGCGTTAGAATCGAAATAGCTCAGCTCTAGCATTGAATTGTTAAGTAATAATTCACTATTTGTCGGTCAGTTGTAAGTAGATATATCACTCGCGCTCCGCGCTCGTGATATGGTCTAGTTTACAACTGACCTCCAAACAATGAATTATTACTCAACAATTCACTGCTAGAGCTGATCTATTTCTTAAATAGTATGTTTTGTAAACTTACTATTGGTAACGTATTTAACAGTCTGAACTCTCAATCGGCCCACTAAGTAGGCAGCAAGAAAGAAGCAAATATATTGCATATATAGGACACTTAGAAAAATGAGGTCTACACAACTTCGTCGGGTGGCCGGGCAACATCCTACTGGCCTGACCTACATTTGTTTAGCGGCTGGTATAACTAGGGTACAGGTTCTAATGCACTTTAGTGAGTTGGTAATTTTTCTTGTTATTCTGTTTTAAGACAAACTGTTCTTTTGCAATGTCTTGCATCTTGAAGATGTCAAAATTATACCAGTCGTTCATCAAAACATCAATGAATATGTATACGCTTGCAAAGAAAAATAACAAAGTAAGAAAGTGTTGCATACAGTATGGTCTCTTGAAATGTAAATAACAAATAAATAAGTTATAAGGTAAACAATCACTTATTTACAACATTTGGAGATATATTTTGCATTTACACTGCTAGTTAGAAGTGTTGCGAAAAAAATTATATGTGATGAAATATTGTGAACATGTCCTCTGTGTAAGTAGGTTTGTAGAAGTACTGTCTGTATAAAACTGTTTCAAGTAAATTAATCCTTGCTCACTGAAGCGTGAAGGATTGCTAAAAGTAATTTTATTTGCACTAGCATAGATGTGCAGCTCTATAAGGTCATGCATATTATGTTACAATATGACCTAACCTTACGTTTTTGAACTGCAAGAGCCTGAAAGATTTCCAGTTTTGCAATGCATATTTAGATGGGTGGGGTATTTACTCATGTTTCTCAGAGTTTCCTTGTCTCTGTACTGAAATCTTGAGTTCTGATAATCTATACATAAAGCAAAGATTCTAGACTTGATATTCTATTGCAAATATTGCTTCAAAATCTTGACTGATGGCGTCAACATTAAAAATTGTAAACCTGAAATTAAAAAACTTATTTTCAAAACAAATTTCAACGTAAACGCGATATCACAACGCCACAAATTGTAAACTAAAGTAAATAATAAGAACCCCATATACGGTAAATAAGCTACAAACTGAATACAAATAAAAATCGTACAAAGTACCATCTCATAAATAATTTTTTTACTCTTTTCCATTTAAGTATCATTTTACCCAATTAAATGGGTGGGGTAACTCAAGGGGAGATAACTCGCTTAGTACTCAGAATCAGAGGTGTCATCAGCTGGTTTTGTAAACTAGAGATTCTAACAATTAATCTGATATATAACTCAAGATGTTTGCAGAACCTTACCAGTAGCACCTTCTCATAGGCTGCCTATCTGCCGTACTATAATCATTGCCAATCTTTCTACTCAGTAGTATCGAGAAGGTTGAAGACTCGAGTTCCGCTGCGGCCAGGGTGTTTTTCTCGCATAGGCGGCGTAGAAGAATTATATATTTTCTTCAAATGCGTGCGTGCGTGCGTGTGCGTGTGTGTGTGTGTGTGTGCGATTCCAAAGCATCAATTTATACTATTATTGGTGTACAAAAGCTATCTGTTCCTCACTATAACGTAATTAATGTAAGGCTTGATAATTCTGAAAGCAGTACACATGTCCAGCCGCGGTGCTGGAGCTCCGGTAGCTCTGTAGGTTAAACGCTAGCTTGCTGAACTAGCGGTCCCGAGTTCGATCCCCGCTTGAGGCGAGAATTTTTTCAAACGTAAACGGGGTTCCATTGCACACAGCCTTTCAGTATCGTCCTCCCAACGTCCTGATATGACTGAAATACTGTTGAAAAGGACGCTTAATCGCGTCATCCATCCCTCCAGCCAGTACTTCTCTTGAGGGCCTGTACAGTTTTGTATACAGCACTGCAAAACTTTAACAGAAACAGTTCTGAAAAGTCAGATCCTTTGAAAGCAAGGAAAACACCAAAGAAATGAAAAAAGCATACTCGGTTTAACTGCGGCTGCTCATGACCAGTCATGAAATGTCCAACTCCGGCCATGCCCCTAGCAGCGGCTACTGTATTATTAAAATGAGTCGAAGTGAAATAAGTGATTCCAAAGGCCCAGAACTTATACAATCTACACTATGAATGAATACCTTGGGACGGTTAAGGGCCGCCACACGGTACCTAACACCAGTTTCAGTGAAGTTTCAATAAAATATGCAAACCCAGCCATGCCCACTAGCAGCAGCTGGGCTACTCTGTTTTCAGAATGACTCGAAATGAAATCATTGATTCGAAACGACTAGAAATTATATGATCTGCACTATGATGGAGTACGGGGAGACTTAACGGCCGCCGCACAACACCTCCAGCATCCTCTGAAGTTAAATACGATTTGAAATGTTGGGGTTTTTCGATGCAAGAAATGGTCAGAAAGAATGAAAAAAAAGCAGACTATGCTTATTGAGCCTGCACTTGAAAAGAGGACTCAAGTAAACAAAGACTTCTGATGTTATGTCATTTACGTATTCTTTGCTTCTAAAGGGTCCATATTTTCGATTGCATCACCATGATAAGGCATACATGGCAGAAATGCTTTTGATGTTCATTCGGTGAAGTAAAATTATTTCCCACACTGAAAAAAAATCTATCTGCTGTTACTATGCTGCTAGTTTAAGACTCTGAAATGCAGTATAAGTGGTAGGAAAAAATCCGGGACACTGTAGGAAAAAATCCGGGACACTAAAGCCGTTGTAGGAAAAAATCATTGACATTTGCAGTAATTTTCGTTCTTGGTTTGCCGAGCCTATTTCACAAAGAAAAATATGACAAACCACAAAATACGCCTATAGAATGCTCAAGTAAACAGCCTGATTGCGAAATATCCCAAGAAAGTATTGAAAATAAGTTTGTTTACTTACCTTATTGCTCCGTCACGCTTACGAGATATAAATTGTCAGAAAAAATCGTTGACGATTGTCAGAATAAATCACCGCCTACCGGGACTAAGCAACCACCCAGTGTCACGGCTTTCTGCTTAGAAACGTAGTCGCATGGGCTCGTTTGCTTGTCTTGTTGAGCTTATTGTGCCGATGTCATTATTTACTTTTTTCCGTTTGTAGTTTATGTGTTAGTCGATTATTACGGCTCCTGATCATAGCCTCCTCAAATACTTTTTAAAGTAAAATGAAAGCGAAATACTTTCCTAAGGAACGTTTTACCCTTTACCCATTAGCTAGCAGTTAACAGTTCGTTGTTGTGTGCATAAGACTGTTGTCTGAGAGTTTGAGAGTTTGCTCTTCGCACATGACAGGTACGTGAGCCGAGAAAATAGTCCATGGCATAACAGTTTGGATCGGAAGACAAACAGTTTGAATATAGGCTAGCGAAAGGCTCATCTTGCCCAGGTTACTTTCACTTCTGAGACCCCAAAACCTCGTAAATCAAACTGGGGGGAACACATTCAGGGGAAACAACCATTTGCTTTCTAATGTTGTTTCTAATCTCAGTGGGTCAATTGAGTAAAAACAAAATATTCTTATACTGTAAAACACTTATATTTGGCGGTTACTGAATTTTGGCGATATTGGCAGTTAAGGCAAAAAGCGCTAAAATATAAGTCCGCCAATATTTGATTTTCAATACACTTACATATACACAGCCCAACAGGGGCTCAGATATAAAGGAGAACCTGATGAGTATTTGAGATATTTATTTATCGTTCTGTGAAACTATACATTGTGGCATCCCATTAGAATCGCCTCGATGAGGCGATTCTAAGAGATGCCACAATGTATAGTTTAATAGAAAGATAAGAAGAAAAAAAAAGAATCATTTTTACTTCAACCTGAAGCCATGGTATATCATGAACGCCAAAATTAAAATGCGCCAATATGTCATTTTCACTAAACCGCGAAATTTTGATACCGCAGATATTAAGTATTTTACAGTAATGGCATATTCCCTTTTAAAAGTTTTGTATCCTCCAGGGAAGCGAACAGGAAGTCGGGGAAGTTGTTCGGCTTTGCAAAAAAGAGGGAAAACATACGAGATACACAAACGCCTTATGTATCACGCTTATGGTTGTAGACTTTGCACATGCAAATTCAAACATCTAATAGTCTATTATACTTACCCTGATCAGTTTTGTCTTGAACTATAGGAGTTGAGTAGTTGACCTGACACGACTATATAAGTCGGAGCCGAGGTAGCGAGTTAGTCAAGCGCTAGCCTATTGATCTAGCGGTTCTGTGTTCGACTCCCGCTGAAGGCGGAAATATTGCCAACCGTATACGGGGTATCCAACGCACACAACCTTCATACTGGGCACACAACGTTGAAGATACACTAACTAAACGCTGATTCAACGATATGACATTGAATCAACGTTAAATCAGTGTTTCTTGATCACCATCTCATTGCCCTGTTCTGACTGATAAACTGTTGGAAAGGACGTATAATAGTAACTCATCCATCATCTGTATTATAACAGTAACTTGTGATAACTGAGCCGCAACACGAGAAAACCAACAAAGTGGTTGTGCGCCCAGCGCAGACTCAGATCAGCCTGGGCATCCGCCCAGTCTGATCAGAGTCTTCGCTATCCGCATGGAGGTAGCTGAGACCCTTAGCTACCCTTAAAACGCTAAGCAAAGAGTCTAATGAGACTTGGTGGATACCTAGGCTGATCTGAGTCTGCGCTGGCCGCACAACCACTTTGTTGGTTTTCTCGTGTTGCGGCTCAACTCCTTTTGCTTAGGTTGTGAGTGTTTGTTTGCATGACCTCGGGTCAGCATGACATATGGTGGGGCCTGCAGCAAAATTATTTATTGACTTACCAAATGCATTTTCAACATTCGCGTATGCCAGTTTATCGATTTCACAATGAGGAAGTTAAAAAAATATGATCACAATTCAAGCGCGAAAAAGTTAAACGGATTTGATATGAATACGGGTAAAAATATATAGACCGCTGATGTAGAAAGGTGAAACAGGGTTATTTGCAAAATATTATCATACGGCCTGTACGATATTGAATACTCCGATTTGCCTGCACAACGTTGCAGTTCAAAAGCCGCTTTCCCGACAAGGTCATGAATGTTTATATCTTCCGTGCAGTTGTTGTTAAGTGCTGTGTGGCGACCATAAAATGTTTCAGCGTACTTCATCGTAGTGTAGGCTATGCTATAGCCCTTTACTCTTATGTTTAGTCCTTTGGGATCATTGATTTCATTAAGAGTCATTTTTAAATAGAATTCTGCTTAAGCCGCGAAGAGGAAGCGTACCCACTAGTTTACATAGGGAGGCAGTTTTGTGCATTCCTGTTTTTCACTGGACGAGATAGCACTTCAAACATCAAAGCTTAACTTAATGGAACAATTTTGCCCTAGGACGAGCCAACTTTAATGACTTAAAGATTCAACCATTGTTAAGGGAATCAATAAAAAAAACAAAGAAAGAAAAGAAATGACAGAGTTACTTTTCCTGAAAGTGCATATATTTACCAAAATAAATAAAAAAAAACAAATAAAGAAGCAGGACACAAGGTGACCACTAATCATATCACATTTATCCTATCATACTGAATCTGTATTTGAGCCGCGACACGAGACACCAACAAAGTGATTGTGTCCCCATGTCAGACTCAGGTCAGCATGAACATCTGCCCAGTCCAATCAAACTCTTTGCTAAGCGCTTAAAGAGTAGCTAAGGGTTTAAACTACTTCCACGCAGCGAAGACTCTGATCAGACTAAGCGAGTGTCCAGGCTGATCTGAGTCTGTGTTGGGCGCACAACCACTTTCAAAATTGTTGGTTTTCTAGTGTCGCAGCTCATTTTATTTGTGAAACTAGACTCAAAACGTCAAGGTTTCGCCATTAGCAAACGCGACGCCGTCGTTATTGATGTCCTAGCACAAGACTATTATGTAACGTTTCCAGGTGATTTACATTCAAAAACAAATATTCCTGTTTATAGGGTCTCACAATCCTATTATGCAACAGTTCAGTGACACTGCTGTTTCATCAAAGGAAAAAGGCAATGACATAACAGGGTCATAAAGCCAATAAAGACTGAGGGTAAGTTCTATATAGTGGAAAATATTTCTCTTTCAACCAAACAGCGTGTTAGGAAACCTTCATGCGGACCAAACAGCTAACTAAATGAATCGAACCACTGCAGAAGAAGAGGGATTGATTTGGTACCAGTAAAACATGCTTAAGCCCTCGCCCCTACTAGTCTTTTGCTGACCGTTCCAAGAATAAAATAAATAAACAATAGATAAAAATATATGTTGATACAGTTTTTGTTTAGGGTAGCTGAAAGGCCACCTGTATGGGAAAGAGCTGCTCATTCGAGTTACCGTGCGTGTCTTTCGTGCACTTGTGTCATTTTTCCGTGTGTGTGTGTGTGTGTGTGTGTGTGTGTGTGTGTGTGTGTGTGTGTTTCTTTCCCAATTGGTTTTAAGAGCGGGATGTAGGAATTTGATTGTATTAATTCTTGAACATTGTCTATCTTTTTACTCATTATATTTCTATGCAGGTCGTTACAAAACTCTTAGACGCCCCAATAGAAGCGATGGAAAATGTTCCGGTTTTATTCTGCAACAATTCACCTTTTCACGTGTAGTCGAGTGATTAGAGTGGCTCGGTTATTGTGCAGAAAGTCACCGGATGGTCGTGAGTTCGCGGCTCACTTTCGCCATCTGACGACTGAAAAAATCTCTATGTCAACCCAGCAGTAAAAAGTATGATACGCATATGAACATTTGTGGAATCATGCACGAGCGCTCGAAAAAGTCGAGAGATTTTGTCTTTAGTATTTCTAACAGAATAAAATTAGATCAGCAGTGAATAAGACAGAAAATATTTGAGCCGCGACACGTGAAAACCAACATAGCACAGACACATATCTGCCTGTGCATCCGCCCAGTCCGATAGAGTCTTCGCTATGCGCTTAAAAGGTAGCTAAGGGTCTACACTGCCTCCATGCGGACAGCGAAGTCTTTGATCACACTGGGCGGATGCCGAGGCTGATCTGAGCCTGCGCTGGGCACACAACCACTCTGTTGGTTTCGTCTTGTCGCGGCTCATTTACAGGTTGTCTGTCCGTTGTAAGTTGACATGTCACTCACGTGATATAAACTACTTTACAATGACTTCCAAACAGTAACTCAGCAATTCACTGCTAGAGCTTATCCATTCCATAAAAAACATCTGCTATATAATACGAATATAACTGTTATGAGATATTACTTACTGCAAAGCCCAAAGAACCATAAAACAAAAACATAAACATAGCGGAAGTCTTCATTGAACACCATCATGTTAATAAAAAGAAAATGATATTGTTTTTGTTTTAATAAAAGCTTTGTGAAATGAGGCATGACAACATGTATTGTACTCAGCGTGCTGCCAACCGTTCATGCCAGTGGGCTATACTTAATGTAGCTTAAACGGATTCCGTCGCGGTTAAGTACCATAAAGTAAATCATATTGCGCAAATTTCCTGCGCACCTTTTCTGCTTTAACAGTTTTCACAGTTTACGATACTCAACCTTTAGTTTCTGCCCCATTTTAGAATACAAATATGTATAAGGAATAGCACACGAGTTGCGTAACGAGGAACGAGGACCTACGTCACATGCAAATGAAAACTCAAGCCCTTTGCATCTATGCAGCCAGATCCGGAGGTCTTTCATGCTCATGCTCAGATCCGGACTTCTTTCCTGCTCAACTCAGCTGAGCATGAAATTTTACCTGCCAATAAATAGCAAATTACTGATAAGTACATTTGTTTTCTTGTTAAGTTCAGCTGATTAGGAAATTTTCTCTGCTTATGAATATGAAAATGCCAACACTAATTGGCATTTTAAATCTATCAGTGGAGAAAATTTCATACTCAGCTGAGTTAAGCACGAAAACAAGTTTTATAACCTCGGGGCCTGATTTGTCTACTAACTTTCTTTCGCATCAATAATATAGAAATTGCAAGAGTCTATATAGCAAATTGAGGAAACTGTGATAAGACAGCAGTTTAATTTTTTGTATGTTGATCTGTATCACTTAACAAAATCTTTTCTTGTGGCCTTCTGGCATTGCTCGTATCTAGCTGTGCGGTTTCATATCCCGAAATCACCAAATTAGCAGACGACAAAATTTACGTCTGCGAACTAAAGTTCTGCCCAAGCGATATCAAAATTAGAATTAAAAACAAAATAGAGGGCAAACCGGAACCATCTTAGATCTCATTTTGTCTACTTTGTATGCAAATTCACCAATTTTCGTTTCTGCGATCAAATTATGACTCGTAGACTGAAATCATATCCTGTCTAAGACAGGTCTGTGGGTGCGCATATGAAGGATCGAGAGCCTAATTTGCACGTGCATTAAGACAGGTCACATACTGGCTAATACCTCGAACATTGTTCTTTAAAGGGGATGACAATATACCTCATTTCCCCTAGGATGACAGATCCCCAATATATGGGTTGTGCTATTTGACCTTAATCCCCTTTTATAGGCTTAAGTTTACCCAGTGTGGAAAATTTACTCCAGACGGGGTGGGGGAGGGTTCTTATCTAAGTAGGCGCATAAACCCATGTGGGTATATGAACCCCTGTATGTAGTTGTCCAGCTCAAGGATAATGGCAAACATATTTACTTATGGGTTTGTTAACAAAAAGAGAGGGTATTTAGTGCGAAAGCAAATTTAATCTTCCGCTCCGGGCACAATCATAAAAGTAAAAAGTATGCAAAGACCAGGAACTGAAACAATCAAAATCCAAATCCAGCCCTCAAACCATAGTTGGAAATAACACTGTACATTAGGCAAATCCTGTCGCAAAGATATCAACGCGCGGGCGTTTATTTGTAAACCCTCCACCTATTTTTAAATGTTCCACCAACGCGCGGGCGTTTATTTGTAAACCCTCAAACCTATTTTAAATGTTCCATTTAGTGTTACAATGTTACTACCTCATTGTCTATATCAACACTGGACATAAAGCCTAGTCAGCCTGGGCCCTGATCAGTCCAGTTGCATAACATAGGCACGTTCAGGTAAGCAACTGTCCTTTTTTTCGTCTCCTTTCTGATCACACCTCTGTTTTGGGGTCCATGTCTGTGTATCTAAAATATTCCGGAATCGTCTATGTTTAACTGACCTACGAGTTCGGACTTATGATTTGGGTACTTCCACCACTATCATTCTCAACACAGGTCACTGTCGATAAGAGGGCAATGATCAGGAATCGACACAATCGACTGTAGTTGAACCAAATCTAACCCACTTATACCTATTGTGCCATTACAGGGACAGAGGCAAATAGGCATAACCAAATAAGACACCACAAATCGTGGAGTTTGGTCAGGATGTACATTGTTTTCATAAGAGAAACTGGTATTTCTCCTGAAAAAAAAATAAGAAAAAAGAATAAACTGAATCAGTCTCTCCTTAATTGAAAAATGAACTCCTTCGATTTATAAGAAAAGAAAAAATTAATTGCCATACATGGGTCAATTATAGCTCACGACTGCGTTAAAACTGTTTAAATCACCAACGATTTTGCTTTTGAGTATTGCAATGTTGAGCTTCATTTGTTGCTCCGTATATGTTTGCAAAAGCCCCAGTCTCACTGGCACGTATTGAGTTGTGTTTACTACGTGTCCCACGACTATGCTTGGCCAAAGTTTTGCTCCGTTTTGTTGAGATTTTGGTTTGATCCAGTAAGTTTCCAATAGCTTTAACTACGTTTAACTATGACTTACTTCGTATTACCAGGTTATCATACGGCTGCACATATCAGGACTGCATATCTCAAAACCTTTTAAGTAAATATATCCAAAACCATATCACCATATGATACGAAAACGTATATCAGCCGTATACACCCACGTGATCCATATCACTTCCTAGGGCGAAAAATCCATATCGCCGCATTGGTGTACTCGGTGAATATTGTAAATGTATTTCCAATTTCCAAGATTACCATTTTCGCAAAAAATTATTTTAACATTGTGCTTTACTGGAAATAGCCAAAACCGAATGATTTAGCTTTTGTGAAGGCAAAACCAACAAAGTTGTTGTGTACTCAGTGCAGACACAGATCAGCCCGGGCATCCGGCCAGTCTGATCAGAGTTTTCGCTGTCTGCATTGAAGTAGCTTAGACCCTTAGCTACTCTTTTAGAGCTTAGCAAAGAGTCTGATTATACTAAACAGATACCCTGGTTGATCTGAGTCTGCCTTGGGTGCATAACCACTAAGTTGGTGTTCTCGTGTTGCGGCTCATATGTATCACTATAACAGGCTGATGCACGTCAAGATTCGTCAGACTGGCTTCCGTAATGCATAAGTAATTGCCCTGGAATTGATTTCAAATCAATACAATGAGCCATAGTTTAGTAACCAATCACCTGAATTTCATGAAACTTAAGACAAATGCGTATCCCCATAATACAGCTGCGCACATACTGTTTCACTAGAATGGCTTCAAAAGTGTATGATTAATTGCCCTTGAATCAACTTAAAAATTGACAAATTCAGCCATACCTTAGACAACAATGAATGGAATTCTATGAAATTTATACTGAATTATGCCAACTATAACACGGTGATGCATGTAAAAATATTTAAGCATCACTTGAGTAATGCTTGAGCTATTGCCCTTGAATTGCTTAAAATCAACAAATTGAGTCAGAAAGAAGTACCCAATGAAGGAAAATTCATGAAACCTGAAACAATAGTGTATTGTCTTAATTCAAAAGTGCAAATCAAGTTTTGTCTAAATGACATTAGAAGTGCATGAGTTACTGCCCTTGAACTGAGTTAAGATCAACTACAGCTAATTAGCCATAAATAAGGTACCAATGAATGAAGTTTCTTGACACAAAATATATATTTCATTATATTGAGGTGACGCTGAAGCAAGTTTTTTTAATGGTCTCACTTGCACATGAGTTATTGCCCTTGATAATTGAAGTCCATAAGTTTACCCATACATGTGTAACCAGTGAACGAAATTTTATGAACATATAAACAAAATATGCACCTTTTAGAGCTACTTTGGCGGGGGATATTAATTCAACGAACTGGCTTGTCTTTTTCATAATGAATTGGGCAAGGCATTTTTAGTTTGTCCCTGCGTCTAGTATAGTTTAATTTATCGTGTAAGAAAATTAATGTGTTTTTGCCTTTTCAGTATTTATTTGAAGAACTCCGGTTCTTTGTTCTACAAAAATGGAGGCTTATGAATAAAGACGAATGTTGTTGTAATACAGATTATTTGCGATATATATAGGGTCGGATCCTTATCAAAATATTTCAATCATGTATTGAGTAATATTTACTGCATACATGTACTCTCCTTGCAGTACGTGTGAATATAAAATGCATAGTCAAATTGCAAAACCTTGATTACTGTAATGGCTGATATAACATTGATATTGGTTCTATTGATGCCAAGAAAGTAAGCATATCTGTCAAAGAATTGTGATTGTATATTATTATCATACATCTGCCGTGTGCCTCTTTTTGCATCTACATCTACTATCCAGTCCAGTTGTTATTGTCCCACAACTCGCGATCCTAATTATCTTGTGACATATGGTAAACAGATTGTGACATGGCAAGTTTTCATATCATATCCGGTATAAACCGTGTCAAGGTACATATAAGTTCTCGACTTCCTTATCAGCCCTCAGGTATTCGGCCTTCGGGCTGATACTGAAGTCGAGGGTCCATATGGGATATGATATGAAAATTGACTTAAATTCAATACTGTAATGGAACCAGAACAACGGACTGTGTTAAAAAATTGAGGTCGCCAAGTACACGAAAGCTTTTTCAAGTACCATATCAGAAAAAAAAACCATAAAGATATCGATATGAAAGAACAAGAAATCAAAATGGCTTGAGGCAGCTGAGCCCTCACAAAATTCTAACGGTTTACGTTAAATGTATACATGGATGATCAATCCTTGGTTTTAGGGTCCATGTCTGTGTATCTAATTTTGTTAGGAATCTTCAATGTTTATATGATTTACGAGTTTTGACCTACGATCTGGGTACTTTGACCACCTGTACATTTTGAAAAATGATAAATAATAGAGGCAAAACATATTTTGTACATACAAATACATCTGATTCAATTATGAATCCGTCAACAAAGTTGCGATTATTTGACAGTCTCTTTGTTTACAAGAGCGTATGTATCACCAGAATCAGCCACTTGAAATTGTTTAGGTCGATTATAATTAATATCACTGGGTTTGGTATTATCTACAGCAGCGTAGGTAATGTCAGTCTCTTTATCCTGCTCAGAACTTGAAGTGCCAGTAACATTTGTCAGCTTTGCACTGTTTTCCTGACCAAGCGTATCGTATGAAACTAAAGTATGAGATTTAAGGTATTCTGTGTTCGTTGCTCTAGTATTTTCTTCAAATTCAACAGTATTGTATGCTCCGCCATCATCATCTATTTGGAAAGTATGAGTTTTTAATGGTGTATCTATCCTCTTAATGTCCTGTTCTGCATCAAGCGAAACTGTATTATAGGCTCTTCCGTCTTCGTCTATCTGTAGATTTTTGTAAGTCACCTGCAAGTCTGTTTCCTCTTAATGATGTTCTGTGTATCTGTCATTAACAGGTACCTGAGACTGATTCGTGTCTTCAGCAAATTCCATGTTGTATACCACGTTGTCGGTAAACACGTGATCTGAAGCTGTATTTACGTTCGCATGCTTCTTCGATAGTACAGACCTTGAAATCTGCCTGTTCCTGAAATAGAGCAGTTGTATCATAAAACCAAATCAAAATGTACCTATTCGGAATCGGGTGCGAATGACGCGCATTTCTGTATTTAACTTCCTCCTTAGTGTCGCTAAACTCCAATAGTTTGAAAGGAAAAGGTGATGGGAAGGTCTCGGCAGGCAACGAACAGCCTTCTTCACTTTTACTGACGCCTTCCGCGAGACACAACAGCAGCAGACATCAGGTGAGAGGTCAAACGTATTAAATTGCGGCATCCCCCACTTACCTAGCTCCAACCCAGCGTCCCCAGAAAACGGAAGGTTAAGGTATCAGGAAGGAGATGTCTGATACAGCAATAATCTTCAAGTAGGCAAAATAACCCAAAATAATGGAAAAGAAGTCAAACCCGGTAGAAATCATGTCACTGTGGCAAAAACACTTAAAATTATGTGATATTTCATAAACTAAATTTGTTTTTTTTTGTTTGCATTTGCCCTTTCTCTCTCTGTGTCTCAACTCTCTCTCTCTCTCTCTCTCTCTCACTTTGTCTCTCTCTCTCTCTCTCTCCCTCTCCGCTTAATATACAAACAAGGTTACATGATGGTATTCATTTTGGAATTTCAGGAACAGACACTTAAATTGAATAAAACTCTTAACCCGAAAATAATTAATATTTTATAAATATATATTTATACTGTCACTGCAAAGAAAAAGTACTTGAATAAAGGTTATCTTTGAAAAAAATTTGCATACATTTCTATCAAGTGTGGTTTTGTTTGAGTTTCCCCGCTGACTTAACACCTGCTTGTGTTCTAACGCTCTATCACATTTTAATTATGCAACTAACATTTAAATGTGTGGCTGCATGCGTAGAGCTATTTAGAATTTAACTCTTTTGTCTCATATAGGAAATGCTTTAGTTTTATCTTCTGCTCCGATGTCTTGGGTGGGTCTTTCGTTGTAAATGTGTTCTTTCTTGAAAATGTTCATTTGAATTCTTCATTTATTTTCTTATGTTTGTGAATAAATGAGTTCTGAAAAAGCCTCCTTTAATCATAATTACGGGATGAGAGTATACCAGCTCGTTATATTCAAATTACGATAGAAAAACTGTCTGCCACGATTATGATGTATAACGGTCGATATATGATGTGTTAATATGATTATCGGTATAGAAAGTGCATAACTGTCCAGTCTCACTGGTCCGGACATTTAGCGTAGTGGTTGTGGGCTCGCTTTATAATTTTGGTATCGTGAGTCCGATCCCCGGTCGGAGCGCTCGACGAAATTTTCTTTACAGATTTTCTCCTCCTACTACAGTGGTACCTGGTACCAGGGTTATTACCTTTGGAGGTCTCGGGCGAAGCGTAGACTATGGAGTCAAAATAGGCCTAGATATAATCATTTCATTTCCAATTAAAATTTATAAGAGTTTCTTCAAGAGCAGAAGACGCAATTAAGAGAAGAAATGTGAGCTATCCTTCAAAACATTTCATACGAATGGCCTTTGGTAGGATTGGGGAGTTTTGTAGAACGGCCAATATCATACGTGTAAATATGTTAACATGTATATAGAGCGTATATCTGACCAGTCTTACTGGTGGTTGTGTGCTCTCTTTATAATCTTGGGTCATCACATTGACCTCCGGACGTAGCGCTCGACGACATTTTCTGTCTTGCGTTTTTTTCCTCCTACAATTATAACCAGAAAGCGCATCTGTTCCGAGGTTGCACGTTTTAAATATCATTGCAGTAAACTTGTAAGCAGCTCTACTGATAAAATCAATTCTGAAGGAAGGTCCTCTGGAAGCAAGGAAAGTGTTGTTATTAACTTTGAGCTTTGACCCAAAGGAAATCGACATAACTGGTCTCAAGGTAACCTAGTGCGGGACATTTCCACTCTGCACTCGCCATCTTTTAAATACTGTTGTGATCCGCAGCAGTGATTGGTGTTTGCACTATTAAAGAATGCATAACTGTGGCATAATTTTAGGTTTCTTTTGAAAGAGCTTATGTTTAACGTGAGTCAGCAAGGTCGCTAAAAATAAATACATTAAATTTATACGGAAGCTTTATTAGACAAGCATAAGTATTTATACTTATGCTTGTATTATATAGCTTCAGTATATAGAATAAAACATATGTTTCCATAGAAAAATCGGAATTCTTAGGTTAACTTACCTATAGCAACAGACAATTAGGATTATGGCTACCAGAAGCAGAAATCCACCACCTGCTCCAGCGGATGCTGCTATGATGACTGAAAAGAAGAAACTTTAACTGCAATATTACACTTAACAAAATTTTCAGCTATCATATAAAGAGGAAAGAGGGCGATACAGATTATGTTTTTGCATATATAAGCGTTTTCTGGCTTATTTGTTTGGTCATTTGAACAACCAGTATCATTGAGTATCCGAATGAATTAGCTATGAAATTTAAAGACTAAATACACTTCAGGAACTGATAGAATCAGATCCCAAACTCTATCCCCAACATCAAAGGGAAATATTGAAAAAGACATCCCAACAAACAATAAATAACAAGTGATAAGCCGAGTCAGCAGCTCTTTCCCAAATAGGTGTCAACTCAGCTATCTTTGCAATAAAAAGTATGCAAAGACCAGGAACTGACACAATCAAAATCCAAATCCAGCCCTCAAACCATAGTTGGAAACAACTAAGATTACAAATAATCAAGATACAGAGAACATATGGCCAACCGAGTGAGCAGCTTGTTCCCAAAAGGTGGCCACTCAGCAACCCAAACCGAACCAAAAAAAATAAGAACATACATAAAGTAAAACATGACAGAAACTCTGACACCAAAACCAGGCAACAGAGAACCACAACAGAACTACCGCCTTGGAACGGTCAGTAATGAATTACTGGGGGCTTAAATCGATTTTACAGGCCCAACCTCACCCTCAGTATCTGAAGTGGTACAAAACATTTAGTTGGTTGTTCGGTTCGCATGATAACCCTCTAACTCGTCAATTAATCATCACGGTAAACACATAAATCAAATTTCAACACCATGAAGAAGCAAAGACGAGGACTCAACAGATACAACGGGCCGTCTGACAGGTGGAGATCCCTGTCCTGCCAAACAACCCCACTGGAAATCTGAAGCAAAAGAAGGTCACCAGTTGAGCCCCGGTGGACCAAGCAACAGACAAAAAGGCTCCGGTCCCAACCAACTAAAATATATAGCTTTAGGTCGGGGCCATCATAGAGTCTGACGCCCGATCCCCCGGTGTGCAATTAAAGAAGGCAGCAAAGTTATCAACCGTGATTGGGTTAATCACTAAGCATGCAGACTGTCGCATAACATTTAAATTATAGCCAATACGTTTGTGACGTATTATTATTTTTCGGAATTGATCAGAAAAATCAGTCCTACCCTTAATCTTTTTGAATTTGTATACTAAGTCACCATAAAACTCTGGTTCTGATAGGCCTTGGTGTAAAAGAAATTTTAATCCGACATCAAATTTTGAAACCAATTCATGGTGTCTGCGATAGAATTTAGAAAAAGCCTTTCTAAGCTTATGATACCGATAGCCCTGTTGAAGAAGTTTAGCAGTTAAACATTTATTACGAGCATTAAAGTCATCTACATGACTACACACTCTAGCAGATCTTATAAGTTGAGAAATATACACTCCATAAGAGGGACGACGTGGAACGTCACCATCCAAAAATGGAAAATTAACTATATCAAAGTCAAAGTCATCACGTTTATCATAAGAACTAAATAATTTAGACCGATAGAAGGGTTGAAATGAAAACACAATAAGCACCAAACATACAACAAATGCAACCGCAACAAAAGTACCGCCTTGGGACGGTCAGTGACAACTACTGGGGGGTTTTAACCGGTTTTACTGGGCCCAAACCTTCACCCTCACCCTCTGCTGCGGTGCACACAATCATTTGGTAGTTCGGCTCGTATGGAGGTCCCCTAGTATCACACGCAAACTACTTAACTACGTAGACTAGCAAAGTTTGAAAACATAAAGCTACTGTATTCTCCATCTCCATGTTAGCATTAAGTATTAATTGAAGTGCGCTATGAGTGTCTTTTTTACACCAGTCTAACATTTAGTAGTGATAAATGTAATGGGGCGAAAATGAAATTACAGCTTTTATAACCATTTAAACGAAGCATTTTTTCTCTTGAAAACGTGAATTTCGGGGGCGCTCATTTCTATGCTCTCTTTGTGCAGTGCTTGCTCAAATCAATTTAAATGCTTGAGCACAGACATTGACAAAGAATGCATTTATTTTTATACTAAAAATTCGAACTAAAATATAATGATTTCTAATGATCTTGGTACATTTATATTAAAAATATGCTGATTTTTTCGGTGAGGTGTATACTTTAGATATTTTTTGTTTTTCTGAAAAGTACAAAAGTGACCAATTAGAAAGGCTTTACGTGTATACTGAACTATTTCTCGGGGATAAATATTTCCTTGCTTATACAATATTATACCTGTTTGGTCACTACCGTCAGGATTAGCTCCATCTGTCCTTGGAATAAAATTACCAGGTGTAGAGCTCGTTGATATAGCGGATGCTTTTGTTTTTGTCTTATGTGTCGGACTTCCCGTTTCGGGTGTTGGTACCCAGG
Organism: Ctena decussata; assembly: GCA_963989385.1. Classification (NCBI taxonomy): domain Eukaryota; kingdom Metazoa; phylum Mollusca; class Bivalvia; order Lucinida; family Lucinidae; genus Ctena; species Ctena decussata. The sequence goes on along the minus strand of OZ022502.1, from coordinate 2,533,224 downwards.
TAGAAGATTTCATAGTTGACGACGTTGAAAGAGTCGTCGTCTTTTCAGAGCTTGCAGAGGATGATGACATCATGCTGAGAGAGGATGATGATACTGTGGTAGCACCAGGGTTGCTAGAGTAGCAGTTCACAGTGATTGTTGCATTAGTTTCAGAATCGTTATAAGCTCGATCTTAAATAAAAGAGGTATAACGTCAGTTCAATGTGACTCATTATTTAAGTCTTGCGTTGTACCAGCCGACAAGTCTCATGAAGGTATTAAAATCTTGGTTAAATGAGATGCATATCCGCAAAATGTTATGGCGTTGTGAAAGGTTTACTCTTTTGCGCTATTGTCTTTAAAACAAATTATTAATTTCAATCTAATACATACTAAAGGTAATGAATATTATAGAAAAGTGAACTTGAATGTGTTATGGAATTTGCCTATGTCTGTTATCCTTCCCTAATTATAGGCTGTTTTATCTAGAAATGAGTCTGGTCTCCTTTGCATGATGCTAAAAGCTGTACTGACTTTTACATATGTTTTGACAAAACAATGGTACATCAGCTCATTTCATAATAACAACGCAGTTTGTAAAACTACAGCTTGTTATGTGATCCTATTGATGCAAATATTAGAAAAGCGAGAGTATATTGAATTGTTCAAGGAAGAAGACTTTTTTGGTGTGATGGGTCGGATATAATATTAAATTGTATCGATTCCAGTCATTATTCTTACTCACTTCTCTCACAAAAAGTTTCGTATTTGACCCACTACAACACCTGCACCACCATTTCTCCCCGATATCCAAAGCAGAATGTAAATTCAAAGAGTAACTACACTTCAAGAACTGACTGAATCAGATCCCAAACCCTATCCCCAACATCAAAGGTAAAGACTGACAAAGACATCCCAAAACACAATAAATTACAAGTGATAAACCGAGTCAGCAGCTCTTGCCCAATAGGTGGCAACTCAGCTATCTTTACTGAACTAAATAATTTTGACCAACAAAAGTAAAAGTCGTAAAAGTTGTGATGTTACAGATTTCTATAAAAAATATCGTTGGTGTTTCCAAAATGCGGAAGAATTAAACACAAAATTATCTAAACTGTAAGTTAAAAACTAAAGCACCATCTTAAAATACTAGCAACTTCACAAGTGCGTACTCTCTATCCTTTAATCTATAAGATTACGTTCGGAAATAAAACTGTTGTCTTTAAAAAAACTTACTACGAGCAGGTCGTTTCACTGGGATTGTCCCAGTTTGTGAGTCACGATAAATAACGTGATTTGCCTGATAAATTTAATAAAATCTAATTTACACTGAGACTTACGCGTTGATTATATACAGTGGTTACATGAACATACTGTAAGAAACGTAACGTCGTAATTATTTGACCAAACAGATTTTTAAAAAAGTGTCACTTATTTCATGTGTAAAATAATTTGAATGACAAAATTCTACTACTGTTGCAGCATTTAACAATTTTGCAGACAGAATGCATAAGCTTGTTCAATGTTTTCATTGCCAGCTTTGATGAGACGTCTCCAGCAATGACTGACCTGTAAAGTTAAGCTTATACTATCTAAAATAGCCATATATGATAAAACCAAGATTTGTATTCCCTTCCATTGTTTTCAAATCAACTTTTGCTGTCTCATTAAATTTCTCTGTTTTGTTTTCGCAAGATCTTCTTATGGTTGTATTCTAGCCTTTGACTTAGTTTAAGCAATATAACTTGCATCCTTTCTACTATTCTTATTACGGTTCTCAAAGTAAAGGCTCTCGTTTGTCTACTCCTTGAACTCTACACCGTATACACTGGAGTCTAGAAGTTTTTAATCATCCACACTCACAGCTTCTTTCATTTTCCCATTGAAAGTCTTTCGAAATGTCACAATGCAGCTTTGCAGACACAGAATGTATTCATTATTTAGTCTAACAATTTTTGTAGATGTCGTAATTGGATTTGGCTTATCTTAAATCTCTTCTTTAGGAATTCCCTTTATTAAAATCACACTAACACTCTGTTTCTTGATATTCCTCTTCCAAAACTGTGGCATTCTTTCTGTAACGTTTTGCTGAAAAATTCCTAGCTACTCCGTGTTTTTCCCTCAAAAACTGTTACTTTGTTTCCTTCCTCCATTATCTTCTGACGCTGCCACCTTCTGTCGACCTGGATTGTCTCATTCGCTCGGCTACCACCCGTTAAAGTCAACTAAATCTAGTTTAGTTAGAGACTTACATGTTTATTGTACACACTGGTAAACATATAAACGTACGATACATAACATAACGTTACCATAATGTCACTGACGTCACAGTAAGCAAATGCAAACAACACAGTAGTATAGTACATGAGTGAAGCCTGTTCACAAACCTGGCTTGTGGACCAAAAGGGAAATTCAAACTTCAAAAATATCGACTTGATGAGACTGCGGCTTTTCATAAGAGATACTGAAAATTGCCGTGTTACGCTATCGAGGAGTGCCCCTGGTACGAGTTTCTCTGCTGCCGTTATTTTCTGTTAAATTTGCTAACATAATATTATATTTATTTATTTATTTATTTTTGTCGTTGTTGTTAGACTTAGCAAATCTGTAGTAGATATTTTCGTTATATTTTATGCTTATGGTTTCTTCTCTCGTTATTTTTGGTGGGTTGTGCTTTGAGAAGATGTCATTTTCGGGAAATCTTCATATATTTTACAATTACTGTCCTATATACTTTTTTCTTTTTGAAAAAAATATGTTGTCATGGAAAAGAGATACATACTGAACCATGGTTCATAGACATAAAAGAGATAGTTACAACTTACCGATATATATATTTAGGCATGCAGATCCTTGGATTACTTCTGAAGTTTTTTCAAATATAATTTGATCTAATGCAGGCACATATGTACCAAACTCTCCACATCCAAAAGACGCATGTGATACATTAAACTTCATTCCACAACCTAGTTCGCCATTTACTTCATAAAATAAATATATGTTTTTATACTGTGAAGTTGTGCTAACTGCACAGCTGCAGATATGTCCAATAAGCATACTTGTGGGTACTGCTGATGTGTCGATGTAGAGGACTCTCCCTGTCTGATAAGCTGTTGTGCAAATTGGAACAGCTGAAAAAAAAATAAACTGAAAATTAGTTTCTCATCATGTGTTCTTTAAACTACAGCATAAAATGATAAATTAGGTGCATCTCTGTTTTGTCTCAAATTTAATTGTGCATACGATTATATATTAATATTCTTAGCACAACTTCTAAACGAACATTTGCTTTGTCTAAAACAATGTCAACAGTAAATGGTTTCCGGGCATAATTGTACGAGGGTTGATTGATAAATTCGCGGAATGCTCCTTTAGAGAATTTAGTTTTTCATCAAATCATGTGAAAACTTGTATACAAGTCAAACAACTTATTTTCTCTTTCGATATTAGGCAGATGAATAGATATTTTATACTTAAGAAGAATAAATGGTATCCATAGCAACCACTGTTTGGTCACTTGAAGAACGCTGTTATTTCGCATATTCTGAATTCATTAAACATGATAGTGCGCGGTTAATCTAGGCGCAAATTTGGCGCGAACGCAACTGACGTTAACGTGACATTTCGTCGGCTTTTCCGAAAAATTGAAGATGTTGTGTTGGACGGTTATTTTGCAGCAGCGTTTTATGGCCATAGCTTCAAAACAGCACACGGCGTCAATAGATAACATTGAGTTGCGGGCGATTGTCAGAATTTATGTTGGGCTCAACCTTTCACCAGTAGAAACACTAAAACAGATAAAACAACTCAAATACATTACCAACCTGTGGAAAAAACATTTGTCTACAAATGGCACGAGCAGTTTAGGGATGGTAGAACATCAGTGTTTGATGACGAAAGACCAGGTTCAATTAGTAAAAGATTTCAGATCAATACGATACGATTATTTCATATTTCCTGGTAGCAGAAGGTACATATTTACCCATTTCTTCAATACTCGTAAGGATTAGAACTGTGCCGGGGAACTTTGTGATATTAAGTCTATATTAGAATGATGCTGGACATTGCATTCTCCCGTTCAGTTAATCTATTTTTACAAATTTGCACAAGTGATAAGCATATGCATAAGTAGATGCAAAATGTGGTTCTGTCCGAATCATGACAAACTGCTCAAATGCTGTGATTTTCAGAAAAGCGGGTACCTAGATCTTTCACGTATAAAATGGTATAGTGATAAGATTTTTATTTAAGTGTCACCTGATTTTATCTACACATTGATCAATTTGATAAAGTATGGAAACATGTGTTTGATAGCACTTTTTGTTTTGCGAAAAATGGAATATATTTACGTGGTCGGCTAGAAGATGATTCTGATATATATCTTAAGCTGAAATAATTACTACGTAATTCTACCTACCTGCACTCAAATAAATCTAAACTCACTTTCAAAATTCATTACATTGCGGTTTATTCTTCCAATGCTTTCCATACTATACACTGAAGGACTTTAAAAACGCAAAAAATGAAAATCGTTTTCTCTTGCACCCAGAATATTTTTTGTCTTCTTTAACAGATAAAATCGGCTGGTAACGACACTCTGCTTCTATCTATATCTAAAACCGGCATTTTTAAATGCACTGGCAACCACTAGCTATGCATCATTGTTTTACAATTTTTTTGCACGTGGTGTACCTACGAATGAATAAGGAAAAACAAATTACCATTTCACATGTAGCTTGTAGTTATACATGTCTAAAAAACACTTAAGCTTTAGTTCTACTACATTATTAATCACACCACGCTTGTTCAAACATGAACGATCTGGCAAAATCGGAATGTTACAAGACGGGCTGTGTGTTTCTGACGTCACATGACATTATAATTGCAATCTGTTGACTGTTCAGCGCCTTAGAAATCTTTACCAGGCTACTGGGACAGTAAATGTTGACACCGAAGAATTACGAGCCGAGGTCAAGACGCTACATTAACAATGTTCTTCGTCCTGTGGTAATACCCTTTGTGCGTCAAAATTATAAGAGAGGAAAATTTTTTATACCATCAAGACAATGCCCCAGTCCATACTGCCCGCCTCACCGTCAATTTTACGGCAGCAAAGTTTGACTGGTCGCCTTTGTCTCTAGACATGTCACTGATTGAGATAGAGCTTGCAACTTTAGAATCTAAGGGTATTGCTATTTGATAGGCTGTTGCGCTAATATTACTTATTATTTTTATATGAAATTTTGAACATGTCTTGCTGACATATTGATGGTTATCGTTGCCAAATTTCAATTAAATTAGTACACTAAAAATTAGTAATTTTTATGAATTTTAATTTTTGCGTTTTTAAAGTCCTTCAGTGTAGGGAGGTTAATTTTTGACTGACTGTACCTCCTTATTGTCGCACCTGCTTTAGCAAGGTGCGATATAGGCGTCCGGTTTTCCGTCCGTCCGTCAACCCGTTCGTCCGTCCGTCCGTTCACATTTACGTCGACCCTAAATTTTAAGTCCATTCACATCACATTTTCTCAGAAACCACTGCACCCATGGTTCTCAAATTTCACATGCTGCATGACCAGACTGCAGGGCTTCTGAATGACAAAATTCAGCTTGGTCCAGAATCCAAGATGGCCGCTGTTACTAAAAATAGCATAAACAATAAAATCACTTTTTTTTTCTCCAGAACCACTTGGTATATTTGGCTGAAATTTTATATGGAGCATCAATGGGACCTTGGTTTTAAAAATTATCAAAATGAAAAAAAAAATCTGTAGCGGAATTAGGTCACAGTGACCTACTTTCTGTTTACGAGTCCGAGTTTTTGCAAAAACACCAATATCACATAATTAGGTCAGATTTAGTCAGAATGGTCCTTCAATGGAGTTTTTTGAAATTTAAGCGAATTGAGACCTTCCAACATGGCCGCCAGCCATTTTAACTAAAAATATAACAATATGAAAATGACAATATCTCAAGAGGCCCTGAATGGAATTGGACTAAATGTGTATCTAAATGATCTTTGCATGAAGCTGTTTCATGATTTTTTTCAAATTGACCGTCCAAGATGGCAACCATCCACCGTTACTAAAAATAGCGAAAAACATGAAAACAATAATATCTCGTAAACTACTGAATGGATTTTGACCAAAATATTTCAAAATGACACTTGTATCAAGTTCTTAAAGTGAAGGTGCAAATCAGGTGCGACATAGCGTTCCGCGGAATTCTTTTGCTGTATAAAACTGGAGCTGCTATTACTACTGTAAGCTATTCCTGACAAATGACAAATTGTGGTGGCATGGTCCAGACTGGCTGACCCACCCAAAGGAGACTTGGCCTGAGTGGAGATATGAGGTTCCTGAAAATCAGAGAGAGAACATCAAAGCTCAGACTGAATCAGAGTTCAAGAAATCTAAGGTTATGTATGAAGCTAAACTCATAGCTGGGGAGGGTCCTGCAGAGATAACTACCCCATTTGGAATAGACATAAATAGATTCTCTTCACTGCAAAAGCTTCTGCGCGTTACAGCACTAGTGTTAAGGTTCATAAACAGACTAAAAAAAGGAAATGATTTATCAGGTCCCCCAGAGGCTACTGAAATAACCAGAGCCGAGAAGATGTGGACAGCAAGGTTGTCCAAACAGGGTAACTTGGCAGCAAATATAGAGAGCAGGGACAACAAGGTTGTCTTGCCTCTATCAGGAAAACCTCCAGAGGAACAATTGTTAATAGAAACAAGGAACAGCACAGGGAATTAGGAAAAGGATACTTTATAACAGACAAACGAGAACAGATCAACGAAGAAATATGGCAGAGGCAGAAAACGAAGAAACCTAGTAACATTTAAAGATACATTAAACGAATATCAGTTAACATTTGATATATCAGTGTGGAACTCATACAATATATATACTTCAAACATTGTTTCTAATGTGGCAATAATAGTTATGAAAATTCAGATTGTTTTAGTCTTAAATGTTTCGCCACATTATGTCCCGATTTCCGGGACCTTAGACCACTGGTTCAAATCCGGTTCGCGGGACCACATAATGTGGCGAAACATTTAAGACTAAAACAAGAAAAGTAAAAAGTATGCAAAGACCAGGAACTGAAACAATCAAAATCCAAATCCAGCCCTCAAACCATAGTTGGAAACAACTAAGATTACAAATAATCAAGATACAGAGAACATATGGCCAACCGAGTGAGCAGCCTGTTTCCAAAAGGTGGCCACTCAGCAACCCAAACCGAACCAAAAATAATAATAACATACATAAGGTAAAACATCACAGAAACTCTGACACCAAAAACAGGCAACAGAGAACCACAACAGAACTACCGCCTTGGAACGGTCAGTAATGAATTACTGGGGGCTTAAATCGATTTTACAGGCCCAACCTCACCCTCAGTTTCTGAAGTGGTACAAAACATTTAGTTGGTTGTTCGGTTCGCATAATAACCCTCTAACTCGTCAATGAATCATCACGGTAAACACATAAATCAAATTTCAACACCATGAAGAAGCAAAGACGAGGACTCAACAGATACAACGGGCCGTCTGACAGGTAGAGATCCCTGTCCTGCCAAACAACCCCACTGGAAATCTGAAGCAAAAGAAGGTCACCAGTTGAGCCCCGGTGGACCAAGCAACAGACAAAAAGGCTCCGGTCCCAACCAACTAAAATATATAGCTTTAGGTCGGGGCCATCATAGAGTCTGACGACCGATCCCCCGGTGTGCAATTAAAGAGTGCAGCAAAGTTATCAACCGGCGAATACTTCGCCCTGAGAGATGCGTTAGGAAAAGTCTTGGTGAGACATCAACAGATCAAAGACACACTATTAATTTCCGTGGAGAAGAGGACAGACATGAGTATGGGGTTGGATGTCTTATACATGAGAACATGCTGAGTGTTGTCTTGGGATACCGACCAGCCTTCAGCAGACTGATCTTAATCCGCCTTAGGGCAGCTCCTGTCAATATCATACAGATTTATGCACCAGCATCTAGACATGATGACAATGAGGTCGCCTACTTCAACCAGCAACTCAAGGAAATCATAAACCAAACACAAAAGAAGGACGCTCTGGTTGTACAATGGGATTGGGGGTGCTAAAGGTGGAAAGGATACACAGGCAGATTTGGGAGATGTTTGTGGACCCTACTGCAATCTCAAGACGCATAGAAGAGGTCTCAGACATTTAGAGTTTGCAACATTTTAGGTGGTGATTTATGGTAAATGTAAAAATCTGCATTAAACCATAAAAAAGTAAGGTATCTCTCAGGAAGTTAGCAGACTTCTTATTTTTGTTGTTCTTTACAGTTTAGAATACAAAATAGACGTACATGGTGCTTAAAAAGTGTTTTTACAAGGAAAGGTCAAAGGGTAGTTTTCTGCGCAATAATTAAAAAAATAAGATCCTTATTGAAAATTTACGTAGTACTGAAGGTGCGTTATTGCATAATGAAGAGCGTGCGTTATTGCATAATGCAGAGCGTCCTAGCAATTATTTATTCCAACTCTTTCTCAAATTGTAATGTAGACCAGATGAAAACGGTAGCTTTTTCTCAAATGTTCAACCATGTACAAGGTAATGTACACTGCATGCATTTATTGAGTATAGGTAGGCAAGCATACCTATGTAACACCTACAGTATAAATAATACAGTACTTACATGATCACTGGTGTGTAGATGAAATTGTTCAACTTTGTTAAAATTGTTTCACCTGTCTCACCTGTGTGTTTTGACCAAAAAAAAATTTGGACACAGACCGCATCTTTTTTCATCTGCTCAGCCTGATAATGTGTGAAAGAGTTTGAAAAAATAATTGCAAGGACGCTCTCCATTATGCAACAAGGAACTCTCAGCACTAAGTGTATTTTCAATAACAATATTATTTTTTCAGATTATTGCGCACAAAATTACCCTTTGATCTTTCCTTATAAAAACATTTTTAACATTAACAAATGCTGCATTTTGGGAGTCTGAATTGTGAGAAACAACATAAAGAAGGCATATGCTAAGTTTTAGAAAGATCAGTGGTATTTTAAGTGTTTTATGCAGAATTTTGTCTTTGCCCAAAATCAGTGATTGTCACCACCTTAACAGGCTAGTACTGACAAACACTCCTGGTCCTAACAAACTATCCAGAAGATGAACGTGGAACAGCCAAGATGGGCACCAACGTAGCACAGTCCAGATGGAAAACATCACAATCAGACTGTTTACATCCGTGCCGATCAGAAGTTAACATCCATAGGACACGGAGCTTTCCTGGAGAAGACATAGAAAGTGACCGTGACCTGGTGATGATGACCTTTCGAGTTCGTCTGAAGAAGGCGAGAAAGCCAACCCAGCCAAGGCTAAAGTTTGATCTTGAGAAGTTTAGGGACCCAGATATAGCATGTTCTTTTAAGTAAAAATAGGTGGAAAGTTCGCACCATTCACTGATCTGAGGAATGATGACAAGGACATAGATTCTATGATTACCACCTACAATACAGCGGTGACTGGCGCAGCCAGTCAGATATTTGAGAAGGAATGTTGCAGAAAAAATCTCTTTGTCACTAGAGATGTTCTCGAACTCTGTTATTAGAGTAGAGATTTGAAGAAGAGGTGGTATGAAGCCGAATGCGCTAAAGATACATGGAAGCTAACAGAGGGTTCAGAAGGAAAGGTAAAAAGCTAAGGACGACTAGATAGGTATTCAGTGCGAGGAGATCGAAACTTGCTTGAACAGAAACAACAGCAAGAGCAGACTAGCTGGTGATGGAGGTAACTTCAGTGAAACAGGATAAGCCCACAACTATCAAGGACAAGCCTGGGAAATGTCTTACAGAAGAACAAAAGATTCTCCGCAGATAGAAGGAATATTACTCAGAACTATAAATAGTAAAAAAGATCGACAACCATGCAAGTTATGGTTAAAAAATGCGGTTCTGAACTGCAATTAGCTCCAAGAAGAAGATCTACAACCCTAAATCCTTCGTGAGTAAGTTGAACTTAGTTTAAACATATATTATTTCGTAAACATTACAAAAGTACATGTCGTGAATACAAGTTTAAGGATAAGAACGAATACTTATTAAGTTCTTTTCCCTAACAAATATAGTTTATTAATTTATTGGCAAAAGACATCTTCTGAGGAAACCGAGCTTACAGAAGCTGCACTGAAGAAGGAGAAGTCTGCCGGAACTGACAATATACCAGCAGAATTTGTCCAAGCCGGCGGGCCGACCATGATTGATGTTTTAACAGAGTCACTGATTATTACACTCCCGTAAAAGAATAGCCTACAGCTTTGCCAGAACTACAGAACCATCTGCCTCATCAGTCATTCGAGCAAAGACTTTCTGAAAATCATGTTGAAGAGGCTTAAACCCTAAGCCTAACAGATAATTCTTGAAAAACAGGCTGGGTTCAGAGCCGAAAGTAGCCCCACAGAACATATATTCAACCTATGAATCCTGTATGAAAAGTATCTCCAAAAATCTGTACCATGTCTTCATTTATTTCAAAAAGACTTTGGCAGGGTATGGTATGCAGCCTTACAGGCCACCATGCGGTGGTAAAATATCTAGTTTGCACCATTGAGCAGCTGTACGACAAGGCTACAAGTTCAGGCCTGATGAATGGCTGCACGGGGGAATGGGTAAAAACAACAGGTATAGTAAGGCAAGGATGTCTTCAGTGACCCAGCTTCTTCAACAATTTTCTCGAATGGATTACTTCTGATTATCTGTAATAACATGCGTATTGCCGATGACATAGCCGCTCTAGCTGAAGAAGAGCAGGAACTTGAAGCCCTAGTAGAAATTCTCGACAAAACCTGCACAAGTTATAAGAATGAGATAAGTGCTGAGACAACCAAAAGTGATGATTTATAGCGTCAAGGACATCCAGAGGGAGATCAAAGTAAAAGGGCAGAAGTTGGGTACCGTAGCAAGCTTCTAATACCTTGGAGTAGTTGTCTAAGATAATGACTCTAAACAGGAGGTTCTCTCGAGGGTTGCACAAGCCACTTCAACTCTTACAAAGCGGAAGCCAATTTGGAGAGATAACAACGTATCTCTTGGATCAAACATATGCGATTCTTTGTCATAGCCATATTTCTGTTTTCCTGTGAATAGCAGAGAGCAGAGCTGCTGAAAAGAACGCAGGCCTTTCATATTTCATACAAGGAGCATATAATCAATGAGGAGGTTCGCAGAAAGATCGTAGCAGCCATTACAGAAAATGATAAACTCCTGACCCTGTTCGTAAAACGGAAATTAAGGTAGACAGAAGAGCAGTTGGGGAGACAATATTAAACAGTGGACTGGAATGTACTTGCTAGCTCAACTAGGGCAGCTGGAAACAGGGCAATGTGGAAGTGATCGTTTCGAAGTCATTTGTGGTAACCCAACGACCTTGTAAGATTATGTTATAGCATAGGATGAAATAGTTGTTTTTTGTGTTTGTTTTTAATAATTTAATAAATTGATCAGAAAAAAAACAGAACAATCATTTGGGCCTTCAATTCGTTTTAATTTTTACACTGAGTCACTATAAAATTTAGGTTCCGACAGTTAGGCGCATTTATTCCCGTATTTAACTTAGAAACCCAAGTATAGGTGCGTCGATAAAATGTTTGTTTTTTTTCACATACGTGTTTTTTTTTATATTTAGCAACCCATCTTTTTTAGAGAAAAATACCATTTTCAAGTAAAATGTTTGCAGAAACACAAATAACGAAAACATTCGGTCATTTGCGCACCCTCCATCTGATGCTACACTTTAAGGCCATGGAATATAAAAAAAACATGGTGGTCTGATAATATTTTCTGCTAAAATAAAAATGAAGAATGTATATGGTTATACCGGAACTTTTCACAATTGCAATCAGTAATTGCTTGAATGAATGCTTCTGATGTTAATGATAACATTTTTTTTCATGTATTTATTTCTTGTAAACATTTCTTACCGTTGACATCGTCACTGCAATTTCCATTCACAGCTGCAAGGGAAATTAAGTCAGAATCTGTTATCATGCTGATCCAATATACATGTATACAAGGCGGAGAATCACGTACTTCGGTTATTTGGTACCTGTATTCGGCCAGAACGGGTCAGGACATAGTTCATTACTTCCTTATTACTCAATGAATTCTCATGCGGTAAATTGCAGATACCTTGTTCTTATTCACAGCAAATAAACGCTTTTATACTACGCGCTGTAGTTTTCCACACAACCTCAAAGACAGACTTTTATACTTTGCTGGACTATCTCTGGGAAAATACAGGATGCATGGAAACAACTCTCATACGATGGCTTTGCTGCAAAAGTGACGAAGTATCTGCACTTTACTGTATGAAAATTCATTGATTATTAAAGAAATTATGATCATTTTTCTTGCCCATGCTGTCCGGATATAGGTACAAAATATCAGGTGGTTCCCAACCGTGGTATATGAAACAAATAAAATTCTGCTTTTAATCAGGTATATAATACAAGAAACACGTGGGAATCAACCGAGTAGCGTTTGTGGACATTAAGAACTTCGATCAACGGAGATATCTTTGGTGGTGACTAATTTTATGTTGCCTTTTCCCGCATGGTATGGAACCCCGGCAGGGACATGTGCAATAGTTTTCTAAGTCGTGGCCAATGCCTACTATGTCTTCCCTCGATTTACTCTGCCGTTAGTACGACTTATAATGTCGTTCCATCGACTTACTACATGTATGTCGTTCCCACGACTTATAATGTCGTTACCACATCTTATAATGTCGTTCCCTCTACTTAATATGTCGTTCCCATGACTTATTATGTTGTTCCCATGACTTATTATGTCATTCCCATGACTTATTATGTCATTCCAACGAATTATTATGTCATTCCCACGAGTTAATATGTTGTTCCCACGAATTATTATGTCGTTCCCTCGACTTACTACATGTATGTCGTTACAACGACTTATTATGTCGTTCCTTCGACTTATTACGTCGTGCCTACGACTTATTATGTCGCTCCCACGCTTTAGTAGGTCGTTCCCAAGACTTACTACCGCCCTCCAATTGGTCAAGTTAACTCGTTGCCACGAGGAAATAAAGCTCTTCGATTGGCACCGGTGTACCGTTGATGAAATACCTTAAACGTTCTCATTCAGACGAAAATATGTGAGCCCAGGCTGGACTGGCCAAGCGGAGCAGTCTAATCGGACTCTGCTGTGTTTACTAACTGCCTGAGTCTTGATAGTGAATTTTTAATTATGCTGAATTTGCCTCTGCTGACGCTTATAGCTTATCACAGAGTAAACATCGTGGTCGTGCTGCTCCTCTCTAGGGGTGTCCAGTGGTAGGCCGTCTGACTGCGCCATGCTGCACTAAATTTCCTTGCCATTTTTGTCCTAAATAACTGACAAGGTTTGCCATCTGTCAAATTTGCTATTATTATTATTATTATTATTAGGACAACGAGATAACCTTGGTTTCTCAGACGGCTTTGCATCAATCCCTTTGCATCAATCCTTTTCGATACCGTATTGAAGGTCAGGAGTTGACCAGCATTCGTATCTCGTTGTATAGCGGTTCCTTGCTTTTCGTTCTGTGGACTTGAATTAGACAGAGATATGAATCGCGGGTATTTGTTATATCATTCCTTGTTCAAAAGGAAATTGTTATAAGCATATTTTCATTAGCCTTGTCTGATAACCGGTATGAGTGTTGCTTCTCTCTTGACGGTATCACCACCAATCAAACAACTATGAGTATCACTAACAGGCTTAGAATTAATTTAACTCCCATTAGGCTGCATTCTGCGTCTTCTGTAAGGATTCCTAATTCAATAAATGATTTTAAAACTTTCCAACCTTCAGTAAGAATAAGGCCTTTAAATTTATGTTCTTCCTTTTCAGTCAACCTCAATGGGGTATCAGATTTTAACGTTCTTCGCAATAACTCCCATGTTAGATTAACTCCAATTAAGTCCCCAATACTTCACAAATATTCCAATCCCTTCAGGAGACCTGGAATGTATCCTAATATCTCTAAGTGCAATGCCAAGAGGTGTAATTGTTGTAAACATTTATGTACCAAATCTACCATTACATCATCTGTCAATGGTAGAACATTTTCAGTCGTCAATAATTCTGAACTGGACTGTAAATCGATTGATCTGATATACGTTTTAACCTGAAAAACACAAAATTGCAACATGCAATATGTTGGACAAACTAGTCGTGCCCTTCACAAACGATTTGGTGAACATTATCGTAGAATTAAAAATCCTAAAAAAAATGATACTTTTCTTTATCAACATTTTAAACGTACAGGCCATTCTCCTGCTGACGTATCTATACAGCCAGCAGAGAAAATAATTTATGACACTAAATCATCCTCGCGTTTCCAAAATATAAAGAGACACGAGGTTGAATTGAAATGGATAAAATTGTTACAAACTGCATTTCCATTAGGGTTTAATGACAACATTTATCAAGAAGGTAACATTTCGAAAATGCCTAATTTTGATGTATTTTCTCTTTTTGATATTCCAAAACGCAAGCATAGAAGTCATGGATTAAGAAAAAATGGTAACATAAAACGAAAAAATACTGCTGTTAAGAAAACCAATACTTCCCTTAAAATTTTGTCGGAAATACTAAAAAACCCAAGGTCGACATTCTATGCTCTCATTTTTATGTTCTCTTCCGGTTTCTGTTAAATGCATTTTAGATAATGAGGCTAATAAGTTCTACGATAAGGGTCACCAACTGTACGAGGCCGCACTCCTGACAAGATGTTATACTCAACATGCTCTTCGTCCACTAATCGAATCTGAGATCAACCATAAAAGACATTTTCTCAAAATTCCTTTTATAAATAAAGGAATTGATTTTATTGACCTACAAAGTATTTTTAAGGATCGGTCTGTAACTGCATCGATCCCGGATTATTTCGTGAACAAGGAGCCACCTATCATATGTTATAAATATAACAAACCAATTAGAAACACTATATTTAACTTTAATAAACTGGTCTCAGATCTTGATGTTCACACAAATACACCCGATACACGAGATTGTATAGACTCCAAATTTATCTATCCTGCCGCTGGCCATGTCATTACAGGGAATCTTAATATTATTTCAGATTCAAGAATTCGTAACATTATTTCAAAGGGACCAAAATATAGATTTCCTAACCGAATTGATTTCAAAAAATGTAGGGAAGATATAGCCTGTTCTTTAACTGATTTTGGTAATCGATGGTGCAAGCGGGAACATGTTGAGTCTGATGCCTTAAAGGAATGGAAGGTGAACATTTTTAATGTAATGGATAAACGTATTAAATTCTATTCCCAAAACACAAATCTTTTGCCGCCTAAACCTAAATCAACATTCCGTCACCTGAAGTTGGGTATCCATCAGTTTCATAGTAAGTACGTTCTGGTTCCAGCAGACAAGGCTGCAAATAACGTTGTCGTTGTTTGACGGTTACACTATATTATCACATTGAAACAAGAACTAGGCGGCACTAAGGCCTGCGTCACATATTAAGTCGTTCTGTGACCTTGAAAATAAGATCAAGGTCACCGAAATCTAATCACCTCTTAAGCTTGTCCTAATTATATATCATTCAGAAGACGAAAAGTCTGTTGTCTTTAGGCACTGTAATGATATAGCCCTCAAGTTTTCTGTAAATATAGAGAAACGGCAGAACAAGCTTCCTACGATGTACTGGTTACCTAAACTTCATAAACGACCATATAAAACCAAGTTTATTGCTAATTCTAGTGCTTGTACCACCACTGAACTTTCCAAATTATTAACTTCTTGCCTTACCGCTATCAAAATTCATGTAATGAGGTACTGTGAAAAAGTTTACGAACGGTCAGGAAAAAATTGTTTTGGTCAATTAAAAATTCAACCGAGGTTCTTGATAAACTGAAGTCTAGAGGATGTCGCGCGTCTAGTTTGTCTATATACGATTTTTCTACACTCTATTCAACTTTGTCCCATAATTTAATAAAAAAGAAACTAATAAATTTAATTGAGACTACTTTTCAGAGAAAGGGTGCTCTTTATCTTGCTTGCAATGATAAACATGCTTTTTTTACTCCCGATGACCAAAAAAGGTTTAAAATGTGGTCTTGCCAAAATGTTTGTGATGCTTTAGTTTATCTTCTGGATAACATTTTCATCAGATTCGGTACTAAGTTACACAGACAAATTATAGGAATTCCGATGGGTACTAATTGCGCTCCTCTTGTAGCAGATTTGTTTCTATTTTGCTATGAAAGAGACTTGATGATGTCTCTTTCTGATGATACTCAAGCTCATGTCATTGAGCATTCAACTCAACGTCTAGATACTTGGACGACCTTTTAAATATTGACAACCCTTATTTTGAAGAAATGGTTAGTCAAATTTATCCTGCTGAATTGCAGTTAAATAAAGCAAATACTTCTGATACCGAGGCCCCATTTTTGGATTTACATTTATCTTTTATGACAAACGCGATGATTTTGATTTCGACATTGTTAATTTTCCGTTTTTGGATGGTGATGTTCCCCGCACCACTTCTTATGGTGTTTACATTTCTCAGCTTATTCGCTTCGCTAGGGTGTCTATTCATCTGGGCGACTTCAATGCTCGTAATAAAAGTTTGACTGCCAAGCTTTTACAGCAGGGGTATCGGTATCATAAACTTCGGACAGCTTTTTCTAAATTTTATCGTAGACACTTTGAATTGGTTTCTAAATATAATATAGGGTTAAGGTCACTTTTGCAACAAGGCCTACCGGAATCTGAATTTTATGGTGACTTAGTATATAAATTACGCAAAATCGTAGGGAAAACAGAATTTCCCGATCAATTTAAGAAAATTATCATACGATTTAAACGCATTGGCAATAACGTAGATGTAATGCGACAGTCTGCATGCTTAGTGTTTAACCGAATCACGGTTGACAACTTTGCTGTCCTCTTTAATTGCACGCCGGTGGGTCGGGGTTCAGACTCTATGATAGCCCCGACATAAAGCTATATATTAGTTGGTTGGGGCCGGATGTTTGTCTGTTTCTTGGCCCACCGGGGTTCAACTGGTGGTCTTCTTTTGCTCCAGTACTCCAGTGGTGTTGCTGACGCCCCAGGGATCTCCGGGTGTCTCAACACGTTTTGGCTGTCGAGTCCTCATCCTTGCTTCATCACGGTATTTTCTTGATCTTAATTGTTGACCGTGATGACTCTCTGATGAGTTAGGGGACCTCCATACGAACCGAACTATCAACTAATTGTGTGCACCGCAGCGGAGGGTGAGGGTGAAGGTTTGGGCCCAGTAAAACCGGTTTAAACCCCCCAGTAGTTATTACTGACCGTCCCAAGGCGGTACTTTTGTTGCGGTTGCATTTGTTTTATGTTCGGTGCTGTTTAATTTATTGTGTTCTCAGTTTAATCCTTCTATCATAAAAATAGAAAATAGGTAAAAATAATTGTTAAATGTTTTTCATATAATTTGCTTAGTCCGTTGTAACCCGTCTGTTGGTCTAAATTATTTAGTTCAATAAAGATAGCTGAGTTGCCATCTATTTGGGAAAGAGCTGCTGACTCAGCTTATCACTTGTAATGTATTGTTTGTTGGGATGTCTTTGTCAATCTTTCCCTTTGATGTTGGGGAAAGGGTTTGGGATCTGATTCAGTCAGTTCCTGAAGTGTAGTTACTCTTTAAATTTATCTAGGTTGACATTGTATAACTTCTCGGTTATAACTCCTCCGGTGGAGCGGTCTGATCAGGGTATGCATTATTTGCCAGTGGTCGTACTATGTTACGTACATTCCTTGAATATTTGGAAAATGAAGCCCGAGCTAATATAGTAGCATTTGGCCGGGCAGCTGTATTGAGGGGTCTGCCCAGGATCTGCAATGTCTTTCGGTTGACCATGCCATGTTGAATCATATACAGAGAGACTTTAGAAACGCACCAATTTGTAGCTTTGGATATGCTAGAAAATTGAATTTTATTTCACACAGCCATCAACTATAGTAATTTGGTTTATTCCAATTTTAACCGGGAACACAAGCTTTCAAAATGAATGTTAAATTTGGCTTTAGAATATTCTTAAAGGGAGATAAATTCGCAATAATCCAATGATGATTGAAGCGTGATTTTCAGTTTGCTGCAATTTCGTAACTGCTGATCAGATTTCAATGACATAGAAATCAGAGGTTATTCATTGTTCATGCTTTGTGTTCTCTTTTTATCGGTTACATTTCTTTCTTTTCAACGTCATTTTGCAAAGATTCAAACTTTTTGCACAAAAACCGGAAGTGAAGGTAACGGACATTTGAATAATTATTCAAATTTGCTTGGAAATGGTACATTAAGACTGTTGCTTGGTCCACCGGGGCTCAACTGGTGACCTTCTTTTGCTTCAGATTTCCAGTGGGGTTGTTTGGCAGGACAGGGATCTCCACCTGTCAGACGGCCCATTGTATCTGTTGAGTCCTCGTCTTTGCTTCTTAAGGTGTTGAAATTTGATTTATGTGTTTACCGTGATGATTCATTGACGAGTTAGAGGGTTATCATGCGAACCGAACAACCAACTAAATGTTTTGTACCACTTCAGATACTGAGGGTGATGTTGGGCCTGTAAAATCGATTTAAGCCCCCCAGTAATTCATTACTGACAGTTCCAAGGCGGTAGTTCTGTTGTGGTTCTCTGTTGCCTGTTTTTGGTGTCAGAGTTTCTGTGATGTTTTACCTTATGTATGTTCTTATTATTTTTGGTTCGGTTTGGGTTGCTGAGTGGCCACCTTTTGGGAACAAACTGCTCACTCGGTTGGCCATATGTTCTCTGTATCTTGATTATTTGTAATCTTAGTTGTTTCCAACTATGGTTTGAGAGCTGGATTTGGATTTTGATTGTTTCAGTTCCTGGTCTTTGCATACTTTTTACTTTTATACTCTCATGACCTGGGTAGGTATACAATCAATTGGTCGGCTTTTAAGTCTGGCATGTCCAAATTTTGAACTGTACCCTATTTTTTTAAAACAAATCCAATTTTCAAACTTCGATAAAACATTTTTTCAATGATCTTTGCCATTTTTCATTGTTTTTACAATGTGTGGTATTCATTCAGATGCATAAACATGAAAATTCGACAAAATGTGAATTCGTTAAAAATTTTATGCGAAAAAGTAGCCAAATTTCCATTTTCTCGAAATTTCTATGCATGGTTGCACACTCTCTGTAAGCGTTTGCAGACTTAAAGAACTCAACCATGTTAACTCGCACGAGTGCTCAAACGTTTCCAATGTTGCAAACTCTGGGTAAAATAACATGATATAAAATGGTGGGTTTTTAAAGTCCCTCAGTATAGTATAAAATTGTTCATTGAGCGCATGATAATGGGACTCTAAAATCTAGGCTTGATCAGAAAGGCTGAAAGAGTGCTAAGCTGTTGCACTGTCCCAGTTTTTATGGTGTGTCTACCCTGGTTACACTGACATCAATGCTTTGGCAAACACTGCAGACCCAGATCAGATGTTCTATGCGGACAGGTCGGGGTGCCTACAAATTTTATTTTACAGTTTCCTTGAACCTTTGGTTTGGGCTTAAACGTCTGCTGCTGAATTCTTGTGCTGTTGGAATATGCAAGGATAATTTATTCGCGAAATGACAAAGCCAACACAGTGGTGTGTGCGCCCAGCGAAGACTCAGATCAGCCCAGTCTGATCAGAGTCTTTGCTTTGACCTTAAGTGTAGTTAAGGGACTAAGCTAGTTCCATGCGCCCAGAGAAGACTCTGATCAGACTGGTCGGATGCCCGGGCTGATCAGAGTCCTCGCTGTGGCACCTGCCACTTTGTTGGTTTTCTCGTGTCGAGGCTCAAGTACGGTAAAAAGCATCTGTCTATCAGTATAAACTCTCATCTTCACACGTGCGAATATTCGATCGGTTTCTGTCTAAAGTCCGAATAATATATTTCATGATTATTATCATCAGTATTTTTTTCACAACCACGAGGCCTCATTTATAGTTCTGCAACGTTTCAAGGGTCGACTTGCACGGACTTGGTATTGGTAGAGCGGGATTCAGACTAGAAACAAGTTACACTTGTAACAAGTTTAAATCAAAACTACCTGTTATAAACTTTTATGATTGTTCTAGAAGCATTTTCTTTTTGTCGCTGTCTATCTATTTTAAAAATTGCTATTTTTTGTTCTTTTTTCAGTTCGCCTCAGTCTCACCGTCTTTGTGCTAGACAGAAACTGCAGTACATAGCTTTTGCATATACATGTATGGCTCAGCAAAAATCTAACAAGAAGGCGAACACAGTCCGACCTAGCGCACTGCTTGTTAGATATGCTGACGCAAATGCGTATCTCCACAACCACCACATTTAACGTTCAGGTGAATAAAATTTGTGTTCCGAAATAGCAATGCAATTCAGCGCTTTTTATGTTAATGCAAGTATGAGTAAATAATTTAAATTTATATCAATCTAAGCGAGGTTTGGTCAGATTTCAAATTCTTTGTAAATATGGGGATTCAGGAGAAAAATTCCGAGAAAAAAAAACCATTTGTTGAAAATTGAGAATAGTTCGTAATCATAAACTGCACTAAAGAATATGTAATATCATTCAGGTTGGATTAAATTCTTAGGGCTTGGAAAATACAAGTATGCTTTTTCGAATTGTGAATATGTGGCGAGGGTGAACATAAGCAGCCGCGGATGATGGCCTTATAAGTGCGTCTAGAACTGTATACTTTGTCAAGAAACCTTGTAAAATTATGGCTTAAATTTATTCCAGTATGCAGCCAAAATGTTGTTAAAAAAGCAGGGGTCCAAATAGTTTGGGATTTTAGGATACTTGTGGGATATTTGTTTCTTAGTTCTCAGCAAAACGCATGTCGTGACCTCTCATTAGAACTGCTTTGCTGACGTAGTTCTAATGGCTTGTCACAACATCTGTTGCTATGGAATATAACAGATATCCTCAAAACCGTCTTTATTGCGACTAGGTCTTGATCCGGTCGCATTCTATAATGATCTGTCAAATCATGGTCTTTTAAGCTAAACGAACGCGCAGAAAGGAAACTCTTAATCAGCAATCTCAGGAATGCGTTACTTATAAATACGGGAACGGAACACGAACTTCTAAAAAGGAACAAAACTCATATATGAACAAGTACTAGCTTTTTCAAAAAGCTGGCGATCGTTCAGCTGTTATCATTTGTTAGAATGTTTTTTTCGGCTTTAGCCGTATATAACCTTAGTATTGACCTACATTGTAAGTATTTCATCGGCCAATTTACATCCACTCGGGACTTTGATGTAAGAAGCTTACGCTTTCTCTTTCTACCTCCAGTTTCATTTGAGTGAACACGGTTTTAACGTCCCACCAACAACGAGGTCATATGGAGACGGAACCTCGGTTTAAAGTCTCATCCGAAAGACCGGAGAAGCGGGGGATCGATCTTGCGACCCCTGGTTTGGTAGTCCGGAGTGTTATTCACTACACTTCAGCCGCTCCTAGTTTCATTTGACTGTTGGCCTGATGAATCTAGATATTTCGGTCAAAATCGCTTTTTGCCAAAGAACATTTCGCTTGTTATGTCGCTCATTTAAAATATAAAACCGACAAAATATTTTGACACAGGAATCGAAGATGAAACTGAGTAATTGTTACTGGCTTAGTTGTTGATGTTGTGTTGGAACTGCGACACTTTTAAAGACAAATATTCTCTACTGTATAGAACACACCGCAAGTCTTTATTGGCTTTATGATCCTGTTATGTCATTACCTATGTGAGAAAGAGAATTTACTTTGAGCAGTGTCACTGGACTGTTGCATAATCATATCATCACACCCAATAAACAGGACTTTTTTTCTCTAAGGCTATATGTGGGGCGGTAAGCCAACCAATCATCATTATTATGTGCAACACAGAAAGACCCCAATCAAAATTCAACAGCATTCCCGAAATCGAAACCCAAACACCAACAACA
This sequence comes from Ctena decussata, assembly GCA_963989385.1. Classification (NCBI taxonomy): domain Eukaryota; kingdom Metazoa; phylum Mollusca; class Bivalvia; order Lucinida; family Lucinidae; genus Ctena; species Ctena decussata. Next base: position 2,511,250 of record OZ022502.1, on the reverse strand, counting down.
AGTATGCATATCAACATGGGCATCCGTACATTCTGTTCAGCACATTCGACCTCTTACATGTATCTGTCTCATATATATTACAATACACAATTCAATTTAATCTTAGCCGATTATCTTTTTTTAAAGATATTTCTTGTTTGTTAATACTGCTTCAACAGAAAAAGAGGGGTGCTATTCCACGGAAGAATCGCTATGAACCTGACATCACCGATATTGAGAGCTGCATGGTGCTCTAATATGTAACAGTCCTGACTTGTATCTGGGGTCAGACATTTATCTTTGTCATGATACACGGTACTGGAGTGTATCTTGAAGAAGGAGATTAAATAGGTCTGCTCTAAATGAGCCTCCGGGGATGGCCTCTCCAGCTCATCGAGCATATTACCACCACTTTTGTTGTGCCATCGCCTACGGGTCGACCTAGCTGCTGTTCTGTAGACTTTCTCAGCCTACTAAGACTGAATTTAAAGATGAGGATCTCAAACAGATGATGTACTCAAGTTAAGGTTTAACCAATGTTTCGTGTTTACCTAAGTGCAAAGGATAGATTACGTCGCAAAATTTCTAGAGTCTTAATTACCATTGATGTAAATCATATCTGAGATATGTTGATCCCAAATAAAGTCGTCTGCTATAAACAGTTGCTAGTTCATTCATTCGTGTTTATAGATATCTCCCCTTCCAGGAGGAGAAGCAAGTATTAACTTGTGAAATGTTTGTTTACTAATTTGGCAACCAACATGTTTGTAATGAGAAATGTCATATCGCTTACCTGAGCCACCGTGTATACTATCTCCAGCTGGCGCTCCCACTCTGCGAAATACACGGTTGTTGATATGCTCTAAACATTTTCGGTGTTCTGGTGGACAAATACGTGTCATGCTCCCTTTTTTAGAAGTTCGCGTCTTGTTTCCGTGTTATATTTTTTTTTGGTGCCAAGGGCTAGGTCTAAATTACCATCATAATGTTGTTGAGAGCTTCCTTTCAGGTTGTTCGTTTAGCTTTAAAGATCATGTTTTGACTGATCAGTATTGAATGCAGTTTAGGTTCCCCATGATATTAGTCTCCTGTTAGTGCTTCCACTCTGCGTGTAAGAGGTGTTCCCATGAAGGCGGTATTACTGATTGGCTCCGGTATTTACAGGCTCCGCATTCCGGAAGCTTCGGACCGGAAGCTCTTTAGCGTGCTCGTTTAGCGTTTAACACCATGATTTTGACAGAATACTATAGAATGCGACCGTATCATGACACGGTCGCAACAATAACGGAACACCGAAATTGTTCAGACAAGATCAGGATCTTTAAGCTATTCGAACACGCTAAAAGGAAGCTGTCAATTAGCAACGTCATGGTGTTCTTGACATAAATCTGATTCCCTAAAAACGGAAAACGTAAATAAGACACGAACTTCTACAAAAATAGCACATTTCGTATATTTACTAGTACATGTACAACGAAAGACCAAAAATGTTTAGAATACACTAAATAGCCTTACTTGCGTGTATGATAATAGCTGTATTAATTTAACCTGCGTATGCGTATACTTTATCATATTTTATTCTATTTTATCCCATCACCTTGCAAGGTCGTTGGGGCACTACAGATGAATTTGCAACAGTCCCTTTCCACCTTGTCCTGTTTTCAGCTGCCCTATAGAGCTGACAAAGTCCATACCTGTCCATTCTTTTATATTAACTTCCCACCACTTTTTCTGTCTATCTCTTTTTCTTTTTCCCTTTAAATGTGCCCTGTAGAATCCACTTTGTAAAACCAGAAGACATTGAGACGTGGCCAAACAACCTTAATTTTCGTTTCTTGACCATGATGAGTTCATCATATTCTCCTATGGCCGCTTGGATCTTTCTACGAGCCTCTTTATTGGTTATTTGGTCCTTGTACGTAATGTGCAATAATCTCGATGGCATCTGATCTCAAAAGCATGCGTTCTTTTCTCTTACTCTGATGCAAAGGTCCTCGATTCACAGGAATACAGGAATATTGAAATGACATTCGGGCGTATCAGGGTGAGGTTGGGCCTGTAAAATCGATTTAAGCCCCCCAGTAATTCATTACTGACCGTTCCAAGGCGGTAGTTTTGTTGTGGCTCTCTATTGCCGGTTTTTGGTGTCAGAGTTTCTGTGATGTTTTACCTTATGTATGTTCTTATTATTTTTGGTTCGGTTTGGGTTACTGAGTGGCCACCTTTTGGGAACAAGCTGCTCACTCGGTTGGCCATATGTTCTCTGTATCTTGATTATTTGTAATCTTAGTTGTTTCCAACTATTGTTTGAGGGCTGGATTTGGATTTTGATTGTTTCAGTTCCTGGTCTTTGCATACTTTTTACTTTCACTTTGATCCAAGTGATAATGTTGTCATCTCTTCGAAATGGCCTCAGCTTTGTATGAGATGCAGTGGCTTATGCCTTCCGTAGAGAACCTCCGGTTTTAAGCAATCATCTGAGACAAGTGCTCCAAAGTCTTTGAAGCTTGTTTAAGTACCCAGGTTATGTCATTTTACCTCGTTCTCCCTCTGGATGCCATTGATGCTTTTTGTCATCAATTTGGTCTTCTTAGCACTGATCGTTTTGTCGAGACTTTTAAGTAGGGCCTTTAGTTCCTGCTTTTCCTCAGCAAGAGCATCATTGTCCTCGGCAAAGCACAGAATGGTATAATTTCTGCCGCTTAATACTAACCTTTCCATCATGTTCTTCCAGAGTATCTCACATAAACTGTTCGGTAAAACTTTGAAGAGGGTGGGTGACGGAAGACAGCTTTGCCTAATTTCAACTGTTATTCTGATCCAATCTCCTGTGCAGCTATTCATCTGACCTGCACTTTAAGCCTTGTAGTAGAGCTGCTCTATGGTGCCAGCTAGATGTTGACTGATATTGTACTTCCGTATGGTGGCCCATAAAAGTAAAAAGTATGCAAAGACCAGGAACTGAAACAATCAAAATCCAAATCCAGCCCTCAAACCATAGTTGGAAACAACTAAGATTACAAATAATCAAGATACAGAGAACATATGGCCAACCGAGTGAGCAGCTTGTTCCCAAAAGGTGGCCACTCAGCAACCCAAACCGAACCAAAAATAATAAGAACATACATAAGGTAAAACATCACAGAAACTCTGACACCAAAAACAGGCAACAGAGAACCACAACAGAACTACCGCCTTGGAACGGTCAGTAATGAATTACTGGGGGGCTTAAATCGATTTTACAGGCCCAACATCACCCTCAGTTTCTGAAGTGTTACAAAACATTTAGTTGGTTGTTCGGTTCGCATGATAACCCTCTAACTCGTCAATGAATCATCACGGTAAACACATAAATCAAATTTCAACACCATGAAGAAGCAAAGACGAGGACTCAACAGATACAACGGGCCGTCTGACAGGTGGAGATCCCTGTCCTGCCAAACAACCCCACTGGAAATCTGGAGCAAAAGAAGGCCACCAGTTGAGCCCCGGTGGACCAAGCAACAGAAAAAAAGGTTCCGGTCCCAACCAACTAAAATATATAGCTTTAGGTCGGGGCCATCATAGAGTCTGACGACCGATCCCCCGGTGTGCAATTAAAGAGTGCAGCAAAGTTATCAACCGTGATTGGGTTAATCACTAAGCATGCAGACTGTCGCATAACATTTAAATTATAGCCAATACGTTTGTGACGTATTATTTTTCGGAATTGATCAGAAAAATCAGTCCTACCCTTAATTTTTTTGAATTTGTATACTAATTCACCATAAAATTCTGGTTCCGATAGGCCTTGGTGTAAAAGAAATTTTAATCCGACATCAAATTTTGAAACCAATTCATGGTGTCTGCGATAGAATTTAGAAAAAGCCTTTCTAAGCTTATGATACCGATAGCCCTGTTGAAGAAGCTTAGCAGTTAAACATTTATTACGAGCATTAAAGTCATCTACATGACTACACACTCTAGCAAATCTTATAAGTTGAGAAATATACACTCCATAAGAGGGACGACGTGGAACGTCACCATCCAAAAATGGAAAATTAACTAAGGCTGGATGGGATGCCATACCCTGTCAAAGGCTTTTTGAAATCAATGAAGACATGGTTTAGATTTTGCTGATCGTTGTGGTACTTTTCACACAGGATCCTAAGGCTAAATATCTAGTCTGTGGTGCTCCTCCCGGCTCTGAACCCAGCCTGTTCTTCAGCAATTATCTCTTCGGCCTTTTGGGGTTTAAGCCTGTTCCAAATGACTTTCAGTACCTTTGTTGGTTGCAACGGGCTAAAGGCTCCATGTTGAGCTTTAGGTATAGGCAGCCTTTGGTTGTCTATAGTTAGTCTGTCTGTCGGCTTATACCTTCAAACATTTTCACCTCTGAAACCACTGGGTCGATTGAAGTCAAATTTCATAGATCTACTCTTGTTTGAAAAGCTGGCGGCCGTTTAGCTCTTATTATTGATAGAAAATAGCCCCGAGGCGAGGGAAGATAAATCCTGGGAAAGCATTTTTATGTAAAATGAAACCTACTTTTACTATCACCAATTTGTGCAAGTTGCAAAGCAATATCTTTCAACATATCTTGATCATGTGACCTCCATGATGGCCGTGGATAGCTCATCTATATTGTACAAAGGAAATGATAGGTAATATAAGGTGCATTCCCCTGGTTGTCCTGCATATCTACCTACCAAGATAGGATTAACAAACTTGGTCATGGGTCACCCAAAAATCGTTTTTTTTTTTTTTTTTGTAGTACTTCAAATTTGTAGAGGATCACAGAAGGATAACTTTTATTAAATGTGAAATTGTTTTGAAATCTGTCCAGCAGTTTAAGATGTGGGGTTAAGTTTTTTTTTCACGTTTTAGAGCCATCTATTTCAGCAAAGCAAACTAGTTTGAGTACCTGATTAGGATGAGAAGGCATTTAGAGTTTTTTTTCTATTTTTAGCTCTAGCGGCCATCTTATTTAGCAGAGCAGAACTGTTTTAGGAATTTTTGTAGAAGGTCACCAATGGAACATTTCTGTTATAAAATAAACGTTTCCATACCAATTTTACAGCAACAGATGCGCGTTTCTGTATTTAACTTTTTCAAACCCCAAACCCAAAAAGTTTGAAAGAAAACAGATTATGGGCAGGTCTCGGCAGGCAACGAGCATTCCTCTCCGAGCCACACTTACTGTCGCATACTTACTGTCTGTGAAATTATTTAAAAACCCTTCCAACCGTTTAGTAGAATTGGTTTAACTGTTTTTCTATTTTTAGCTCTGGCGGTCATCTTGTTCAGCAGAGCGGAAGAGTTTGAGCTATTTGCGTAGGGGATTACCCAAGGAACATTTCTGTGAAATTATTTTAGAATCCTTCCAACCTTTTAGGAGGAGAGGTCATTTAAAGGTTTTCCTATATTTAACTCTGGTGGCCATCCTGTTCAGCAGAGAGGAATCGTTTGAGCGGTTTTTGTAGAAGGTTACCCAAGGGACATTTCTATGAAACTTTTTTTTTAAATCCCTTCACCCGTTTCGGAGAAGAAGTATTTTAAAGTTTTTTTTTCTCTTTTTTTTCCTTTTTGTTTGCTCTGGCGGCCATCCTAATATTAAGCGAAGCGGAAACGTTTGAGCAATTTTGGTAGCAGGTCATCCTAGAAACATTCCTGTGAAATTATTTTAAAATTCTTCCGTCCGTTTGGTGGAAAAGTCGTTAAAAGTTTTTTGTTTTTGTTTTTTTCTTCTAATTTTTGCTCTGGCGGCCATATGGTTCAGTGGAGCGGAATCGTTTGAGCAATATTGGTAGCAGGTTCCCCCAAGGGACATTCCTGTGATTTTTTTCAAAATCCTTAAACCAGTTGAGGAGTAGAAGTTGTTTAAAGTTTTTTTTTTTCTATTTCAGCTCTGATGACGATATCGTTACCGGAGAAAACCCATTTAAGCAATTTGGTACAGGGTTACCCAAGCAAACTTTCTGTGAAATATTTTTAAAATCTGTCCAGCAGTTTTGGAGGAGAAGTCGTTTAAAGTTGTCGTTTTATTTTTTTTTTCATTTTTTTTTTCTATTTTGTAGCACTGGCATATATTTTAGCGCAGCAAAACCGTTTGAGCAATTTGGCTAGAGGGTCCCTAAAAGAACGCTCCAGTGAAAGTATTAGACAATCCTTCAAACCGTTTAGAAGGAGAAGTCGTTTTTTTTTTTTTTTTTTTTCGTTTTTTTTTTTTTTTTTCGTTTTTTCTCTATTTTCAGCGGAACGGAACCGTTTTGAGCAATTTTGGTAGAAAGTTTCCCCAAGGAACATTCCTGTGAAATTATTTCAAGATACTTTCACCAGTTTAATTTAGAAGTAGACGTGGTTTAAATGTTTGTTGTTGTTTTTTTTCTCTCTTTTTTCAGCTCTGGCGGCCATATTATTCAGCGGAGCAAAACCACTTGCGCATTTTTTGTAGAGAGTCTACCAAAGTAATGTCCCGTCCTTTGAAATTACTTTAAGATCTGTCCTGCAGTTTTGGGGGAGAAGTTATCAAAAGTCTTTTTTAGCTCACCTGAGCCTTTAGGCTCATAGGTGAGCTTATAGTATAGCCAGGCATCCGTCGTCCGTCCGTCCGTCCGTCGTCGAACCGTCCGTCGTCAACATTTCAAACATCTTCTCCTCTGAAACCACTGGGCCGATTGAAACCATATTTCATGTGGAGCCTACCGAGGTCGGGGGAACGAAAGTGTGTTCCGGGTATCTGGGTCACATGACCGAGATGGCCGCCACGCCCATATATGGTAAAAACCCTTTAAAAATCTTCTTCTCCAGAACCAAAAGGCCTATGACCTTGAAACTTGGTATGTAGCATCGGGCATGCCGACCAATCATAGTTTGTACAAATCATGACATTGCGTTGACCTTGACCTCTGAAACCACTGGGCCAATTGAAGCCAAATTTTATATGGAGTCTCAGTGGGATGGGGGACGAAAGTTTATTCCCGGGGTCTGGGTCACATGACCAAGATGGCCGCCATGGCCATATATGGTAAAAACCCTTCAAAAATCTTCTTCTCCAGAACCAAAAGGCCTATGACCTTGAAACTTGGTATGTAGCATCGGGCATGACGGACAACATACTTTGTACAAATCATGACCTTGCGTTGACCTTGACCTAATTTACGGCATGGGCAACTTTGGTACGTTGGGCTTTTATTTGGAAAACGCTTAAACAGTGGATTTCTCAGAAACTATTTAAGTCTAAGGTACAATACTTGGTATACATGGTCGACTAAATAACCAGATGAAGATATTATGTCACTAAAGGTCAAGGTCATTCCGTCGGACCATCCGTCGTCAAGATTTTCAAACATGTCCTCTGAAACCACTGGGCCGATTGAAGCCAAATTTCATATGGAGTCTCAGTGGGATGGGGGAGCGAAAGTTTATACCCGGGGTCTGGGTCACAATACCAAGATGGCCGCCATGCCCATATATGGTAAAAACCCTTCAAAAATCTTCTTCTCCAGAACCAAAAGGCCTATGACCTTGAAACTTGGTATGTAGCATCGGGCATGCCGGCCCATCAAAGTTTGAACAAATCATGACCTTGCGTTGACCTTGCCTTAATCTACGGCATGGTCAACTTTGGTACGTCAGGCTTTTATATTGGAAAACGCTTATAAAGTGGATTTCTCAGAAACTATTTAAGTCTAAGGTACAATACTTGGTATACATGGTCGACTAAATGACCAGATGAAGATGTTATGTCACTAAACGTCAAGGTCATTCCGTTGGACCATCCGTCGTCAAGATTTTCAAACATCTCCTCTGAAACCACTGGGCGGATTGAAGCCAAATTTCATATGGAATCTCAGTGGGATGGGGGAACGAAAGTTTATACCCGGGGTCTGGGTCACATGACCAAGATGGCCGCCATTTCCATATATGGTAAAAACCCTTCAAAAATCTTTTTCTCCAGAACCAAAAGGCCTATGACCTTGAAACTTGGTATGTAGCATCGGGCATGCGGGCCCATCATTGTTGATGCAAATCTTGACCATGCGTTGACTTTGACCTAATTTACGGCATGGTCAACTTTGGTACGTTAGGCTTTTATATGGGAAAATGCTTAAACAGTGGATTTCTCAGAAAATATTTAAGTCTAAGGTACAATACTTGGTATATATGGTCGACTAAATTACCAGATGAAGATATTATGTCACTACAGGTCAAGGTTATTCTGTCGGACCATCCGTCGTCAAGATTTTCGAACATCTTCTCCTCTGAAACCACTGGGCCGATTGAAGCCAAATTTCATATGGAGTCTCAGTGGGATAGGGGAACGAAATTTTATACCCAAGGTCTGGGTCACATGACAAAGATGGCCGCCATGCCCATACATGTATATGGTAAAAAGCCTTCAAAAATCTTCTTCTCGGAAACCAAAAGATCTATGACCTTGAAACTTGGTATGTAGCATCGGGCATGCGGGCCCAACATAGTATATACAAATGACGACCTTGCGTTGACTTTGATTTAATTTACGGCATGGTCAACTTTGGTACGTCATGCTTTTGTATGTGAAAACGCTTAAACAGTGGATTTCTCAGAAACTATTTAAGTCTAAGGTACAATACTTGGTATACATGGTCGACTAAAGACCGAATGAAGATATATGTCACTACAGGTCAAGGTCATTCCGTCGGACCATCCGTCGTCACAATTTTCAAACATCTTCTCCTCTGAAACCACTTTGCCGACTGAAGCTAAATTTCATATGGAGTCTCAGTGGGATGGGGGAACGAAAGTTTGTACCCGGGGTCTGGGTCACATGACCAGGATGGCCGCCATGCCCATATATGGTAAAAAACTTCCAAAAGTCTTCTTCTCCAGAACTAAAAGGCCTATGACCTTGAAACTTGGTATGTAGATTTGGGCATGCGGGCCCATCACAGTATATACAAATGATGACCTTGCGTTAACCTTGACCTAATTTACGACATGGTCAACTTTGGTACGTTAGGCTTTTATATGGCAAAACGCTTATATAGTGGATTTCTCAGAGACTATATAAGTCTAAGGTACAATATGTGGTATATATGGTCAACTAAATGACCAGAGGAAGATGTTATGTCACTGAAGGTCAAAGGCATTTTGTCGGTCTGTCCGTCATCAAGATTTTCAAACATCTCCTCTGAAACCACTGGGGAGATTGAAGCCAAATTTCTTACGGTGTCTCAGTTGGATAGGGGAACTAAAGTTCATACCAGGGGGCTGGGCTACATGACCAAGGTGGCCACCATGCCCATATATGGTAAAAACCCTTCAAAAATCTTCTTCTCTAGAACCAAAAGGCCTATGACCTTGAAACTTGGTATGTAGCATCGGGCATGCTGGCCCATCATAGTTTATACAAATTATGACCATACATTGACCTTGAATTAATTTACGACATGGTCAACTTTGGTACGTTAGGCTTTTATATGGGAAAACGCTTATACAGTGGATTTCTCAGAAACTATTTAAGTCTAAGGTACAATACTTGGTATATATGGTCAACTAAATGACCAGATGAAGATATTATGTCACTGAAGGTCAAGGTCATTTTGTCGGTCTGTCCGTCATCAAGATTTTCAAAACATCTACTCCTCTAAAACCACTGGTCTGATTGAAGCAAAATTTCATATGGAGTCTAAGTGTGATCAGGGAATAAAAGTTTGTTCTCAGGGTCTTGACCAAGATGGCCGCCATGCCCGTATATGGTAAAAACCCTTCAAAATCTTCTTCTCCAGAACCAAAAGGTGTATGACCTTGAAACTTGGTATGTAGCTTTGGGCACTCAAGCCCATCATAGTTTATACAAATGATCATGCGTTGGCCTTGACCTAATTTATGACACTGTCAACTTTGGTACATTATGTAGTCTTTTATATGGGAAAATGCTTAAACAGTGGACTTTTCAGAAACTATTTAAGTCTAAGGTGCAAAATTTGGTATATATGGTTGACTAAATGACCAGATGAAGATATTTTGTCGTTAAAGGTCAAGGTCATTCTTTGACTTTTGTACAAGGTCATTGAGATTCTGTCACCCGTCAACATTTTGAAACATCTCAGAGGCCACTAGGGTCAATTGAAGCCATATTTCATATGGAGCTTCACCGGCTTAAAGGAACCATAGTTTGTTCAGATGGTCTTGGTCACTTGACCAAGATGGCCACCATGCCCATATATGGTAAAAACTCTTCAAACGTCTTTTTCTCGAGAACCGAAAGGCCTATAACCTTGAAACTTGGTACCGGTATCGGCACTCAGGCCCATCATAGTTTATACAAATGATTACTGTATTTCATATGGAGCTTTAATACTGGGTCAAAGGAATCAAAGTTTGTTCAGATGGTCATGGTCGTATGAACATGGTGGCCGCCACACCCATTTATGATAAAACCCCTTCAGAAATCTTTGTCCAGAAACAAAGGCCCAGTGACCTTGTGGCTTAGTTTATAGAATTGGGACTCAACATTAATCCCCAAGGGAGGGGGCCCCTGCCCTGGTGCTATATACATGTATAAAAGCATGAAAATATATACCAGGACCAAGTGTCAGGTGAGCTACAGGACCATTGTTCCTCTGGTTTATATTTAGCTCTGGCGGCCATCGTGCTTAGCGGAGCGAAACCGTTTGTTCAATTTTAGAAAGAAGATTTCTGTGAAATTATTTCAAAATCTGTGTGCTGGTATTGGAGGGGGGAGGAGTTTTTTCAGCTCTTGTGGCGGAACCGTTTGAGCAATTGTGGTAGACAGTCCCTCTAACAACATTGATGTGATGTGATTTTTTTGTCAAAATCTGTCCAGCTGTTTTGGTCCAATCGTTTAAAGCAAACGTTGACGAGGGACGCACGAACGACGGACGCACGGACGACGGACAAAAGCCGATCGCAATACCTCACTTTGAGCACTTCGTGCTCAGGTGAGCTGAAAAGCTAATACTTGTTTATACATTTTGTCGCCCTTGGATAAAATGAATTGATGCAAAAGATGATGTTTCGCTTTTAAAACTGACGGAACCCAGGTCCGCTTAGTATGCAAGTAGTCTGGTATCTGTTTCTAGTCAGACTTGGTAAAGGATTATATCAACAGTAGACCAGGGCCAATTGCAGAGCTATAATAAATTCCTGGTAACGAGATAATCTGATCTATCGGAGGGCTGTACTAACTCGAGGAAACGACTAATAAGTGGTGGGAACGACCTACTAAGTCGTGGTGACGATAAAATGAGTGGAGAGAACGACATGATAAGTCAAGGGAAGTCGGGCGGCGTAGCGCAGCCGGTAGGGCGTCTGACTTATAAGCCCAGAGGTCCAGGGTTCGAAACCCGGTCCGGCCATTTACTTTAATTCTTTTTCCGCCGCTGAGTCAAGAAGGACAGTTGTCAGCTACTGGTGAAAGTAAGTGCACTTTTAACCGCTTAGGAGATCTAAGCCTGCCCAAAAAATAGTATGGTAAATTTAACTGGCCGTTCCGACATGACCATAGCTGTTAACCGTTTATAAACAATAACACAACAACGACAACAACAAGTCGAGGGAATAACACAACAACGACAACAACAAGTCGAGGGAGCGACTAATAGTCGTGGGAACGACATAATGAGTCGTTGATCACGGCTTAATAAGTCGAAGGAACGATGGGAACGATGGGAACGAGTCATTGCCACGAATTATAATGAAATATGGCACATGTCCCTTCCGGGTTTCGGTATTTGACATTTTATAATAATAAAAACATTTTACATGTTTAGCAATGTTTTTTTTTTTACAACATTAGTGCGGTTCTATTTGTAGAAACTTGATTAACATCCCCAGTAGCTTTCCTAGTTGGTTTATTGTTGTTGCCGTACGTCCACGGTAAACAGCTATGGTCACGTCGGGGCCGGTTGTATTATTGTTATATTGACCGTGCCTTTCATCACAGATATGCTAGTTTATTTGTCATTGGTGTTTATATTTCTTCTATGAGTCCCCGCAGCTCATTACGTTAAACTCCGGCTTGCTAGTTTAGTGATTCTGTCTCTTAACCCACTGCAGATGGACTTCTGCCCAAACATGAACAGAGTTCGATTGTACACAGCCTTTTATTGCCATCCTTCCATGGGCCCAATATGACTGCACTGCTATTGAAAGGGCAATAAAATCTCAATTCAGCCAGTTATTGAGTCTTAGGTGGGTTATAACTTTTTGTTGTTGTTGATTTGTAGCCTTTTCAGTAAATTTTCTTTTGATAAGTTTTCTGAGGCTAGGACAATGTAGTCTGTTCAGGAAGTTTATGCCTACTCTTTACACGCTACATTTCGGTCATACAAAATAAACATTAACCCATTTGAGACTGGAGACCCGTTCAATGTACATATGAAACAGCGCAGACCCAGGACAGACGCCGCGTTCTGCGGCGTCTGCTCAGGATCTACACTGTATGCTTATAGGAATTTCTATGCAAAGTACAAGGAAATAAACCACCCACTAGAAACTCTATAATCTAGGAATGCACTCATCCAATTGATAAGGATGGAGAAGGCCACTGGTCAAAAAGAGGTTAGTTATTCGACTTACCAGATTCCTTGTACCCAAACAATATGAAATAATAAAAACAAAGTATACGTGTATTTATTTGGTCCATTCTAATGAATACAATTTTATATAAAGTCAATGTATTTGAATGGTAATTTACACCACTTAGTGCACTAAAATTGTAAATTTTGCTACACAATAAATGGTTAATTATCTTAATTGTAAATGCACCGGATAAACTAAAATAAGAATACACCTACGCATACAGTCGCTTATAACAAGGTAGATACATAATAATGGAAAAGAAAAAACGTATCTAATTCAATCAAATTAATGAAATAAGTTTAATATTTGGACTTTTGCCAGCTAACAAAACACGGTTAAAATAAAAATTCAGAGACAAAACAACGTCTGAATATACATCAGATAATACTCGAAAACAAGTTTCGTGATTTAATAAAGCTCTCATTCCATATTTTCGAATGCCATTTTTTTCTTTCTAGATTTTTGCTATAAAGTATTCAAATGGTTATTAAGTAAATGGCGCAGATGCAAGCCAACCCAGAAAAGTTCTCAGTTGATCAAAATACTTTAAATTGATAAAACATGGTCATAGACTCATCGGGCCGATTGCACAAAGCTAGTTTAAGAGTTAACCTTGGGTTTATCCTCAGGGTTAAGGGTTTTGGATTGCTCAATTGCAGTTTAAATTAACCTCAGGGTTAAGTGAAGGTTTAACACAGACGGATTGCACAAAAGTAGTTTAACTATCCTCTGGCTAAAGGATTATTTTTTTTTGGATTGCACAAAACAATTTTAGCTAAACCTTGGTGTTAATCTATCCGTCAGCTATTGAATATTTAAACCTGCCAAGGGGGTAGTTTAAGACATTATTATGTCAAAGTTGCAAAATGTACTGGAAGAAATATGCGCAAATTCCACATAGCGATGTATAAAAAAAATCATAAGAAAATAAATAAAATAATGAATACAAACGATGAGATCATAATATATAATCTTGGAATCAAATTTTCAGGCACAAGCCTATATTCTGAACAAGGATATTTGCCATTCATGTGTCCTATCTCAAAATCTAAAGTACAATGTATTTTTTGTTTAAATAATCATTCGAAGACCTACATGTCTGACAAAACAGAACTTCAATAAAATCTCTCTCTTAAATTCTAATAACCAGCATAGCCAATGAAAATTTGTAATTTTGGCTCATTCATATAAAAGTACATGTATAGGAAGAGCTATTGCAATAACTATGGTCTAGCATCCAGACGGGCATGGTGTGGGAACACTGCATCAGGTCACTCGGTCTTGAAAATTTGGCATGCATTTTTTTAAAGGTCTATGTATGTATCTATCCTTGACCCTTTGATGGAATCTGTAGTTTTTGTAGTAGATGTTAAATACTGGTCCAACATATTTCGACCTTGTTATTTTCAACCATTGAAGGGATTCTGTCACACACAGCATTTCAATATTTTACCCTCCAATCATCCTGATACTATTGAAGTACTGTTGAAAGAAGATAAAACTAGAAATGTTTTTTGACAAAAACACATGTCCCTCCACTGGCGCTTTACCAGCAGTATCATTCTCCCTAAATGCTGCCAAGTTAAGACCTCCTGTTAACTTGAAATAGGTCAAGGTCACTTTCTGCGACGCTGAAAAAGAGGTCATTTAATCACCTTAAACTTTAATCACTTCTTTTCCACCTCCCAGTGATGTATCTGTGACAGTTTGGTTCAAATCCATCCATCCATCCATCCATCCATTCAGGAGATATGGTGCCGACAAGCCATTTTTCAACATTCTTTGACCTTGAAAATAGGATCAAGGTCACCAAAATATAATCAGTTCTTTGCCACCTCCAAATGATGTACACTGTATCTGTGCAAATTTGGTTCAAATCCATCCATCCATTCAGGAGATACGGTGCAAACAAGCCATTTTTCAACATTCTTTGACCTCCTATGACCTTGGAAATGGGGTCAAGGTTACCAAAACCTATTCAGTTCTATGCCATCTCCCAGTGATATATCTGTGCAAGTTTGGTTTAAATCTATTTATCCATTCAGGAGATATGGTGCAGACAAGGCATTTTTCAACACTCTTTGACCTCCTGTGAACCAAAATCTAATCAGTTCTTTGCAATCTCCAAATGATATACCTGTGCCAGTTTGGTAATAATCCATCAATTCCTTCAGTAGACATGTTGCAGACAAGCTATTTTTCATCACTCTTAGACCTTGAAAATAAGGTCAAGGTTACCAAATCTTATCAGTCCCCCCCTCCCAGTGATGTATCTGTGCAAGTTTGATCAAAATACATGCATCCCTTCAGGAGATAGAGTGCAGACAAGAAGCTAGGCTGACACTGACACCCACGCTGACGCCGACGCCGACGGGATCCACACCAAAAACAATATGTTGCCCCCTCATGGTGGGGAGGAGGACATAATTGTATGTCACCCATCTATCTATTTTTCTCCGTGAAACTGACTTAGAAAATCAGTAGTTAGTTAAAGTTTCCTAAGAGCTTACAGTTTCAAAGCACACAGATGGATTTTGCTGGTATTTGAATGCCTCCTTGCCCTCCCAGTGGTATTAATTCATGTAATGTTTTATCTTGAAGTATCATTACAAGATTTCTAAACAGCTTGTCAACCTTGACTGGCCAGCTTTCAACTGAAATAGTTAAAATAAAGCATTGGTCTTCTTATGGAAATAAACCTACTTTCGGCATTATAAGCATTAATATAAAAAATATAATTAAGAAATTAAAGGATACTATTGCTGTCTTGCTTTTGTTCAAAATGATACTAGAACAAGATTTAAGTCCCTTTGGCTAAGGTCAAGGGTAAACAATCAGGTGAGAGGTCAGTTTTTGTCTCAAATCGTGTCTCAGCAATAACTTACAAACTACTGAAGCAGTTAATGAAACTTCATAGAACAATAAAGCATTATAAGAAAATGTGTCATGCACAAGATTTGGACTCCCACATTCAAGGTCAATTCCACAATCAGGGGTAAGAGGTCAAATTGTGTCTCAGCAATAACTTAAAACCTGCTCGAACAAATTTTATAAAAAAAAAAGTTAAACCATAATGAGAATATTCACACACAATAATTATGTATATTCCCAAACCCAAAGTCAAGGTTACAATATGGGGTCAGAGGTCAGATCATGTCTTGGCATTTACTCAAAAAAGTACCAAAGCAAACTTCTTTAAACTTCATAAAAAGATAAAACCTAATGCTACCTCTAGGCACAACCTCGCAGAATATCCTTCAGTCAAGGTTACTATTTTTAGAAACACCAATACTTAATTGGCTCTAAAACCTTATTGTAACTTTCAAAGTGTAATTTTATAGTCTTTATGATAAATTCACAGGTGTAGCTAATATTTGGCAATACAATCTATCATCATGTATACTTATTCACTGTTTGTTTAAAGAGTCAAATTTAAGGTCTTGCTTCCTAAAATTGTTCCAACGTGTAGTTTGTTCCCTAAGGTAATGAGAAGGTATGCCATGCACAAGAGACAGGTTCCCATCCCAAGAACAAGGTCACAGTCAGAGGTCATGTTGTTTCTCTTAATTAACTTAAAAACTACTGAAGCAAATTTAATTTAACTTCATCAAAGGGTAAAAAAATGAGATGGTATGTCACAAACAAAATTAAGGTTCTCTTGCCCAAGGTCAGGGTCACAGTCAGGGCTTAGAGGTCAAATCATGTCTTTGAACTGACTGGAAAGTGCAGAAGCAAATTTCATCAAACTTCATGGAAAGGTAAAACATGATAAATGGTATTTTTGAAAATTTTAGGATCCAATGCTCAAGATCAGTGTCACAATCAGGGGTAAGACATACAATTTCTGTATAATGACTCGAAAAAAGCTGAAGTAAATTAGATCAAACTTCACAGAAAACATGATGAGAGGGTATGTCATGCTCAAGATGTAAGCTCCAACACCCAAAGTCAAGGTCACAGTAAGGGATCAAATGTCAGGCCCTGTCTCCATGACCAGGCAAAACCGCTGAAGCTAATTTGAAAAAAAATTAATAGAAAGGCAAAGCATAGTGATAAGTAATGTCAGGTGCGATATTTATATATAGGCTCTCATAACCAAGGATTTGACAGTTTGGTTAGGGGTGGAATTATGTCCCAATGAATAGTCTTCGATTTCTGAAGTGCATTTGAACATTACAGAAAATAAAAGGAAGTGAAGAACGTATGTCAGTGTAAGACTCAGGTTCCATGCCGACAGTTAAAGTCAAAAACTGGGCTCAAAGGTCTGTTTGAGGGGCCTATGGGGCCATTTGTTACATGCTATAACATTTCTTGTTCTAAACACAAATCATAACTAGAAACATGGTAACTAATAGGGCCCCGCCTTTATGAAACTGTTAATGACATTTAAGTCATATGTGACCAACCAGAAATAACAATACCGGCTTTCTATTATCATGTTGTTACTTCATATTCAATATGTTGTTTGAAATTAAGCCTCTGGTAGTGTCATTAAGATATGGGCAAAATACACAATCATGACAGATTAAAACACGGGCAACAACTCTGTGAAGCAGGAAACTGATGTTACCATTCTTGCATTCTGCACACCTTCAGATCATCTAATGATGCTTTATATTTGTACCAAGTTTTATAAAAATATCTTCAAAGGTTTTAGAGTTATACAGCGGACAAGATCTTCATACCTAAAATAACAAAGGGAAGGTGTAGTTATGGTTCCTTTTCTCTGCACATTGTCTGATGATGTTTATATTTGTACCAAATTTTGTGAAAATATCTTAAACAGTTTTAAAGTTAGATAGCAAACATATTTTCTAGACTGTAAACTACCAAGGGGAAATTAAGATGAAGTTACAGTTCTTATTCTCTGCTCACTGTCTGATGATGCTTTATATTATGTACAAGTTTTATGAAAATATCTTTGATGGTTTTAAAGCTATAGAGCGGACATGATTTCTATATCTAAAATTACAAAGGGGCATAATTCAGTAAAAAATGTAGGCAGAGTTTGGTTTCTTGTTCTCTGCACATCGCCTGGTGACGCTTTACACTTGTACCAAGTCTTGTGAAAATATCTCTAATGGTTTCAGAGTTAAAGAGCTGACACGATTTCTGTACTCAAAATTTCAAAGGGGCATAATTTAGTAAATAATGTAGGCAGAGTTATGGTTTTTGTTCTCTGCATATTGACTGATAATGCTTGACATTTTTACCAAGTCACATGAAAATACCTCTTGACGCTTTCAGAGTTATGAAGCGGACACGATTTCTGTATTCAAAATAACAAAGGGGTATAATTCAGTAAATATTGAAAGGGTATAATTCAGTAAATAATGTAGGCAGAGTTATGGTTCTTATTCTCTGCACATCGTCTGACGATGCTTTATATTTGTACCAAGCCTTGTGAAAATATCTGTATTGGTTTCAGAGTTATAGAGCAGACACAATTTCTGCACTCAAAATTTCAAAGGGGCATCATTCAGTAAACAATGTAGGCAGAGTTATGGTTCTTGTTCTCTGCACATTGTCTGATGATGCTTTACATTTGTACCAAGTCTCATGAAAATATCTTTATCGGTTTCAAGAGTTATTGAGCGCACACGATTTCTGTACTCAAAATTACAAAGGGGCATAATTCAGTTAATACTGTAGGCAGAGTTATGGTTCTTGTTCTCTGCACATCGTCTGATGATGCTTTACATTTGTACCAAGTCTCATAAATATCTTTAACGGTTTCAGAGTTATGGAGCGGACACGATTTCTGTACTCAAAATCACAAAGGGGCATCATTCAGTAAACAATGTAGGCAGAGTTTGCACATCATCTGATGATGCTATACATTTGTACCAAGTCTCGTGAAAATATCGTTAACGGTTTCAGAGTTATGGAGCGGCCACAATTTCTGTATTCAAAATTACAAAGGGGCATAATTCAGTAAATACTGTAGGCAAAGTTATGGTTCTTGCTCTCTGCACATCGTCTGATGATGCTTTGCATTTATACCAAGTCTCGTGAAAATATCTTTAACGGTTTCAGAGTTATGGAGCGGACACGATTTTACTACTCAAAATTTCAAAGGGGCATAATTCAGTAAAATTGTAGGCAGAGTTATGGTTCTTGTCCTCTGCACATTGTCTGATGATGCTTTACATTTGTACCAAGTCTGATGAAAATATCTTTATCGGTTTCAGAGTTATTGAGCGGACACGAAATGGACGGACGGACAAGATGATTACTATAGCGCCTCCGCAGACTTCGTCTGGCGGGGCCCTAATAAAGACATGCAGTACTACCTGCACTCTAGTGATAAAATGTGGATTGATATGCATCTGTTGAGCCATTTGACAGGCAAAAAAGAAAGGGGAAGGTTTTTTGGGAAATATGATAAATTGCTACATAAAACGTGATGTCCTTGTTCTGGTTCTCTGTTGAGCAACAGAGTATAAACCAAAGCGGGACAATGAATGGGCCCCATATAGAGGTAAAATGCATGAAATAATTTATCCTGAGATTCTCAATACAGTTTTGTCATAAGTGTAAATGCCAGTGATTATATATAGCCAACTTTTAACAAATATAACGTCCCTGGGTTTCACATAAAAAAGGTTTATCCATTAAGTGGGTTATTTTAATTGGAAAAAATGGTAAAAATACAATGAACAAACCTGGGGCCCATTCATTGTCCCGCTTTGGTTTATCTCAACACCAGAAATTAAATATTTATCAAATTGTCTGTTACGTAAATAAGCCAAATATAAAACGGACATAATGTGCCATATGTCATAACTGGTGCGTTTTCCAAGGCCTATCGGAACCAGAATTTTATGGTGACTTAGTATACAAATTCAAAAAGATTAAGGGTAGGACTGATTTTTCTGATCAATTCCGAAAAATAATAATACGTCACAAACGTATTGGCTATAATTTAAATGTTATGCGACAGTCTGCATGCTTAGTGATTAACCCAATCACGGCTGATAACTTTGCTGCACTCTTTAATTGCACACCGGGGGATCGGTCGTCAGACTCTATGATGGCCCCGACCTAAAGCTATATAATTTAGTTGGTTGGGACCGGAGCCTTTTTGTCTGTTGCTTGGTCCACCGGGGCTCAACTGGTGACCTTCTTTTGCTTCAGATTTCCAGTGGGGTCGTTTGGCAGGACAGGGATCTCCACCTGTCAGACGGCCCGTTGTATCTGTTGAGTCCTCGTCTTTGCTTCTTCATGGTGTTGAAATTTGATTTATGTGTTTACCGTGATGATTCATTGACGAGTTAGAGGGTTATCATGCGAACCGAACAACCAACTAAATGTTTTGTACCACAGTGACTTCAGAAACTGAGGGTGAGGTTGGGCCTGTAAAATCGATTTAAGCCCCCCAGTAATTCATTACTGACCGTTCCAAGGCGGTAGTTCTGTTGTGGTTCTCTGTTGCCTGTTTTTTGGTGTCAGAGTTTCTGTGATGTTTTACCTTATGTATATTTTTGGTTCGGTTGGGTTGCTGAGTGGCCACATTTTGGGAACAAGCTGCTCACTCGGTTGGCCATATGTTCTCTGTATCTTGATTATTTGTAATCTTAGTTGTTTCCAACTATGGCTTGAGGGCTGGATTTGGATTTTGATTGTTTCAGTTCCTGGTCTTTGCATACTTTTTACTTTCATTGACGCTGAGTATATATTCATTACACCTGGAGACAATCGGGAAACAGATAAATAATAGCAGAATCAAACATAGGAGATAAAAAATTGAGAGCTGAAAGTGTGTGTCCGTATGTTTTATTTTTGCTCATGGGAAAAACAACTATCGAAATACTTTGTTCGTCTTTCTTCGCCTGTCAGTCAGGCAATGTGTGTGTGTGAGTGTGTGTGTGTCGGTGTGCGCATGCGCTCGCGTGTGTGTGTGTGTGTGTGTGTGTGTGTGTGTGTGTGTGTGTGTGTGTGTGTAAAGTTTGTATTCCGACAAACGTGCATTTGCGTGTATGTGCATGTTTAGTGCACGCCCGCACGCAATGTATGTACATGCTAATTTTCATGTAAATGTGTGTGTGCGTTTGGAAATGAATAAATACTAGCTTTGGCGAAAGGCAGAATTTCCACCGAAAAGCTCATGTTTTATATGCATATATCCAGTCAAAAGTAAGGCTAGTTCAAATTTGTGTGTGTTTCTTCTGTATGCTTGTCCCTCTTTCTATCGATACGAAGAAATTATAAACTAAACCTGCACGCAGGTTCCATGTAGAGTGACGCCTAAGCGTGGCAGGTCCTTGCTCTAGCTTGGGACGTCCAAATGTCGAAAGTTTCGTGTTATCTTTGTCATACTTATGTGCGAGTTTGTGGATGGTCTGCAAAATCATTCGTGCGTAAATGTATTTGTACGTGCGTGCCTACTTAAAGGTGCATATTTTAGATCGAGGAATCCAGCTATGATGGGAGTGGGAAATGCCAAAGTCCCACAAAATTCTCCTGTAGCCATGCTTCGGTGGAATACAAGAGTTAGGTGAAGTGAGGAAGTGCCTATCCGATGTAGGTATATTCACTAAATAGTAGACTTTTCTTTAGGAAGAGCAGTGCTCCAGATAAGAAGGTGTAACAGGGATGATTCTGAGATAATTTTCATTATTTATGAAGGAAAACATATGCTGTGACCCTTATTAGAACCGTCTCGGTAACAAGGTTCTAATGAGGGGTCAAAACGTATGTTGTTTTTTATGGGGCAATACTAAAAATTATCCCTAAATTATCCGTGCTTCCCCTTCTTATCTGATGAACTGAAAGAGGGACCCTCGTTTTTGGCAATGACCACTGTACACACTACTGACAACGGCTAAAGATCTCAGCAGTTCTAAACATTTCTTTTCTATTGATCAAATTTTCGAACAGGCAACTCTATCACTTGCGCACTTACTGTGTTTGCCGCAAGTGAACGAGGCATAAACGGTTGGAGATTTAGTTGGTTGGTCTTTTTGGGCTTAACGGCTCTTAGAGACAGTATTTAAGTCTATATAGAACCGTCTCTCAAAGAGAGGGCGAAGAAAAATGGATAGGAGAGAGAAAAATGTCCAAACAATGCCCGCCCGCACCTACTGCAAACACAGTTGGCCCTTGTCACACTATTATCCATGTCAGTAGGACGCCCCAGCACTGAAAGCTACCCAGCATCATCTTCCGACCCAGCCATACCCAAATAGTTGGAGAAGCTTGAAACATAGTTTTCGATAACGACATGCGCGTGTCAGGAAACTTTTATACTCCCTTTAACTTTAGAATGCATAATAATTAGGGAACACATTCAAAGCAGTACCATATTAAATTAAAGTACCGTAAATAAATTAAAAAAAAATAAATAAAACAAACTGACAAAAAATGAAAGGGAAAAGTGAAGACTCGAACCCGTTATTGTCTGTGCTAGAGCGCAAAACGCTATCCACCACACCACCGCCTCAGATACGTCACCATGTTGTTTGGTACATAAAAGTATATTGCAGACTTTTAACACAGCTAAAAATAGACTCCTAAAAATAGACAAGACTTAAGTCAAAACAGATTAAGTTTTTGCTTAGATGAATTTGTGAAACGGCTTAAGTACGAACTTGAGTCATTCTTACTTTTTTACTTAAGTTATGACTTAAGTTGTAACTTAAGCACAAATCTAAGATATGTTCATGAAGCTGGCCCCAGGTCCTTGAACTTGTAAAGCATTTACTCTAATGAAAGGAAATATTCATAATGTATGGTTATACTGTACTTTCATTATTGTGTAAATTTGTGTCTAATGTTTGGTTAATCTTTACAAAAGACAAGGAAGTTGTCTACGCGTTAGACCATTAGCTTACCTGGTGTCATTTAATTAAAATCAATAACACGTAAACATGCTTAAAGACTCCATAGTCCTATAACTAATAAAACGTCTAAACGCAAATCGTTACGAAAAGCGCTTTAATCTTCACGTTTGGTGATAATATATGGGTTGATGTGCATAAATTGATCCATTCACCTGTCAAAAGACATGGGGAACGCGTTTTCGAAAGACGACAAATCGATCTACAAAAACGGTTTTCTTTTTCTGGTTCCCCGTTGGGCGATGCAACAAAAACAAAGGCGGTGCCGTGAATGGGACTCCACAGCTGTACATTGTTTTTTTTTACCATTTTTCATTGTTTATGAAATCGAAAGTAGGTCATTTTGATTGGCAACTAAAATGACCCAAATCAATTTTCGAACCTCTTTTATGTGAAACTTAGTGATGTTTTACTGGTTTAAAGTTGGCTAATCGCGGTCATTTACAATGACGAAACCATAGCAAGAAGCTTGCAACGATACGTCACGAGAAAATTTTTTTATGCTGATAGAGCAATGAGGCCTTTAATAAAAGCAAAGTTTTAAGTTGAGACATACAGAAAATCTTACTTGAAACAACATAGACAAGGAAAGAAAACCTTTGTTTGCATATATATACAATGAATTTAAATAAAGAAAGGAACTTCTGCGCTAATAATGTATTTGCACTCTACCCTTAATTACACATGTTTTTTTTTTGTTGTTGTTGTTGTTGTTTTTCGCAATTTTTGCAAAAGTAAACATCTTTTGTGACTTCCTGTTGCGTCCCACGGCGATGAAATCTTTTCAAATATGTTTACTCTTGAAGATAAGAACTTGCTTTAAAAGTTGAACCTAATGAGGAGAGCTGACAGTGTTGCCCCCGCGCCCCCGAAAGGGTACCATTGACCTTTAGGGAGGCGATCTAGCAATATCTCCCACTACTGCAGTTTCTTCACAGATCAGTACTGAGTTTCACTGAGGGCTTGCTAGCCGAAGACAGATAGTGTGACCAATAGCATAAATCGAAACTATTGTTTTCACTCTTTTGATTGTATTCCCTTATCTCTAAATGATTTGTTCTTTTAAAAATTATTTAAATTCAATTTATTGTTCATTTGAGATAACGACATGAGTTTTTTTATAATTATTATTATTATTTTCATGATTTATACATAAATCACATATAACTACACTGTTACGACTCACAGGAATGACGTCTATAAAAACGTCGTGTTTATTAATCGTTTTAGTGCAATATTTGCTAATAAAATGCGATTTTAGTGTCATATGATAAACAGAATCTTGCACTCGTGCTCCTGTATTATTGAATTTATCAAACTCGTTTGGGAAAACCGATAAGATGCTCGACTTAGCCTCGCATCTTATTTTTCCCCCCAACTCCTTTAATAAATTCAATAATACTTGAGCGCTCATCTATGCTGCTCGCAAACTCTTGAACAGATATAAATTATTAAATTCATTATATATATATATATGTCAGATGAAAATGAGCAACCGTATAATACATTTTAATAAATTATGCAAATTTTGCAAATAATGATTTAATGCGCATTCAGCAATTATATCTAGAAAGGCCTACATCCGTAATACACCGTATAATGAGATACTAGAAAAGGCTCGCTCTGCCAATGCTTGGCTTTGTATAGATACGAATTTTCAGTGACTCTGCTGTTGCAGTTCTCCTCTGTTTGGCTAAATATATGATATGCGACCCGAGAAAACAAACAAAGTTGCATTGCGCCACGCAAAGACTCAGACCAGCCTGGGCATTTACCCAGTCTGATCAAAGTCTTTGTATGACGCTTAAGGGTAGCTAAAGGTCTAAGCTAGGTCCAAGCGCACAGCAAAGACTCTGATAAGACAGGGCGGATGCCCAGGCTAATCTAGGTCTTCGCTGAGCGCACATGCCACTTTGTTGGTTTTGTCGTGTCGCGGCTCATATCTGTTATGCCTGTTGCGCTTCTTTTGTCGTTTGTGTATCTTGACTTTTTTGTGATTCGGCCCTTTCTAGCTGTCTTCGTCTTATTAATTTACGGTAATGAGAACGTCCATATTTATTACTCTGTAACCCATTTTTGCATTGTGGATTCTTCTGGCCTTATAAATTGGATGGGTCTATCTTTTAAGTTTCTTTTAATCATTTTTATACTCTTTTAAGAAGAAATACCCATTGCCTTACGTAAAAGTGTAGACCCTGATCAGACGCCGTGTTTTGCGGCGTCTTATCTGGGTCTGCTCATTTTGCCAATATCCTATTTTATGGGATGCCGATGTGTCACAGCAAGGTTGCAACATTTCAGAGCAAAAGTGGTGATGAAACCGATCGGCGACCGATCGGCGACTGGTCGGCGACTAAAGTAATACGATCGGCGACTTCCAGAAAACCATTGCAACCAGTCGGCGATCAAAATCAGTCGCGGCTAGTCTTTTGTGCATGCTCAAAAGACTGGCTGCGACTAATTTTGATCGGCGACTGCTCGGCGACCTTGTTGCGACCATTATAAAACCTTGTCGCGACCTCTGCAACCTCTCTGCGACTGTCAGTGGTTTATGTCGCGGATAGGTCGCGGCGCTTTCGCAAGCTCTGTGGGACCGGGGCTTAACTTTACAAAATAGTTCAAGTGCAAATATATCACTTTAACTTATTTTGAATGGAGTAGAACGTAAAAAGGAAATGTGTCAACCTAAACAAACCTAAAGTTATCTACGTTATGTAAATAATTAAACCAGTTTGTACATTTGCACAATCCGATCAGTCTTTATTTTTCAACTTAAGTGTCTCTAGGAGTCATTGATTATGTATGCATAAAGGAAATAGTCTGAACAGATTTCACGGATGCGCAGGCTGTTCCGAGTCTTCTTATTCGCATATGCCGAAAGGCATGTTTTCACGCGACGCCTATCGAATAATTCAAACTTCCAGTAAGTTGAAGAGGAGTCCAGTAACTCTGTGCGATGACCGCTGGCCTGTTATATAATAGAGTAATGGTCAGGATTCGAATCTATCTGTGGATGTAAAACCCTCATTATCATTTTCCATCGGCTCGAAATGACTGAAATTCTATTGTAATGGTCGTGACACTGAAAATATCCATCAGCTAACTGATATTAAAACAGGTATTTGTTTGTACTGATATAACATTTACTTCAACTGAACATTGCACTTCAAGCGAACAAACTGTATCGCTTTGCTATAGACAGCACATAATTATCCTTATTTTTTACTTTTCTGATCCACAACAGCGTAAGTATCATCAGATTCCGCGACTTGAAATTGCTTTGGTCGATCTGAGTTTTTTGTGTTATCACTAGTTTTTTTTCTTGTTTACAACGGCATATACAACGTTAGATGTCTGACTCTGCTCAGCCGCAGAACTATTCGTTTCATTTATTGTATTTGTATCCTGTCCACGTCCAAGTGTATCATAAGACGGGTCAGTGTCAAGTCGAGGTTGAAATGGGGAATCGTTACGTATCTGGTTCTCTATATCGCGAGTTTCATCATAGTCAACAGTATTATAAGCGCCTGCATCATCACTGAAATGCAGGTTATTGTATTTCACTGACGTTAGTGTTTCCTCTGCCTGGTGAAGTTTGTCCAAATCTACAGTATTATAGGTTCCTCCATTGTCATCAAACTGAAGATTTGTGTATGGAACGGTTGAAGCTGTTTCTTTTTCTTGATGATGTGCGTTATTATCGAGGGTGTTAATTGTTGCATCCATATGGTTTGGAGATACTTGAGGCCGTTTGATGTCTTCTGGAAATTCCATGTTGAACAACACGTTGTCAGTGACTTCGTGGTCTGATGCAGACTTTACGTGAGTGTGCTTCGTTGATGAGGAGGACTTAGCTATTTGCCGCCTTTTCCTGAATTAGATCAAATAAAAATAAAATGAAATAAACATCTTTCACAATGATTTGTATGTACACACGCTTTTAATAAAATACTAATAAAGATACATATGACTCCATGATTATAAAGCAGAAACCATTCAAAACACAAAAAGAACAAAAAGCGAAATATAAATATAATAGATCTACACAAAAATGGTACTTCTTCATTAACAGATACATCCAGTCTGACGCTGAATAATCGTACAGAAATAAAAAAAAAATATTAAAAAAAACATTTAAAATAAATCACTGTGAAAGATATGGAGGATTTCTTTAACAAAGAAAACATACAAAAACTAAACTCGGACTCTCGGTTTTACTAGACTCGTCGTGCGATTGCAACGTCGATAGCAAGGCTGCCCCCCTCCCCCAAGCGAAAGCGTCAGCGGGGCTTGATTTTCACAGTAACAAGAATGCGCACGATGAATCCAAACAGGTAAGGACGAAACCTGCACTATAGCAATGTACCAGTATTCTAGAAAACATTAACTATATTTTACTACTATTTTAACTATATTTTACATCGACAATCAATTCAAATGATCTCTCAAAAAACATAACAGGTACAACACCCAAGTATCGGCACTCACCTATAACAACAAACAATCGCAAACGTTGCTGTTAGAAGGAGAGCAGCACCCCCTGCTCCAGCAGCTACAGCTATGATGACTGCAAGAAAGATACTTATTAATACACTGTTTCATTTTAAAGATCCAAATTATGAAAACGTTATGTAAGAGATTACGTTTAATTAAGCAACCATTATTTTTTTAATTTTCGCTTTTGCTCCTTTGTTCAATCGCAATTAAGCTTGAACTGGTCTGTCAGTACGTCGTTAAATGATACTGAATATAAAATATACGAGTGTCAAATGTTGAAAGCACAGGCATACGGAAAAACGGAAATGACAAGAGAGCGTATCACTTTCATTTTTGATACAAGAGATATCTTGTTATCTTTTTTATATTTGCATTAGCTTTGTCAGAGCTGCAGTGGCTTGTTCAATCTTCGAGAAAACAACCGGTTTTGAGCCTTAATCTAAGAAAAATGCTCCCAAGTACTTAAAGTTTGTTACTGTTTTATGTCTTTTTTATCCTTTAACTTTGATCTCCTTCCTGATGGCGTTGGCGCTGTTTGACATAAGCTTGTTTTTTTTGTTTGTTTATTCGGCACTTACTCCCATTTTACACCTTGAGCAGATTTTGTCGAGACTTTTAACTAGTGCTTCTAGTTCCTGCACTCCTCAGCATGGGCGTCAATGTCATCGGCAAACCGTAGATTGGTAATAGTTCTGCCGCCTATGCTTAGCTTTCCATCATGTTCTACGAGAGCATCAGACATAATTCTTTAGAGATAAATGTTAAAGAATGTGGGTGAGAGAAAGCATATTTGTCCTATTCAAACTGCTGTTCTGAACCAATCTCCTATGTTGCTATTCATCTGAACTGAACATATAGCCTCGTCTCAATGGCGCAAACTAGATTTGCATTGATATTGTACTTCCGCATGCTGGCCCATAATTCTGAATGTCATACCTTGTCAATTGCTTCTTTATTTGAAACCTGTAAAAGCATAGTATAGATTTTGCTAATGTTGGCGGTGCTTTATCCTAAGGCTTTGAAGGTTCAAGATCTGTGTCTGGTGCCTCTTCCGGTTCTTCCCAAGCCTGTTTTCAGCGATAATCTCTTCAGCTTGGGGTTAGAGCCTGTTCAAGATGACTTTCAGCACGACTTTTCTCGGATGACTGATGAGGATAATAGTTCTGTAGTTCTGGCAGAGTTATAGATTGCCGTTTCAGGGAGTGTTATAATTAGCGAATGAATCCACTGGGCTGGCCATTCTTCTGTTCTTCAGATGATCTTATCTTTGTTAAAACATAATTCATTGTCGTCCCGCCTGCTAGAATAAGTTCTGCTGGTATATTATCAACTCCAGCAGACTTCCCGTTTTAGTGCAGCTACTGCGATCTCAGCTTTCTCCTAAAGGATCAGTTGTAGATCTTCTTTTTGGTGCTGAGTACCGTCCGGAACTGTTTTGTCAGAACTGTAACGTTCTTGACTGGACAGAAACTTTTACTCTACACTTAATCCGAACACACTGACCTTTCTTGACTGCAACTGTTTTGTATCACTCTGATATTTTGCCGTACTGTCTAGAATACAATTATAGGAAGTTACAGCATACATTATTCATCTATGAGCCAAGATTACGGTATAAGATATATCCCAGAAACTAAGGCATGACTCTTCGAAATATATTCTGTTTAATTATAAGCATATATATATATATGCTTATAATGAAACAGGGTGTATTTATACAACGTAAAACGTTATACACCTATGCAACATGTTTTATCGCACTTTAAGACTATTCATATCGTCAGTGTGTTATCCTAGCGAGGCTTATGTTTCAGATTATCCAGGTATACTGTATGCATTTTAGTTTTGTTAGGGTTATCAAAATTTAATAATTTTAAGTTTATCGAAAAACGTGTTTCTGTTGCTTTACAGTATTGCCTAACGAATATAAATCACTAGTGCTTGATAATGCTAAAGATTACCTTGATAAAATTAAAGAAGAAACTGTCTGAATTATTCCTTACTGATTCTACGGTTGCCATTATTATAATCTGTTTATATAAAATCAGTTAGTTTACCTGTTTTGTCACTGTCGCTAGTGATATTTTCACCGGTCTGTGGAAGAATGTTTTCGGTCGAGGAGACTGTCGATATTGTTGACACTTCCGCATTCGCCTGGCTTGTTGTATGTGCTGTATCAGTTACAGGTTGCTGCGTAGAAGACTTTAAGGCGGATGTTACTACCTCAGCGCTGACAGTGGATAAAGATATTGTGGAAGAGCCATGGTTAACATCGTAGCAGGTCAATGTTGCTGTTGCGTTAGTCGCAGAAGCTTGAAAATTAAACTCTTAAAGAAGAAAATGATTAAGCAGGGTAAATGTTCTATATGCCTGGTGTCTTCTATACATAATTTTTCAGTTGATACATAATATCGTTTTAACATTTCATCTTAAGAAGTATAACCGCAGATTTTTGCTTCAATATAACATTTCCTGACTGTTAGTACGCTGTATTGTATTACATGTCCCATGTGAAAAATGTGCATGTAATTTTTGTTTCTATTATTAGCTTCTATAAATAAAACTTTCAAGAGCAGAGAACGTATTCAAAAGATAGAAAATGGGACATATTTCAAAGTTTCGACAACAAAAGACTCATCAGTGCCCGTTACAAAATCTAATGACGAAAGCCAGAGGAAAGCATTGCCGGTGCTAGGGGGCATGGCTGGTGTCGTGCTGTTCATAACTAGTCATGAACAGACTCAATTAAACCGAGTCTGCTATTTTCTATTTTTTGGCGTGTTGCATGTTTCCAAAGGATCTTACTTTTCAGAACATATTTGTCTTCACTGCAGCTGGAGTTTGTGCCGTGTGGCCGCAGTAAAACGTCTCCTCGTACATCATTGTAGTGGAGATTATATTTTCTGGTCCTTTAGGATCATTAAGTTCATTTGAGTAATTCTGAAAATAGAGTTCCGCTTAAGCCGGTGCAAGGGGCGTGATCTTCGGCGGCACACATTTCATTACTAGTCATGACAGACTCGGTTAAACTGAGTCTGCTATTTTCTGTTCTTTGGTGTGTTCCTTGCTTCCAAAGGATCTTACTTTTCAAAACATAATTATTATTATTATTATTACTTTTTTTCAAGTTTTAATAAGGCTGGTGATTCAATGATTGATTAGTATTAAAACAGGTTCATATGATTAAAAGGCGATTGTCTAAAATGAGAGTCCTAACCAATCCAAAATGATTTTTCAGAAAAATACTCCTAATCTCAACGGACAAAAATAAAGTACAAACGGCACTATGGATGGTTAATGGGAAGACGTTTTAAGGCCGCCACATGGCACAACACCAGCTCAGAGACGTCAATTTAAAATCTTAATGAGTTTATTCTCTACTGTCTTTACGGAAAAAAATATAGATTTAAGCCCCCCAGTAATTCATTACTGACCGTTCCAAGGCGGTAGTTCTGTTGTGGTTCTCTGTTGCCTGTTTTTGGTGTCAGAATTTTTGTGATGTTTTACCTTATGTATGTTCTTATTATTTTTGGTTCGGTTTGGGTTGCTGAGTGGCCACCTTTTGGGAACAAGCTGCTCATTCGGTTGGCCATATGTTCTCTGTATCTTGATTATTTGTAATCTTAGTTGTTTCCAACTATGGTTTGAGGGCTGGATTTGGATTTTGATTGTTTCAGTTCCTGGTCTTTGCATACTTTTTACTTTTAAGTAACAGAAGTAGCTTTTAATAATAATTGGGAGAAAACTTTGTGCAAAATGTCATATTTTTATAAACTAACACATCTCACTTATAATGCGGACCCCAAGTTTTGCTTACTATTTGTATTCTGGATTAAAATAGACAATCCGTTAGAGTAGATATATACTGCTCACAAAAAGAAGGGGATATTACGACACAGGAGCTTGTACAAAAATTAATAATAATGGCTGGGTTAGTTTATTGTTGTATATTGACAGAACACTATTCAAGTAACAATAGTCAACTAAAACAGAGACAGTCGATGCAGGTCATGCGACTTTAAGCAGAGCATAACGGACTACGGGGTCTATACCTCAATTTCACATCGGGGAAAAAAATTCTTTTGGACCCTCAGACTCTGTGAATAATAAAATTTTCCATAATTTTCTAACTGAAAACACCCACTTTGGTAGGCTTTATCGCGTAATTTAAGGTGTAGGGCTCTTACAAATGTCACCATATGTGAGACAATGCACTATACAATGGTATCTTTTACGCCTATCATTTTCTCCTGTGATAAAACCGCATGAAAAAAGTATCCGTATCTTGTTAACTGAGGCATTAGGCGTCTACCTTAATAAAGTTTGCATAAAAATCATTAGTCATTGCTGCGCTGGATTCGTGTGAAATTTGGGTGTCGACCCCTTGTCTACTTCCAATTTACTCTATGTCACGTGACAAGCTTAATCGTTTCAATATTCATATTGAGGGTCTCTGTGAATATCTGTTTTATGAATTATAACAGTTTCATATTCACTTACTTATTTTCCTTACTTCTGCTGTCTTAAATGTCTTAATATCCCTTACTTATTTTGAGCTGTATATAATTTATTGTATGTTTGTTTTATGGGTGGAAGTTTTTCACTATTGAACTGCGTGCTTGTTAGCGAATACGTACTCTTTGTTTTGTGTATTTATTGTCTCATTTAGAAACATCATATGTGCAAGAAATCCCTTGTCCCACGAGTTACTTAGATGATTTTTCGCAACAGTATACCTTATATTGATATGTCAGCTCTAACTTTTTTCCACCATGCTAGTGAGACAAACTGTTATTTATTGTATGGAAAAAATGCGTAATTTCATTATTTTCAGTATTACTGAGCACGTTATTTTGGGTTTTTTTTCGTACAAACTGCCTTGCGAAAGTTGAACTTTCTTTTATCAACACCCTTCAATTGCAGCAATTAAACGAGAGTGTGTTATCTTTAGTTGAAGTTCACCTTTTTCAACTAACTTAACTTCACTTAAATGAATAATAAACAAGTGTGCTCTCTCTCAGTCATTCAGTTCAAATTTGTGAAAAAGAGTCAAAATTGAAACGAGGTTTAATTCCGCTATTCCGCGTTCTCTTTTATCTTTCTCCTTTCTTCTTTTGGTGTGTTGGGTATCCCTTGTTGGGTATCTGCATCTATATCATAGCTAAAAATGATGCCAATGCACCAAGAGACCAAGTTTACAGAGTCTTAACCAACAATCAACATTGCTGTCGGCCGAGTAAGAAGGTAGAGTAAGAAAAGAAACAGCAGTTGTTTCCGGATGATTTTTATCATACCGTTTACAGATGTATATGAACATTACAGTGAACATTCTTCATCATTTTATACGAAGTGTAGCCTTATAAACATTTTCGCTGCAACTTACCGAGTGAAAGACACGCAGATCCTGTAACCATTTTCCGAGTTTTTGTAAATACAATGTCCTTTACACTTTCGTTATATGTAGATCCAGCTCTTGCACATTCATAAGATACATATGTAAGGTCAAACTTTATGCCGCAGTAATCTCCTTGACTATCTTCCGTTTTATAAACTATTCCGATGCTTTTAAAAAGTGAGCCAATGGAAACCGCACAGGTACAACTTTGCTCTTTTAGCATAGTTGTGGGTATTTCTGATGTGTCGATGTGCAACTGTCTTCCAGTTCTTACAGCTGATCTACATATAGGAGCAGCTGAAATAAAAAGTAAAATGAATTTATCTTCTCGGCATGTTATTTTTTTCTCACAATGTAACTTTTAATTATTACGAGATCTTTATACGTTGTTTCAAACTTAGGTAAATCCATAAGGACTAATTTGTCACTATTGAAGGCGCGCAATACAACTGTAAATGTCATAAAAATTACAAAAAGGTTTTATATGAGTGTGACACATAGGTGTCACCGTAGTTTACCTGACCACTTAATATTAAGCTCATTGAGCACCTAGAGCATTTAGTGACTAAAATCTGATAATTGCTCAACCTATTGTGTGAAATGAAGCATTTTCTTCAGTGGTGATTTTGCTTTTGAAATGAAAAATCTTAAAATGTGTTTGTGGTTATGATGTTATCTGTGTATTTAGAAGCATGTTGGATTTAGAAATGTTTTGAAGGATGCTGAAGAAGTGTTTTGACTGAGTATGTGAGAGCTTGTATTTGGTAAGTTACATTACTTATTTCTTTACGTTTATTATTGAAAATCACATAACTAAGAAAACCATTCTGAGTTTTACATTCCATACAGATTTCAGTTATATTTACTAGAGTCAAATGTGACAGATGTATGGTGGATTTATTTGGCCATATCCCAGTAGATTTGCCTTGCATGTATTAAAATTGTACATATGTCAAGTTTGTGAAAGCTTGAGTTAGCTATGCAATATATATTACCTCATATAATAAGAGATAATTATTGATATTCGATATATGTATATGTTCTAATGCTTTGTCAGTTATTGCAGTGGTTTTCTTGAGCCTTAAGAGATTTTTCTTTTCTTTTTTATTCTAGATTGTCATCCCCGCCTTTTTGGAAGTTTAACAAACGTTTCCATCTACATATACATATATCTACAAGACTGTGAAATAAAATCCGAAAATATACTCTCAACCTGACTTTCAGGAATATTTATATACATATATATATATATATACTTTCACCAATTTTCTCTGATTTTCACGATTAAAAATAAACTACACACATCTTTTGAACTGAGTTTTGGCTGTGTTGCTTATATGACCCTTATGAAGGATAAAAAGTGACTTAAAAATTCTTTGAGTGAAAATTGATCCTCACAAATGGTGGCAGCGGTATACTTTCATCCCATAAGGTGATATATACTGTGATACAACCAGCTACCAGGATAAAAATTATTGACTTTTGAACAGTTGATAATCTTGTGGAAATCTACTGAGGGCTGTTCCAGTAAAAAATTGAATCAGGGAGGCAGACGGCAGCTTTGATACTGGATTTAGTGAAAATAAGTGTGAACAGTGTTCAATGGATTGTGCTGATTTAATGGATTGTGACATGTGATGGTGGAATAACTACAATATACTAAATATATACTTATTTCAGACATTATCAGTTAATTTTATAGGATAATACAAAAACATAAAGGTTTAACTTTTTCGAAATGGCGGAAAAATCAGTGCCAGATTGGGTAGCTAAGGTTATAGAAAAAGGCGGGGATGTAGAGCAATGTATGCAATTGTTGAAAGAAGTGAGAGAGGTTGAAGAAAAGGCAGCTGAGAGAGAGGAGCGAAGAGCTGAGAGGGAATTAGAAAAAGCAAAGATAGATAGAGATGTAAGAATGAAAGAATTGGATCTAAAAGCAAGAGAAGTAGCCATAAATGAGAGTGAGTTATCTGAAAAGTCGAAATTTAAACCTAAAGTAACTTTACCTAAGTTTACTGAAGGAGATGATATTGAAGTTTTCTTGAGGTCATTTGAAAAGTTGGCAACTTCATACAAATGGGAAAAATCAGAATGGGCTGTAAGGGTAGTCCCGCAACTTTCTGGTAAAGCTCTGGAGGCATATTCTAGAATGTCTGTTACTGCTAGTAACGATTATGCACAAATTAAACAAGCTATTCTGGCAAGATATGGTTTGAATGCCCTTGCATATAGAGAAAAGTTTAGGTATGCCAAACAAGAAAGAACTGAATTATTCAAAGAATATGCCATCAGGGTTGAAGGATACTTGAAACATTGGGTAGATACTGAAGAAATTAGTGAGAACTATGACAAACTTTAAGACCTTTTTATGCGTGAACAGTTGATGTTTACTGCTTCACATGATCTTCAGGTTTGGTTAAGAGAAAGAAACCCTCGCACATACAAAGAACTTGTTGACATGGCTGACACCTATCAACTTGCTCATAAGCAGACTAGTGTAGGGCAAGCATATCAGAAAGATGGCGGAATGGGTATTCAAGGTCCAACAAAATACCAGTTTTCTGGTAAATACCAAAAACAGTCCAATGATAACACTAGAAAATGTTTTTTATGTGGAAGTCCTGAGCATATGATTTCAAATTGTCCTGAAAAGAAAGCAAAAGACAGTAAATTCAAGTCTGTAATTACAAAACCTGGTAATGATAATAACTCTGTAAGTCATACAAATGCACTACTACTGTCTCCAAAGAAGACAAGTGGAGACACAAGTAAGGTAAGAATTCCTCTCTCTGTCGAAGTAGAAAAAGAAAAGGTGAAAGAATTAGATAATGGCCTTAAACTTGTGAAAGGCTATGTAAATGGCAAAGAAGCCTGGATATTGAGAGACACTGGCTGCACAACAGTGTGTATTTCAAGGAATTTTGCGGATCAGATAGATCAAGCCAACCAAGAAGAAAAATGGGTAAGTCTAGCAAACGGGTCAGAATGTTTATGTTATGAGGTAGAAGTGTCTATAGAATCTCCATACATATCAGGCAATGTTATTGCTTTAACAATGGAATGTCCATTTGCTGATGTAATAATAGGAGAAACAGCATTAATTAAGACGCTCAACACATCACAAACAGGTATGGAAAATACATTTGTTCGAGAAAGTACAGAGCATTTTGTTATGGACAGGTCAGATGACACCTCAATGACTACTTCAACTCTAAAAGGTAAGACAAGTGAAACAAAGAATTCAGAATCTAGTGTCCAAGATACGGTAAGTGGAGTAGAAACAAGAAAGATGAAAACTATACGAGAAAATGAAGAAAGGAAAGTGGCAAAAGAAATATCACATTATATGAAAGACAGAACTGATAATCAGATTAATACATACACATTAGACAGACAGAGCTTAGGAAATAGTGACAGTTTTAAATGTGAACAAGAATCTGATTCCACTCTAGACAAAATAAGAGAACTTGCAAATATAAATGAAGAAGATAGAGAAGAGACCTTTTTCTTTTTCAAGAATGGCATTCTTTATCGTCACTTTCAAAAGTCAAATGATGAACTCTTTGAACAAATTGTTGTTCCTTCCAACCATAGAAAAAAAATCATAGAGTTAGCACATGATATACCACTAGGTGGTCATCTGGGAAACAAGAAAACCAGAGAGAAAATTCTCAATCATTTTTATTGGCCTGGTATATTCCCTGATGTAGCAAACTACTGTAGGTCATGTAAAAATTGCCAAAAATGTTTTCCGAAGGGAAGAGTTCCTAGAGCACCTTTAATTCCAATACAACCAATGGAAGAACCCTTTAAACGTATTGCAATGGATATTGTTGGTCCATTAAATAGATCAGAAAGGGGTCATAAATTCATACTAGTTATTTGCGACTATGCTACAAAATACCCAGAGGCAGTTCCATTAAAATCAATTGATAGTGAGACTGTAGCGGATGCTATGATTCAAATATTTAGCAGGGTAGGTATTCCAAATGAGATACTTACAGACCAAGGAGCAAATTTCATGTCTTCCTTAATGAATCAACTTTGTAAGTTGTTAAGGATTAAGAAAATCAACACTAGTCCATATCATCCTCAAGCTAATGGCCTTGTTGAAAATTTTAATGGAACTCTTAAGAAAATGTTAAAATGCTATGCCCAGGAAGAACCCACTCAGTGGGATAAACATATCCCATTTGTGTTGTTTGCATATAGGGAATCCCCTCATGAAACCACAGGATATTCACCATTCGAGTTATTATATGGTAGACAGGTAAGGGGTCCTTTACAGCTAATGAAAGAAGGCTGGGAAGAGCACAAAGAGCCTGAAAATGAGTCAGTGCTCAGTTATATTATAGAAGTTAGAGAAAGACTTGAAAAAATGCATAGTAAGGCTTCCCTGAGAGAAACTAATGCTAAAAGAAAGCAAAAAGAATATTTTGATCAAAGAAGTAAAAGTCGTGAGCTGGATGTAGGTCAGAAAGTACTTGTTCTTCTTCCCACATCAAATAATAAACTTTTAGCACAATGGAAGGGACCTTATATAATTCAGGAACAGGTAAGTCCTGTTGACTATAAAGTCAAATGAATAGAAAAACTGCAAAAGTGTTTCACATTAATATGCTAAAAGCATATTTCGACAGGGAGCAAAGTGATTCCGAAAGAGAAGAGGCTATACAGTGGCTAGATTTAATATGCAGCATAGAAGATAACCTTGATGACCAGGTAAAGGTAATGTATAATCCTCTTACCATCCAAACGGAATACGTACAAGACGTTATTATCTCAGATCAACTCAAACCTGAACAGGTAACTGAGCTTAGAAATACTTTAGCGGAATATCATGAGGTCCTCACAAATGTACCTGGTAAAACTAACTTAGCAGTTCATGAAATAGTTCTCAAGGATAGTAAGCCTGTATTTAAGAAACCTTACTGCTTACCATTTGCACTCAGAGAAAAGGTAAAGCAAGAAATTGACAATATGATAAGTGCAGGAATTATTGAACAAACACAAAGTCATTGGGCCGCACCAATTGTATGTGTCCCCAAAAAGGATCAGACATTGAGGTTTTGCGTTGACTACAGAGGTTTGAACAGTCAGACAGTGTTTGATCCTCAGCCAATGCCTAAGATAGATGACATCATTAACAGACTTGGTAAAGCAAAATTCCTAAGCAAAATTGACCTAACAAAAGGATACTGGCAGATACCGTTAGCTGATCAAGCAAAACCATTAAGTGCTTTTGTAACTCCTTTTGGCCAATATCAGTTTTGTGTAATGCCCTTTGGAATGATAAATTCAGGAGCAAGTTTTGTTAGAATGATAAGAAAGGTGCTACAAGGAAAGGAGAACTTCACAGATTCCTTTATAGATGACATACTTATATTTAGTGACACATGGATGGGTCACCTAGCTCATATCAAACGTACTCTTACAGCACTTCAAGAAGCAAACTTAACTGCTAAACCATCAAAATGTCATTTTGGCTTCCAGCAGTTAGAATTTCTGGCTCATATTGTAGGGAATGGTGAAGTTAAACCTACACAGGACAAGGTAAAAGCAATAGAAGAAATGCCAGTGCCTACAACTAAAAGGAAGGTAAGGTCTTTGATTGGTTTCATGAATTTTTATAGAAGATTCATACCAAGATTTGCTGAAATAGCTTCCCCTTTGACCGATCTTACAAACAAAAAAGCTCCAAACAAGGTGATTTGGACGAAAGAGCACCAGCAATCTTTTCAAGATCTAAAAAAGGCTATAACAACATACCCTGTCTTACAGAACCCAGATTTTGATAAGAGTTTTATTGTCCAAACAGACAGTAGTGATAGAGGTATTGGTGCAGTGCTCCTACAGGAGTTTGAAGGTAAGAAGCTACCTATTATGTATATGAGCAAAAAGCTGTTGCCCAGAGAAAGACAGTACAGTACAATTGAAAAGGAGTGTCTTGCCATAGTAAGAGCAATATCTCATTTTAGGGAATATCTTGAAGGAAAGGAATTCCTTGTAGAATCTGACCATTATCCCCTTCAGTGGTTAAACAAAGTAAGAGGTCAGAATCAGAGACTACTTAGATGGAGTCTATTTTTGCAAGAATTTACCTTTAAGGTCTGCCACATCAGAGGCAAAAACAACAAAACAGCAGACATTTTGTCACGCTCATTTGAATCTGACTAGAAGTTTAATTTTAGTTATACTGTGATAAATATATATTTATCAACATGTGCATGGGGGGTATGTGACACATAGGTGTCACCGTCGTTTACCTGACCACTTAATATTAAGCTCATTGAGCACCTAGAGCATTTAGTGACTAAAATCTGATAATTGCTCAACCTATTGTGTGAAATGAAGCATTTTCTTCAGTGGTGATTTTGCTTTTGAAATGAAAAGACTTAAAATGTGTTTGTGGTTATGATGTTTTCTGTGTATTTAGAAGCATGTTGGATTTAGAAATGTTTTGAAGGATGCTGAAGAAGTGTTTTGACTGAGTATATGAGAGCTTGTATTTGGTAAGTTACATTACTTATCTCTTTACCTTTATTATTGAAAATCACATAACTAAGAAAACCATTCTGAGTTTTACATTCCATACAGATTTCAGTTATGTTTACTAGAGTCAAATGTGACAGATGTATGGTGGATTTATTTGGCCATATCCCAGTAGATTTGCCTTGCATGTATTAAAATTGTACATATGTCAAGTTTGTGAAAGCTTGAGTTAGCTATGCAATATATATTACCTCATATAATAAGAGATAATTATTGATATTCGATATATGTATATGTTCTTATGCTTTGTCAGTTATTGCAGTGGTTTTCTTGAGCCTTAAGAGATTTTTCTTTTCTTTTTTATTCTAGATTGTCATCCCCGCCTTTTTGGAAGTTTAACAACCGTTTCCATCTACATATACATATATCTACAAGACTGTGAAATAAAATCCGAAAATAAACTCTCAACCTGACATTCAGGAATATTTATATACATATATATATATCCTTTCACCAATTTTCTCTGATTTTCACGATTAAAAATAAACTACACACATCTTTTGAACTGAGTTTTGGCTGTGTTGCTTATATGACCCTTATGAAGGATAAAAAGTGACTTAAAAATTCTTTGAGTGAAAATTGATCCTCACAATGAGATCTAGTTGTTTATTGAATATGTAAATATAACAATAGCTGTTGTTTCGTCTGCGCTTTTACAATACAGGGCTAATATTTTGCGGTCTGCTAGTGTCTTAGAGAAGCTATTGTATTAGAGTACGGTACGTCAATGATACCGTTTAAAGCAACATCAGAAAAGATATGAAAAAAAATCGACGCATCCAAGATATTATACACAGAGTCAGTTGTAAAAGGATATGTTCCTGTTTCCGCAGAGTATACAAGTAAGGAAAAGATGTGCGGAAATACAGGTGATCAGCAAACATTACAGTTCTTTCTAACACACTCAACTATAAAGCTAGCTCTGACCAGACAAAAAATATCTACGGCACACACAACACATAGCGTGAGGTACCCCCATCGGACACCTTTACGCACATTTCTCGTTTTGAAGGAGTAACTAATCGCCCAATTCAATATCAATTATTACAAGTTGGCTTCTTTAAAAAGAATCCTAGAAAGGTCTGCTGCAGTGTTTTATACAGTTTAGTAGCCGGTTTTCAATCAGGACTTCGTCAGTGGCTGTTATTGCATGTTAGATTTGACTAAATGGTCATAAACAAATGCTTAAAACCGCAATGGCAGCCATTAACAGTACCCTCTTCACTTTACACAAATTTAAAGAGTAACTACAATTCAGGAACTGACTGAATCAGATCCCAAACCCTATCCCCAACATCAAAGGGAAAGATTGACAAAGACATCCCAACAAACAATAAGTTCCAAGTGATAAGCCGAGTCAGCAGCTCTTTCCCAAATACGTGGCAACGAAGCCCTATTTTGATATTCTGAGCTTTTTAGCGTCATACGACGAAAGATTAAGTTGTGTGTGTGTGTGTGTGTGTGTGTGTGTGTGTGTGTGTGTGTGTGTGTGTGTGTGTGTGTCCTTTCCTCTTCTCATCTATTTCCGCCTCCTCAGTCTGTCTTTTTATGCACACGACATCGAAAAAAACGCCCTACTCGTTGCATCAGCATCAGTTTTTTTCGTTTCATTACTTTTCTGTTCCTGCCCTCCAACCTCTCCCACTCAAACACAATCATTGGGCTGCCTCATAAAAAGCATGCCTATGGACTAACGCGATCAGTAAGGCTTCAGTCTCGCCTGCGCCTCCATGCACTCTTTGCTGGACGCTGTAGGGGTAGCCCAGACTCCCTAAATAACATGTTTGGACGGAAAAGATGCTGATTAGTCTGGGTGGATGGGCAGGCTGATCTGAGTCTCCGCTAAATGCACATATCCGGAGGGTTTTGTCATGACGCGGCAGTTCGAACTGCCCAAAAGGGTCATTGACTTTGAGAGGGGAAAAAAGTAAATAAATAATTTTGAAGATAATCTTTTTTTCATTGCAGGAACAAAAAGACAAAAAGTGCCGTTCAGATGCATCAAAAGTAAATAAAAAATATCAGGGAAATTTAATTGAATATATCTTAGCTGTCTAAAAGCTAGACAAATGAGGGACAGCAATAATAATTATGTCTGATTAATCAACGGTTACTCGATATATTTTTTCGACAACGATTTATGTAAGCAGAATGACTGGGTCAATGGGAATTGCCTCGCATACCCTATGAGCAATTTCAAAAACTTAACAAAAAGTTTTCCTTATCAGTGATTTTTTTTACTGCGTATTCCGCATCTTGTACGTATAAATTCCCTTTTCTGGGTGTATTTTGTTTTTTATTTGGTGGTCCCAAGACTCAACGAAATTCTAGAATTGCAATAGGAAAAAAGTATTTGGGACTCATTGGTTTGGGGTCCAGCGAGTCTCTCGACCCACAGGAATAAAATTGTAAATAGGGAGGTCAAGATTTTTAACTTGTACGTGTACGTCTAGCGATGATTTGTGTGTATACGTCATCAAATATTGCATACTCTCTACCAGTTAGAAGTAAATTCTAGACGTTGACTACTTCTAGGGGGGCGTTTACACGTAGCTTAATAAACGTGTACTTTGAATTCATTTTTCGGATTGAATTCGTAAATGTACATTTTATTTCATGGTATCAAAGTTGAGAGTATATATCTGAGATATGATTTAAGCCTTCACTTGAAAATCAGTGACGAGTAAATAAGATGTATACACCAATGTTTACAGTGAGGGTGGTACATGCGAGGCATAGGCAGTATTTGTTGTAGATATCTTCGCAGTTGTAAAGATAGATGGATAAATGATTCGGATTATACGACCCTTTCAATAGTATTTTAGTCATGTGGGGCATATAATGAAATATATGAGATATGGACGATGCTAAAAGAAACAAGATGCAGAAAAGAAACGTGACCTTAACTGGAATTGAACCCGCGACCTCGTGATCATGAGCCTAGAGCATCAGCCTCTTAGCCATCAGTTAAAAAAATCAGTTGGTCACATGTCAGTATCATCATTGGGACTTAGTTGGGAAGTGTGTGTATTTCATTTCTCGTAACAACGCCCCCACCCCCGCCACGTACCTTAGCGGTACGAAACCATGCACGCAGAAACAGGGCGCCGTGCGTCCGTCCATTTGAGGCGGGAAAGCTAGTCGGGATAATTTATATCTCAATCAAAGTGGGGAAATCAGTCTGTAAGATGGGTGGGTATGGACTACATTACCAATATACGATAAAAAGGATAAGACACCGGGGATTCTGTTGGTCATTGTAATCAATGAAAGCTTTCGAAAAAAAAAGAAACATCGGGAACGATGGAGAAGAAGTGAGTGTACGCAGGTAGTGGACTGACAATAGTAAGGGCTTACCTTTAATGTAAAAGTATATGATAGTAACATGACGTTTTATGATGGAAACTGACTGCACTGTGTAAAAAGGCTGTTTTAATTCCGCGTTTGGTTGTATATTTTCTTTCTTTCTCTCGATACTGCACTCGGTCAGTAACTGACCATGATGGCAGGTATATTGATTATAAAGAAAATAAACGCGGATTTAAAGCAAAGTTTTTACATAATGCAGTCGCGTTCCATATCAAAAACTTAAAGTAATATCCCGTACTTTTTATGGTGAAAGGCCTGGAAGCCAGATGCCAGGTCTTTTCCCGTAAAACCTATGGGACTTTGTAACAGTGCAATTATTAAAAAAAAAAATGGTGTATATAAGATGGTCGCCGGGTGTGATATTGGTCGACGGGCCTGCACGCTTTCTTTTTGACATCAAAATAATTAAAACGTGAAGTTTCGACAAAATCCGACCGAAACAATTGGTACAGAGGGGATAATGTTAACCCACAAACGTACACACGGACGAAAAGTCACGCAGATACATGTTGCTTTTTCTATAATTACTTCGACCATTTAAAATTATTCGCCGCATTTATTTTGCTTACACGTACACGTAGAAGTTACATTTTTCTTAACCTTTAATAACTATAATTAGAACTTGTTCGTGTACGTGTAGCTTCCAGTAGCCATACGCGTACAAGTTCTAAATTTTAACCTCCCTAATAAATCACTGGCTTATACTCACGAAATTAAAATACAAACAAACAAAAAGAGAAAAGAAACAATTCAATAAACAAGGTTACTACGAAAAGCATAATCTATAACCACATCCTACGATGCCAAATAAAGAAATTTATAATAAAAAATACCAATGAGAAGAAATGTTACGGTATGTAACAAATGCCCCAGAAGGTCCCTTAAACTGACATTTAATCCCTGGTACTTTACTCCATAACTTGAACTTGTCGGAATGAGCTCAGCGAATTCAAAAGAAATAAAGTTTGTTAATACTTATCCTCCG
Organism: Ctena decussata; assembly: GCA_963989385.1. Lineage (NCBI taxonomy): Eukaryota > Metazoa > Mollusca > Bivalvia > Lucinida > Lucinidae > Ctena > Ctena decussata. The sequence goes on along the minus strand of OZ022502.1, from coordinate 2,468,064 downwards.
ACGGACAATATCCGCTAAGTTAAGCCATGAATTCATATCCCAGCAGGCACAAAACGTCGAAAGAAACTCAATCAACAAAGATTCAACATTATGACGTTGAATCCGGGTTGATTCAGTGTTGAGTCAACAGTGTGTGCCTAGTGGGATGTCATTTCATATATGTTTATTCAGTTCAAAAGGCTATTGGGCTATAAACCCTCCAGTAAACATAACAACATAGCATTCTGGGATAAGGTTTGACGCAAAATTAAACAAAAAAATCCACACGAGACCCCTCTTCACACTGGAGAGTGGACGAACGGACAGACGGTGTCAAGACAGCAAACCGCACTGTAAAAAAATCCGTAGCTTTTACGATTAAATACCTGGGATTTTACGGAAGAATAACTTGCAACCAGCTGCCGGTCCAATTCACATAATTTTTTACGGGCGTGTTGTTTCGGTCAAATTGCTCTTTAACGATAAAAGCTATTTTCGAGTGCGGCCAGTAAACATAACACTACCAAATCATAATTTCCAACAATGTTCTACAGGCAAACGCCCGTAAAAATAACGAGAAATGGACTGGCAGCTGGTTGCTACGCTGTAAAAAAACAAATTTCATAGATTTTACGATAGAATACCTGGTAACCAGCTGGCAGTCCATTTCCCGTTATTTTACGGATAGATGACTTGCGATTCTACGTGCCTTTCAACAGTATTCTAGTCATATCAGGGCGATGGGAATGTAAAAATGAAAAGATTCTCGCCTTTAGCGGATCGGGTTTGAGTTCCGCTAGAGGCGAGTATCATTTCTACCGTAAACGGGGTACCATTGCACACAGCCTGGCGCCCGCCTGTGGAAATCACAATATGGTAGAGTTGTGTTAACTGACTGCACTCGAAAATACATTTATAACAGTCTTGAAGAGATATATGACCGAAAAGTAACTTATTCTACCCTTCTATGCGTGATGATTCCTGCCAGTGTTTACCTGCGTCCGTGTAAATAACGGGCAATGGACTGGCAGCTAAGTGCCAGGCATTCTACCGTAAAAATACGGAACTTTTTACAGTTTAGTTATTCTACCAAAAAATCTACGGACTTTGTTTCATAGTATACAGTTCACTTACCGTTATTTTACGGGCGTCTGCCTGTAGAACATTGTTGAAAATTATGACGTGGTAGTGTTATGTTAACTGACCGCACTCGAAAATTCCTTTATGGTATTGAAGGAATAAAAATCCAAAACAACACTCCTATACCCGTCCAGACAAAATTGCAGTTATTTTTTTTTTTTTTTTTTTATGACAAAACATACCAATGTATCTGCATTATTGACAAAATTTTTGCATAGTATAGAGGCTAACTACAGGATCTAATCACATAATTCACTATTACAGATAAGTAGGGGTAACATGGACAATCCAGGGACAACCCTCCTCACACTGCCATACAAACATATGATGTGGCCCCTCATTAGAACCATTTCATGTTACGTGTTAATTTCACTTTTGTTTCTGAAACGCAATGGCGCAGTCTAGTTAGCATCTTTTCCGTTCGTATATGGTATATACGGAGCCTGGGTAACATAATCATCGTCCAGTCTAGACGCTGGCGCGCAGGCAAGGCCAAAGTTGAGTCGGGTCGCACATGTCGGAAGGTATGTTTTCTTGAGACACAGTCCAATCAGTCGGGGAACGGTTGGGTGAAGCGGACAGAAGACGAGAACAGAAAAAAAGATCGGATCAGAATCCGAATTGTTAACCGGGGATTGTCCAAGGACAGTTAGGCGTCGGGTTGTCGTGGCGTTTCGATGTTGAGTGCATAGATATAGATAGTATACCAACCTGTTATAAGGATCATATTCTTATGGTACGATACATATTTATATATTTCGTTTCGTTCAATTTCGTTTTATTTTGCATTCAACCAAAGCTTACGTGCTCACGCGCTTTGGAGAATAACATGATGGCAGTAAAGTGAAAGTACAATTGAAGCTTCTGGATGTATTCGAAGAATTTATCAAAGATCCTGATATGAACATCACAACAGACAGATAAATAGAGGATAGATAGGTTGCTGGTAGTGATTCCTGTATCGCAGCTTTAAGCAATGCAGTTTAACCTCAAGTAACTGATTTGCTATGCAATATTTTTGACGTCGGTAGAACGTAATAAGGCCATGGCAACTAAAAATGAAAATAGAAAATGTCCGATATAAACGAGAAATGTAAATAGGGCCAATTGCGTTCGGCATTTTAGAACTAAGTGATACCTATACTGCTTTACCAACAGCGTTTAGGTTTCAAAAACTTGCAAACGTACCGCTAATACATACGTGGACAACATCTTTTCTGTTCTATTCTGTTTTATCCATTAACGTTGCAAGGTCGTTGGGGCACCATAGATGACTTCACAACTATCCCTTTTTGCCTTGTGTTTTCAACCGTATATACAACTGCTGTAGTTGAGCTGGCAAAAGTCCATCCCTGTCCACTCTTTCATATTGTCTTACCACCTCTTCTTTTGTCTACCTTTTTTTTCTTTTTTCCTTTCACTGTCCTGTAGAATCATCTTTGCTAAACCAGATGATCTTGAGACGTGGCCAACCTACCTTAGTTTCCGTTTCTTGACCATGGTCCGGAGTTCATCTTATTCTCCAATGGCTGCTTGGATCTTTCTGCGAATCTCCTCATTGATTATGTGGTCCTTGTACTAAATGTTCAGTAACCTTCAGTAGTATCTTATCTCAAATGCCTGCTGCCAAGGTCCACGATTCACAGGCATACAGAAATACGGAAATGACAAGGGAGAGCACAGTTTCCACCTTTGAGCCAAGAGATGATTATCTCTTCTAACTGGCTTCAGCTTTGTTAAAGCTACAGTGGCTTGTTCAATCCTTGAGAGAACCTCCGGTTTCAAGCCATCATCAGAAAGAATGCTTCAAGGTGTTTATTACGGTACCCAGCTTCTGTCTTTTTGACTTGCCCTTCCTCTGGATGCCATTAGCGATGTCTGACATTAGTTTGGTCTTCTTAACACTATCTCCATTTTTTAACTTATGCTGAAGATAGTGGGTGACAGGAGACATCCTTGCCTAACTCAAACTGTTTTTATGTACCATTCTCCCGTGCTGCCATTTATCTGGATTGCACTTGTACCCTTGTCGTAGAGCTCCTCAATGATTCGAACTCATTTTGCTCTGATTTTGTATTTCCGCAAGGTGGTCCACACCACACCTCCAAGGCTTTTTCGTAAAAAACCTCATTGAAGACATGGAATATGTTTTGCTGATGCTGGAGGTACTTTTTACACAGGATTCTGAGTTTGAAGATGTGTTCTGTGGGGTTCCGAATCCAGCCTGTTCTTCAGCAATTAGCTGTTCGTCTTTGGATTCAAGCCTTTTCAAAATGGCTTTCAAAATAATTTTGTTCGACTGACTGATGAGGCTGATGGGTCTGTTCGTCTGATAGAGTTGAAGGTTGCCCTTTTCAGTGGCTGTAATAATCAGAGACTGAGTTCATAGGGTAAGCCATTCTCCCGTTCTTTAGATATTGTTAGAAATTAGAAATTTATTAAAACATCATTCATGGTCTCTTCGCTAGCAAGAATAAGTTCAGCTGGTATATTATCAAGTCCGGCAGACTTCCCCTTGTTCAGTGCTGCTACTGCAACCTCAATTTCCTCACAAAGGATCCGTTATAGATTAAACAATACCAATGAAAACAGCATCATTGGGTGATATTCTTCATAGAAGAAGTCTACGGTCAGAATAGAACTCGAATCTGAGCCAATGCTTACCTGTTATACGCGAGTGAGCCCTGCTCAGCTTGGTAAATATGTAAATTAAGGGGTCCTTGTATGTAAGGGATAGGCCAAATTACTTTGGCTATTTTGGTCTGGACGTTAATATCATAGTCAGTGGGCAATTCATTGAATTGTTGGAAGGAACTACAACGCTTTTACCTCCATGCCCGGGCCACGAAGATCGAGTCTCCCAACCCGATGGGTCAATAAGGGGTGGTGATAAAACAACATGTGTTTTGTTTCATGTCCCCTCCAAAAGAAGGAAACAATGAAAGCAAGTACATGTGTGCGCTGGGGTACAAATTTTTACCTATTCTTATATGGCTGTTGAACTCCAATGGCTAAAGAGAAATGACTTCCATTTAGCTTACTTATAAGATCAGGTGAAACAATTTTATTTACAAAATGAATAATAATAAATAAAAGAGAAAAAAAAGATTGAGAGAGAGAGAAAGTTACACCCAGTTTCAAATCTTCGTCTTTACTAATAATGTACGGCTTGTTATTAACAGTTTATACCTATCGGGGAATGAAACGCTGTTGTCTAGTTTTAGCTTGCTATAAGATGGCTCATATGAGAACAACTCACATTGACAAAAATGCATTCGTTGTTTGATAAAATGTGGAATGCTCAACAAAAAATATTATACCGTACGTAGTTCAAGACAGTGAAAATTTGCAATATACCTTAATAAGCACTGTGACTTTGGACTGGGCATCGCTTTATCGATTTTTTTCTATGTCGGCGATGACAGTTTTAAGAGTAATAAATACAGAACCAGATTAAAATGCCCTGCTTGCAAAGTGAACACTGTGGAAAGGTCTGAAGACCTTTCCAACATGTCCAATAATGTCTTGTGGTCTTTTTATCAACACTGTCGCATGCCTTTCTCGTCTCGAGAGCGTTAAAGTAATTTTCACAGACGGTATTTATCGACCAAGGGTACTTTGTCAGAATCATTTCAGTGAATATTAGCACAGTGATTTCTTCATACCTATATGCAGTTCATTGATCTAATCAACAACATTGGATGTAGATTTTAGTCACCTACCAAATAATGTAAGGCTTATATTCCAGTTCGGTCTAGTTTTCGAGAAATTAGAGAAAAATTACATTTGTCTGCATCTCGACACCGGCTAAATTCTATAGCTCAACGTTAACAAACGTCATCAATCTGAGGTAGTGCATATTATTTTACCTTTCATGTCAGACTATAAGTTCTGGTTCAGAATCGATTTTGTCTGTTTATCTTAAACAGATATGCCTTTACATTATTAAATTAAATTTGCTTATACATACTTAGTTTATATGTATAGAAAATAAAGGTGTCCGATGGGGGTACCCCTAACCAAGATTTAATACCGGTTACCTGTGAGACAATGAATACTACCCGATTCTTCCTTCGTATAACTCCATATAACAGCTGATGTTTACCGATTCCATAAATGAGGTACGTATTTTGCAAGTCACAGAAAGTCGATGGAGTTTTGATTTTACCATTTGAAAATTATATGAAAAAAAATCAATTCATATGTGTCCGATGGGGGTATCCCTAGCCTAGATCTATTTTTGTCTATTTTCTATATTTAACATTAAGTAAAACATTGTATCAAAACTAAATACTTGAAGACTACAAGTACGCGGTTACAACAAACAAAATGTCGATAAATCACAAAGGCACACTTGCCTTAGAACGGGCAGTAAAATATTTCTAGGTTCTGCATCGATTCTACGGAGCTCCAGCGGCCATTGAGAGTCACGTGACGGTTGCTTTGGACAGCTTAGGGTCTTTTTCATGCAAACTAATTAGAGACATAGACAATGGAGCTTCAAAGAAACAGAAAACCATAAGTGGCACCCTGGCGGTGCCGACTACGGACTATATGGACTCAGCCGGGTTTCTATACCATGTAGTAATCTTGCGAGATCGTTTGGGTCCCACAGGTGTCATTCCAACAATAACTTTCCATCTGGTTCTGTTTGCAGCTGCCATAGCCTTGATGGCAAAGCCAAACCTTGACAACTCTGTAATAGCATCTTTCCACCTTTCCTACTGTCTATAATTAGATTAGCTACGTTGTCCTGGTAAGAGATATTTGATAAGCGTATGTAGCATCTCATCTTAAAGTGGAGCATGTTTTCTCTAATGCTGATGCCAGTGGCCTAGTTGTACATGCATACAGAAAGAGGAATATGGCAAGAAAGCGCATCAGTTTCCTCATTGATCCAAGAGATAGGTTGTTATATCACCCAATTTGCTTTAGTTTTGTTAGAGCTGCAGTGATTGTGAAATCCTTGTGAAACCTCGGGTTATAAGCCAGCATCTGAGACAATGGCCAAAACGTATTTGAAGATTGTCACAGTCGCTGACTTCCTTCATTTTACTTTGATTTCCTACCTGATACCAATAGCGTTGTTGGTCTTCAGTTTGGTCTTTGCAGCACTTTCTCACCTACTAGACAGAGTTTGTTCTATTTTTAGCCTAGCTTGAAAATTTTGTCTTGCCCATGGGCTGGGACAGCTCACACAAGCTTGAATTATGTGTATCATTACGCACTCCTTGAAATTCGGTGCGCCCGGCCTGGCGATTCTATACTTTATGCATTATGTGTTCATAGTAATAAATTTCAACATCAATAAAATCCCAAGGAAGTTTATTCATTCCTTATAATGCCATTTTAATCTGTTTCTATGTCTTAAAGTCGGAAAAAAGATCCGAAACATCAATGTTTTATCGTGACAAACACTGTCGAGGGGGGCACAATTTTGAAGACGTTGACGATACCTCATAATTAGCGTCAGGCTCGCGCTTGCCTAGTCGTCTTAATTCAAATTTTGTTCTTCAATATGAATTTCAGTTAGAAAATCCAAATATGCGGATTTGTCAAAGACCTAGTTTTTACTTGTTTGTTCCCTAACGAAGCCATGAGGCTGGCACGGTTGTACTACTTACACTTGTACACATTCGCGTGAAATGGGCCTAATAGTTCCCCGTTCAATTTGAAATAACTATTATCGTAGGTAAGAAAAATAATTAATCATTGGTCTCAGATGCGGACACGGAAATCCCAGCCCTCTGGCACAAGAACTTGTCGGAAACTCGTTTACGACACACCCCGTATGCCCTAAGATTGGGATTTTCCTGTCCGCAACTGAGACCAATGATAAATTCTATTTATCTGTATTTTATACCTAGTGCAGGCTTTGTGGCTACTTTCAGCCAGGTCTTCTAGTTCCTTCTCCTCTTTTGCAACACAGTCAGTGTCACTGACAACCGCAGATTGGTGATACTTCTGCCGCCTGTGCTTACATTATCATTATGTTCTTTCAGAGCATCGTACATAAAAAGTGTTGAATAGGGTTGGTGAGATAAGGCAGCCTTATCTAAATGCAACTGTTATTCTGAGTCCTTCTCCAATTCTGTCATTTAGCTGGACTTGTCGTAGATGTGCTAATTGAAATAAACTAGATTCTTTTATTGATATTGTACTTTCGCGTGGTAGCCCATAAGGTTCCACCATGTCAAAGTTTATTTCTTTCTTTCTTAATTTCTTTCCTTCTTTAATTTTTTTTGTGGAAATCTACAAAAACATGGTTCATATTTTGCTGATCAGATAGGTACTTTTAAAAAGGATTCAGCGGTTTTTTATCTGTTGTGTGGTACTCCTTCCATCTATGAATTCAATCAATGGTTTGGCGATTAACGGACCAGCTTAATTTACAGGTTTTTTTTCTTTTTTTCTCGACGCAACCGAGTATAATTTTACTTTGTTCCAAATTTCTCAAGATTTCATTGGTCAAATAACGCGTAAGTCAACATTTAGCCAATTATATCAAATATCAAAGGTCAGTGAATATTTATTTAATCTCCTTTTTTTTTTTTTTTTTTTTTTTTTTTTTTTTTCGTTACACTGCACTGCATGAATACTAGTACTCTGTCAGATTTGAATTCAAATGTGTCCTTTGTTTATAAATTTAAAATGGAAATTCTATCAAGATTTAAAACTTTTGTGTTCTTTTTCAGTGTAGATCTACCTTTGATTTCTACTTTCGGTTTAATACACACAAGTAAACATTGCATCATGTTGGTATCTGTTTTGGAATCAGGTCAGTCTCAAGATTGACCGCGGTCCATTTCGGAACTCCAAATTGGACAGCTCAATCATGAAAGAGTCTAACTGTCGCTACCCAATGTCAAAGTTACGGTTACGGGTGCCTACCGACATAGCTCACTTCAGTAATATTCATGATAGATATTGTCAACTATTCACCTAGAGACATATAACAAGACACACTTCCATTTATTCTGCGCTGATTGATTTTTTTGTTTTTTCAAAGTTTTCTTGTCTATATCACGGGTAATATATTTTGATTACACATTTTGTGCTATTCACCATGGATATACGTAAGGTAACATTTATGCTAACCGAAATGCACAAATAATGTAGTTTGAACCATACGTACATATTATATGGTTTATAGTTTGTTAATTCTTCTACTGGCTAAAGTTTGTTCAATAATGAAGACACTTCCTGCATATCTTCAGTGATATTTTAAGCCTGTTCAACATGACTTTCAGCATGACGTTACCGGGATGACAGATGAGGTAATGAATTAATCGATCCTTCGGGAGGGACCTGAGATTACAGTAACAGCACCGAAGAAGGGGAAGTCTGCCGGAGTTAATAATGTACCAGCGGTTCTTGTTCAAGCAGGTGGGGAGACCATGATTGATGTTTCCACAGAGAGCTGTGACAAAATCTGGAGAACAGGCGAAGGGCCTACTTCACGGACTCAATCGCTGATTATCACACCCTAAAAGGGCAATCCATAACCCTGCCAGAACTACAGAACCATCAGTCACATCAGTCATTCAAACATAGTCATGCTCAATGTCATCACAAACAGGCTTAAACCCAAGATGAAAAGATAATTATTAAAGAGCAGGATGGGCTCAGAGCCAAAAGGAGCGCCACAGTACAGATCTTCAACCTAACACTCATGCTTGAAAAAGTATCACGAACATCAGCAAAATCTTTACCATGTCTTCATTGATTTCAATCATGCCTTTGGCTGAGGATGGCATGCAGTTTTATTGGCCACTATGCGGAAGTACAATATCAGTGCAAATCTAGTTCGCACCATTGAGCAGCTATACCACAAAGCTACTAGCGCAGTCCTGATTAACGGCAGAGAATGTACAGAACAACAGTTGTAGTCAGGCAAGGATGTCTTCCGTCACCCTTCCTCTTACACATTTTACTCGAAAGGATCATGTCCGATGCCCTGGATGAACATGATTGAAAGGTAAGCATAAGTGCCAGAAATATTACCAATCTGCGGTTTGCCGATGACATAAATGCTTAGGACGAGCAGGAACTATAAGCCCTAGCTGAAAGTGTCGACAAAATCAGCACACGGTATAAGACGGAGATAAGTGCTGAGAAGACCTCACTGATGACAAGCAGTGCCGATAGCATTGAGAGGGAGATCAAAATAATAGGACAGACGCTGGGTGCCGTATCAAGCATCAAATACCTTAGAGCAGTTGTCCCAGATGATGGTTAAAAACAGGAGGTTCTCTCAAGGATTGCGCAAGCCACTTCAGCTCTTATAAAGGTGAAACTAATTTAGAGACATAACAACATATCTCTTGGATCAAAGGTGAGACTTATGTGCTCCCTCATCATTGCCATATTCTGTATGCCTGTGAGTTGTGGACCTTGATAGCAGAGTTAGGGAAACGTACACAGGCTTTTGAAATGAGGTGCTATCGAAGATTACTGAACATTTCGTACAAAGACCACAAACCCATGAGGATATTAGAAAATGATGAACTCCTGACCCTGGTCAAAGAACGGAACCTAAGATGGTTTGGCCCCGTCTCAACGTCTTTTGGTTTAGCAAAGACGATCCTACAAGGCACAGGGAAAGGAAAGAGAAGAAGAGGTAGACGGTAATAGAGGTCGGAAGACAAAATTAAGAGTGGATAACTGAAGAGTTGAAAACAGAACAAGGTGGAAGGGAATTGTTTAAAGTCATCTGTGGTGTGCTAACGACCTTGTAAGGCTGCGGGATAGAATAGATTAGAGTAGTATTTTCCTGATATTAAGATTTTATTTTTACCACGAGGTATATGGTGTTTATACAAGTCTATTCTTGCATTACACGCATGCAATCCTAAATATCAAAGTAGGAATGGATGATGGAACGATTGCTGAAGTCGGGTTTTGCGTCCCTTAAAATAGTAGTTAAGCGTTACACAGACGATGGAAGGATGACAACAAAATGCTCTGTGTACTGAAACTCCGGTTAAGGCATGAAGAATTATGCCATTAGCTATCGCTATGAAAGGAGAAAAATGTCCTCAATAAATTAAAGAAACAATAAAATTAACAAACTAAACCAGTCACCAAAAATATGATGTACATTCTGTGTGTTATCTTTTCATATCTAGTCTACAAAAGAATCATCCGCCGAAAAGCAACATCGGGAAAATAGACACTAACGTAGTCGGTCACAAATTTGCCAAACTGAATGTCTCAAAACACCCATTATTAGAAACTGGGTAATAAATGCATGCTGTTTGAGATGTATTTAAATACAAACCTCTGTCGATATTGATGTCACCTTTTTGCTCATTAACGACCATTATGTGTTCATTGTAAAAATTGTCAACTGAATTTGTTTATACATGTTAATACGTAGCAAATTTAAAAGTAGGGATTCTCTGCCGGGGACATGCTCCGAGCAAAAGCATATCTTATCTGTACAGGTAAAGGTGTCAAAATTTTTTCGAGCAATCAGTGGACTAGAATTACTAGTTATGATAATTTATTTGGCTGATTGGAGGTGTTGACATTATGTGATCAAGAGACAGCATGACACCGTAGAAGTTAATCCTCCTTATATAGTCCACTCCTGCCTTTAAGATCACGAAAAGCTAAAGAAACAACTATATATGGGTTACGGGTTACGGTACGGACTAACGATATTTTAAGCACCAAACGTTTCTGTCGCTGTCTGGACACCTTTCCAAAGACATCTAAGACTTGCTGTATGCATTTGACTAATATTCGAAACTGGGTATATCAATGTACAAGGCTTGGTGACAATTTATTTGGGAAAAATGCTGTCTTTTAATCTTTCTGCTCTATCTATCTATCTGGCAGTAGTGCTGAACATTTGACTGAAAATAAGATTATTGGGTTATATTGCTGCCGAAATAATCCAATCCATTGAACCACATTCTGTTTCTACAGAATGTGAACATTTCAGGAAATACTTACCATCGTCAGCTTGGTTGCATCTACCATCTACAACTGCAAAGAAGAGGTTTATTTTTGTTAGTTTCATCCGATGCTTATTCGGAGTCTAACACACGAAATTCTAGTTAAAAAAGCCATTCAGATATTTCTTCATAAGCCCTGGAAACCTTGATTAACTAGAAACAAGGCTCCACTAAACAAATAAAGACGGAAGTTCGATTCTTATAAATTAATCGTATGGATAGTACTGGCAACACTGATAACGCCCTAAATATTGTTAAAGAATGCTATGGACTGAGTTGATTGATTTTAAAGCTCAAACAAATAATTAGCACTTTACTGAATTATGGGAATACCTTAAACGGCCGTCGCAAATTATTAATACCAGTTTTTATAGAAGGTAGACAAAATCCAAATCTACTTGTTATCTCTATGTATAAATAGTAACTTTGACTTCTAGGCGCATTTTAATATTGTACGTTAAACATTAACAGCAGATGTTTCCATTATACCATCTTCTGATTTTGCAAATAAATAAAAATTACTAAATTAAGCGTTAGACGCTAAATCGGGAAGTAATTTCTCTCCTTTTACTTATAAATGTAATGTAACAGAAAGACATGTCCCAGGTATTTTCTAATTTTTTTATCGAATTACGTTATTGCATTACAATAGAAAATACAAAAAAACGCGTCAAAAGGAAGGAAATTAATTCATCATTAAAAGCACTTACCCATTCTTTTATATATAAATAATATGACACAATAAAAAGTAAATAAACAGTTCCTTAAAATATCCATTTTAACGAATTTTAAACACGCCATCAACACAAAAAACTGTGGTGTATTTAGATGTTTGAATATTTATTGAAGCAGAACTTTACATCGCTTCCAAAACTATATTCATATCACCTGACAATAGAATGGTTATATTGATCTTATTTTTACATGACTTGAATGACAAGTTTTGAAATTCACCATTTTATTCGCAAACAAGGCATCGCAGGCGATACAAATCCCCTCGCCCAAGACTACTTGGTGTGGGCAAACACTGAACTGGGGAATTTCACTTCATATAATTGTTATGTGAATGAAAAAACAAAAAGCCTGCGATTGCTTAGTGACTGATTTGAATTTAATGTCCCACTAACAGCTAAGGTGAGTCTCATCCGAAAGCTTGGAGAAGTGAAGGAGCGAACCCTCGACACTTGGATTGCAAGGTCAGCAGGCTAACCACCACAGTATATCCCACTCCACAAAAAGCCTTTGACCTTATTGTAAAGGTTGTATATGACCCTGACATTAAGACACAGTATGGTAAGCATTCGGGGGATTAGATCTCACACGATAAAAATATTTCAGTCATGACAAGCAATAGAATGCAGGTACCAGCACTTTTGCACCTATTGAATCAATCTCTATAATGTTTACCTTTAATATAATGATATATTGTGAAGTTATATGAGAATCCATTGAGAAATGTAGGCACTAGAGCGATGACAAAGGCTTTCTAAAAATAGCCACAGTGACCTTGACTTTAAGCCCAGCACCCTGAAAGTCGAACCTGGTCGAGATATTCTCATACCCTATATTTGTGTGAAGATATTTAAAAATCCATGGATAAATGTAGGCGCTACAGCGATGACAATTTTTTTCTAAAAATAGCCACAGTGACCTTGACTTTGAGCCAAGTACCCTGAAAGTCTAACTTGCTTGAGATATTGTTATACCCTACATTTGTATGAAGTTATTTAAAAATCCATGGACAAATGTAGGCGCTTGAGCGATGACAAAGTTTTTTCTAAAAATAGCCACAGTGACCTTGACCTTTGGCGCAGCACTCTGAAACTCAAACTTGCTCGAGATATTGTTATGCCCTACATTTGTGTGAAGTTATTTTAAAATCCATTGAGAAATGTAGGTGCTAGAGTGCTGACAACGTTTTTCTACAAATAGCCACAGTGACCTTGACCTTAGGCCCAGCACCCTGAAAGTCGAACTTGCTCGATATATTGTCATGCCCTACATTTGTGTGACTTTTTCTTAAAATCCATTGAGAAAAATAGGCGCTGGAGCGATGACAAAGTTTTCTAAAAATAGCCACAGTGACCTTGACCTTAGGCGCAGCACCCTGAGAGTCAAACTTGCTCGAGATATTGATATGCCTGACATTTATGTGAAGTTATTTTAAAATCCATTGAGAAATGTAGGCGCCAGAGCGATGACAATTTTTTTCTAAAAAATAGCCACAGTGACCTTGACCTTAGGCGCAGCACCCTGAAAGTCAAACTTACTCGATGTATTTTCATGCCCTACATTTGTATGAAATTATTTTAAAATCCGTTGAGAAATGTAGGCGCTAGAGCGATGACAAAAGGTGAACATACGTACGTACATACGTACGTTTTTACATACGGGACAAAACCTATATCCCCTCGCCACTTCGTGGAGCGAGGGGATAATAAGTATAACTTTCTTGCGAGCTTTATTTATTTTATCTTCTTTATTAATTAGCTATTCAGTTTTATTTGTTGTTATTGTTGTTTTTCCTCAAATCCGTTTTAACCATTGTTGAGTGATACTTGATGATCATCAATGCAAGTATGACGCAAAGAAATAATAGAGTGGTCCTGGCACTGCCCCAGGAATTCTGTCTTCAGATGGCTATCTGACAAATAGATTACAAAATGACTGACCACTGAGCTCAATGGACACGTCATAAAAATGAAATCTGTGGTTTTGATCTTATTGTAGGGGCCATGCTTGCTAGTTTCGGCCACTGAAGCCTCATCATTGAAAACTTCGACGAATGTTCTCGAGGGCAGTTGCTCTTATTTTTACCTTGACATATATTTCATGCTCTGCTGACTTTGTAATTTTTTATTCAAAATTATGTTGGTGCTAATGTTTCAGTCCATTTCTCACAAACTATGATACCTAGAATCATCAAACCAGGCATCAAGCTTTTCCTTAGAATGTTCTTGAGTGCTGTTGCATTAATTTACGTTTGACCTATATTTGCTGAATTTTCAAAATTTTACACCCAAAATTATGTCAGCCCTAGCGTTTTAGTCCTTTTGTCTCTAAGTACGATACCTGTAGTTATCACACCTGGTGTAAAGTTTCTCTTCGGAATGTTCATGAGGGATGTTGCAGTTATTCCTTCCCTTGACCTATATTTTATGCTCTTCTGACTTAGTAAAATTTTACATCCCAAATTGTGTTGACCCTAGCATTTTTGTCCTTTTCTTATACACATTCTCTTAATTGTAGTCTTTACTACTGTGGAAGCGCAATGCAGCTGCGACATAGCATTCCGCGGAATTCTTGTTTTATGTTTATTGTTTAAGATATTTTTAACTAAAAATTTAGTAATAACTTTCATTTAAATTGAGTTTTGGCTGAAAAGACACACATATAATGATTGTTCATGAAACTGTTCTGAAATCTGGTATGAATAAAGAACTATGCTGAATGTACCTATATTCAAAGACTCTATTCTATTCTATTCTATCCCATAACCTTACTAGGTCGTTGGGGCACCACAGATGACTTCAAAACAATCCCTTTCCACACTGTCCTGTCTTCAGCTGCCCTAGTTGAGCTGGCAAAATCTATTCCTGTCCACTCTGTCGTGGAAGTCCCACGAATTTAATTTCATTTTAGTTGAATTTGTATTCTGTCAGGTATTTGCATGTCAACTTCTGTGTTTATTTCTATTTTTATACATAGTCATTGTAACGTCATTAAACTTTGACGTCAAGTAACGTTAGTAACGTCAGTGTAACTAGGGACTCAGAGGGAAGACAGAAGGCTGTCTATTTAGAACTTAGACTGGCAAATAATAATCAGTAGAGTTACAATTCACAGACAGAGCAGGAAATATGGGAAAATGAAGACTGGACAACGAGAACACAAATCACAGGAAAAAAACAAGTAAAAGGGCAATAGGAGGAAAATAAGGAGAAAAACACTGACACTGAGAACTGTAGAGTGACAATCAAAGGGAAGTGCATTAGCATTGTTTAACTGTCTAATCAATGTGACTAACTGACAACTGATTTTTTTCATTATGATATTGTTTATAACCTTATTTGACGATATTTTCAACCTGTTTGCTTTATTTCTAATGTGGCGTAAAATATTACTCGCACAAGATAGAGTTTTGTTATAATTTCATAGTGTTTCGCCACATTATTTGGTGCCGGAACCCGGGAACAACAAAAGGGGCCTAAAAACAGTTTTACAAATCAAAATGGTTGACACAGAAGCAGAAACACCGCTATCGTTGGATGAGAAATCAAAAGGCTGGAAAGATTATAAAGCTGTCTACACAGAATACAAGCAACAATCACATCAATCTGTAGTAAAGTTACCAAAACTTGACATTCCATATTATGATGGCAATAAAATGAAATGGATGGAATTTTGGGACTTTTTCAAAGTAACTGTTGACCTTAATGGACGGTTGTCTGATAAAGAAAAGCTCTTATACCTAAACAGTAGATTAACAGGGGATGCAAAACGGGCTATTGCAGGTTTACGTATAACAAGTGAAAACTATGGAGTTGCTAAAACATTACTAAAAGATAGGTTTGGTGATGCTCAGCTTATATTGAACTTTCATTATATTCAACTCATCAATCTACCTTCAGCACAAAACAGCTCAAAGGGACTCCGTTGATTGTATGATCAGGTGGAGGGTCATCTAAGAATTTTGCAAGCACTTCAGCAAGACATAAACCATGATATTTTCATTTCAATAATTACATCCAAAATTCCAAAAGATGTTTTATTTCAACTAGAGTTGCAAAAAGGAGCAAGGACTAAATGGTCTGTCAGTATGCTGAGAGAACTGTTTAATAATTACATCTGTGCAACAGAGAGAGTTGAACAGCAGCAGTCTTATTCAGGAAAGGCATATAGTGAAACTGGATTACAACTGCAAATATTTAATGATCAAAGACCAAAACAGAGGATTCATCACAGATTCTTTATACTATGTAAATACTGTAAAGGGAATCATTGGAGTGACCAGTGTTTGGTGTATTTTACGGCTCAGGACAGAAAACTGAAACTCAGAGACAGTTGTTTTCTGTGCCTCAGGCAAGGTCATATTGCTTATGAATGTACGTCTAACAAGACCTGTTTCTACTGTAAACGCAGACACCACCACCACAGAAGTCTCTGTCCAAGCAAATTTCCAGAATATGAGCGTTCGCATTTTGCTGACATGGAAACTCAACCAATGGTGGGAGACTGTCAGAAAAGCAAGACAAGGCAGGAATCTAAAACTGAGGTATCCAGGATTCTTGAACAAAAGTTAAAACACAATCTGGAGAAAACAACAGTTGAACAGAACGAGTTGTTACAGAAACCGACCAGCAGCCTGACAAATACGGAACTGGAAGCAGATGCATCTTGTGATGAGGTGCAAACAGGCATAGAAGGAGCTAACAATAGACTGGGCAAGGAAAACGTAGAGCTGAAGTCAAAATGCACTGAACTAGATAAGAAGGTAAAAAGCATGACAGAAAAATTCTTGAAGCTGAAAATTGAAAACAAAGATCTTGAAACACAGCTGAAAGACATCTCAGTTTCGATAACGAACAAATATATACCATCTGATAAAGAAATGCAGTTATGTAATACAAAACCAACAAGGATAAATGAGGCTGTCGAAGATGATTCACTCAATACAGAAGAGGACAAAGATGAAAACACACAAAAACAGACGAAGGTTGAGCCGACAAAACAGATACCAAAGAAGGCCAAAAACAGGGAGCCATTATATGACTTCAAAACACACATATGTGGTAAAGATAACCTTTCAGTGTATTTGAAAAAGATATTTGGCAAAAAGACAATCCGGCAGGCGCGATACGTTCCTTGGCTTTGGGAGTGTCGTGGAAGTCCCACGAATTTAATTTCATTTTAGTTGAATTTGTATTCTGTCAGGTATTTGCATGTCAACTTCTGTGTTTATTTCTATTTTTATACATAGTCATTGTAACGTCATTAAATGTTGACGTCAAGTAACGTTAGTAACGTCAGTGTAACTAGGGACTCAGAGGGAAGACAGAAGGCTGTCTATTTAGAACTTAGACTGGCAAATAATAATCAGTAGAGTTACAATTCACAGACAGAGCAGGAAATATGGGAAAATGAAGACTGGACAACGAGAACACAAATCACAGGAAAAAACAAGTAAAAGGGCAATAGGAGGAAAATAAGGAGAAAAACACTGACACTGAGAACTGTAGAGTGACAATCAAAGGGAAGTGCATTAGCATTGTTTAACTGTCTAATCAATGTGACTAACTGACAACTGATTTTTTTCATTATGATATTGTTTTATAACCTTATTTGACGATATTTTCAACCTGTTTGCTTTATTTCTAATGTGGCGTAAAATATTACTCGCACAAGATAGAGTTTTGTTATAATTTCATAGTGTTTCGCCACATTACACTCCTTGATATTGTCTTCCCACCTCTTCTTCTGTCTACCTCTTCTTCTTTTTCCTTTCACTGTGCCCTGAACAATTGTCTTTGCTAAACCAGAAGACCTTGAAACGTAGCCAAACCACCTTAGTTTCCGTTTCTCGACCAACGTCAGGAGTTCATCATACTCTCCAATGGCTGCTTGGATCTGCCTGCGAACCTCCTCATTGGCTATATAGTCCTTGTACCAAATGTTCAGTAACCTTCGGTAGCATCTCATCTCAAAAGCCTGCGTTCTTTTCTCTAACTCTGCTGTCAAGGTCCACGATTCACAGGCATACAGAAATATGGAAATGACAAGGGAGCGCATAAGTTTCACCTTTGATCCAAGAGATATGTTGTTATCTCTCCAAATGGGTTTCAGCTTGGCAAGAGCTGAAGTGGTTTGTGCAATCCTTGAGAGAACCTCCTGGTGTGAGCCATCATCTGAGACAACTGGTCCAAGGTAACAGTACCCAGGGTCTGCCCCTTTACCTTGATCTCCCTCTAGATGCCATCTGCGCTGTTTGTCATCAGTTGTCATCAGTCTGTTTTATATACATAATAACCTTATTCCAAGACTCATTGAAGTTAAATGACTTCACAAGCTTTGTCCCTCAGGCTTAAATTCAGCGCATTCTGTTCTATCAAAAGCCTTTCACGATCTGTACTTCTGCCAGTTCAGGGTGCAAGTCATGGATAGCTTTTGTTTTGTCTTTTTATTTGAGCATTTGTATCTTGCATCAAGCTAAAACAACATTACACACTTTTATCTGCTGTCTGGTTCTAATCTCCAGCCTATATACATGAACATTTCCGAACATAAAGGCACATGCCGTTCTACCTTTAAGGCATCGGTGGCATGGCACTATTCCTAAACTCAAATATACAGTATGTCTAATGCTTTTCTCTTTGGAATTATATATCTAGAATACTATTCAAATACTCGGGGCGTTCGGAAAGTTTTGCAAATGACGTAATTTCTAGGTAACCACTTTACAGACAGAACTTCTGATTGCAAAAAACACACAAAGCTGTGATATGCGTAGAGAAGTATGCAAACACAATATATTTTTTTAAAAAGGACGCGTTTTTTTCACTTCTTTGAAAGAGGTATACCCTAAAGACACTGCTGAATTTTACTTTAGTAGGCCGTAATTTATATACCAGCAGCCATTGATTTTTTTTATCTTTGTTAGTTAAAGACAATGCCCAGACAATGTTGTTCTGTAAATATCGCGGAAATTAGTTTTAATCTAGGTTCCATACGGGGCAAGGAATATGGATTATCCGTACTTTATGTAGTAGCAATTTCTCCATTTCTACTAAAATTTAATGATTTTGAAATGAAAACAAGTGTATTTGCATTCAAAATCTTGTTAGCAAGAGCATTTACATGGGTCAACAAAAAACTGTCAATAAATTCAAATTAATGCAAAAAATGAAGCATCTACAAACTTTCAAAAATTACGTTAACGTAGATTTCAGTAACGTCATCAGAACTGCGCATTGCTTTGCAAGGAATGAATCGATAACAGTTGCCACCATTCTAACTTTTGTATGGATATTGTAGGCAAAGACGGACAAGCAAATGACAAAGATTAATTTTGTATTTACAAGGATATTGACTTGAATGCCCAACACTGAAAAGATTTTACATATAAAATTAACCCAGTGATATGACTGGGACCTTTTAAAATGCGTTCTAACACAATAAGGAAAAGTTTCTTTGTATAGTGTTTGGTATCATTGTAAAGACAAAATGCAGTGCTTTCAGTACATGCATAACAGTTGTACCAAGCGTGCCCCTAAACAAAATCATGAGGCCATTTGCAAAACTTTTCGAATGCCCCTCGTATATAGCTAATGGGATAAATGCCAGCTGCCCTAAAGATCAACCATCGTTAAAGCATCCTTGTGTAGCGAGACGTAAATAGTTGCATTGGTGCAGTTCTACTTCACTTCACCTCTTTTTCCTTGAAATACCCTGGAGATCCCTGTGAAGAAACAGCATTAGCTGTAGGTCACTTCAAGCTGATAGCAAGCTGAACAACTTTTTCACGCCGGATGTCACGGTGCTACCCCTACTATAATGTAATCCACTGTATCTAGTAACTGTTTTATATACATAATAAACACATCAGATTGGATACGCACAAAGAGACTAAACAAAACAATGACTACAAAGAAGCAAACACAACAACAATATTAGAGATAAAACCAAATGTATTTCATAAAATTATTAAAACGCCCAGGCACTAATAAAAGAATCAACAATTCCCTAAAACTTAATAATTGAAAGTAAAAGCAATCAAAGTAGCGAAATCATGATTCCAAACCCAGTTGCTCGCAGGTTGTAAGCATCTGCTGCCTGTTATAAAACGCCCATCAAAATTTATGAGCAGAAAGCAAAGAAAACAAGTTTCCCAAAATAAAACGTCGAAGGCAAACAGAGAACAAACAAATCGAACAGGCTGCATGTAAAAAACAAAGATGAACCAAACCATACGCACAGCGGCGTAATAAACCGATACCACGTGATAAATACGTAAACGACTATTCATCAATGGGTAACAGCATAGAGCCAAAAAGTGACCAAATATTTCAAATAGCGATGCAAGCACTATCTTTTGCAAAAACCCTTCATCTGCTATGAAGTAATAAATTTATAATAAAGGCCACAATAAATTTCATTATTTTCAGGAAAGTTTTTCTGAGTCTTCCTCACAGTAATATTGAACATAAATATTGTAATTCTGGGTAAAAAGTCTAACCAGGCTTTAAGAACACCTGTCTACAAAGACCGCTGTAGATTCCGCCCATCATAAATACTATATATTTAACCTTTAAATAAAGCGCACTGTGAATAAAGACCACCTAGCTACAAAGACCACTTTAAATCATTCCCAAATTCCAACATTTTATATGACATTACCTAGTAATAAAGACCACCCCTTTCTAGCCAGATCAGGTTTCACTGATGAAACATGCTAGAATGGTTTGGTAACAGTTTATATGCATATTCAGCGATTGGTATTACCCAAATAATGAAATGTGGTTACTTTTATAAGATTATTTACAATCACACTATGTCAAAATAAATGTCTGAAAACCATATTTGTCTAAAATCTGCATGCGTTTAGGTAGGGGTAACTGAAACGGACCCTCTGAATTAGAATCGGCTGTGAATAAAGACCAGTTTTTCATTCTCCCTTGGCTGGTTTTGTAGACAGGCTGGACTTTAGTCTGTGCGCTATATGATGATATGAAAAGATGTTTAGCAGCGTGAGATTGTAGCATATTCCAATGGTTAGAACTAGTATATCCTGCGGCAATGTTGTGAAATAACCTGAGGCAGTATCAGTGTTTCGACAAGGGTCTAATGACATCCTTGACTGACACCAAAGTGTTAGCGGCGGTCCAAACGCGTAAACTTGTTCTCTAAGTGTCCTGTAGAACTATGAAATACTCTGTACAAATACTCTGTAAATAGGGGTTCATGGGACTAACTTGAGGTTTTTAAACGACACCTTCGCGTTGCAAACTACATGCTGATGTTTTGACAGATGCACAGTGATGCGTTTGGAACATCATACCTTATGGAATCACATACTTGCTGTTCTGAGACGATAAAAAAACAAATCGTCACTTGTGCAACGCCTGTAAGGGCTACCTAAGTTTTCCTCAAGAAAATCCGTCCGTGATACCTATCATTTTATAAATGTGAACTGGAAAGCAAATTTTGGACGGCGAACAAAACGCGATACAATGTACACCAGGTTATACGGTATAACTGAAGTCAATGCTAACTTATTGGGAATTTGGAACAAAACGTATTTTCGGTCGCAATTTGTTCATGTCCGTGATACCTACCTCGAACTTTTTGAGCACTTTGTAAAATATTGTTCTGGGTAACAACACAACTCTTTGAGAAAACGGAGATACCGATAGAAAAATGATTTTGTGCTGTAAATGATAGGCTATGCGTAAAATTACAAATTACGAGATTAAAAACAATGTAAAAGAAAGATTCTGAAACTAAAATACATATTTTCTGCAGTTATGATACCTTCTTAAAATGACGAGTTGACTATGATGTGTAAACAAATGATTCTATCACAGACTCTGTTTCCCGACAGTTGGTTTTGTTCAAAACCATGTATGCTTTAGGATAAGGTTTACTGGCCGTTCTAGGGTAGCAATTCTGTTTTGGTTCTTCATGGCTGTTATCTATGTTGTTTGCTGCTATGTGATGTTAATGCTAGCACGGTGGCCACCTACATGGAAAAAGGCTGTTCATATGGCTGCAGCTGATGGTGTCTTTGGTGATGGCTGGCTTTGTGTTGTCCCTTTTCCATATTGTGGCTTGGATATACGAGGGCGAGTAAATAAGTAACCAGCCTAACTTATTGCCGGTTGAGATCCACCTCTTCTTTTTCGATCTACTTGCCCTCTAGTGTGATGCACTTAGACCAACGGTGTTCAAGTGCAATCAGCCTAAAACTCAAAAAAGTCAGGGTTCTTTTCGTTGACCCACTCCTCAACTGCCGTCACGACTTCTTCGTCAGACCGGAAATGACCTCCACGGATATCCTTTTTCAAGTTCGGGAATAGGAAGAAGTTGCTAGGAGCTAGGTCAGGCCAATAGGCAGGATGTGGTATTAATGCATACCTGTTTCGCTTTACAGCATCCATTGCAACTTTGCAAGTTTGGACTCTCACGTTGTCCTGATGCAGCAGAACACCTTTAGAGAAATACATCGGCGTTTTTTCACGGATGGCAGTTCTCAGCTGGTCTAGCAAGTTTGCATAGTGCGCTCCGGTGATTGTACCTCTCTTGGGTAAAAACTCCAACATAATAACGCCTTTTGCGTCCCAAAATTCAGTGGCCATCACCTTGCCAGCAGATGGTTGCGACTTGAACTTCTTTGGCCTCGGGGACCCAGGCCCTACCCACTGACGACTCTGAACTTTATTCTCCGGCTCATAATAATGAACCCAAGTCTCATCTACAGTCACCAGACGCAAACGAAAATCATCTTTTGACCTAAAACGCTTCAACAGGGCGCTGCATACTGATGCTCTGGTTGCCATTTGCTCATAGCTAAGGGCTTTTGGGACCCAACGGGCTGTTAGCTTGCGCAAACCTAAACGATCATGTAAGACTGTTGAAACGCTACCATGTGAAATGCCTAATGCCTTCGCTATGTCTTCGACCTGAATTCGCCTATCAGAGTATTAATACCAGATCCCGAACTTTGTTACACATTTCTTCGTCGGTGGCATCGAGTGGGCGTCCAGACTTGGCTTCATCTTTTAAAGACGTTCTACCGCGTTTGAATTCCCCTACCCAGAATTTAACCTGAGCATACGATGGTGCAGAAGACCCATAAACATCAGCTAACTCGCCATGTATTTCCTGTCCCGTTTTACCTTTTAAATACAAGTACTGAACTACAGCACGGTACTCAACTTTAGATGAAAAGCATGCCTTTGCACCACTGGCCATGTTTGACATTCAATATCTTATTTACGAATGACTCGATACGTGTGCAATTTTGCCTCCATGTATAAAGCATGTATTGAAACCAGGCATGCAATTCGTGACCGTCAAGGTCAATCGAAAATGGGATAGGCTGGTTATTTATTGACGACTCGCCCTCGTAAGCATACAAGTCAGATCTTCTCTATACATATAGATTAAGCTGTATGTGTACACCTTCACGGTTTTCTGCCCTTTTTGAAAGAGGGAAAACTATGACTTCTTGTACCTGTATGGTTCCCAGAACACTAAAACCTTCCAAAAACTGTGTCTATCCTTAAGAAAAAAACATTGCTTCTTGAGGAGCAAATGTTTTTTTTTTAAACTGAACCAAATTAGAAGTGAGGAAAGAAAACAAACGGAAGAGTTACTATCACTGCAAGCGTACCCATTTACCTTTAGATGCTTAGAAAGAGCCGCAAGCATCTAAAAATAGGAAGTATAAAAGATACACGTGCGAACGGGTCTTTATAAAAAGTGGTCAATGATTGAGATTGACACAGTTTTTCGTCATCGTTTTTTTTTTCATATATGCAACTCAAGGAGCTCCTTGTTAAAAAAAAAACAAAAAAAAAACGCTCACATCTGGTCCAGCAATTGCACGATCGCATGGTTTGTGTGGGTTCATAGCGGGTTAAGACCAGTCTCCTATTTTGTATGTGATGTGACATTGTGGTCAAATAGATACGACCGCTCTGAAACTGGTCGTGCAAAGATTGGTCTTTGGAAGTCACACCTAGATGCACAATTATAACAACGTCGAGAGATTGATCACGCTATCCTGGAGTAAACACGTATTCCTACAACAATGCGCAAACCTAAACGATCATGTAAGATTGCTGAAACGCTACCATGTGAAATGCCTTATGCCTTCGCTATTTCTTCCATCTGAATTCGCCTATCAGTGTATACCAGATCCCGAACAATGACCGATTCAGTTGTTTTTTTTTTTTTTTTTTTTTTTTGTTGTTGTTGTTGTTTCGTTTTAAGTATGTGGATAAAGACAGTAGTCTTTTTTCCACATACTTTAAACGAAACAACAACAACAAAATGCCTAATGCCTTCGCTATTTCTTCCATCTGCATTCGCCTATAAAGATGTAGATGGGGTTATTAGTTCTTATTCTCTGCACAATATCTGATACTGATTTACAATTGTACCAAGTTGAGAGTTTTAAAGTTATAGAGTGGACACTGTTTCCATACTAAAAATTACAAAGGGGCATAATTCTGTAAAATTGTAGATAAAATTAGAGATTGTATTTAATTATTCTCTGCACATTGTCTGATAATCTTTTACATCTGTACCAAGTTTCGTGTTAAAGTTATGGAGCGAACACGGTTTCCCTGCTAGGATTTACAAAAGGGCATAATTAAGTAAAAATGTAGGCAGAGTTATGTTGTTTGTTCTCTGCAAATTGTCTTATGATGCTTTACCAGTTTACTGAAAATAAGTACCAAATTTCATTAAAATATCTCAAAGCGCTTCAGAACTATGGAGCGGACACGAAATCATGACGACGGACAGACTGATGGACGGACAGAATGAGACAGACGGACGGACAAGGTAATTACTATAGGGCCTTCGCAGACTTCGTCTGGCGGGGGCCTAATAAGTTAATAAGAGGACCAATAAAAAGCACCAACTTATGGTGCGTGTTTAGTTGTGTTTTTTTTTCTCTCCCTCTTTATCACCTGCTTGCACACAGCCGCAGAGATATTTGAAAAGTGTTTACTGATAATATTTTTAATGCGTTTGGTTATACAGGATTTCCATAAGTGTGATATATGTGTTTTTGCTTTTAACGCATCGTATAAATCTTTAACAAAAGACAAGGAAGTGTTCTACGTTTTTGCATAAACTTACCTGCCGTTGTCATTCAATTAATATCAATGACACATTTATATAGAAAATATAAAAGAAAATGAAAAAAAACAAGGTAGTATGAAGGTGCCCTTGCCAAATTTAGAGCGATGTGCATTTCTGTATTAACCAAACAGGAACATGATGTCGAAATGACGTCAATGCTACGTCAATACGACGTCATTTCAACGAGCAACATCAGACCCTATCGAAAGGACATCAGGAAATGCCTTATGCAGTGAGAACCTCAGCAAACTGACATAATTCAAAAGAATACAGGTTCATGTCACTTTCCCAAGTCCATATTAATTTTAGGATATTTGGGACAGTTTCACTCTAAATATTAAGTAGGCGCCGTGGTCGAGTGGCCAGAGACGCTAGGTTATAATGCTGAAGGTAACTGGTTCAAATCTGCTTTGGGTAAGCCGGCGGCTGGAAATTCTTTCTGTCATCCAAGCAGTCAATGGGAACCTTTTCGAATAAGGGAATGAAAGCAAAGGGTTTCGTATTTTCATGATTAAAGGTGTTTCATTTTTTATAATTTTACGGTAGGTAAGGAAGGCAAACGTTTTGCAAGTGCAGCCAGATGACAATTATAAATTGTATGTTGTGTATACACATTGATTCACCTGTCAAATGTTTGGCCATTTTTATAAAGGGAGGCAACTTACATATATGTGATTATGTGACTTCATGTTTGCTTCCCCGGGCGACGAAACCCTTCCTTAAAGTGGGTGTGTGCTCTTTATGAAAATAGGTTGCTCTTCTTGGATCAAATATTTTCCTTTAAAAGTTGACCTCCCAATAAGAAGGGAGGGAAACATAACATTATCAGAGTTGCTCATTATGACGCATTATCCATTTACTTTAATAGTTACAATCTATCAATGCCTACCCATTATTGCTGCTTCATGACAGATCAGTACTGACTCTTACCGAGGTCTACACTATCCGAATCTAGATAGTGTTGTCAAAAGCATAAACCATAGCTATTGTTTGCACTCTCCGTCATAACTTAACTAAATTCAATGATTGGTCAAATGAGTTTGCGACACACAGATTCAAAATAACTGCAGTGCAACATCAACCTGTTCTGATGTCTATCGTAATAGGTGTTGTGGTGCGGGAAATGCATAAAGCTCCAGCTTTTTTTTTTGTTTTTTTTTTTTTTGTTTTTTTCGCATTTTTTACAAAGGAATACTCCTTTGGTAACTTTCTTTTTTTATTTCTTTGGACAAAACAAATCTGACATGAGATTAACTCTTATACAAAAGAATTTGCTCCTAGAAGAGCAAGCTCTTATGAAAATGACAATTACTTCCCTTCCCCTAAAAGTGTAACATTTAAATTAATGGCAATATTACAAAGTTACAAGCACAAACTGCGCTTAAAAAGCAACATTAGTATAACAGTTATTCTTGCTTCTTTTGTGTATTATTTAACTCTTTTAGTTGCATGAATGGTTTGCTTACAAACGCTCGTAGAGGATATTGATTGCAAATGTCATATAAAATGAATATTGATCAATTTTTATCTTTTAGCTTTTTTTTTTTCTTTCATCTCTATAATAATCCGAGCTAGATGCATTTGGACATTTTTGACTGTTTTCCGTTGCGTTAATGTACGTAGCTAGTCCTTAGAATAATAATTTATTTTTTGATGGCGATTTGTGGGAATTCCAACTGTGCACACATAATTTTCTACATTGTTTTGCAAAGGAATAAAAAAACTTGCTGTTAAGTGACCATTTTCAGTTACCGCAACATATAAAAGGCCAATGCCTCCGCTATATGACGAAATAAACATGATGTTGTGCGTATTTGTTTCGTAGCTTGTACACAATGAAGCCTTTGTAACATCTATTTTTAAAGTTCTCTAGTTGAGAAGATTGGGTACCGCATGCCTTACAAAGAACATATTAGCCACGACACGAGAAAAAAAACAAAGTGGCATGTGCGCCCAGCGAAGACTCAGATCAGCCTGGGAAGCCACCCACTCTTAGCTGAGTCTTGGCTGTGCACCTAAAGGCTAGCTTAGGGCTAAGCTACCATCATGCCGTTAGCAAAGTCTCGGATCAGACTGGGAAGATGCCAAGGCTAATTTGAGTCTTCGCGTGGCGCACATGACACTTTGTTGGTTTTGTCAGTTTGCGGCTCATATATTTGTTCAGCAGTCCTGTCCAAATATTAAGTCATCCCTAAAAGCTATTACTAATTAATAACAGAAAATTAAAAAAAATGGGACATTTTATTTACAAAAATTTGATTCATGTCTAAATCACGTCCACCCTCCAATAACATAGTTTGAAAGAAGTAAAATATAAAAGGAAATGTTTTGCGCAGGAATGTTCGCACCATTAGCGTTAGATCAACCTGCGCTTCATTGCAGTCTTCACGTTGTAAGCGTTAGAGCCTCTAAACTCATAGCCCATGTACTTAGCAGCAGTGATAACGCTACATAATAAAAGACAGCTTGCAACTAACACAATGATACGTGTTTGCCTGGATATAAACATTTAAGTCGTGCAAGACATTCAGCAAGAGAATGTCTATAAAATACTGAATCTGATACTTTTCTTAACAGAGTTAATTTACCTTATTCAATTTTAACAGATTTTGATATACACCAAATATGCGCATGCGCTGATGTACATTTCTTTGCTGATCTGAAGCGATAAATCCAGAGTTATAGAAAAAGCAAAAAATAACGCATAATTGTTATTCAGAAAAACTAGAAAATTGAAGTTTTATTTGAAGGTTTATTTATCAAAATCAAAAATTACCTCCCTTTGCATAAAGTCTTTAGCAAAACTCAATTTTCGTTTGTTCTACGGTTTATCAATTATCTGAGCAACTTTTTCTGTTTCTTGAAGTGCAATAAATTATGCACTCTACCTATCCTTAAATTCAAACACAAGTGTGACAATACGTGAGTAAACCCAAAATTAATTTCTTGGAATTTCCATTGTTCACGGTTTCTTATTGTGTTTTCGTTTTTTTTTTGTGTGTGTTTTCGTGGAAATAGGTAAATTGCAACACTAATTTTCAAAGACAGAAAAACACATAGTGATGTATGCTTTCTCTTACAATAGGTTTGGTATTCTGGTTGTTTAACCCAAGGCGAAACAAGGACAACTGTGTCATGAATTCCTTTTTTAAATCAAGTTTAAATGCCTGATCCATAGTTCCGTATTTGCACAGCAGAAAATCGGACCCCTGTTCGCTTTGAAATGTGTTCGTTTTATCTGAAACGGCCTTTACAGCTATCCATTGGTGTCATGGACTTATACATGCATTTAACTTTAAAATGCTAAAATGCGTTCTTATTCTTGAACCGTTGCTGTTTCCACAAAACAGAAACTTTGAAGGCAAATCACTTGTAGCGTTTTAACTTTTGTTCAGTATAAAATGTGAGATTAGAACACCCAGAACAGACTGCGTAATTAATTTTTAGTTTCTCATGTATTGTCAGTCATGGAGGAAATGAAAGTATACTGAAGATATAAGAAAGCTACTCTGAGTATGACAATATGCAGTTTCTATGAGAGATCGCTATCAATGCCTTTTATTAGAGCAGGGATTTATCAGGGTCATAAACCAATGTGTGTTTTCCTCTGTGTACTAACACGTTGTTGTCTAATAACTTTTGATTGTGTTCTGTTATGCCCAATGTAAACTTAAACTGAGAAGAAATGTAAATGAAAAATCGTACACGTCATGAACTTTAGGCAGAATATATATTAGATGAGCTGTCTTATGAATGAAATGTACTTCCGAAAAATTGTCTTTAAGCGAAATGTCATGGATTTAATATATCACTATCCACAAATCTGAAGCACTTGAACTATCTTAAAACATCCACTGTTGAACTCAATAAATATTAACCATGTAGCACCATATGCGTCTTTACTTCTCACTTTTCTTATTTACAACAGCATACGTATCACCGGATGCAACTTGAAGCTGAGCTGGTCTGTTTATACGAGTTATTTCATCGTCTGCTTTGGTCTTATTAACAACGGCATATGTAATATAAGATTCCGGATTCTGTTCTGCTACGGAATCGTTTGCTTGACTTATTGTTTCTGTATCCGGTTCATGACCAAGCACATTGTTAGAGGAGTTATTATCCAGGGCAGGCTGAAGCGATGAGTTACAGCTTTCTGATGTTTGAATATCGGGATTTTCATTATTCAAGTCAACAGCATTATAAAGACCTGCAGCATCATTCGCTTGCAGATTATTGCATTTTACTGACATTGGCATTTTCTTTGTATGCTGATTTTGATCCAAATCAACAGTATTATAGGTACCTCGTTCATCGCCAACCTGTAGGTTTGAATATACAGCTGGCATAGATGAATTCGCTTCTGCTTTTTGTTGAGTGTCATCATCGATAGTGTTATATGTTGCATCTATAGTATCTAGAGGCATATGTGGATGTTTTGTTTCATCTTGAAATTCCATATTATACACAACGTTGTCAGTGACTTCCTCATCAGACATTGTATTGACGTAAGTATGCTTCGATGGAAGATCTTTATTTGAATTTTTACATCTGTTTCTGGAAAGATATAAAATTAGCAATAGTATGAGGCATCGTTTACTTCAAAACCAAATGCGTTTTAAAACAATGTGGATCGAACAACATACTTCAGCAAATCGACTCAGAAATATTTGTGTCTCATATTTAACTGATCGGAATGATTATTGGGCATCTCTTGAGGATGTGTTCAATAAAGTCATTAAAAAAGAAATTTCTCAATGTGAATGCGTAATGCTGAAACTGTTACCGGTTTACATGATCAAACAGGCCAGTATTTGTCACAAAAGGCAAACGCATCTTTAAAAAAAAGAAGACTGGATGCAGACATTGTAAAAAGCTATCGTTTGTGGCTTAGTATACAGAGAGCATTGATGAAATTGATATAGTAGCAGTTAAGAAACTTACACATCATGTACTCGGTGTTCAGAACGTTTTAATGATTTGGCAGGTTTCGGCATAACTTTAGTTCTTATAAAGTATCAAAAAAATAAATAAAATGCGATTCTAACAAAACAGAATTGTCGTTTTTCAGAGAATGTATTCAGTACTGTGCTATTGCCTTTTAATTTGGGCTAAGTATGCAACGGAAAGACTATTTATGCTAAAGATTTCATATCTATATCATTTTTGTTTATTCTGGTATATCGTATGGGAGATGTTTACTGTCGCAATATTGTTTATTTCCGTTCCTTACACCTTTTCACATATGTAGCGATTCGTGTGGAATGGGATTTTCTGTGAAGTCAAGCTGTGCCCAAGACACAGAAGGTCTGTTATCACCAGAAACGCCTGAAACGCCTGAAAACTTTTCAGGTCTAAGAAGATAATGCAAACTGATTCTAAGGATGAATAATTAAAATCTAATAGAGTTCCTTCAAGAGCAGAGAATTTTACTTCCATAGGTGAAATTAGTTAGATAGTAATGGCGACAGACCAATCAAAGCAACAGACCAATGTAAAGATGGACTGGAATCGAAATCTAGCCCTCCAGATTCTGAGCCCAGATGTGCAGTTTTATGTTACACGCAAACGAAGGCGGCAGGAAAAGTAAAGCATAAGGTTATAAGGCACAATAACAGAAAGCCGTTGTAAATATGCAGCTTTAACCACCCATTGATATTAAAGGATTCTTATTCTTTTATTAAGTTTCCTCGCAGAGCGCAAGGGAAATATATCTCTGCATTCATATTTTAACCCATTTTCTCTATACCTGAGACAACAAATGATGACGATGGAGACTACAATGAGAACTGCTCCACCTCCTCCAGCTGCGGCGCCAATAATTACTGAAATATATAAAGAAACAATGCTTTTATTTTATCACCACAACCTCTATTGCAAGTCTTCACTATAGAATAACAAAATGGAACAGAACAAAACAAATATTCATTTATTTATTTATTTGTGTGTGGGGGGGAGGGGATGGGGGGACCACAGTTGGCATTAAAATATAATTCTAACGGTCCTGTGACCCTAATTTAACATATAATCTGGAATATGTTTGTTTTAACTACGGTACTGCTAAAGCAGATCAAACGATGTGCTTGATATAATTATAGTCTTATTTTTACTGTCTTTTCGTTGCAATGGCTCGTCGGATTCCAGTAGGGTCAAGAAGCCCCCAAAAAATAAGCAAACACTGGAAAAATCATGCAAAGTGTCTTCGCAGAATATTTTCAGTGCTACATAACAAACATAAACCATACTTTTAGCATGAAAGCAAAGTACTCATTAGTTATGATATTGTTGGGAAATATCTGTTTTTCCTTAGGTCCATACTTTCATTCGGGAATGTAAAATTTTGAAATAAGATATAACCCTTAGAAATCAAACTAAATATTTATCCTTATAAATCTTCCACTCTTAATAATCTTTTATTCACAACTTATGACATGAAAGCGTAATATCTATAGTTTGGTTGAGACGCAATGTTTAAAATTTTCATTAAGTGAGCAAAACCCTGTAACGTTAAACAACATCGATTCTGTGTATCGGAATATCTGTCACATTATTTCTGAATGCTTGGAAAAGCATCTACCTTACAGAATAGGTTTAGTCATACTGGGACGAGACACTCAAGGGTTGCATAAAGTTATGAGAGAGAAACGTAGATTATGGATATTTGATAATAGACCACATGGTGATTGTAATATTTCGTACAAACAATATAAAGAAGCAAAACGACTTTTTCGTCAATTCAAACGTAAATGTGCTCAGAATTATTTGAAAAGACTAAATAAAAAAATTGATCGTGCTGCCGAAGTAAGTAGTGAACATTTCTGAAAATTGGAGGAACAAGGGCAAAAATAATAACTCTAATAATGTAGGATATTTAATTGATCGCCAGAATCATATGTATAAAGATCCTGAGGAGACATATAACCAATGGGGACAGTATTTTGGCTCCCTCTATCAGGCTGCCGATGAGAACAGTTACAAAAGTATTAATTACAGGAGTGTTATATTACGTGTGGATTCGCTTAAGCAGCGAAAGTTAGATCGCAGCAGTTTTGCTCGTATCACTGCAACGGAACATAACGATGTTATAATTAAACTCAGCAAAGTTAAACCTTGTGGTTAGGATAAAATTGACAATGAGCATATCATATACAGTGGCCCCGTTTTTCGGCCATCGCTGTTATGTCTATAGAACTCCATGTTGCTTTGCCCCTATATTACATACAGCATGAAAAGAGGTATCATTATAACCTTATTCAAAGGCGGTAACAAACAAAATGATGACCCCAATAACTACAGAGCAATTACTCTAATTTCATCGGTTTTGACATTTTTCGAAAGAATCTTGTATAAAAGACTGTCTTCGTCTCTGGAAAAACCATTGAACCAACTACAAGGTGGCTTTCAGCGGAATATGGGATGTAATATGACGTCATTTCTGTTACATGAAAGTATATAATATGCCAAAGAAAACAATAGCAAGTTATAAGCTTGTTTTCTCGACGCTCAAAAAGCATTTGACAAAGTTTTGAATGAGGGATTATTCATTCCTCAAGCAGTTTGAAATGGATGCGGAGGGTGAGGGTGAAGGTTTGGGCCCAGTAAAACCGGTTTAACCCCCCCCCCCCGCCACCCAGTAGTTATTACTGACCGTCCCAAGGCGGTACTTTCATTGCGGTTGCATTTGTTTTATGTTCGGTGCTGTTTAATTTATTGTGTTCTCATTTTAACCCTTCTATAATAAAAATAGAAAATAGGTAAAAATAATTGTTAAATGTTTTTCATATAATTTGTTTAGTTTGTTGTAACTCTTCTGTTGGTCTAAATTATTTAGTTCAATAAAGATAGCTGAGTTGCCACCTATTGGGAAAGAGCCGCTGACTCGGCTTATCACTTGTAATTCATTGTTTGTTGGGATGTCTTTGTCAATCTTTCCCTTTGATGTTGGGGATAGGGTTTGGGATCTGATTCAATCAATTCCTGAAGTGTAGTCACTCTTTAAATTTGTATTTGTGGAAAGTTCTCGTTAGTCTCCATGATCCGGATTCAGATCAGTAGCATTTAATATCTCACGAGAACCTAGGCAAGGAGGAAGTCTCTCCCCTTGCATACGTAACATAATATTGATTTTTTCCCACCATTTTACAAAGGGGAACAACTTCTGTGACTTTCCATTTTTGTCAACCAGGACGGCGGTAATACCTCCAAACTGGGGTCCACTCCTAAGTAAGGGATTTTGCTCCTACAAGAGCAAATCCCTTCCTCGAGAACCCATACCCATTAAAAAAGGAAGCAACGGCCACAGGGCTTTATCTGACAACGTGTAGAGTGTCGCACAATTCTATCACCCACAGGGTTTGAGTGTGGATGCAAAAGGAAGTACACTTGAAAATGACGTAGTTGCTTCCTCTAAAATCTGAGCCTGCAGATCTTATGCGTGACAGCAGATAAAGTCTACACAGACAATAGTTACAAACCAAAATTATTTTTTCCCACCATTTTACAAGGGAAAAACTTCAGCGACTTCTCATTTGCCAACCTGATCGATGTAGCCCTTCCAAACTGGGGTCGACTCCCGAAGAAGAAATTTGCTCCTCCAGGAATAAACTCCTACCTTCAAGAACCGATAACCATCAAAAAGGGACGAAAAAAAACTGAGAATGGCAGAGCTTATTTGTCCTTTAAAGTCAAATACCAATAATGAGGCAGACTAACGTTTATAATAGAACTTCATTGTAAACGCACGCTACGCTGAAACCATGCCCAGCATAACTAAAATCGACAAAATTGCATTTGCATGAAATAACTTTAAGTGTAGACACAAGTATTCATTGTCCGGAAACTGTGATAAATGCACACAGCGCTGGAACAACGCCGTCAGCGCCGGCTCAACATGGTCTTCAGGACTTCATCTGACCATGGATTTAGTGTGACGCAATTCCATCACACTCAAGCCTTTGAATTGTGCATAGCACGTGCCAAGAAGCAATAAAAATTAAGTTTGTCACTGGCATTCAGAATATCACCTACTAGTTCAAAGTTCCCGAACAGAGCGGACATAACTGTGTCGTTTTCGAGACCAGCCTTTCTTCTATATAAATCTTCACCAAATTTGCGCCAAATGCCCATCCACATTTTATGCCTATGATTGCTATTAGCACGACACCAAAATAAGCAAAGTAATATGTTATTTACACAAAACATTCCACATGCCGAGCAGACTGCCACAGAAAATCTTCTAAACTAAAACGCGACAAGTCTTATCACAGACCTACAAGCATTTAACATGCGCGGATACTGTTTGGAGATAGCCAAAAACATAGAAGGCTCCACGCCTTGATGAAAAGTTAAAAACAACTGGAGTTCATTTTCAACAGCATGCGAAAGGAGAGCCTGATTTGCATGTACCCTTATTTTAGAACTTAAACTCCTTTTCCACGAATATTTCGATGGAAATAATCCTGAGTTCACAAATTCAACAATAATATGTTGTAAACTATATTTGGCCAGGCACTAAAAAATAACTGACATGAAACCATGATCAATGTCATAAAATAAGTACTTCATCGTCAGTCTATATAGAAAAAGTCGCTTCACGGCAAAAGAAGTATCAACTCTACAAAGCTGACCAAACAGGACTAATTTACGTTTTCAATTTCATATTCCAAACTTACAGCGCCAACAAGGCTCAGGGCGACGCAAGTTCTCGTATTCCTCTCTATTCCGTGAAGTGTCTTTAGACATACACGATGAGAACGTTCTACTGAGAGCATGTCTGGCTGACGAAGACTGCACCACAGTTCACAACCATACACAGCTTTAGGCAAAACGATAGAGTCATATATCCGTTTGAGAGTTATAGGATGTAAATCAGTTTCACAAAAACAAGAATTCAAGATGCCAAAGAATGTTCTCCTTATTGTCCACGCTGGTTCCTGTACATTTGCTTTCATATTCATGTATTTATTACAAACAATCCCGAGATGGATATGGTTTTCAGTTTCATGTAACTCACTCTCGCCTAGGAACCTTCTTCTTTGCAAGCGCCGATATGCTGAAGTCAGTTCATTAAACACAATTACTGCACATTTGAGCAGATTGTAATCCAGACGCCATTGATGAAAGTTTCTGACGCATATATTTGAGCCAGTCTCTGTGAAAACCGGGCTTAATGACACAAAAGTTAATATTTAGATAACTGCATCACTGGAAAGTAATAGCTTTCCTAAACGTTTCCTGAAAATTTGAGAGGGTTACCATTATTTATTACGAAGATATGTGCTTTAGGAATCATACAGGTGAAGCAGTTTCTTCATATGACGTTATTAACGTCACGCAAGTATGTTTTGACGTCAACGTCATAACGTTCGATCGTACGCGCTTTTGGTGCGTGCTAGGCAAAATAACTCGGACAAAATATGTGTTTGCTCCTGTTCAATGTGTATGTGATAGCACACCAATGATAATTTATATGATTCAACGTTCTTTCACAAATTACAGGTCTTTCTTATGGTATACTATCTGTTTTCAAGGCTTCGGGGTTACCAGAGATAAAGCGTTGCCATGGCAACATATGTCATAT
The DNA here is from genome assembly GCA_963989385.1 of Ctena decussata. Classification (NCBI taxonomy): domain Eukaryota; kingdom Metazoa; phylum Mollusca; class Bivalvia; order Lucinida; family Lucinidae; genus Ctena; species Ctena decussata. Next base: position 2,432,535 of record OZ022502.1, on the reverse strand, counting down.
CTATAACTGATTTTTGTCTGAATTCAAAAGTGTTATGATATATTTCAACTATTAAGGTATAATCATGGAAATAAAGACAGGTCCGAAAAATCATTTATTTTGGCGTTTTTCAAACCTAAACAACGTAATTTTACGTAATGTCATTAAGCCCGGTTTTCACAGAGAACGGCTCATTTATAAGTAACTGAAGTCCCACTTTTGATAAGGATGTCGTTGATGTCACGATTATTCTGCATCCTGAAATCAAACATTTCAGGGGAAGCAACTCTGTTATTCTCAATTTCTATGTGTAAACTCAACAGCAAAAGAAACGCATGTTATGGTTTCGTTTTTCCTCAATTAAATGTAATGATATTGTAATTTAAAATAGTACTGGCATTTGTCTATACGTAGTCATAAGTTTTGCAGCACTTTCTTGTCACAGTGCAATGCTTTGAAAAAATATGAAGATTTTTGTCAAAAAGGACAAAATTAAAAGAAAGTGTGGCTCACAGTATCAAAGATGAGTGAACTCGGGTTTAACTTCCCACCAACAACGAGGTCATATGGAGACGGGACCTCGGTTTAAAGTCTGATGCGAAAGACCGGAGAAGCAGGGGATCGATCTTGCGACCTCTGGATTGGTAGTCCGGAGTTTATCCACTACACTAGCGCCGCTTCGTATCAAAGATGAAATTATCAATACAATTTTGCTTTACGTGATTTCAGAATGATGTAAGCAACTGGAAAACGGTGTAAACCTTTTTAAACAGTTAAATCGCACATACAAAACTCTGTATATTCTAACGGTTTTGAAAATCGTCTGAATCATCAAATTATTTGAAAAATCTGGTGATTTGGGTTTCAAAATGTGTAAGTCCATGGCCAAAGGAAATGTTTCAAAGAAATTCTGATATGAAATCAGCACGTATTTAATTCACTTCCGGTTTGAGTTACAAAATTTAAGGGCCAAAATAATGTTTTTCTGGAAAAAATCTTTTCTCCCGATTTGCTAACAGTAGACTGCCTTTAATGATAAAGATGTAGTATGATTTTTATTCAGTATTGCCCAGTTTTTTTTTCAAGGAACCAGCGCCGAAAACTTCAATCTGTGGTTGCATTATCGAAAGCCGTACAGAGTTACTACCATTTGTTAGCATACTCCATTCGATTGCGACCACTTACCTTTTAATTTAACTAAACTGGAATCCAGCTCCAATTCTGTTTGCTGAAATATCCGCAAAAGTTTCTTTTCCTATCGCAGAAATTGCTTACTTTATGGGCTTTGCATAAGGGGAAAAACATTTTGTAACGATTTTGCAATGCTAAAAATTCTTGATGATCTTTCTGAGACATTGTAAAGTCCTAGATAAAGACGGCATCAGTTTTGGAGCCTGGTACAACTCAGCTCCAGACAATAAGTTAACTGATCAGTATTTGTGAATTTTGAGAATGGCCACTTGATTGTTTACGCTTTCGTTACGCATGAATAAACAAAGGAAATTTCAATAATTCTGCGACGAAGTGAACTCAGTTCATTGATAAAATCTTCCCTGCTTTGCCAGTTTCAGCAGATTTTTATTTTGACAAAAAAACACCCAAAAGAAAAGTATGCGTTATTTTTGCGCCCGAGTATACAAATGGAATAAGTCAGTTAACATGAAAATCTGGTATTAGAAAGCCTTATTATGCTTCGGCTGAGGCCATCAAGTCGTAGATTAGTTCAGAAACGGCCACATTGTTGGAATCAATAAAGTTATGTTTTCTCTCTGTTGGAAAACAAGGCCGAGAGCTAAAGTTTCCAACATCTCCCGAGGGTCCTGGCAAGGCTTACTGCAATGTCAAGTATTTTTTTGTCATTGTAATTGCATAAACTCAACAAAATATTCGTTAAAATTTGCGAATAAATGTGGCACTATATTTTTTCACCGTTTGACTGCCAACGCGGTTGTACATCTTTTTATTTATATCGTCGTCCGGTTACGAGATCATCAGGCGATTCACGATGGCTGCCATTATCTGTTTCGAGCTTGATATGTCCATTTTAAGACGAGATAGGCGCCTTAGTAGCGTGAAGGAACTGCAAATTCATCAACAAAAAGCAGATACCATGTTATTCAATAATCTCCACCCCGACAAGCCCGATCCATTCATGTGCCATCTTGACGTCGTTGATTATCAAAAGCTGGTACGTTTTCTTTTACTCTTTTTTTACTCTCCATTTGGCATTGTAAAAACATGTAAACAGCAGTGCTTTGAAATCTGTGTCACGACTTGATGACTTAATGTAAGAGTACAAAGACATGACGACGTAACTTAAGAAAACATAGACAGTGCTCCACCAATGCTTTGTACTATAACCGAAAGGGGAGAGGCAGAGTGCATGGCAGAAATATTTTAGTGACCATGGACGTCTTTTTTATTGAAAGTTGAGTAACCATGCATTAGAAGTGCGTAAATGTGCTTGTTTATTCACGACTTTTCGCCGATTAATTCAAGGTTGTTAAATCTTATGGCACTGCTTTTCATGCAATGATGTAGATAATTTTCCACGTTTCCTTCCATGTCATTCATGTATAACGTTACCAGTAACGCTAAATATTGTCCTGCAAAAGTAAGTAGGAACATTCTCAGTAACTGACAAATTCAATCCTTGATCCCACTCAAGACAACTTAGGGAAAAGACATTACACAATTAATAACCACCAAGCGCATTATCAGCGGAGCAAGATGAACATCCATTTCCAATGTAGATGGTCACCAGGCTAGCCTTAACATCACTAACAACATATCAATGACAAAAATAGCAACAAACAACACATAAAACAGCTAAGAAGAACCAGAACTAAAGTGTCGCCTTGGGACGGCCAGCATGAATTTACTGGGGGCGGAGTGGAGTTGGGGTGGCTTTGACTAGTTTTGTGGCTTGTAGAGGCAGCCAGGGATAATATAAATATGTCGTACTCACCATGGTCGGCCCACATTTTGTAGCAAACTCATAAACTTACACCATTGTGCTATATTTACTGTCAATTATTCAAGCTGAAATTTTGCTGTACTCTAGAAGAAACCATTTTCAGGCGCAATTCTTGGGAAAATAAAAGGCGTATTATTACGGAACCCCGGAAGGGACATTAACTCTTCGATATTTATCAGAAAAGAAATTGAAACAAGAAAATTAGAATGGAAATCAAAACAACAAATATCTCGTTTGAACGACTTATCATATCGTTCAAACGACATAATATGGCGTTTAAACGATATAAAAATAGAATGGAAATTAAAACAAGTAAACCAGTAATGAAATTAACTCAAGAAAAACAGAAAAAAAAATTGAAACAAAAATATGTCGTTTACACGACTTACTATCTACTTTTCATTCCGATAAATATCAGAAAAGAAAGCAAAACAAGAAAATTTGAACGGAAATCTACGGAAGCGTATATACGCCACCACTTGCTACATAAAACTGCCGGAAAAATATGTTTTTCTCCCGAAAATGCCAGAAATAAGTGGCTTGACTGTGATAATATTAATAATGTTAAAACATAGTGCGTTTAGATCATTATTTTCACGGTAAGTCTCAATTTAATGTTGACAGACAAATAAAAGAAAACAGTGCGTCTAACTTTTTCTTGTTTGGCAAATGATTATCTGATTTTGATAAACAAGTATTTCACTATGATCCGAAAGTATATAGCCATATATGTGTTTTGGCAATATTTTTGCTTTTAATTAAAAACTACCATTTTGCACGAAAAGATTTTGCGTCTTCACAGATCACTCTCTGTCTTCGGGGTAGAATGATTGTATTATTTCCTTCAAAAATATAAAATATCAAGCAAGAGAAAATCATATTTCGTTCAGATAGTTGAATATGTCGTATTGATAAATTTATATATGTCAGTTCGAGACACTTTATATTTTGTAACAGTATTAATGCCCTTTGTTGAAAAAATAACAAGTAGTACTAATATTTTTCATTTTATGACACTATTTTTGCCAGGTGCTTTTTGAAATATGCATCGTGATATATATGTAAGGAGAGGTGCTAATATTTTTGTCCACTTGCTACTCATTATCTCATTCAGATCAATAAATTTATTGTAATAAACGAAGAAAAAGGAGCATGCGGAATGTCTTTTCCGTTTAGTCGATTTAAAAGTAAAAAGTATGCAAAGACCAGGAACTGAAACAATCAAAATCCAAATCCAGCCCTCAAATTTACGCAATAAGACGATAGAAGATCAATATTTTTTTCTGTGTTCAGATAAGATCTAGCAATTGTCAAAATCATTTCCATTAAACAATAAAAGTTCGCTATTTGTTTAAACTAAAAACTACTGTTCGACCACAGTTCAATAGCAGTTTGCGTACCAGTAGGAAGGTAGGGGTGAAATCAAAATCTGTAAGAGTTCCTTCAAGAGGAGAGAACACATTCAGAAGAAGTTACATGGGCGAGACTACGTCGTTTCGGCTAATAAAGCCTCATCAGTGACCCTGACAATATCTGGTGAAGAAACCTTAGAAAAGCATACTGTATTTTCTAAATTTTAATACGGCAGTCGATTCAATGACTGATTATTATCAAAAAGGGTCCTAATTTCAAAGGACGAAAACAAAATATAATCTGCACTATAGATGATGTACGGGTTTTACGGCCGCCACACGGCACAACACTAGCTACAATAAGGTAAAATCAACTGTAAGTTAACAGTTTAAACACTTAAATTGTGCCTTGAAATGTCCATTCCTATATAGTGTCATGAGACGGTATCAAAAAAGAGCTACAAGGCCACTCGGAAAAGACGTTTTATTAGTGGCCGAGGAGGCACATGGTACCCAAGAAATGTTTATGTGTCACAGGATAACTTCCATGAAAATAAACTATACCTATGGCAAGCCATTTTACTATTTATTCTGGAATGTTGATATCTCATTTATTATATCAGATATCTTATAAATTATATAAAATTCTATTGATTTTGTATAAGACATCTTTTATCTTTAAGATATCTTACATGATAAATAAGATATCTTATAAAATATATAAGTTATCTTAAATAACATTAAGATATCTAATTTAAAATAAGAGATATCTTATACCCTATATATCTGATATCGGATATAAGATATCTTATATAGGATATATCTTATATAGGATATGAGATATCTCCTTTAATCTTACATATAAGATATCTTATATGCTATATCAGCTATCTTATATGATATATAAAATATCTTATATAGCATATAAGATATCTTATATGCTATATCAGTTACCTGAAATATTATATAAGATATCTTATACGTAAATGTAAATAAGATATCTCATATCCCACATAAGATATCCTATATCCCATATAAGATATCTTATATGCCATATAAGATATGTTATATAGTATAAAAGACATCTGATATATTATATAAGAAAGGTTATATGAAAATTTAAATAAGATATCTCATATACGATATAAGATATTTTATATCTTACACCAAATTTCTTATATGGAATTTTAAGATGTCTCATATGTTATATTAGACATCTTATATGGCATATTAGATATCTTAATCGGCAAATTAGAGATCTAATATACCATATAAGATATCTACTATGCATTATAAATAGTAAAACGGCTTGCCATATATACCTCCTGCATCGTCTGACTACCTTGAGATTTATTGGACCCTTAGCAGTACCCCGAGGTGGGTGGGGAAGGGGGGCACTCATATATAAAAGTGGTATACGTATATGTGCTGTGTACGATTTAAATCTTAGGGAGCGACTTGTCACTGACAAAACGGTGGATTAAGTTCACTGTGTTGAGGTTTAAAGGCCCAGTAAACAACTAAAGTCATGTCGAGCCGGTCAGTTCCTGTGTCGGCCAAGACATCTTAAGCAGTTAACGAGTACTGCGTGCATATACTTCCGCCACTTATCTTGAATCAGCAGAAGTGAGAGGGTGTATCATTGTCAATCTCGACTAAAGTGAAGTGGATGTGCAACACACAAAAATAGTGTGTGTGTGTGTGTGTGTGTGTGTGTGTGTGTGTGTGCATTTCCGCGGTATATACCCGAATTGACTTAATATGAGAGTACCCGCCCCCCCCCCCTCCCCTCCACTCAACAGCACAAGTTTTTTTATCAAGTTAACCTTGAACTGACTACTAATAATAGAATAATAACATTTAAACACACAAAACGTGCGTTAGAAATAATAACCCATATCAAAAGAACATTTAAACACACAAAACGTACAGTAGAAATAACCCATATCAAAAGTACCGCCTTTGAGCGAATAGTAATAGATATCATAAATTACAGGGAACATTGCATTTGTCCGACCGAGACAAAAATTATTCTTTAAGGTAGGCTGATCTCCTACCACATCTTCTCTGACTGAATTTATTGTTCTCCGATATATTCCTAATTACAGAGACACATAAGCAGATGTCAAGTGGTATTAGTTTAATTAAGTTACATCTGCGAAATGAAATAAGATAAAACAAGAGGGCCAAGAGGCCCTTAATCGCTCACCTGAACAAAAAAGGATAAAGGTCAAACTAGGGTCATCATTTGAACAAACCTGATAGTTTGCAACGATTTCCAAATGGTTCTGAAGAAGAAGATTTTTAAATATTTTTTCTATGTATTGCTACGAGTCAAACTCTGGACCCCCTGGGGAGGGGCCATTTTGGATCCAGAGGCAATCATTTGAATGATCTTGGCAAAGGACCACTAGGCATTGCTATTTACTGAATTTCAAGCATCTGAGCCAAGTGGCTCTAAAGAAGAAGATTTTTTGAATAATTTTCTATTTATTTCTATGGTTCAAACCCAGGACCCAATGGGGTGGGGCCATTTTTTTAACTTGATGCCATCATTTGAGCAAACCTAGTAAATGACTACTAGGCAATGCATCATACAAAATTTCAAGCATCTGCATTAAGGGATTCTGGAGAAGAAGATTTTTGAATATATTTTATTTCGAACCCAAGACTCCCCGCCCCAGGACCATTTTGGATCCCATGGCCACCATTTATACAATCTTTGCAGGAGTCCACCAAGCAATGCATCATATCAAATTTCAAGCATCTGAGCCAAGTGGTCCTGAAGAAGAAGATTTCTGAATATTTTTCTATGTATTTCTATGGTTCAAACTCAGGACCCCATGCCGCAGGGCCATTTTGGACCCTGGGGTCATCATTTGAACAACGGAACGACGGCCGACGCACGATGGCCATTACAATAGCTCACCCTAAGCCTATTGCTCAGGTGACCTAAAAGGGATTACTTTGTGTATGTTACCCTAAATTTAAGTGGATAGATCCTATACAGAAATTCTTTGTGTGGCTGGGAAATTTCAAGTCTTAGTATGAAATCATATTATTTATACTTCAGATACTCTAACATGTCTAATAAACAAACGATTTTACTGAATCAATACATTCTCGGAAGCAGTTTGGTAACGGTAGCGTCCGTAAAAATTGGTAGGGGTCGGAAATCTTCGGCGGTTCGGTACATTATTTTACCCCAGTACGGTGCGGTGCGTTAATATTTGTGCATGAATATTTTGGGAAAAAATATTAAATATATAGCAATAAAAGATAACATCAAGACTTCTCGAGATAATAATGGCAAATGACAATATATTTAAACGCGTTGTCATACATTTTATGATCATTTTCAATTAAACATTTTACAAAGACAGATAATATGCAGAGAACAAATAAAATATTAAGCGCGAAAAACTCAAATTTTGCTAGCATATTTATGTAGCAAGTGGTGGCGTATATACGCTTCCGTAGAAATCAAGACAGAAAGTATGTCTTTTAAATTACTTAATATATCGTTTAAACGACTTAATATATTGTTTAAGGTGAGGTGGGAGTAATTCAGCGCCGCCGTGCTGCAGTTTCCGTCACTACGTTACGTAATGACGTCGAACGTTCCATTTGATAAAAACAAGATGGCGTCAACGTTAGCCACTTCTGTGATCACTTCATGGTCTGCTCACAAAATTCAAGGAGGCTGAGCGCTGGGCGAAATTTAAAGGAAGTAGAAAGTGCCGTGGAGGAGAAACTGAAAAAAATAGTTAGTCCGTGCGGAAGACTACTTGTTGGATATTTGACAGTTTCTTTACAGTTTATGAGACGGAGTTCGCAGCTTTTGAGTTAGAAAGTGCCGTAGAGAAGAAACTGAAAAAATATAGCTACTTTTCCGTGGGGAGAAAGCTGTTCTCTGACAGTTCCTCATTAGTTTGTTAGATGAAGTTCGCAGCTGTTGAGTTGCAATAACAAAGCCTCGTGAAATTGAATCCAGAATCGTACAATGAATAGTCAGATCACTGTCTACACTTCCACCACGTACTTAGCAGTTAACATGTTAGCAGCCGTCGACAGTCCTTATCATAGCCCCCACACTTTAAATACTAATCAGCAAAAGCTATGCCAAATTTCAGTTATATCAAAAATTCTTAGACTGTCCCTAGCATTTGAACACCACCAGGCAGCCTTATCAACGTCGACGCAATGTCGTCAGAATCTCTTATCGACGTTGATACGATAATTCAACATCTGTTCTGTCAATAAGATAAAACAGTGTGGTTTTTTTTCCTTGCCTTTCTTTCACTTTTCTGTTTTTTTTTTTTTTTTTCATTTCTTATTTCTGTTTCAAGTGTATATCAAAGTATCTCCTGGACGCTAAAGTGAATCAAAGCTGCCTATCATTTTTACAGAGAGAGAGAGAGAGTCGACGAAGTCCAGTCGTTTGACCGCTAGGTTACCGTGCAGAATATGCCCTTTCTTGGGTCGGGTAAGGAACTTGAAAACTTGACTCGCTTACACTGTACAAAAGCCAAGTGGACAAGGGAATTGTTCAAATGTCATAACACGTGGAAGCCCGCCCTAACCCGAGTGCCCGTCAACTGTCTTGGGTGCCCGTCAACTGTATGGGAGGGCATAATGGCAATGCTTTCGATTTTTTTAAATTAAAAATACTTAGTTAAGACGGATTATGCAGAGATTTAGAGAAACGTATTACATCTGCCTTCATCCTGCACTTTCCAGACAATCACAGTCATGAGTGATGAATGTTCCAGACAAATTTTGCCGGTAGCCTACAAAAAGCGATAGTTGATATGTGGCGCGAAAAGTTAAGTACCGTTAACGTCACCATGCGCAACGTCAACATTTCAGTCTCAAGAGACGGCAGGCCGGGCATTTTATGCACATTAGCTCGAAAGTTAAGTCGGCGACCTACTATTTGTATTGCTTTAATGTGAACTTCTATCATTGGGTCATACTGTGTTAGTTTTTGAAGAAAAAAATGTGTTTTGTTTTCTCAGAATGAAGGTTTTTATCCAAGAGGTACGAGCAAAAAGGTGCATTTTCCATAGAACGCCATTATAACGTCGGGTCGAAAAAGTGGAAAAATTGACGTTTTCGAGGTCAGATATCTTAAAAACGACATCGGCGACCCCCCCTTTTTTATTACATTTTCTGAAAGAGGGACTGAAAATGTACAATATAAGGAAGTATGAATAAAATCATGTGTTTTGTCAATTACTCCCACCTCACCTTAAACGATATAATTCGAGGGTCATCTAATAAGTCTTGCAAACGCCGCCATAACTGCTTTAATAATTGAGCTAGGGTAGTCAAATAAAACCATTAATAGCTTACATATGTAATACACATATGCGCTAAAAATCATATATGTGCCATTCCTTTCTCAGATATGGGAGGGGTTTGAATGCCAAGGTGTAAGCGATACCGGCGGTGAAATTGCACAAACACGCCGTCTTTTACAAGAGGTGAGGGGAAGAAAATGCCTGCATATATGTTTAAAATTCTTTCAATTTACTAGGATTCAAGTTCTAAAGTAATCGCCTTATTTTCAAGAACTCAAATAAGAGACAGTTATCATTTCACATTACCAAACAAATGTGGTTGCTAGGCAACTAGAGAATATTACAGAATTTTAGCAAAATTCTAGTTTTTGACGTTTACCTCTGGTTTCTTAAGCCTGCAAACGATATTAAACAAGGCCCGAAGCTTACATTTTCTGTAATATCTACGTTTCAGCATCTCGGGACTATTCTTTGATAACAAATTAACGGCAGCTTAGGAAACACTTCTTCTGCTGTGAAAGCATGTTCTTCATATACTCATTTTATATGATAGTTTAGCTGCCCGAAAAACATGGTGATCTTCCTTTGAACAATAATAATATCTTGACTGACGGCACTATCTTAACCTTGGTACCGTGTACATACTTCAGTATTATTTGCCGTATCTCCGAGCAATCTTCAGATATTTACAAGCGTTTTGAACTTAGCCAGGGGATCTTAAAAAGACAGCTAGAAGCGAACGCCGCACACATAATGGTAGTGTTCTTCAGTTGCCTAGCAACGCCATTTGCAAGATCATGACGTTTCTGGAAATTGTTGACTGGAAAGAAAGGAAGATGCAATAAAGAAATGTGGATTGCTTGATTCGTTTTTTATTATCATTTGCCTGAAACTTGGCCGTTTGCAGGACTTATTGGATGACCCTCGTAAGTCGTTCAAAAGAGATATTTGTTGTTTTTATTTCCGTTCTAAATTTAATATGTCGTTTAAACGATATAGTAAATGTTATGCGACAGTCTGCATGCTTAGTGATTAACCCAATCACGGTTGGTAACTTTGCTGCACTCTTTAATTGCACAGCGGGGGATCGGGCGTCAGACTCTATGATGGCCCCGACCTAAAGCTATATATTTTAGTTGGCTGGGACCGGAGCCTTTTTGTCTGTTGCTTGGTCCACCGGGGCTCTACTGGTGACCTTCTTTTGCTTCAGATTTCCAGTGGGGTTGTTTGGCAGGCCAGGGATCTCCACCTGTCAGACGGCCCGTTGTATCTGTTGAGTCCTCGTCTTTGCTTCTTCATGGTGTTGAAATTTGAGTTATGTGTTTACCGTGATGATTCATCGACGAGTTAGAGGGTTATCATGCGAACCGAACAACCAACTAAGTGTTTTGTACCACTTCAGAACCTGAGGGTGAGGTTGGGCCTGTAAAATCGATTTAAGCCCCCCAGTAATTCATTACTGACCGTTCCAAGGCGGTAGTTCTGTTGTGGTTCTCTGTTGCCTGTTTTTGGTGTCAGAGTTTCTGTGATGTTTTACCTTATGTATGTTCTTATTATTTTTGGTTCGGTTTGGGTTGCTGAGTGGCCACCTTTCGGGAACAAGCTGCTCACTCGGTTGGCCATATGTTCTCTGTATCTTGATTATTTGTAATCTTAGTTGTTTCCAACTATTGTTTGAGGGCTGGATTTGGATTTTGATTGTTTCAGTTCCTGGTCTTTGCATACTTTTTACTTTTTTTTTAAACGAGATATCAGTTGTTTTTATTTCCGCTCTAATTTTCTTATTTCAATTTCTACTCTTATAAATATCGGAAAGAAAAGAAGATAATAAATCGTTTTAAGCGACATATTCTTTTGTTTCAATTTCTTTTCTGATTTTCCTGATAAAATTACGACTCTGGTTTTCTTGTTTTAATTTTTTTTCTATTTTATATCGTTCAAACGACATAATATGTCGTTTAAACGATATAATAAGTCGTTTAAACAAGATATGTGTTGTTTTGATTTCCGTCTAATTGTCTTGTTTCAATTTCTATTCTGATAAATATCGGAAAGGAAATATCCCTTCAGGGATTCTGTATAGTATACTCATTTTCACTGCCATAAGCCATTACTACTGTCCGTTGTTCCTGAATTTTAAATTATTTACCTGTGTTGGAACTCTTATCATCACTCTTATTGTCTGATTCAGTACCATTACCACTTGTTGTCGAGCCTTGCAGCATGCTTGTAGAAGATCCAACGTCGTTTGTAGATTCTGTAGAAAAGACGGAAACTGTTTCTGACGTAAGAGCAAAGGTCTCTACTGTAGTAGTCTCAACAATGTACGAAGATGTAGAAACAGACGTGCCATAGCAGGTCAAATTTGCAGCAGTTTTATTGGGATGTAGTCTATCTGAAATAAAAGTATTTGTTTATTTATCTGTATTTACAGACCGACCCTATACAAAACTGTCCGACGGTGCGTACTATATTTTACAACTTATCTTCTATAATAGCTGAAGATGGTGCCGGGGATGTATTTGCACAAACACGACGTCACAAGAGGTGCCGTGGAGGTAGAATTCCTCCTGTTTATAGTTCTTTAAATTAACAAGAATGTTTGTTCTGAATTTATTTCCTTTTATGTAAGAATTCAAACAAAAGGAGGTTACCATTTCACATTATCAAACAAATACGGTTGGTAGGCAATAATAATATTCATCACTTTAACCAATTACTAGATTTTGACGTTTGCCTCTTGCTTAGAACGCTGCAAATGGTGCTAATACGAGGCTCGCCATTTATAACTTTTTAAAATGTTTACATCTCAGATTCTTGCGGGAACGTTTTCAAGACAGGTACGTGCAATTTTAGAAAATAATCTGTTGCGATCGCTTTGGTTCGTTGGTTGTTTTGGGCTTTTAACGAGTTTTTAGGACAATATTTCATATTTTAGTCTACCTCGAACCGTCTCCTAGGGAGAGAGAGAGAGAGAGAGAAAATAAATGTCCAAACAAACCCCATCCGCACCTACTGCAATCACAGTAGGCACTTTCCCTACTATTATCAAAATAAGTAGGACGCCCCCGCACTGAAGTTACCAAACAGCATTCCCCAACCACGAGCACCCCTTGATGTGATTGCATTTCTCCGAACTACTTTAAACTTATGATACTGTAGCTCCCAGAAAGGCATGCCAATATCACTTTTAATAATTAAAAATGTTTTGACAAACGATTACATATATTTACTTTGGTACCGTATACTTAATTCAGAATTATTTTTATGTCTCTCAGCAAATTCAGATATGCACAGTCATTTTGATTAAACTTTGTGATCTTAAACGGGTGACAAGGAGCTACAGCCTCACCTCTAATTCTAGCCCAAGAACGGAATATTCTATAAACGGGATCTGTAGGATTTATTTCTCAAACGATTTCGATACGGCATATAGACCATAAGAAGAAACGGTCAACATGTACAAACAACGTCAGTTGTTTGAAGAAAAAACACGGATGTAACTGACGTTTCCGCTAGAAGTTTATTTATTTGTTCATTATTTTTTTGTATGAGGTGTTGTGGGGAAGGCGGGGCGGGGTGGGGCCCGGAGTTGTGAGACGGTGTGACGTTCTTTTCTTTTTCGCGAATTATAATTCAACTTCGCATAGAGGGTTAATGATATTATGACCGGCGGAGGAGGGGTCACCTTTTTAAGGAATAACGACCCGGGGTCGTTAATCTATGTGGGTCACAATTCTTTGCGAGTGCTTGATTTATTTCGTGACTTGGAGTCAGAATATTATGACCGGGGAGTCATAAAATTATGACAGGGGAGTCACTATTCTTTAAAGAAAAATGACAAGGGCGTCGTTATTCTGTGGGGGTTCCTTTACTTCGTTACACCGGCTCTAAAATTAAAATGATAAGCTGTGAACAGGACCTTGTAAATAACAGCTCATATTCTGCCTACAAAGCTAAACGGGAAAAAAGCTCACAAAAATTGACAGCAATTTATGGAAAGTACACACTGAACTATATGAACGTCTGTGTCAATCAGCTAGTAAAGTTAAAACATCCCACTCACATAAAAGGTAAACAAAAGGAAATGGACAGAAAGAACAAGTAACTCTGGGTAATCACAAGTAACTCTGGGTAAAAACAACGGCAATACCGCCTTGGAATGGTCAATAATAAAATACTCGGGAGACGGGCTTGTGCTTACCGGTTTATTTGATCCAACCCCTCTCACCCTAGGTTCTGCAAGGTTTCAACTAAACTAAAATTAGTAATTATGGATTCAAGTATAATTAAGCCACTGTGTATCTGGCTTTGCAAGAAAGTTCAGTTATGATAATAATGACAAAAATAACAAACGCACAGAAATCCATTAATAACAGTAATAAATATAAAAATAGGAAAAATTACATTGTGAATACAAATCATACAAATGATTAGAAACGCATACATGCTAGCAATAAGGTTACTATTACTCATAATTTTAGTTACAATAATTTGATTAATCGCTTCTTTACCAAGATCAAGAACTAATGTTAGAGTAATCATCTTACAAATAAATTCACAAGTAAAAAAACTTACCAATAGAAATTATCAGGCAAGCATCTGCATCATTTGTTGTTTTTGAGAAAGTAATTTTCTCAAATGGCTTTGTAATGGCTACCTGAATGTCATCACATGAAAATCCTAAGTTTCCCAACCAAAATTGCAGTCCACACAGTGGGTTTCCGGGCCTAAGAGGTTGATAAAATATATCAATGCTTATTGACTGACCAAACTCAATAGAACAGTTGCAATCTGTTTCTGAATTGGCTGGTACTGCTGATGTGTCGATAGCGATAGTATGACTTGATAGAGTAACTGATGTACAGATGGGCACCACTGAAACAGAAACAAAGTTAAATAATTCCAGAAAGTTTGATTCACGAGAAGCAGGACATACACCAACGAAATGAAAAACATAGAGTCGGTTTGAATACTACTTTCCATAACATAAGGCATTTCACACTTGTCACACGTGACTGAACTCCAGCGGCAGTCAGCACCAAAATTAATTGCTAGGGATCAACTCTATAGCATTTCTGGCATCTACATTTCCTGTCATTATTAATGTCACCCCATCGTCCTGATATGACTGCAATACTGTTGAAAAAGAACACATAATCGCCTCTTGTTCATTTATCTATCTACCGGCATTAATTTGTGATTGAGGAAACTATATGAAAGCCAAACGGTGTTACATCTGTTTAAATAACTGAACACAATTATAAACCTGAATTCAAAGTACGGGTCTCCATAAGGCCCATTTCAAGGCTAGAATAGATTTCCTTCCAACTTTGTGTGTTACAACAACTATATACTGGCTCTTGATTGACAAATATTAGGTTGCACAGAAATCAGTTTACCTTGATATGCATGATATAAGTGGGTGGAAAAATTTCACTTGATTCTTATCTCTATCTTTAAAATGTCGTATCATTTTATAGGAAGCACTAGCCAGATATCTGTTATAGAATGGTTAAGATATTTGTATACCAGTTAGCAATTGCAGAAGTTTGCCGGAATGCTCCTAAAAAATGTTGTATACTTACTTACAAGTCATACCTAAATTGTGGCCATATTTTGTCTCCAACTTTACGAAAAAATACAATTATTTTTTTCATTTTCAGAGCAATTCCAAACATATCTTGCAGTTATTAAGCGGATATAATGGACATTATAAAATCATGAGGATTTATATATACACTTAGTTGTTTTAGAATTATTTGCCCCTGAATGTGGAAAGAGTTCTATTTTTCAAGAGAGAAGTTTCTAGGTGGCCAATCCATGAAAAGTATAGATTTGCACCAAGTTTTGTGCATCATAAGTCTGTTGTGGTAACAGTTAATTGTTGATATAGTAAACTGACCGGTAATCAGTTAGCTGCAGTAAGTGTGCTACAGATGGGTGGGGTAATATCACATGATTATTGCCTATATTTCTAAGACGTTGTTCTTGTTATCAAAATTGTAGCCAATAATAAATTATCATATACTGGTACAGATACATATATATCAAATAGCGGAGGAAGACGTTTTGCTCTGATATGCTTCTAAATAATGTCTTTATACTCGCTTATAAGAAATACCTAAATTTCGGTTATTTTATTTCTTCTTCCATCTCAAACTTTACCTATGTCAGATAAGATTTTTGTAATTAAAAAAGTTTTTACGTATTCAAAGCGGTTAAATTGGACACTCTATTTTTATGAGGAATCTTTTATAGGCTTAATAGTTATGAAGCTATCTGCCCCGGAATCTACTTCTACTACTCCAAGCTGTTTATAATCAGTTAGCTCTTTTTGTCAGTTAACACGTTCTGAATCGTTCGATTCTTTGGAAGCAAGGAATACTCCAAAGAAATAAATGTAGCTTTTGGCATAACAACATGCTTCTGATTTTGATTTTTTGAATAGGACAAGGGCATGTCATGCTGGCCGCCACTTCTGAGCAAGCCATTCTCCTTTTTTCTTGATTTTGCCATTGTCTTTGAGATTTGCTATGGACTGAAATCCTGCCCAAAAGGGCTGTGAAACCCGAGACAGCCCTAACAGTAACTAGTTAGTTCGTATCGGTTTAAATATAAATGTATTCATACCAAATTTAGTGTGACAGACGCGCGTTTCTGTATTTATCTTCTTCAATGTCGCTAAACCCCAAAAGTTTGAAAGAAAGAAGATGATGCGCAGGCAATGAGCATCTCTCTCCGAGCCACCCTTACTGTCGCATTCCGCAAGACACATTTCCTGCAGACATCAGATAAAAGGCACCTACGTATTAATTTGCGAGCTCAGGCGTCCCGCATCGAGCCACATCAACCCCGTCTCGAGAAAGGCTACGGACAAGGGCATCAGGGAAGAGATGTCCGATGCGGCAAAAACGCGCAACAAGCCAAAACAACTCAAAAGAATGGAAGCCAAACTCCGCTAAGATTCATGTCGTTATGACAAGTCAGTCTTAGTTTTAGAATAATTTAGAAATTTTACCAGATAAACCTCAAATGGAATAGAGTTACTTTAAATCAGTATTTTAGTAGTGACCCCAATGTCAGATAACCAGAATAAACACTGAAACACTGACTAACTGGGTTGATGATATCCTCGGGGACAAATTGTCCACCAGTGATATTAATTGTTTTAGTTTTCTTGTATTGACTCCCTCGAAGAACTCCAAGTGTCAATGGCCGCATCTTTTAGAAAATGCATCTGATCTGTGTTTGTTTTTTACACTATTTTCTGTATTATATCGAAAATACCCCAAGTACCACAAAACTGAAAATATGTGAGCGCAATACCAAGCGTTTATTGGATTTAAACATTGACTATATGCTATCCAAATCTACAGAACTTTAGGTGGACGTATATGGAACAATTCATTTCTTACTTGTTTTAAAAACAAAACAGAGTTATTGTTCATCATCAAATCAATTAACTGTCGAGTATACACAGTTACAATGTCAACGGTAAAGATCCAAAGTTTTCGGACACTTAGGTCTGTACAAACAGTGGAAACTGAGATCAGACTGTTCCTTAGGAACCAGAATGATCAAGATCTTCACAGTATCCATTCCATCTGCGCATTTTTGTCGACATAACTCTATGGTAGAACCGAATAACAGGAAAATAAATAGTAGGGCAAGGACCGGCTGTGCTTGCAGCAGGTGCAGAATTTGGGCAGTCTATTTTGGGGATATTTATGAACTTAAACATTGTTTTTCTAGGAACGAAACGGTGAAATGTTTGTTTTTTATGTTTTATTCTTTAACATACAATGTAAGTTTTACTAAAATAATATGCATAAGCATGCCCCATCGGTTGAATATATTTTTCATGACGTTTTTCATGAAATTCCATTTTCTTGCATTTTTTAAAAAATGTTGAAATACACGTATTAACAAGAAAACTGCAATTTTTTGTTACCAGTTTGTTTTAAATATACTGTATTACAGATTACATGATTTGCTGAAATGAAAGTGCGTTCATGTGCTAAAGATATGAATTTTAATGGAAAATGTGTAAAAAAAAGTATGTAGAAATACAAAATATTGTTTATTAAGGAAACAAAACGTAGAAAATTGTTTTTTTTCTTATCCAAATGTTTTATAGCTCTTTGGGTTATTTAGACGGTATAATGGTTTGAATGCCCCGCCAATATTTCTATTCAGTATTCGTCTACCTTAATTGACGTATGACGAGGACGAATCTGAGCCGTAAGAATGTTGCCTGCCCTTTATGTGTCAAGATTTCATATTGCACATTTTCATTAAAATGTTCATCTGTGTAACATTGTGCTTGCTTGAGTTGATAGACTCGATTATAAAAGACTTTGGAATGCCTCATTTTCTTAAGAAACATCACAAAGGCAGCATTCAACAGAAGAGGCTAATGAATCTAGACTTGTTACAAAGGTGCAGTGGGTAGTTGAATCCGTAAATGACAGACTCAAGAAGTGGAAGGCTCTTAGTAATACTAAGCCAAATGACAGATACCGTATATAGGAGACTACGAACGTATTGTTTGTTCAATCCGTTATGCCTTTAGACCCGCCTCAGTAACAAGTCCAGAAGCAGATGAAATCATTGTAAAATGCATGATAGCAAATCTCAAAGACAATGGGAAAACCAAGAAAAAAAAAGAAAAGAAAATAGCTTGCACAGAAGTGGTGACCTCACCAGCATAACAAGCACTTAATATCCTATTGAAAATCAAAATCAGAAGCATGTTGGTTTTATGCATTTTGTTGACGATGATGCTGTTGACACATGAAGTTCTTCGAATGAGTCAGAAGAAGAAAGCTAAAACATTAGATTCAAACCAATAGAAACTAACTATTTGGTCCTATAAGGCTGTCTTGGGTTTTACAACCCTTTTAGTCAGCATTTCAGTCAAAACCATATGTCAAAGACAATGGCGATAACCAAGAAACACAAGAAAATGATTTGCATAGAGGTGGTGGCCAGCATAACATGTCCTTACCCTATTGAAAACCCTTATCAGAAGCAGGATATTATTCAAAAAGCTACATTCATATTTTTTCAAGTATTCCTTGCTTCTGAAGAAACGAACGATTCAGAACGTATTTACTGACTACATAGAGCTAACTGATTATAAACAGCTTCGAGAAGTAGCATTTTCTAGATTCAGGGGCAGATAGCTTCATACCTACTAAGCCAATAAAAGATTCCTCATAAAATTATGGTGTCCATTTAACCGCTTGGAATACGTAAATTATTTTTGAAAGGCTTTTGAATTAAAAAAAAACTTATCTGATATTGGTAAAGTTGGAGATGAAGAAGAAAATAAGATAACCGAAATTTAGGTATGATTTATAAGTGATATAAAGACATTATTGATAATCATATTAGAACAAACTTCCGCATCTGCTATTTGGTATATACATGTATGTATCTGTACCATTATTAAATGATTTATGTTTGGCTACATTTTCTGATAGAAAACGTCTTAGAAATATAGGCAATAGTCATATGATATTACCCCAACCATCTGTAGCATACTTACTGCAGTTATCTCATCACCGGTCAGTTTACTATATCAACAAATGATTGTCAACCCAAAGTACTTATTATGCACAAAATTTGGTGGAATTCTACCTTGTGCTTTTATAATGTCCATTATATCCACTTTTATAACTGCAAGCTGTCTTTAGAAGTTCTCTGAAAATGAAAAATAATCGTGTTTTTTTCGTAAATTTGGAGACAAAAATGGCCAAAATTTAGGTATAACTTGTAAGTGAGTACACAACAGTATTTAGGAGCATTTCCAGAAAACTATTGCGACTACTAACTGGTATACATGTATTTATACCATTCTATAATAATAGATATCTGGCTAGTGTTTCCTATAAAATGATACAGCATTTTAGAGATGGAGGTAAAAATCATGTGAAATTACCCTACCCACTTATATCATGCGTATCAAGGTAAACTAATTTCTGTGCAATCTAATATTTTGTCAAACAAGAGCCAATACATAGTAGTTATAGTAAACAAAGATTGAAGGAGTTTTTTTTTCGAGCCATGAAATGGGCCTTATGGAGACCCGTCTTTTGTTATTTGGGAAATCGACGTACATCGTCAGTATTTTTTTATTTCTTATCTATGGGACGCCAGATATAGGGCTGCTTATAGCATATCATGAGGTTTAGGTTCATGTAATGTGGTGCTTATACTGCTGGGTCGCGTAGCGCAATCGGTAGTGCACCTGACTTCTTAATCAGGGGTCCTGGGTCCTATATCCGGTCTGGCCACATACTTTCGTTTCTCCTTCCGCCGATTCAAGAAGGGCAGTTGTCATTTACTGGTGAAAATATGAGCACTTAGTACTGGTTAACCGCTAAGGAGGTCTAAGCCTGCCCAGGAATACTGTAGTTAGCTTAACTGACCGTTCCGACATGACCATAGCTGTTTACCGTGGACGTAAAGCAACAAATCAATCAATTAATATGGTGCTTATAACAAAGCATGTGGTGCTTGCCACATTTAATATGGTGGAATTAGCATAAAAGGTAGTTTTTGCGTAAAAATGCTCTGTATTATTCTACGGTCTTTTTGAAAGTTCATAAAGAAGTTTTAAATTAGCTTTTATATTATTTTTTCAGTTTTTTTTTTTTTTTTTTTTTTTTGTAAAGTACAGAAAAGGTTAATGATCTTTGACTTCTTCAATCAAATTCCACATCCTGCCCCGAAAACCAAACGGGGAATAGACATCTACAGTTAAGACGGCACTAAACTAAACAACACAAGTGAACAACTCTGAAGCTCTTTCCCAATAGATGGTCACACGGCTTTCCGAAATACCAAGAAAAATAACCAGAGTCAAACAGAAGGCGGAGGCACAGGTGCAATTACAACGAACCACAACTAAAGAAACACCTTGGAAACTTCAGCAATATATTAGAGGGCGGAGGGATTTTTTAACCGATTTTAAGCTCGAGGAACCTCGCCATAGTTTCTTTAGTTGTTCATCTACAGGATTTTCATTTTCACTTAATCCACAAACGCACAGATATGGCGGCTGTATTATAGTAGGCAGGTGATGTTAACACCTCGCGAGCACCTTTTTGTTACGGTGGTGGTGGTGGGGGTTCATGTCTGTGTATCTAAAATACTTCACAATTGTAAATGGTTATATGATTTACGAGTTTTGACTTGTTTTTTTGGTGCTTTGACTACTTTAACTCATATACTATCCGCACAACAGACAACGAAAACAACAATTTGAACAATACGAACAAATTATAGCAACAAACCAACGAGTTGTTTGCAGCCGAAGACGGCAAACAACGATTGATGATTGCTCTGCGGTATAACGCGTATTTGTGTTCTATTCTATTTTGTCCCATACCTCGTAGGCTTCTATTTTTTTCTTATCACGGAAGTTCCGGTCGGAGTTGTTTCTTTAGAGAAGGTAATGCGTTTGCATTTGTGCTGGACATAAAAAGAATTTTTACAGAAAGAGACATTTATTGGTCAAGCTTTTATGTTTTTGATTGTCCTTTTGAAATAACTTTGTTTAATAATATTCTGTTTTTGTTATAGAAATTGACATTCAGCTACGTCAACTATTTCAACCAATCCACAATGGCGCTAGACTTGCATGCTCACAAAATAAAAACAGAAAATAAATTCTTGTACTCCAGGGCAACACGTGAATGTCTTCTAAACTTAACTCCTGTAAAGACGAAAAATGGAGTTTAAAATCCAAGGGTTCCGAATAAATGCTTTAAAACCAATCAAAACACCAATCAAAACATTGTCAATCCCGCCACTCGACCCAAAATTATTCGCCGTGAAAGTGCAAACTTATCAAAATAGAAAGCAGATACCTTGAAAGGCAATGTTTTCCATATATGTCACAGGGTAAAATAAAGCTTTCACTGAAGCCCTTATCTAATCTACCTTTCTCCATATGGTCTTCCCTATAGCCTTGTTCCCGACCCGGTTCTCCGCCTCCTCGTGTACTAGATGTTGGGTGTGTCTGTAGTGGGTATAGGGATGTCCAGTGTGAATTATGTATTCACCTGTGTCAAGCGCTGATGCATTCAGTCATCTACTCGTCATCGCACAGAACACACCTTGTATATGTCTCTGTATTAAATATATTTTGTAATATATTTACAGGCTTGGCTTTGGTGATTTAAAGAACCCTCGGGTCGGCTGGGAATATACAAATTCAGCCCATACCCCGCGATAAATTGGTGGCCATTGTGATATTGCCAACGTTGCATGCACGTGGTTGCACGTGACAACGAGATGTCATAGCCATTACTGGGACATTCCCTTCATCTACTGCGCATGATCCGGATATTCACGTTTGGTGACGTCATAATCAGTTCCGGAACTCTATTTGTTTACATCTGAACACGTGTTTCTTCATTCAAAGTGGGCCCACGCTTAATTCGTTGACATCGACTGTGATCACAATGGAGTGACCCTACCGATTCAGCAACGTGACTTGACAAGATCGTGTACCTCGGTCTTGAACTGTGTAAATAACTTTAACTTTTCTGATCATGTGACACATTGTGATTCGTTAAAGGATGGATGGAACATTCTTGTTACGGTAGGAACCTTTTACATTTCCACCTTGCTTAAACATAGGCATTACTTTTCAAAGGTATTACTTGAAATAAGATTTTCACAATGCAAGACGGTACCTGAAGTAAACATGCGTCTCGATGATGTATAACGTGTGTGATTTCTCTGCCTAGATCCATAAAATTAAGCGAACAAAAGCCATCTGATCCGGGTCCGCACGCAGAGATAGACACAGGTGCACCATGACACATCCACTCGACTGTTTATTTTTGAGCGTTCCGCCGTATTGAATTAAATACTGTTCATCGCCAATCATCTTTTTCTCATCAAATCATCTATCAGATTTTAATCATACATCACCCCTCATCAGACAGTAAGAATGAAAGTATGATGGCGTAGTGACAGTTAATTTCTCTTGGTCGATCACTGGGTTAGTCCACTTCTGCCAACCCTGCTCTCCTGTCCATCCGATAGCCTTTTTCCGTGACCAATATCCTATCATCCAATAAGCCAACCCCGCCCTGACAGCAAAGTCTCTGTTCAACATCTTAAATTGACTTCCCTGTAAAACTGCTAATCCTCAAATACAAAGAATTTGTTTCCCAAACGCCAAATTCTGAAACTGTTCTTGAAACAGTACCATGTGCTCCATATGTCACCTCACGTTGTAAGGTAAATTTCCCGCGCTTTGATCGTTCCGCATGCATACACACAATTACATTAGATTAGCGACAGTGTAAAGCTTATATATCTGATAAATTCCTCTCTGTCAGCTAACGGGGCCATTGCGTAATGGAACAGAGGCTAGCCTTGTAACCTGAAAGTATGTGTCGCGCGATGGTTCGAATACCGGCCAAAGCGTTGATTTTTTTTTCTTCTTTTCCTCAAATCTCTGAGGTACTACATCATATATAGTAAGACACAATCACTTTAATTAAACTGAATTAAAGTTTATTGTAAATTACTACTACAAATGTAATAGAATACATTGTATTCATTAATTACTTCAGCTTCAGCTTGAAAACAACTGTTTTCAAGATTTATCACAGTAGCCCATACATATTTTTTTTTCTCTCTCTCTGTCTCTTTTCAACAATACAGAATGCGTTTGAAAATTGATTATCCTGGAATGCTGTAAAGTTTTCAGGAAATTATATTTTCAAGTTGAAGGCATCGCGACATTTTCATCGCTTTTGTTCTTGAAAGCTCAGCTGATCTGCAAAAAGCTCTTCCCCCAAAATGTATCATTCCGTTGGTATCACATGGTAAGTGCTCATTATAGTGGCACGAAATAAATTCAGTTTACAGCAGAATCTTCTATTCTGTTTCTGAATTTGCCACAGGTGACCCATTAAAACAGTGACTGACAAATAATTCAATTAGTCACAGAAAAATATTTTTGCGATAAGCGAATATTTAAAATTCTGTGTATAAATTAGTCGTCACGACTCCCTAAAATAAGCTGACACATGTGAACCATGGAAATTAATTTCTGTGTATTGGTCTGTAAATGAAACCTTAATATACTTCGCGAAAAAAAAGGATACTGAGAAAATAAAAGAACTGACACATGTGAACCATGGAAATTTATTTCTGTGTATTGTTCAGTTAACCAAAAACTAAACATATTTTGCGTAAAAAAAAAAGAAAATTCCACAAAAAAATGTTATCCGGGATATACTGCTAAAAATTACAAAGGGATCAGATACGAGATACATATCCGAAGTAAACTGTTTAAAATAACCGAGGTATGAAAATACTATATTTCTATCCGAAGTATACTGCTAAAAATTATAAAGGTAGAAAACGGTACAATCATCTCTGATGTATACTGTTAAAAATCAATAAGGTACAACATACTAAACATACCTGAAGTACACTGTTAAAAATAAGTAAGGTATAAAATACTGAAGAAATACCTGAAGTATACAGCTTAAAATTACTAAGGTACACCAATATTTTATAAACACCGGAGGTATACTTCTAAAAATTAATAAGGATAAAACCACTGCTCACACACACAATAAAATAAAATAAATAAATAAATAAAAACGAAGAGAAATAAATAAACATGGTTAGTGGAAATTAGAAAAAACGTGAAAACAAGGATATTTGAAGTTAGTGCCTACATTGCCTAGCTGTAAAAAAAAAAAAAAAAAAAAAAAAAAACAGTGAATCATACTCCGGGATAAGCGAATCATATTCAGGGCTGCGCGAAGTTTTGAAGCATATGGAAAGGTGAGTCAGTTGATAATTTTTATCGCGGGGTATGGGCTGAATTTGTATATTCCCAGCAGACCCGAGGGTTCTTTAAATCACCAAAGCCAAGCCTGTAAATATATTACAAAATATATTTAATACACACAGGGGAAACGTGCATCTATAAGCACCTATAAGTTTGCGTAAATGTACATTAAATGTGGCGTAAAAATATAAATAAGCAGCGTAAAACTGCTGAAGAAGCAGTTTTAAGTCGAATTTAAGCAGGTGTGTAACAACTTAGTGACATACCTTTTTAGTGATTTTAAGCACCTGCTTAAAAGTCTTTAAATCTGAACAATAAGCGGCCAAATACGCAGCTTATCACTGCTTAATATTTCCTCTTTTAAGCATTTTTAAGGACTTAAAAGCCTAAGAATAACTATCTGCAAGCACCTTTAAGTTAGTAATAATTGCAACGTATATGATGTTAATTGTTGCTTATAATTACGTTTTTTATTTGTTTTTTTTTTGCAATTATAAGTCATTGCTTATAAACAACATATGACTTAAAAAAATCGCTAGCTTTATAACTTGATTTCCACCTTCTTTCACTGTTTAGCAGATGTCAAATAAGGAGTTTAGTTCCTAGAACTAAATACATTTCACGGCTGTACATAATATTCAATTATATCAACAACAAAAACAACAACAAATAATTTTATTTTTTTATTTTGAATACTTCAACTCAAGTTATCATTAAATATCACATCTTTTCGTAATGTCCGACCTTTGTAATTGTTTGCGTCTGTCGTAAGAAACATTTACAACTTATGTCTGCGCTCACTACGTCCTCTTTCTCTCGTTGTTAGCCTAGAAATGATCGCGCTGTCAGTTTTCCCGCCGTATGTGAGAGACAATGCAGTCTGCTAATTACCTCACTACACAGCAACAAATGGATATTTGCATAATTTATACAGCGTCTGTAAGATATTTACTAAGGTGGCATATCGTAAGTTGCAGGTTAGCATCTAATCTAATTAGTGCACATGTAACTTGAATATTTATTATAAGGCCAAGGTGAATTATAGAAGAAAATGGCTACAGAAAGGGAAAGTGAGAGATAGTTAATGTGTATGACCACGCATATAACTATAATCTATAATAAAACTGCAAACTCCGTATCTAAAACTATGATATAACAAACTTATTCATCCCTTTGGGTTTTTCATCTATTTCTGAGAAAGCTATGGAATAAAAGCTAACCCTCTAGTACACTTTTTTCAAATATGAATGCTGCAAACGGTTAAAGTTGTTTTAAAATGTTACGGCTTTCTTGCACCTTTCCTCTCCTCCGCGCTCACAACCACACACACGTCTGAAATAAAGAATGTACGGTCCCTTGTCCTACGAAAAATATATGTTAATTCACATGTTGCAGTAAAGCACTGGAAGAATCTCTATGTTAAGTTCATGAAGATGAGGATCGGAACTTATGTAATGTGCAAATTTGAACTGTGCTGGGCTTGACTTTGGTTTGACAGACTATCATGGGATCATTAACATAGTTTTAATACAAAAATATTACAGCTAAAAGCCAGAGAGAGAGAGAGAGAGAGAGAGAGAGAGAGAGAGAGAGAAAACCCGGTTAAAAAAAGACTGATTGCTTTCGAAAGTCTGTATAAAGCTATATTCACGAATTTAAAACTGGCCATTTTCATGAACATTATTTGTATCAGTCAAATAACATGCTAAGTATATGTTTGTGAAAATAAAATTTTTGCGAAATTTCTTGAGTAATTATACGATTGCGGTGGTAGCTACATGTAGTTTCTATAGTTACAATGAGTTCAAGTAGTACCAACCTACACAGACCAACTTGGCATAGCTAGCATCAGAGCGGCCGTATGCCTGTAGTGGTGTCAAAGCGAACCGCGCCGTACGAAGATTGCTAGTATTCTGCTGAATGTAAACCGAAATAACATAGCTTCGACACTTTGATTTTCAGTGGTCTTTTTCCGGCCCAATTGCTCTATCAGCATGAACACTTTTATCATGAGGTATAGCTTGGTCGAGCTAAGTTGGCAAGCCATGTGATCTTTGTTTATATAAATATTTATGTTTATAGTGCCTAAATATAGACAAGTTTATAATTAGAATCGTTTGGTGATACCGAAGGTACTGATATTGGAAAGTGTAAAGAATAATACCTGTTCTTGTGACCCGTGAGTTTAAAGAGTTTCGTGGTCGAGTGGTCAGGTCGAAGACGAACAAAAGCTTTACCAGATTCCTGTATACTATTGAGTTCGAATCCGGGTCAAGTATTTTTTTTTTTCATTTTTATTTTTTTCATTTGTATTTCATTATATTTTTTGTATGATAGTCTTTTTTTTGTATTCTTAATATATAGTATCTTTTCTTTCTTTTTCTTTCTGTCCTTTTGCCATATAATTCATTTTTTCTTCTTCTTTTTATTTTTTTTTTCATTTCATTTTTGTTTGTATTTTCTCTTTTTCTTTCATTTTTATGCACATTTTGTCCAGTACATTTAGCAAATATTGAGACCTAATAAGAACAACAATTTACCCCGTAAGAGTGTCTGTCAAAGGTAGTTTCATTAGCAGCAACTGTTAGCAACTTCTTCAGCAGTCAGCGTGTCCTCAGCAGTTAGTGTGTCGTCAGCAGTTTTGTTATCAGTCAGTGTGTCGTCAGCAGTAAGCGCATTTCATCCTCACTTTTTCGGCTTAAGCCGTATAACCTTACTATTGACCTACATTTTAAGTATTTCATTGGCCAATATAAATACACCGGGGATTTGGATACAAGTAGCTTACTTTCGCTTTCTCTTTCTACTTTTAGTTTCATTTGACTGTAAGCCTATAAACTTTGGGCCATGTGATGAATCTAGATATTTCGGTGCAAATCGTTTTTTGCCAAAGAATTCGTCTGTTATGTCGCTCATGTAATAATTTGACACAGAAATCGAAGACGAAATCAAGTAATTGTTGCTGGCTTAGTTGTTGTGTCGGCACTGAGGCGGTCAGTCAACCAATCCTCTTTGTTATGTGCAACACATACAGACCCTAGTCAAACTTCAGCAGCATTTCCGAAATCTTTTCCCCAACACCAACAAGAAACATGCATATAAGCATGCGCACAATCTGATCAGCACATTCAATATCATACATGCACCTGAAACATACATATTACAATCCACACTCGTTTTTAATCTAAGCCGATTATCTTTTTAAAGGTATTTCTTGTTAAGCTTATCTACTGCTCTGTATACATACCTGGAAAACACCTGTGTACTTCTAAAATAAATCTACCTATATATAGGTATATAAACAATAATATTTACCACAAACGATTCCGATAAACACGGCCAACTTAGCGCGACCGAGCTATATCGCTATAGTTTCGTCATTGTAAATGACCGTTACTAGCCAGCTTTAAACAAATACAACATCCTTGTGTTTCACATAAAAATGGTTTGAAAATTTATATGGGTCACTTTAGTTTGCAACTAAAATGACATTCATTCGCTTTCATTAGGTCGAATAAAATGGTAAAAATACAATGTGCAGGCGTGTAACCCTAATTACTATCCCGCTAATGTTTATATAGCATAGCCATACGGGAAACCAGAACATGTAATTGAGTTTTGTGGAGCGATTTGCATGTTGTTTTTTTTTTATTCAAAAACTTGTTTTCTCTACTGTTTGCCAGTTAAATGACTTAATATATGCACACCAACCCACATTTTATTGTTAAACGCGAAGGTTGAACCACTTTTAACAATGATTTGACTTTTGTCGTTTTACCACCGACAGGACTATGGAGACTTTAATGATCAGGGTAGACACTGTTCTGCATTCTACAAACCTATGATTCTATAGCAGTACAGTGAGAGGTGACGGCTATGTTGTACCGAATAGAGCTACCTTCGAATACAGCCTACAAATATAGCTAGTACGAACAGAGCTATCATGCTGAAGAATAGCTGTATTCGGAACAAAATCGGTTTTCTTTTGAAAAGAGCCACCCAGGGCTTTGTGAACCTAGATTACATAGACAGCAAAGATATGATATTTCTATTCCAAGACCGCGCTCGGGATGGGACGAGTTTGTAAACATGAGCCGACTTTGTTACACCATGTCATTTTCGATAACCTCTGGGACTCAGAGAATGCAAATTTGAGTCTGTATGAGCATCATATTTCAAAATCAAATTGATAAAATAAATTAGTGAGTGAGTGAGTATGTGAACTCGGGTTTAATGTCCCACCAACAACGAGGCATATGGAGACGGGACCTCGGTTTAAAGTCTCATCCGAAAGACCGGAGAAGCGGGGGATCGATCTTGCGACCCCTGGATTGGTAGTCCGGAGTGTTATCCACTACACTACGGCCGCTCCAAAATAAATTAGTGAGAAACACCATTAAAGCAAGGCGCAATACTGTATGTATGGGCCGAGTTTGTGTGGGCCGACCTTGTTTTGGGCCGAGTTCGCAACGACCCGAATTTGCTATGATCCGAGATGTTCAGTTACCTACAGAAGTATTTGAACACTGAGCAAAGTGCTTAATCAGAATTCGCAGATAAGTAGGTTGATCTGGGTCTGTGCTGCTTGCAAATAATTTATAGTCTAACTCCTCATTTGTTCGTAATTTACCTTGAAATATGACTGGTAAGAAAAAGACAATATGAAAGTTTTAGTGTTGTGATGACAGATACGGCGGATACAGGCCCTTTCACTTAAAAAACTTTATGAAAGATACATCTAATAAAACATAAAATCGTCTCATCACTTTTTTTCTTCAACACATCCAAAATATACATAACCGAGTGGCCCTGCTATTAGTCATTCGACATACTAATTGAACACAGACGCGTTCGGTATGGTTTCGAACCAGCCCCAATATATCAGTTAGGAATGAACGATGGTAATGATAGAACACCTACCGTGCTAATTTTATACAGCTCAGCAACGAAAGTGAGAGGGTAAAAACGTACACGTTTTTTCTTGCTGAGACTTTATTACATAAAATGAAGAAAAGTATCATATGTATGAAGTGCCTAGCGACCAGTACTTACGTGATCTCTTTACAAACATTTAAGCAATAACAACGCTTCTCATTCACTCACACACATTTAACTGAATACCGCACACTACACCCTCGGGGGTGGAGTTTTTTTTTTTTTTTTTTTTTTTTTTTTTTTTTTTTTGCGGGGGGGGGGGGGGGTGTAACTTCCTATATATGGTATAGTACGGTTTGCGGCCCGAATAGCCTCCTTTTTTCATTTGAGTGACCCCCATTTTTTAGCAACAGGTATATGTCCGAGAGTCGCGGTAGCTGAGTGGTTAGAGTGGCTTGGTTATAGTGCAGAAAATCGCCGGAAGGTCGTGAGTTCGCGGCTCCCCGTCGCCATCCGACGACTGGAAAACTCTCTCTGTCAACCCAGCAGTAAATGGGTACCTTTTTCGAATTAGGGAAGGACAAGGCAGCGAAAGGAGAGAGATGAGCTCCGCCTTTCATCAGCTGTGCCCAACATACAGTGGGTCTCTAACCCCCACTGCCCCTACGGCTATTAGGCTATGGGAAACCTTTACCTTTTTTACCATATGCCCGACCTTCTTTCTCGATAAGACTGCCTTCGGACGCCACTTTGCACGTAACCCATTGCGTTCATACTTCCATGAACATCCGAAAAATGGCATTTATTTCTTAAATGAATGACCTCTTCTTAGTAAAACTTTCTTGTAAATTAAACTGACGAAAATTGATTATAAAATAAATTCATATGGTCATTTCAATGGATCATTTCATTTTCTTTTGTACGTTTTCAAAATTATTTTTGTCAGACTGAGTTTTAAGAACATGAAATTATTCTCTATATAGAAATGTTATAGATTATTACTGAGAATCTCATGCAAAGTATATGAATAGGCATGAAAACTCGAAGGGCAGAATATGAATAGGTCAGTATTTTATGAAGTTATGTATATGAATGGGTCCTAGTTTTCTGCACTAAAGTATATAAAGGGGGTGGGGGATTCTAGTAACACCCTCCGAAATCCTTGCCACTGGAGCTGTGTCACTTTGTTAAACAAATAGATAGAAAGTGTCAACATTTTACAAGTAAAGGCTCAGATCAGTTTGCCCATCTAAAAACTCAAAAGCCAGAGGTTCCGGGTTCGAACTCGGTCCGGCCACTCACTTTCGTGGAGACTGTTTTTTCTCCTTATGCTGATTCTAGAAGGGCTGTTGTCAGTTACTGGCAAATGTATGTGCACCTAGTACTGTTAATCGCTTCGGAGGTCGAACCCTGCCAGGAGTGGTGTGGTTGGGTTAACTGACCATTTCGACATGACCAAAGCTGTTTACCGAGGACGTATAGCAGCAACAACAAATAGCCTGATCGAAAAATTCTGGTCAGAGGTTTCATTGATTTGCTTCGTCTGAAAACGAACCATCTTGGAATACGCTTACAGTATTGATTCGGATCAACCTTGTCAGCAAAATCAGAATCTTTTCTGTCTTTCCTATTTGCATGAACAATGAATAGTCTAAGCGATGGCGTAGGCTGGATTGAATTATGCATCTATTTACGCGACAGCGCTTAATGGTGCGAATTACACCTAAGTGCACATGCCATTTTTTTTTAACTCGCTGGCCTGTGAAAGATTTGAAATACGGCACGAGCGTATACAAAATGATTGCTTTACACATGCTAGGAAATGGAAAAGGAAAATAAAAGATCAAGTGTCATCCGACGTTTGGAATGTGACACGAACTGCAGCCCTTTATTCAGTTTCAGAGTAACTGTATGGCCAAAAACAGAAAATATGTGTATTACAGAACCTGGTAAGCAAATAATAACTGCAGCATTCGCAAAGACATACACCTTGTTACTGGGCCTCTATGAAGTTGTAAAATACTTAACTTTAGAAAGGGGCATATATGTGTAAAAAATAGCTTATTGAAACTTTAGACCCTTACAGAATGCCCACTACACCAAGACTGTATACCCAATAACAAAATTACAAGGGCCATAATTCTGCTAATATGAATCTGATGAAAAACGAACATTGATGCATTTATGAAAATTCAGCCTATTGATATGAAATGTTCTGGAGTTATCCTTTCACCTTGCCGGGCCGGGTAGCGCAATCGATAGGGCACCTGACTCGTAAGTAAGTGGTCCTGGGTTCGAATCCCGGTCTGGCCACATACTTTCGTTTCTCCTTCCGCTGATTCAAGAAGGGCGTTGTCAGTTACTGGCGAAAGTATGTGCACTTAGTACTGGTTAACCGCTTAGGAGGTCTAAGCCTGCCCAGGAATAGTGTGGTTAGGTTAACTGACCGTCCCGACATGACCTTAGTTGTTTACCGTGGACGTTAAGCATCAAATCAACCAACCAAATATCCTTTCACCTTTAAGTGGATGTCTGTTATCTGTGAAAGGGGAATAACTCTATTATTAATCAACTTAGCACATCCTAACAATAATCAGAATAATCAATTTACCAAATACTAATACCATACCAAATTTCAGCTCTCTTGGTGAAACGATTCAAAAGATGGAAACATTCCAAAAACGACATAGGGCCATGACTTTGTGAAAAAAGGACAACTGAAATGCTAAAATCACATGCACACCTCCAGATCATCTTGAGACATTCTATACAATTTCCTTTCAATCTGATACATGATGTGACAGGAGTTGCGGGGACAATGTCTGAGTCAGCAAGGGTCATAACTCCATCAAAAATGGCCGAAACAAAAATTCACATGCCCATCTTCATATCATAAAAATACAATCTGTGAAATGTCAGATCATTCCGATGAAAGACATAGGAGGAGTTGTGGGGGCAAGATTTCGGACGGACGGAAGGTCGGACGGACGCACACACAGACGGACGAGGGTCATTTCCATAGTCCCCTCCGCCTACGTCGGATAACAATAAGTTACTTAAGGCTAGGTGGGAGTAATTCAGCGCCGCCGTGCAGCAGTTTCTGTCGCTACGATACATAACGACTTCAAACGTTCCGTTTGAGAAAACAGTAGCCGCTGCTTTGCGTAGACCACTGCATGGTCAGTTTGCATAATGCAAGTCGGCCGAGTTCCGGGTGAAATTTAAAGAAAATAAAATGCTCCGTAGAGAAGAAACTGAAAACTTTATATGGCAAAAAAGCGTCGTAAAATTTAATCCAGCACTTACAATGAGCAATCAGATCAGGGTCTACACTTCGACCACACAATTTTGTCCGAAACTTTTGAGTTAACACGGTAGTAGTCAGAGAAAATGTGATTATGCCACTCACACAGCAAAAGTAATGCCACATCTCAGTTATATTAAAAGTTCTTAGACCCTTACTAGCGTTCTAACAACACCAGACAGCCGTAGGCCTATCGCAGTCGATGCAATGTCGAGGCGTTTCTCTTTTTCTGCCTTTTTTTCACGTTTCATTCTCTATTATGTTTGTATCAAAGAGTCGTTTCACTGAATCTCCTAGACACCTAATAAGTGAATTTAAACTGCCTATAATTTTCAGAGAGAGAGAGAGAGAGAGAGAGAGAGAGAGAGAGAGAGAGAAAGTCGCCGAAGCCCAGTTGTTCGAACGCTCTAACTAATTTTCTTACAAGAATTGAAAGAAAATAATTTTTCATCAGTTTCAAATCAATTGATGTGGATCTGAAATTTCCAAAATTGTAAAGAGTTCGAAAAACAAAGACAAGGTTTCTATTTTTGTTGAGCAGATTTTCTATCTCGCATATGTTCCATGTTGATAAGGATCTCTTTTGGAGAACTCATTAGCACTGAATATTCTATACATTGAAAAATAGAAATTTTACAACGTTTAAAAGAATTATTTAATGTTATTATGTATGATGACTTTGTGACATTTTTACCTTAAAAATCACAGGTTGATCTGAACAGACGTTAATTTGTTGATCTGAACAGACATTAATTACATACGCCGCTATGCATGATATTAATATGCAGCTGGCTAATTAGCACTAATTTTTGTTTTCTTTGATCCTAATGGCCCTCAGTGTCGGTCATTGCACGAAACAGATTTATTACACACAATATCTGGTCGCAAATATGCATATGCATGTGTAGAAAAAGTACATGTAGTTTTAATTTTGGAAGTGTTTAAACCTTAAAAAATAGTTGAACTTATACAGCGCATATCCAGATGAGATGGCTTGTCATGAGCCCCTCATCTGGATCTACACTGTCTGTCCTCTACATTTTGAATTCTCATATATATGATATAGCTTGGCCTAAACGTTTTCTACTCTCTTTTTTTTTAATTTTCGGGCGTAAAATTTGTCGTCTGCTTTGTTAGCGGTTGAAGGCTAAATAACATATGTATCGTTTTGCAATTAAGGTATTTTTGAAGAAAAGGCATGATTTTTACATATTACAGAAAAATGTACATAAATTTAATGTCTTTTAAAATGCCATGCTGCACATTATTGGCTGTACCTATGCATAAATATACTTAGCATTGCACCTTAGAGCAAATTATTGGTTTGTATTTAAAATAGTGGACAAATGTATTTTTTTTATCAAATATTCCAACTTATGTATGAATTTTATGATATACCGTAAAGAATATACTAAGTAGGCACTTAAATGTGCTGAAAAAGGCTGTTATAATTTGAAGTTGCATTTTTACGCACCAGCGTAACAACTTAGTGACATACCTTATAGACAATTATAAGGATGCTCTTAAAAATGCTTAAAACCATGACACTTTAAATCACATTTACGCACACGCGTAAAAACTTAGTGACATACCTTATTTGTAATCATAAGTAGCTTCCTAAATGTGCGTAAAAATACAGCACTTTTAAGCAGCTGCTTAAATGTCCAAATAAGCCATGTCACAAAGCACTTTTAAGCAGGGGCTTAAATGGCTTATAGATGCGTGTTTTTGCTGTGACAGAGACATATACAAGGTGTGTTCTGTGAGATGATGAGTAGATGACTGAACGCATCAGCGCTTGACACAGGTGAATACATAATTCACACTGGACATCCCTATACCCACTACAGACACATCCAACATCTAGTACACGAGGAGGCGGAGAACCGGGTCGGAAACAAGGCTATAGAGAAGACCATGTGGAGAAAGGTAGATTAGATAAGGGCTTCAGTGAAAGCTTTATTTTACCCTGTGACATATAGAATAAGACCCCGAAACTATTCATCTGCCATCAGACAGTTAATGATTGTCGAAATCTCGGTGTATTTTACCATTAACACTGTTCGACATAACCGCTGTGGTAAATATTATTTAGAACTTTCATGTCACGATATGTCATGATGACATTTTGATCTGTTCTGACGTCATGTTCTAGAAATTAAGGTAGCATAACACCAATCACGAAATGTTTTGGAATTTTCGGTCCCATGTTCTGTGTTGACAAATGTTACACTCTCCCTTGAACTTTCGGAAATTGAAGCATTTCTTTTCAGCGAGATTGGAATACTTGCAATTATTTTCAGGGAATTTGAGAGCAAGCTCTTAATTTAGGTGGCTAGCGCGGATGTAAAAATAAGGCAGACGGCCAATATCAACTCAAGGCTTGTTTATTTTACTATATATTGTCATTCCGCCTTAAACTAAAAAAACGTGAGTCCCACCATTTGTCTGATTGTACTCTTTTTTTCTAATCGAAATGGGATATGGGATCGTAATATAAAACCAATAATGATTGTGTGCACTTGATGTGTCAGGGAGAAAAACTGTCGCTAAAGGGAAGAAAATAGTCTGGTCTGAAAAGAAGAAGAAGAAGAAGAAGCACAATAATAATAATAATAAGAAGAAGAAAAAAATTCTTCTTTATGTGTTTTACCTACCGCATCTTAAAGCATGCACATAGGCTGAATATATATGCCTTACATTGCCAAGTGAATTGTCTATTGTGTACTGGGGAGGAGGAAGGGGTCGGCGGGCATGTTCGGGCGATCGTGCTGCAAAACTTTCAGTGCCGGAGTGTCTTACCAATTCGGAAAATAGGCCTAGCTGGGAAGGGTCTCCTGGACATGCATTATATGCTGGCGGGAGTTTTTTGGATTTTTTCTCAGGCCTATCATATCTCTGGGAGACGACTTGATATACACTGAAAAACTGTCTCAAAGAACCATTATGCACTATTATAAATCAGTTAGCCAACTATTGTGTACTGTGTCCTGTTTGAAAGCTTCTGCGTCCTCTCTTGTGTTCACTGAGTAATATTAACAGCGACATTGATTTTGCACAGAAGAAAAACGTGCAAAATCTAGATGTATGTGCGATGGCCGCATGCCCTCGCATTGGCTCCGGCAGTGGCGAAAAAATATTCTGAAGTAGGCAGAAAACAGTAAACGGGACAAAGAAAACAGTAGACCGTAACAAGTATACCTACACAGTTTACAGTTCAACAGTACACAACAAATATAATACAGTCAGTACGTGTGCATGCTCTAAGAGACAAACCATTTGATTTTTTTCTTTGAGGGGGGTGGTCGCGGGGGGTGGGGGGAGGAGTCTGGTGCATTTTTAAAAACAATAACATTCTCTGTTAAACAATAAACAAGTAAAAATTAAATTGGTTCATAATGGGATTTAAAAAAATCCGTCAAAAATTTCTAAAAAAAATAATAATCTGGCTCCGCCTAAAAATTTGTAAAAATGTAGTCTGCAGACAATTCCAGATAATGCCATTTTGGATTTGAACCTGTCTGTTCAGGGTGGTTTTCAGCATGGGAATCTCCCTTTCTTCTGTTAGATATTATCAGACTTGTCCCAAGTAATTGTGAGCTTGTTTTTAAGGGCCGTTAAATAATAAGGAATCACCGGCTTGATTTTAAAATAATTCTTTTTTTAGAAACTAAAACTAGAAAGGGTCATATGAATGGAGTCGGTTTTTCAGAACCAACTTTAAGTAGTTTTTTTAGTCCAGTTAACTGAAATTAGCCATATGCTATGGTTTAAGTATCCTCATTCAAGACCTGGATTTCGTGCCAACCAGCAAAGGATTTAGCTACTTGTAAGAGATTTAAGTGAACGAGGCTATTGTATATACTCCTAGCCTAAAGTTTAGCATATATACGAGATAAATGTACCAAGGTCATTAGAAATCATAATACTTTAATTCCATTTTCAGTAATAAGATAAATGCATTATTTCATCAACGCCAATGCTAAAGCATTGCAAAAACGCCAATTTTGAATTGATTTGCGCAAGCACTGCCCACAGAGAGCATAGAATTGAATGGCCCCGAAATATGTTTCCGAGAGATATAATGCTTCGTTTTGATGGTTATAAAAATACTAATTTCGTATTTTCCAAAAGCATTTAGCATGTCTAAACGTTAAATCGGTGTAGAAGAAATTTCACTCACTACAACGCATTACAATGAAAATCTTAGAGTTTTGTTTCTTCCCTAAATATTTTTGGACAAGTACGTCCACGCCAGCCCTGTGCAGTTGTTACTCAAATCCAAATCAAACTTGCTAATTTCACGATGATGAATCATTTGTGTTGATGATAGAAAACATTTACTTCCACAGACAGTAAGAATTCAATTGATATTACCTCTAATGATCTTATTTTTGCTTTCACATTATGCTAAAATTTTGCCGAGGAGTATAGTTACTGTTTTACTGATAACAATTAATAACACGACCAAAGGCTATCGGTCACTGAATTAATAAGACTTTCAATCATTTCCCCGGCCAGTTCCTTCACATAGATGTCATGCATGCTCCTTTTCATAGCGAACACGAAGTATGTTCGCTTAACTGTATCAATTTTGGTCCTATATACTTAGGCAGATAAATTGTGTGGTAACGATCGTGGTTGCGGCCATCTTGGAGAACCGGAAGTTCGAAAGTTATCGCGAGACTAGTCACGAACCAAGTGCTCTTACCGAATTTTTACGAGTTAAAAAATTATTTTTGCAATCACTCTATAAAGGAAATGTACATTAACAATTTCTCGCTATAATAATTCTCGTTTTTGTTAGACATGTTCGTAAAAAGAATAGCTCAAACTGTAAACATCTTTCGTTTGAGGTTATGTCGTCTGCTCGGGACCGGAACTAACTCTAGACCGGACCTGAGTTCCTAGGTAAAACCCCGTACCGTAGCGCGTCACATGAATTGGAAATGACGGCGCACCAGAGAGCCCACCTACGTTAGAATGGAGCTGGAATGGTATTTTTAAGTGTTAACAGACCCTTTGATGAAAAAGTTGATTTCTACGACTTATTTTAGTAAAATAATCATGACATAGCCTTAACATCTATATTTTAGCACATTTGAATTATCTTTGGAACTGAATAAATAACAATCAGATATAAAAACGAATTCTTTGATTTGCTAATCAAAGCAACCATCATGATACAATTTTAAACACCATATAATTCATTACTCAGAATTACACTAATTATCTGAAGTGTCTCTCAGCTGCGGAATATAAGGTTTGCTGAGAGAGGGCGGCAGGATTGACTTCCGATAATATTATTTTGAAGACGGTTGAATCCCTGCCTGTTAATGGTGCAGATCGCTGAGGAAAGTGTGGACTTCTAGATGATTAGTGCACCCCACCACTATCACAAAGCAGCTTAATATTGTGACAGCAGACCATAAGGACACCTTAGGAAGACGAGCCTACATATGTTTCCGTTCTATCTGCATACCGAACAAGTCTGCTGCGGTTCTCTCTTAATGGGCACTGTGGTTCTTCTTCGACAAATTTAAATTCAGACCCTAACCGATACTGGCAAGACGTTAAAGCCCGTCTTAAGGATTGCAAAACCAGCGTTAAGGCGTTTTTCTTTCCTTTTTTTTTATTTCTTTTTTTCTTCGTCTACTTTTTTTTCTTTATTCTTTCTTTTCTACTATGCATTACTCCAGTGCATTACCCCTTGCTGATGCCCTTTCCTGTATAAAGAGGCTGATGTCGCCCATGAGTATTGGCAGCTTAGCAACGTCTTCAATTAAATCAAATCAGTTAACCGTTCTTAAATCCAGTTACAGGACTGACACCAAGTACAGTACAAAACATACAATACAAAAAACATTCGGTACATGCAAGTGATGTATTTTCTGACCATGACAGTGTATGGCTTACCTACTATATATAATGTTAAAGTAAAAAATCTCCAGAGGAAGCAATTCAGCTATTCCGTCCAACTCAAGACCAGCTCCCTAAGAAAAGATTCATTGGAGCAAACGCTCTCCCCCCATAGAAGACCCACCTGGAAGGGCTATGCCTCCCGAGGAAGCAAAATGAAATCATAAAGCCGTCTACTTCTGAAAAAAGTGGCGAAAAATATGAAAGTGCACCACAGTTAGTTGCACCTGTAGTAGGAGGAGAAAATTATGTAAAGAAAATTTCGTCGAGCGCCCCGACCGGGGATCGATCTCACAACCCCAAGATTATAAAGCGAGCACACAACCGCTAGGTTAAAAGGTCCGGACCAGTTAGACTGGTCAGTTATACACTCTAAATACCTATATACATATTTACACATCACTCATTGGCCGTACTACAATACTGCTCCATCCTACCAAAGAGCAATTGTATCAAATGTTAAGGATAATCCAGATCTGGTGTTTTTCACACCTTAACTGTTAAAGCATCTGAATGATAACGATTAGGTTAATGAGAACACCCTCAGGGAAAGCATGATGGCAAACCCAGAGTCTGTTACTTCAAAACTGGGGCCAACAACCAAAGGAAAGAATTGGCACCCTATAGAGCAAATTTCCTCCCTTCAGAGTGGACCCCTCACACACACACACACACACACACACACACACACACACACACAAAAGGCCACACTGCGAACTTGAGTGCCAATGTAAACATGCAAGAAGACACATAAGTTGACTCCCCTTCGTAAAAATGGCAGAAACTTGCACACACAGCTATAGTTGCCTTACTTTATTGCAGCATGGATGTCACACGAGCTGCACTGGTCTCTCAAGGATGTCACCATTACCATTATAGCATAAGATACAGTTTGCTAATCCAGGTGGGTGCCTTTCAGGCCAATTTTAACCAGACTACAATGACGGGTAGCACTTCGCCCCCATCAAAGATCTTCAAGGACTGCAAAGAGTGTGTTCGCACAAAGGCAGTGCCTTAATTTCATATTAAAACATACTGTCTTATGATTTTCTCCAAATTTTGATACTACAATAGTGAAGAGTAATTTCTAATGGTGCTCATTACATCTGTACAGCTACCGTGCTATCACTTGAAATTTGATGTCCTTAGAATGGCAATAAGTTTTCAAACTATGCATTTTTTCCACAATTTGCATACTTACATAATCAATTATTTATAATCGCACATTCTGTTCTTTAATAGTTTTGATTGTCTACTGCACAAGCTGGACAGCGTAGCGCAGTCGGTAGAGCATCTTATTTATAAGCTAGAGGTCCCTTGTTCGATACCCGGTCCGGCCACTTACTTTCATTTCCCCTTCGGCTGATTCAAGTAGGGCAGTTATCGGTTACTGGTGAAAGCAAAGTTCTTTTAGTACTGGTTAACCGCCTAGGAGGTCTAAGTTTGCCAAGAAATGGTGTGGTTAGGTTAGGTTAAAGGACCGTCCCGACATGACCATAGCTGTTTACCGTGGACGTCAAACAATATCACAACACCAACGTCTGCTACACACAATAACAAATACTCTTCAGGCTAACTTCATTCACTGTCATGAGCAGTGACTGAAGCGCTTATTAAATTCATAGAGATACAGTCCGGCTTCTGCTGTGCATGCTTGTCCATCGGACATGATATTCTTCATCAGTGGGTTGCTTCGTTTGATATGCAAGTGTTAAATAGTTTTGCTGCAGCATTACTCAGATTCAATACCCCATTCTTAAATCAAAAATGGAAAAACAAACACGGTTAACCGAGTGAACAGCTTTTTCCTTGATAGTTGGTCATGCAGGTACCCCAACTGAAAACAACATTAAGATCTATTTTTAACTATTTTCTATTTCAATTTACAAGACAAAAAAAGAAAGCAAAGTGGGCAGCTATACCAGATGAACATACTGCCTGATGACCACAGACAAGCTGACATAAGAATATGTATCATGTAGGAGCTACATCGGACGTACCGCCTTGGAACGGTCAGTAATAGATTACTGGGATGCTCTATCCCTAGTTTTATTGAATCAAACCTTCGCCCAAGCTTCTGCAGTGATTCAAAACATTTAGCCAGATGTTTGGTCCACAGGAAGGTTTCGTAACTCAGTAACGTTTTCTTTAACAAATTAATATATACATACCTTTGATGCTACTACCAACTACACATATTTCCTCTGCATCTGTTGAAAAACAAAAAATCTGAATTGGTTTACAGTGAGGCGGACAGTTAACATAATTTAGACTGGTATAAACATGAGTGCTTAACATATAAAGTATTAGTTTTCTTTGTGTGAAAAATCTGGCTGTAGTTTTTTCTCCAAACCTCAGAGAGACAAATCATGCAAGTTATCTTTTTATATCGCATTCGCCCTTTATGATTTATACTGACCCAGAAGGTAATGCCCGCACTTATGGTTTCCGAAACAGCTGTTCGTACGTTCAGGACCAATCCAAACTTTTTTTTTATCCATCAAACATAAATATAAGTACTATTTTACATGTTAAATTCTTGGTTACAAAATGCCATTAACTGTGTTGTTTGGGCTTGGGTAATAAAACGGGGTTTAATTAATTGTCTATTTCCTTTATCAGCTATAATGCTTTATCGTTCTCATGAATGTTATCACAGCCATGAACCAAGATAAGGATCCACCAAAACAAAGTTTGTGTTAACATCAGATACGTTATAAAGATGAAGAAGATATAAAACTGATTTTTAAATAATTTGAAGAGAAAACACCAATTTTCGGCAGACTTTTACGTTCATTTTGGTAACGCTATTTGTGTAAAAGAATAAGTTTAATATCATTTTTTTTTTCATTTGAATCATTATTGATTGGTAATTAAATGCAAAAGGTGGCATGTTTTGATTACTAAAACGCTCCTGGGTATGGCAGAGGCTGTTGAGGTTCAAATAGCTTTGATAATTTAAAGAGTAACTACACTTCAGGAACTGACTGAATCAGATCCCAAACCCTATCCCCAACATCAAAGGAAGGAAAAGGTTGACAAAGACATCTTAACAAACAATAAATTACAAGTGATAAGCCGAGTCAGCAGCCCTTTCCCAAACAGGTGGCAACTCAGCTATCTTTACCAAACTAAATACTGCAGGATGGCAAAATTTAAATCTGTTCACGCTTGTTGAGTACCAAACGTTCGGGAAACATTGTATTCTATAATTTTGCCGATATCAATACTCAGTCAACAGAAACAAATAGTCATAAAAGCGGACGTTTCCTTTTTGGGTTCAGATTATGTCTCTATCTTACTGACCACTCTTAGAACGACAGATTAAGGAATCTCTACATGGAAAAATTGCTTGATGGAAACATATACGGCGCCATGAATTTTGAGGTTAATCACAATGTCCGCTTTTGTTCTGAATTATGGAAATACTCATCAAATATTCATATTTAGGAATATGTTTTTGGTGTTAAATAAATAAATATTTATTTAATTGATCAAATGTTACCTTGCATTTTGCCATATTATAGAAATGCAGAACTCCATTTCCCTTCATCGCAAATATAAATTTTTGCACTAACATATAGTATAACCCGTGAACTTAAGAAGTCGCAATGTGAAATTTGCCAAATTTACTTTACAAGCTCACTTTTTCTACTAATTTAATAGCATCAACCACTCATCTGTTAACCACTAGCAAGTATATACACGAGGAATAGTTTTACGGGCAAATTAAATATATGCATGCCATGTACATCTGACTGTGGGATGTATAAACAAGTTGGATGGGGTTCTTTAAACGAAGAAAATTAGTTTTTAATGACCATTTGACGCAAAATACATTCCGACCGCTATAGTTCATGGGTTATGCTATATATTGATGCAAAAACATATGTATTTCTGACGAAGAAAACGGCGTTCCACGTTACCAAAAGTTGGCCAAGTTCAAGGTGGTGTTTGATAACTGTGTATTTTTCATTCAACAACGCAAACATAAGCTATAATATGCAAATCTTATTACTATCTCTGTAATCAGTGATGAGTGCATATTGTTCTTGCTACACCTCTTATTAATAAGCACCCGTATATTTTCGTCAACCTATTCATATTTAGATACCAAGAATTATCCTTTAGAAAGACAAGAGAAGATTAAGTACTTTTAAAGTATTCGTCTAGATAAAACTTAAACCATAGCTTCATATGAAAAGTAATAAGATGGGCATAGATCGAAAATCACTACTATCAAATTTGACACCTCTCTCTTAAAACCGAAAGCGAAATAAGCACACACAAACAAATTGAAAAAAGTTCACGAATGACACGTTTGGCAAATCAAATGAGCAGATCTTTCCCAAACAGGTGGTCATTTAGCTATCCTAAATGTCATAGGGTGCATTAGGCCCTTAGGTTAATACCGGGTCGTGTTAACTTATTTTCATATATGATTGCATTTCCCATACGTTGTCCTGTTTATGGCGCACTGGCTTTCCATAATTTTATACCCATACATTCCCGTTCTTGAGTGAATTAAGAAGTTGTAGACTGTTAGGTGGGCTTTTGTAGGTAATCGTAGCTCTATTAGGAGGTACTGTTATGTATAACTCACTATGCTAGCAATACACTGGTGTATACATGTGTAAACATCGTGTCTGTGTAAGTATGGACTTATCATTGTAAATATATTGTTTCATATATTTACAGGTATGTTGTCTAATACCCTGCATCTGAAACCATTCATTATATGTTTTGTAATGTCAATATGTTTGTCGATTTATGTAATTTGCGAGATTATGATCATTATGTATATTTCCATTTCAGTCCACTCAGGCATTCGCCATTCAGTTCTTATCATATAAACATCTTGTCTCTGTTAAGTTTGGAATTATTTTTGTAAATATACTCAGCGTCAATGAAAACGAATGAGTTTGGAATTTATTGCACACGATATTCGTTTTATGTATGATTTTATGTAATAGACAATTAAGTAAATTTTTATTTTCTGTTATTGAGATAGAACGTTCACAAATATAACTAGAAATGTTTTTCAGAGAACAACTGATGTCCCCCCACCAGCCCATTTCCCATCCCCTTTAATACATAAAAAGCCTGTACAAATAAAATATATATGCAAGTTTGGACAAACTCCATCCGCTGGTTCTAAAGATATCCTACATAGAAGACTATGTCCTTCAAAAATGGGTAAAGGTCACCAACTACTAAACATGTCTTAAACCTGTCACAACGATACATTCATGCAAGTCTGATGAATATCTATCCACCGGTTCAAGATATCTCATTTTTAAGAGAGAAAAAATACGCATTTGTAAGATAGCTTTTGACCTTGAGAATGAGGTCAAGGTCATCAAAACACAGTACACTCTTGAGACTGTCCCATAGGTATATCTATGAAAGTAAGTGGAAATCAAGCCAAAGACTACAGAGATACATTTTAGTGAAATTTACACATATCTAAATCCTCCTGTGACCTTGAAAATGAGGTCAAGGTCACCAAAATTTTGTTCAGCTCTTAAACTAGTGATATTGTGGGTAGAAGAAATTTCCATGTTAGTCCTCCAGTGACCTTTAAAATAAGGTCAAGGTCACCAAAATCTAAACAGCTCATAAACTTGTCCCAATCATGTATCCAGGAAAGTTTGGTAAAATTCCATCCATTGGTTCAGGAGATATAGTGGGTACAAAAAATTGTCATCAAAGTCCTCCAATGACCTTGAAAATGAGGTCAAGGTCACCAAAATCTAATCAGCTCAAAAACGTGTCCCAATAATGTATCCATGCAAGTTTTGTGAAATTCCGTTCATTGGTTCAGGAGATGTAGTGGGTACAAGAAAGTGTC
The DNA here is from genome assembly GCA_963989385.1 of Ctena decussata. Classification (NCBI taxonomy): domain Eukaryota; kingdom Metazoa; phylum Mollusca; class Bivalvia; order Lucinida; family Lucinidae; genus Ctena; species Ctena decussata. The sequence continues at coordinate 2,388,139 of OZ022502.1, read as the reverse complement.
ATCTCAGTCCTCCAGTGACCTTGAAAATGTGGTCAAGGTCACCAAAATATAATCAGCTCTTACACTTGTCCCAATGATATATCCATGCAAGTTTGGTGAAATTCCATCTATTGGTTCAAGAGATATCGCGCATACAAGAAATTGGGTACAAGAAATTGTCATCCAGTGACCTTGAAAATGAAATCAAATCAGCTCTTACACTTGTCCCAATGGTGTATCCATGCAAGTTTGGTGAAATTCCATTTATTGGTTCAAGAGATATCGCGCATACAAGAAAATGTCATCTAAGTCCTCCTGTGACCTTGAAAATGTTGTCAAGGTCACCAAAATCTAATCAGCTCATAAGTTTGTCCCAATGATATATCCATGCAAGTTTGGTGAAATTCCATCCATTGGTTTGGTGAAATTTTATCCATTGAATCTGTCACGCCGACGCCGACGCCGACGCTGACGCCGACGCCGAAGAGATCCGCACTGAAAACAATATGTCCCTCCTCACCTTTGGTGGGGGGACATAATTTTGTTTATCAATGGAGGCTATCAAGTGTGACGTCAGTACTTACGTATTTGAAAACTGTCGATATCAAAGGACAAATTTAAATCCATATTTTGTGCTCTGCCAGACACTGGATTGCAAATGAATAGTTTTTGGCAGGTCTGTTGACATAAAACCACTTTTCCGTCATGGAATTCTGACGCGGTTCGGCTTGTCCATGTGACGTCATGCTCGGGTTGGAAAATTGTTAAAGTTCGCCCACAAAACTTCTGAAATTCATTTTCTACTAATGATTTCAGCATTTTAGGTTGTAAAAAAGTAACACATTTACCGTAAGCTACTTGTGTCTGTCCGTTGTTTGATGAACATGCCAATATAGTGACGTTCGAATCCACGTCACTTCATTGCATTCGGCGGTCTCGATCTCTCTTCTATGGCGATTTGATAGGCTATCTATACTATAGTAAAATCCATCATTGAGAAATTTCTGCCTTGTGAAATTATGCTGGAAATCCGTTTTCTTGATTATAGAGCTTACGTTACGTCACAAACTCACAGCGTAGCTTTAAGCAAAATGACATCATGGGCGTAATAGAATTATCATTGTATTTAAACAAAATATGACATTATAAGACTGGTGCGTTTTCATTGACGCTGAATATATTGTTTCATATATGTACATGCTTTGGTTTTGGTTTACGAACCAAAAAGCACGATTGGTGGCCTTATGGCTACTTTTGAGCTCGGTAATATAATCAAAACAGCAGCGATATCTACTTTTACCTATTTTATATTTAGAATTTCAAAATGAAACAGAAAAGAGGATTGGCAGCAATTCAAGTGACCAGGCTGCTGGAGACGAAAGACAAGGTAACAACAAGTCACACAGAGGAACCACAACAGAAGTACCGCCTTGGAACGGTCAGCAAAAGATTACTGGTGTCTTAAACCCGAAATGTGCTCGAATGTTAAAGGCCGGATGCAAAAAATTATATTTACACACGAAGCAGATGAGTTAAATCCATACCAACAATAAGATAGCAACAATAAGATAACAATAATATCCGTCCATCTGTTAAATCAACCGGTATTGATTTATTAGTGAGTGATACTGCTTTAATCAAACACTGATAAGTATGAAGTAATTTTGCGCTTACAAGTACAGACACTACCCCCTTAACAAGGTACAGACCTGTGTAAACATATTCTAAATTACCCTCATCCTCGATCTAGATGGACAGTCCATATGGAATACCATATGTCATATAATTGAGACGGTTTGCAGTTACTCTTACGGCAAACTTAAAATCATGCATTTTCTCAACTTTCTGAACAGCCAGATAAAAGTCGTATCATTAAAAGAATATTTTCAAGGAAAATTAATTATGAAAAGATAGACCTTTGGAAGCAATTTGTGGCTGTGGAAAAATATCTGTATTTTTGATTCACTGAATGTCTATCAGTAATAAGAGCGCTGTTGTAATTAAAAGCTTTTAAAAGGAGTTACTTCAAGGCAAGAACACATTCAGAAGAAGAAGCATAGGCCAGACAACGTAGTTTCGGCTAATAAAGCCTCATCACTGACCCTGACATTTTCAGGTGATAAAACCGGAGAAAAGCATATTGTTATTTCTTTAGTTTAAGTGGGCAGTCGATTCAAAGACTGATTAGTATCAAAAAGGTCCAAATAATATAAAAGACGCTTATTTAGAATAAGAGTCTAAACCAGTCTAAAATTTCAGGTTTCTCAGAATATATCCTCTGATCGCAAAGGACGAAATAAAATATAATCTTCACTATGGATGGTATACGGGGAAAACGGCACAACACCAGCTGCAGTGAAGTAAAATTAAAATCTTAAAGAGTTTCTTCAAGAACAGAGAGCACATTCAGAAGAACGAGCATGTGCCTTGTGAGACAATGACATCGAAACTTAACTTTGTTTCTACATGTTACGAGGAATGTAAAATAGATAAAAAAAAATAGATGTTGATGTTGTTTTTGATTAGGGTAGCTTAAAGACCACCTGTTAGGGAAAGAGCTGCTCATTTGGTTTACCTTGCGTGTCTTTCGTGAACTTGTGTCAGTTTTCCATGTGTGTGTGTGTGTTTGCTTCTTTCCCTATTGGTTTTGGGAGCGGGATGTGGGTTTTGATTGCATTAATTCCTGATCATTGCCTATATTTTTACTTTACAGCTGGCTGCAGGGTTTGATCCTTAGTATCTCAGACTTTTCATCTTTTAAATCTAACACTGAAGCTAGCTGTTGATCGGCAATCTGGGTTAGATTAATCCTCACCGCTACGGCGGTCTAGTGTTTTCTTTTGACCTTTGATCCTTCTTGCGGATTTCCTTGGCAGTTCGTCAACAACTGATCAGATCCACAAGTACTAGAAAGGATAAATACGGACACGATATTGTAGTATCATTAAGTGCCGAAACATTTCTAAACACAGCCTAGCAGGCACACAACATTGAATCAACATGGATCCATCGTCATCACGTTGTATTAACACTGTTTCAATGCTTGATTTAATGTTGTGCGCTCAGCGGGAAGTCAATTCTATTTGGTGACCACACCTGCAAGCTGATTGAGGACGTCCTTTCTAAGCGTTCATCAGCTACAAACGTCATGACAATCCAGAGGTGATATGGTCGCCAGTAAAATTTGTTGCTAACGGTGAGGAAAGTTGTTTGTAAAAAACAAAACTTGTTTTATATTGATAGATGAATATTCAGTTAACAATATTCAGCTACAACACAGGTCATGTGACTTATGGCATAAAGGACTATTGGGTCTAGACCACTATTTCGCATCGGCAAAAACATTCATTTGAACCCTGAAATATTCTGAATTGAGTGCACTCACTTCGGAAAGCATCATTGCGTTTCTTAAGGAGAACGGCCCTTGCCAATGTCATAAAAAGCGAGACAGTTAAATCCATAATTTTATCGTTTACGAATGCCGTTTCCTTCTTTATAAAACAATGTAAAAACAGTATCTGTAGTTTGTAATTTGATGTATTAGGATCTTGCCTTCATGAAATTTGTATGACAATGATCAATCTATGCTGTCTTGGATCCGCGCGAAATTTGGATGTCAACCATTTGTCTAATACCAATTCACTCTAGGTCACGCAGCAGGTTAATATGTATTAAAGCATCAAAGTTTACACTGAATGTCTGTGTGAATATTTGTTTTATTACGTTATTACGTGGTGGCGGGGGTAGGGGTTATAATGAATAATTATTTTTTAATTATTATTATTATTTATTTATTTATTTATTATTTGCTTAAAATTTTATTGATTAGAGAGACGCTGTGGTCGAGTCGTTAGAGACACTGGGCTATGGTGCAGAAGGGCGTAGGTTTGGACACGGGTTCGGCCAACCGGCGACTGGAAACCTTTTTCGCTTTCTGTCAACCTTGCAATAAATGGGTACCTTTTTCGAATTAGGAGAGGAAAATGCAGCAACAGCAGAGGGGTGCGCTATAATCTGTCTTAGATACAGTGAGTCTCTAACCCCTACCCATCCTGCCACTTACATCCATGCCCCTACGGCCACTAGGCCACGAGAAATCTTTATCCGTTTTACATATTGCACTGATTTTAAGAGAAAGGTTTTCCTCTTAGACTTATTTCGTCTGCCGTGTTTCAATAATTCCCCTTTATCTGTCCGACCCACGCCTTAAAAATCAAATTTGTAAAATATAGTTAATAAGCATAATAACAAAAACAAGTGCAAAAAGTGCCAATCTTGTACTTACGACACTGAACCGTAAGCCATACCAGTATAATGTAAATCTGACGGACGAATATACTAGACACCATTTTGATAATAAACTAAATAACAGTAAAATGCGACTCGAGTTTTCTATTCAATGTAAACCGCACAAAAGATATAAAGGATGGCAAATATAGTGTGTGAAATGAGGTATGACCAGGAATTTTTATTAACGATTGAAAGTAATTTACACGGTATGAAGTTCACCAAATACATTTAAATACACTCATACACACTGTCAAAGATCCATAAAATGTCATTGTTCCTTAAAATTCGTATATCTGCAGATGCCTCGAAATAAATTAAAGAAACATTTCTTGTGTCAGAAAAATAATAAATGTGTGTGTGTGTGTGTGTGTGTGTGTGTGTGTGTGTGTGTGTGTGATCACAAGCTGCAAAAAAGGAATCTGTTATCACGTCACAGTTTAAAAACTATAGTAATTTATCACAGAGAATGAAGTCGTGTCACATATCACGGTCACAGAAACTTGCCTGACACATTACTAATGTTAACCTTTTCCTTTGACTTTTGTGCCAAATTTGTTGTGCTAGTAAGGAGTGAACATAGCTGGGGAATGCCTAAAACAATATGCCAGTAGACTTAATATGAGATGGTTTATACAGTACAGACATCGTTTTTCTTTGCAACGAAATCCTTGCAAAACGCCAGCAAAACACCCGTCAAACCATGCGTTTAATTGTCGTTTTAAACGCCGTTTCTGAATCAACCAATCAAATAAGCGTTTCTACAAACGAAAAACGCTCAGGAATGTTCTAAAATATCAAAAACGCTTTGACATTTTTAAACCAATGAAATCGTCGTTTGGCGGAAACGCTGTCATGGTTACCATCACAGACGAAGCGTTTGTGACCGTTTGTGGAGATGGCCAATGAAAATGATTCATTTTCGGAAACGCTGTTGTAGCGTTTTGAAAAATTAATCGAACATGCCCCAAGTATTCGTCCCGTACTGTCTGAATAAAAATAAGTAAATAAAATCACTTAATTAAATAAAGAAATTAATAAATAAAAATAAATAAAATGAAACCACCTATTTATTGATTTTATCGCCCGTATATCTTTCGGTTGATAGTAAGCGCCGTAGCGTACTGAGATACCGAATCAAATGGAACTTTTAAAGTTAAGTGATTAATTTGTGGGGAAAATAAGCTACTGTAACAGACTTTTGGCATGGGAATGGTGAAAGCGTAGTATATTTTAGCTTTTTTCAAATATATTGCCCGTCAGATTAAAGAGAATTTGATGTTGTTTATATTTTTGTAAACCCAAGGAATGCTTTGAAATTTCCGCCAATCAGATAGTCGTTTGTGCAAACGTTTTGTAGAGACAGCCAATGCAAGTGTGACTTTTGCTGAAACGCTGCTGTAAGCACAGTGGTAATATAACTCGAGGGGGGAGGGGCCTTTGAGCAATGTGATTTAATTTCCGTTTTTGCCCTATTCAGTATTAATGCAATACTAAATTAACTAAAAAAATACCGCGAACATTGTACACTCGGATGACCGTATACGGTATCCAGTATTATACCGGAGGCAGAGAGAGAGGGGAGTGGGTCCAAAAGCGCCATCGGCAGCTTAGTAGCATGAGTTGTCTCACGACAAGCTATAGATCTACCTCTGCCGCACATGTTCAAATCAGTGGGAACCGAAATCAGTTATGTGTGCATTAAATTAGCGCTGGCGTGTGTTCATGAATGGTTGGCTGTTCCCTTCCATGTGTTCACAGAGTATTTACCGGCCTTTATATGCAGCTTAGAACTACTTAAAAATCAGAATTGTTTACAGGTGATAATCCAAAGGAAATCATTCATCAGGGCCTGTGATCAGGAAGCTAGTGGCTAGCCCTTATAAGAGACCCTCCTCACACACACTTTCTTCCACCATAGAACAGTCTTCTAATGATCGAATTTCATTTTCATTAATCCAGACAGCCTATGGCTACTTGAGCATGGGATTTTATTATAAGTTTCATGATTTTATCAGATTAACAGCACTTATTTTTTATAATCTGTAGAACACCAACTTTTTTCTTGTTAGGGGTGAGTGCAACAGTCTTTTCTTTTTTTTCGGTATTTAGGTTTCCTGCGCCAACTTTGTAATCGAGTGACCCCTGGCCTAAAATTCACGTGAATTCTGATTTTAATGAAAATCGTATTGAATGAATGTGTAAATGATGCATGGGACTGAGGAACATAAACTAAATAGAAAGTGCATCATTTTGAACTAAATTATTTGAGTCAAATTTCATGATATTGTCACAGTATTTCAATACAGGCGATCTGTGGATGCTCACCAGTTGTCGCTTAGGGACTACTCTCTTGTTGAGGCACTCCAGAAAGTGGTTTTTCGAAGTTTATACTTAAAGGATAAAGAAACAGCAAATTCCACTTACATGGTTCAGTTTACTACCATTTCTCGTAGTAGATTTGTCCAGTAGAGTTTTTGAAATTCATTGGCATGCTCTCAAGCTTGGAAAGTAATCTCTTGCAATGTATTTTTTTTTCAGTTTCATAATGGCCGCCTCAAGATAACCATTATTGCTGTAGGGGTGGCATGTGTCAAGCACATTCTTGAAAATTACCATTTCATATAAAATTAACATGAAATCATTTCAGAAGAATTTATGCTTATATCTTATAGCAGTTATTTTCATAAGTAATATCTTTTTGGAAAACAAAAAGATGCATAAGTGTAGCTGACACTGCAAACAACCCTTTGCTGAAATGGTCATATTCCAAAACAGATCAGGTGATTAGTGATGACATCATTTCTGTTGTGATGTCACAATGGGTGGTTCCCAGCTTTATTAAAATTAAAATGAACCTCATCAAAGGCTGGAAACCAGAAGGAATATTTTTACTGTTGGAAAACCCACCTCAAAACAAAAAAATGATAAAAATAGACAAAAGAGGTCATGCAAAATGCTGCAAGTCAGCTACGAGAAATGGTTTTGGGTATGTTAAGCCTAAAATTTTGATATTTAAGCATCTTTAAAGAAAAAAGTTCCACTAAAAACCACTTGCTGGAGTGCCTCAACAAGAGAGTAGATGTCGAACTAGAGAACTTGATGCAATTTATCATTCCTTGTCTTCATCACTACATCAGTCTGAGTTGGAGTGCAAAACCAGATGATGACAGTTAAATATACAGGTGCCTCTTTTTGTAACGGCTCAAAGAAATTTGTTCCTTGTCTACTAAGGAAACTCGAGTGACTTGTAATCTGCACTGTCCACATAGCATACCGTGGCTGGCAGTACTATGAGGGATCAGGGTACAGCTTAGGGGCCTTGGTACCGATTAACAACACCCTTGTGGGTAAGAGGTCAGAGCGCCATTATTCGCGAACTAACCAAACAGCTCAGATGTTACATTATACCGGGTCGGAAAAACAACAGACCTGAATAAAAGGTGGAATCACTGGCGCTTGAACAACAAATGTTGTGAAAATACTCCTATATGTATTCTATAATATACCCTATGGTCAGGATCGCCGCAAATGCTTGGCAGTTTTTGAACGATTCATATCACAATTAATATTCAACACTAAAATTTAACACTCAGCCGTATGTTAAGACTGATGCTCTTACCTGCTTACGTGTCTCTGCAACCAATAATTACGAGTAAACGGCGCTGGTTAGAAGAAAGTACGATCTTTTATCGGCAATTCATTTTTTCCTGAAATCAATCGGATAGCCATATGGCTGTCTGGTACCCCGTCTTATTTGCGAGTTCTTTTGGGGTAAAGAACAGTACTCAAGTGGGGGGTCGTGTTGTTGTTGTTGTAACATTCTATTTGATTCTATTCTATTAGTTGTTGTTGGGGCTCTACTGGTTTTTCCGCTTTTTCTCAAGTTGAATTTTTATTTAGGCATTACCATTATATAATTTGTATATTTTACGGCTTCTGTCTTCCGATTGTTTCAATCAAATTAATGTATTCAACGGTGATACCCTTCTTTAGCCTAGTACCTTCGCTCTCGCCAAATTCCGTCGCATGCATTGGGAGGGTACTGTATTTTACCCATCGGAAGCCGGGAACCAAGCTTATCCAGAAATGGACAGCTGTTGGAGTTCAGGAAGAAATGAATATTGCCGATAAAAGATCGTATTTTCTCCTAGCCAGCGCCGTTTCCACGTAATTATCAGATGCAGAGACACGTAAGAGCATCAGTCCTAACAAACGGCTGAGTGTTAAATTTTGGTGTTGAATTTCGTGATACGAATCATTCAAAAATTGCCAAGCGTTGGCAGCGATCCTGACCATAGAGTATATTATAGAATACATAGGAGTATTTTCACAACATTTGTTGTTCAAGCCCCAGTGGGTGGAATATCTCTTGTATTAGGTGAATAAATGTTGACTTTGGCATTTTATGTTCATGGCAATATTATTTAAACAGTGCTGGGCTTTCCAAATCTAGAACATTTTTGGGGTGTTACTTACATCCCTCAATTTTTCAGACATAAGGGGTGCAGTTATCAATCAAAATTATCCACACAGTATTTGCGTCAATACAAACTTATCAATATTCGGTATATTATTGTCGCACCTGCTTTAGCAAGGTGCGATATAGGTGTCCGGTTTTCCGTGCTTCCGGCAGACCATCCGTCTGTTCACAATTTACGTCGACCCTAGCATTTTAGTCCTTTCAAAAGACTTAATCTCTAAAACCACTGCATCCATGGTTCTCAAATTTCAAATGCAGCATGATCAGACAGCAGGGCTTCAGAATGATAAAATTCAGGCGAGTCTAGAATCCAAGATGGCTGCTTTTACTAAAAATAGCAAAACCAATAAAATCAATGTTTTCTCCAGAACCGCTCTGTATATTGGCTGAAATTATGTATGAAGCATAAGTGTGACCTTGGTATTCAGAATTATCAAAACGAAAAATTCTATCGCGGAATTAGGTCACAGTGACCTTATGTCGACCCTAGAATAATTCACGTCGACCCTAGCATTTTAGTCCTTTCAAAAGACTTATTCTCTAAAACCACTGCATCCATGGTTCTCAAATTTCAAATGCAGCATGATCAGACAGCAGGGCTTCAGAATGGTAAAATTCAGGCGAGTCTAGAATCCAAGATGGCTGCTTTTACTAAAAATAGCAAAACCAATAAAATCAATGTTTTCTCCAGAACCGCTCTGTATATCGGCTGAAATTATGTATGAAGCATAAGTGTGACCTTGGTATTCAGAATTATCAAAACGAAAAAAATCTATCGCGGAATTAGGTCACAGTGACCTTATGTCGACCCTAGAATAGTTCACGTCAACCCTAGCATTTTAAGTCCATTCAAATGACTTATTCTCTGAAACAATTGCATCCATGGTTCTCAAACTTCACATGCAGCATGATCAGACAGCAGGGCTTCAGAATAGTAAAATTCTGGCGGGTCGAGAACCCAAGTTGGCTGGCGTTACTAAAAATAGCAAAACCAATAAAATCAACTTTTTCTCCAGAACCGATTGACATATTTGGCTGAAATTTTGTGTGAAGCATAGGTAGGACCTTGGTATTCAGAATTATCAAAATGAAATAAATTTGTAGCGGAATTAGGTCACAGTGACCTTATGTCGACCCTAGAATAATTTACGTTGACCCTAGCTTTTAAAACCACTGCATCCATGGTTCTCAAATTTCACATGTAACATGATTAGGCTGCAGGGCTTCTGCATAGTTAAATTCAGGCGGTCGAGAATCCAAGATGGTCGCCATTACTAAAATAGCAAAACCAATAAAATCAACTTTTTCTCCCGAACCACTCTGTATATTTGGCAGAAATTTTATATGAAGCATAAGTTGGGCCTTGGTATTCAGAATTATGAAAACGAAAAACATCTGTATTGGAATTAGGTCACAGTGACCTTACGTCAACCGTCCCGACATGACCATAGTTGTTTACCGTGGACGTTAAGCAATAAATCAATCAATCAACGTCAACCGCGCAATATGCCAAATAAAATGCCCCCCTCCTTGCTCCAAGGCTTTTTCATTCCCCCCTCCCCCCTAGTAAAAAGGTAAAGATAAAGGTTTCCCATAGCCTAATAGCCGTAGGGGCAGTGGGGGTTAGAGACCCACTGTATCTTGGGCACAGCTGATGAAAGGCGGAGCCCATCCCTCTCCTTTTGCTGCCTTATCCTTCCCTGATTCAAAAAAGGTACCCATTTACTGCTGGGTTGACAGAGAGAGTTTTCCAGTCATCGTATGGCGACAGTGAGCCGCGAACTCACGACCTTACGGTGACTTTCTGCACAATAGCCGAGCCACTCTAACCACTCGACTACCGGGCCTCTCATTCCCCCTAGTACATCACCAAAAAATAATCTGACCCCGCCCCCCCCCCCACTCCCTAAATGTACCCGGCCCCCACCTGATAATAAATGACTCGTCCCTTATATAGGCCTCAGACCTTGAAACTTGCTTTATTCTTTTCCTACAACAAATCTAAAGAATCTGGGAATATCGTGCAACTTTCTGTTCATTTTCACCGCAGAAATCTGCTTTGTCCTGGAGCAAGGGTAGTCAATTTTTTGCCATTTTGACGGCATGCAAACATATTGAATACACAGACCGGAAGTTATTGAGTATAAATGGCTCCATCAATCACCATAACTTAAAAGGGCTATAAGGTTGATAAACGTTTTTTACCAATCAAACTATAATTATGTCACAGGTCAGTTTTGTTTTGTTCAATTCTCCTAACAATGTTCCCCAAGTGGCTCAGCGTACCAGCAGTACGTAACCATAGTTGCACACACTTGGCGCCGTGTGTCCATCCAAAATTGCAGTTTTGGATTTTATTTTACTTGATAAATAAAAGTCATTCTAGGAAAAATTCTTGAATACCGTAATGACCCCAAAAAATTTGGACACCCGAAAGTCAGACAATTATTGTTTCAAAATTCTTAAAAAGTAATGCATCCAAATGATGCTCAATGAATGGCAAACATTGTAGACCCTGATTAAACTGCTCCTTCAGGATCATTTTGATTTGGGTCTACATTGTTTGCACAGATCTGTCTGTCCGAATATTTAGGGCAGGGCCTGACAAATCCATTGTCCGGCTGCCCGGGACAAGTTAAATTTTTCCTTTTTGCCCAGAAAAATACTTACGCTATATAGGGAAAACTGAAAAAAAAATCAGCATTTTGTAGCAGTACCGGACAAGTAGATCAAATTTTGATTTGTCAGGCCCTGCTTAGGGTCATTACGGTAGCTTAAAAGAGGATTCACCAGTATAGAAAACAGAATGTGCAGTTATCTTGAATGTTAGATCTAGTATTATTATTTTTTGCAGGTTTGTGCCATTATGGAGAAAAGGAAAGCTAGTACACATGAGCTGGTCTCTCAACAGAACATGACAACATGACTCTGACGGCAGCTAGTATAGGAGTTCAGACCTACAAGGATGGAATTTCTCAAGCATAAACCTTTAGCTGGAAAAAGTACAAGAATAAAAAAGAAAATGTGGAAAAGTGCTGAAAAGATGATTTTTTTTGGTTGAAAAGTTAATGTATGCACTGTTTAGTACTCATGTACTACCGTAAAAATTCTTATTTTGGGACACCAAAAATAATTACCATAATTGTCCTAAAATTGGAACAGATTGGTTTTACAGTGCAGTAATGTGTCCAAAAATGCAAATGGGATGGCAAATAGTGTAAATCCTAATCAGACTTCTCCTCAAGAAGCAGTCTGATCTGGGTTTGCACCGTTTGCTCAGACCGAACTGTCCCAATATATAGAGGTTTACAGTATTTCACATCATACTGGAAGACAAGGTGTAACTGGATTCAAACTTCAGGAGTGGAAGGTCATCAGTATTTCAAAGTTCTACTAATTCAAAGAGTAGGCTCCTTAACTTTTTGTATCCAATCTTTTCATCAGAGTTTTGAACTTCAGGAAAGCAGGAAAGATCTTTGTGATAATGTTTGTTGATAATAGACAATTAAAAGATGTACACTCCCTTGTGACAGCCATTGCACATGGGCATCCTTCGTATCTTACAGACACAATTTTCTAGTTTCAAATTAAGAATGTATGGGTACAACTTTTTGTTTTCCCTTCTTTTTTACAAAGATGAACAATTTGTGTGACTTCCTATTTGCTTCCCTCATGTTTTTTTTACCATTTTTACAATGGGAAACAACCAATGTGACTTCCTGTTGGCTTCCCTCATTTCTCCTCCTTTTTTTTTTAAAACTTGACTACTGTTTGCTTCCTGGGATGATGGCCTTTCAAATTGTAGTCTACTTGTTTAGAAAAAGAATTTGCTCCTAGGGAAGCAAATTCTTGCCTACAGAGAGTTGACTCCCATTCAGAAAGGAGATGAAATGAAAATGACAGAGTCGCTTCCCCTGAAAGGGTACCCATTCACCTTAATTCATTTATGTGAGTGTGTGTGATATGATTATGAGTTTCATGGCACATCAGCACAAAAAGGCCATCTCACACTAAATTAAATGATTTGAGAAACAATAACATGTGCGTATGTTAGTCTTTAAAACATCTGGCTCTTGATTACCAGAATTACACTAGTTCTTATACTTGTGTTAAACTTTACCTGTATATTTCATGTCGATTCTTATATGCTCGTTCGAAAAAATGGGACATGTTACTTTATGGCACTGGGGTCCTTCCCTCTGTCCGGGTTAACTTTTTGTCCCCCGCCTTTTCGAAGAAAAGCGGAGGGACATAGTTTTCGGCATTCCGTCCTTCCGTCTTTCCGTCCCCCTAAAGTAGTAGGTACCTTGTGTGCGCAACTCCTCCTACAGTGTTATGCTGATTCTTTCGAAACTTTGCAGATGTTTTTGTCCTGGTCTGAACTAGCAGAAAGTGAGGTATAGCTGTTGCTTTTCCAGCAATGGTGGTGTAAAAGTTTGTCAGATTTTCTGGTTTAGCTCTGTTTTGTGACGCTGAGCAGAAAGGCGAGACAGAGCAGTTTGCGGAATTCTTGTTCTTAATAGTGGTCAACAAAATAATAAATCTAAACAGCTGCACTTGCTTGGAGAATGAGTTATGCTTTAAATGTTGAGTGAGCACTTTCAGATTTACAGGTAAATCTCAGCAACACAGCTTAAAGGGGACCACAGTTAAATGTAGTTTCATTTGAAAGATAGGGGTAGCAGGAGATCAAGCCATAGCCAGGTGGCTGTACTGGCAGTGGCCCACAGTGTATCTTAGGCATCCGCGCCTTTCTCTATGTTATCCTTCCCTGAATAAAAAAGGTACCTGGTATTGCTGGGTTGAAAGAAATTTCCAATCAATGGATGGCCCAACAGGGATTCAAACCCTGGACATTCTGCACCATAACCGAGATTCCCAGACCATTTGACTACGGCAGCCGGTGATTAGCAGACTTGCTCATAAAACATCACACTACCTCCTCTCATTAAATGTTGGGAGAAAATCAATGTAGAAGAAGGGGTGGATGACGCCATTTTACATCATTTCTAAAGTATTTCAGGACAATGGGAGGGTGATACTGAATGCCTTGTGCAGTACAGAACCCTCTTTATGGTTGAAAAGATATCCATCTCTAGAAGGAATCGAACCCGGATTGATCGCTCAGCAGGCAAGTACATATGCCACTGAGCTATTAGGCTCCTAAATAAATGCAGAACTGATTGTTGAAAAATAAAGCAAACATTGAATGACTTTTCCCAATGACTGTCTTAATTAAAATGAAGAATATGAACTGATAAAAAGCACAGCTTGTCATCTGATCCTATATTAAATGTATTTATGTATATATGAGCCACGACACGACAAAACAAAGTGGAATGTTGCCACGAGAACTCAGATCAGCCTTACATCCGACCAATCTGATCAGAGTCTTTGCTGTCTGCATAAAGCTAGCTTTGACCCTTAGCTACCCTTTAAGCACACAGCGAAACCTATGATCAGACTGGGTGTCCAGACTGACCAGAGTCTTCGCCAAGCGCACTTGCTTTTTATACGCCCGTTTGAAAAACGGGACGTATTATGTTATGGCGCTGGCGTCCGTCCATCCGTCCGTCTGTGGTAAACTTTTTCGTTTCCGGATAACTCCTCCTACAGTTTACATCCGATCAAGCTGAAACTTGGTATATAATAAGACTATGAGGTAGACCAGCCCATATTATTTCGAGGTTACGCTCCAATGATTTTTAACGGAGTTACAACCCTTTACTTAGAATTTTTGGGGTGTTTGTTTCCGGATAACTACTCCTACAGTTTTCATCCAATTAAGCTGAAACTTTGTATATAGTAAGACTACTATGTGGAGTAGCGCATATTGTACGGACATTTTGCTCCAATGATATTTAGCGGAGTTACAGCCCTTTGAAAAAAGTCGTCTATGGCAGTTTGTATGGCAATTCTTTAGCATTCCATAACTTGGTTACTCTTTGGAATATAATGATGAAACTTTATAACAATGTATATGAGGTTAAGACAACATGTCTCATACAAGAATGGTTACTCCCCTTTAGTTGTTGAATAACCTCCCTTTGATTATTTTGTTAGACTATATTTGTATACCTCATATCTAACTAGCCCTTAGGACTATTGTGATGAAACTTAATAGTAATGTATATTAGGTTTACCTGATAGGCCCAATATAAGAACAATTGCCTCCCCTTACTTTTTTTTGGAGTAACTTCCCTTTGAATATTTTCTAAGGCTATTCTTGTGCAAGCTGTAAGTAAGCAACCATACAGAATATTTTGATTAAAATTTATAGCAATGTGTATTAGGTCACCAAGGAAAAAAACACTTGTGCATATTTATGTCCTTAGCAACAAGTTTTAGTCCTTGGCAACCACATGATTTTAACCATATTTTAACAGATTTTGAGCATGTGAGTGAATTATTATCAAACTTTTCTCTATTTGCAACATAACAATGTATCTTGTTATAAGTTATATTTAAAGCACCTCTGACCTGGACTTTTACCATCTGATTCAAAATATGTGCATGTAATTGTCCTTAGAAACCAGATTGGGTCATTGGCAACCACCTTTTCTTTAGATTTGAGACTATTGTCGGAATTCAGGACAGAGCAGTTTTATTAGCAACAAACTGTTATGACAAGTGTATGTGATGTCTGGATCAAACGGTTGGACTTCTAAAATCTGTTGAAGAAAAAATGCATATGTGCTTGTCCTTAGTAACCATTTGAAGCTCTTAGCAACCATTTCTTAGAAGACTTAGAATTTTACCAGAGGAACTGACAACCCCTGAAGAAGACGAAATTTCTGCTGAAGTCCAAAACGAATGTCTGTTTTTGGTCTACAAGTAATTAAGACAGTTATAAAAAGGTTTTAAGTACAGTTGCCTGACTTTTGAGACACGTTGAAAACATGTACAAGCAGTACGTACGAGCCCTTAAGCAACCACCTCCTAACGTATTTACTGAATTTGAAACACATTATCTCCTTGTGCCATGAACCATTTAGGTTGTTAAAAAAAAGTAGAAAATGTTTGAAATACATTAGTTTTGTGACTTAAAATTCTTTCTGAAAACCTAAAGCTCAGATAGACCATTGCCAGAAAAGAATCGGACAGTGCCCTTAATAAATAACACAAGCATAATGAAACTGTTACGCAGAAGGTTTTACACACGGGTGTAGAGCCTTATGCGTCGCCAGGACGGCGGAGGGTGACTTCCGGTTAATGGTGTTATCGTACAGTGTACTACATTAACAAGGAAACTCCAACAACGTTAGAATTTTTGAAATTTATATATATATGATAATGTAAGTTCTATATACAAACAATACGATTTACAACTGACACAACTACCATAATATACAACACATATCAGTTCATGTCGCTGGCCCAAGTAACGTGTTTGTTCCAAATCTGTAATCGATCTGCGTACGTTATGCAAATCGATTACCGTTTGACGTCAACACCGTACTGGGCTCAGCGCCATGAACTAAAATTAATACAAAGAACAAAGACGTAAACTGAGCTCACAACGAAAAACATAAGGCCTTTATACCGTCGCCGGCTATCTTAGACTGGTCACTCCCTGGGTTATATTAGGGACCAGTCTATATATTATAGGAAATCACCTACTTATTCCACATCGCCCACTTATGGATAATTTCTAGCAAGTGCTATTGACTCGCTAATACACTAATGGACAAAAACTACTGGTTCAAAATGTCCCACTTGCTATTCAGCAACTAATCACTTCAACGACAGTGGTTGATTACGCCTAATTTTCACGCATCCCGCCTTGGCATAGGATTCCCGCGCAAGTGGGGTCGTAATTGTGCTTCTACCCGGGTTGGTATGAACCTGGAGATGTAATATGGTATCTACAGATGAGAAGTGGCTTTCAGCCCAAACAGTTGACTGCCGTACTAGAAGTGCCTAAAAATAACGAACTTACACTTAATACATTATAACAATATAATAACAATACGTAAGACCTGGACCTGTCTCGGAAATACCATACAACGCCCTCGGCGAATGCCGAGCATAACGCGCACACGCCAGCCGTATCACTAGACACAACTCGCGCACACAATGTGAAGCTAAAATTGTGCTTACCAATTCCGTCAATGAAGAAACGTAGATCCTACCACACATGTGCGTCGAAGAATCTGACGTCAAACATTGTCAAGAAGTATACTGACGTCAACAGGTATCATCATGACATATCCCACATAAAACATGAATGATCAAAACAATGACTTTTTTACATTAAATAGAATTACCAAAAATCTAAGTTGCACATGTATTAATTCACTTCTTTATACTAAGCGTATGACCATCTGCCATAGAATATATCCTTTAAATAGCTTGATATGTGTTTCTAACACATTTGCGGTCATAATGTTTGATTTGACATCATGACGCCAATGATGTCATACCATTTGACGTCATCTAGTGAAGGCAAATCAAACGCATGACGACCAAATGTTACCGTTATCACATAAGGAAAAAACCTTAATGAGGTGCATGCTATGACGCCAATTGACGTCGAGTATGTAAATTAGTTCCATAACAAATCAATCTAATTCTATAGGCCACGTATACATGAAACTAATGTAAAAAGTGCTGACGTCGCAATAACATGAATGCAACTGACGTCATACGTACACCAGTTCAACCTCCATCAGTGTTACAAACTATTTCCGTAATTTACGAAACTTCCTAAAATACAAATTCAGTGCGCAGCATGATCATTATCAGCATAATCCGTCGATACACTTTAATCATACCATATCAATCAGAAGTCACATTTTTCATTATTTGCCAAATCTATCTGAATAAATATAATAAAACTTTACCTTTCAGATCTTATCAACTGAATCTAGGCACTATAATATCCTTCCTGATGTAATTTCAAAGCCATTTCGAAAAATGCTTTGAAATCAACAATTATAAATAAAATTTGAAATCAACAATTATAAATAATAAATCAATAGGACCTAAAATCACCTTAAAACCATGCAACTCGTTTTTTACGGTGAACAAGCCATGTGGGTATAGTAACCGCCTAAAATAGATATACTGGAAAACTGGAAAACACAGTGAATTTATATTTCTTGAAAAGGGTGAACATTGATAACTTTGTCAAATAATGTCCTACACCCACAAACATTATATTGAACCGTTTAGGAACAAAAATTGAATCTAAATGAATGTTAGAATACGTAAAAAAAGACATTCCTGACCCGAAATATTTCACCAACAAGTATCAAAAGCGGGAACTCAGCTTATGTGCACATACTGTATTGAGAGAAAAATACTTCGTTGGAAATACGATTCACCAGTTACTAATTGCCACAATTTCCGTAAATGTTTTACTATCACAGTTACCCTAAAAACTGAAGCCCTACTGATTGAACAGAATTAAAAGGAATTTCGACTTGACACAGTTGACGATCTGATCCATTTCGTAACAGAAACCAATATCATGTGACGGTCACAGCGTTTGTATTGGTGTTTATTCAATAAAATTTAAAGCGATCTTACACTGAAAATGTCAAATATCCTGTCTATCTTTATTTCTCTGCCATATTTACAAATGGAAGCAACTTTTTTTTATTATTGTTAGTTGCTGGACAAATAGCTTCTCAAATATCAGATCACCCACACTCTGCATTTTTGGTTAAAAAATAAAACAATCTGCTCCTAGAGAAGCCAGTTCTTTCATTTTAGTATTCACTCCCTTTAAATGAAAATGGTGAGTTGCTTCCACTGCAGGGTTGTCATTCACTTTAATATACCCATAGGAGTTATATTGTTATTTGATTGGTGCTCCAAGATTTTTTTCTGTCAATGCGAACTGAATATCACTACGGAACCATGTTAGCTTTCTAATACAATAATCTTACGTATTTATAAGGAAATTCATTAGTGCATTTACACATGTGAGTAAAAGGACAGGACACAGGCCAGGCCGGTGAATGTTGTTTTAATGAACGTGTTCACAAAAGGTTAACTGTATTTCTCAACAATTTAATCACCTATTAGGTGTCTCGGTGAACGTCCAAATAACTGCCCTCTTCTGTTGAACAAAGAAGCAAACCGCTTCCACTTCGTGAGATTGAGTTGTTCTGGTCGTGAAGCCGGACCTAATGGGAGTTGGATGCGGGCTCCCTAGACCCGGCACAACCGTCTCCACCGCTGGTTTGCTAAGATGGCTCTCACAGCAATTTCCGGGAGCCGCTGGCTCCCCGAGCCGGAAACGGCTCAGGGAGCCAGTTTGAGAGCCCTTTTTCACGACTATATAAGGCGCGATTTTGACCAGTCACATCATAACTTGGATTCGCATTTGTCGAGTCCATTTTAGACAAGATTCCCCTGAAGAGTCCGCATAATGGACGAAACCTAGGTCGGGTCAAGCGCTCCTTTACGCCTTAGACATGGGAAAGCAGTTCAGTCCTGGCTATAGAGTCATTTTTCTACCTACATTTCTAGCATATCAATGTATGATTGGTGTGGAGTGAAAATGGATCTTAAAGTGAATGAGTACACTTTCAGGGGAGACAACACTGCCATTTTCATAAATGCCTACCTTCTGTGTAAAAGTCAACCGATAAAGGATAGAGTTAGCCCATGCAGGAGCAGATTAATCCCTTTAACACTAGATTCCATTTTGGAAAGGTATTTTCAGCTGGTGAATTAAACAAAAATTCACAAAAGTTGTATCCCTTGGCAAAAATGGTGGAAAAACATGGGAGTGCATGCATCTTAAGCCATACTATGAATACCTTAATCAGTCTGTACATCACCTTAGATCAGAGACGTCACTTTTTTCTTTCCCCAGTATTCATAAAAAGGAAAGCTGATCAGACTGCACAGAAGTGCAGGCTAATATGAGTCGTTTCTCTTTGCATATTTTCATAAGATGCATATTTATAAGCACAATAATGCTACTTATATCCTTGGAATTCCTATATATATATATATATATATATTGTATCAGGATATGGATTATATACATATATTGTATTAGGATATGGATTAATTCTGCTAAGATAATAAAGATAATAACCACTGTTACAACAAAAGGTATTGTGATCAATTTCTACAAAATCTTTCGAACATACATGGCCTACTGGATAAGAGCACTGACTCTTAAAACTTATGTCTCTCACTGCTGTGTGTTCAAGCCTCGGCTTGCATATGTGATGGAGCCAAGTTCTGCTTACGGATTTCATCAGGTCAGATGTATTTTTGCCTGGGAGCTCTGGTTTTTGACAACCTCTGCCTAATGATCAGCTTTCACTGATTCAATTGAAAGCTCTAAAGACACTAAATTAATATGGAAACATTTAAGAACTGTCAATAATGGTTCATGGTGGGTACAAATAAAAATTTACCAGATGAATTAATAATTGAAGATGAGCGTATTTCAGACTCTCAAACAATTGCAACTAAATTCAACGAGTATTTTTCATCAATAGCTAAGATCCTAAAAAATAACGGCCTCGAAACACCTGACTTGGATCTTACAAAACTGAATAGTTTCATTAACAACAATGTTCCAAAAAACATGTATTTCAATATACCTTATATTACAACTCATCAGGTTTCATCGTTTATATGTGCTTTAGATCCAACAAAAGTCACTGGGCTAGATGGCGTTGGACCAAAAATTATTAAGATGGCAGTTAGCAGTCTGTCACCAATAATCGCTGCTCTTATCAATAAAAGCATAATTTCAGGGCTGTTTCCATGTCAGATGAAATATTCCAAGGTATTTCCAATCTTTAAAGGTGGGGCAAAATCTGACCCTTCAAATTACAGACCTATATCTATCTTACCTACAATATCGAAAATCTTCGAAAAACATGTAAATAAACATCTAATGAGTTATTTGAACAAATACAATCTTATTCATGAGAACCAATCCGGTTTTCGACAGAAGCACAGTTGTCAAACTGCTCTTGTTAAACTAATAGACCAATGGATGACATGTATAGATAAAGGAGATATTGTAGGCTCACTTTTTATTGATTTTCGCAAAGCTTTTGATGTAGTTGACCATTCAGTGTTAATTAGAAAACTATCACTATACAAATTCAGCGATACGGCTCTCCGATGGTTTATTTCTTATCTAAGTGATCGAAAGCTGTCAGTAGATAGTGGAAACGGGCTTTCCGATTTCGCGCAAGTAAAATCAGGCGTTCCTCAAGGATCAATTTTAGGACCTACTCTATTCCTGCTATTCATAAATGATTTACCACTTTCTATGAAATACTGTTTTACTGACTTCTTCGCTGACGATACAACCTTTCACACCCACAGTAAATGCTTACAGACAATTGAAACAAGGCTGCAAATGACACTGACTCTGCAAAAACATGGTGTGAGCAGAACAAAATGCATATAAATTTTGATAAAACAACATGTATGACTTTGGCTACCAGACATAAATTAGAAGAATCTCAAGGATTACATTTGAAAATAGGTAATCATCTTATCAGAAATGTCTCGAAACAAAAATTGCTTGGAATATATATTGATGAGAAACTTACATGGTCGGATCATATTGATAATTTTTGTTCCGCTATTTCAACAAAAATTTCCCTTCTACGACAACTATCTTTTTATGTCTCAACTGATACTCAGAAAAAGTTTTATCAGGGATATATCGCACCGCTAATTGACTACAGATCTGTGGTATGGGGAGCAACCTCGTCCTCCAATCTCGTCAAAATTTCTAAACTCCAAAAACGTGCTGCCAGGGTTATTTTACGCGCTGATTATAACACGCCATCATCGACCATGTTCCATGAACTAAATTGGCTACCTATATGCAAACGACTAGCGTACAATAAAGCTGTATTGATATTTAAAGCATTAAATAATTTAACACCCGAATATATTACAAACTTGTTGAAGCCCATGTCTGAAACTCATTGTCGGTCGCTAAGGTCGTCAGCCAATGGCACATTGTCCGTACCAAGGTCCCGCACTTCTTTGTTCGATAGATCGTCTTCGTCTTCGGCTCCTAGGCTGTGGAATTTTCTTCCCATCTCATTGAGAAATTCGCCATCCTTGAATAGTTTTAAGGACGGCCTTAGGACCGTTATATAACCAGGTCACTAGGTAAATGTGATATAGTAGATTGTGATCTTAGCAATTTAATCTGTACTTTTAGTCCACCGGGTCTCTATATATAATCAAGTTTTTATGCGCCCTTTTATATTTTAATAATAACTGAGACTCTTAATTAAAACTGTTTTTTTTTCTATCTGTTTTAAATGAATTCACATTTCATATCTAAAACTGGGCTATCTTAAGACAGAACAGCCAAGTCACAAAAAACCTCGACCAGCATTTATCTCTACCCTTGCCGCAATTGAGTGGCGGGCCATGATGTCTGGACATTGGCTCCGCCACATGTATTCCGTCTACTCAGACTCGGCAAGGGAGATATTTATTTTATGCATGGTTGGAGCAGTTTGTGGCTTGGCGAACGCTATATTTTAATTAATTATTATGTCTTAATATCTAAAGGATGTTGGTTTATCCTCTAGTATTTCATGCTTTGCTTTCTTGTGTTGATTTTATTGTATGCTGTTTGTAAATATTTTACTTGTATATATGTTTTACATGTTTTAGACAGGGCCACATGGTAGACTAGCTATGTAGCTAAATGTGTTTACCCTCGTAAAATAATGTAGATAAATAAATAAATAAGCTCAACATAGGGCTCAGACTGGTTACTAAGAACAAAAGTATATACAATCAAATCTGTTATAAAGGTGGTTGTTAAGGGATCAAATTGGATGCTAAGGAAACAAAAAAAGACAATTTTCAACAGATTTTTGAAAGCCAGTCATCTGTGCTTCTAGCATCTTTTAAACTGTCTGCTAAATTTGCGTATAAAGGATATTCCGTATGGAACCCAGCCAAAGCAATCACATGTCTAACTTTAGAGTTTGTTGCTATGGACTCAGATTGGTTGCTAAGGACAAATTTTACATAGCTCTTGCAGCATATTGTAAAAGTCAGCACTTGCGGTTCATACATCACACACAATTGTTTATTAAGTAAGTTACAAAAAGAAATTTCCCTCAAAATCAAAATCAATGAACAGTTGGTTGCTAAGGTCTAAAATTGGTTACTAAAATTGGCCTGCGCCCGCGGATTAATACGTAGGCGTCTCTTACCTGATGTCTGCAGCTAATGTGTCACGCGGAATGCGACAGTAAGTGTGGCTCGGAGAGGGATGCTCGTTGCCTGCCGAGATCTGCAATCATATCTTTACTATCAAACTTTTGGGGTTTAGCGACACTGAAGAAGTTAAATACAGAAACGCGCGTCTGTCGCACTAAATTAGGTATGAATACGTTTATATTACTAAGGACAAATATATACACACACATTGTTCATCAGAATTTAAAAGTCAGTAACTAGTGTTGTAATGTTACTTGCAATTCTTTTCATACTTTGTTAGTTATAAAAGATATTTCATATGAAATACAGTTAAAAGTCTTCTGTTAAGAGATGGTTGCTAGGGGTTCAGACTGGCTGCTAAGGGTAACTGTATATACAAGGTTGTCAAAAGACCTTAAAAAGCCCAGTACTTGTTTTTCAGTCATTAATTACAATCCTCTGCATAGTACTCTGTAAATAGCAGATTTTTGGTGTTGAACTAGAATTGTTTTTCTAAGTAAAAAACAGATGTCCCCCCCTTTCTGATGTCAAAAGGATCAGTCATTAAGACGCCAAGGGAAAAACAATATGTTTCCCTACTCTGAAGCAGGGATTCATAATAAGTAAAAAGTATAAATGCAAGAGTTATAGTTGTTATGCTCTGCATGTCATGTAATATTGACTGATATTCATATTTAGTTTTTGTCAAAAAATATAAATGCAAGAGTTACAGTGCTCTGCACGTCGTCTATTTATATGTTGACTGATATTTGTATGAAGTTTCATGAATATAGCTTAAACGGTTTTCAAGTTATAGAGCTTAGACGATTGAGACACGATTTTGTGAATGACAAAGTTCCAAGGGAAATAACTCAAATAGTATAAATGCTGTGCTCTGCAGGTTGTCTAGTGTTGACTGACATTTGTATGAAGTTTCGTGGATATAGCTTGTCCGGTTTTCAAGTAATAAAGCGATTGAGACACGATTTTGTGACTGACAAAGGTCCAAGGGAAATAACTCAAGACGTATAAATGCAAGAGTTATGGTTCTTGCACTATGCAATTTTTCTAATGTTGATTGATATTTGTATGAAGTTTCGTGAATATAGCTTGAATGGTTTTCAAGTTATAGAGCAGACACGACTACGACACGATTTTGTGACTGACAAAGTTCTAAGGGAAATAACTCAAATAGTATAAATGTAAAGTTATGGTTCTTGCATTCTGCTCGTCGTCTGATGTTGATTGATATTTGTATGAACTTTCATGAATATAGCTTGAATGGTTTTAAAGTTATAGACGGACACGACTGAGACGCAATTTTGTGATGGACAAAGTTCCAAAGGAAATAACTGAAAAAGTATTAAACGCCAGAGTGCATTCTGCACGTCGTCTGATGTTGATTGATATTTGTATGAACTTTCATGAATATAGCTTGAATGGTTTTAAAGTTATAGACGGACTCGACTGAGACGCAATTTTGTGATGGACAAAGTTCCAAGCGAAATAACTAAAAAAGTATAAATGTCAGAGTTACCATTTGTGCACTCTGCACATTGCCTGATGTTGATTGATATTTGTATGAAGTTTCGTGAATAAAACTTGAGCAGTTTTTAAGTTATAGAGCGGACACAATTGAAACACAATTTTGTGATGGACTAAGTTCCAAGGGAAATGACTAAAAAGTATAAATGCCAGAGTTACCATTCTTGCACTCTGCACGTCGTCTCATGTTGATTGATATTTATATGAAGTTTCGCGAATATAGCTTGAGCGGTTTTTAAGTTATAGAACGGACACGATTTGTGACAGGCAGACAGACAGACGGACGGACAGACGCCCGGGGAAAAACAATATGTCTCCCGACCCTAAAGGAGGGAGACATAATCCTCTGAAAAAATTATCTGTTAAAATGTGGTTGCTAAGGGCCCAAAATGGTTGCTAAGCACAAATATATGCACACGTTTTTCAATAGATTTAAACACCTGTCTGCCTTTAAGCTAATATGTGTTGTCATAGTTTGTCACATTTCAAATATGTTGCTTGTTGAAGTCAACCAAATGTTTGATATCTGTTAATAGTTGGTTGCTAAGGGCACATATTTGTTGCTAAGGAGAAAATTGTGCATAGGTTTTTTCAACAAATTGCAAAAGTTCAATACCTGTGCTTGAAACACAACTAACTATTGTCTACCTGCATTGCATAATGTCAAAGATATACTGTTTTCAATTCAGTCAAAATTTACAGATCACCGAAATAGTGGTTGCTACGGTGTTAAACTGGTTGCTAAGGAGAAATTTATACAGTAATTTTATTACAGGTTTTGAAAGCCCCATAACTGTGATTCAATCACTGAATCCTGGCATATTTCGATTTTTTAAATTATAGAAAATATTTGGGTTGGATTTCAGTCATTTTTGACTATTTTCACAAATTCGGTAAAAACGCTGACCCAGGTGACCTTTGACCCCAAATAGCACACATGCTGATGTTTATTTCATAAACATTCAAACAGAGTTCGATACCAATAATGTGCATTTGTTAGAGAACACATTTCAAGAAGGGCTGTTTTTTGCTTTGTGTACAGTTTTAGCCTCCCAAAAATGTTGTATTTTATATAAATGTTCAAGCATAATTTCCTTGTTACTAAGGAAAACAATTATCCCCTGGTTTCCATAGCAACCATTGACTGACTGACCTAAGATTGTGCATGTGCAGGTTTGGTCACCCAATGGACTTATACACAAGTTTTGGTCAAAACCTCGATATGCCACCACCAGCCTGATTCTTAGCCGGAGGCTAAAACTGTATACAAAGCAAAAATAGCCCTTCAGGATACTCCAAGTAGTTCACTAGAGTTCGAATACCATTTTTTGTACATTGACAGATGCCATAACTCTGTAAGAAATTATCGAAATTTGTCCATTAACAATCCCAAGCGGGACGTTCTTGATACAAATGCAAATGCAAAATATAAATGAAATCCGTTGATAAATACTTGTTATCGAACGGAAACGAAGTGCGGACAGACGTGCGTACTACGGACGGACGGACACACGGACAGCCAACGTGAAAACATAATACCTCGCCACTAACTAAGTTAAAAATTGAAAAAGTCTAGTTGCTAATATAAGAAAGATGTGCTAATGAAAGACAGAAGTTTCGTATATGAGCTGGGGGGCCTATCTTATATAATATGAATATGCAAAGGTGGGAGAAAATATTTATAATGCATATGGTTGAACAGGAGTTTCATAATTGTGTAAATTTGTGTCTAATGTTTAGTAAATCTTTACAAAAGACAAGGAAGTTGTCTACGCTTTAGACCATTAGCTTACCTGGTGTCATTCAATTAAAGTCAATAACACGTATCCATGCTTTATAAAAGCAAACTTATAAGTTGAGACATACAGAGGACCACCACTCAATTATCGTACTTGAATCAACATAGACAAGGAAAGCAAGCCTTTGTTTGCAAATATATGCGATTGATATAAATAAAGAAAGGACTTCTGCACTAAATAATGTATTTGCAAGCTAATTACTTCCTTTACCCTAAATGATTTGAAATGTGTGTTTACACACGCTTCATTTTCCTCATTTTTTACAAATAAGTAAACATCTTTTGTGACTTCCTGTTTGCGTCACACGGCGATGAAATCCTTTCAAAATGTTTACTGTTGAAGATAAGAAATTGCTGTAAAAGTTGGACCTAAGAAGCGCTGAACCCGAGAAAAGCTGGCAGAGTTGCCTCACCCAAACCCACCCCCACCCCAGCTCCACTTCCCGGAAGTGTACCCCTTCACTTTAAGGGAGGCGGTCCAGCAATATCTCCCATTACTGCAGTTTCATGACAGATCAGTAGTGAGTCGCACTGAGGGATTGCTAGACGAAGATGAAGAGCATAAATCGAAACTGCTGTTTGCACTCTTTTGATTGTATTCTCTGATCTCTAAATGATTTCTTCTTTGAAAACTTATTTAAATTTAATTTATTGGTCATTTGAGTTAACGACATGGGGTTTTGTTATTATTATTATCACGATTTATGCATAAATCACATATAACTACACAGGAGCGGCTGTAGCGTAGTGGATAACACTCCAGAATACCATTCCAGGGGTCGCAAGTTCGACCCCCCGCTTCTCCGGTCTTTCGGATGAGACTTTAAACCGAGGTCCCGTCTCCATATGACCTCGTTGTTGGTGGGTTCACTCACTTATTCATATAACTACACTGTTACGACTCATAGGAATAACGTCCATTAAAAACGTCGCTAATAAAATGCGATTTTAGTGTAATATGATAAACAGAATCTTGCCTTCGTGCTCCTGTATTATTGAATGTATTAAACTCGTTTGGGAAAACCGATAAGATGCTCGACATAGCCTCGCATCTTACCTTTTCCCCAAACGAGTTTAATAAATTCAATAACACATGAGCACTCATGTACATGTAAGATCCTCTATAAATGTTTTAATAAATAATGCGTAAACAGAACAACATTTGGATCATATGTATTCATGGGGGGTTTCGGTTGTTTTTTTTATTTATCTGATTCAATAGTATGGCTGTGTTGCTCGCACAGTCTTGTCCCAGATATAAATTATTAAATTTTTATATAAATGTAAGATGAAAATGAGCAACCGTATAATACATTTTATACATTTATATAAATCATGCAAATTTGGCAAATACTGACTTAAGGCGCATTCAGGAATCATATCCACATGTGGTGATAAGAAAGGCCTACATCCGTTATACATTGTATAATGATAGAATAGGTTGGCTCTGCCAACATTTATGGTCATAACCACAGGTTACCTAGAAGATTTGGCTCTGCAAAGGGACGAATTTTCATCGACTCTTCTGTTGCAATTCTCCTCTGTTTGGCAAAATATATGATACACGACACGAGAAAACAAACAAAGTTCTATTGCGCCACGCAAAGACTCAGACCAGCCTAGGCATATACCCATCCTGATCAAAGTCTTTGCATAGCGCTAAAAGGGTAGCTAAGGGGCTAAGCTAGTTCCACAGCGGACAGCGAAGTTCCACTGCGGACAGCGAAGACTCTGATAAGACTGGGCGGACGCCCAGGCTGGTCTGAGTCTTGGCTGAGCGCACATGCCACTTTGTTGGTTTTGTAGTGTCGCGGTTCATATCTGTTATGTCTGTTGCGCTTCTTTTGTCGTCTGTGTATCTACACATTATTTTGGTGATTCGGCCCTTTCTAGCTATCAACGTCTTATTAATTTACGGTAATGAGAACGTCAATGTTTATTTAAGGAATGAATTTCATTTTTCTGAGGTTTATCGAAGTGTAAACTACATTGGGTCACGTGCAAAGTGAATGAACCCCGAAAGGGTTCATTTAAACTTTGCTAGTGACCCAATGTAGTTTACACTTCGATAAACCTCAGAAAAATTAAGTTCATTGCTTATATTTACATTCGTTTCAATCAAATCTTTCATGAAAATTTTTATATAAGCGCTAAAATTGAAGCAGTAAAAACATGTACACGCAGTTTTTTCTGCAAACACTAGTAACAGCAGAACGGCGTGCATGACGTCAGGAAGTTGCTGACGTCCAATCAGGTTGTAGAGAGCCATTGTTTATTTTGACGTCATTGACGTCGCAGTTCTCCATGTAATTATTGGAATGTAAACTACATTACGTTCCATTGGTTTACTATAGGGCTTTTCAGTACATACACCAAGAATGTAAATATTTAAGGAATGAATGTTATTTTTTAAACGTTTACTGAAGTATAAACTACATCGGGTCACGAGCAAAGTAAGTGAACCCCGAAGGGGTTTACGTAAACTTTGCTCGTGACCCGATGTAGTTTATACTTCAGTAAACGTTTAAAAAATAACGTTTATTCCTTATATTTATATTATTACGAGGGTCATCCAATAAGTCTTGCAAACGCCGTCATTACTGCTTTATTAATGGAGGTAGGGTTATCAAATTACACCATTAACAGCTTACGTATATAATACACATATGTACTAAAAATCATACATGTGTTATTCCGTTCTCAGATATGGGAGGGTTTTGAACGCAAAGGTGTAAGCGATACCGGCGGCGAAATTGCACAGACATGACGTTTTTTACAAGAGGTTAGTGGAAGAAAATTCCTGCATACATGTTTATTATTCTTTCAAATTACAAGAATTCATCTTCTAAAGTTATCGCCCTATATTTAAGAATTCAAATAAGTGACAATTGTCACTTCACATTACCAGACAAATGTGGTTGCTAGGCAACAAGAGAATATTATAGAATTTTAGCAAAATTTTAGTTTTTGACGTTTACCTCTGGTTTCTTAAGGCTACAAACGATATTAAACAAGGCTCGAAGCTTATATTTTCTCTTATATCTACATTTCAGCATCTCGGGACTATTCTTTGATAACAAATTAATGTCAGTTTAGGAAACACTTCATCTGCTGTGAAAGCCTCTTCTTCATGTACTCATTTTATATGATAATTTAGCTGCCCGAAAAAGATGGTGATCTTACTTTGAAGAATAATTATATCTAGACTGATGGCAATATCTTAAACTTGGTACCGTGTACATACTTCAATATTATTTTCCGTATCTCCCAGCAATTTTCAGATATTTACAAGGATTCTGAACTAAGCTAGGGGATCTTAAACAGACAACTAGAAGCCACCGCCGCACCCATAATGGTAGTATTCTTCAGTTGCCTAGCAACGCCATTTGCAAGATCATGACATTTCTGGAAATTGTTGACTGGAAAGAAGGAAAGATGCCATGTAAGAATGTGGATTGCTTGATTCGTTTTTAATTATCATTTGCCTGAAACTCGGCCGTTTGCAGGACTTATTGGATGACCCTCGTAAACAATGTTTTTGATCAATAAAAAGATAAAAAAAAGTAAGAAATACATATATAAAAATCGTTTTAAAAACAATACCGGCTGAATTTTACAATAGTTTGGAACAGCCGCATTGACACTGCCTACCAGTAAATTCCACCTCCTGCTGTATATTTCACGTGGAAGTAGGCGTAGCGAGCTGTCAGTCAATGTTTACTAGCCATTCAAGTACACAGCATGTTGTAGATTTCACGTGCTACTTAGTGAGATGAGCTGTCACTCTAAAGCGCGTGACACAATGTAATTATTGACTTGTAAACGATATTGACTCCCGCATCACTTATTGGGTTTACAGAGAGTTTTGCAATGATAATGTAAATATTACTCTATAACCCATTTATGCATTGTGGATACTTCTGGTCTTATAACTGGATGAGTCAGTTAATAAAGGGGTGTCTGTTTAAGATTCTTTTTATCATTATCATCTTATTTTATGAAGAAATACCCATTGCCTTATGTAAAAGTGTAGACCCTGATTAGACGCCGCCTTTGCGGCGTCTTATCTGGGTCTGCACTACTTGCCAATATCCTATTTTTAGGATGCTAGACATAAATGGAAAATGTGCGTCTTAAACCAAACCAGGGTCCGAGGTTATAAAACTTGAGTATAATCACAAACTCAAAATAAATCACACTGACTGGCTGCTTCCGAGCATGTGCTCGGAAGTAGCCAATCAGTGTGCTTTATTTTGAGTTTGAGAATGTACTCAAGTTTTATAACTCCGGGCCTGGCCATCAGTCTTCTCGAGCCTCTTACGTATTTCATACGTATTACAGGTGAACAACCTTTCATTAATAAGACGTTTCGCCATGACTGAAACTGTTGAATGGCTAAGAAACCCCAAGTAAAAGGATAAACAATGGCCAGGAATTAAGTAAAGCCAATCAAATCCCACATCCCGCTCTCAAAACCAAAAGGGATAGAAACATCATTCAGCTACCCTAATAAAATCAGCAGCGACATCTCTTTGTATTTTTATTGAAATTATAAAACAAAACAAAAAATGAATCAGATGACCATACTGCTATAGACTATAGACAAGCGGTCATACCATGTAACACCGAAGTACCACAACAGAAGTACCGCCTTTGAACGGTTTGCAAAAGATTACCAGTTAGTGTTACTGGATCCAAACCCCGCCCTCTGTTTTTGAAGTGGTTTGAAATATTTATTTAGCTGTTTTGTCCGCATGAAGGTTACGTAACCTATCAATGAATCATCACCGGAAACCAAAAAAAAAAGCTTCTTTCCAAATTGACAAAGAGAGCAGTTAACATGTTCATTTAATATAAGGTAATACTGTTCTGAATTTCTGTGATAGACTCATAAAAATATTTCGATTCTGAATTCTTACACGCTGCGCCTATAGAACCTATACTGCTGTTCTTACTCCAATAACGATGCTGTCCAGTCGGCTTAGCAGAACGTATACATAGTTGCACCTCATGGCAACGAGTCTATAGAAGCAACAGAAAGTGTTCGTTGCTTTTCTTTGCAACAAGTCACTGCTTCGGAGCATGTTGATCTGAATCTTGACAACAACTGGCAATATTTGACGATTTTGTGACGTTTTGATTAAGTTCCTAGTTCTGTTGTGGTTCTTTGTTGCCTGTTTTTGGTGTCAGAGTTTCTGTGATGTTTTACCTTATGTATGTTATTATTATTTTTGGTTCGGTTTGGGTTGCTGAGTGGCCACCTTTTGGGAACAAGCTGCTCACTCGGTTGGCCATATGTTCTCTGTATCTTGATTATTTGTAATCTTAGTTGTTTCCAACTATGGTTTGAGGGCTGGATTTGGATTTTGATTGTTTCAGTTCCTGGTCTTTGCATACTTTTTACTCCTACATGTTCGACAAACATCTATTACAACTGTTTTTCGTGTAAAATCGTCCGAAATATGCGCATGTGTCTGTCTTACTGGGAAGATATCTAATTTGCGAGACCATGCACGTGCACACGAAAATGTTGAAAAATTGAAGAAAACGAATCATTTTTCAGCACTTTCTAGCGCCAGAATCAAAATATTGCAAATCCAGCAATCCAGGTTAATTGACAATTTGCCAATTGATTTTAATCAGACATATCACTCCTGCTCCGCCCATGTGATACCTTATAAATGAGCTCCGAAAAGTGAATTACTACGGACTAATTCACTGCCAAAGCTGACTTATTTCTGAAATAAGCTACAGTTTGCTTGATTTTAATCTGCTTTCTTTCCAAGCCTGGTGGTGCTGCGTTGCATACCTTTGTAGTGTTTTGCAGAACAACGCCTAAAGCTTTAAGCTCGTCAGGGTAAGCAAACCTAATTACAAGAGTTTTTTATGTCAGGGTTCCACATACAGAAAAAAAATAATTGTAGTATGTATTACATACTACAATGTTTTTTTCCCTTTTCTATAATTTTTCGTTGTCAGAATACAAGCCATTGACAAGAACGTCAATTCCGAATTTGACAGCAAGTACATTGTATAGAATTTCTATTTTTATACTAAATATATGGATAATTTAACTTTTCAAAATGGTTCAAATGCAAACATACCGCTTTAATTTATTTTGAATGGAAAGGAGATGTGTCACCCTGAATCAAACCTTAAGTCATGTGCGTTATGTAAATAATTAAACCAGTTTGTGCATTTGCGTAATCCGATCAGAGTCTATATTTTTCAACTTGTCTCTTGGAGTCATTGTTTATATATGCGAAAAGGAAATACCCTGAACAGATTTCACTGATGCGCAGGCTGTTCCAAGTCTTCTTATTCGAATATGCCGTAAGGAACTTTTTCACCCGACGCCTATCTAACACTTTCAACTTCCCGTGCCACTGAGTTAAAGAGGAGCTTAGCCGCTCTGTGCGGTGAGTGCTGGTCTGTTAGGCTAATGGCATGAGTTCGAATCTCATTATGAATGCAAAACGTTCATAGTCACCTTTCGTCGGCTCTATATGACTGAAATACTACTGAAATGGACGTGAAACTGCAAGTTATCCATCAGTCAACTGAGATTAAGACGATTATCTGTTTCTACTGATATAAAATTACACTTCAACTGAACAATACACTTCAAGCGAACAGACTGTATTGCTTACCATTACTTATAAAAAAAGTCGGAAAACCTTATCATCTTAACAGGACAGAAGCAACTGAATCGCCTTATAGATTAAGTATTCAACTCTTTAAATCACATATAATTATCCTTATTTTGCACTTTTCTTATTCACAACAGCGTAAGTATCACCAGATTCCGCGACTTGAAATTGATTTGGTCGATCTGAATCCTTTGTGTTATCACCAGGTTTTTTCTTGTTTACAACGGCATATGTAACGTTGAGTATCTGATTCTGCTCAGCTGCGGGACTATTTGTTTTATTCATTGTATCGGTATCCTGCCCACTTCCAAGCGTATCGTAAGACGGGTCAGCGCCAAGTCCAGGTCGAAGAGGGGAATCTTTACGTGTCTCGTTTTGAATATCGCGAGTTCCATCACAGTCAACTGTATTATAAGCACCTGCATCATCGCCGAATTGCAGGTTATTGTATTTCACAGACATTTTTGTTTTTCTTTCCTGATGAATTTTGTCCAAATCAACAGTATTATAGTTTCCTCCATCGTCATCAAACTGAAAATTTGTGTATGGAACAGCTGAAGCTTTTTCATTTTCTTGATGATGTGCGTCATTATCGCTGCTGTTATATGTTGCATTCATATCATTTAGAGATATCTGTGGCTGTTTTACGTCTTCAGGAAACTCCATGTTATACACCACGTTGTCAGTGACTTCGTGATCTGAAGCTGAATTGACGTAATCATGTGTAGACTTTGAATTTCGTTGCCTCTTCCTGAAAATGACAATAACAAAAATATACAAATTAAAAGGCGTCATAACACTAACCACTCTGGAAAACGTGAATGAAATATTTGATTTATTTCCTCTGAAATTTGGTTTTGAAAATTACATCACCTTGAATTGTCCTTATTGCTTTCCATTTGTTGCAGCTGACAGATATCGCAGCAAATTACCCTCTACGCAGACAGATGTACAGCAATATTATGTCTAATTTTAGACTTCATTCACATCTTATCATATGACGGATGTCCTAAGCAGGGGTCTTACGACATTTCATAAAATCGTATGCTTAATTGCTACATACATATCACTTAACTACATTTGAAATATTACGAAGTCGTCCGAGAAAATGTTTCTTTTCCTGTTGAAAAATTCGGTCATCTAATTGACAGAAAAACAAAACAAAAAAACGACCATTTGACAGTCGGAAACACATCACATAAGAGTACAAAAGTAAAATATCTAGTGCAAAACCAAATAAACAGCTTCATTCCGTAGGTGGTCACCAGGCTTACTTTAACTACAAAAACACATAAAAAAGATGAGAAGTCAATGATAAGGAACTGACACAATAGCCTACCACACTCTGCCCAGAACATCAATGGGTAAGGAAGATAATAACGACGGGATACAAAGCAATACAAGGCAAACGGAACGCGAAGAGACTTCTCTCAACGATGTATAAATATTTAAAGATTATCAGAAAGCAAACACCCAATGACAATAATAATAAATCACCACAGAACAACCTTCTTGGAACGATCTGTAATAAATTATTAGCGTTCCAGGTGAGCTTAAATTCATCTCACATGTACAAAACACCTTCAAAGTATTTTACAGGGTATCAAAAAAGAGCGGCCTGTCCAAGGTCCACATCGCTGGCCATTTCAAATTGCCTCCCTTGAATGCACCAAACTGCCCCATTTTAGGACAGAAAAAAAAAACAGTAATTACCAGTAAGAGAATCTTGTGCCTGTCCTGCCTGGTATGATCTATATGATATATTTGTTCTCTTAATTACCGTGCGTTTGTCCTAAAATAGGACAGTTTGGTGCATCTCAGGGAAGCAATTGAAATGGCCAGCTATGTAGGCCTTATACAGGCTGCTCTCTTGGAAGCTGCCTGTCCTGGATCTTTGCTGTGTGTTTAGGTCCGCCCAGTCTGATCAGAATCTTCGCTGTCCGCATGGAGGTAGCTCTGTCTCTAAGCTACCCTTTAGGCACTAAGCGAAGAGTCTGAGCAGACTGGGCGGATGTTCAGGCTGATCCGAGTCTGCGCAGGGCGCGAAACTTTCTCAGGGAGGTGTTGACAACGAAAGCCTTAACCAAACATAAATATATAATGCACAAAATCGTCTATTTTTACATACATGAATTTCCTATTGGTACATATGTAAAATTTAAAATCAGAATAGATTAAACTAGCCGATTTTTGGAATATTACAGAGAAGCGGACATACCAAATAAACCACAATTTTATTTATTTTTTTATTATTTATACAATGTTTATAGAGGTGACACAATTAGCTATAAATAACCATTCTACCTTGTGGTCCTCTTAAATAAAATAAAATACAAATATATACATATATACAATGAGACATGAATAAAACATTCTACAAAGAAGAATATCTAGTGATGGTTTCCCTTGTTTTACCAAGTTAATGCTAAGATCTTTAAAAGTTGGATATTTATTTGGCTCTTAATTTCATCGTAGACGCATTGTTAAGCATAACAATGCGTCTTACGTTGTTAAAACATTACGAGCGCATAAAACAGTTTGAACATAAAATCATAAAATGTAGATTTATCATTTCTAAAAGAAACCTCAGCAGCAAGTGTATACTCTCAGTAGCAACAAGGTTCACAATTAACATCTTGTTCAACAATCACGACTTAAAATGATGTTTTAAGAGACTGCTTAAAAGTTGACAGAGAACCCGTAGTTTTGACTGTTTGGGGAAGAACATTTCATAACTTTGGCGCTGAACAGGAAAAGGAGCCATCGTAAAGCGCTGTACGTGCTTTCGGTACGTATAATGAGCCATTTTCTGATGACCGCAGATTTAGAGTATGTACCTCAGACATTGGTTTCAAAAGGCTTGACATATATTCCGGGGATAAATTAATGAAAGCACCGACTTAGAAACACCGCAATGTGTGTTTATCTAAACATTTCAGTGAAAGCAATATTTCTAAGCTTTACGAGTTGGAACTCTTTGTACCACTAGTGGACTTTGGTCTGACAGTATTGGTGGCACTTTCTAAGAATCTTCTTTTGTAATTTACATTTCTGTTACTTTGTCCACTTTTACTAATTATAAAAATGTAAAAGTTTACCCTTGGAAACATAAACATAAGCAGAAGTCCCGGCCCCATTGAGGCACGCTTTACATCTGTCAGACCTTGCTGGCTGCTTGGGCTATGTACTTATTATTCAGATTCAACTTCAGTCGTGGTTATACAAAACCTAGGATAAGGCTTATGGAGAAAACAAGTCCACAACTGAGACGCATTGCAGTTAAGCCAGTCTCAGCGGCTTGATTAATAAGTTTCTCATTATCGCTCCATTATCAAAGGTTGGAAAGTATTTTTGTTTCAAGCAATAACTGAGCCGCGACGCGAGAAAACCATCAAAGTAGTTGTGCACCCAGTGCAGACCCAGATCAGCCTAAGCATCCGCCTAGTCTGATCAGAGTTTTCGTTGTCTGCATGACCCTTAGCTACCCTGTGAGCGCTCAGCCCGGAGTCTGAGTGGACGTGGCGGATGCCCAGGCTGATCTGAGTCTGCGATGGGCGTACAACCACTTTGTTAGTTTTCAAGGGTCGCGGCTCAACTGCATTTTCGGCTGAGAAGAGGGCTACTTACCACCAACAGCAAGCAATAAGAATAATTGCAATGATCAGAACAACGCCGCCACCTCCAACAGCTCCTGCGATGATACCTGAAGAAAAGATCACATTTCGCACTGTTTTTTTAAATGACAATTTACCTCTAAACGTCGTTTCAAAATGTATCTACAAACATGATAAATTTGTTCAATTATGGTTTATGCGGTGCTGTAATCCTGAATTCAAAATTTGCAACACAATCTCGTCGCCATTACGGTGTCCAGTTTCCGGTTTACTGTGCTGCAATGTCGTTGTATATCAATGTTTCCATGTATTTACAATATTCTTTTTTGTCCTAATTTCGGTCAAAACGTTTCTTATGAGTGAAAACTTGAAACAAACTTGATGAAAATGACGTCATGACATTCGTGTCAACAACGTCAAAACTACGCAGTAACGTTGGCATAACATTTACATATGTTGACTGAGGCCTACATGTACTGACTTTCCGAACAACAAAGATGCAGATTAGCTTGCACATCCGTACAGTCTGATCGGCGATTTTGTTGTTTGATGACAGAACAGAGTAGGAAGCTGTACATTTAAGAAGATCGTTATCCGCAGAATCATTTCATTTTTCCCGTAATAAAACCCATTGACGTTGCTGTGCGACGTTGATACACCGGAAATTGGAGACCGTAATGGAGTCGAACACAAGCTTCCACACCTGGCCATTTCTTCAAAATGGCTCAAGCCTAGATGTTTAGCAGCACTGAAATATGTTTCATAGCATAGAACTTCAAGCGTCTGTGGCTATACTTAAGAAGTGGAATACAGACACGCCTGTCTGTCGCACTAAATTCTCTATTTTACGTTTATACCCGCTAGAAAAAACAGTTCTTGGTAAAATGTCATTTAACAAACATTTAATAGAGCATTTAATGTTTATAGATACGAACTTCTGCTATTGTACGCACGAAAATGGTTGAGAGCTTTTGTTATAATTTCTGCCCGCATTCACTAATATATCAACATCTTTACCTATTTGATCGCTGTCGCTTGAATCATCGTCACCAGTTTGAGGAGAGACTTTTCTCGTGGAACTTTCTGTCAACAACGAGTGTTCTTTTGTACTGGGTGAAATGTGCACTGTCTGTGTTGTATCAGTCGACTGGTGCTTTATAGTAGAAAATTTCATAGTAGAAGAGGTCGTCGTCATTTCCGAACTCACAGAAGATGATAAGGATACTGTGGTCTTTCCTGCGTTTATTGCATGACATGTGACAGCGACAGTTGCATTTGTGCTAGGGAAGTTGTGGTCTGGAAAAAAGGCAGTAGTTAATTATTAAAAGGCAAATGGTATCAAATTATATTATTAAATTATATTTTAAAACTACAAACATTGTGCTATTAGGTTTTCTGTGGTATTTTAATACATTTTCTATGTGATTTTACAGATGTTGATATAATTTTTTTAATGTTTCATCAATTAGAATCGCCCGATTCAGTCAATTTTTGTATGCCAGATTTGTCATATAATAACCTATAAACTTTATGAAGATAACACAATTTTCTCAATTAGTTAGAATGTTATGCACCATTTTTGAAAAAGTAATAAATTCAAGTTTTTCATTGAAAATTTGGGTTTTCAGTGTAAACAATATTTTATTCATAATACTGACATGTTATATACATAAAAACATTTATCAAACGAGCATACAGTAATCTGAAAGGGATACAGAAGTAAGTCAGTGACTTTTTTAGAATTTGTTTCCCATAATTTGGGGGTTTTCAGTGTCTAAACAGAACGTGTATTTAACATAAAATATTTTGCGCCTAGCACATACAGTACATTCCGTCTCAATTCTTTTTAACATAGAGCAAAGACTGATGTTTAAAACGGTGCCAAACATGATTAGGTTTCTTAATTGGTTACTGAAGTATTGGACCTTGCTACATACTTTTTCAAATGTCCCTCATAGTGTTGCATGCCCTTAGCACTAGCTTAAGCGGAACTGTATATTTTAAGCTGATCCAGAATAAGCTAATCAAAGGACCAGAAAATATACATTCTGCAGTACTAAGAGGAACGGAGAGACTTTTAAAGGGCCGCAGTACGGTCCAAAAGCCTCTGCAGTGAAGCTAAAATAAAATGCCGAAGTCGAGAAATGATCAAAACCGGCCCACGTCAAATAGTGATAACAATTTCCTAAAAGCTTCATTAAGATAAGATGAAAATGGTAGGAAAAGATAGGGTTTCAAGATTTTTCTTTGAACGGACGGACTGGCAGACAGACATACGGGGGGGGGGGTCGGAAACAATTTATATAATCCACTTTGACTATGTTGGGTGACAATAACTCATGAAGGAAGTTCCTGTGGAAGCAAGGAACACACCAAAGAAACGAAAAAAGCAGACTCGGTCCATTTGAGTATGTTCATGTGCAGAAGCGTACTGTTGCAATATTGCCCACGCCCTCTACCAATGGCTTTAGCGAATTCTATTTTCAAACTAACTCGTAATAATATCAATGATAGCAAAGGACCAGAAAATATATTCATTGTGCTGATGCCTGGGGGGTATTTTTTACGGCCGACACACCTCACAACAGCAGCTGCAGTGATGGTAGAATAAATCCTGAAGGACGATTCTGTGGAAGCAAGGAACGAACACATCAGAGAAATGAAAATAGTAGACGTGGTTTAAGTTAATGTATTCATGTGCAGTAATATAATGTATCAACACTGCCCACACCCTGAGTCAAAATGTAACAATTCTATTCGACTTATATTCAAGTAAAGCATTTTTTCTATTTTTCGTTTAACATAATCGAACCGATGGAGTTATCACTAAACATCTGAAAGTGTTTCAGTAGTTTGGTGAGAATTCTTTGAGGTTATCTTTTCCAATGCTGAAATATTTATACTGATAACTTTATTTCAGTATGAGACGAAAACATTGCTATATTTTGGCTGCTAATAAGCAGGATCTTAAATCTCAAATTCTTGGTGTGAAAAGACTTGCGCTTTGTCCATGCATGATAGATAATAAATAATAGATTGAAATAGACATACATAATTTGTTACTCGTAAGCTGGGTTTGTGGGTGGTTTGGAGCTTCGAAAAATTTGTGTACGCTCCACACTAAGTGATTTATGACCCATCCAAAGCAGTGCTTCTATTGTGGTTTATGTATGTCATGTTATCTTTGTGTCTGTCTACTAGCAGTTTTTGAAAAATGTCTCTGTATAATCTGTTTGTGTTTACACATTCTAAAGTATGCTATATGTTTATTTATTAAAACAGAAAAATAAGTAAACATGAATGGTTTATGGACGTATTGTGATTAGGATTGGTCTTATTGTGATTAGCGTTTGATAAGACTAGCTTTGCGACCACTTACCTAAGTAAGAGATATTCAAATTGCTATCAGCTCGAATTGTCTTAATACTTGTGTTGCTTCCTTATATTAGTTTATCCCTTTTGGATTTGTGGGTAGGAATAAGGATTTGATAAGTCCCTGGTTATTGCCCTTTTACACTGCTTTACATTAAGATTTCTGCCTGTTGAGCTCGGATTAAATGACCAAATTAACCACTTGCGGAATCACTAAGAAGATTCTAACAGAATAAGAATTTTACTAGAAACGTAAAAAAAACAAGGTTCTTTTTGACAATGGAAATTTGTTCGACTGTCTCTGGAACAGAAATTATAGAAACTCCTTTTGAATGGGTTCTCTGCTTTTGAATGAATTCTTTAAGACTTAAATTACCTATAGAAATTGATAGACATGCCGATCCGTCAATTGTTGCGGTTTTCCTGAATATCGTACTGTTGAACAGCTTGTCGATGGAATAACTACCAAAAACATTCCCACATTCAAATGTGTATGTTATAACTACAAATTCAATTCCACACGAGATACTAGCAGGCGAAGAGTACAGTAGGTGTATGCTTCGCCAGTTCGCACTTATAGTTACGTCACAAGAGCATTCTCCTTCGAAATCGGCAGGTATACGTAGTTTGTCAGCGTAGAGGTGTACGATTTTGCTAGTCCTTGACGAAGAAGAACAAACATTAAGGACTGAAAGAAATAAGTATTATAACAGTTAAAACATATATAACAAATGTAATTGGTGGTAACGAGAGAAAGAAACATCTCTGACACTTAGGGTCTGACACCTAGGGGATAACGGTCTTGAAAATTGTCATTTGGGGAGGTAAATCATCGGTTTTATGGTCGGAAATTTTGTTTTACGCCGACGCGCCTGCGGAGCCGTTAAACGAAATTTGCGGCCATATAACCGATGATTTACCTCCCCAAATGACATTTTTCAATACAAGTATCCGCATTCTAATGCACTTTTCCACATTTTCACCTTTCATAATGTACTAGTTTGCATCCATTTCAAGCGCTGTCAGCAACGTAAAACCAAACGACAGCCAATGAGAAGCGACGTTACTAAATGACGTCGGGTTTGCGGCAGTTTATCGCAGAATATACTGTCTCATATTTCTGACGTTATCCAATCAGACGTCGGGTTACTTGCGTAAATGCATTAGAATACGTTATTAGTTTATTTATACTGATAACTTAGAACGGTTACTGGTAATATAATAT
Source organism: Ctena decussata (assembly GCA_963989385.1). Classification (NCBI taxonomy): domain Eukaryota; kingdom Metazoa; phylum Mollusca; class Bivalvia; order Lucinida; family Lucinidae; genus Ctena; species Ctena decussata. The sequence goes on along the minus strand of OZ022502.1, from coordinate 2,347,017 downwards.
AAATCAGGGTAACGAGAAAAAGAAATATCTCTGACAATACATTATTGGTTTATTTATACTGATAACTTAAAACGGTTACTGCTAATACAATATGAATCCGGGTAACGAGAAAAAGAAACATCTCTAACAATACTTTATTACTTTTTTTATACTGATAGCTTAAAGTCTCCATAGTCCTATCAACGGTAAAAACGCCTAAATTCAAACCATTGTAAAAAGCTGTTCAACCATCACGTTTGGTAATAAAATGCGGGTTGGTGTGCATATATTGAGTCATATTACTAGCAAAAAGTAGAGAAAATAAGTTTTTGAAAAATAAAAAATCGGTACACAAAATATAATTTCCTGTTCTGGTTTCCCGTCTAGCAATGCTATATAAACATAGACGGTATAGTGATTGGGAATCCATGCCTGTACATTGTATTTTTACCATTTTATGAAATCGAAAGTAGGTCATTTTAGTTGCCAACTAAAATGACCCAAATAAGATTTCAAACCCTTTTTATATGAAATTGAAGGATGTTTAATTTGTTTAAAGCTGCCTAATCACGGTCATTTACAATGACGTAACTATAGTGAGAAGCTTGCAGCGATATCTCATGATAAAATTTTTCATGCTGATAGAGCAATGGGGCCTTTAAAACGGTTACTGGTAATTCATAGTAATCCAGGCAACGAGAAAATTTAACAAAGAAATAAAACATCTGTGACAAATAATGATTCTCTTACTTATTTGGGCTTTCCAGTCTACTAAACGTGTTACATGCATTTTAAAATCATCATAGTAATCGCAGTGTTGGAATGACAGAAACTTAAAAAAAATGCGAGGTATTGTCAATTTGCTTACCTGTACTGTCGACATATCCAAAGTGACTGTCGATCGCCAGTTAAGTCGATAGCATACCACCAACGTTAAATGATACTAAAATTATTAATGACTGTCGACCGAGCAGATACTGCCGCCGATTGTTTTTGTCGACAGTCAATTCTGCATATATGGTAAGTGATTTGTTCGGTCAACAGCAGAGGTGGGATATTGGTGTCAACCTTGTGAAAATAGTCGGGCTCTTTGAAACCAGCACAAAATGGCCTGACCAGCCATCTGATATTCGTATTTATTCGTTTCTCACAGCACGGTGCAGTCTTGTTTGCTTCCGATAAGCCAAAAGAGATTACTTATGGTGCTGATTCTTTCTGTAAACCATTTAATAACTGGGGCATTTACTTGGAATATATACTGATATAAATAGCAACCTACCATTATCAGGATCGTCTGTGAGACAGTCAGCATAAGTACCTATAAATAAAGAAACGACTATCAAGTACAGCAGTAAAAGTATCGGTTACTTCATATATGACAACGCTAATTCAGAAGTTTTTCAATAGTAATAAAGTAATAGTTTGACTTAAAATTACGTACCACAATCTAAAGTGGCGAGATGCCTGATTCAGAAATAACTAAATGGAAACGAAAAGCTGTTTACCACTTTGAGCAATGAAAACACGTTCATAAGAGTAAAAAAACAGGTTTTGGTAATTATACAAAACATACATTTATGGTCGTTTTGACCACTCAAAGTAATAAACGAAGGACGATGATCGTGAGCTGATCCAATCCAATTCAGCATCTCGATGAAAACCAAGCCGGAAATCGTAATATAAGGTCACATGTAGTAAAACAAGTCGAGCTCATAGCAAAATAAGAGCTTTTTCAGATTTTGGTCGGAAGTCTAGCTTTAACCAAACAAATATGTTAGGCACGTAAAATATCCATCCTTGCCCAGTTTCTTTTCTTTTCTGCCTTTATTTTATTTTTTTATTTATTCATTAATGTATTTATTTTACTTTTTTTTTTTTTTATTGTTGCAGAGGTAAGTAATTACTTATTAGAGGGCTTAAAGTCTCCATAGTCCTTTCCGTGGTAAAAACGTCTAAACTCGAATCATTGCAAAAAGCGGTTCAATCTTCACGTTTATAATAAAATTCGGTCTGATGTACATATATTGAGTCGTATAACTTGCAAAAAACAGAGAAAACAAGCTTTTGAAAAATAAGAAATCACTTCACAAAATACAATTTCCTGTTCTGGATTCCCGTCCAGCAATGGTATATAAACAAAGGCGGCATAGTGATTGGGACTTCACGCTTGTACATTGTATTCATACCATTTTATTTAACATAATAAAATGACCCAATTTAGTTTTCAAACCTTTTTTATATGAAACTCCAAGATGTTTATTTGTTCAAGGCTGGCTAATCACGGTCATTTACAATGGCGAAACTATAGTGAGAAGCTTGCGGCGGTCCCTCATGATGAAATGTTTTATGCTGATAGAGCAATGGGGCCTTTAAACCAGTTAAAAGGAGCCCCAACACTCTTGCCCTTAGGCTTCCATAGTGATTCATGTGATATTTGATTCGGTCCGCATGGATACCCTCTATGTCATCAGTCGTCGGTTCGTGGTCGCAAAAAAAGGTAATGATATAATACAGAAATTAAAGCTTTATAGCTTTAGTGACTGTGTTTCTGTTGAATTTCCATCTTTGTTTTAACATACTGGTATTTTTATTTGTACAGCGCACTGATGAGCTAGAAGACCTGCACAAGGACCGAAACAAATGTGATATGAATCCTGATGGGTGTGAGGGCGAGGGCTGGACCTCTTTAAGACGTGTTTAAGCCCCTCCCGCACCCCACTCAGTATGTCTTGAGATTGAATTTCGTTATTTGTTCTCAAGGGCAACTTTTTATAAATATTTATTTGACATTACAATATAAAGGTACTGAAGAAAGGAAACATTTATGTAATATTTTCGTTCCGCATGCAACTATGCATACATAAACCATCAACAATATTGCTTAATTCTGACTATATCCTACTTGAAATAAACAGCACCAAAATGACATTTGATGGTGCTGCACGTTTTCTACTTACTGCGAAAATAAAACAATCCTATGAGTATAATATACTTATGGCTAATGCTTGTTCGTAAACTATATATGTTGAACACCATTTTTTGACCCTTAAGAAGCGACAGTAAATGTGTATTCCGCTAAAACTTCAATGTAAACCACATACAAACGACATTATATAGTGTGTGAAGTGAGGTGAGACTGAACACAAATAACTTTGTAAATATACCTATAGATTAATAATGTGACTGCGATCTCTTTAGATATGTAATGTTTCTCAATCATTTTACATCGGCAAGTGTGTATTCGGAGGAGGTTTTCCATTATCTGCTACCTGTTATTTCACACGGTTTTGATTGTATTAATTCCTGATCATTGCCTATCTTTTAACTTTAGTTTAGCAGTACCGAAGAAGCTTGGTATATGAAAAGTACCTTAAATTTTTGCACTTAATCTGATAAAGGGAAAATTATTGTTTAAACTTCTGATCGGGTATCATTGCTAGTCGAAAGTCGGTTCCTAGGATATCAGCAACACAGTGTCTAGTATTTCTGCTTTATAGTCAGAACTTTATGCCCCAGTCACACACACACATTACGGATTTGGCGGATAGCTGCGGACTTTAAATCCACACAATTTGTGGGCGTGGTCTCTCTCCATATCGAATCCGTATCGTATCCGTATAGTATCCGCAAGGTCCGCAGGATATGCCACCAAATTTTGAAAAATTTAGATATTCAGGCGCGGACCATAATGATCCGTAACTGAAGGCATTTATCCGCATTTATCTGTATCTAATCCATATCTAATCCGTATCTCGACCTATCGTTCCGCGGTCCACCCAAATTTTGTGGACAGATACGGTTTCATGCAGATTGTTACGGATAGTTACGGGTCTCGTTCTGCGTATTGTTACGGACTAATGTCCCGTTCAGATTAGCTATTCGCAATCATCCTCACCAATACCACAGTATCCGAACTGACTGTACCCTCTCTTCTGGTTTTCATAGCGGTGAATCGAGGGTACAAAATTCGCTTGTAACCAGTAGTCGGAAATCATTACGTGTGAGATTTTATCCGGAGTCTGCTGCGTCATTTATAGTTATTCAGCTTCGAAAATGCAAAGAGGTAAGTTTAATATAATTTGCTCTTCGGTCTTTTACTTTATTACCCTGTACAATGAAAACCTCATGGCCGTCACAGAAATTTTATTCCGAGCAGCTTAATTTAACACGAGTTTGTGTCGTGCAAAACCTAGTTATCATCCTATTATCAAAACTAACAAACTGTAGATTGATAACGCCTTCCGTTTTTTTTAAAGATTTTTTACAAAACATGTAAAAAAAGGCTCAAAATGGTTTTAGAATCATGCCAAGGGCGATTTGAATACTGTACCAATTACTACCCACCCATACACGACATTGTACAGGGCAATAAAGTAAAAGACCGAATAGCAAATTATATTAAAATAACCTCTTTACATTTTCAAAGCTGAATAACTATAAATGACGCAGCAGGTTCCGGATAATATCTCAAAACATAATGATTTCCGACTACTGGTTATAAGCGAATGTATGTACTCTCGATTCAACGCTATGAAAACCGGAAGAGGTTGTACAGTCAGTTCGGATACTGTGAATACGTATCTGTCAGTATTGGAGTGAAAGTTATCCGTATCTGAAACGTATCTGAAGGTTTTCTTTCTTTCTATCTTTACTGTCCTCGGTCAACTTTGACCATGATGACAGGTTTCTGGTGTGGCGCATAAATTGTCACAAAAAAAAAATAAATAAATAAATGAATTTGTGGCAAAGCCACCAGCTGATTCAAACTATTTACAAGAAATCCTCAGGGGCCGGCATTCCATGCCTAACCCCTGCTCTACCCTAGGATATTAAATTTTGGCATTAAACCCATCAACTGTCTCCAAAGAGACAGCTTCGGTTGTAAGACCATTCCAAGTTGCAATTGTCCTGGGGAAAAAGGAATTCTTAAAACCGTCCGTGTAAGCATTTGGACGGTGGTACTGGAATGGGTGGGACCTAGTTCTCCTGCTCCCTTCACCGACCTCAGATAGGTACTTATTCTTATCTACCATGGCAATATTATTGTGAATTTTGTAGAATAGAGACAGAGAAGCCTGCTGTCGTCTTTCCTGCAGGTCTGGCCATTGGAGTTCTCCCACATGGCTTTGATTGCGCCAGCGCCTCCAGGTCCAACGGGCAGCAGTCCTCTGTACTTTTTCTATTCTGTTAATATCTACTTGATGATGGGGCATCCAAACTGGCGCTGCATATTCTAATTTGGGCCGGACCAGAATTTTATATGCAGCAGCCTTGATTTCCTTCGATGCAAAAGTCAAGTTTCTACGAAGGAAAGCCAAAGTCTTAGTAGCCGTACTGGTAACTTTATTGATGTGCTGACCCCACTCGAGGTCATCCGTAATTTCAACTCCTATATATTTGGCTGACGATACATTCTCTAGGACCTGGTTATGCAATGTATAACCATGGATTATTTGCTTTGGAGGGGAGTGCCTAGTCACCCTCATAGAGTGACATTTGGCAACGTTAAATTTCATGAGCCATGCCTCTTCCCAAAGTGCCAATTTATCCAAATCATCTTGGAGTATATGTTGGTCTTCGGACCGTCTAATATTTCTTTTAAGGTAAAAGTCCTTAAAAACACTCCGAACGAGACCCGTAACTAACCGTAATTGAAGGTAACGATCTGTGTGAAACCATATCAGTCCACAACTTGGGGTCGCGGAATGATAGGTTGATATACGAATTAGTTATGGATAAGATATGGATTAGATAGGGATTATATATGGATAAATGCGGCTAAATGTCTTCAGTTACCTTTTGTTATGGATCAATACGATTGACTCGTCCGTGCCTGAATTTTGAAAATTTTCAAAATTAGGAATCGGATCCTGCGGACCCTACGGATACGATACCGATAGTTACAGACTCTGCGGATGCGATACGGACCTTTACGAATAACACAAGACAGATACGGATGGGCCATCCATAGATGCGATACGGACCATTACGAATGAAACCGGACATATACGAACGGGCCATCCGTAGCATCAACAACATCTTTCCGCATCTAGAGGTAACAGAAGGTAATGGAAGGTAAGTAGTACGTATACATTTGTATCATTCCTCGTCGTATTGATTCAAAGGGAAAATATCTGACGCCGACATCTGCATTTATCCTTAACCATACGCATCTATAGGTACCTGTATCCGTAAATTAATCAAGAAAATAGGCCACGCCCACAAATTCTGCGGATTACTGTGGATTTTTATCCACAACCATCCGCCCAATCCGTAATGTGTGTGTGACTGGAGCATTGTACTGATTTAAATACAAAGGCAGCCTTACCAAATTTAGTTCGACGCACGCGCATTTCAAATACTGGACTTTCATTTTCTCTTATTTATTCCACAGATACATAGATATGGCGGTTATAATATGAAAATAGGCACTACCTTAAGGCGAGCACATCGCTTTTTACAATATGTGGTTGGTGTGATAATTAAAATCTTAAAAAGTTCCTTCAAGAGCAGAGAATACATACAGAAGTAGGAACATGGGCCAGACTACGTAGTTTCGGCTAATAAAGCCTCGTCAGTGACCCTGACAATATCTGGTGACGAAACCAGAAAAAAGCATACTGTAATTTCTTAATTTTAATTGAGCAGTCGATACAGAGACTGATTAGTTTCAAAAGGATCCAAATAATATAAAAGACGATGATCTAGAATAATAGTCTAAATCGATCTCAAATTTTAGATTTCTCAGAATCTATCCTCTGATCTCAAAGGATGTAAATAAAATATAATCTGCACTATGGATGATGTACGGGGAGACGTTTTACGGCCGCCACACGGCACAACACCAGCTGCAGTGAGGTAAAATTAAAATCTAAAAAAGTTCCTTCAAGAGCAGAGAATACATACAGAAGTAGGAACATGGGCCAGACTACGAAACCTGTTTGGTTGCTACCATGTTAAATCTAATGTTCTGACAAAAATGCGTATTCGAAGTGTAGACACTGATCTGACTACCCATTGTACGATTCTGGATTCAATTTTACAACGCATTTTTGTCGCATGAAATTTATAATAAAACTGCTGCAAACCCCGTCTGGCAAACTAGTGAGAAGTCGTTAGAGCTCAGCTTCACCCCCACTCCCCCCTCTTAGTAACGTACATTTTGCCCTCGGAAAACTGGCTATATATATAGAGAGAGGGAAACATAATTGAGTCCGATTTCATAGTAACGTATGATTTATTTCGCTGTTTTCTACCCGTTTCACTGTTATAGTACAGATAATCAGGAACAAATATAACGACTTTGTGTCGCATGGAGACGACGTGAGCAACGTAGCGCTCTTGTCGCATGCGCCGTAACGTCTACTTCTGCTCAGTACAATACAATGCAAATTAATATCTATACAGCATAGTGTTATAATGGCTTACAGTTTATTTTACTAAACACATGTAAAAGAGTAAGTGGTTGTTAATACATGTATACAATAGCGATAAACGTTGATGGTGCTGATTAGGAAGACCTATTTATCTTAGGTTTAAGGAGGTTAATGAAGCATTTTTCTTTGGGTTAATGAAGCATTTTTGTTTTCACGACTTAATGACATGCTTTCGAAATACATTTTGTAGAACGGGAAGCTGTAGTATTTCGGATCTTGCCGATTGGCACATGCATTTATGTGTTCACTTGCATGAAGCATTTTAGTGCCTAGGTCTCGGATTTGCTTATTTTGCACTGTGACCCGTTTTTTGTAAATAGTTTCCGGTTTCGCCTACATGTTCTTCGCCGCAACCTCTGCATTTCATGACGTAAATCACATTTTTACTTCACAGGTCATTGTTTTATGTACGTATTTTTTATCAAATTAAAATCAAATGCGGTGCCTTCTAACAAATGTGTGCAAACACCGCAATTTGATCTCTGACAACGTTTTACTTCGTGCTTATAGTCATGGTTAAATTTATCTTTTTTTAGAGTTCGCTTTGAACTATTTAGTTGCCTTTTGCTTTTAATCATCGTGAACTGTGAAAGAATAATTTCATTGTTGTTTCTTCTTGTAAAATTGGAAGATTATATTTTATGACATTAAATATCTCTGCATTTCGCGGATTATGGATTATGTGTGAACACATAAGTAATAACAGGCTTCTCCGTCTTTTGCGCAGCTTGTCTTAATGCAGTTCTATCAAGATGCCTATCTCTGTCGATTCCCAGGTTAATATATTTTAGTTTCTTCTCTACGGCGCTTTCTTTTTCCTTTAAGTTCCACTCTTGCATTTGTTTACAGATCATCCAGTGAGCTATTCATAGAAACGGTTAAAGTCGACGCCAGCTTGTTTTTCTCTGAAACAGAACGTTTGACGCCATTACGTAACGTGGCGACAGAAAGACTGTACGACACCACTTTTTTACTGTTTTGTTGATTTCTATTCAAACCTGTCTATCTGGATGATAGCACGTTTTGTTGTCGTTTCGAAAGAAATCCCATTGAAAGTAAAATATTTTAAAGATAAAAATATGCCTTACCAATCCTCTACCATAAAGCTCCCGCTATTTTAAAGCTCCTTTTTGAATTACGGGCGCTACGCACCTGTGCACAAGCAAGCGCTCGCTATTTTGACAGGCAGATAATGCTTACTACTCCCAAGCACCTGATCATACCTCTGTATTGGGGTCAATTTCTGTGTATAGATCTAAAACATTCCAGAATTGTCAAAGTTTATATGACTTACGGGTTTGGACTTGTAATTTGGGAACTTAGACCACTTTCATTTATTACCCTTCGTCAGTGCCGCTAAACCCCTACTGTTTGAAAGAAGAAAAAGGGTGATTGGCAGCTCTCGGTAAACAACATGTATCCCTCTCCAAGCCAGACTCACTGAAACAGTCCGTAAGACACAGCAGCTATAGATATCAGGTAAGAGACGCCAATGTATCTCGCGGCGCCCGTAGTCGAGCCAGCTCAAGTTCTTCGTCTCGCGAAAGGCAACAGATAAGGGCATCTTGAAGGAGAGTCTGAGCGGGTATATGAAAAAAAAGCCCAAATAATTAAACGAATGTAAGTCAAACTCTGCTAAGATTAATGTCGCTATGACAAGTAAGTCACTCTTAATTTTAGAATAGGTAAGAAAATTTACCAGAAAGTAATTGTCACAGAAATTGTTTCGATTAATTTTATACTGATATAGCTATCGATAACTTAGCTGGTGGACAATTTGTCCCTGAGGAAAATCTTTCTCAGTATATCAGGATTCTCGCAAATTTGTCAGTGTCAGTGTTGATTCTCGTTCTTAAGCACTGCGATCACTAAACGTTTCTAAAATTAAGACTAACTAGCCATTGTGACATAAATCTTAGCGGAGTTTGGTCGAGGGTTGGTTGACCGTAAGCATCCCCCCTCCCCCATGAATTTCTGTATTGCCGTCCTAAGGCGGCACTTCTTCTTTTGTTCTTCTTGATTGTTTTATGTCTTGTTTGTTGCTGTGTCTGTTATTTACATATTTTTTGTGATGTTAAGGCTAGCCCGCTGACCACCTACGTGAGAAATGGCTGTACACATGGCAGCCGCTGATGCTTTCTTTGATGGTCACTTATATTGTGATGCTTTTTTCCCACATGGTGTTATGGGATTGAATTGTGTCAGTTTCCCTAGAATATTCCTGTTTACTTTGGCTTCCGACCTTTTGGATGATTGAGTTTTTATAAAGGTTCTTGCTGCATCTCTCATCTCCTTCATTTGCACTATTTTGTCTCGCGGAATGCGTCAGTAAGGTTAGCTCAGGGATGGCTGCACTTTGCCTGCCAAGACCTGACCATCGCCTTTTTTTTTCTTTCAAACGTTTGGGTTAAGTAACACTGAAGAAGTTAAATACAGAAGCTCGCGTCTGATGCACTAAATTCGATAAAGTTAACTCATATCTGACTTCATCTTATTTGTTTGCTTATTTTCCCTTGTCGCAGCTTCTTTAGAGAGCGGTGGTAGTGTTGTGGTATAGGATCTAGAATACCAATCCAGGGGTCACAGTGTCGATCCAGCCCCTCCCGCTCCTCAAGTTTCTCGATTGAGACTTTAAGCCGCGGTACCTTCTCCGTATGACCTCTGTTTTGGTGATGTTAAACCCTAAGTTACTAATACGTTGTTACGTTTTTGTTACTCACACACTCATTTTTCAGCTTTTCGCTTTATCTATTATCTCCTTTATAAAGTTCGTGGCTGTTCTTCTTTTCGAGTCAAAGAGGTTGACAAAACTTTTTTGGGTTCGTCTGCACTATACAGTTTTCTGATACGCAAGCATGCCTTACCTACTGCCTGTGGCCCATCTTTCTCCTGGGTTGCATCGCTAAGTATGTGCTCGGAAGGGTAGTGTCAGTTGCCCTCAACATATTTTTTTCAAACGTTTAAGAATTTAGCGACACTGAATACGTTAAATGGAGAAAGACGCTCCTGCCGAACGCAGTCCGGAAGAGCGGTATGATTACTAGAATGATGCTTACCATGATTTTGCTTCATTTTGTCGTAGTAAATATTATCCTAAGTCAGAGAAAGACAGACTCGGATTTTGTAAACATATTTGTCACCTAACTACAACAGCGAAACTTAATTCAAAATCCGGCTCTATTGCTCACGAAAGTCAATCCTTTAACCCTGATGCTTAAGTTGAATCTTAACACCGTACATCAGAATTGTGTAGTTTAAATGAGATTAAAAAGCCCATTCTAAGTCATCTATCGTTTAAACATAGTTGCAACGATTTATTTATTTAAATCTTTATTTGGTTTTTATTAAATTTTGGTCATTCTTGGTTTTCAGTATTATTTTTCAAATGGGGTTCTAAATTGTTTTATTCTGCTCTAAATAACCAACTAGTTTGCCCGAACTTTGTCTGACTTTCTCTGCCATCTTAGTATCAGGGACCACTGGCGAGGCTTCGGAAGCGGAAACTACCTAGCACTCTAATGAACTGTCCATTTCTCCTAATGGTCAATACTATTTAGAACCTATTTAACAAACTGCTTTAAATTTAATGAAGCTGCTTTGATGGGGTTATGGTATTTACAAGCGCAAAAAGAATAAAATGTCCTGAAATAAGATGAAATTTGAAATCAAATGTCTAGAAGAAATTTCTAGAGAATGACGGTATATTTACTCATTTAGACATAGACAATATTGATAGGGTGTTGGTATTCAAAAGCACACCGAGATTGTCCTAAAATAAGACGAAAGTTGAAATCAAATATCTGGAAGAAATTGTTAAAGAATGATAATATATTTATATTTTAAGATACAGAGATTACTGCTGCTCATGATGATACAATAACAATGTGTTATGGGTTCCCTAAATACTCTAACCCTAACTCTAACCCTGTTTGAATGTTGGCTCTGAAAAACAGCTTGTTTCTCAAATTATCACCAGATAATAAGATTATATGTTTTTTTTCTTTTCAGTAGATGTAGTCATTAAATGTTAATTGATAAGGGCAAACGGTCGTTGCTCTTCATTTGCGAGCACTGTTACAGTAATGCTTTTTTCCCGCCGAATAGAAGCCCGACATGTCTACTTGATGTTGAGTTTGTGAGTTTTAGATGTTTTTGGAGGCCTTGGTATAATTTTAGGTCTTTGGGATACCAGTGGGGTTGTCTAGCTTTATTATTTGGATTTAAAATTGTTTCAAGCTGAAACCTATATAACAAAAATGTATTAGTTGCTGCCATGAAACACTTTGATAAGTTTTAAATATATTATCCGAGTTTTGCTGGATTAACAGAATAGGCTTAACTGTAATTAAATAAGATATATTCCCTAACGGGTCCAAGTTTGTAAAGTGTTCGGCCTTTGGTGTGTTTGGATAATTGGTTATTCGCATGCGATTCAAGGTTGATGTTAATTAAAAGTTCAATATGCAGTTTGGAGGTGACGGTCAATGAGACCTTGACTGGTACTCAGTGTGCACACAAGCGGGCTAATAATCTAACTTTGCTACAGTGAACGATGTTTAATATGTCCAAGTCTCAGGTGGGAGAACATGCAGCTAATTGAGTTTCCCGACGTATTGACGCACAATTGATTAAACATATTTTATTACATTCTAACAAAGGGATTGGAAACAAGTTATAGCAACCTTAGATAGTACTGTCCCTAAACAAAAACTGAAAGCAATTAAATGGTACATACGTACATTTCTTGTATGAAATATGATATCAAAAAAACAAGATCACTTTGGTTAAATACTTATTAGCTCATCTGAGCCGAAGGCTCAGAGGTGAGCTTACAGGATGGGAGTCGAGCCATCGTCCGTCCGTGCGTGGGTGCGTTGGTGGGTGCGTCAACACTTTCAAACATAAATATCTCAGAGACCAGTGGGCCGATCGCAATCAAATTTTATCTGAAGCATCATTTGGGTAGGGGAAAGGCTGCATTTGGTTATGGTACCGATCAGCTTAGAACTCTGGTTTCCATGGCAACAGATAGCCCCCATAGGGTTATAATGGGGAAAATGGCGTCATCACGTTTTCTCGACTGTTTTTTATTAGATCCTGATCATACTTGCAAGTAATGATGACATATACAAGAGCTTGAAATAGCTCGAAATTTGGCCGGATTTGAGCACAGACTATGGAGTTAGCTGCCCTTGAGCGTTTGAAAAAAATCCCATGGGGTTATAATGGGGAAAATGGCGTCATCACGTTTTCTCAACTGTTTTTGCTTAGATCCTTATCATACTTGCAGGTAATGATGACATACATAAGAGCTTGAATGAGCTCGAAATTTGGCCGGATTCGAGCTATGGAGTTAGCTGCCCTTGAGCGTTTGAAAAAATTCCATTAGTCTTATAATGGAGAAAACAACGTCATCTCATATTTTTAGAAAATTTTGTCAGAGCTCTATTGCCTACATTTCTCAACGGATTTTAAAATAACTTCACACAAATGTAGGGCATGACAATATCTCGAGCAAGTTCGACTTTCAGGATGCTGCACCCAAGGTCAAGGTCAATGTGGCTATTTTTAGAAAAACTTTGTCAGCGCTCTAGCGCCTACATTTCTCAGCAGATTTTAGAATAACTTCACACAAACGTAGAACATGACAGTATCTCAAGCAAGTTCGACTTTCATTATGCTGCGCTTAAGGTCAAGGTCACTGTGTCTATTTTTAGAAAAACTTTGTCAGCGCTCTAGCACCTACATTTCTCAGTAGATTTTAAAATAACTTCACACAAATGTAGGGCATGACAATATCTCGAACAATTTTGAGTTTCAATGTGCTGCACCCAAGGTCAAGGTCACTGTGGCTATTTTTAGAAAAACTTGGTCATCGCTCTAGCGCCTACATTTCTCAACGGATTTTAAATCAACTTCACACAAATGTAGGGCATAACAATATCTCAAACACCTTTGACTTCCGGGGTGTTGTGCCCAAGGTCAAGGTCACGGTGGCTATTTTTAGAAAAACTTTGTCATCGCTCTAGCACCTTCATTTCTCCATGGATTTTGAAATAACTTGACACAAATGTAGGGTTTGACAATATCTCAAGCCAGTACGACTTTCAGGATGCTGTGCCCAAGGTCAAGGTCACTGCGGCTATTTTTAGAAAAACTTTGTCATCGCTCTAGCACCTACATTTCTCAACGGATTTTAAAATAAATTCACACAAATGTAGGGCATGACAATATCTCGAGCAAGTTTGACTTTCAGGGTGCTGCAATCAAGGTTTTTGATTAGAACCTTATCATACTTGCAGGTAATGATGATATACATAAGAGCTTGGATGAGTTCGAAATTTGGCCGGATTCGAGCAGAGACTACGGAGTTAGCTGCCCTTGAGCGTTTGAAAAAAATCCCATAGTCTTATAATGGAGAAAACAACGTCATCACATTATCATTTTTCATCGGATCCTCTTCATACTTGCAGGTAATGAGGATATACATAAAAGCTTGGATTAGTTAGCATTTCGGCTAGATCCCACCACTGACTATGGAGTTCCTGCCCTGAGCATCCAAAAAATCAATGTCGCCACTTTTTCTTTGTTTCTACTGATCCGATCCTTTTCAAACTTGCAGGTAATGAGGAAATGCATAATATCTTAAACAAGTTCAAATTTTGGCCAGATCAGGCCAACCACTACGAAGTTAGCTGCCCTTGACAGCTCTGTCTATTGTGCTCTTGATCGGATACTTTTTAAACTTGCATATATTAAATGAGGGCATACATAATGTTTTGGATGAGTTTAATTTTCAGCCTGATTGGACCACTGACTGTGGAGTTAGCTGCCCTTGAGCATCTTAAATATCCCTATAGGTTTACAATGTCTCTCAGGTGAGCAATTGTTGCCCTTTGGGCTACTTGTTTCACTATGCATTGAATGCTAAAGAGCCCAAAATGTTTAAGATTTAGTTTATAAGGCTCTGGACCCAAAATTCAGTAGCTGAATTAATTTACTTTCCAAAATCAATACGAGAATATTTTATGAGAACAGAGTATTTATCAACGAACTATTACTTTGCGTTTTATATCCCTTCGTCCCACAAATGAACATAAATTACAGAATACGCTAGTAAAATGAAATGCTATGGCCAAAAATTATTTCTTCTATTCCTTCTGAATGTTCTATCAGGTAAATGATTTACTGAAAGAGCCGGGAATCACCAATTGTAAAAAACAACAGAAAAGCTCAATAATTTCCAGGCATACTATACACATAAAACATCCATCGGAATGAAAATGAAGACACAGACAAAACAGATAAGCGGACTTAAAACACAATGGGCCTTGTAACGGTCAGCAATAAATTCCTGGTGGTGTCGAAGGAATAGGAAGGGAGGGGATAGCAACCCAAGTTGGGTGTTAAATAAAAACGCCACTGTAACAAATTTAGTGCGACAGATGCGCGTTTCTGTATTTAACTTCTTCAGTTTGCTTAACCCCAAAAGTTTGAAAATAATGAATAGGGTAGGTCTCAGCCCTTACCAAGCCATATTTACTGACGCATTCCACGAGACACAAGTAAGAAACACTTACGTATCAACTCACGAGCGGAGGCGTCCCCCACCATGCAACCTCAGCCATGTGTAAGCAAACTCCCTGCATTATGGATGACTGATCCACTGCATGATGCGTATATACTTTGAACGATACTACGACCATGGTATAACTATTTTATACCATCCTTATCAGTGTAGACTGGTTCCTTTTTTGATGCCCTTGTCTGTCTCGTTTTTCAAGACAAAAAGAATATCGGGAAGAGAAACTAGGAACAACGGGCGGTTTTAGCCGGTAGTTAGATTTCAAAAGCTGTATCCAAAAAGGTTTCTCTGGCCAAAAATTATACAACACAGACATCTAACGATAATGCATCTGTTTTTCTAACTGATGTGTGGTTTTACCAATCTTAGTGCTAAAACATGGATTGAGAATAAATCTATTTCGTTATTACTTGTATCTGATTCCATTTATTGACTGCAATAAAATGATTAGTCATTAAAGCATGCATGAGGTTTGTGCTAGTGAATGACTGTTTAGTTTAACTGATTTGCTGTTTGCTCAATGCCTTTACTGCAAGTGGAATTGTACCATACTTGTTTCAATCCCTTCTGCTTTTTTCTCTCTCGTATTTCTTCCCCTTCTTTAGCTGGAGTATAGTTTCACTGACGAAAAATGCGAAGGCAGCTCATCAAGCAATATTAAAAGCTCCTGCTACGTACTCTGCATGGAGCTGTGTGGATTTAGATCTATTCTATTCTATCCCATAACCGTACTAGGTCGTTGGGGCACTTCGAAACAATCCCCATCCACCTTGCCCTGCCTTCAGCTGCCCTAGTTGAGCTTGAAAATCCATCCCTGTCCACTCTTTAATATTGTCTTCCCACCTCTTCTTCGGTCTGCCTCTTCTTCTTTTTCCTTTCTCTTTGCCCTGTAGAATCGTCTTTGCTAAACCTTCTAAACCAGGTGACCTTGAGACGTTGCCAAACCACCTTAGTTTCCGTTTCTTGACCATTCATTATGTTCTCCAATGGCTGCTTGGATCTTCGTGCGAACCTTCTCATTTGTTATATGGTCCTTGTATGAAATGTTTAGTAACCTTCGGTAGCATCTCATCTCAAAGGCCTGCGTTCTTTTCTCTAACTCTGCTGTCAAAGTTCACGATTCACAGGCATACAGAAATGTGGAAATGACCAGGGAGCGCATAAATTTCACCTTTGATCCAAGAGATATTTTGTTATCTCTCCAAATTGGTTTCAGCTTGGTTAGGCTGAAGTGGCTTGTGGAATCCTTGAAGGAACCTCCTGTTTTGAGCCATCATCTCAGACAACTGCTCCAGCATATTTGAAGCTTGTTTCGGTACCCAGCTTCTGCCCTTTTTTACCTTGATCTCCCTCTGGATGCCATCTGCGCTGTTTTTCTTTTTTTATCAGTTTGGTGTTTTCAGCACTGATCTCCATCTTCTACCTTGTGCATGTTTGATCGAGACTTTCAACTAGAGCTTCAAGTTCCTGCTCTTCCTCAGCTAGAGTGTCTATGTCATCGGCAAACCGCAGATTGGTAATGTTTCTGCCACCTATGCTAACCTTTCCGTCATGTTCTTCCAGAGCATCAGATATGATCCGTTCGAGAAAAATGTTGAAGAGGGTGGGTGACAGAAGACAACCTCGTCTTACTTCAACTGTTGTTTTGAACCATTCTCCCGTGCTGCCATTTATCAGGACTGCACTTGTTGCCTTGTAGTATAGCTGCTCAATGGTGCAAACTAGATTTGCACCGATATTGTACTTCCGCATGGTGGCCCATAAGGCTGCATGCCATACCCTGTCAAAGGCTTTTTGAAATCAATGAAGACATGACACTGGTACATATTTTGCTGGTGTTGGAGATACTTTCTCACAGGATTCTAAGGTAAAAGATCTGATCTGTGGTGCACCTCCCTGCTCGGAACCCAGCCTGTTCCTCAGCGATTATCTCTTCGGCTTGTGGTTTAAGCCTGTTCAAGATGACTTTCAGCATGACTTTGCTTGAATGACTGATGAGGCTGATGGCTCTGTAGTTCTGTCAGAGCTGTAGGTTGCCCTTTTTAGGGAGCGTAATAATAAGCGACTGAATCCAAGGGGTAGGTCATTGTTCTGTTCTTTAGATCCAGTTACAGATATTTGTTAAAACATCAATCATGGTCTCCCCGCCAGCTTGAAAAAGTTCTGCTGGTAAATTATCAACTCCGGCAGATTTCCCCTACTTTAGTGCTGCTACTGCAATCTCAACTTCCTCACGAAGTATCGTTGTTGATCTTCTTCCGGGGGGGGACTGATTGCAGTGCATAACTGCGTTGTAACCGTAGGTCTCATGGTTGTATAGTTCTGAGCAATATTCTGTCCATCTGCTGAGAATCTCTTGTTCCTCTGTAAGACATTTCCCAGACTTGTCCTGGATAGTTGTGGATCTAGCCTGTTTGTCTAGAGTTAGATCCTTCACCAGCTGGTATGCTTTCTTGCTGTCGTTTTTGGTCAGGCAAGTTTCGATCTTCTCGCACGGACTAGCTATCCAGTCCTCCTTCGCTTTCTTCGCTGCCTTCTGAATCCTCTTGTTTGCTTCCCTGTATTCGTCTGCTCCTCCTGCTTTATACCTCTTCTTCTTCAAAATTCTCCACTTATCACAGAGGTCGAGAACATCTCTAGTGACCCAGGGCTTTTACTTGCGATGTTCGTTCCCAAGATATTTAGATAGATGTTTCATATACCGATTTTCTGGGTGACTTAATTTCGGCGAACTAGGCAATTTTCCAACTGTATTAAGGATATTTTTCGTACACTCAACAAAACTTATTTTTATTTTGTGTTGAAATAGTTTGCCCTCTACAGTATATACCAACTATACACAGACACTTCTTAACTGAAATGTATGAAGTACGAGGGTCATACAATAAAGAATGGGATTTTATTTATATTTTGTAAATATATTTACTTTTGCTTTCAAAAATATTATCAGCTCGTGGAATATCCTAAAGCGCATAAAACAAAGTATCCCAGATTTTTATCTGGCCTTAGATTTCTTGTTGCCTAGCAACAACAGAAGGCAAGGAAGAAGCTCCTGGCCAAGTTTGTAAAAATGTTGCCGTGGTTTCTGAAACACACCTATAGATTCCAGAAATACTGTGTTATTGGTTTGAAACATATTTTGTAAAATAATTGATTTTGAACTGAAATTGTCAAAGAAGCTAGGAATTTAAGTTAAAAAATTGAAAGAAAAATGCAAAATTTGAGCATTATAATTGGCGGTGCGATGAGACTTGTTTTATAAGTTAAAAGTAAATTTACATAATGGTAAGTACTTAACTCTAAGCGGTGAGGTATATTAATGCACATTTTGAAGAAACACACGGTTGATGTGCTTTGTGCTTCATAGCAACAGAAAATCGTGCATAGTACTTAAGGTCATGTTTCCTCGAGTAGACTGGTTGCGTGGCAACCGTTCGTCAGTGGGTTAATGTATAGCCCAAACAATATAATCAAAATTAAAACGTAATGCAATCAAATATAGAAAATGTCAAAATATGTTCGGATACCAATATTTGAATAAATCCCAAACCTCAATTCCTGCCTGTGTGGTTTAACTATGAGGTGAATCCAGGCTAGTGACTTAGCTGGTGCCTTAAATTTCGAACCATAGCCGAATAAGTTGTTGACAAAATTTAAATTCAATTAAATTCAAATCTAAATTTAATTTACCACAGAAAAGTTGGCTATTGGTCTTACATATGAAGGTAAAATTTTCAAGTAACGGGGTAGGGTTCGTAAGATATTAAACAAGTCTCACTCTTTATTGGATGACCCTCGTATTAACAACTATTCTGTATTGAGACTTAAACGTTCAATACTTCTCTTTGGATGTTGTTTGATATTCCAAATCTGTTTCCATCGTAAACTTGAATGAAACGGCACAATGAAGAAACTTATTCATGGGTTAGGTGTGTTATGTTCTCTGTCAGGCGTCGAGTGTCAAATTAATCACAAGCTTTCTTCAGTCAGTGTCTAATTGAAGATGGCACCGGTTATCAAGAACTCACCACCGACCCAGAGACGCAGCCAGGAAAAGAGAGACTTCCGGTATTCAAAGACCTCCTTTACGTTGATCTCTACAATCAAAACGAGTAACTAAGCTTTTTGATAACAATTATATGTACAACATAAAACATACAACAATGAAATACAACTGTTTCTATTGTGAGTTATAGTGGCGACCGAGTCCACAATCAGAAGAACTGCTAACTTAATCTTAATAAACAACACTTCTGAAACTAGAGCTCGATTGCCACTATAAAACCTACAGTAGAAATTATCATACAGTGTACGTTGTTGTAGCATAAATATAATGCTGCAGCCTCCACATTTGGTGGTTAACCCAATCACGGTCAATACATTTGCTTCTCTCATTTTAATTGCATGACGGTTAGTCGGGTATTAGGCTCTATGATGGGCCCAACAAAAGGCTATTTAGTTTAGTTGGTTGGGGCCGGAGCTTGCCTTGCTTGTTTATATAATGTTCATACTGATGGTTTTCTTTTCTGTTGGTGTTGTATCTTTCCATTGGTGTTGCTGTACACCCAAATGGATCTTCAGGTGTCACAATACGTTGTTTCTGTCAAGTTCTCATTATAGATCTTATCCGTGATTTGTGTCGGTTCTGTGATGATTCAATGATGGGTTAGAATCCTTCATGTGGACCAAACAGCTAACTAAATGTTTCGAAGCACTGCAGAAGCAGACGGTAAGGCATTGGATCCAGTAAAACTAGTTTAAGCCTGTCAGTAATCTTTAACTGACCGTTCCAAGGCGGTAATTCTGCTGTGGTTCCTCAATGTTACTTGCTATCGGGTCCGGTTTTCTGTCACTGTGTCCATTCGTGTACGCCTATAAATGCGAGTTGGAGCAGTGTACGCCGAGTTAGAAGAAAACAAGTCTCGGGAATGTCATCAGGCTTTAAAGTAAGTTAATTTATCAGGGCTTTTCATCATCTAAAAGTAATAAACTAGTATGAGTGTATCTGTAACTGAATAAGCTTTCAGACTGATATAGTTTCACGTGAATGCAATGTTCAATTTACAGAATATTTAACCAAACCAATACATCCTTTCAAGTGAGAGTGCCTTTACGGAAAAAGAAGTCAGTATTTATTTACAAATACATGTATCTTCCGATTGAAAGGTCCCTTATTAGTTAGGCAGGTATGTATCGAAGCTATTGTAATAGATAAATCGGTCGAAACCTGTCCGTGGTGAATATAGAAATCATTTGTAGGCAGGCTGTAATGGTTTGAAGTGCACGCCGAGTTGCAAATACATAATTAACGAAAATACGGCGAGTTGGAGAACCCATGTACGCCGAGTTTAAGCTTTTTTGTCAATAAAGGTGTACGCCTAGTTGGAGTAACGTACTGCTCTGTGCGAGTTTTTGAAGAAAAAAATGACATTCAATTTAGTTGCAGCTGTCTAGCTGAGCATTTATTGACATTGCTTTGTACTGATAGTGTCAAAAATACCAAAGTCAGTCAGTTGTTGTCGGCTGTCCGATTGCTTGTATGAAAAATCATTCTGTTAGTAAATTCAACAGAATGACTGAGAATAATGTAAATATTTAAGGATCCACATTTTGTTTGTCTTTCAGTTATGAAGTTATGATGAGTTTGCCTGCCAATGTTAATACTGTTCATTCAGAACAAATGTTTTCCAAGAGCTATATTAGATCACTGTTGCTAATACCATTCGACGGATGAACTTTCAGTTCGAAGATTCACTTTATCTGTTGACAGTGGGAAAAGTATATTCCAATCTTTACATTTTAAACACAGTTATCTAACAGTTTGTACATAATACTCTCCCTTATATTTTACTCCTCCGCCCGGTTTACGCAGAACGGTGTATCCGTAGCTTAGAAAGCTATGCGCAAACCTGCTGACCTCCCTGGTTCGATGCAGGGTTCAATTTCATACAGGTTTTCGTCATTATCATCATCCCATGGTCCTGATACGATTAATACTGTTAAAAATGACGTAAGGTCGTAAGTCACCCTACCATCACTCCATCTGTGTCCGTAGATAGAGGCATGGAAATCAACATGTGCCATATTACAGTATGAACAACAGCGCAGACTTAGCGCAACTTGTGTATTTATGTAGTACGTTCAGAGTCTGATCCGTTTACAGCTGTATATACAAACTGTATTTGAATTTGCAAAGTATTGATTCTGATTTTCTTGCTGCTACGCGTATGTCAATAGCTAAATGCAACTGGACTTTAAGGCGTCTGGTTACACTGTTTTTTCGTCATTTTAATACATGTATAGGGAAGTTACTTTCGCGACTTCCTGTTTGTATTCCCAGATCAGGAAGCATTTCTAAACTGTGCTCTACTCTTAAAGGGAAGAAAAAAATGCCACGAGCGGAGCAAATTCTTTCTTTTAAAAGTTGACCCATGTTGATTATGGAGGCAGAGTTGCCTCCCCTGAAAATGTACCATAAGGTAATTGTATTTATCATTGTACAAAGGGAAAAAACTGTTGTGACTTCCTCATAAAAAAAACTTCCAAAATGGGACTCTTCTCTTAAAAGAAGTACTATGCTGCTTGGGCAGCAATTCTTCTTTTTAAGAATTTAGAAGGCCGGAAAGAATGAAAACGACAGGTTTGCTTCCACTGAAAGTGTAATCATTCACCAAAGCAAAGTATCTTTTGCTAAAGAAAACGAAAATTACTGTTATGCTAAGGAAAAGGAGTATGATTGTTGACTCTGTCGTAAGACTCTTTTCTGGTTGAAATAGCTTTGAAATCTCTCTTCATCGCTCTTTATAGGCAGACACATTACTCTGTACGCTTCTATAATTCAGATGGCTGGATACATGTACGCGAATAGTTACACATTTACTTTGCTTTACTCCAGGTCTGGCCACTCTGGTCTCTCAATTCTTCAAAAACCAACGCTAGAAAAAATCTAGTTGCCTCTCCCTGTTATTTTCGTGTCCGTCCAAACTTTCGTATCTCCGCATATTTTCGTAGAAAGTAATTGTCCGTCTGCACAGAGGATAAATACATGTATGTTAACGCGGAGGCTCGCAGATAAAATTATGTTGCAGGCATGTGGAGTGGTGTTAACATTGTGTCCGAATATACATGCGCAGAAAGGCAAAGCCCTTAAAGTAGAGACTGCATCCGCTTAAAGTTTGCGCTTCTTACTGGGCTTGAAGGAGTGATCACGTTGTTTGTTTTAATACTATGCCCATTCGTTCTTGTTTTAAGGAGACCACAGCTTCTGGTTACAAAACCATATCAGGAATATTGACTCAGTGTTTGTTTGTGTGTTCTTGCGTGCACATGTACAGTTTTGCCGGTTTTATCAGGCGGGCGCTACCACCGACGTTCATTGACGAGCTGTAATCACCAACTGCGACTCTGATGCCACTTATTTCAGCTCAGAACACACTGGCTCTGGCTGTGCATTTTCTGGTCTATTGGAAAAATGGATCGGACATGTGCCGTCCGTTGGAGTTGAACCTGCGACAATTTGTATGAAAGGCGAAGATAGGCGCTCCACAGGGTGGGGCGGCAGAGGTCTTGGTGCTAAGGTGTTAGATACCGATATTTTCATTGAGTTGTGTCAAAAGGGACTGCAGCTTTTTTTTCCTTTCGTCTTTTCGTAGAACGCAAAATGTAGTTTCATAACTGACTCTGACTATCAGTTGAAGAGATAAACGATTTCCTTTCAACAAATACAAAATTTGTTATTTATGTCAGGTCTGTATCAAATAAGGCTCATAAATACAGAACATGGTACATGTTTGCTCATTAGTCTTTGGGCTTCACGTTTATGTACTCCAACTCGCGGTACACCCTTATATCAATAATGATTAAACTCGGCGTGCACAGGTCTTGCAACTCGGCGTGTCCTTTGGCAACACCCCTGGTGCAAACAAATACAAACAGCTCTCTCAGTTTTACGGTCAGCATTTCGTGACTTCGCTCTGATGGTCACAGTTGGATCATTTCTTATTACAGTTTATAATTTTTGTAAATGAAGACAGTGTTTGCGTACATTTAGTACAAATGAAGACCAGTAGTAAATATTTTGACATGTTTTGCAAGGATTTGCGACGTTTCTTGTGTTATTACAAGAGGTGGTGCTTTGAAAGTTTACCTGCGGTTGTAGATGATGTCTAAGACGAAAACTGTCAAGAAGAGAGGGACGTAAACCTTAGTAAACTGTTAAAATACATGGCAAACACTCACCTCTCGTTCGCGAGCATTCTCTGAAGGTGTTCTAACTCGGCGTACACTGCTCCAACTCGCATTTACAGGCGTACACGAATGGAACAGTGTCTGTGATCTCTTCAAGTGTGGACACCAGAATAGCTGCCCATTCTGTTTTTTAAATAGGGTATCTGAATGACCACTGTTGGTAAACGAGCTGCTTATTCGGTATACCGTGCATGCTTTTCGTGAACATTTGTCAATTTGTTTTGTGCGTTCAGCTTTCACTTTTTGGTTTTGATTGCGAGATATGGGATTTGAGTGTATTAATTTTCTGATAATTTCTCATCTTCTTACTTTTAATAGTTACTACTGACGCGTCATAGAAATTCGTATTTAGCATTATTCTTATTTACATGTGCGTAAGCATCAGCAGATTCTGTGACCTGAAAATGCTTTGGTCGAATTGAAATATTTGTTTACTCATCAATTTTGGTCTTGGTTACAATAACATATGTAAAGTTCTTCTCCTCCGAAACTATTTTTTTTATTCCATTTCTATCCAGACCATGCCAAAGCATATCGTAAGACAGATCATTTGCCGTTAACTATTGTTCTCCTAATTCTGTTTAGCTACAGGATTATTTGTTTTATCTATTATATCTGCATTTTACCCATGCCCAAGCACATTGTAAGGTAGAGCACTGTTCAGGATTATGCGGGGTGTGACTTCATTTATTGTTCTGTATATCGAGACTATCATAGAAATGAACAGTATTACAAGCACCTGCATCATCTTTTAGTTGCAGATATTCGTATTTCACTGAGTTTAGATTTTGTTTGTTCTGATGATTTTTCTCTAAATCAGCAGTATTATTGGTTCCTCCATCGTCATCTACTTGAAGATTCGTGTATAAAACCGTTGCAGATGTTGCTTTCCTTTGCTGAATTGCGTCGTCATCGATGGTATTATATAAGGCATCTATGACGCTTAGAGATACCTGAGGCTGTTTCACCGCGTTGTCAGGGACTTTCTTGTCTGAAGCTGTATTGATGTAATCATGGGTAGTCTTAGCATTTTCTCGTCTCGCCCTGAAATACACGATAACAAGTAGTGTACAATGTAAAAAATCTTTTATCGAGACCGGCCAGGGGAATGTTATTTATTTATTTCTTATTATTATTTTATTTCTTTTCTTTTTTTTACCTTGTGGGACATGGTTTTAAAAATGCATCGATTGCAGCACTTAGAAATCTTCTGACTGAATTCCATTTGTTATAGCTGATACTTATAGCAGCAAAATACAGTTTTCTCAGACCGACCGTCTACAAATTCAGTTTATATTCCAACCATATTAAATGACCAACGCCGAAAACAGTGTTGCGATATCATTCCATAACATCATATGATTACACGGTGTAAATAAATCACTTAAATACGTCAGAAACATTACGATGCCGTTCGTGAAAACATTATATTTCCTGCTCAATGTTTTGTCAGCTGTTTGCAAGAATAAAACGCAAACAGGCGGTAATTTGATGGTCGGAGTCTCACTCTCGTAGATATATTTTACCAAATGTAAGATACTCGCCGTATGGGATTCCTAACCTATATGTGGGAAATTACAATAAACAAATAAAATCTCAAGGCCACGAAGAAACAAACTAAGAGCTGTGTGAAAACTGGAGTAACATTAAAATAACGTCACAGACTAGTCAGACCTGACATTTTGCCGTCTCAACTTTACCGAATTATAGATCATGACAAAAAACAACAACAAAAAAACAACGAAATTTGGATATCTGCTATTGAGGGCATCTGTTACAGAAAGTTGAGCATGTCTACTTTTGTCTTTGGTTAAGCCCATCGTGGTCAAATAAGTACTTTCATTATACTCAGACTTATCCGCTTTATTTGTCTTAGTTTTCTATCGATTTTTCGTGTTTTACAGTGATGGTGATGTCTCACTGACGAGTTAGGCGGCCTTTCCGCAGGCGGAACACCTATCTGTTTTGAGCAAGGTTAGAAGGGAGTGTGAGGTTGCGCGCATAAAACAGGTTAAATGGCTGTTCACATGACTGTCGCTGATTTTGTCTTTGAGGGCTTGATTTGAGGGCTGGAGGGCTGAGGTTTGAGGGCTGGATTTGGATTTTATTCATTGACGAGTTAGACGGTTATCATGCGAACCGAACAACCAACTAAATGTTTTGTACCACTTCAGTAACTGAGGGTGAGGTTGGGCCTGTAAAATCGATTTAAGCCCCCCAGTAATTCATTACTGACCGTTCCAAGGCGGTAGTTCTGTTGTGGTTCTCTGTTGCCTGTTTTTGGTGTCAGAGTTTCTGTGATGTTTTACCTTATGTATGTTCTTATTATTTTTGGTTCGGTTTGGGTTGCTGAGTGGCCACCTTTTGGGAACAAGCTGCTCACTCGGTTGGCCATATGTTCTCTGTATCTTGATTATTTGTAATCTTAGTTGTTTCCAACTATGGTTTGAGGGCTGGATTTGGATTTTGATTGTTTCAGTTCCTGGTCTTTGCATACTTTTTACTTTTGGTAATGACTAGTGTTTTATTGTCTCTTTCCCGCATGTTGTCTTGGGTTGGATCTGAAATTGAATAGTGTCAGTTCCTGAGAATTTTTCTCATAACTTTTTTAAGTATCTAGTACTTTAACATATAGCCACTGTTTGTTCCAAGGGAGAATATTCTGATGCGTATAAGTCTGTGTGTCATTGTGGTCTTTCATATGTATTCCGAGTTGTTGTGTTTTCTTTTCAGAATCTGTTTTAATTGATTTCAACTGCAGACTCTGGTGAAAATTAAAAGAGACCGAATTTTAATGCACCCTCATGGTTGATTTCATGACTTCTTTTTTATTCCTACCGTTTAGTCATTTCTTATATTATTTCCGATTATATGGCCACGCCCGAAATATAGTCTGGGTTTAAGTCACTTAACTTTCAATTTCATTAAACACAGACATGGTGGTATACTTTAATATGCTGATGATAGCAGATGGTGATTACTGCAAGCTCCTCTGTTTAGAAGTTCATGGTTGTTAAAAATTGCAATGATTAGGAACTGAAACAAACCAATTCCACATAGCACCCATGCCACCAAGAGGGAAATAGTAGCAAAAAATAACAACACAAGCAGTAAGGCAATACACGCGGATAGCAATATAAACAACACTTCCTCCTTCAGATGGTGACAAAGATTGGTTTAAGGATGTTCGCTGGTGACAAATTTGAGCCTTCTGCGCAACGCGAACTGCCAACAACGGTTCGGAACGTCGAGTGTCGGCTGTCGTAATTTTGCCGTCTTACAATAAAGAAATAATTAATAATCACTATGTTTTTAAAAACTTTGGAGGACATTGTATAAGTTTTATTCGAGCTTGACAAAATATTCAATTTTCTTAACGAGTTTTGGATAATAAACTTCAGTAAATTGCCGCAACCAATACACCCCACCCACATCTGGGCGAGAGAGGCCAAATCCCTGAGAAACCAAAGGAGCTCGGGCAATACATGATATAAAAATGTGCATGTTGACAGAATAAATCTTACTTCAGCTAATATCAGGCCCAGTCCTAGGTAAACGGAGCAGCCATGAAATCCTCACATGTCTGCAAGCACAGCTGTTTTGTTTCGGTTCATTTGTACTCTGAGTACATGTAACGATGACATGTGATGTTGCTGTCAATTAGAATCTACAGCTGACTTCAACTGAAAGTGCTAGTGAACTGCTATTAGGTGCGTTTAATTTTACCTTTTGTTTTAGTTATAACTTATAGTTATAACTTGACTGGTTGGTTGTTTTGGGTTAAACTGCCCTTTGAGACTGTATTTCAGTCTATATCGGGCCGTCTTCCAGAGAGAGTGAAAAAGAAAAGAGAAATGATAGACGAGAGAAAAAACTTCCAAACACCCCCCGCCCGCATCTAATGCAAGCACAGTAGCCCCTGTCCTACTTTTATCCAAATAAGTAGGACCCCCGGCACTTGAAGTTATAACCAGCACCATCTCCCGGACACCACCCACTATTAGTTATTGAAAGTACTCAGGTTTTCGCGCACCTGCAACAAACAGCTAGCACTTTCAAGGCTGCAAGTGCAAAAACTGACTAGAGTAGTGGTGGTGGAGTGAAATAACTGGGCTGAAAGCCTATATTATGCAGGCGTCACACTGTCCCGATATTGACACCCGATGGCCATACGATAATGGAAATGTTCATATTCGGCTCTGATCGTAATAACATCGGATCATTCGTGAGAGCATCTTAGCCATCGTATGACCGCCGGAGGATTTTCTCATGCTTCGGCAGCAACTTCGTGAGCGGTGGCAAAATCTTTGGCATGCCAAAAAATTGCCGAAGGACATTGCGAAGGCCCATTTTCGTGTTGAGTTCGTGTGTCCATTTTGCCTTCGTAAGGCCATCGTGAGGGCATCGTGTCATCCTCGTCTTCAATTCGTGTGATCATCGGTGCCATCGGGCATTTTTCGCCTCACGAAGACATTACGAAGGAAACAAGAAGCAGCCCGATTGTCTTCAGAATGCAACACGACTTCGTAAAGCCCTCGTAATGCCGGCGTGTAGCCATCGAATTATAGTACGATGGCATGGAGATGGGACCACGGTGTCGGCGAAGACAGCCGAATTTGAATAGTTCAAGCGTTTTTTATGTGTCTTGATGACGTGGACATATATAAGGGCAGCCTTAGAGCATGGCAAGCCAGTATAAAACTATACATCCTGTCAAACAGATACATGATAGAATATATAAGAGATCTAATATAATAAAGTATCTGAAATGATGTATCAGATATCTATATTAAATGAGATATCTAATATACTATATTAGATATCATGTTTAATATATAAATATCTTATTATTATTTTATCTAATATAGCAGATAAGATATCTGTTTTGAGAAATAAGATATCTTATATCCTGTATAAGGTATCTCATATGGGATATAAGATATCTGATATAATATATAAAATATCTTATTTTACAATCGAATTAAAAAATCTTATTTATAAACGAATATATCTAATATGTGAATTTAACAATCTTATTGACAAAAGAAGATATCTTTTATGTTAAATTAGACATTGAATATGTTAAATATGATATATATATATATACAAATATATATCTAATTTTACGTGTCAGATGTCTAATATATTATATGAGATATTTTATATGATGTATTAGATATCTTATAAACGACATCAGATAACTAATATGGCAAATAAGATACTTTGTTTTTCAAAAAAAAGCAGATATTCGATACGGTATAAAAATATCTTATTTAACATAGAAGTTGTCTTATTTGTTAAATAAGATACCAATTACAATGTATAAAAAAGGTAACGGTGAAGGTTTCCCACAGCCAAATAGCCGTAGGGGCAGTGGGGGTTAGTAACCCACTGCTGTACCTTGGGCACAGCTGATGAAAGTCGGAGCCCATCCCTCTCCTTTCGCTGCCTTATCATTCCCTGATTCGAAAGAGGTACCCATTTACTGCTGGGTCGACAGAGAGAGTTTTCCAGTCGTCGGATGGCGACGGTGAGCCGCGAACTACCGACCTTCCGGCGACTTTCTGTACCATAACCGAGTCACCCTAACCACTCGACTACGGTGCCTCACAATATATGTCTCATTTAATGTAGATATCTGAAATACTATATTAGATATCTGATATACAATATAAGATATCTAATTTATTATCGAAGATAATATTATTTAACTTTTCAGATATTCTATTTAGTATATACGTAAGTTAAATAATATAACTCTTTTACATGGAAAAAAGGTATTCTAAATATTTTATGAGATATCTTTCATAGTACATAAGATATATAATATTAGAGATTATATATCTAATATGATATTAGATACCTTATTTATCTAATTTATCAAATTAAATAAGATATCTTATATAATACATTAGATGTCGGGTGTTCAATATTAGATATCTTATATACTACATTAGAAATCTTATATTTTATATTAGATATTTTATATACATGTAGTTTATGAAATATCTAAATTAGAAAATAAGATATCTTATATAGTAAATTCGATATATATAACAGAATACATAGTAAATGGGCTTGCCATATGTTTAGCTTATACCATCGGGAGGTCACGTCACGCTTTCGTAACCTAGTCCGTACGTATCGTACTCTCAATCCGACGTCGTGTAACCATCATGTGACCATCGTGTGTACTTCGGCTAAACTTCTTAATAAAAATACACATTTTCGTATAGCCTTCGCATAGGTTCCACGTGTCGTTCGAGGGCCATCGCAGGACCTTCTGCAGGCATCGTTCTTTTTTCGGTTGTTGATTGGCTGTTGACCAAGTTCGGGCCAACTTCGCGCGAAATTCCAAATTTCATATTCGTATGGCCATCGGGTGTCAGTTTCGGGACAGTGTGACGCCAGCATTACGAAAACGGGTCACAGTGAGTTTGTCTATGTTCTTGAGACTCGACACCATCTCAACGTTTTGAGATTATTTCTTTATCTCTTGGATACAAGGTACACGCTACAACAATTTTTATTTAGTGTCGGTTTTAGTATTTATAACAAAAAAAAAACACAAAACATTATAGGCCATGAGCCAGATATGGTTTACCTCCCCCCCCCCCCCCCAGGGGGAGTTTTGTAGACCATACTTTTCTTAAAGTCCAGCATCTTAGAAGTATTTTGCAGCATGTTAGCCCTCTGGCGAGTGGGGCGTTAAGCTGTAACAGCCTGTTACAAACGTTACCCATTAAAAAAACAAACATAACATAAAAATTATCAAAAATTAAAAAAAAAATATGTCACTTTCCTATGTTTAAAATTATAATGGAGTCTAATAGAACAATCCAAGAACTAAAAGTTATGATGTTTGAAAGGTCACTTTAGCCTACATGGTGTAATATACGTGACATTTAACTTTACACCCCATTAAAATTGCTATTTCCATCCAGAATACTTTCTTTTTGTAAGTTATTCCTTCAATATTAGACCATATATTTGTTATTGTGTTAAAGACAATTTATCGGTCTTTTCAGATCCGCAAAAATTATTATCCTATCTTGTATACTTTGGGAGAAATATGGTGTTGAACACAGCAGCCCCTTATAAATGTTCTATATTACATATATCACTTTCCGTATAATTTAAGTGCTTGAACTACACCGTTGGAATCGAAAACAACTGTATATGTTAAAATCGAATATGTCAGTCTATTTAAACAGCAAGGAACAGTTCCACAATATTTTGAACGCATTTTAGTCGGCCATAATGATCGATTATATACGTTACCTAGGGATATTTTTGTTGAAATCATATAATTTGAACCTAGAACCATTTTGTTTTCTTTGTTAGCAGTTTCTTCATTAAAGAATCTTTTAATATAAGAGAAAAATGCATTTTGGTTCATTTTTCATCATTAGCTATTACTAGTAGTAACGTAAATAACATTTAGCATTTAAGATATTTCATTACAATACTGTTAATCAGTTTTTTTTTCACTGTCACATGTAACAATACCACATATAAGACTGGGTTTTCTTATGATATATTGTTTACCTGGACCTATCAACACTTCTCTCAATTATTACTTTTAGGGATTCGTGAGGTGTGTTTTATACGTGATTAAACACAGTATACTTTAAATTGTAATAATAAGGGCATTGACATATTCTGCACAAGTAAAACAGGTTTTGCTGTTTACTTTGTTATTATATCAAAAATCAAAGTATTTCATTATGGCATTGCCAAGTTTGTTTCTTTTACAATTTGTACATTTGAGTTTTAAAGACAGTAACAGACGTGAAATTTGTTACATACAGCTGAAAAAAAAAACATACAACTTCAGAAAAGATAAAATAAAACAACAGCTATTAAAAGCCAGCGTCGGTTTTGCATATTGGCCTCAAACAAAATGATATCCAATCAGTTTGATAATGTTAAAACCTAAGCAATTTTGACCTGTTTAGTTTAAAACTATAAAATTATCAGTAATCAACAATACAAAATATGGTACAACCTTGTTCATTGACAGGATTTGATTAGTTCTTACTTGCACACTGATAACCTATAAAGCAGAACAGTAAACCTAAAGTATGAAGACTTCATCCAATACAGTTCTGCATCAAAGCTAAATAGATATTTGCTGACAGACTATACTTACTTTTGTAAGACTATCGTATATGTTATGTTACCAAGAGGAACAATATTGCTCAGTGACAGTTAAGAAACAAACATACTTTTGAAAATGTTTAATGGTAGTGTTAATGCATTGCTTTATTCAGTTCATTTATGTAACTAACAATAATGTGTCATCATTTATGTAACTAACAATAATGTGTCAACCAGGAGTTTGGGAGAATAGTATCAGAAACGATTAATACAGAAAAAGAGGAACGGGCAGTTACTAGCGATACTGTAGCAATCTATAAATGCTATGTTTAAAATGATCTATATTCCTATGCTTTTGTTTCTTGCTCTTTCAAGTCTAACTACATTCAATCATCTCTTAAAGAATCTAACTAGTTACATTCAATCATTTCTTAAGGAATCAATTCACCAAAAGACATATAGATACGTTTAGTTGGACAAAAATGATTTTATTGTTGTTGTTTTTTCGAGGGACAGTGTTCCAGTAAGCTCTTCCCACATAATGGAGTGGTGTATGCAAATGGCAGAATATATTAATATTGATCATCATTGTTCAGATATTTATGAGCAAATCTTAGTTGTTCTCCTTCAAAATGTATTCACCGACATTGTAGTTATGCTGAGAAAAAAGAAAAGAAAGACTGAACAAGTAACGTATACAACTATTCATTGAGAGTTTATAAATTCTTCATTTCCATTATCCTTAACCAGCAATACAGTACTTCTGAAGAGCAAATAATCAAGTAATAGAAATGGTACAAGCAAATAATCAAGTAATAGAAATGGTGCATACCTGTACATGCCAAGGGAGGGCTAACCTAAATAACTTTCTGCATTTGATCTCCGTGACCTTGTATTACATGTACCATATTATTTAGCAATAAATATGCTTGTAATCTGCTTATTTATGATATCTTACTGCTCATCAAATCATCCTTGTCCAAATGTTTTGATTACTGTTAGAGAATACAGCATTTTGGCAATACCCAAACACCAATTTTAGTTGCTTACATATTGAAAATTGTCCGACCAAAATTTATCTTTCGTAACACCTATAGTCCTTGATAGTAACAAGAAGTGGGAATAAAACCATGGGGTTTGCAAAATTACCTGACCAGTTAATTATTTGTAACAACAAAATGAAAAATAGAACTCCTGAACAGGCTGATGACAGAATGTTGTATGCGTTATTAAGTATCTCACTTTCTTTAATCCTTGAATTTTCACAATGTTAATATTCTGTAATGTATTTGATGGGAGCTGCTCACGTAGTTTACAAATTAACTTATGATCACTGGAGCCAAACATATTTGCTAACCTATGTAAAGCCGTTACTGTGCAAAGAGGCTCTTGGCTGACAATTCGACTGACAGCATAGCAAAAATGGTTTTAAAGCCTATCAGTCGAGTTGATACTTCTTTTGATTGCCTCAGCTAGCAGTCACAGTTTCATATTTATATCTAGGGCAGTTGAATTGCTCAGCCAACAGCACAGGTAGCGAAATTGGTTTTATCCCCATCATGACCAAACCTAAATATTAATAAGTTGCAGAATATATCAACTTATACCTACTTCATTCCATGCATAAAATTCAGAATAGAAAAATCATTTTCATGAAGTCACTTTTAAGTGAGACTGAATTAAAGGCAAGGTCGAACTGCTTCAGCTGTAACAATCTATCTGCGTCTTGCTGAGTTCTTGTGTATTTTAAAGAGCTAAATTTGCCATCTGACTACCAGTGGTAAGCTAAAACAACATCAATGAATAATTCAAGCCGCCTGGGAACTAAAATTTTGAGAACAGATGACTTACAAATCTTATCCCCCGATATATTACAATTATGTAACGTAACGTTACTGTTAGTTTGCTTTTCAAATATACACTATCCGATGTTCTTTTTCAGTTTGAAGACACATACCATTGGCGTTTTTTCATATTAACATATACAACAGTGTCTATTTAAGACATAATACAGAAAACATTGAAGGATAAAATGCAGCTGATGTTGACTTTATTAGCTTTTCTCATTATTTTGTAGGTTAAATTCTACAAACAAATAAGATATTTTCTGTCTCCATTTAAAATATCCACTGCTAACTGCTACTTATCTAAGCTGGGCATGAATCGAAGAAGATTGATGGAGCACATATAAACTTCAGTCCACCAATTCAGCGATTTAGTCTGATTCTGTTTTTTTTTTTTTTTTTTTTTTTTTGTGGTTATATACGTTACATATTTATCGTAACTGCTGACGAGTTTTGTAAGCCTTCAGATTGCTTTTAATGTTCTAGAATATTAAGATAGTCATATATATGACATTAACTTTTCTCTACATTTCAATTCTTACAATTTGCTCCTTATATTACGTGTATATACACACTGAAGGGGGAAAAACGTCAAATATAACGTAAATTACGATATACGGATTAGTCAACTTATCCTTGACACTGTCAATTACCTTGAAACAGCGATTTATGTGCTAGCAGACAAAACTTGACATTGTTTAGGGCCAATACTAAGATGTGTATAACAATGCGTATTTTCTATTATAACGTGAATATGTAAATTTGGGTAGTGTAATTGACGTTGACGTTATACGTTAACGCCCCAACGTACAGAGGGCTAACATGTGTCATTTTGTTTCTTATATAATGTAGTTTCAGAAAATTATAGTGTACAAAACTCCCCAGGGGGGGGGAGGGGGTCTATTGTCAGCTCAAGGTCTAAGCTACCAGAGCTATTTTCCAGCAAACATTGGGCGGTATTTTATGAATCAAAAGTTCTGATGTTACCCGCACACAGTGACATGAAATTAGAATTGTCCAAGGCGGCTAATCAATACTGGTAATTGGCCTTTCTAACTTTACCAGGGCATACATCACACCGCTCTAACAAATTGTTTTCTGTACCTCACCATGGAGCAACACATGCGTTTTTGATTGTTTCCAATCCAAAATATGCAATATTTGTTAACCCCACTGGCAGCCCCGAAACAGGAAAAGAGAATCTACAAAAAAGAGCCTGCTAAGATTCAATGTTGCACACCTGCTCCCTTTTACCATTCAACTGGCTTTACCATGTCAATGCCATAACCATTATTTGTGTAATGTTATTGTTGATTCTCTTGCTGTTAACATGTAAATCATAGATGATCCAAATAAACTTGTAAACTTGTTATTGAGATTGGATGTATATCTCTGCTTCTATAGGCATTAGGCCTTTCAAACTGTATCAGTGCATGCATAAAAAGCTCTAGTTTATTCAAACTTATTACAGTGTCCTGATTTAGCGAAAATTGACAGTACCTGTGCCTTCTGTTTTCGTGGTCTGTCACGCATCGCAGATAGACTTTTCAAAATTAAACATCAGTCCCTACACACGTTTCACTTTTTTTTTCTCTTTCAGCCTCTTATCGTGAAAATCTCTAAACCTAACTATCTGAGAACTATTCCACTCTAAAACAATTTATCATGAATTCCGATACCACAAACTACAGGCACACTTCTTCAAACTGGGATAGGGGGTGGTCGTTGTCGGGAGATTGTGATGTCTAACTTTCAGTGGCGGGGTGACTTATTGTAATAGTAGGACAAGGCCTACTGTGCTTGCAGTAGGTGCGGATGAGGTTGTTTTTGGATAATTTTTTGTTCTGCACCCCCCCCCACCTCTTTATATGTATTTATATGTACGGCAGGAATCAGGAAAAAAGATTTAAGAAATAGAAAGTGAGAAGAAGTAGAAGACTTTGCGACCCCTCACTAGAACCGATTGCCGAGATAGCTCTTACTGAGAATATATGGCGGCTTGGTGCTGAAAATACAGTAACACCTAACTAACAGATATAGTTTTAGACGCAAAGTTGGGTCTGTTCCAGCAACACACCTTTAAAAAACTGACTGACGCAAGCAACAAGGCTGAGCGCAATGAGGACGCCATTTCTTTTAAACAAGTCACATATATTTAACATGACTAAATTGTTTGAGAAAATGGAAACAACATAGTGTAGGTCTCGAGATGCGTGGATGTCAAGGCGTTGGCAGAGTATGGGCGGGGTATCTGTCTCTCTTTATGATGCATTATAGGCCTCAGTCTCCCCAATTTATTTACGGTATGACTAATACCGAGGCACAATGTGGGAAATTCACTTGAATATTATCATAAAACACACTGGCTTTCGTGGAAGTTAATAAATCTTATTTTAAGACAGATCTGTTGCATTTGATTCAAACTCCGCCATAGTTTCTACTCAGTCAATTATTACCTTAATGCGCGCGTGACGAATTGTCCTTTTGACGTCACTGAATTGACAGTTTAGTTCACTATTGCGTAAAAAGTGAAAATATCTATTCAACACGGACAGGTGTTTCTGTTTTTAGTCTCAACATGAACAGGTGTTTCTATTTTTAGTTTCCTCGGGCAGTGGTCCAAATGAAGTGTCCTTACCAGTGAAGACTGGGATCAAGCTGCGCTAACTACACTGGCTGGTTAACATGATGGTATTTAATGCTTCAAATGATGTTAGGTCAAAAAGTAAAATGCTACCCTACATCTGGAAGTAGCTATATAGAACTTTTCAGAACACATTTCTTTTCCGTTTTATAAGTTTAAAAGCTGTTGGTTAATTAGAGTAGGCCTATCTTGAAACAAAAAACAGCAGACTGCACATTTCGATTGTACCCATGCATATATTCATGCAGCTTTCCTTTAAGATTTCTACCTTTTGCTCGCTAAAGCTCGAAAAGTATGCAGATTACAAAATCTGTGGAGTCACACATATATATCTTGCATCCAAGACTATTTTACATGTATCAATAAATTTCAGGCACAAACATATAGTTTAAGATATTCACACTGTCTATTCATCTTTATTTTATTTATTTATTTATCTTTTTAATTCTCTATCATGCTCTCTAACGCTCGGAAGTAATGTAAATTACCAAATTGTTGAGTCAAATCATACGTATGAGCATGCATTCAAGCTCATTTATACATGTATAAATAAACGCGTACCAGATAATGGTCAAGAAATTTATGTTGACTGTGTGTCATGTTAAAATCAGATCAGTCAGTGTTGAAGTGGGTGGGGCAATTACCACTCTGAAACTGGTTATTTCGGTCATATTTTTCTGTATGCAATTTAATAATATAGCAATGTCTAGTCAAGAAAATAGCATTTGGAAATGCTTTTATCATAAATATGAAAGAAACATATTAAACTTTGTCAACACAGCCAGCCATTGCTTCAGCAGGGGTGAGTTAGAATTTGCTTCGATTATCCTAAGATCCAATTAGTTGTTTATGAAATTTTCTTTGTTATGAAAAGACTATATAATCTTAGAGTAATATGGCTGTTTTCATTTACATAAATATTCTTTCCTCGGATTAATATCTCTATTTCTTTTTTTTTCTAATCATAACCAAAGAGGTGATGATTGTATAAGTGGTTATCGCTTGTTATCAGATCCTGTTTTCCAGTATATTTATTGTATGTGCTATGTGTGTAAATGAGTTGAAATAAATATTGTTTAAGCCAAAAGGGAGTAGACTTAAATTTTTCAGTTTTCTTTCTTTTTTTGCACACTTACCTGAAGGGTATCGCTTATCTGCGACATTTAATTTGCCACCATGAACAACCATGGTAAAATTTCATTTAAATCTGACTATAAATAATGTAATTATGACACGATAACTGAAACACATCCCACAAAAGTTCAATCTTCCCTATCATTTTCCTAGCAAAAACGGGCTCACAGGCCTTGTAGCTAAACATTTTGCACATTAAGGGTTCCTAATTTTGCTCTCAGATTAAACATGCTGACGAATTCCAACTTATGAGAAAGATTTAGAAGCTTCTTTTACTCATTCTTATAAAAAGGGAAGCAAATTGATGGAAAATGTGATTTTCCCTATCACTTCCATAGTAAAATCGCAGAAGAAGAGTACCATTTTATTAATTGCTCTATCTCAAAAAAATGAACATTAACATATACTTTTCTGCACCTCATATTGCTTATATGATATCATGGTTTAACTATAAGCTACTTATTTAACTCCTTGTTACTCTTCCAAAAATTTGTTTCAGACCAGCGAACATCCTTCATCTATTTTGACACATTTTCAGCTTTTATATATAAAGTAAAGAGATAGGAAATGATCAAGAATTAATACGATCAAATGCCACTTTCTGCTGTCAAAACCAATAGGGAAAAAACACATACACACAAAAATTGACACATGTTTACGAAAGACACACACAGTGAACCGAATGAGCAGCTCTTGGCCAAACAAGTAGTCATTATGCTACCCCAATAACAGCATCAACAACTCGTTTTACTTATTTTTTATTTTAATTACAAAACAAAACAGAAGGCAGATTGGGCAGCAATGCAGGTGACCCAACCGCCAGAGACCATAGACAAGCGGACACAGCACAAAATAACATCAAGGAACCGCAACGGAGGTATCGCCTTGGAACGGTCAGCAAAAGATTAATGTAGGCTTAAACTAGTGCACTGGGCCCAAACCTCGCCCTCTGCTTCTTCAGTGGTTTGAAAGATTAAGTTAGCTATTTGGTCCGCACAAAGGTTTCCTAACTCATCAATGATTCATCACGGGAAACAAACACATCACGGATAAGGCCTATGATGAATAAGAGATGAGCCTCATCCTTAGCTTCTGTAATGGTTCAGCTCAACAAATAAATTGCCATCACACGATAGATGAACGGAAGTATTAATATGAACAACAAGAACATATTTTCGAATAACATTAAACATCTGTTTTAATCTAGTTTCTTTTTTGATTTAAAAAAGAAAGCAGAAAGCAAAGTAGGCAACCATACAGGTAACCACATTGCTAGAATATTTCAGACAAGCGGACAAAATAAAGGTAAACATGCGGAATCACACACATTAAAAAGTTTAAGCCTCAGTATTTTATTAATGACGATTCCTTGGCGGTACTTCCGTTGTGCATTATAGATATTGTTTGTGGTTCCTCTTCCCTGTAGTCTTCACGCCGTTAAGTCGTCTGTATTGCTGCCCATTTGCTTTCCAATTAATCTATAGTTATAGCCCCAATACTAGATTTGGTGTGTCCGTATTTCCGTAATTCAGTAATTCCGTAAATTTAAAGAGTAACTACACTTCAGGAATTAACTGAATCAGATCCCAAACCCTATCCGCAACATCAAAGGGAATGATTGACAAAGACATCCCAACAAACAATAAATTACAAGTGATAAGCCGAGCCAGCAGCTCTTTCCCAAATAGGTAGCAACTCAGCTATCTTTACTAAAATAATAATATAGACCAACAGAAGGGCTACAACAGACTAAGCAAATTATACGAAAAAACATTTAACAACTATTTTTACCTATTTTCTATTTTTATTATAGAAGGGTTAAAATGAGAACACAATAAATTCAACAGCACCTAACATAAAACAAATGCAACCGCAACGAAGGTACCGCCTTGGGACGGTCAGTTATAACTACTGGGGGCTTTAAACCGGTTTTACTGGGCCCAAACCTTCACCCTCACTCTCCGCCGCGGTGCACACAATTAGTTGGTAGTTC
Organism: Ctena decussata; assembly: GCA_963989385.1. Taxonomy (NCBI): domain Eukaryota; kingdom Metazoa; phylum Mollusca; class Bivalvia; order Lucinida; family Lucinidae; genus Ctena; species Ctena decussata. The sequence goes on along the minus strand of OZ022502.1, from coordinate 2,308,055 downwards.
GGTTCGTATGGAGGTCCCCTAACTCATCATAGAGTCATCACTGGCAACAATTAAAATCAAGAAAAGACCGTGATGAGGCAAGGATGAGGACTCGACAGCCAAAACGTGTTGAGACACCTGGAGATCCCTGGGGCGTCAGCAACACCACTGGAACACTGGAGCAAAAGAAGACCACCAGTTGAACCCCGGTGGGCCAAGAAACAGACAAACATCCGGCCCAGACCAACATATATATAGCTTTATGCAGGGGCAATCATAGAATCTGAACCCCGACCGCCCGGCATGCAATTAAAGAGGACAGCAAAGTTGTCAACTGTGATTGGGTTAACCACTAAGCATGCAGACTGTCGCATTACATCTATGTTATAGCCAATGCGTTTAAATTGCATGATAATTTTCTTAAATTGATCAGGAAATTCTGTTTTCCCTACGATTTTGCGTAATTTATATACTAAGTCACCATAAAATTCAGGTTCCGATAGGCCTTGTTGCAAAAGTGACCTTAACCCTGTATTATATTTAGAAACCAATTCGAAGTATCTACGATAAAATTTAGAAAAAGCTTTCCGAAGATTATGATACCGATACCCCTGCTGTAAAAGCTTGGCAGTCAAACTTTTATTACGAGCATTGAAATCAGCCAAATGACTAGACACTCTAGTGAAGCGAATAAGCTGAGAAATGTAAACACCATAAGAAGTGGTGCGTAACTACATGACGCTTTTTTGTGTCACAGTTTTCTAAGGAACTATTGAAGCTAGAATCTTGAAACTTGGTATACATATGGACTGTGACCTGTTGTATTCTCTTTTTGATATCATGACAGTGCATTACTAAAGCAGTACAGCGGGGCTATAGTCAGATTCTGTGACAGTTCTAGTTAATACAAGGAGAACATAGGTACAATAGATGTTTCAAGTGTTCTGAATAGCTTGTATGCTAATGAACCAACCAGAATCCAGTATAATGATAATGCGCGTGCAAACCGGTTCAAGCTCAGCCAGTTACAACACCCCCCACCCACCACCAAACAAAAAAGACGTTATTTATAATACACCGTTTGTCGTCGTTGATTATATGTTACTAGTATATTTGGGCTCGGTTCATTTCTTGGGAGAGCCTAATGGTCATCAGTTGAGAAAAAAGGTGACTAAATGCATTTTTTCTTACTGGCTGCTCTTTCCTGGTTTTTATTGTATTGCGTTCCCATCTGGTATTAAGGGCAGGATGTGGAAATGGATTGTGTCGGTTCTTGATCCTTGTCGTCACCTGTTATTCATCAGAATGAAAAAAGATAAAATAACCGGATTTTTCCAAGATTACATGTAGGCGCAAACAACAAACAATAACACCGACAAACCACAATGGAAGCACCTTCTTGGAAATACCGCGATATCTGTTTATATGAACATGACAAAGTTAACAATGTTTCTATGATTTATTTCTCGCTAACAAGAAATAGAACTACTTACCTATAACAGCAGACAATTAGAATAATTGTAAAGGTTAGAACAACAGTTCCACCTCCAACGGCTCCTATAATGATGCCTGAAAAAGTATGTGCAGCTGTTTAAAGTTATCCTATATCATCTTGCTTGCTGATGTACATTTAAAATGATTTGCGCAACAATTCTAAATAAAAAGTGGATGCAAAAAAGACGGTACGAGGCAACGACATTTGTGGTAGTAAACCAAGTCTAGAATGACCATTTGGCTAGTCGGGCTTAATAGTTAATGAAGGCCTTCTTCTGAATCTGATTCAGAATGTTGGCACCCAATTACCATTGTCTTTGGTCGGGCCAATCGTGGTTCCGCTGGTGGTTTCCGCTTTCTCTGGCTTCAGAGTCCTAACCTTTGTGCCATCATAGTTGGTGATTTTACCTCATTTGTAAGCAAGGAGGCTCTTACGCATCCCAAAGATTTTCTTGTTTTAGGATGCTGTATCAGAACTTTGTGCGGGGTTGCTTAAACAAAAAATATTTAAAATGCCTACTTGTTCTACTACTGAACTTCCACAGGCAGTTCTTTTGTTACCGTTCCTCGTTTTAGACTAAGTTTGTCTTCTGTTAGGAAAATATGCTATCTAGTGTTGTCGTATGTTTCCTTCCTCTTTTCCTGCAGCCTTTAGAGATTGCCTTTTGTGACTGCGGCCTTTATTGCGTATCTTTGCTATATTTTGCGCATGCAGCCTCATTCGCTCTCTGATACACCTTCGAAAAACATATTTGTGTTGCCCTGTGTGTAGGGCCCGCCAATGACTGAGACATTAGAATGTTGAGGATATTTACTTTTTAGGTGAAAACAAAATATATTTTATCGAATGTTCAGAAAATATCAGCAATTTTACGAGTGCGTAGCACGTGTGAAATTGCTGATATTTTCAACTCATTAGATGAAATATTTTTGGTATTAATTTACTCCCCTCCAAAAAAAACATTTTTCTTCAAGAGAATAACGAAAGGCAGACCGCTTCATAAGTGCTGGTCATTTCTCGTTTATTTTGCTTGGCTCAGCACATTAAGTGGGTACAATATTGGGTGCAAACGTACGCAAGAAAATTACTCAGAAGGGCAATGTTACACTCTCTGCCCGTATTCATTACCATGTCAAAATGTTTTTTTACCTAATTGATCGTTATCGCTGGAGTCCTTGTCACCAGTTTGAGGAGGGACTTTTCTTGTGGAACCTTCTATCAACATCGAGGTTTCTTTTGAACCGGTTGGAATGTGTACTGTGTGTGCTGCATCAGTCAAGTGGTGCTGTTCGGTAGAAGAGTTCATGAAAGGAATCCTCGTTTCTTCCGAACTCACAGAAGATGATAAGGATACTGTGGACGTTTCCGCGTTTATTGCATGACATGTGACAGAGACAGTTGCATTTGTGCTAGGAAAGTTGTGGTCTGGAAAAAAGGTAGCATATAATAATTACGGAGTTTCACTAGCCAATATTAATTGGACTGGCTAGTGAAAGACATCTGCCACTAGGAGATATTCTTTACATTTGCTAGTGGCAGACGTCTCTAAATAGTATTAAAGGATAAATTGTATTACATTTGGGTAGAAAAGAAGTGAGGAAAGGCATGACAACACAACGTAATACTTTACTAAATCTTGATTACCCTCTGGCCATCTGTATAATGGCAAACTTGATTATGTTTGTGTGATAACTGATATTGCAATAGATTGTGAAGAAGTGAAGAAGAGCATGACAAGCTGGATAAAAGCGATGAGAATAAGTCTAGTTTTCTGCAAGAGCTTCTATTTAGCTGCAAACTTGATTTTGGTTTTGTTCATAGCCTTTCCATGGTCGGAAAGTTCAAGAAGGTTGCTGTAAAAGGGGATGGGGTCGATTTTGTACCCTAAAGTTGACTTATCTATTTGATGATTAAGATTGTAAGTTCAATCGATAGAAGAAATAATAAGCTATTCAATACAAACACTTGTTTTTTTTTCTGGTGACGTAATAGGTCTCCGCGCAGCGGTCACGCTACCAAGAAGTGCGTGCATAGATTTTTTTTATTATTTTGCTACAGATCTTTCCCTCTTTTTTCTCTCTTGTTCTCTCTCTTCTTATTTTTCCTTTTATTGCATAGTTATCCAATATATTTGTTTTCGTCCTGCTATTTTTGTAAGGTAGAGATTTTGAAAGAAGACAATGTCAAAGTCGATTTTAAGAAGTTTTTTTTTTTGTTTTTTACGTCATACTTTTTGTCCTCCCAGTATGTGTTTTAGAACTGATACAAATAAAATACAAGTCCATGGCACTAGCATATACAGATAAATCAACATTTTTTGAGTGCTTGAAAATACAGTCTGAGTCGTTCAGAAAGTCATAGACAGCAATTACGCAAAACTACGCTACGGCTGTGGAAAGGATATAACGATTTTTTGTACAATGCTCTTTAGTGGTCACCTGACTTCAAACAATTTGCCTATTTTATAACCTCGGCATACAAAGTATGTCAGTGAGGTTAAGTTTTGTCATTCCGTCCGTTTGTCTGTTTTTAGTCCGTTCGTACGTTTGTCCGTTCGTCTTTCCGTCCTTTCGTCAACTTTTACATTAAAGTTTGTGTCAGGCCTTTTCTGTTTGTTCACATTTTTGTAACCACATGTCAGTCCTCATATCTAGATCATGCTTTTTCTATAGTATAACTTATGATATGGTATAACTAAGCCTCTTAGTCAGGATTCTAGGTGGGGTTAGGGATCATTATTAGAATTAAGACACAAACTTAGACATTTAAATGCGTCAAAGTTTTGCGTAAAACCTTTTGGTTGCTCATATCTTAGTAACTACATGTCAAATTATTTTAATATTTGGATCATGATATCTGTATAGCATTTGCTTTGACATGGCATAGGTAAGCCCCAGGGTCGGACACTAGTATGGTAAGAGGGTGCAATACTGTGGCATGTGTTGTAGCTGTTTGTTTATTTCATATGAAGCAAAGTTTACTTCCTAATATTGAAATATATCAGTTGACATCATTTGAATTCTACTGCTGTCATTATGTCAAAATTAAGACTTGAAAATTTTATATACGATTTTGATTAAAGTTTTATATAAAGTTTATTTCCATTAGGCGATGGCACTGGCCGGTGGTATACATGAGCCCCTGATCACTTGCTTTAGTTCTTTCTGCCTTTCATTCCGTTTGTGTCATCGGTGCTTTTATATACGTGAGTTGCTGGTTGAAACTGTTTTGAAATATAAAGGTGAGATCGCGTTCGAATAACTACTTTGCATTCTAATATAGACTTACCGCTTATCAATGGTGCATCTGTTGTACTTCCTTTTACAACACTAACTGTGGTCGCAAATGCACTTATTTTGTCAATACACATGCACTTTTCCTCCTCCCTCGGTGTCATAAATTAACATTGCTTTTGTGGTTATTGTCTTCCTTGAGAAGCTGCATATATATTTGTTTTACATATTATCGTTTTTTATTGTATTGGATAATTATGAAGTTTCTCTGTGGAAAAAAATGTCGTGTTTAGATCCTCAATTCTATTTCGTTAAATGTATATCACTTCAAATGGGATAAAATAACCGTTTGTATTGTGATGCAATCTATCTTTTGTGTATGCGAAAATCGTTTGATTTTATAGTACTGTCTGTTTAACTTGTCGCTTATAATGAGAGATATTTGTCCATTTGACACGGGTAATAAACAGGAAATTTGATTCTAAAATGGAAATTATAAATTTAAGCTTCTGAAATAAGTGAGCCAAAGTATACGAGATCAGGAACAGATGCAATCCAATTCCACAGGCTGCTCCAAAAACCAATCGGAATGTAAACAAGAGACGAAACAAAACAAGCAAAAGGCTAAGAGGTCAGTTCGATCGCATCAGGCAAATACTTATAAAAGATCGACAAGCAATTACAATGGTGGTAAACCACAACAGTAACATCGCCTTGGAACGGTCAACAGTAAATCACTGGGGCGGGCTTAAGCCACTTTAACATGCACATAACTGTCGCTCTAGATTCTGCTGTTGTTCATAAACTGAACCGCAACACGAGAAAAAGAACAAAATGGTTGTCCGCCCAGCGCAGACTGATCAGCCTTGGCATTCGCCCAGTCCGATAAGACTCTTCGTTGTGTGTTTAAAGGGCAGCTACGTGTCCCAGATACCTTAGTGCGGACAGCGAAGACTCTGATCAGACTGGACGGATGTCCAGGCTGATCTGCGTCTGCGATGGGCTCACAACCACTTTGCTGGTTTTCTTGTGTTGCGGCTTATATAATTATTCGGTCCGTGTGAAGGGCTTCTAACTCATCAAAAGATCCAACCAGCATACATATTAATCACGACTGAATACTGAGATGAAAAAGATGATCATCCAAAACATCAATAACAACACCGAAACGCTGGAGCAGAAGAAGTCCAACAGGCTTTATCAAAGTCATATAATTAGTCCCCAACAACTCTCCAACATACTAAGTAGAACGTTTATAGATCGAAGTCATTATCAAGACTGAGTTCCGACCCGTCGGCCTTTAAAGTCTCCATAGTCAAGCCAGTGGTAAAAACGTCTAAACACAAATTATTATGCAGGGAGTTTCAAATTCAAGGTTTCTAACTGGCAAAACGTAGGAGCAACATATTTTTGAAAACCGATATTTCATTGTACATAATTCGATTTTCCTTTCTGGTTTCCCGTCCGGCCTTGTAATATAACACAAGCGGGAAATGGATGGTCCCACTGTTGTTCGTTGTATTTTTGCCATTGTATTCGTGTTTAGGTCGTTTTACTTGCCAAGTGAGATGACACAAATTATTTGTCATACTGTTTTAATGTGAAAATCAGTGACGTTTTGTTCGTTTGAATTTCATTTCTCTTATTACGTTTATTTTCAATAACGAGACAACGGTGTAAAACTTGTGGTGATACCTCAATAAATATGTCATGCTGATAGAGCAACGGGTCATTGAAGAGGGAAGCAAAGTAAAACAATATGCTAAGATCAGGAACTTATACAATCGGAGCCCCTATCCCGCCCTCAAAAACAAAAGAGAAGAAACATATACTTAAATGACAAAAGTCTACGAATTACACGCACAGAAAAACGAATAAGCAGCTCTTTTCAAACAAGTGGTTATTCAGTAACATTCATTTCTACAAATTTTCTATTTAAATTTACAAATCAAAGCAGAAAGCAAATCAAGCAGCTGTACAGGTAACTACACCGCCAGAAGATGGGGTAGCGGGTGCGGGTGGAGGATGGGGTTGGGGGGAGGGGGCTAAAATAGTTTACTGGGGTTAGAGGCAGTGGGCTTAAATTAATTTTTCTGGATCCAAACACTTGCCCTCTGCTTCTGCAATGGATCAAACATTTAATTAGCAGTTTGGTCAGCAAGCGGAAATCCTTACTCATCAAAGAATCATCACAGGACCAAATGAATCACGGATAAGATTTGGGATAAATAAAAGATCAGAACTCAACAGAAACAACATACTTTGACACCTGCAGATAGCTGGGATGTCAAGCAAGTTGTCATCTACGATAAGATTGACGACTATGCAACCAGTCTATGGCATATCTGGTGTAACAATAAAGAGGACCGTGTTTGAGCCTTCTTTTTTGAGTAAAAGAACTAGTGGAATTGTCACTGAACTCCTGAGAGTGCCAAATTCTGAGAACTCCGCCACTTTATCTTTTCCAACGATGAACCATTAGTGTCAATACATAATACAAATACACCCACATAAGACGATTTGGCTGTCCGTTGGCAGAAATATCTATTTTTAATGTTTTGTATTCTAAATTACGAAACAAAAGTCAACGTGAACGGCATGCACGTGACCACATTCCTAGAGGTTAAAAGATAGGCAATAATCAATCAGGAACTTATACAATCAGATCCCATATCCTGCCCTCAAAACAAGAATGGAAAGCAGCATATACACACACTGACATATGTTTATAAAAGGATCGCACGGTTAACTGAATGCACAGCTCTTTCCAAAACAGATGATCGTTCAAATACCTCAATTGAAAGCAACGGCACCACCTAACATATTGTCTATTTAAATTACCAAATAGATATCACAGTGGAGATCTGTACGTTAGACCATACCACCAGAAGACCACAGACAAGCGGCCATAAGAACAAGTAACATTAAGGAACCACTACAGATGTACAGCCTTAAAAACGGTCACTAATAGATGTCTGGGAGGGGAGGCTTTAACACGGTTTATAAGATTCAAATCCTCGCTCTCTGCATATGCACATGTTCTAAACATTTTGTTAGCTGTTTGGTCTGCATGAAGGTGTCCTAACTCATCACTGAACCACCACAGGAAAGAATAAATCACGGATAAGACCTGCAATTAATCACAGATGAGTACCCGACAGAAACAACGTATTGCGACAGTTGGTGATAGATTGGGTGTCAAACAAGTTGTCCTTCATTAGGTCGATGACTATGCATGCAGTCAGTTGTATTACATTATTTATGGCGTATGCGGAGTAACAATTAAGTAACCATGTATGTGCTTGTTTATTTATTTATCTATTTATTTAATTATTTATTTATTTATTAAAAGTTTAAACTTTATGTAAAGTTAAAGATCTAGTGAAGTGAAAACGGACCACATGATGGTGTCAAATTGATCACTGTCAGGAGTTTTGTGAGAAATCAACCAGTTTATCTATTCCAATAGTGAAACATTTGTGCTAATAGGTTTGGGGCTGAAGTTTGCTTTTTCTGTTGCTTGGTTATTCGGGGTCTAACTGATTTTTTTTCTATTGCTCCGGTATTTCAATGGTGTTGTTTGACTTTCCGGGGAGCTCCTGGTGTTGCAATACGTTATTTCCGTCGAGTTCTCATCTCTGATTCATCATAGGTCTTATACGTGATTTGTTTGTTTCCCATGATGTTTCATTGATAGGTTAGGAAACCTTGATGCGGACCAAACAGCTAACTAAATGTTTTGAATCACTGCAGAAGCAGAGGGTGAGGTTTGGTACCAATAAAACATGTTTAAGCCCCCCACCCCCACCCACCCCAAAGTTATCCTTTGCTGACCGTTCCAAAGTGGTACTTCTGCTTTGGTTCGTTGGTGTTACATTGTACTATACCCGCTTCTCTTTTTTCTTTGGCGGTTTGCTCACCTGTTTTGCTACCCATCTGCTTTTGGTTTTGTTTTGTTTTGTAAATTAAAACTAAAATAGATAAAAATAGATGGTGATTCTGGTTTTCATTAGGGTAGCTGAATGACCACCTGTTGAGGAAAGAGATGCTCATTGGGGTTACTGTTCGTGTTTTTCGTGAATTTGTGTCAATTTTTCCTTGTATGTGCGCTTCTTTCCCTATGAGTTTTGAGAGCGGGATGTGGGATTTAATTGTATTCATTCCTGGTCATTGCCTATCTTTCTACTTTTCATCCATCAAAGGCGATTTGCCTATTCATTAGCAAAAGCATCTTTTTTACCTTGTTTTCATTCTAAATTATATAACAGAAAGTAAATTAGGCAGCAAAGTTGAACACAGACAAGCAGACACAAGTAGAAGTAATATTATGGAACCACAACAGACTGTGTTGATTGCACTCAACGATCATTTTAAAAGTTGATCAGTTAGCAATTTATCATATCTACAAATAGGATGAATAACAAAAGATTTATGATATTAAGGATCTAATACAATCAGATCCCATAGTAATCTGCTGGTTGCAGCTTCAGTGTGACTTTTGCATCTTTGAAGAGTGACGTCAAAACGGATATTATCAATATCGGAGGCTGCACTCCAACATATTGCCGATAGATCATCTCTGTATGCCCTTGACCTTGTGTTCTGCACATTTCTTTGTTCTTCAAAAAAGTATCTAACGTATAAAAAATTATTCACAAAATACTCACCTGTTACCTCTTAAACCTACGAGCGTAAATCCACTTTTCGACATCTGCAGCGAGATATCCCAGCCTAGAGTTTCATAGAAAGTATGAATTCTTGTAGGCTCATTCTCTCTCTCTCTCCAATCGCCTGCCGTGTCCCGTCTCTAGCCTAGGCATACTTATATTGTTTTTTCGTCCTCTTTTCATTATCATTTTAATATCTCGTGATACGGATGATACGAATGTGTTGTACGGATGGCGGCCGAAAATGGCAAAACAACAAATTAATAAACAAACAATCAAATGCATAAACCTAAACCAATGAATAAATCAATGATACTGATGTCATTTTGTTTTCTTTTTTCCTTCATATTCTCCATCAGGATGGTAATCTCAACTACCAACGAGAGGCACACAATCTCAAAACGAAGCCATATAGAGCGAGTGCGGGTATTACCGACTAATGAAGCTTCCTCTACTGTTAAGTTCTCCTGCCGAGGCACATTCAGTAGATACGACGGTGATTCAGTAATCAACGCAAACTATCTTATTAATTCGGAAATGTTGCATGGCTTACCTTTTTTAAAATCATTCGTGCAATAACCCTTGTACTCAATGACAAACTTCCTACGACTTGGTAGGTTAGCAACACCGGTTGCAAGACAACCACGTTCATAAACCCTAACTTGATTGGCCACGGCAACTTCTAAGTCTTCCAAACTTCTTAAATGAATTCCGCCACGCTGTTGCTTTAGTGAATGGAAAAGATTATAATCAGAAGGGCTATAATCCGAAGAAGGTCTGACATCCGGAGAGTAGGAAGGATGAGCTAACTTTTCCCAACCATTGGAGCACAGAAGTGACGTTACCTCGTCTGAAATATGCGGTACAGCATTGTCATGAAGGATAATTGGGTGAGCATTTAACACATCGGGTCGCTTTTTACAAATAGCCGATCTTAGGCATTTTGAATGTATTTCCTGTAGTATTTTCTATTTATAGTTTGACCAGTCAAAACTCGATGGCTTGTCAGTATTTCATGGATAGCGTATGCAAATTTCATAAATATTTAAAATTCTAGATAGGAATTCATTTTAATCTTTCCGGAAGCGAGAGAGTAGATCAGTGGCGACCTCCAGGCGACGTTTCGCTTGTTCTGACTTCCGATAATGGGGTACCCACCTAGCAGCGGCCTTTTTTATTCCAAACCGATCTCGAATCATGGTATGCACTGACCCCTAGACGACGGAGCTTTAAAAAAAGGGACTACTCTAAAAGAGAATACTTTACTAATTCTTTTCTTCAGAGTCAAACCCATTGTGAAGTTAGGCACAAATGAAAATGACAGACTTGCTTCAAAAGTGTGTATATATCAGAATACTTGTGTAGGGATAAAGACAAAAAGTAGCTGAATAGTGAATCAAGCACCATGTTTTGTAAAAGCCCGGTCTGCTATGTGGCAGTTCGAAATTGACCTTGGCCTAAAAACACCATTTTCAATATGGTCGACATAAGCATGCCAAGGTATGCTCAGTGCAAACTATAATACTTCAAAACATTGAACAATAGAACGATGTGTCTGAATTGCAAACAGTGACCTATATATTGGTGTCCTTCTAGCAGTTTGAATTTACATTGCTAGCTCAAAAGCAAAATACGGCGACCAAAATAAGACTATATAGACGCACGGATGCTAGTTTAAAAGTACGGAGGAACATTCTCAGGAAGTGACCAGATTCATTGCCAGATCTAATACAAGACACCATGGGGGAAAAGACAAGACAAAATTAGTCACCACAAAAAAAACATCAGCAGCAGCTATGTTAACAGCCATTCCCCGTGTATGTATGGGTCAACGGGCTAGAGAAAATTGGTCACCACAAAAAACAACACCAGCAGCAACCATGTTAACAGCCATTTCCCAACGGGCTAGCCTGAACATCACAAACAATATACAAGTACAAAAGTTGCGGAAGGTTGCAGCAACAGATAATGAACAGCATAAGAAAGATGCTTTTATGTTTTTTTTATGAGAGAGAATATTGGACCAATGATCATGCATTGACAAAAAGTCCAAGTTTGTGACCTTGATCTTAAGTTCATGTAGTGCGGTGAAATTTATAACAATATCTATCAACATCCCATCGATACCAAATCAATTTCTATTCTATTCTATTCTATCCAATAACCTTAATATGTCGTCGGGACTTCCCAGATGACTTCGAAACAATCCCCTTCCACCTTGCTCCACCTTGTTCTACCTTGTGCTGTTTTCAGCTGCCCTGGTTGAGCCATCCCTTTCCGCTCTTTAATATTGTCTTCCCACCTCTTCTTCTGTCTACCGCTTTTTTCTTTTTCCTTTCACTGTGCCCTGTAGAATCGTCTTTGCTAAAGCAGAAGACCTTGAGACGTGGCTGAGAATCTCGTGTTCCTCTGTAAGGCATTCATTTCCAAATCAATCTCAGGGCTTGTAAATAATGAAAATAAAACTGATGTATACCTTCAACTTAATAATTAAAGTGCATGTGTGACCTTGACATAAAGCCATCTAGCGTGTAGGATGCTAGTGTTGAATTATCCATAATTTTACGGTCGGCTTTCCTGAACTGGTGCGGTTTATGTATATGCGTCTTTCCTATAGGTTTCGAGGGTGGAATATAGGATCTAATTGTTTTCTTATATTCTTTCAGTTTGTACAACCAACCGAAGCTCGCCTAATAGTCGATCTATATTACTTCTTATTGCAGCCTAATTTGTAGAACTTATTGCAGTTTTTTAAATCAAATTTCCTAACATTTCTATTGCTAATAAACAAAAATCATACATTGTAGATAATAGGTCTATAAGCTACTCAAATTAACATCTTTTCTTCATTCTATGTCATAACTTAACTTTTATTACTTTACGAAAATAAAAATATGTTACGAAAACCATTTTGCGATTAGTCGGCTATGTAAATTGGTCATGAGAGGTAAATGTGACCACGTTACGACCATCGGTTAGACTAACATGTATCATCATATCTAATATGAACTAACTATATAATAAAGTTGTTTCTTTTATGCTTGTAAATAATAAAAATAAAAATATATGCGTAAGCTATGTCAATTTTTACCAAAAGAAAAGACCCATCACCATCATAAAATATGGCCAAAACTTCGATTTTCAACACTTTTGTTAAAACAAAGCAATTGTATTTTTAATATTCAATATGTCTGAACAATAGAATTAGCAATAGACCACAATTTATACAATCAAATCATTGACAAATGACAAATGACAAATTTTATTCAGCACGAGCACATTTACAATAGTCTAAGAGTAATTTTCTCCCCCGAACTAAAACATGCATTTTCCAAGTTAATAACTGGAACTTAGGCATACCTATTAGCTTATTTTTCCAACTCCAAAGATATTTTTATGCGCTGAAAATATATGAATAATTTGGGTAAATTAAAAAAAATGTATTAGTAGCCATATGACTGAAAGTTTCAAATACCATAGTCTTTGTATAATCGGCAAACACAAACATATATGACGTGTGAGAGCCTGTGGTTATACTATCACGTTAAAGTTAGCATAAGAATAAACTTAATGGAGGCTGCAAAATCAAGATCTAAGCATAAAATTAGAATTTATTTACTAATGCGCCTGATAAAGAAGCAGATTATAGAATCAGTTTATTCTTGGCAGCTATAGATTTGCATACTATAGGGCTCGGGAAACTCGGTGATTGGCCGGTGTGGTCCTTTATTCTACCCCAATTGGGTGCGTTGAGGTATAAGGTTTTAGTCACAGCAAGGTAACAAGTTCGACAGGATTTACACTTCATCTTCAATTAACAACTTTAAAAACTTGTTCGGGTTTGACAAAAAAATACGTTAATAATAGACAAAAATAATACGATGATAAATAGCCATTCTACCAAGTAGCCCTCTACAAACATGATACATACATATGTAATAAAACACAAACATATTTACAGAATAAAAGAGCACAAATATTCCTCAACTAGATGCTTGTTTTTGAAACAGAAACAGATGTCTCCCCCCTTCCCCACCATGCTCCTCCCACCCCTCGCTAGGAATGTAGATGGAGTTATGGTTCTTATTCTCTGAGCGTCAACTTGCTTTCTGCACGTCCTCTGGTGATGCTTTTTATTTGTACCAAGTTTCGTGAAATTATCTCAGTTGGTTACAGGGTCATTAGGCAAACACGATTTCCTTACTAAAATTTTCAAAATGGTATTATTCCGTAAAAATGTATGTGGAGTTACGGTTCTTGTTCTCTACACATTCTCTGATAATACTCTATAATTGATCAAGTTTCATGAAAATATCTCATCTAGTTTTAGAGTAATGGAGCGGACACGATTTCCATACAAAAATTTACAAAGGGGCATACTTCCATAAAAAATGTAGGTGGAGTTACGAGTCTTGCTTTCTGCATGTTCTCTGATGATGCTTTATATTTGAGCCAAATTTCGTGAAATTATCTCAATCGGTTACAGAGTTATTGAGCGGACACGATTTCCATACTAAAACTTTCGAAGGGGCAAACTCCGGAAAAAAATGTAGGTGAAGTTACGTTTTTTGTACTCTGTACATTCAGTGATAATGCTCTATATTTGTTTTAAGTTTCATGAAAATATCTTAAACTGTTGAAGAGCTATTGAGCAAACAAAATATCCATACCTTAATTTATAAAGGGGCATAATTCCATTAAAAACGTAGGTTGAGTTACGGGTTTTCCTCTATGCACATTGTTTGATGATGTCTTATGTTTGTACCAAGTTTCGTGAAATTAACTCAATCGGTTACAGATTTATTGAGCGGGCACGATTTCCACACTAAAATTTTCAAAGGGTCAAAGGGGCATTTTTCCGTAAAAATGTAGATGGAGTTGCGGTTTTTAGTTTTCGTCACATCCTCTGATGATGCTCTATATTTGTAGTAAGTTTTATGAAAATATCTCACATAGGTTTAGAGTTATGGAGCGGACACGATTTCCATACTGAATTTTACAAAGGGCATGCTTCCAAAAAATGTTGGTGGCGTTATGGGTCTTGCCCACTGCACGTCGTCTGATGATGCTTTATATTTGTACCAAGTTTTGTGTTATTATCTTTGCCGATTAGAGAGTTATGGAGCGGACACCATGTCCATACTAAATTTTCGAAGGGGCATAATTCCGTAAAAATGTAGGGAGAGTAACGGGTCTTGCTCTCTGCATGTCGTCTGATGATGCTGTATATTTGTACTTAGTTTTTGAAATTATCTCAATCGTTACAGAGTTATTGATTGGACACCATTTCCATACTAAAATTTTCGAAGGGGCACAATTCCGTAAAAATGTAGGTGGAGTTACGGTTTTCTTATGTGCACATACTCTGATGATGCTCTTTATTTGTACTGTGTCATGAAAATATCTCATATAGTTTTAGAGTTATGTAGCGGACACGATTTTCATTCTAAAATTTACAAAGGGGCATAATTCCAAAAAAAATATAGTTGGAGTTATCGGTTTTGCTCTCTACACATCATCTGATAATGCTTTATATTTGTACTAAGTTTCATCAAATTATCTCTATCGGTTACAGAGGTATTGAGCGGACACTATTTGTGATGGACAGACAAACAGACAGATCACCAGGGCAAAAACAATATGTCTCCGACCCCTTCAGGAGGAGACATAAAATACATATATACATAAACATCAGACATACATTCTAAAAATGCAGTTGTTAGCTAAAATTAAGAGAGCAAGCAAATGATATGTCTGTGTTAAGAAACTAAGAGCATTGACATTTTAATATGAACACTTTGAATAAACTTCTGAAAGCAGACCGATACCATTTTCAGTGAAGATTTAAATGTGCACTTACAGTCGCACTTAGTGTTAAATTAAGTAACCGGTTTGTAGTCTACCAAACCTCGTCCTTTGTTCTGACTTGGTTCATCAGCTACTTATGTGTTCAACCCAACAAAAACAACCATCGCGCACACAGCAGTCTTAAAAAGCACCAACACTGACAAAAAGAACAAATTATACGAAAAACATTAAACACCTATTTTTACCTATTTTCAATTTTTTATGTCAGGACTCGCTTTATCATAACAGACCATATACCAAACCAGACAAAGCAACAAACAACACACAATACAACTAAGAAAAAAACAAAACAGAAGTGCTGCTGGGACAGCCAACAACGAAATTACTAGGGGCGGCCGTTAAGCGCCGACGGCGGTTCTGATATTGCATGTATTACCGACTATTTACCGACTACGCTGGTGCTGGGGGTGGGGGCGTGGTTGGTGTCGTACATTTCATTACTGGTCATAAACAGACTCAATTAAACCGAAATTAAAATCTGCTATTTGATGTTCTTTGATATATCCCTTGCTTTTAAAAGCTCTTACTATACAGAACTTCTTACATATGCAAATCAAGCACATGTTAACGATAAAAATGTATTGATAAACTTCTATGTTTACCCTAGCAAAGATTAAATAACTGAGTACTGGTAAACTTGAACATATTAAAGTTAGAGCCTTATAATCGGGTGGCTATAAAATTAAGAAATCTTTAAGAACAGTGACTGAAAACGTTTTTAGTTTTATTTCGAGTTCAAAAATCATCTGTGAAATGTGGAAGTTTTCCTGCGAAGAGGAAAGAAGATGATATATTTGTAGTGCCGAAATTTCCCATACTTACTGCGGTTTACGATATTTTTATATGGTCGGTATAAGGCTCAATACCCGCATCCGGTCTAAGCTTCTTTAGGACATCATACCGTCGTACTGACATCGAAACGACGTCATTTTGACGTTGTGTGTCCACTTGGTACTGATTTCCGTCGCCTTAAGCTATGTGAATACAACGAATACTTGAATCAGCCTGTGCCTTTCAGCAACTTAGTCAAAAGTCATTACTTTTACTTTTAGATTCTCAAGATTTCATAGATCGTATACTCGTAAGATTGTAATAAATGTTTCTCATATCAGATGGCACCGGCTATAAAGAGGGTGGTTAAGGACGGTAGAGGCACCTTTCCTATAAAAGGCAAAAATATTCAGTACCCTCGGTATCCCTTAAGCGTTAAAAAAATGCTCCCAGAAGGGTGAGAATATAGTCGCCATTTGTCTGTCCGTTCGTTCGTCCATCCGTCCGTCCATCTCGTCCGTCCGTCCATCACGTTTTGTCCGGAGCGAAAGGGAACTCAGTAAAACTTGACACACAGAAAGGGGGCAATTAGGGAGAGTACGGAGTACAAGAACAGTAACTCTATCACAAGTATTTACGAAGCGAACTCCCTTCCTAGTTTTTACAGTATTTTGCTTGTTCGGAGCATATCTCTGAAAGTATCTAAGGTAGATGGATACTGAATAGAAATATTGGCATTCAAGCCATTATACCATCTAAATAACCAAAAGGCTATAAAACATTTGGATAAGAAAAAATATTTCACCGTTCTGATTTCCCCAAAAATCAATTTTTTGTATTTTTACATACTTTTTACACATTTTTCATTAAAATTCATATCTCTAGCACATGAATGCATTTTCATTTCAGCAAATCATATAATCTGTAACACAGGATATTTGAAACAAACTGGTAACAAAAAATTGCAGTAATCTTGTTAATAAGTTTATTGTTACATTTTTTTTTAAAAAATGCAAAAAAATTGAATTGCATGAAAAACGTTATGTAAAATATATTAAAACGATGGGGCGTGCTTATGCATATTATTTTAGTCAATTTTACATTGTATGTAACAGAATAAAACAGAAAAAAACATTTCACTGTTTCGTTTCCTAGAAAAATAACGTTTATGTTAAAAAAATATCCCCAAAACAGACTGCCCAAATTCTGCACCTGCTGCAAGCACAGCCGGTCGTTGCCCTAAAATTTATTTTCCTGTTATTCAGTTCTTCCACAGAGTAATGTCGACAATAATGCGCAGATGGGATAGCAACTGTGAAGATCTTGATCATTCTGGTTCCTAAGGAACAGTCTGATCTCAGTATCCACTGTTTGTACTGACCTATGTGCCCAAAAAAATAGGATCTTTACGGTAGCCATTGTTAGTGTGTGTTATAACTGTATATACTCCACAGTTGATCGATTTCGATTTCATCATGAACAATAATTTTATTTATCTTCTTTTTTTATTTTTTATTTTTTGTTTTGTTTTGTTTTGTTTTTTTAAGTAAAAACAGAGTTGTTCCGTATACGTCTATCTTAAGGGAACTCAGTGAAATTTCATACATTGATAGACGGCAATAAGTGGAGGTGCAGAGCACAAGAACCATAACCTTCCACAAATATTGACAAAGTTATCTCCTTTCCTAGAATGAAAATAAGAATTCATCTCTTAAATGAGACAAAATGGCATTTTTACAATGGACTGTTTAATTCATCCGACCGTCTCTAAGCAAGTAATGTAGTGGAACTTACCAATAGAAATTGAAAGACATGCCGACCCGGCAATGGTTGCGGTTTTCCTGAATATTGTTTTCTTGAACGGCTTTAAAGGGCTCAAAACAGCACTCTCACACTCAAATGTGTATGTTAAAACAATGAATCCCATTCCACACGAGCCACTAACAGACGAAGAGTAAAGTAGGGTTATGCTTCGCCAGTTTGCACTAAAAGCTATGTCACAATAGCATTTTCCTTCGAAATTGGCAGGTATACGTAGTTTGTCAACGTACAGATGCACGATTTTGTTGTTCCAAGAAGAAGCAGAACAAACATAAACGACTGAAAGAAATAAGTATCATAATATAATTATATGCTTAACAGAAAAAGCAACTTGACGGTTTTCATTTTGCCGTCATTTCTTGGGTTTGGTGAAATTGGACATATGATATGTGTCAGTATATTGCTGCTGAATATGTGAATCATGTGCGCTTAATTTCCACTCGACTTAACCTTAAAAATCCAATGTATACTACATTAACATTTTTTACATGTTTTGCGAGGGCACATGTAGGCATCAGTAACTTTTTGGATCCTTTCTGATACTGATCAGTCTTTGAATCGACTGCCCAATCAAAATCAAGAAATTACAGTATGTTTTTCTCTAGTTTCGTCACCAGATATTATCAGGGTCACTGACGAGGCTTTATTAGCCGAAACTACGTAGTCTGGCCCATGTTCCTTCTTCTGATTGCATTCTCTGCTCTCGAAGAAACTATTTGGTAATTTAATTTGTAAGCAGAATACTTCATAGAAACTCCATACTGACAGCAAAAGTAAATTCCTGCATAAAATTTCATTTTGGCAATACTATCAAAATGCTATACTTCTCTGAATATAAGACGAATATTGAGAATGCGATTCTGTGCACTGACTCTAACGTTGCAAAATGCAAAAAGGACGTTCGACTGGAGTCGCTAGATAACCTTAAATCTCAAAAACCGTTTTTTGACGTTAGATAAATTGAACAGGTGCACGAAAATAATCAAACAGAGATTAAAGACCCTTGACTTGAAATACGTTTATTTAATACTACGACTTAATCAGACGCCAGCGTCACAGTTAAAATAGAGTTTTTTTTATTTGTTGTAGTGCTTTTAAGGTCAAATTTATTAATTTCCTATTAAAGTAGAAATTTGTTTATGCTTTAAACTTTGCACTTTCTGTAAACTGACCCCCTGTTTCTTCTAGAACAAGTTTCAGCGTTTTTCAGCATTCAAGCGCCTTAATTCTTTACCAGATTTGAGAGAGAAGAATATTAATCAGCTTCAATTCATAGAATATTTGTGTGAATGAAAGTGGTCAAAGTACCCAAATCATAGGTCTGAACTCGTAAGTCCTTTAGACATTGACGATTCCGGAATATGTGGGATACACAGATATGGACCCCGAAATTGAGGTGTGATAAGATGCTCGCGAGTAGTAAGCATCACCTGCCTATTATAATACACCCGCCGTATCTATGTATCAGTAGGAAAAGTCAGTGAAAAAGAAATTCCGGTATTTGAAAGCTTAACTAAGCTTCGACTGAGGCCATCAAATCGGAAATTAGTTTAGAAACGGCCACATTGTAGGGATCAACGAGGTCATGGTGTCTCCCATTAAACTTTTTAACTGTCGACACAAACTTTGAGTTTTCCAAAAACAATTGGCTCGGAAAACAAAATGACAAGCTTTCAACCGTCAAGTTTCTAGTTTTGCCAATACATATATATAGCGGGGCAACTCGACTCACAACTTAAGTTGAGCATCTAGTTTATGGCGGATTTGTCCCACCTTTATAAGATATGGACAGGTTTTATACAATAAGAAATACTCCAGTTGCCTCAATTGTTTAGAGCTCGTACGTGAAATATGACCCTGTTTGATTAATAACATGTATTCTATAGTTAGATATATAAGCTCATTGTTAGATGTCTAGATGATAATACTTTGTTTTGTATCAGACATTTGTATCTTCATATGCAAATAACTATCAGCTTAGTCAAAAAATCCTTTCAGCATACCTGTACTGTTGTTGTCTATGGCTCCTTGTACATCGAGGCTATAGCAAGAAATATCTTAGCCTGTTCTAAGGCAAAGGTTTCATATGCTGCCTGTTTCTTCAATTATTGAAGAAAGGAGTGGCATAAAAAATGCTACGTGCCATAGCAATTTTTATGTAGCGACTTTCAGATTGGGTGTTAGTTTGGCGTTGTATAGTCTTGAGATATCATTAGCTTTGAGCGAGCTCGGCGTCTCATATTATTGATATCACTCTGTCAGCCGTATTGATCAGTTTCTCCACGCGTGACAACATAAATGTGTAATCGAATGCGCAAATCATGATTATGCTGCTTTTTTAACCCTCCTCCACCCCTTCTCCTCCTGTTTAGACACTTAGTTTATTTGGTTTTGTCATGATTATTGCATTGTAATTTTTCTTGTTCTTTCTTCATTCTTTTATTGAGTTTGTATAAATCAAATGAGGATCTTGTTAGGCGATTTCGCCCTACAGCAGATTGGCGGATTTGTCCCACCTTTATACGATATGGACAGGTTTTATACAATAAGAAAGACTCCAGCTGCCTCCATTGTTTAGAGCTTGTACGTGAATTATGACCTTGTTTATTTAATAACTTGTATTCTATAATTAGATACGTTAGTTCATTGTCAGATGTCAAGATGATAAGACTTTGTTTTGCATCAGTCATTTGTATCTTCATATGCAAATGACTATCAGCTTACTAGTCTAAATAGACTCTTTCAGCATACCTGTATTGTTTATGTCTATAACTGCTTGTACATCGAGGCGATAGCAAGAAATACCTTAGCCTGTTCTTTGTCAAAGGTTTCATATGCTACCTGTTTCTTCAATTATATATATTACGAAACGTTTTCCTGGCACCCTTACACCCTGACTTTACTAATGAATCGTTACATTAGCTCGATTTATAGTAAAAACAGAGAAGTAAAGTATATATCTGTGCCAATAAATCGTTACATTAACTTGATGTATAGTAAAAGCAGAGAAGCAAAGTATATATCTGTGTCTATGTAAATAAAGAAGCAAATATATATGAGGGTATCAATGGGGTTTACTGATTAGCGAATTTAGGCCTCAAAAATTACTGATTAGCGAAATTTGAGGTGAAATTTTACCGGTTAGCGGCGTCGCCTATGCTAAGTGATTAACGGAATCGGCCGAAAAATATACCGATTAGCGACATTTGAGTGAAAAAATTACCGGTTAGCGGCAGCACATGCTTTTGGCGGTTACCGGAATCGCCGAAAAATCGTTATTATTCCACTCCAACTTAATGTTATATGATGATTGATTGATTGATGTGTTGCTTTACGTCCACGGTAAACAGCTATGGTCATATCGGGACGGTCATATAACCTAACCACACTGTTCCTGGGCAGGCTTAGCCCTTGTTATAGGATGAAGATTCAATTAAATAAAATTAATGATCGTAACTTCTAAGAAAAGTTGTGTCACATGATTTCCCAGTAGGTTTCTAAGGTTTGTAATGTACTATACCTAAATATTGTATCTGACAAGTTTAAACAATTCTACTGAGAGGAATGCTTTGGTCTTTCCCAAGTACCCATTTACCTTAACAGTATTGTCTCACAAATGGCGAAACTGCGGTTGCGTCTCCTGTCAGTAGCTTAGTTACGTTATGTTAACAAGCCTTTGCAAAAATATATACTTCTGTTCCTTGGTATTTCCACTTTATTTAATGGTATCAATGGTGATTAAATAGTAATTTTGTTTCATTAAAATAGGTTTTGGTGTGTCAAAAGACTACATGAATTCACATTCAACGCAAGACTTCACTAAAGGACTCCAGATATGCACAACATGAAGAAACAATGTACCACCCCCTACCCACCCCCACACACATTGAAAAATCCAGCTTTACCGGTATAAAAATGGTGTTCGAGGGTGGTCTAAATTAGATACATGTAAACATGTTAATGTGATGTGATTCTAGGGGTACATGGAAGCTGTATTTGCAATTATGCCAGAATACTCCTTTAGGGACTTTTTCACATTATATTACATGCATTTCTTTATAAAAATGCATCAGCATCAATTTCGGATAAAAAGAGTATTATGATACTACGTCAGTAGTATTCAAAGTATGCATCATGAGGTAGGGAGTGGTATGTAATTTTACTGATTTTGCCAAAATTTTACTAATTACTGATTTTTGGGCTGAAATTTTACTGATTACTGATTATTTTGCTGAAATTTACTGACTACTGATTTCAGAGGTACCCCATTGAGACCCTCATATATGTTGAAACCAAAAGCAGAGAAGCTTACTTCTCTCTAAGACTTAAGTTTTATTTCGTTAAAAAGAATATGGCAAATATAACTAGAAATGTTTTTCAGAGAAAAACTGATGTCCTCCAACCATCCCATTTCCCATCCCCTTTAATGAATAAAAAGCCTGTACAAATAAATTATCTATGCAAATTTGGAAAAAGTCCATCCCCTGGTTCAAAAGAAATCCTACATATAAGACTATGTTCTTGAAAATGGGTCAGGGTCACCAACTGCTAAACATATCTTAAACCTGTCAAAATAATATATTCATTTCAAGCCTTATGAATATCCGTCAATTGATTTAAGCTATAATTCTTTTTAAGAGATAAAAAAAAGCATTTCTAAGATAGCTTTGGACCTTGAAAATGGGGTCACGGTCATTAAAACACAGTAGACTCTTGAGGTTGTCCCAAAGGTACATCTATGAAAGTAAAATGGAAATCAAGCCAAAGGCTAATGAGACATATCAATTTTAGTGAAATTTAACATATATAACTCCTCCTGTTATCTTGAAAATGAGGTCAAAGTCACCAAAATCTGATCACCTCTTAAGCTAGTCCCAGTAATGTATCCATGCCAGTTTGTCAAAATTCCATCTACTGGTTCAAGATATAATGGGTACAAGAAACTGTCATCTAAGTCCTCCAGTGACCTTTAAGATAAGGTCAAGGTCATCAAAATATAAAAAACTCATAAACTTGTCCCAAAGATGTATCCATGAAAGTTTGGTGAAATTTCATTCATTAGTTTAGGGGACATGGTGGGTATAAGAAATTGCCATCTAAGTCCTTCAGTGACCTTGAAAATGAGATCAAGGTAACCAAAATCTAAGTAGCTATTAAATGTGTCCCAATTATGTATCCATGCAAGTTTTGTGAAATTCCATCCATAAGTTTACGAGATATCATGGATTCAAGAAATTGTGATCTAAGTCCTCCAGTGACCTTAGGACGAGGTCAAGGTCACTAAAATGTAATCAGCTCTTAAACTTGTCCAAATGATGTATCCATAAAAGTTTGGCCTAAATCCATTTATTGGTTCAGGGGATATTTTGGGTAGAAGAAATTGTCATCTTAGTCCTCAAGTGACCTTTAAAATAAGGTCAAGGTCACCAAAATCTAAACAGCTCATTAAACTTGTCCCAATCATATAGCCAGGAAAGTTTGGTGAAATTTCATCTAATAGTTTACGAGATATGGTGGGTACAAGAAATTGTCATATAAGTCATCCAGTGACCCTGATAATGAGGTCAAGGTCACCAAAATCTAATCAGCTCTACAATGTGTAAACTTATACTAATGATGTATCCATGCAAGTTTAGTGAAATTCCATTCATTGGTTCAGGACATATTCTGGGTACAAGAAAAAGTCATCTGATTCCTCAAGTGACCTTGACAAGAAATTGTCATCTTAGTCATCTAGTGACCTTGAAAATGAGGTCAAGGTCACCAAAATCTGATCAGCTCTTAAACTTGTCCTAATGGTGTATCCATGCAAGTTTGATGAAATGCCATCCATTGGTTCCGGAGATATTGTGGATACAAGAAATAGACATCTTATTCATCCAGTGACCTAAAAATGTGGTCAAGGTCACCAAAATCTAAACGGCTCTTAAGTTTGTCCCAATCGTATATCCATGCAAGTTTGGTGAAATTCCATTCATTGATTCAAGAGATATTACATATACAAGAAATTGTCATCTAAGTCCTCCAATGACCTTGAAAATAAGGTCAAGGTCACCAAAATCTAATCAGCTCTTAAGTGTGTCCCAATAATATATCCATGCAAGTTGGGTGAAATTCCATTCATTGGTTCAAGAGATGTCGCGCATACAAGAAACTGTCACGCCGACGCCGACGCCGACGCTGAGGCCGACGCCGACGAGATCCGCACTGAAAACAACATGTCCCCCTCACCTTTGGTGGGGGACATAATAACTATGTGTGGTTTTCGGGTGCATGTATTGAGAAAAAGAAATGACATTTCAGACAATACATATTAGCTTATTTATACTTATTACTCACAGTCGTTATACGGACAAAAAGGAAATAGCATCTCTAACTCTTATCGATTTGGGGTTAGTTGTATACTAAACGTGCAACACGCGTATTTGAAATTATCATAGTAATATGCAATGTTAAAGTGAAAGAACCGTTCAATATCACGGCGGTAACACTAATTTCCTTACCTGTGCTTTCCACAGATCCGACACTGTGCAATGTCTCTGTCGATAGCACGCCAACAACTGTAAATGACACTGTTGCTAACGTCTGTCGACAGAGTGTATACTGCTGTCAATTGTCCTAGCTGACGGCCACTTTTTGTTATATGGTAATTGAATGGCTCGGTCAACAGCACGGGCACGGAAATAATTGGTATTACCCTCGTAAAAATAGTCAGACCCTTTGAAACCTAATGGAATATTCAAGCACAAAAATGGTCTGACCAGCCATCTCAGATTCGAATATATTCGTTTCTAGTAGCACGGCCTAGTACTCTTTTTTCCGATAAGTCAAACAAAAATCCTTATAGTGCAGGTTCTTTCTGTATTTGAACACGTAATAACTGCGGCATCGACTCTGTATACTGATATAAATAACAACTTACCATTCTCAGGATCCTCTGTGAAACAGTCAGCATCAGTGCCTGTAGATAAAGGAAAACTATCAGATTTAGCGGTAAAAGTACCGATTATTTTATAAATCATGACACAAATTTAGAAATGGTAATCCTCACTAATAAAGAATGTTCTTGAATTCAAATTACGTGAGCACAAGCGACGGTAGCGAAATTCCTGATACATAAATGACGAAACAGATCTTAGATGTGTTCACCACTTGGAGCAATTAACACATGTTCTTCAGAGTAAATGCACCGGGATAAGGCCTTTCTTTTTAGGTAGTTTTGGTTACTGAAAAAAAAATCCATGATCGTGAACTGATACCACAAAATTCCAAATCCGCTGGAGACCAAATGTATATATGAAGGGCACAAGTAATAAGACATTTCGAGCGAACAGCAAAATGAGCAGCTCTTACTCAGGTAGGTGGTCACAACGCTAGTCTTAACCAAACAAATACATTAGGTAAACAAAACATCAAGTTTTACTTAATTTCTTCTTTTACGAGGGGCATTTCAAAAATAGTGTAAATGAGAGTGCCATTCCTTGGAATGTTGACCGATTATAGCGCGCTTTTGCGAAGCAAAGGAGAGCTTATGCTATACCCCCGGCGTCGTAGCCCGAGTATGCGTTCGCGTTCTGGTTCTCTTCCGTGTCTGTGACCAGTTTAACCAATGTCAACCTTTTGCGTTTAGGTCTTTATCTCACAAAGATAAGGGCTAGATTAATGAAACTTGGCACACGCTTACATCAGCACATGATCACCTGAATGTATGCAGCATGTTTGACCTTACCTACTGGTCATGGTCTACTGACTTCAAAAAATAAATTAGGTTTATGTATGTTAAGCATTTGTGTTTAAGTCAGTTTCAATGTAGCTATAAGGGTTAGAGTTACAATATTTGGTCAGCACTTGCATCTGGACGAGGGCATCAGAGTGTTACCAACCATGTAGGCCACTGACCTACATTTTTACTTACATATGGACAAGACCATTACACAACTGCCATCCGTGTATGGATTAAAAGTAAAAAGTATGCAAAGACCAGGAACTGAAACAATCAAAATCCAAATCCAGCCCTCAAACCATAGTTGGAAACAACTAAGATTACAAATAATCAAGATACAGAGAACATAAACCTACATTTTTGCTTCATTGTCTTAATGATATGCTTCACTGACTTTTCTATATTTCTCAGTCCCTATATGGGTTAGAGCCATGATACTTAACACACATCTACATATGGACACGGTCATTTTAACACCATCATCCATGTATGGATTGGACCCTCATTTATATCACATTGACTTTATGATACGCTTCACTGACTTTGTGATATTTCTCAGTCCTTGTATAGGTTAGGGCCATGACAGTTGACACACACTTACATATGGATGAGAACATTTTAACATCACCATGCATGTATGGATTTTTAAGCTTCATGGACTCAGTCATATTTCTCAGTCCCTGTATGGATAGCAATCATTATACATGACACTTACATACATTGGCTTTTCAATACCATCAGTGCTGTGAGAGTCAAGCACCCGAAGGCGCGCTTTGTTGTCTTCTTATAACTCTTGTTAAAATTTAGGTTTACATATCACCCAATGGTCTTCACGATAAAAATTTGAGTCACTGGTATTTTCTTCAAAATATGCCTTGACAATTATTGTAAGGGTACGTACACTGAGAAGAAACGGACGGAACATTTATGTGAAGGCAAATTTATATTTTCTTAACACTGGATACAAGCAGCTATGGATTGATACCTATATCATCTGTTATACTGAAAATATGCCAGTATAAAAAGCATGGTATCAGCTTTGCGATAACATTAAATTTGCCTTACAAAGAAGGCTAATCATGCAACAATGCACATTTCTGATGACGTCACTTCCTGTGCTTAATTGAAATGAATAGTAAGCTGTTTAAACTTCGGTTTTGATCTCAATTTAAGTGAAAGTGAATATTTGTTGACAGATATGAAACAAAAAAAAAGTAAATAAAATTTAATTCGTCATGCTTGTTTTCTGTTTTAAACAATCTTTTACGGCACTTTATGCTCTTTTGTCAGTGGCATACCTGACTTTTTACGATACGTTTCCCCATCCACCCATATATTTCAATGACAGTTGTTATATAAAATAACAAGTTGTTCAAGTCTTTATATATGAATTTTGGCTTCAGTATGTCTTTCTAATTGTTGACATTTAACAAAGTTAAATATATTGAGCTTGTGTGTTTTTATTAGAAGATAATTTCATTTTTACATGAATTTGTGCAACTTTGTAAATTCCGGCGTTGAGTTTGCATACGTATCATCCAGTTTCATCAGTGATTTGATGCCAGTCGTAACAAAATATAGCGAACTAATGATTTCAGAAATAAAATGTCCGTCATTTGTTGAAATTGGATGTGAATAAGTAAACAAATCATAATTTATTGGTATAATGCATTTATAATAATTTTGCATTTATAACCACATAGCAGAGAAACAAGAGGGCCATGAGACCCTGAATCGGTCACCTGAGCAATTAGCAAAGCGGCTTTTTTTCTTTTCTTATGTCTGAAATTGTCAAAATATGAGTCTTGGGTCAAAAGTCAAAGACTGACCATGATCTCTTGTACTCATAAATCTTCATGTACACATTATACAAACTATATATACCATTTTTAGGCCAAACTCTTCAAAACTTTCCATGATATCTTATGTTCTAGCATTTTCACATATTTGACCATGCCCAAAAGGGGTCAAGGTAAACTCAAGGTCATCATTTGAACAGTCTTGGAAGTACTCTAGTACTCCATGCTACTTACCAAGTTTCAAGGTCATAAGCGTATTGGTTCTGGAGAAGAAAAAAAGGTTTATACCAAAAATGGGTACGGCGGCAATGTTGGTCATGTGACCTGGACCGTTTGAACAAAATTTTGTTCAATAAACCCCTGGAGGATCTATATGAAATGTGCTTACAATTGGCCCTTTGGCTTTTGAGGAAATGTTTGAAACTGTCAAAATATGAAAGATCTGGGTCAAAGGTCAAAGAATGACCTTGACCTCTTGTACTCATAAATCTTCATGACCTCATTAAGACGACTGTATATACCAATGTTTAGACCAAAATCTTCAAAACTTCCCATTAAATCTTATGTTCTAGCATTTTCCCATTGTTGACCTTGCCGTTAAAAGGTCAAGGTCAACCAAAGGTCATAATTTGAACAATCTTGATAGTACTGAGTACCCAATGCTTCATACCAAGTTTCAAGGCCATTGATCAATTGTTTCTGGAGAAGGTTTTTACCTTATATGGTCATGGCGGCCATGTTGGTCATGTGACCCAGACCATTTGAAAATATTTTTGTTTCCTCAACCCCTGAAGGCTCTATATGATATTTGGTTACAATTGGCTCATTGGCTTTTAAGAAGAAGAAGTTTGAAATTGTCAAACTATGAGAATTCATGGTCAATGGTCAAAGAACGACCTTGACCTCTTGTATTCATGAATCTTGATATACTCATTAAGATGACTGTTTTTACCATTTCTAGGCCTAAATCTTCAAAACTTTCCATGAAATCTTATGTTCTAGCATTTCCCATATTTGACCTTGACGTAAAATGGCCAAGGTCAACCCAAGGTCATCATTTTGAACACCCTTGATGGAACTGGAGTACCCAATGCTACATACCAAGTTTCAAGGCCATCGGCCAATTGGTTCTGTAGAAGAAGATTTTTAAAGGTTTGGTCAAGTGGCATATACTGTTTGAAAAAATTGTCATTCCCTCAACCCCTGGCTGCTCTATATGAAATTTGGTTACAATTGGCCAGTGGTTTTTGAGGAGATTGTTTGAAATTGTCAAAATATGACAGTTCTGGGTCAAAGGTTAAAGAATATCCTTGACCTCTTGTTCTCATTAATCTTCATGTACTCATTAAGATGACTGCATATACCAATTTTAAGGCCTTAATCTTCAAAACTTTCCGCGAATTTTTATCTTCTAGCATTTTTCCATATTTGACCTTGCCGTAAAATGGTCAAGGTCAACCAAAGGTCATAATTTGAACAATCTTGATGGTACTCGAGTACTCAATGCTACATACCAAGTTTCAAAGCCATCGGTCAATTGGTTCTGGTAAGATTTTCAAAGGTTTTTACCATATACGGGCGTGGCGCGGCCATATTGGTCATGTGACTATGACCGTATGACTAAATTTTCGTTCCCTCAGCCCCTGGAGGCTCTATATAAAATTTGGTTCAATTGGCCTTGTGGCTGTTGAGGAGATTGTTTGAAATTTTCAGAATATGAGTGTTCTGGGTCAAATGTCAAATAATGACCTTGACCTCTGACCTCTTGTACTCATAAATCATCATGTATTTATTAAGATGACTGTAGATATCGATTTTTAGCCCAAACTTTTCAATAGTTTTCAAGATATCTTATGTTGTAGCATTTCGCCATATAAAAGCACAAGGAAGCAAATTTGACCTTGCCGTAAAAAGGTCAAGGTCAACCCAAGGTCATAATTTGAACAATCTTGGTAGTACTTGCGTACCCAATGCTACATACCAGTTTTCAAGGCCATCGGCTTATTGGTTCTGGAGAAGAAGATTTCTTTTAGGCTTTTACCACATATAGGCGTGGAGGCCATGTTGGTCATGTGACCAGGACCGTTTGAACAACTTTTCGTTCCCCCTTCCTCTGGAGGCCACATATGAAATTTGGTTCCATTGGCCCAGCGGTATCACAGGAGAAGTCATTTGAAATTGTGGACGGACGGACGACGGAGCCTTACCATCCTATAAGTTCATCCTATAAGTTCCCCCGGAGCCGCTGGCTCAGGTGAGCCAAAAATCTCGTTTATTATGTTACTGGTGTAGAATCTTGAAACGATTTCTGTAAAGCTTACTTATTTTACATTTAAAGGACAGTAGTATGCGTTTCTTCATTAAAATATATCATTTTCTCATTGAGCAAACAGCAATAGAACACAAGAGACTTTCGGTGAAAATGTAGTTTTCAGTATCTACACCCTTATGACGTATAAGAAAATTCTGTCATGCATGAGTGACTTAGCAGTTCTTTAAACGCATACCATTCTAAAGCACTTGGATTCACCTTTCCGATGATATATAAAACTACTGCTAATTATCAGCCGATAGACCACCCTGAGTGCATTTACATTATTTCTGAAATGTCCCTCGTATTTACGTAAAAACCTGCACTGGAATGAAAGAGAATAAATGGGCAAAACAAATCACTTTCGAATACAATATTTATCAAATCACTTTTCGAATACAACATTTATCAAACGTTGTATTGATCTGAAATTGGTACAGCAGTTTCGCTAGTGCCGAAAGAGTTGGGGATTCGAG
This sequence comes from Ctena decussata, assembly GCA_963989385.1. NCBI lineage: Eukaryota > Metazoa > Mollusca > Bivalvia > Lucinida > Lucinidae > Ctena > Ctena decussata. The sequence continues at coordinate 2,277,912 of OZ022502.1, read as the reverse complement.
TCCGGCCACGACCAGGGTAATTTTTGTTAAGGTTTATTCATTGAGTTAAGGTTTAATTTGTATTCTCTCTCTCTCTCTCTCTCTCTCTCTTTCTCTCTGATTCCAAAGCAACAGGCTTTCCTGACGTTATTATTCATTTGTTTCACTATACTTAGTTTTCAAAAGCTACCTGCTGGAAACAGTGCACATGTCAAGGCAGTGCTTGGCTTGAGGGCCTGAACAGTTTTCCATATTACAGTGCTGCACTTGAATGAACAGAATTACGTAGTTCGGAAAATTTAGATCATTTGAAAGCACAGATACACCAAAGAAATGAAAATAAAAACACTCTGTTCGATAGAGTCTGTTCATCACAGTACAACGTGAAAGAACAACACCGACATGTACCCCATACAAGCAGCAGCTACTCAAATTTTAAAATGAATCGAAATCATTGATTCCAAAGGACCAGACTTTATATAAACTGCACTTTGACATAGTTCTGAGAGACGTTCAACGGCCACTATATGGCATCCAACACGAGCTTCAGTGAATCTTCAGTGAAATGAGCAATACAGGCCATGCACTCTAGCAAGCGCTACTATTTTTTTAAAACAAAAAATGACTCTAAATGAAATCGATGATTCCTTAAGACCAAAAATATATTGGAGTATGGCAATGTGTTTAAAGGTCGCAATACGGCACCTTACACAAGCTTCAAGGTAGCTTCAGGGAAGCTTCAATGAAATATGCAACACCTTACTGTTCATATTATTTATTGTGCTTATGCAGTTTATGTACTCGACCTAAGTCCGTTTGCTAATAATTTCACCGACTTGCTTTTGTGAAACATTTATTGAATTACGAGTATTCTTTCACACAATCCTCTTGATGGAAACTGCGTTTACATCCAGTATCATACATTTAAACACGCTGCGAGTCCCATACTGAAGCGAAATGGCAAGGGAAATTTTATGATGATAGTAATGTCGACTTGGAAAAATCTTTTCACCGTAATTATTAAGTATAAAAGGTGAAGAAAATCTTTTCTTTATCAGTGTAAGGAATTTTATTTTTACTCAAAAACAACAGAATTGATAGTTTTCCTCGAGGCTAAGGCATACATGACAGTAATGCTTTTGATGTTCAGTCGGTGAAAGAAAATTAGATTCCACATTGAAAAAAAAACATCTAATTGCTGATCTATAATCCGGGTTTTGGAGTCTGAAATGCAGTATAAGTGGTAAGAAAAACCAAGACACTGTAGCAAACTAACACGTTGACACAAAAATCGTTGTAGGAAAAAACTTTTGACATTTGCAGTAATTTTCTTCCTGGTTTGCAGAGGCTATTTCACAAAACATTGTGGCAAATGACGAAATGCGCCCAAATGCATCACCCTGTGACAATGTATATGTACTAATTTGTGAGATGCAATGACACGTAATAAATTGCGACGCATGTCTAATAATCTGGTGAAAATAATGCCGTTACTCATACATAAACAATCAGTTAAATTGCTGAATTCTGACTAAGTCTTATTTAGAATGAACAATATAAAATGGATCCTGATGACACAGCAAATTTTCTACTTACTACGAAAACAAAGTATCCCTATGAGCATAATGTACAGATGGCAAATGCTTATTCGTAAACTGAATATTTTGAACATTTTGTGACTCTTAAGAAACGACAGTAAATCGTGTATTCTACTTAAACTTCTATGTAAACACATACAAACAACAATATAGACTGTGTGAAATGAGGTATAACCGAACACAAAATAACTTTATGGGATACCTAGATTAACCAGAGGACTAATGGTCCTTTAGCTCACCTGAGTCCATTCATCCTTAGCACTTAAGGGTAAATTACTCTGAGGTAAATTATACAATATAGCCGAATTACGAATCCGTCCGAGAATTTATGCCTGACTTAATTATCAGCAAGCCATGCAAAAACAGTATTTCTATGAAGGTTAGTACTATAATGTTCCTATAAACCTTGAGCTTCAGTAGCTAAATAGTTTTTGAGAAGATGATTTTTTAATATCATTTCTAATTTTATTGCCATGGCAACCAACTAAATTGTGCAATTTGCTTAGATTTCATGTGGCTGGTAGAGGACTACTAAAGGAGCTTGTTTTGTAAGCGTTAAATCAAATTATGTGGAGTGACACAGCACTAAATGCTAGTTTTTAATTTTCCTGTTACAAGGCAATAGCACATTCAAGTTGGCATATCAACCAAACTGCTAGAGCAGTTGCCAAGGAATAAACTATATACCTAAGATTATTTCTGCCAAGTTTGGGCTTCAGCGGCCACATCGGTTTGGAAGAGATGATATATTTTACCCTTTTGGGTACCATGGCAACCAGCCAATAGTACAACATAGGGCAGAATAATCGTTCTAGTCACGGGAAAGTTGATTTAGACATGTTTCTTCGCATATTATGTATTAATATTCTAACACAGTATTTAGTATATCAAAACATGTAGACAAACTGGATTCGAAAAAAGCCAAAATGGCTAACTGTTGAAGACATTGTCAGTTTTGGGATAATGCTAATAACCTGGTCAGTGCAAAATGTCTTGATAATAAAAGGCTATCGGCCAAGTGTCACCCGACGTTTGAAATGTGTCACAAACTGCAGCCCTTTATTCCGTTTCATAGTAACTGTATGGCGAAAACCAGAAAAAATATGTGTATAACAAAACCTAGTAAGCAAATAATAACTGAAGCGTAAGCCAAGACATATACCCAATTACTAGGCCTCTGTGAGGTTATAAAATACTTAAGTTCATCACTGGGCATATATGTGTAAAATCAGGTTACTGAAAATTTAGGCCCTTACAGAATGCCCAAAACATCAAGACTGTATACCCAATCACAAAATAACAAGGGCAATAATCCTCCTAATATGAATCTGATGAAAAGTAAACAATGCGTCTGATGAAAAATAAACGATGCATTTATGAAAACTCAGCCCATTAATATGAATATATCTTCAGTTATCCCTTTACCTTAAGTGAATGTCAATTATCTATGAAAGGGGAATAACTCTGTCACTAATAAATTTAGCATATCCTCACAATAATCAGAATACTCAATTTACCAAATGCTAATAGCATACCAAATTTCAGCTCTCTTGGTCAAACGGTTCAAAAGTTGGAAAAATGCCAAAAACGACAAAGGGCCATAACTTTGTATAATATAAGACAATTGAAATTCCAAAATCACATGCATATCTTCAGATCATGATGAAACAGTCTGCACAATTTAGAGTCAATCTGATAAAAGATGTGGCAGGAGTTGTGGAGACAAGGTCTGAGTCAGCAAGGGCCGTAACTCCATCAAAAATGGCCGAAACAAAAATCAAAAACCACATGCACATCTTCATATCATAAAAATACAATCTGTAAAATTTCAAATCAATCCGATGAAAGACGTAGGAAGCTCCGGGGACAAGATTTCGGACGGACGGACGGACGGAAGGACGGACGGACTGACACACGAACGGACGAGGGTCATTTCTATAGCCCCCCCCCCCCCCCTCCGCCTACGTCGAGTTACAAATATGAAAAAACATACAGCAGGAAAATATAGAAGAATACTTTATCTGAAACTTGTCCGTTCAATTTTGTTTTAAATTGAATTCAAAAAAAAGTTACAAGAGTTTTAAAATGACCTTTTTGACAAAGTGTTTAGTTCCTTGTTTTGTTTCCCGTTCGGACGCAAAACAGTTTTCTGTTGCCCGTTTAGGTAGTAAAGGTTTTGTATTTAAACGTTTTGTCGCCCTTTAGGGTGCAAAGCATTTTTCTAATGTCATTATTTAAATCAAATCACACAAATATTTTAATATTATGTCTATGAGAAAACTAGAAACACTATGCTTCCCCCACCGTTTGCTTGCCTCTAAAGGAAGTTCATCCCAAAATGTATGTCAGAAGGGTTTTAATCAGTTCATCTACATCGTTGTCTGTAACTGTATGCCAAATATATGGAACCTAGCTTTAATGGTTCTTCAGATACTTTGTTCACAAGCTTGTGCCAATGTCCGAAAAAGGGGAATAACCCAACTGAAAGTATACAAAATATGCTCAAAAGTTAATCAGGTCATTTACACCTTCGTTTGAACTGTATGCTAAATACCAGGATCCTTGCTTAAGCGGTTCTTCAGACATTTTGTTAACAAAATTGTTCCTTTCTAAAATGTCAAAGTCGGAAAAGAGGCATAACTCCTGAATGGCAAGACTGGCGGAGGAAGTAAATAAATACGGGTCCTCTTTTTTTCATGTACATGCCACATATAAAATTTCAAGTTCGTATATCTAAAGGTCCGTGACTATATGTAATAGGGTACATTTGTTCAATAGGCTTCAATGTACTAAGTAGAAAAATGAGCTTAACTTGGTCAAAATTCATGATTGTTTAAACTTAATCAGGTCATCTACACCTTGGGCAATGTCTTCCTGTGATAAAAAATCATGATCCTAGCATTAGGGTTTCTTGAGATATTTTGTTCATAAGGTTCCATAGGCTTTTGATGCGCTAAGTTTAAAAAGGGGCATAACTTTAGAAATACATGACCGGCGGAAAAAGAAAAAATACGCGTTTGCTTATTTTTCATGTACATTCCACTTATATAATTTCAAGATCCTACCATAAGCGGTCCTTGAGTTTGACAAAATGTCACCACATCATCTGGTGCCAAAACTGAAGTACCACATCCAACTGCATGCAACTGATAATAATCATTAACTGAAGACTAAAATTTAAGGAAACTTTATGTATTAAAAGATATCTGTCCTTCAGGTTGAACCTAGATTATGTGATCACGGTTTGATGTCTGGAAAGTGATGTCATGATGTCACCATAACATTTGACTTGGAGTAAGGTTTCAGTATAATGGGATCTAAAACATTTCTACATCAATAAGACGAATATGTGTGTTGTGCTTAAATAAAGATATTTGTCATTTAGGTTGTACCCAGATTATGTGATTACGTTTTGATGTCTGGAAAGTGATGTCATGATGTCACCATAACATTTGACTTAGTAGCGTTTCAGTATGGTGGGATCTAAAAACAAACATAATTACAGGACATCTAAAGCTACATTTCACTTAACTACACTAAGACAAATATGTTGTTTATGCTAAAATAAAGCCATTTAAGATATCAGAATGTTTAAGCTTGAAAACAGTCACATTTTATTGAAGGCCAAAAGTTGAGTGAGGAGAAGAAAGCATTTTTTCATTTATTTATTTTTTTTTTTTGAGGGGGGTGTTATTTTGATACGCCATGCCCCTGTCATATTTGAAGCCTGAGAAGTTCCCAGAGCACCAAAGCATTCGTGCAGAATTATGACTGAGCTATCGCTGCTCCTCAAAAATTATTAAGAATATAAGTATATTACATTCCTACCAAGACCACTGCTATTTCCCAGAAGGATATGTACTTGTCATAAAAAGTGTGCTGCGATTTTAATCGTGATATTGACAACTTCAGAAATGATATTCTTATATTATTAACTATAGTAAGTTCCCCAAAATTTGTCCACCAAACAATTTTTTTAACTTTTCAGATTTCTACCCTCCTGTACAGAGTCACCGCGCATAATTAATAATTTAAACCGCAACTAGAGGTTTACTGCGCAGACGCAGTATTGTTATGGTTGTATCCTTTACTTGATGAGAAACTACTATTAAGAAACATCTGAATCACATGAACATACTTCCAAATGGTATATATTGTGTCCTAAAGTGTTCGTGACAGTAAATTACACCCCTTTGAAGTAAAAGGATTGGAATTTTTATTGTCAGATTAGTGGTCATAAGTTTTTGTTCCGCTTTTATGAACATGTAGATAACTTTCTCAGCAACATTTTAAAATATGAATGCATCAGTTTAGTGCAAAATTGTAACACACATGCAGTTTGGAAATGTATATGGCAATGTGACTGCAAGTGAAAACAAGTTTGGCTTTTCTAATTAAACATTGAAATTGAGAAGTGCAAGACTGTTGTGATATATGTTTTGAATTCCAGCTTACTTCAATATATTAATGAATATGTCTGTGGGAAAAGAGACTTAAACAAAAATGTGAGTTTGTAAGAAATCTCGGAAAATTAAACATGACCTACAATTAAACTGAAAATTGCACTAACACTTACTTAAAGATAACTGTTCTTGTTTATTGGACGCCATAATCCTGTTATGCAACAGTGTCACTCTGCTGTTTCATCGAAGGCAATACCCCATCTGACCCTCCCCCCCCCCATCTGACATAGGTAATGACAGGGCCATATAACCAATAAAGGCTGGTGGGTGTTCTATATAAAAGAGAATATTTGTCTTCAAACCCTGTTTTTGGACGGAAACACGGCACCAAGTGTGTGCGGCTATGGTTACGTACCGCTCAGCCACTTGGGGAACGTCGTTAGGAAAATCGAACTGAACTTAATTTAAAACCTGTCTGGCTACCAGTATAGAGCGACACGTCAGTACTAAAATAACCTGCAAATTCATACGTCATGTTACTTTTACAGGTACATGTATTTTACTTAAGTTTATGCAGTCAGCTTATTCTGATTTGTATATTTCCCGGGAGGAATTTATTCCCTGTAGACGGACCTATATTGTTTAACATTTTGATGCCTTTTCTTTGCCTCCATTTTCCCCCCAAAACTGTAGTCAGGAACTTAAGAAACAGCTACACAGTGACTTGTTTTCTCTTTTCGAATATTGTATGCGAAAGGCAGCCGATATCACTGCTTAGCCTTCTTCTTGTATCTTATGTTTGCCCCCCCCCCCCCCCCACCCCCAAAAAATAAAACAACCAACATACACCAGCTCTCCCACTCTCAAACGCAGAATAAACTAGACACTGTTGACAAAATAATTTTGTCTGCATTTGTAATTTTGAAATATGAAAGGTAACTCAGCTAATTTTGAAATGTGAAAGGTAACTCTGGCTATCCTCTGTTGCACAGAATAATTGCGACTGCAAACATGGCACTTCTAGAAGAACAGCGCACACTGATTTGAGTTTATGTACATACCAACGTCAAAATAGTGATTGTGGTATGCCTTATTGGAATACTGATAAAATTGTAAAAATAAAAGAAAAATCAATAAAGATGTAGAAAAGTGTGTACCTGATATATCTGTTGCTTAACCTCGAGTTTAAGATCCCTCAAACCTGCAAATCTTTATAACAGGATTTTGTTTATCGGGTTTGCAGCTCTGGTTCCGGCATTTAAACCCACAGTGCAGTAGCTTCTCAATCTCATTTGCTGAAATACAGTTGTATTTACCATTTGCACACTACAGGATGGTGCTAGAAAATTTCAGCATGCCCTGTAATGTTCGGAGTATGGCTGCCGAGTATCTGTTGTGGGAATATCAAGTGTAAAAGCTGGCAACGTTATATCTCTGCTTCTACTCATTTAACTATTTTCCACCCCCATGTTTCCAGATTGGGCATCACAACAGTACTGCGCGCCTAATCGGGCAACAAATCTGAAAAACTAATTTTAAAACCTTTATAACTTTCTTAAAACTCAATTTAAAAAAAATGAACGGACAATTTTTAGATATTTTATCCCTCTCTATTTCTGTATTTAGTTTTTTCTATGTCTTGGATATTCTTCTGCACTGACTTGTTTGCGTGAAGGTACCCAAAATTGTCAGTTTATTTCCCAATCAGGCAACAAATGGCATATTTAGTAACAATTTGCTGTAAACTGCTAAAAGCCAGGCTGTTGCCCGATCGGGCAATTTCTTCTACTGGCTAATATGACTATGTTTCTCTTTAACAGTCAATGTGGAAAATAAATGAGCAGAGACATGAGAAAATCAACAAAGTGGTTGTGCGCCCAGCGGAGACTCAGAGCAGCCTGAACATCTTTCCAGTCTGTTCAGACTCTTCCCTAAGCTCTTAAAGGGTAGCTAAGGATCTAAGCTATCTCCAAGCGGACAGTGAAGACTAATCAGACTAGGCAGATGTCTAGGCCGATCTGAGTCTTCTAAGGACGCACAACCACTTTGTTGATTTTCTCGCGTCGCGGCTCAAATAATTTATATAGAATCCGGTTGAGCTGGAAAAGAAGGATGAAATTAGAAAAAGTAGGTAAAAAATATTAAAACGATATAAAGAGCTCCCATATGTTGGTGTCCGCAGGAAGCCTCATGGTGAACAAATCCACATCAATCGTTTCAACGCAGTCCGCGATATAAAACACCATCTTAACGTTAGTTTCGTCACAGGTCTCGGTGCGCAGAAGCAAATGAAGAGAAAAAACTCTTCATCAAGCCCGTTCAGCGAACAGTCATGCAAGCTGCCCACATCCTCGCAATCGACGTCTTGCAATCATTCTACTAAATATTTCCACCAGGAGCCAGTCTGGCCCATGTTCCTATTTCTCTATGTATTCTCTGCTCTTGAAGGAACTTTTTATGATTTTAATTTTACCTCACTGCAGCTGGTGTTGTGCCGTGTGAAGGCCGTAAAACGTCTCCCCGTACATCATCCATAGTGCAGATTATATTTCATTTACATCCTTTGAGATCAGAGGATAGATTCTGAGATTTAGACAATTATTCTAGATCATCGTCTTTTATATTATTTGGATCCTTTTGAAACTAATCAGTCTTTGAATCGACTGCCCAATTAAAATTAAGAAATTACAGTATGCTTTTTTCTGGTTTCGTACCAGACATTGTCAGGGTCACTGACGAGGCTGTTATAGCCTAAACTACGTAGTCTGGCCCATGTTCCCATTTCTGTATGTATTCTCTGCTCTTGAAGGAACTTTTTATGATTTTAATCTTACCTCACTGCAGCTGGTGTTGTGCCGTGTAGAGGCCGTAAAGCGTCTCCCCGTACATCATCCATAGTGCAGATTATATTTCATTTACATCCTTTGAGATCAGAGGATAGATTCTGAGAAATCTAAAATTTGAGATCGATTTAGACAATTACTCTAGATCATCGTCTTTTATATTATTTGGATCCTTTTGAAACTAATCAGTCTTTGAATCGACTGCCCAATTAAAATTAAGAAATTACAGTATCCTTTTTTTCTGGTTTCGTACCAGATATTGTCAGGGTCACTGACGAGGCTTTATTAGCCTAAACTACGTAGTCTGGCCCATGTTCCTATTTCTGTATGTATTCTCTGCTCTTGAAGGAACTTTTTAAGATTTTAATTCTACCAAAGAGAATGGACTGTTCAGCTAAGGTTCCAATGATGCGAAAACCCACAAGGCGTCATCGCCTACAGTGCTACCACCCCTACGTCGAGACCCGAATGGGTTTGTCAGCAGCATATTCAGTCGACTGCATAACATAACGGAGAACTTTCTTATTAATTGCTCTGTATGCTCAAAATGCTTACTATTACGTATGAACTTATGTACTTGCCTCATCGTTTTGCGCCAAACCAAACAGCAGAGATTGACTGTAGGAGCACAAAACTGTGAAAATTCATTCCGTAAATTCACTTTCATAGCATTAACTCGGTAACACTCTAGAATAAAGTGATTATTTGTTTAAAGACTTCAATCCACAATCGCAGTTGAGGTTTTCAATAAAAGTGAAAACTTGGTTGCAGACGCAATTCAAAGTAGGAGCTTTGAAACAGCGGGAGTTTTATGATAGAGGACTGGTAAGGCATATCTTTACCTTTATGCTACATTACTTTCAATTGGAATTTCTTTTGTTACGACACCAAAATGGTAATTATCATTTAAATTAAACTGGTTTAAATAGAAATCAGCAAAACAATAAGAAATACAGCTGGTACAGTCTGTACACAGCAGATTTTCTTTTAAATTATTCGTTTTCATTCATAACCTCAACCTCAAAACTGTTTGTAATAACACATAAGGAAGAAAAATCCTTTACAATAAAAATGTGTTGAGAAAATGTAGATTAGATTGGAAAATGATTACTCTGACCGAACATAAGGACCTTCTCTGTCGTAGTTGCCTCTCTTATTTTATAGGCGAAATCAACACACTTTAAGACATCAAACGTATTAACTCGCAGGAACAGCAGGCGCCCCCACCTTGCCACCTCAGCCCTGCGTCCTCAGAAAGGCAAAAGACAAGAGCATCAATAAGGAGATGTTCGAGCAGTGAGATCCAGCAACAAACCAAAATAATCCAAAATAATGGAAGCCAACCCCACTTAGTTTCATGTTGCTATGACAAGTCATTCTTAGTTTAGGAATAGCTTAGAAATTTTCCTGAATATAAGTAATCACAGGGTATAATCGATTCCGCTAATTTTCGCTTCCTGCAGAGACTGTACATCATATTTGACTTCCACCGAGACTGTCCGCGATCTCTTGCTTCCTGCCGAGACTTCTGTACATGATAAATGGCTTCCTGCAGAGAATGTCCGCGTGATTCTGCTTCCTGTCGAGGCTCTCGGCAGGAAGCAGTCACACGGACAGTCTCGGCAGGAAGCCATTGTTCGAGGACAGTAGTCTCTGCAGGAAGCAAGAGTTCGCGGACAGTTTCGGCGGAAGCAAAATATGACGGACAGACTCTGCAGGAAGCGAAAATTGGCGGAATCGATTATTCCCTGTGGTAATTAGGTTAGTTCAAATAAATATTTAGTGCCATCTCAAATGCTATAGAACCAGAATCAGCACTGAAACACTGACTAACCGGGTTGCTGATATGCTCGGGGCTTATTGTCCACCAGAAGTGATATCGGCCCGGTGGTTTCAATATATAACGTTCCATTGCCAAATACAGCACAACAGACGCGCGTTTCTGTAATTTAATTTCTTCATTGTCGCAAAACCCCGAACGTTTGGTAAACTTTAACAGAGGATTGGTGGCCAAAACAAACATTCTGACTGTGTTTGAAAGACACCCATCTAAAGCAATAATTATTGTCCATGTTCTCGTCAACAATAAGCTTGCCACCGCTTCAAGAATTTATCATATTATTGTGTTCGTTCATGGTCTCATCCACGGTGCGGGTGATCGCTTTCATCTCACTTCGACCAAAAAGAAAAGCCCGTAACTTACACGACATAATAAGTAGCACTAAAATTATTCAAAAATTACTTCTTAAGTAGTGTTGTACTGCTGTATACCTCCAAAGTGGCTACTGAAAATACAGGACAACCATAGCCCAGCCTATATGATCCGCTACTAAAAAGCCCAAGAGTCAGACTCAAACATAACTCGATCTGCCAAATGTCAATATTTTTTACGACTGACCAGGGTCTTCACACAGAGCGTGGTACTATTGCCAATAAATGTACTAGTCGGTTTATTCCTTTTTCTTGCCGTTTATTTCTTTGTCAGTGAAGCTCGTTTATATGAGGATAAAACGGCTACATGATGACACATGACTCTGAATTGATAAAGTCACGTCAGGTCACTTTCGACCATTAGACTGTTAAGTGAGGCTAAGGAAGAAAATTCTCAGGAACTGACACAATTCAATCCCAGACCACACCCAAGACATCATGTTGGAAAGAGACAACACAAAATTAGATAGCACTTAAGACATCACCTGCGGCAGCGATGTGAACAGCCATTTCCCATGTAGGTGGTCAACGGGCTAGCCTTATCATCACAAACAATATATCAATAACAGGCATAGCGACAAACAACACATAAAACAACCAAGAAGAAACAAAACGGAAGTGCCGCCTTGGGATGGCCAGCGATAAAATTACTTGGGGTGGCGGGGGTTGGGGGGGGGGGGAGGAGGCTCAACCAGTTTGCGGTCGAGCGCTTGGTCCTGCCTTGGTTCATCAATCAGACACTGAGTTGTTCGGTTCGTGTGGAAGATTCCTAACTCAAAAGTTGTGTTATATTTCAGGAACATAAAAATCAAAATTAAAACTTAAAGATAAAATATGAGGACTCACAGAAATAGCAACACTAAAATTTCGGGGCAGAAGAAATCTATCAGTTAAACCACGGTGGTCTGGAAAGGGTGTGCTGACTTTTTATAACCCAATAAATATTGTTCTCCCAAGCCATAGCTTCCAGCCCCTCTCCCCGGCTCCCAGCTCTCTAAAGACGAGTCAAGTTGATTTCTCATGATACCTAAATGTCGTTAAAGACACCGAGGAATGATATTTTACTTATCAAAAGTTAGTTAGTCCGCGAGAAAGTTTGAAGAAAGAAAAACAAAACATTAAACGACAAAGAAAACAATTGACACATTTACTTTTTTTTCTTTGTTTTAGTTTGACAGCCTGTCAAATAGAAAAATAAAATTGGAACACTTTGCCTTTGTGTCAGAAAGTAACTGACTTCTGAATCAGCACTTTTCCATACTCGATCAATCATGGCATGATGTTTTGAGGAAATGCTCTGCCGTCGTGATAATACCATTGCCATATTTAGTTGTCATACTTCAAGCGTTTACCTCGCAGTGAGTAGTCCTGGGCCGGGCACAGGGAGCAGACAGAGGTAAACGGGTGTAATGACAATATTAAAGTATGGGCAGACAAGGACAAGAAGATCAGCGGCAAATATAACCAGCAGGAAAAGAATTGTTGCAAAGTCACCATGGTACCTAAAAGACCTTGAAAGATTATGGTTCGGAACAAAATATACTGTTTAGAATCAAAAGATATAACAATTCTCTCTCTGATAAAAAAATAATTGTAAAACCTCATATAATAAATAAACCAGGCAGATAAGTTCTGTACTTATCCTAACTTTACAGACAGTTATACCTGAACGGAATGGTGTAGACCCAGATCTGACTAGTTTCGGGGCTGATCAGGATCTGCACAATCTGTTTTGGTTATTCACGTACAAAATAAAATTAGTTTCTAACAATCATTCTCATAGTAAACTAGTTTTGGCTGCTTGATTCATTCAACAAAAAAACAAAAACAATTAAAAAATAAAAAAATAAATCTCTGTGATAAAAACAAACGAATAAGCCAAAGCCGAAAACCAGCCCAACGTGATAATGAGGACCAGATCAAGTTTCTGTTGTTATAAGGACGTTGTCAAATAACATGCATGGTTTGTACTTAGCCGAAAAGGGTTGTTCATATGTTCAAACGCACATGAATTAAGGGTTAGATGATTACTGCCATATTTCCGAAATGTTTTGATTGATGGACAACATAGCAACTCGTTTAAATAAAACTGTCGCACTTTTATGAGTATTTACAAACTGCCGGTTACAATTTAGCCTATAACAGTCCAGTAACAGGAGATGATACAATATCATTTTTGACGATATTCATTTCCAGTCAGTAAACTATGTATTTTTCCAATGTTGTTAAGAATTCGGAGAATTTGTCTTTTCACGGAATAGTTTAGTTTCTGATAGAAAAGTAGTCTATTTTATTCAAACAGGTTATGTTTTGTTTCCAAGAAATTGGGTAGCTTTTTATAAAATAATAAAATAATTCAACTCGCCTGTCTTAAATTACGGAGGAGATGCATGGCACTCATGTTCGGGGAAGGTGTCAATATTAATTAATGCAACAATTATATCTTTCCTTATGACGACTCAAAATGCGTATAAGTTCCTATAGAGTTCATAAGATTCATCATTGCAATCATGGTAAACGTTGTTGTTTATTTCCTGCCATTTTATTTAGGCCTGACTCTGACGTTGTTTGGAGGCTGAACAATGCAAACTATATTGACAAGACCCCTATGTTAGATCGCTGTTCTTTCTTGACATAAGTTAGGCAGATATCCATATTTGTTTACCCCAAACGTTAGATAAGATGATACAATAAAACGTGATTGATATACTGAGCAAAGAGTCAATTACTGAAAGCAGTGAAATCCTAGACATCAGAAGTTAAAAGTGGTATCTATCACTAGTCAGCCGATATATTTCTGTCATGTCTTACAAAATCGTGCTAGGTCGTCGGGGTGCCACGTATGACTTAACGACAATTGCTTTCCACCTAGTCCTTTCTTCAGCTGCCATAGTCGTGCTAGCAAAGTCCATCCGTAGCCACTACTCAATATGGTCTTCCTATCTCTTCTTTTGTCTACTTCATTAAAAAGAATAGAAAATAGATAAAATAAATGTTTCTTGGTTTTCGTATAATGTGTTCTTTTTTCCCTTTTCGATACTTTTGTTCGTTTGTTGTGTGAGTGGTGGTTTTGTGGTTTAGCTGAACCATTGAAGAAGCTAAGAGCGAGGATTCGGATCCACTAACCCTAGTTTAAGTCCCCAGTTATTTATTAAAGACCGTTCTAAATCGGTACTTCTGTTGGAATTCGTCAGTGTTACGTGTCCGACTGTCTGTGGTGTTCTAGCAATAAAGTCAACCGGCATGGCAGCCCACTCTGCTTTCTGCTCTATTCTGTTAAGTAACTTAACATATAAACCAGCTAAAGATAAATGTTACTGTTGTTTTTAACTGGGGTAGCAAAAAGACCACCTGTTTGGGAAAGAGCTGCTCATACAGTTTATCGTGCGTGCCTTTTGAAAGCTGTTGTCAATGTATGTATAGTGGACCAAAAAAGTTAAGGATCAAACATTTGACTGACATGTTCATATATATAAATATAATTTTTCAATAATCATTTTCTTCTGTTGACTATATCTATCATGGCCGCACAAGACTGCATGACACATATTGAAATCTGATCACGTGTCACACCAACAGAAATTAATAAACAGGCAAACCCCTAAAACCAAAGTAAAAACTGGCATTACCATCGAACTGAATGTCCGTTAATTTTGGCTTTATCCATGCTAAATTATTTTCAGGTCGCACTGTGACCTCTGACGGCCTGAATAACTGCATGATAGCTACTAGGTATCTTGCGGGTGAATCCCCAGAGGCTCATTTAGGGACTCCTTTGCTTTTGTTTAACCAATCATCTGAATGAGCTCTCCATAAGTTTCAGGAAGCTTCTGGTGATAAGAATTGGTGGTGTTACATGTCATAAGCATGTTCAGTCAGATTCAAAACTTGTGATCAAATTGACATGTCAGTGAGGACGATTGTTTCTGTCGCGAGGTACTGGTCCACCACATTTGCTCTGTGATTCGATGATGCCATCGCCAAAATCATCAGCTAACATTCTAGTAATTGGATAAATCATGCCATTTCTAACCCGACCACCGGATTAATCCGTTTGCCTCTGTTTGGCATGTGCAAGTCCACGCAGCTTCCAATCCAGACGCCATTCTACACCATCACCCAACCTCCTCGAGACATGCCATACTCCACATCACGATTCAATTTGTAGTCGACATGACGTAAACCTGTCAGGCATCACATCCTTCTCCTATTATCGTGGATATCTACGCACGATCTTGACTCATCAGTGAAAGGAACATGGGTCCAATGACCCTGTTGCCAAATTTGCGTCACCTGTTGCCCACTGTCGCCTCATATTTCTATGGAATCGCGTCAAACCTGTCCTCATTACCAGCATGAAACTGCGCAAATTACCTGTGAAAATCTGTTTCTGACCGTTTGTGCCTATAATGGCCGATTAAATCATTTTAATGGACAAAAAATGCCCATCCTCACAGTGTTATTGTGTTGAGCCTGTAGCCTGGGACAGAGACAATCGTCTGTATGGACAAACTTGGTTGATCGCAGATTTTAAATCCAATTGAGCATGCTTGACAGATGTTACATTACACCAATTCTAATCACCAGATGCTTCAGTTAATTCTTGGATAGCTAATTCGGGCCTTTCATGAAAATTTGCAAACTAGGCCCAAAATAAGCCTCAATCGGCTTACTAAAAGTAGCTGCCATGCGGTTATTAAGTCTCCCGGAGATATCGACGAGCACTGGAAATGATTTTTACATTGATAAAGCCAATAATCATGGACATTCGACTCTGTGGTGATGCCAATTTTCACTTCAATTATAGGGGTCTGTTTATTCGTTTCTACTAGTGTGTCAAGTGATACGACTCCAGTAGTTTTCATGCAGTCTTGTGCCGCTTTAACTAGTGCATTGAATAGGGGAAAATTATTTTTCGAAGATTTATTTTTCATCATTTAAGCTTCGGTCGACTGTTATATCAACTATTTTGTCCAGTATATATATATATATTTTCCCTGTCGGTTTTGAGGACGGGATGTGGGGTCTGATTTTATTAGTTCCTGATCATTGCCCATCTTTTAACTTCTTCTTTTACCCTTGACTGTGCCCTGTAGAATCGTCTTTGCTAGGTCAGAAGACCTTGAGATATGGCCAAACCACCACAGATTCCGTTTCATAACCAAGGTTAGTAAATCGCTATATTTTCCAATGGCTGCTGTGCGTGTCTTGTGGAACTTTTGTCGATTTATGTAGATGGTTTTTTTCCTTTTTTTTGGTCTTGGGGGCGCGATGTGCGATCTACATGTAATAGCATCCAACCAACGAGTGGTTTGCCGCCGAGTTTGTTTCTTTACGATATAACGCGTTTTTCTGTTCTATTCTATTCTGTCCCAAACCACCAAGGCTTTGAAAATGTTTTATCACTGCATTTCCGGTCGGAGTTTTTTTCTTGGGAGAAAACGAGACGCTGGCGTTTGTATTGGACGAAAATAAATTCCTGAACTTCCGCCGCCACTTCCCTGGCAACACGCGAATGTGTTCCAAAAACAAACCTATAGCGGCCGTCAGAATTCGGCTAGAAGGCCGTACAGCTCGAAAAAAAATAACCCTAACCACTTCACTGCGGCTTCTCGACACCTGTCTATTGGTGAAACGTATTATATTTCTAGACCGGCAGCAGGCAGGTGCACACGTGATGTAGCTAGCGAGCTTTACAACTTTGTGAAAACGACATGGGCTGACGGAGAAACGGAGTCTTTCTGCAGAACAGCTTATGACTTCCACTATCGGTTTTCCCTCAGTTAAATAAATAATCTAGTAATCGATTGGTTGCAGCACCAGTCTGACGTTTCATCTTTTATGTGTGATGTCAAACCAATACTGGTTGCGTTCGGGATCTGCCAATGTCACCATTGGCATGCCAATGCCGCTGTGGGTTTCACTATCGGCACCATTGGCTCTACCATTGAAACCAGTATTGACGACCATTGGCTGCCAATACTGCAGACACTTAGGACATGGGAAAATTACCATGGCGGGAAATTTGCGTCATTCAGTTTGGCAAATTATTGAAACCATCATAAACACTCGAGTTAACACAAGAGAATTTTTTCCACAATAATAAAAGAAAATAAGAAAAACTAAATATTTCAAAGCACAGAAAAATCTTGGCTCCGCAATAGTGCCATAGGCGCCATCGGCTCTACCAACGGTACCCTTGGCGCCATTGGCTCTAATAATAGAACTGCCAGTGAAGACATTGGCATTTTGCTAGTGGTGCCAACAGTTGCCAGTGACACTATTGGCTGCCGATACTGTGCAGGGTTTTACGGTTACCATTGGTACAATCCTCTCTCTCTCTCTTCAAAACACCCCTGTTCTGTCTCTTGCCTGGGCCTACTGTTTCATTCACATTTCACTATCATTTATTTAATATCTCATGACACGGATGATACGAATATGTTGTACACATGTCGACCGAAAATGGTAAAATCAGTCAATCAGTCAATCAATCAATCAATCAATTAATTAATCAATCTCATAACACATAAATGATACCGATGTCAAATTTGCTTTTTGTTGTTTTTCTTTTCCACATTTCTTCATCTTCTCTATCAAGCTGAAATCCCCATCTACCGATGTGAGGCACACAACCGCGAAACGATGCCGTATGTGCATCTCTGGGACATCATGACGACAAACTGACATCGAAAAGAAGTCATTCCGACCTCATGTGTCCACTGGGTAGTGATTGGCGTCGCCTGAAAAGGTGTCTTAAGTCGTGTGAATACATCGAATACTCGAATCAGCCTGCGCATTTCAGCAAATAAGTCAAGAAAGATTCTCCAGGTTTAATTGATCATGTACGAATGTGAATAAGAAATACTCATATCAGACGACGCAAGCTATATAGAGAATATAAAGAACCTACAGTTTGAGCTATTCTCTGAGACACCGCTATTGTATTTATTCGTAAGTGTCGATCGTACGTTTTTTTGTCTTCTCTTTCCGCTGATTCAAGAAGGGCAGTTATCATTTACTGGCAAAAGTATGTGCACTTAGTACTGGTTTACCGCTTAGGAGGTCTAAGCATGCCTGGAATAGTGTGGTTAGGTTAAGTGACCGTCCCGACATGACTATAGCTGTTTACTGTGGACGTAAAGCAACAAAACATCAGCAACAATATAAGTGACTGGTATCTGATGCAGTCAGTTCCTGAAGTGTAGTTACTCTTTAAATTATCATTTTAGTGATTTTTGGATAACTTCTGCCTACCCAATACATTCCTATGTTGTTGACATTCTTACTCTAAATTTCCGAACGCCCTGTTACGCATGTGCGTCTACCATCACTGAAAATTCAAGTGTTGGTGGCTAGTCTTCGACTTATCATACCCGTTCTGAGTGACCTACATCTATAATGTTTAGTTTACCCTACTGCCAGCCCCGAAAATCCCGTGTCACCGTCAAAAAGTTAAGAGAATTGAAGTAGGACACGGCCTTTTCACAAAAAGTCAGAAAAAGCAATAAAAATAAATTCGATTTCATTAAATTTATAAACTCTGAAAAAATCAGCGTGAAAGATCCGTTTGAATTCTTGCCGTTTTCTCGACAAATCGGCTAATCTAAGCTTTAAGTTGTATAGATGCTGCAGTTTGCATGTTTAGTGGTAAATCGAATCATGGTTAATAACTTTTCTCCATTTATAATCGCACGCCGGTTGGTTGGGAATTAGACTCAATGATGAACCCGACAAAATGCAATTTATTGTAGTTGGTTTCGACCGGAGCATGTCTGGACTGTTGCTTCGATATTCGGGGTTCAACTGGTGGTTTTCTTTCAGTGGTGTTGTTTGACACATCAGGAATCTCTAAGTATCGCAATACGTTGTTTCTGTCGAGTCCTCATCTCTGATTCATCAGAGGTCTTATCAGTGATTTGTTTGTTCCGGTGATAATTCGTTGATAGGCTACGAAACCTTCATGTGGACCAAACTGCTAACTAAATGTTTCGGACCAATTCAAAAGCAGAGGGTTTGAATCCAGTAAAACTAGGTTAAGCCCCCTATCCCCAGTAATCCATTACTGACTGTTCCAATGCGGTACTTCTGCTGCGGTTCCTCGATGTTAAATGTTCTTTTGTCAGCGAATCTATGGTCTCTAACAATGTGGTCACATGAACAGCTGCCCATTCAGCTTTCTGTTTTGTTATGATTTTTAATCTAAAATTGAAAATCGGTAGCAGAAGATGTTGCTGCTGTTGTCAGTTAGGGTACCTGAATGACCACATCATTGGGTAAGAGCTGTTTATTCGGTTCTAATCCTAATTTTTGGACTGACAGATCTGGGCAGTGTAGACCCAAATCAGAGGAATCTTAAAGAAGCAGTCCAATTTTGGTCTACGCACTTTGTCATTTCTGGCACGGAATAGTTCCCCGTGACATTTATTTTAATATATATGTACCCTAATTGACCGTTTTAAACGATTTTGGCGATTAAGATATCATTATTAAGTCCTCAAAGTATCTCGGTCAGCTGTAAAAAGTAAAAAAGATAGGCAATGATCTGGAATCAGTACAATAAAACCCCACATTCTTCTCTCAAAACCAAACGAGAAAGAGGCACACGTCCAAAAATGGACGGAAGGTAACGAAAACACACACACGGTAAACCGAAGAGCAGCGTTTCCCAAACACCAAACATGTGATCATTCATATATCTGTTCACTCTTTTATTATTATTCTTATTACTATTATTATTTTAACTTACAAACAAAATAAAATAGACAGCCAAATGGTAGCTCTCCAGGCGAATAGACCAATAGAGAGCATAGACAAGCGGACATAACATGTGTTACTGAGAAACCACATCAAAAGTATCGCCTTGAAACGGTCAGCAAAAGGTTACCAATTCAAACACTTTTAACTCAGATATTATGCATGTAAGATGTTGTGAAAGTAGGCATTTACCTGCACTATATTACAAATCGGATTGTTTAAAATATATTCAAAAGGCGATTTGTATTGGTAAATGGATTTTTAAAGATACAAATTATTTCGATGTTGACAAAAGGTTAATTAATTTTTATGTGTCATCAAAATGTCTGCCTCTGGTCTATTCTTCATACCATTCATCGACTTTTGTATGTCTTGGAATGGCCTTGATATGATGTATATATGCAATCCAAATGTGTTTTATGTTTATGTTGCAGAAAGGTGTAAGTTGATATCGCGACTTACAGATATATTTCATTATAACCCTGACATACAAAGTATAAATAGGGGTATATAGCTTTTCTCTGAATTTCTGTCGTCTGTTAGTCCGTTTATCTGACCGTAAGTTAACATTTACGTTAAAGTTTTAGATTTTCAGATCTCATAATATTCAAACCTTCTGTTGGGTTCGGCTTGAACTGGGTATGACGACAGATGTTGGCGCAACGTTTTAATCTGTGCAATCTCTATTTATACTAAATGAACAAAAGATTCAAGCCACAGAGGTTTACCGTTTCATGTAGAATATTTGCGTTTAAGTTTTTCAGGTCAAATATTATGCGTACTCTTTTATAGAATGGTTTCATAGGTTGTTGGTCGAAAGTTTGAATTTTGCTAGATCAATCTCACCTTTGACTGTGACCTAAAAGAGAGAACCACATTTAGAGATTTTAGTTTCAAATGGCAGCTAGGCAGATGTATATTTTTCATACAGAAAATGAAAGTGCTGGGCTTTACGCAACAGAGTATCGTTAATTGTATCAAATTACTATAACTGAGTTTTGGAGAAAATGGTTATTTTGTATATTTTCCCGCCATTTGACAAAGTAAAAAGATAGCCAATCGGACACTAAGAACTAATAGATCCAACAGCCCGCTTTTAAAACAAAACGAAAAGAAGCACATGTATACATTGACAACAGTTCCACAAAAGACACGCACGGTAAATCGTACTAACAGCTCTTTCCCAAGCAGGTGGTCATTCGGCTACCTCAACTGAAAACAACAGTAGCATATTTTTTAATATATTTTATATTTGCAATTACATGTACAAAAATACGGGGCAAAGAGGGCAGCTAAACAGGTGTCCATATTGATAGAAGACAACATGCAGGCGGACATAAGAACAAGAACACGTAATGTTGACGAGCCACAACAGAAGCACCGCCTTTGAACGGTCAGTTTGGGATATCTTGGGAGAGGGCTGAAACTAGTTTTAATGGGTCCAAACTCACGGCTTCTGCAGTGGTTCGAAACATTTTAAAATTACTGTTTGGTTCGCATGAAGGTTTCCTGACCTTCATTGAATCATCACAGGAAACATTTAGACCACAGGGAAAAAACCTATGGTTAAATTAAGTTGAGGACTCGGCAGAAACAACGTATTGCGACACCTGAAGATCCCTAGGGTGTCAAACACCAATCTATCTGAGCAGCTGCATTATTCTTCACAAGGTCTTCTATCATCGATGAAAACTAACTTTTGTAATTAAATTGTCCAATGTCCTTACGTTTGAAGTTCTTTAAAGAGTCGCATTTGCATTTTGGTATCTTTTTGCGTAATAAGAAATGCTAAATTCAAAATTTCATTCATATTTGCGACTATACGTAAAGCTCAAATCTAAACATTCATTTCAAATTGTTTAAAGGACTACGTGACTTAAGGCCATTTTTTGTCCCCATTTGAGGTCAAAATATGAAAATCAAGATGCAGTAATTCTGAGAATGGTTTCATATGAATGATACTTGTATAGTATTTCGTTTCAATCTTATGCAAAATCATAGCTGCGGAAATAGGCTAAAATCAAACAATTAGTTTTTTTCAATATGTAAAAGTTCGCCTTACAAATTAAGTAGAATATAAAACACAACCATTAACAAAAACGCCCTTTTAAGATTTTATGTATATTGTTACAATCCATAGTATAAGATTTTGTTGGGTTAAAGCTGGATTCTGAAGATACGTTTTAACTTGTAACTATTGGTGAAATGCACACCTCAAAAAGTTTTGTCAGTTTCCAAAAGACAACAGAGATATGAATTTAATATTTCTTATGTCTTAAATGTACTTATGAGTAAACTTTACCGTTATTATCCTAAATACTGGGATCAATTTAAGCAATTACTGTCACTAGTCTGAAAGAACAGTTTTAATTTTCTTTCCAGAATGTATCAAAACGCGTTTGCTAAACAGTCTTATCTAGGTCAGCACTCAGTACTCAGGAGTTTCTGTCTCAGCATTAGCGAAAATTACTGTAACATTTCAGTTAAACCTCCTTTAGTGGGTAATGGCACTAGTATTATTTTACAGTTTGTTGTTTGAAGTTTTAACATTTTTGTTGGATTCTGACTGTTTAGAATAGAAACGTCAGACTCTGTTGATAAATATCCATAAAATACTTTATGGACTTATGTTATTCACAAATTGACTAATTTTGAAGTCAACCTGCAAGTTGTTTGAAAGTAAAAAGTATGCAAAGACCAGGAACTGAAACAATCAAAATCTAAATCCAGCCCTCAAACCATAGTTGGAAACAACTAAGATTACAAATAATCAAGATACAGAGAACATATGGCCAACCGAGTGAGCAGCTTGTTCCCAAAAGGTGGCCACTCAGCAACCCAAACCGAACCAAAAATAATAATAACATACATAAGGTAAAACATCACAGAAACTCTGACACCAAAAACAGGCAACAAAGAACCACAACAGAACTACCGCCTTGGAACGGTCAGTAATGAATTACTGGGAGGCTTAAATCGATTTTACAGGCCCAACCTCACCCTCAGTTTTTGAAGTGGTACAAAACATTTAGTTGGTTGTTCGGTTCGCATGATAACCCTCTAACTCGTCAATGAATCATCACGGTAAACACATAAATCAAATTTCAACACCATGAAGAAGCAAAGACGAGGACTCAACAGATACAACGGGCCGTCTGACAGGTGGAGATCCCTGTCCTGCCAAACAACCCCACTGGAAATCTGAAGCAAAAGAAGGTCACCAGTTGAGCCCCGGTGGACCAAGCAACAGACAAAAAGGCTCCGGTCCCAACCAACTAAAATATATAGCTTTAGGTCGGGGCCATCATAGAGTCTGACGACCGATCCCCCGGTGTGCAATTAAAGAGTGCAGCAAAGCTATCAACCGTGATTGGGTTAATCACTAAGCATGCAGACTGTCGCATAACATTTAAATTATAGCCAATACGTTTGTGACGTATTATTATTTTTCGGAATTGATCAGAAAAATCAGTCCTACCCTTAATCTTTTTGAATTTGTATACTAAGTCACCATAAAATTCTGGTTCCGATAGGCCTTGGTGTAAAAGAAATTTTAATCCGACATCAAATTTTGAAACCAATTCATGGTGTCTGCGATAGAATTTAGAAAAAGCCTTTCTAAGCTTATGATACCGATAGCCCTGTTGAAGAAGTTTAGCAGTTAAACATTTATTACGAGCATTAAAGTCATCTACATGACTACACACTCTAGCAAATCTTATAAGTTGAGAAATATACACTCCATAAGAGGGACGACGTGGAACGTCACTATCCAAAAATGGAAAATTAACTATATCAAAGTCAAAGTCATCACGTTTATCATAAATTTTAGAAGATACAAAACCGTTAGAAATAGATAGATGTAAATCCAAAAAGGGGGCCTCGGTATCTGAAGTATTAGCTTTATTCAATTTAAGTTCAGGTGGGTAAATTTGGTTAACCATGCTTTTAAAATAAGGATTATCAATATTCAGAAGATCGTCTAAATATCTAGAGGTTGAGTTAAATGCCTCAATGATATCAGCTTGATTATCAACAGAAAGAGAAGTCATGAAATCTCTTTCATAACAAAATAAAAACAAATCGGCTACAAGAGGAGCACAATTTGTACCCATCGGAATACCAACAATTTGTCTGTATAACTTATTACCAAATCTGATGTAAATATTATCTAAGAGATATGATAAGGCGTCACATACATTCTGACATGACCAAAGACTATATCCTCTATATATTTTACGGTCAGTAGAAGTGAAAAACGCTTTCTTATCGTTACAGGCAATATAAAGGGTATCTTCATTTTTGGAGAACTTTTTGAAGGCCCTCTCAATCAAATCAACAAGTTTTTCCTTTATTAAATTATGGGGTAATGTGGTATAAAGAGTAGAAAAATCATAAGTGGACAAACTAGTCGCACAGAACCCTCTTGACTTCAGTTTACTAAGTACCTCACCAGAATTTTTTATAGACCAAAACATATTTTTCCCTGACCTCTCATACACTGTCTCATAGTACCAAATGACACGAGATTTCACAGCAGTGAGGCAAGAAGTTAATAATTTAGATAATTCTGTAGTAGTACAAGAGCTAGAGTTGGCAATGAATCTAGCTTTTATACGGTTTTTTATGAAGCTTAGGTAACCAATACATCGTAGGAAGTTTGTCTTGGCGTTCCTTAACGTTAACAGCAAACTTTAAAGGCAAATTATTTGAGTGGCTATTAACGACAGTCTTCTCATCTGTAAAAGTCTCTTCGTAAGCCGTGGTGCCGTTAAGTTCCTGCTTCAAAGTGTTAATATAGTGCTTCCGACAAACAACAACAATGTTGTTTGCGGCCTTGTCAGCAGGAACCAAAACATACTTCCTATGAAAATCCTGGATACCCTGCTTCAAATATCTAAAGGAAGATTTAGGCTTAGGAGGTAAAAGATTAGTATTGTGTGAATAAAACTTTAGACGTTTATCCACAATATTAAAGATACTTAGTTTCCATTTCTTTAAAGCGTTACTTTCAACACCCTCTCGTTTACACCAACGATTACCAAAATCATTTAATGCAGATGCAATTGCTTCCCTTCATCTGTTGAAATCGATATGGGAAGGGAATCTATACTTAGGACCCTTAGAAACAATGTTACGAATTCTAGAATCCGGGATGATCTTCAAATTTCCAGTCACAACATGACCTGCTGATGGGTAAATAAATTTGGAATCTTTACAATCTCATGAATCAGGAGTATTAGCATCGATGTCAAGATCAGACACAAGTTTATTGAAATTAAATATGATACTTCTAATCGGTTTGTTATACTTATAACAAATAATAGGTGGTTCAGAATTTTGGAAATAATCAGGTATGGAAGATGTAACAGATTTATCCTGAAATATACTAGGTAAATCTATAAAGTCAATACCTTTGTTAATGATAGGGATTTTAATGAAATTTCTTTTATGATTGATTTCAGAATCAATTAGTGGACGGAGAGCGTGTTGAGTATAACATCTAGTTAGAAGTGCCGCTTCGTACATTTGGTGATTTCTATCGTAAAACCTATTAGCCTCTATATCCAATTTGCGAAAGACTGGAATGGGTAGGGAACTAAGAATTGAAAGCATAGCATGTCGGCCATGTTCCAATAATTTTGTTGATAAATCATTAAGAGAAGTGTTAGATTTTTTGGCAGCACATCTTTTACGTTTGTCATTTCCTTTTTGTCTTATACCATGAGATCTGGATTTACGTTTTCGAATTTCTAAAAGAGAAAACACATCAAAATCTGGCATTTTAGAGATATTTCCCTCATGGTAGATGTTATCGTTAAAACCAAGTGGAGAAGCTGATTGCAATAATTTTATCTATCATTTAACCTGTCAAACATATAACGTCCCTGTCACACTGTCCCGACATTTTCGGCGACTTGCGGCGAGATGTGGCGAGATAAGACTCGCCAGAAATCGCCGTGGATATCCACGAGTTTTCAGCTGACCTTTTGCACAAACTATCTGTACGGGTGTTCCCCGATATCTCTACGATGGCTGTACGACGTCTCTGCGATAGCAGTACGAGATTATTACGAGAACATGCAAGTTTCTACGAAAAATGTACGGTCACCTTCGATAGCCGTTCGCTATAACTACGAGTTAGCAAGAGTTTACACGAGTCTTATACGATAATGTACGAATATGTTCGATATCGTGCGACGTCCATAGGGTATTTGTACGAAGCTTATACGATGTATTGCGATACTTTCACGAATATCCTTCGAGTTTATACGTTATTATGCGATTTTGCTATGAATTCTCAAATATTTTGGTGTATTTTAGTGTTTTCCAGTGATCAACCGCCATTATTGTTTTGCTACATGACGAACGTATACCGACAAGAAGATTGTTCCATTTCAGAAAAAACAGGGAGGCGCATTTACCAACAAACTACGGACATATATCATTACTTAGTTGTGTTCAACTTGGTAAAATCATGGAAAGGGTGGTTTTCAGGCATTTATATAATTTTCTTAATGAAAATAAACTTATTTATAAATATCAGTCAGGCTTTTTGCCCAGTCATTCTACAACCTACCAATTAATAGATATACTTCATTTAATTTGTCAATCTTTCGAGGAAAAACAAACTGCATGTATGATATTTTGCGACATATCGAAAGCATTCGATCGTGTTTGGCATAATGGACTTCTCTTTAAATTGCGTCAGAATGGTATTAAGGGCCCTTTATTGTCATGGATCTCAAATTATTTGACAAATCGAAAACAGCGTGTTTTATTAACTCATCTGCGTCCCAGTTAGGTACTTTATCTGCAGGTGTCCCGCAGGGCTCCGTTTTAGGTCCATTACTTTTCACCAATATATGTTAATGATATAACTGAAAATTCTTTGAGCTTGACTCGCTTGTTTGCAGATGAAAGCTCACTCTTTTTCTTTGCAACTAATACAACCGACTAAAAAGGTATTTTGAATCATGATCTAGCTGTAATTTCTGTTTGGGCAAAACAGTGGTTAGTTACATTTAACCCTTCAAAAACAGAAGCAATATTATTTTCCTTACGACAAAATAGTCCCATACCTTCTTAACTCTTTGAAAATACCTTAATTGAGTTTGTAGAATCACATAAACACTTAGGAGTAACGCTCTCCAGTAATGGTAATTGGCATACACATATTGAAAATATCTTGAAATCTGGTTATAATATGCTTAAGATCATGCGAAAATTAAAGTATTCATTTAGCCGTCAAGCACTCAATTTCATATGTAAAATAAAAACCTTAAAAAGTTTCTTCAAGAGCAGAGAATACATACAGAAGTAGGAACATGGGCCATACTACGTAGTTTCGGCTAATAAAGCCTCCTCAGTGACCCTAACAGTATCTGGTGACGAAACCAGAAAAAAGCGCACTGTAATTTCTTAATTTTAATTCGGCAGTCGATTCAAAGACTGATTAATTTCGAAAGGATCCAAATAATATACAAGACGATGATCTAGAATAATAGTCTAAATCGATCTCAAATTTTAGATTTCTCAGAATCTATCCTCTGATCTCAAAGGATGTAAATAAAATATAATCTGCACTATGGATGATGTACGGGGAGACGTTTACGGCCGCCACACGGCACACCACCAGCTGCAGTGAGGGAGAAATAAAATTTTAAAAAGTTTCTTCAAGAGCAGAGAATACATACAGAAGTAGGAACATGGGCCAGACTACGTATTTTCGACTAATAAAGCCTCATCAGTGACCCTGGCAATATCTGGTGACGAAACCAGAAAAAAGCATACTGTAATTTCTTAATTTTAATTGGGCAGTCGATTCAAAGACTGATTAATTTCAAAAGGATCCAAATAATATAAAAGACGATGATCTAGAAAAATAGTCTAAATCGATCCCAAATTTTAGATTTCTCAGAATCTATCCTCTGATCTCAAAGGATGTAAATAAAATATAATCTGCAAGACCGTTATTGGAATATTCTTTTGTGGTATGGGACGGCTGTACGAATCAAGATCGCGATGCCTTAGAAAAGCTCCAAAATGAAGCTGCGCGCTTAGTGACTGGGCTAACTAGCTCAACGTCATTAATTATCCTTTACAGAGAATGTGGTTGAGCTGCGCTCAATAAGCGTCGAACATTTCAAAAACTATGCTTCATGTATCGTTGTGTAAAGGTCTTAGTCCCAGATTATATTATTCAATTTTAACTCCTCTTGTAGGCGAAATTTCTGACTACAATATTAGAAATGCTTCAAATCTATCCAATTTTCTTACTCGAACTGAACTGATCCGTAAGTCTTGTCTGCCTTCTGCTGTCTCGTTATGGAATGAATTAAGCCCAAATATAAAGCAATGTGAAACTTTTACGACGTTTCGGTATCAACTAAAACTACATTTATTTGGTACAAGAAAAGTGCCCGAATAATTTTTGAAGGCAAACCATTTCTTAGCAGTGATGCAATCAAGTATACGAAATCAATGTAGAAATCTTAACGGCGATTTATTTAGAAATTAGTTGAGTAACTCCCCAGCATGTGCTGTGGATATGAAACTGAAGATGCTTATCATTATTTTTTTAATTGTAAGAAACATATAGATAAACGAATCATCATGTTAAGGAAAACGCATAATTTATATCCGCTTAGTGAAGAAACTATTTTATTTGGAAAATCGGGCCTTTCTGATAATGATAATTTTCTTTTATTTCAGGCTGTACAGCAGTACATAAAAGACACGGGCAGATTTGAACCCTGATTTCTTTTGTTCTGTGGTGGGCTGGAGTCACACCTGCGATAACTGGTGGTCCTCCCAAACTGGGCCAGCTCTGACTTGGATGCCTTCTTCTGCGATATCGACTAATTTCTACAAGTTTCCCTTTATCTTCTTTATTTTTTTTATTTTCTTCTTATATTTTTATCATACTTTAGGTTTCATTCTTTTATTTACATGCCCTAGCAAAGTTGAATCGACATTGGAAAAACGTTGATTCAGTGTATGGACGTTGAATCAGCGTTGATTCAAAGTTGATTCATTTTGCGTGCCCTTTGGGTTGTTACTTCTATTCTTCTTTAAAGTATTCGATTTCTCCTATTTTTTTGACACCTTTCTTCCAGCTCCTTTATTATTTGCATTTGTTTCTTATACTTAACATAATTTTTGTTTGTCTTTGTATTGCCTTTGTTCACCTTTTATTTGTCTTGTAGGGGAAGGGCCGTAACTTATGTTGGTAGAACTTGTGGCCCAACCCCATTGCATAACAATAAGGCAATTAAATATGTTTAAACTAAACTAAACTGACAAGATGATGCTGCAACCGCAACAAAAATTTTGGTAATTACTGAACTGTAGACGGAAAAGGAATGTGAATGGTTTACAGTAAATGCTCGTATTGGCTTCAAAATAACACGATTTCTTTTAAAAAATGACGGTGTCGTGTGATTTCGCCTAATTTCGTGCGAAGCCCGAGTCAAACTCGCACATTATCGTACATGTGTCGCATATACTCGTATAGATGTCGTCGGAAACGCGAGATGTCTTCCAAACTATCTTGTTGGGAGTCGCGCATAACTCATGTTGTTTCGTACTATATCGTCATGAATCGTCAGTCGCTTTCTGATGGCGAGAACACACGAGAATGCGCGAGAAGGCTTACGACATCTGCACTGGTGAGTTGCGAGATCTGTACGAGTTAAACCACGCCCACTCTGGTCTACGAATTGGGGCGAGAATTTTAAACGGTTTAAAATTCTCGTAGACACTTCCCGACAATAGCCGACATAGGCAGACATGAGTCCGACTTGTTACGACATACCGCGACACTTCTTCGACATTTACACGACACTCGGCGACTTTTAAAAAAAGTGGGAGGAGCTAAATGTCGTAAAACAAACTCGACACAGTGTGACAGGGGCTTAAATGAATGATAGTGGTCAAGGTACCCAAATCATAAGTCCGAACTCGTAGGTCATGTAAACATAGACAATTCCGGAATATTTTAGATACACAGACATGGACCCCAAAACAGAGGTGTGATCAGGTGCCCGCGCTAATGAGTGTCACTTTGTCAGGTACAGTTATGGTCCGAAAGTACCTGACAAGATTATCAAGATGCAACTATTAAAGTGACAACCACAACAATAACGGTAATGAGATATTGCATTTTTCTCGTTCAGCATTTGTGTCTTTTTGTAGTTTAGTGTGCGGCTACAATTTGGACCAGCCAACGAGTACCTGCTGGTTAACGCGTGTTCAAGTCGGGATCCAGGGAATTAATCTTGAGATCCTTTAACCTGTTTAATTTATATATCAGAAGACGATATTTTATTCACTTTTCCATTTCCTTGAAATGAGGGCTTGGAGTTTTATTCATCTTGTCCCAAAATGTTCAAAGCGTCGAAGAAAGGATACAACCACATGGTATCAACAAAGGTGACTAGGACTGAAAAAAAAATCGAACTTATGTCAATGCAGGGGGATGGGTGCGATTGACCTCTAGTCATCCTCGTATCGTCCCTGAAGTGTTTGTAGGGAATAGCGAGGATACCGCACAAAGGCCTGCTGCTCTTGTAGGTGCGGTATGTTGTTTTTTAGATTACACCCCAAAGCTGAAAGTTACACCGCATTAGCATCCATTCAAGTGTCCCCTGGAAGGTATAATGGAATTGAAAGGTCCTATGAGGCAGTGTTTCAGCCAATTACAGACCGTTGCACAGTAAAAGAGAGAGAGGGAGAAAGGTGTAACAGGATAGACAGAAAGAATTCCGTCTGATATAAACTATAAACCGACAAGTACCTGATGTGCCTGCAGTAAGTGTGGGGCGTCTCTTTTCTCCGTTTGTTTTCTTTGTTCTTTTAACGTAGGCGCTATGAACCTTGCCTCACCGATATAAAAGTAAATGGCATGCTGCGCTTACAGCAATTAAACTTCCCTTTACGGTTTCAGGGGCTGCAACACAGCGAGAACTGACTTCTGTACAAATTCGTATTTTATACTTTGATTGTTGTAGCGCTGTGTTTATTTATGTATGTACAAGACAATTGCATAACAATTAGGCGTAGTCAGTCATTAAAGTTTTATGATTTGACCTATATGGTCCCCGATAAGGGGATGGTTTTGTTCATCTTTGTGCTTAGATTCATCTCACTTTATTTTAAGATTTCTTTCTCAAAATGTAAATAAATTTGCTTGTTGTTTCTACAGTTTTATTGTTTGAAACCTCTAATGAAACCGTAAGGCGAAAGCGCTTAAGCCTGTTTCACATCAGCCTTACGGCAGCCGTACGGCCCTCTGCGATCACATTTCTGGCAAAAATCGCTGGGTTTCGTGCGGCAGCCGCAAGATCGTCGTACGAATTTTAGACGTCGCAAGGTCGTCGCAACGTCGCAAACTAAATTCTCAACATGCACATTATTTCTGCGATTTTTTGGCAATCTGTGGACGCCGCAAGGCTGCTGCACGACAGTCTTGAGACAACCGCACGATTGACTCACGATTTTGCGGGAGTTCGCAAGTTTGTAGGCTGGGTTGCTGTCAATCATTGCTTGCGTTTGTCTTGCGACGGTCGCAAGACAGCCGCACGAGCATCTTGCGACAGTCGTGCGTCCTGACAGAAAGCTATCGCAAGAATGTTGCCAATCGTAAGACAATCGCGCAGTTGCACGGCAGCTGCACGACAGCCGCACGGCAGGCGCACGACAGTCCTACGATTTTTGCGTCGCTTGCGTCTCCCTTAAAAGTAAATCGGTACTCACAGTCTTGACTCCAGAAAAGAAGCATGTCCCCGGGGTTTGCCCCACCAACGCCTCGCATGTCCTCTTCTACATTGCCGTGCTCGGATGAGCCGCACCAGGATGGCGGCGTGACGCTCTTCTTCATCACGGAGCCTCCTTCTTAGAAGGACAATACGCTGCTGTGGGATAGCCATCAGGCTCTAATGTGGTGTCGACAATCGATGGTGAAACTATGAGGCAGGGGTGTCAATTTGTCGCATTTTCGCATTTTTTTTGCGAATTGAATTCCAAAAAATGCGAATGGTGTTTTTGCGAATTGAATGCGATTTTCCCGAAAAATCGCGAAAATTTTGCCATTTTCCTACCTGGCCTCAGATTATTTTGCCCCGTAGTGAGCCTCTTTTTATTTGTGTGAAAAATCAATAAGCTGGTACTATTTATACAAAGAGCGCATATATTTGGGTGATTGTGACTCGGGTACCAGTACACAGTATTGAAATCACTCAACCAGAGCGCATACACATGTGATGTCTCCCGGATCATCAGAGAGTTTATGGACGGACGCTCGGCGCCCCGTTACTGCGGCTATGGATTCGTTCCGCTGAGGTGCGGGGGCAACGTGTATAAGAATTGAAATACTACTACTATTCATCCGAGAGTCTCCCGGAAATGAAGCCTATCCCCCGCGATCCCGGAAAGTATTCAGAATCTCCCGGATGCTGAATTTTCCTGTCATAATTTTTTCTGACCCATCCATTTTGCGGTAACTTCTCACCCGGCAGCTAGTCAAAGGATTAAATGTCCGTGACCTAATTACCTAACAGAGTGCAATATTGGTCGTGTCATTCCGAGGAGTATTCGCTGATAAGACGCAGCGAGGTGTTAAATTGGCTGGCGCATCAGTAAAGGTACCTGTTCCAACTGTAATAACAGGTAACTTTTACCGAGAGTAAATGACTTTTATTGCGTCACGGCTTTATGGTTATGTTTCTGTCATAAATTTACACCTGATTGCAAATGTCGCCAATCGACAATTTATTCGGTAAACATGTCAGATACGTAATGTACAGTCATCATAAATATCGATCATGAAAAATTTGTGCAGGCTGATCAGATCTTACTTTCATGAAATCATCACAAGTGCCAGCAATTTTCTTTTTGTTTCAAGTCGGTTCGTTCACTTTAAGAATAATTTCCCGCGTTTTTCTATCCAGTTGCCGCCAGCTCAGACGCATCATATGTGAAACGAGAACCAGTGAATTTATAAATAAAACATGGGAAATCCGCGATCCTCAGCATCAATATGCAAATGTACAAGTTTACTGACCCAAATATGCAGCGATATTTGTTCTCAATCTAATATTCGACGAAAATAGACAGGCCTAATGACAGGTATGTTCATTAAAGTGTAGAATATGACTCGGTTTTGAGATAGACAGATTTTGACTTTAAACAAGTATCATCTTTCACCAAAATAACCAGAACAAATCAGACCCATCACACAAGGGGCAATTTTAGATGTTTGTATTGAGAGTTAGGGAAAAGTGGGAAGGTGTGATGGTTTGAGAATGCCAAATAAGCAGATTGTTTTTTTTTCGAGCAATTCAGCAATGGATTGGTCAGCACTAACACTATGAACAGTTCTGCTGAATTACACTAAATATTAAACTTAGGATGGTAGTGTTACTGCACTGAAATGACATACTTTTGAGGTTATATTTGAAGAGCAGATTGATCTGTTTCTATGCTTTTTGTCTAGTACTGTTTGGATGAACACAGATAATTGATATATTACAATGATGCACAATGGGGAAACTTCTAGCTGCATGCCTGTCTTTATGTTACAAGATTATTATACTGTAAGAGTTTAATGATAAATAGATATGTGTTTTTTGTCATTTTATCATCTCTATTGGAGCACAAAAACAAACTCTTCCGATTGAGAATTCCAAGAGCTAGCCTTTTGGAATAAGTAGTTTTATAACGGTGCCGCGCGCCAATATGAGGGATTGGCTGACCTTAAATTGTGGTTTTGCTACACGAAATTTTACTTTTGCTACTTGGTCACCCCTGATGAGGGTTGCGGGTGGTGCTCTTGCATTTTATTCGTCATTCGAGGCGAATTCGTACGATGAACGTACGGTCATCGTAAGACATTCGTGAGACAGCCTTGCGGATTCTTTTTCGTCGTACGGTGCCCGCAAGAGTTTTGACAAATTCTTACGACCGTCTCACGGCAGTCTTGCGGCAGTCTTACGGCTGCTACACGGCCATCTTGCGACAGCCGTACGAAATGTTGTTTATTTTTTTCTACTTTTAAGCTGCAAAATCGTGCGACCCGTGAGACAGACGTACGAACATCGTACGGCTGCCTTACGATCTCTGAGACCACGATGGACCCGCCCAGATACACTGCGATTTTGTCTGCGATCTGTCTACGGCACCCATGGCCTCAAAAATCGTACGAACAAAAAATCGCACGGCTGATGTGAAACAGGCTTTAGGTAACATATAGACAAATTATGCACTTGTAATGATTATATATTCCATGCATATAGCTGGTTATATACGCACAACTTAATCGAGTAGCGCTATCCGACGGGTCATTTCACTGAAATCAAGCTTTTTTAACATTGTTCCATGAAACTCAATTTTTTAAGGAGCGTAGTGGAGGAAATGGTTAAGCTGATGTCTTTGAATGGCAGGGCGGAGTTGCCGTAGTCGGTGCAGGTTCGAACCCTGTCCTCCCAGTGAGTATTTCCTTATTTCTGAACTAAATACTGTTTTCGGATGTACTACAGTCAAGGGACATAATTGTTCACCACTTTCAAAATGGCCGCCGTCAACAAAGAAATGATGCACTAAATTCAAACTGGCACTGTGCTATTATCCTGAAATATTTTACATTGAAATGTTGAAAACGATATCTCTTTCCTATTAACTACATACCACTTTCCTTCAATAGTTTGCATTTAATCTCTAAAAAGATTAAACTGCCCATTTTTCCAAGCAGGCTGAATTGGTTCCATTTGTTAAAAGAGTGAGGTTGGCTTTAAAACATAATTTTTTTGACTTCAGTTTGTGACAAGTCATGAGTTTTGAGGAAATGTCCTAGGTGTAGTATAAAAGAAAAATACAGGTAAATTATTTAGTTTCTGGGCCTTGTGGAAATTTAAGGGCTATGTCATTTGTATAGAGGGGGTCCCAATTTTGAAGACAGCTCTATAATTTCAAATTATGTGGCAATGACTAATTTTAAAGTTTGTTCGGTATCTTTTCGTAATGTTGGGGCATTCATACCTTATTACTTTTGAGCTAGATTCCTGAAAGCTTAACAAACAAACAGTCACAAAACAATAATATTGACTAAGCGTCTACGGTGAGGCTCCTGCCAGTGACGGGCACATAATAAGTTGTCTCTCCACATCTCAGATTTGTAAGAAAATAAAACATAATGTAGCTGACAATTATTACTGGATGTCCATTCACCCCCAGTGTATGTCAATAATCCAATCCCTCTATGGGATAAACATAAATGTTTCTGTTATGGTTCCTCAATGTTATATGTTGTTATGCCCACGTGTCTATGGTCTCGAGTAATATGGTCACCTGAGAAGCTGCCTAATCTGTTTTCTGCTTTGTCTATTTTTGTAAAAATAGAAAAAAGGTAAAAATAGATGTTGCTGCTGTTTTCAGTTAGGGTAAGTGGATAACTAACTGTTCGGGAAAGAGATGTTCATCGGTTTACCGCGTGTATCTTTCTTGAAAGTTTGCTAGTTTCTGTGTGTGCTTCTACCCTTGTGGTTTTGAGGGCGGCATTTGGGATTTGATTGTATTATTTCATGAACATTGCCTATCTTTTGACTTTTGCAGTTTTAATATAAGTTTTGCATTATGCGTAAAGAAAGGCATTGTAATGGATAAGAAGACAATTGTTCCATTTTAATTTATATATAACAAATGTTCAGCAAGTATTACACATTATATTTAAATAAACTGCTATAATAATTCTCTGTTAGTAAGATTAATGGGCGTACTTCTACGTGTTTCCCAACAATTGTAGAACGGAGAACAAATTCTA
Source organism: Ctena decussata (assembly GCA_963989385.1). Classification (NCBI taxonomy): domain Eukaryota; kingdom Metazoa; phylum Mollusca; class Bivalvia; order Lucinida; family Lucinidae; genus Ctena; species Ctena decussata. Next base: position 2,242,304 of record OZ022502.1, on the reverse strand, counting down.
TAACTTCCTGGTTACTTCTCTGGACGATAGAGCCCTTCGAAATGGAGTCTACTCGTAAAGGGAAGAATTTGCTCCGAGAGGAGCTATTGTTTCCCTTAAGATTTGACCCCCATTCATTAGGGAAGCAAAATTGAATTTAACAGCTGCTTCCCCTGAAAGTATACCCACTTGAGCCAACACATGCAGAACAGGGTATTTATTTTATAAGCAGACAGCTAAGTCTCAGATCAGCCTGTGCGTTTATGCCCACAATGACCTTTCAAGCTAGGCTATTAAGCTTTATAGACTGGTTCGAGCTTTTGGTTTTACAGATACATTCAGCCATGTCAATTTTTTCAGGTATTTGTAACAAAGCGTTCCATTCCTCATAGTGCATATAAAACTACCATTTTTAGGATTAACAAGATTTCTTCTAAAATTCCCAAATGCACTAGCTAAATTGTCTGCTTAACTTTGTATAGGTATTTGAATACCAAACATTTTGAAGTTGATATTATGAAAAAGCTACAATAACCTTTTGAAAAAATGGGCAAGCAGAAGCCCTTTAGAATACAAAAATATAGGTTCCTCTTCAAATTTTAAGCAGTGTTTCCTTTTAAATAAGGAATTAGTTTAGAAACTGGAGTATGACATTCAAACCTGTCGGAGGTAACATATCATGATATACAACTCATTCAGAGATGCATGAAAAAAATTTATGCATCAAAAACTTCCGGAAATGTGTATATGATATTTAGTACTTTGATAGTGCAATAACTTCCGATCTTTCAGCTGCTTAGGCATTTTCTGGTTACCTTCAACCCCACATCAATCAATCTACAACCCGCACTGGGAATAAGACAGACACACATAAATAGGCCTACAAGTACAGAACCCCGGCAGAGAAAATTTCGTTTCTGTATTTATCAGAATAGTATTTGCAACAAGAAAATTTAGTTTGGAAATTAAAACAACAAATATTTTTAAACAACTTATTATATCGCTTAAATGACACAATTAAATGATTTAAAAATAGAATGGAAATAAAGACAAGAGTTTATCAGAAAAGAAATTAAAACAATAAAACAGAACCAAAATAAAAACAAAAGTTAGAAAATAACTCAAAACAGCTAAACTAGAAAGGGATATAAAACAAGCAAACAGAATGCAAATTTAGACACGAAAAATGGGAAATTAAAACAAGATAGTATGTTGTTTAAACGAGATATGTTAGTTGAAAAACGGCATAATAAGTCGTTTGAACGAGCTCCTATCTTGTTTTTTACTGCCATTCTGTTCTCTTGTTTCAAATTAACGTGTTTTACTGTTCATTTTCTTTTCAACATTTCTTGTATAAATGTCCTTTTTTGCTTGTTTTAAATTTCTTTCTGATTTTCTTGTTTTGATTTCCTTTCTAACTTTAGTTTAAATTCCAATATGTTTTTATTGTTTCAGTTGCTTTTCTGATAAATATCGGAAAGGAAATGTCCTTTCCGGGGCTCTGTAGACAAGTGATTTTCAATCGCTTTCCACCCCATATACTCTATACAGCAATTACAAAAAATTGTACATGTATTTTGTATGATACTTTTGTTGTTGAAGTAATTTCTTTCCTAGCCTGGGTTGTAAATTGTACGGAGACTCAGGATCAAATAATGCATCACGGATGGAAATATCACGTAAACTGATTTGAGCCGCGACACGAGAAAACCAACAATGTGGTTGTGCGCCGAGAGTAGACTCAGATCAGCCTGGCCTTCCACTCAGTCTTATTAGACTCTTCGCCAGGCGCTTAAAGGGTAGCGAAGGATCTAAGCTACATCCCTGCGGTCAGCGAAGACTCGGATCAGACTTGGCGGATGCCCAGGCTGATCTTATTCTGCGCTGGGCGCACAACCACTTTGTTGTTTTGCTCGTGTCGCGGCTCATTTGTTCGGATATCCTTAGAGTCTAACTGCTTTTCATGTTCCATTATTTTTATATTCATTATGCAGATGATGCTTAATTGTCGATGCAGTGTATAATGCTTACTTCGCGATTAAGAGGTGTTTGCTAACGGTATTCTTCTATCTTGTTAATGTAAGTCAGGTTTTTAGGGCTACGTTTTACTACGGTTTTAAAATGACGCAAAACGGTAATATACGTAGTAAAATATTTTGAATACGTATTTCATACGGCTAATACCGTTGCTCAGCTACGTTAGAGCTGGACTGTTCAACCCAAAACATGGCATTTCATTATACGTAGCGTGTACCTAGTAAACCATAGCAATACGAAGACTAACTGTACTAAAGCATAGCCGAAATTCATTAAATACGTAAAAAATGTTTTGTAAACCGTAACAAAACGGCAATATACACATTATAACGCTACATGCGGCTATATACAGCTGCAAAAGTGGCCTAGATACGCTTAAGTTGGGATTTTTTACTCAAACGTAGCTGGGCCACGTATTAATGATGGCATTTCGATATACGTAGTGTATACCTATTAAAACGTGGTGGCACGTAGTCTAAACGTACTCAAATATAGTCGAAACGTTTTTAATACGTGGCAATATATGGAGGTATTCTTCGTATTACAAGGTATTATCTTCGCTTTCCTACGTTTTACTTCCTTTCGCTAGGTTTAATTCTACGTTTTATTAAGTTTCGATAGGTTTTGCAATATGTACAAAAACGTCACTTCGATTATATTATCCAGGAAACTATCTAGTGATCCCTAGTGAAAACGTACTGAATTGTAGCAGGCTAGTAAAATGTTCTCATCCCTACCGAAAGCGTGGCGCTAAGCCATTTTATAACCAGGTTATACGACGTAAATCGTGGTTAAACGTAACGCAAACGTACTAGAAGCGTAGAGAAACCTAAATCCGTACAAAGCGGGACATACCCTTGGCAAAACGTATGGCCGGTAAACGTAGTAAAAGTAAAAAGTATGCAAAGACCAGGAACTGAAACAATCAAAATCCAAATCCAGCCCTCAAACCATAGTTGGAAACAACTAAGATTACAAATAATCAAGATACAGAGAACATATGGCCAACCGAGTGAGCATCTTGTTCCCAAAAGGTGGCCACTCAGCAACCCAAACCGAACCAAAATTAATAATAACATACATAAGGTAAAACATCACAGAAACTCTGACACCAAAAACAGGCAACAAAGAACCACAACAGAACTACCGCCTTGGAACGGTCAGTAATGAATTACTGGGGGGCTTAAATCGATTTTACAGGCCCAACCTCACCCTCAGTTTCTGAAGTGGTACAAAACATTTAGTTGGTTGTTCGGTTCGCATGATAACTCTCTAACTCGTCAATGAATCATCACGGTAAACACATAAATCAAATTTCAACACCATGAAGAAGCAAAGACGAGGACTCAACAGATACAACGGGCCGTCTGACAGGTGGAGATCCCTGTCCTGCCAAACAACCCCACTGGAAATCTGAAGCAAAAGAAGGTCACCAGTTGAGCCCCGGTGGACCAAGCAACAGACAAAAAGGCTAGCCTTCAGAACGTGACAATGAGACTGATCTTTTAACAAGTAATTCTAAAAGACCGAACTAAAACCAACATATGGTAAAAACAATTAAGAAGCCAAAGAAAACCACTCACACAGATACACACACACAGATACACACACACTTTCTGGATATAAAAATAATTGGAATTAGTATATATTCAGAAAAACAAAATAGAATTCGGAAAACTGACAATATGTAGGTTTGGTTGTGCCTTCCTGTGTGCTGTTTTACTATTTTTTTACTGTTTACAAAAAACCTTAATTCGAATTTTAGATATTCATAATTTGATACCATTGATATCCAGTTTTCGTCTTGATTTACGGGAATCCAAAATTCCATTTATGGATACCTTAAAATCATATAGTGGATATCCATAAAGCTAATTTTGTGTATATTTTGATTTTTGGATATACATGTACATAATTATTTTAGCCAATATTGGATGCTTGGATATCAAAAATCGAATAAACGGTACCCTTAAATCAAGTTATGGATGTCCAAAAAACAAACTGAGTACTTGATAACCGACAATGGAATGATGGATATCTAAGTCAAATTCTGGATATCAAAATTACGATTTAGGGATTATCCAAAAATACTGTATGATAGCCAAATAGCCACACTTATTGTGTGGTAACATAAAATATATATTAGATACCTTACTTGACGCTAATGGATATCAAAAAAATAATTTCTTGATATCTTAACATAGTGATTGTTTTTAAAAGGGTGCCTCATTGCGCTTTCTTACTTATCGTTCTTCTATTGCAGATTAATGTCTCATGTCACAATGCCAAGTGTCATATCATTTTTTCTTTCCCTGTCTTAGGTGGCTTGTTGTTTTTAATGGCGCTACTTCAACTGGTGGCAAAATTACATCAACGAGGATACCCAGGAAAGGCCACGATAACAAACCACGCCCCACCAAAGACACTTACGGAATAAACAAGTGAGGCACGCACAATTTCTGGATATGAAACAATTATTAGTAGTACATTCAGGTGATGGAAATTCATTTAACACACTATAGAATCAATTAAGTGACTGTACATTAAAATACATTCAGGTAATAAAAAAATCATATAACACACTATAGAATACACTAAGTGACTGTATATTAAAATACATTCAGGCAATGAAAATTCATATAACACACTATAGAATAAATTAAGTGACTGTATATTAAGATACATTCAGGTAGTGGAAATTCATTTAGCACACTATAGAATAAATTAAATGACTGTACATTAAAATACATTCAGGTAATGAAAATTCATATAACACACAATAGTATAAATTGAGTGAATGAATATTAAAATGGTGCCCCGTTGCGCTTTCTTACTAAGGTCAAGTCAGGTAAATTCGGACAGTGTCATTGTTTACTTCATATGTCAGTTGTTTTGAATTTAAACAAAATTAACTGAACAAATAGAGAAAATCCTGATGAGACGGCCGATCTGGATTTTCACTGTTTGCAATGATATGACCGAAATTACCCACTGTCCGAAGTTACCCGACTCGACCCTATTAACTTAAGTCGTACCTCTGTCGCAGATGTGTGTCTCATGTGACAATGCGAATTTTTGTCGCATTACTGCTTTCGCTGTCTTAGATGGGTGATGGAAATCTTCACCGAACTTAAATTTTGTTATGGTGCTTCTTCGACTGGTTGCAAAAATACATATATGAGCCGCGACACAAGAAAACCAACAAAGTGGTTATGCGCTCAGCACAGACTCAGATCAGCCTTGGCATCCGCCCAGTCTGATCAGAGTCTTCCCTGTCGGCATGAAACTAGCTTTAGACCCTTAGCTACCCTTTTAGCATACTGCAAAGACTCTGTGATCAGATTGGGCGGGTGCCCAGGCGGATCAGAATCTGCAATGGGCGCACGACCACTTTGTTGGTTTTCTCGTAACACAGCTTATATGAAGATACCCAGGAAAAGCTACGATAGAAATGACATCCCACCAAAGACGCGTGGGGAAGAACAAGCACAAAGTGAGCACAAAAACGAAAACAGAACAGCACATTTGCGATGTCCGACTCACAAAGGTAGTGTTTCACCCAGCAAATATAACACGTGACATTCATAACGTGCGGCGTACACAGCTTTTCAAATGGCATTACTGATATGAGCCGCGACACGACAAAACCAACAACATGGTTGTGCGCCCAGCGCAGACTCAGATCAGCCTGGGCATTCGCCCAGTCTGATCAGAGTCTTCTCTGTCCGCATGGAGGTAGCTTAGACTCTTAGCTACCCTTTGAGCACTTAACAAAGAGTCTGGTCAAACAGGACGGACGCCCAGGCTGATCTGAGTCTGCGCTTGGCGAACGACCACATTGTTGGCTTTCTCGTGTCGCGGCTCATATATAAAACATCTCAATAAACTTGAGACTCATTTCGCTGTGTCATTATTTTCATGGACAACGTACATGTGTTTAGAATCTTATTTCATCGGGAGAAATTCAATGTGTTTGGGTACACCTACCTCTTTTTACGGAATTTTTTCCTAAGGAAAAACAACCTATATGACTTCCTGTTTGCTTCTTTGACAACGTAACCCTCCAAAAATGGAGCCAACTCTTCAAGGTTGACCTGAATTCCGAAGGGAGGGAGAAATGCAACTGGGAGACCTGCAGCCTCTGAAAGTCTACCCATTTACTTCAACTTGTCCAATTATGATGAAAAAAACAGTCTAGAAAGTAACTGACTATATAATATTGTGAACAGTGAAAACAAACATCCTATTCATACACTTGTTAAACTTTTTCTTGTTATATTATATTTCTGAATATATCTTACCTCCTGAAACTGTACAAATACGATTGCGAGAGTATAAAGCCATACATGATTGTATTTTCTTATCATTTCTATGCGCAGAATGAGAAAATATTATGAATAGATTCCCAGCAGGCACAGAATGTCGTAAAGACGCCATTATAGCGCCAGTACGACATTATGTAGTAATTTCGACGTGCGCCTGCGGCTGGCCATACACGGCCTATTTTATGTCGTCGAAACATGGATCAATCACATATTTTCAGACATCTGAGGTTGGCATCTGGTTTTTCTGACGCTTGTTAATTGTAAAGCATGAAATTCAACGGGATGCCATATGAGCGACAGAAATTTGTTTTCCGTCTGAGGTGTACGGAGGTCGGATAGTGCGCTGATTGATTTCTTGCTGTTGCAGAGATAGCCCGAGCGTCTTGTCAGAGTGCACTACTTAAAAAGATCAGTTCTAATATGCTGGTGATATCAGTGCCATAACCGCCGAGACATAGAATAAACAAATCAAGGAATCTGTCTGTGTTAGATATTACGAGTGTTATAAAACACCTTATTTCGTTTTAATAAACAAAACATCAATTAACGCTAATCATCTACCCTCTCTCTGTGTACATGAACAACAAAAGCTTAAAGCCACCATCCACCTCCTTTACATTTACATATAAAATGTGAAACTTATCCTACCTATTAGGAATGATAACCGGATATGCGTCATCACTTAATATTTGCAGGAACTGGTGCTCTCACCAATCGTTGCGAATTATATGCCTTTTGAAACAGAACGCCAGCAGTAATGGTATCTAATGATGCCTATAAAACATGCACACGTCGTATTAACGTCCATACAATGTCAAGATGTTGAAACAATAATTGAGCCGCGACATAAAAAAACCAACGATGTAGTTGTGTGCCCAGTGAAGACTCAGATCAGCCTGGGCAGGCGCCCAGTTTGACCAGACTCTTTGTATAGTGCTCAAAAGGTAGCTTAGGGTCTAAGCTACCTCCATGCGGGCAGCGAAGACGTTGATCAGACTGGGCGGATGCCCAGGCTGATTTGAGTCTGCGCTGGCCGAACAACCACATTGTTGGCTTTGTCGTGTCGCGGCTCAATTAAGGAATGAATTTTATTTTTCAGGTGTTTATCGAAGTATAAGCTACATTGGATGGCGTGTAAAGTAAGTGAACCCCCAAAGGGTTCATGTAAACTTTGCTAGCGACCAAATGTAGTATACTTCGATAACAACAGATAAATTAAGTTCATTGCTTGTATTTAAAGTCTTTTCTATCTATTATTTGACCACAAATGTGCGTTAAGGGCTACAGTTGAAGCATAAAAACAATAATACACAGTATTCCTACCAACAGTGGAACAGCGTCAACGAAGCCATGAACCATGGTTTATTTTGACGTCATTAAAGTTATAAACTATATGACTTTCTAATGGTTTAGCTTTTGGCTTTTCAATAAATGCACTGAGAATGTAAATATTTCAGATAAACGTCGCATCTACGGCATTGTTGAACATTTTAGTGTTCCCATCCGGTACTTAGTCGCAATTTCTAGGACTTGATTAAAAAATCGGAGATAGCGAACGTGCAGAAAATAGAAAGCAATAAAAGTGATCAACAATTTGTCAATGGGTGAGTACTTTGATTTATGACAACTTAAAGTGGTCGACTGTGCCCGTTGCATAATAACAGACAAAGATTTCATCAGTGCTATTACGGTATACTACGTCCTGCAGCTTTGGCTGAAGATCGCTGGCCGACAGAAGAACCCTACTCTGACTAAAATCATTTGACCAAACGCATATTTCTCTTGATCCGTAGCAGCAAACGTAGACATTACCATCATTATCGACAGTGAGACCACGAGGCTTCTTCTCTTTCACATCAACTATCTTGATAACATCACCATTGTTAGCATCCAGCAGTGTTATTGTATCCTTGCCCAAGTCAGTTGCTATGACGGTCAGTTTGTCATTTATGATATTTGTTCTGACAGACCGTGGATTTTCAAACAGTTTTTGACCATTGTGATCTATTGATTTAGTCCACAGATCAGCTCCAGTCATCGTAAACATTTTCACAGATCTTGGTTCTGTCCAATTAACCCCCACAAGATTATTGTTACATGCCGCTACACTAGATGCTAGGTATCCCAATGACACCGAGCTCTGTATCGCGAATGAGGCTGGATCAGATATATCTACTATAAGAAGTTTCCCATCATGTGCAGTTCTAACTGCTGCTGTCGTGTCATCTATCCCACTAGCTCCTGTTGTCGTGTCATCTATCACACTGACTGCTACTGTTGCGTCATCTATCACAATGATGTCATATGGCTGACCAGGCAGTGCCAGAGATGACAGTAACTTATTCTCAGGTGAGAAGACCTTTACTTTCTTGTTTTTCCGGTCAGCTAAAAGCAGCAGGTTATTACGTGTAACAATCATTCCACTGATATCATAAGGTTGTTTATCACCTGTCATTATCACACCCAAAGGCGTCATCTTTGTAGTTTTCATTTTCATTATATCTTTGGCAATCCTTCCAGTCTGTGTCTTTGATTTGTTTGTGTTCCTTGACGGTGAGGGAAAAGCTATCTCTGGTGTTGCCATCATTATGTTTAGATGTGCTGAGTCTTCTTTGACACGCCCGAGGGGATTGTTTGCTGAGAGGAAGGCTGATGTTTCAGCACTTGCAGAGAATGATAGGTCTTCTTTACGTAGCTCTTTGTTTAAGTCAGCTAATTCTATCTGACTCTGGCGGACGTTTTCTACTAGTTTTTGAAGTTGTAAAAATGCATGAGGAGTTATAGTCCCACCGGAGACCTTGTCAATTTTACAGAGTTCCTTATCAAGGAAGGTTTGCATGTCTGACAGAGCAAACACCTGTGTAGACAGGTGTGACACTTTCTTGTCGCAAGCAATGTTTATATGAGACTCTGTAATTGAATACGCGTTTGCTATTTTCGAAACTAAATTATTATGCAATTCGTTTGCATCTTTTATCATCCTTTTTCTGTTTTGTATGTTCATGTTATCTTTATTTTGTTCCATAATATTTTTGACAAAAGTTATATCTTTCTTGATCGTCTCAGTTGCATTCCTGAGGTTCTGAATATGAATGGGGTCGAGATCTGCACACAGGTCAGGTATGGGCTCTTGTTTACATGCCTTGTGAAACTCAAATATGCAGTGACTGCACACCATTTTACAATGATCCATACAAAAATGGTCATTCACATAACCTTTATGAATGTTACAACCAAAATATTTGACAGGTCTATCAGCTTGTGTCTTTGGCATTCTTTCACCTTGTAATATTGTATGGTTTTCCATGACAGGAAACATCTTGTGGGCATCAAGACATGGCTTGCACAGTAACTTATTGCACTCTGGACAGAATCCCGAGGCTTTAATCTTTTTGTTAGTCTTGTCAAAACACAGATCGCACCACGGATCTATCAATTCATCCGAAAGTCCATGTTGGTGAGCCCTGTCTGAAAATTTGCCACCTTTAAACACACGACCGTCATCTACAGCGTCAGCAGTCGCCATTCTGTAAAATACAAAGATATCAGTCGCGTTGCCTGCAAAAGGAACTAACGGCATGTGAGAGCAACGGAGATTCAACCCCTTAGTCACATTACGTCGAATGACGGCCCTAATTCGTCGATGCGACGTCATCCTATAACGTCAAAATGAGGTTGTATCAGTACAGCATCGACGTTGACACGTCATTTTTACGCTGTCTGGCTCTTTACAACTTTGATTCAACACCATTTTTTACTTGTCAAAGACCCTCAGTATATACTAGTCATTATTATTGACATGTGCTGTAATTGTACAAATGTTCGCGGTGTACAAATGTTCGAGATTTTCCCGGCCAACATAAATTTGCGAACTTAAATATCCGCGCACATGATAATTTCCAAAGGGATAATAGGGAAGCATGCGCATTTGCGAACTTAAATGCTACTGTTACTTGAATGTGTCTAACGTTGCAAAATTTCGAACTTCTTAAATACAATTTCCGGACTTTTAGAATGGCATCCATCTAAGACGCCGTCTTGGGTTTGCCGCGTTATTACCTAAATTTTCACATGCCTGTCGGAAGTTTGGTAAACTTCACATGCTTCCAAACAATTTTATATGTAAAAATCTAGGTTATATTTCAGGTAAAGATTATTCTTAATATAAGCATATTATTTTTTCTCTCTCTAAAATTGTGCTAATACTTGAGCATAAGAGTCTTTCATTAGATCCTGAGGAATCCCACTGAGCTAAAAGCTAAGACTGACCAAAATGTGCTACAGCGCAGGACTGTCTTGTTATTCCTTTCTCCACATTATATGGCATGGACAGACAGACAGCTGTAGATAAAGACGAAAAGTTTGATACCAATGTAGTTTACCATAATAGTCTTTCAGAGCAAAACAAGTTTACAGTTTCAAACAAGAGCAACACTAAAGATGTAATATACGCCCCTGTAGGAAATATGATCGAAAGGTATATGTTGTATGTATTCGCTTATATTTCTATAAAATGTCAAAGCCTCCATATATGAAATTTAATATAAAATGTCCCAGACATCTGCAATGTGAGGAGCGAAATCCTGAAATGCAAAGGCGGAAGGCCCTAAAGTAACAGGACGAGAATAAACCTAATTGGTAAGCTCTTTAGCTATAACCACTACTGTGTAAAAATGTTTGTAGTAGGGAAATAAAGAAGTACTCACTGGGTGGTCAGGATTGGAACCCACACCTACTATGGCAATTCTCCAAGCCATAAAGAGACACCGGCTTCACTATTTGCGCAACTACGCTCTTGAATAAAGAAGTTCCATGGAACAATGTCGAGCTTGATTTCTCGGCAATGCTACTCGATTAAGTTTGTGCTTTAGTTAAGATTTAACCAACTTCAGCGGATATCCCGACAGAGAATCATTTTACTAATGCAAGAACAGCCGTAAAAACTTTATTGTGAGAAATAAAGAAGTACCCACTGGGCGGCCAGGATTCGAACCCACGACGACTACGGCAAATCGCCTAGCCAAACAAGGGACATATGCTTAACCATTTGCACCACTACCCTCCTAAACAAACACGTTTCATGAAACAGCTTGATTTATCTGCATGACCCGTCAGCTAGGGCTCCTTGATTAAGATGTGCAAAAAAAAAAAAACAGGTGGCGGAGTTGCCGTAGTCGGCGTGGGTTCGAATGCTGGCCTTTCAGTGGGTACTTCTTTATTTCTCACAATAAAGTTTTCCGGATGTTCTTGCATCAGTAAGATGATCCTCGGCCGGGATGTCAGCTGAAGTTTGTTTAATCCTAATTGTATCATAATATTTCCAAGCTTCGGTATAATTTGATCCAAGTATTCCATGCATATAGCTTATTGTCTTCGCACAACTTAATCGAGTAGCCTATCTGACGGGTCATTTAGAGAAATCTAGCTAAACATTGTTCCATGTAATTTTTTTTTAAGAAGCGTACTTGAGCAAATTGATAAACTGGTTTGTCTCTGTATGGCTAGGCGGAGTTGCCGTAGACGGCGTGGGATCGAATCTTTGACGCCTAGTGGGTACCTATTTATTTCTATACTACGTACGTTTTGCGGATATACCTGATCCTAGGCCGGAATATCATTTGAAATTTGTTAAATCTTAATTAAATCATAGTAATTCCAAGCTTCGGTATCGTATGATCCAAGTACTATATATATATATATAGCTTATTATGTTCGCACAATTTAATCGAGGTTAAGATGTCTCTGTGTGGCTAGGCGAAGTTGCTCGTAGACACGTGTTGGTTCAAATCCTGGTCGCCCAGTGGGTACTTCTTCTTTTTCTAACGTAACACGGATCCGAAAAGGATACACAAATGATTTAAAGTAGATAGAAAGAGAGTCTCATTCATTAAACAATGTAAATTTGTTAATTAACAAATTTACACTGTTTAATGATAATCTCTCAAGTCAAAGTAAAAATATAGGCAATGATCTAGAACTCGGAAATATAAAGGTATTCATACCAATTTTAGTGCGACAGACTCGCGTTTCAGTATTTAACTTCTTCAGTGTCTCTAAACCCCAAACGTTTGAAAGAAAAGAGATGATTGGCAGGTCTCGACAGGCAACGAGCATCCCTCTCCGAGCCACACTTACTGTCGCATTCCGCGGGACACATTAGCTGCAGACATCAGGTAAGAGACGCCTACGTATTAACTCGCGAGCGCAGGCGTCCCCCATCGAGCCACCTCCACCCCTGTGTCTCGAGAAAAGGCGACAGACAAGGGCATCAGGAAAGAGATGTCCGAAGCAGTAAGAACCCGCAAACAGCCAAAACAACTCAAAAGAATGGAAGCCAAACTAATGCAATCAGATCCCACATCCCGCTTTCAAAACCAAATAAAAAGGTATATAATAATACATAAGTTAACAAAAATTATAGTTCAAGAAAGGCACGCACGGCCAATCGAATATTTCAGAATACAACAAGCAATAGCATCGAAAACCACAAGAAGGGCCCAGCCTTAGGTGTTAAACCGGTTGTTTGGTAAACAAATTAGACGAGAATAAGGTTTGAATAGTTAAAACCTTTGGAAGCAAGGAATACAACACAGAAGTGAAGATAAACCCTCGGTTTCATTTAGTCTGATTATGACAGTAATGAAATGAGCGACATCGGCCATGCCCCTTAGCGCCGTTTAGTAGTATTATACTGTCAAAAGGACTAGAAATTTAATCATTGATCCGAAAGGACCAGAAAATATATACTCTGCCCTATGATGTACAGGGAGACGTTTTACGGCCGCCTCACGGCACATAACCAGCTGTCTGGTCTGGAACCGACATAATCGATTTGCACATTAACAGACATGTAAACCTACACAGAGGTGTGATTCGGTGTTTGCGAGTAGTAAGCATAACCTGTCTTTTACAATATACCACAGGTTTATGCATATGATTGAATTATTAAATCCGTTTTTGTTTTTTTATCGGCTGAAGCCTTCGAAGCGGAGTTCAGATGCGAACACACTTCAGGGCTTAAGGTCCCATGAATAAAGGTAAATACAAATCAAACTAAAGCCAAACCAAGTTATTACCTATGGGAAAATAACTAAATGTGTAAAGTTTTTACTGAAAATATATACAAAAAAAAATGAATATAACAATTACGAAAACTAAACAATGCAATAGTAGAATTAAACCGAGTCCGTTATTTTCGTTTCATTGGTGTATTCCTTGCTTCCAAAGGATCTTACTATTCAAAACTTTATTATCTCACTGCAACTGGTGTTTTGCAATTTCGCGGCCGTAAAATGTCCCCCCTGTACATCATCATAGTGCAATTTCGCGGCGGTAAAAAGTCACCCCGTACATCATCATAATGCAAATCATATTTTTCTGCTCCCTTGATATCAATGAGTCATGCTGAAAATAGAGTTCTGCTTAAGCCGTAGCAGGTGTTTGTACATTTCAGAACTGGTCATAAACAGACTGAATTAAACTCAGTCTGCTGTTTTCGTCTCTTTTGTCTTTTTCTTGCTTCCAAAGGATCTTACTTTTCAGAACTAATCTACTAAAAACATGAATAATAAAATAAACCGAAGAAAAATATGTATTTGAGCAAAGAGAACAGAGAATAGTTCCGTGTATTTTATGTAATGACATAATTATGTAACGTGATTTAAAATTAATAGAAAGCAATTTTTATGCGGCAAATAATTCACTTACTAAATGTTTAGTTAGGCTACATTATTTCTAATGCAAAATTGTCTTACCTTAGTTGTCTTGCTGCCTAAATCAAATGTATGATGTTGCTCACTGAGAAACAGATGTAAGGGATATATATATGCCTAACTACGTCTTTATTCCAAGAATAGTCATTATTACTCCAATGATGATAAATTCTCGGTATACGTATCACGCAAATAAACATTTTCATAACCCAAGATAGGTCAACCTAGTAAAGCATTAGCCACACACGACACCAACAGGAGACGAAAGGAGAACCACAAACCAAATTACGAAACAGTACATGGGCCGTGACACGACAAAACCAACAATGTGGTTGTGCGCCCAGCGCAGACTCAGATCAGCATACGCCCAGGCTGATCAGAGTCTTCGCTGTCCACATGGCGGTAGCTTAGACCCTTAGCTACCCTTTGAGCACTTAACGAAGAGTCTGGTTAAATTGGACGGATTCCCAGGCTGATCTGAGTCTGCACCTGGCGCACAACCACATTCTTGGTTTTCTCGTGTCGCTGCTCACACCTTCAATAACAGACACACCAATTCAAACGCAGAGAAAATGTGCACCAATAAACAAACATCTAAAGTCATGCAAAATACCTACAAAATAAACACGATCTAGTTTTATCCTTTTTTTTTCTTTTCTTTTCTTTTTCCCTCTCTTTGTGAGCCAGTCCGATATAGACTGAAATGCTGTCTCTAAGGGCCGTTAAACCCAAAGCAACCAAACAACCCCCTCCCCGCGCCAAAACAAATATTCCACATTAGAACTATCGCGATTTATGTGAATTTTCCGTTCTTAAATACATATTTGAAACAATTTCATTTTACAGCAAGGGTAGTTTGAGTTCTCTCGAACACGAGCCTGGATAATGGGGAGGAAACGGTTTTTAACTTGTACGTGTACGCCTAGCGGTGATGTAGATGTATTTGCCGATGTCATTAATAATAACATACTATCTACCAGTTAGAAGTACATGCTAGACTAAAACTACTTCTGTCGGGCCGCGTGGGGAAATCGGGGGCGGGTCTGCCTCAAGACCAAGAAGTTCCGGGTTCGATACCCTGTCTGGACTCTTACATTCGTTTCTCCTTTCACTGATTTAAGAAAGGCAGTTGTCAGTTACTGGCGAAAGCATGTGCACAAGGAGGTATATGCCTGCCCAGAAATAGTATGCTTAGGTTGACTGACCGTCTTGACATGACCGTAGCTGTTTACCAAAGACGTAAAACAACAAAACAACATAAACCACTTCTAGGAGGGCGTTTACACACAGCTTAATAAAAGTGAACTTGTAATTCATTTCTTGAAATGACTCGCAAATGTAAAATTTATTTTGTATTCTAACACAGTGCGCCTGTGGAAGCAATGGAAAGTTTCCGTTTTTTTATTCTGCAACAATTCACTGTTTGGGAGCGCGAGAGTCTAATTGCTGACGTCACTGGCAATGCTGACGTAATTTTGTGACGCGTTGAGACGTTAGACGGTGTAACGTCTCTTTTTCTGTCTAAAATCGCATTAAAAACGTTCATTTATCTAAGATACAGTTCAGAATATTAGTGAGAGAAGGAACGCGCGTGCAAGAAGGTTGGGAAAATTTGAACGAAAATAAAACTTTTTCAGCATTTTTAGTGTTAGAATCGAAATAGTTAAGCTCTAGCATTGAATTGTTGTCGGTCAGTTGTAAGTATATATATCACTCGCGCTCCGCGCTCGTGACATGATCTACTTTACAACTGCCCTCCAAACAGTTGATTATTAGTCAACAATTCACTGCTAGAGCTGATCTACACATGTATTTCTTAAATATCAAAGTTTAGAACATACATCTGAGGAATCATTTACAGCATTCGTTTGAAAATCAAAAAGGTGTCAATAAGACAAATAAAGGTTAATATTGAGGGTGTTACATGCGAGTCATAAGACAAAATGTTTTTTTATATAGACATTGCAGCAATTGTAAAGGTAAAGGATGAATGTTTCGGTGTTTTACGGCCCTTTTTACAGTATTTTAGTCATGTCGGTCCTATAACGGAATGCTTGAGATCATAATGACGATCATATAATCCACCCCTCTCAGTCATTAGTCTGGCCTTTCGATTAACAGTTAAAAAAGTAACTAGAATTATGTTAACTAATAAGGCCCTAATGTGGAACTGTTGACGGCATTTAAGTCATTTTCCCCAACCAGAAATAACAATATCAGCTTTTTCGGAATTAAGCCTCTTAGAGTTATTGATATATTGGCAAAATACAAATCCTGACTGAGAACAACAAGGGCAACAACTCTGTGAACCAGGAAACTGGAGTTACCATTCTTGCACTCTGCACACCTTCAGATCTGATTTGATTTACATTTGTACCAAGTTTTGCGAAAATATCTTCAAGGCTTTGAAGTTATAGAGCAGACAGGATCTCCATTGCTAAAAGTTCAAAGGGACATAATTCTGAAAAAATGATGGTGTTGTTACGGATCTTGTTCTCTGCACATCGTCCGATAAAGCTTTTTATTTGCATTAGAAATAAAGCGATATTTATTTTCGATTATTCTTGAAACTACATAATGAGGTGTGCTTACTCTTTTCACACTTTAGGTACACAGACTGTTTACCTAAGCCAAAATTAGGATAGTTGAACCATGCATTCTTTTTTTATTTAAGTTTAGAATGCCTGATAAACTCTTTCGCTTTTGCACAGCTGAAAACTGAGACCCTGTTCACATATAAATGCATTCGTCTTATCTGAGACGGCTTTTACAGCTATTCATTAGAATCTTGCATGCATTAAACTTTTAAAGCGTGTTCTTACTCAAACATTTCTGGTTCCATAAAATAGTTACTTTGAAGACAAACCACTAATAGCGTTTCCAATTTTGTTCCACATATAAAAAAGCAAGACTTTTAGTTTTATTGAATTATAAAAACCTTATTTAATGTTCAAAATAATATTTTATTTATTTATGATTTCATACATTTTATATAATGATATATGTTATGTGATTTTAAAGAAAGCACATTTCTTTTGCGGCAAATAATTCATTTACTAAATGATAAGTGAGTTTACGTCATTTGTATGGCAAAATTGTCTTACCTTTATTGTCTTGCTGCCTGAATCAAATGTATGAAGTTGCTCACTGAGAAACAGATGTAAGGGATATATATTTGCCTAACTAGATCTTCATACCAAGAATAGTTATTAATACTTCAATGATGATAAATTCTCGGTATATGTATCACGCAAATAAACATTTTCATAACCCAAGATAGGTCAACCTAGTAAAGCATTTGCCACACACGACACCAACAAAAGAAGAAAGAAGATCCACAAACCAAATTACGAAACAGTACATGAGCCGCGACACGACAAAACCAACAATGTGGTTGTGCGTCCAGCGCAGACTCAGATCAGCATACGCCCAGGCTGATCAGAGTCTTCGCTGTCCACATGGCGGTAGCTTAGACCCTTAACTACCCTTTGAGCACTTAACGAAGAGTCTGGTCAAATTGAACGGATTCCCAGGCTGATCTGAGTCTGCACCTTGCGCACAACCACATTCTTGGTTTTCTCGTGTCGCTGCTCACACCTTCAATAACAGGCACACCAATTCAAACGCAGAGAAACTGTGCACAAATAAACAAACATCTAAAGTCATGCAAAATACCTACAACATAAACACGATCTGGTTTTACCTTTTTTTTTCTTTTCTTTTCTTTTTCCCTCTCTTTGGGAGCCAGCCCGATATAGACTGAAATGCTGTCTCTAATGCCCCAGTCACACACACACATTACGGATTGGGCGGATAGTTGCGGACTTTAATCCACACGATTTGTGGGCGTGGTCTCTCTCCATATCGAATCCGTATCGTATCCGTATGGTATCCGCAAGGTCCGCAGGATATGCCACCAAATTTTGAAAAGTTTAAATATTCAGGCGCGGACGAGTTAACCATAATGATCCGTAACTGAAGGCATTTTACCGCATTTATCCGTATCTAATCCGTATCTCGACCTATCGTTCCGCGGTCCACCCAAAATTTGTGGACAAATACGGTTTCATGCGGATTTTTACGGTTAGTTACGGGTCTCGTTCTGCGTATTGTTACGGATTAATGCCCCAGTCAGAGTATCTGTTCGCAAATATCCTCACCAATACGTATCTGTCAGTATTGAAGTGTAAGTCATCAGTATAGAAACGTATCTGAAGGTAAATGTCCGTAAAAAATCTCCAAACGAGACCCGTAACTAACCGTAATTGAAGGTAACGATCTGCGCGAAACCGTATCAGTCCACAACTTGGGGTTGGGCTGCGGACTGATAGGTTTATATACGGATTAGATACGGATAAGATACGGATAAGATACGGATTACATATGGATAAATGCGAAAGAATGCCTTCAGTTACCTTTTGTTACGGATCAATACGGTTTACTCGTCCGCTCCTGAATTTTGAAAATTTTCAAAATCTGGAAACGGATCTTGCGGACGCTACGGATACGATAGGGACAGTTACAGACTCTGCGGATGCTTTACGGACCTTTACGAATAACACCGGACAGATACGGATGGGCCATCCGCAGATGCGATACGGACCATTACGAATAAAACCGGACATATACGAACGGGCCATCCGTAGCATCAACAGCATCTTTCCGCATCTAGAAGTAACAGAAGGTAATGGAAGGTAAGTAATACGTATACATTCGTATCATTTCTCATCGTATTGATTCAAAGGGAAACTATCTGACCGCAGACATCCGCATTTATCCTTAATCATACGCATCTATAGGTAACTGTATCCGTAAATTAATCAAGAAAATAAGCCACGCCCACAAATCCTGCGGATTATTGTGGATTTTTATCCACAACTATCCGCCCAGTCCGTAATGTGTGTGTGTGACTGGGGCATAAGGGCCGTTAAACCCAAAGCAACCAAACAATCCCTCCCCGCGCCAAAACAAATATTCCACATTAGAACTATCGCGATTTATGTGAATTTCCGTTCTTGTATACATATTTGAAACAATTTCACTTTACAGCAGGGGTAGAACACGAGCCGGGATAATGGGGCGGTTAAGGTTTTTAACTTGTACGTGTACGCCTAGCGGTGATTTATTTGCAAATGTCATCAATAATAACATACTATATATCTACCAGTTAGAAGTACATGCTAGACAAAAACAATTCTGTCGGGCCGCGTGGGGAAATCGGGGGCGAGTCTGCCTCAAGACCAAGAAGTTCCTTGTTCGATACCCAGTCTAGACACTCACATTCGTTTCTCCTTCCGCTGATTTAAGAAGGGCAGTTGTCAGTTACTGGCGAAAGCATTGCACAAGGATGTCTATGCCTGCCCAGAAATAGTATGCTTAGGTTGACTGACCGTCTTGACATGACCGTGGCTGTTTACCAAAGACGTAAAACAACAAAACAACATAAACTACTTCTAGGAGGGCGTTTACACACAGCTCAATAAATGTGAACTTGTTATTCATTTCTTGAAATGACTCGCAAATGTAAAATTTAATTTGTATTCTAACACAGTGCGCCTGTGGAAGCAATGGAAAGTTTCCGTTTTTTTATTCTGCAACAATTCACTGTTTGGGAGCGCGAAAGTCTAATTGCTGACGTCACTGGCAATGCTGACGTAACTTTATGACGTTTTGAGACGTTAGACGGTGTAACGTCTCTTTTTCTGTCTAAAATCGCATTAAAAACGTACATTTATCTTAGATACAGTTCAGAATATTAGCGGGAGAAGGAACGCGCTTCCAAAAAGGTTGGGAGAATTTGAACGAAAATAAAACTTTTTCAGCATGTTTGAGTGTAAGAATCGAAATAGTTCAGCTCTAGCATTGAATTGTTGTCGATCAGTTGTAAGTAGATATATCATTCGCGCTCCGCGCTCGTGACATGATCTACTTTACAACTGCCCTCCAAACAGTTGATTATTAGTCAACAATTCACTGCTAGAGCTGATTTGTTTCTTAAATATCAAAGTTCAGAACATACATCTGAGGAATCATTTACAGCATTCGTTTGAAAATCAAAAAGGTGTCAATAAGACAAATAAAGGTTAACATTGAGGGTGTTACATGCGAGTCATAAGACAAAATCTTTTTATATAGACATTGCAGCAATTGTAAAGGTAAAGGATGAATGTTTCGTTGTTTTACGGCCCTTTTTACAGTATTTTAGTCATGTCGGACCTATAACGGAATGCTTGAGATCATAATGACGATCATATAATCCACCCCTCTCAATCATTAGTCTGGCCTTTCGATCAACAGTTAAAAAAAGTAACTAGAATTATGTTAACTAATAGGGCCCTTATGTGGAACTGTTGATGGCATTTAAGTCATATTTCCCCAAATAGAAATAACAATATCAGCTTTTTCGGAATTAAGCCTCTGGCAGAGTCATTGATATATGGGCAAAATTCAAATCATGACTGAGAACAACAAGGGCAACAACTCTGTGAACTAGGATACTGGAGTTACCATTCTTGCACTCTGCACACCTTCAGATCTGGGACCGTATTCATAAAACGACTTAAGTGCTTGCTATGCTGTTGCTAGGGCTAAATGTCTTTGAAGGAGATTCCCTACAACTATGAAATTTGGTCTGGAGGAACAGTCTTTGTAAGACTGTTCCTCCGGACCAAATTTCATAGTTGTAGGGAATCTCCTTTATAGATATTTAGCCTTTGCAACCGCATAGCACCGACTTAAGTGGCTTTATGAATACGGCCCCAGATTTGATTTACATTTGTACCAAGTTTTGCGAATATATCTTCAAGGCTTTGAAGTTATAGAGCAGACAGGATTGCCATTGCTAAAAGTTCAAAGAGACATAATCTGAAAAAATGATGGTGTAGTTATGGATCTTGTTCTCTGCACATCGTCTGATAATTTTTTTTATTTGCATTAGAAATAAAGCGATTTTTATTTTCGATTATTCTTGAAAATACATAATGAGGTGTGCTTTCTCTTTTCACATTTTAGGTACACAGACTTTTTATCTAAGGCAACATTAGGATAGTTGAACCCTGCATTCCTTTTTTATTCAAGTCTAGGATGCCAGATAAACTCTTTCGCTTTTGCACAGCTGAAAACTGAGACTCTGTTTCCATTGAAATGTATTCTTCTTATCTGAGACGGCTTTTACAGCTATTCATTAGAATCTTACATGCATTAAACTTTTAAAGTGTGTTCTTGCTCAAAGTTTTCTGGTTCCATAAAATAGTTACTTTGAAGACAAATCACTAATAGCGTTTCCACTTTTGTTCAACATATGAAAAAGCAAGTGTTATTGAATTATAAAATTAAAATCTTAAAAAGTTCCTTCAAGAGCAGAGAATATATACAGAAGTAGAAACATGGGCCAGACTAAAACCTTATTTAATGTTCAAATTAATATTTTATTTATTTATGATTTCATACATTTTTATATAATGGCATATGTTATGTTATTTTATAGAAAGCAAATTTCTTTTGCGGCAAATAATTCATTTAGAGAGGCGTGGTAGCCGAGTGGTTAGAGTGGCTCGGTTATTGTGCAGAAAGTCGCCGGAAGGTCGTGAGTTCGCGGCTCTCCGTCGCCATCCGACGACTGGACAACTTTCTCTGTCAACCCAGCAGTAAATGGGTACCTTTTTCGAATGAGGGAAGGATAATGCAGCGAAAGGAGAGAGATGGGCTCCGCCTTTCTTCAGCTGTGCAAGAAACAGTGGGTCTCTAACCCCCACGGCCCCTACGGCTATTAGGCTAAGGGAAATCTGTACCTTTTTTACCTTTTTAATTCATTTCTAAATGTTAAGTGAGGCTACGTCATTTGTAAGGTAAAATTGTCTTACCTTATTGTCTTGCTGCCTGAATCAAATGTATGATGTTGCTCACTGAGAAACAGATGTAAGGGATACACATTTGCCTAACTACGTCTTCATTCCAAGAACAGTTATTAATACTTCAATGATGATATTTTCTCGGTATACGTATCACGCAAATAAGTATTTTCATTACCCAAGATAGGCGTTAGCCACACACGACACCAACAGGAGAGGAAAGGAAAGCCATAGACCACATTACGAAACAGTACATAAGCCGCGACACGACAAAACCAACAATGTGGTTGTGCGCCCAGCGCAGACTCAGATCAGCATACGCCCAGGCTGATCAGAGTCTTCGCTGTCCACATGGCGGTAGCTTAGACCCTTAGCTACCCTTTGAGCACTTAACGAAGAGTCTGATTCCCAGGCTGATCTGAGAGTAGGCCCGATTTTGGAAGGGCTTTTGTCGCTAAAGGTAGTAAACAGGAAGTCAAAAAAATTGTTCCTCTTGATAAAAGTGACAGAGAAACATGGGTGTGTACCCATACAACTTAAGAATATCTATTTAGACACAGGAAAACGTTTTTCTCCGACATTGGCGCCTTTCTGAAAAGAGGACACTCTGTGAGGCTAACAGTTATCTTCTCGAAGAGCAGTTGTCAAAATTGATAGTCACATGCTCAGTCTCATTTCCCATGGTAGCAAGCCACGGGTAATAGTCCTCATCGGTCCTTACGCACATATTAGCAAGCCATAGGTATTAAGTCCACGTCGGTCCTTACGCACATCTTCGCAAACCAAATGCGTTAAGCCCCTATCAGTCCTTACGCGCATCTTCGGAAGCCAAAGGAATTAAGTTCACATCGGCCCTAACGCACATCCTCGCAAGCCAAGGGTATTAAGTCCACATCGGTCTAGAACATTTTCGCAAGCCAAATGTATAAAATCAACATCGGTCCTTACGCACGTCTTCGCAAGCCACATGTATAAAATCAACATCGGTCCTTACGCACATCTTTGCAAGCCAAAGGTTTTAAGTCAACATCGATTCTTATGCATATCTTCGCAAGCCAAGAGTATTAAGTCCACATCGATGCTGATGCATATCTTCGCAAGCTAATGGTATTAAATCCGCACATCTTCGCAAGCAAAGGGTACTAAGTCCACAACGTTCCTTGCGTGCGTAAAGAACGATGTGGACTTAGAACCTTGGCGTTTTAAGATGGAATGATATGGATTTAGTACCTTCGGCGTATACAGATGGAACGATGTGGACTTAGCACCCTTTGCGTGTGAAGATGGCTTGATGTAGACTATGTACCTTTGCTTGTGAAGATGAAACGATGTCGACTTAGTATCCTTGGCTTGCGAAGATTGAATGATGTGGACTAAGTACCCAGCAGATTCTGCTATAGACTAAAAACTAGGAACTAGTTACTTTAACATACTTATTTACCTGTACGACTCACAGATAAGTTCTCTTGCTTTTAGTATAGATTAGTTCGGTTTGGTTCTGCCATGCGTCTAGACTGCACTTATAGCCTTATCGTAGGGATGCATAATAGCACGAACTATTCTATTCTATCCCATAACCTTACTAGGTCGTTGGGGCACCACAGATGACTTCGAAACAATCCCTTTTCACCTTGTTCTGTCTTCAGCTGCCCTAGCTGAGCTGGCAAAATCCATTCCTGTCCACTCCTTGATATTGTCTTCCTACCTCTTCTTCTGTCTACCTCTTCTTCTTTTTGCCTTTCACTGTGCCCGGTAGAATCTTCTTTGCTAAACTAGAAGACCTTGAGACGTGACCAAATCACCTTAGTTTCCGTTTCTTGGCCAGCGTAAGGAGTACATCATATTCTTCAATGGCTGCTTGGATCTTCCTGCGAACCTCCTCATTGGTTATATGGTCCTTGTACGAAATGCTCAGTAACCTTCGGTAGCATCTCATCTCAAAGACCTGCGTTCTTTTCTCTAACTTTGCTGTCAAGGTTGCACAATTCACAGGCATACAGAATTATGGAAATGACAAGGGAGCGCATAAGTTTCACCTTTGATCCAAGAGATATGTTGTTATCTCTCCAAATTGGTTTCAGCTTGGCAAGAGCTGAAGTGGCTTGTGCAATCCTTGAGAGAACCTCCTGTTTTGAGCCATCATCTGAGACAACTGCTCCAAGGTATTTGAAGCTGTTTACAGTACCCAGCTTCTGTCGTTTTACCTTGATCTCCCTCTGGATGCCATCTGCGCTGTTGGAAAGGCACGAACTATATTGACATTCATATTTTACGTCTGCACATTAGCCCGCAAGACTCAATATTACACAATTAATCCTTTTTTTTAACAATCTCTCAAGAAGCGCTACAGATTTTGATGTGTGTTGATCGTAGCATTCACACTGGATTCGGGGGCTGCATATCGTCAAATTTGATGGTACTTTGGAGATCTAATTCTTGCAGATGTATTTAAATTATTTAAAGGTGTATGGGCACACCTCCATATTGTTCTGCGATTGTTTTTAAGAATACAATTATTTTTGTTTTGCTTGCCTGGATGATGAAACCCTTCAAAATTTTTGACTACTTTTAACCGTAAAGAAAAGTGACGCTGATTGTAACTGCCGTTATCCATTCTTATTGTGTACCTTACTACATGTAACTGAAAGTAACTAAAGTGTAAGTTTTATTAAAATGTATCTGATAAATTGTGGCGTCTGATCTGGTTCTACACTGTTTGCCATTGTCTCTTTTATTATCCTAAAGGCAATCAATAGAGAATACCATGTTAGTGTCTCTTGATATCAAGTTTATCAGTCTAGACCAGAAACAGCGTAGGAATGGCGAGGCTTGCGAACTGGCAGGAACTATATAAGACAGCTTTTAGACTGAGATATATGCTTCCTTGCTCATCACACTGAAAAGAAAATTCTCCATCTACCAAGCTCCTATATGGGTTTTTTTTTTCAAGTCCCATAAATATTAATATCCTCAGCCCAAAAATTAAAAACAATATATAAAATAAAATAAAAACGAAAAACAAACAAAATATTGAAAAATAGTACTTATATGTTTTGTGCATCTCTCAATCATTATTTGTATAGTTTTCTGTTGGTTTGTCAATCTCCGGCGATGCCGATGATAATTGCCAGTAAATCTTGACACTAATTGCTGAAATAATGATACCCTTCAAATGCAGCTACAGACCCAGCCGATGCGCCAACAGACAAAAACTAAGTGGTGTTAAACACACAAGGAATAAAAACAAACTGAATCGTCACAAACAAACTTGTGAAGAAAATGTAGAAAATACTGAAGAATGGTTACTCTGAAAGAACAAAACACTCTTCTCTGACGTAGTTGCCTCTCCTACAGGAGAAAATTTAGTACGATGTCACATCACAGGGTATAATCGATAACGCTAATTATCGCTTCCTGCAGAGACTGTACATCATATTTGGCTTCCGCCTAGACTGTCCGCGAACTCTTGCCTCCTGCAGAGACTACTGTCCTCGATAATTGGCTTCCTACCGAGATTGTCCGCGCGCGTGACTCTGATTCATGCCGAGAGCCTCGACAGGAAGCAGAAACACGCGGACAGTCTCTGCAGGAAGCCATTTATCATGTACAGAAGTCACGGCAGGAAGCAATAGATCGCGAGCAGTCTCGGCGGAAGCCAAATATGATGTACAGTCTCTGCAGGAAGCGAAAATTAGCGGAATCGATTATACACTGTGCACATGAGAGACTTACGACTACATGTCAAAAAATATATGAATAGTCATACTGTGATCTGTGCATATCAACTCAACGTTTGGGGCCCGGATAGCGTAGTGGATAGAGCACTTGCTTTCCACCCCTGCGACCCGGATTCGATTCCCGGCGTCGTCATGTGGGAGGGTAGTGGTCTCACGTCCGAGGTCGGTGGTTTTCTCCGGGTACTCCGGTTTCATACACCAGTATAGGACCACAAACGCGCCAACATCCCTGCCATCGAGAGTATTTAAATAAGTTCGCGTGAGCTTTTAGTGCAATCGATGTCAAATAAATAAAGTTTACATTTTTTAACTCAACGTGATAGTGAGGGCCATATCGAGTTAGCTCTATAGACATTGTCAATTAACATGCACTTCAACATGATATTAAGGAGTATAATAGTGAAAATAGCCACAGGTGTCATAGTTTCCTAAATGTTTTGATAAGTAGACATCATAGTAACTTGTTTAACGCAAACTGTGGCATATGTAGAAGTGTTAATAACAGCAAGTTACATTAAGCCAACACTGAAGAATGGTTACTCTGAACGAACAAAACACTCTTCTCTGACGTAGTTGCCTCTCTTACAGGAGAAAACTAGTACGATGTCACATCACAGGGTATAATCGATTCCGCTAATTATCGCTTCCTGCAGAGACTGTACATCATATTTGGCTTCCGCCTAGACTGTCCGCGAACTCTTGCCTCCTGCAGGGACTACTGTCCTCGATAATTGGCTTCCTGCCGAGATTGTCCGCGTGACTCTGCTTCATGCCGAGAGCCTCGGCAGGAAGCAGAATCACGCGGACAGTCTCTGCAGGAAGCCATTTCTCATGTACAGAAGTCTCGGCAGGAAGCAAGAGATCGCTAGCAGTCTCGGCGGAAGCCAAATATGATGTGCAGTCTCTGCAGGAAGCGAAAATTAGCGGAATCGATTATACCCTGTGCACATGAGAGACTTACGCAATGCTGATTATGTGAGTTACATTTGTACTGACAAGCAAAAGAATCAAGAAATTAGACAAAATGGCAACTATTAGAGGGCTTCTCATGACCAGTTTTATTTGAGTCTATTCGGTTTGTACCCATAATACCGTCAAAGCTTTAGAGACATTACAATATGTGAAAACCAAAGGCATTTTGAAGTGCTAAAATAAAATGCATGTTTCGCTCTCTCTCTCTCTCTCTCTGTGTGTGTGTGTGTGTGTGTGTGTGTGTGTGTGTGTGTGTGTGTGTGTTTTGTTTTTATCATCAATTTTAATTTAGTTAATGTCTGTGTCAACATTTACCTAACCAGTTGTTAAACATGATAATGGCTGGTGTCAAATGACGATTTCCCAATTGTGATTGTAAAAGTGTCTGTTGCCGCTTTAATAAATGTCCCATTTGTTTATTTTATTCATTTTACTTAATATCTGTGCGTGTGTCAAATGCCGGTTTTATGAAAATGGTATAATTTCTTTCTCTTCTGCATCGCTCGTTGCTGTACATGAACTGACTCAATTAAGCTGTATCTGCCATTTTCGTTTCTTGCTATAAAATGCTCTATTTTTAAAACTTTAGTAACAAAAACTGTATAATTTTAGTTTGACTACATGTCAGAAAAAAATTGGAACAGTCACACTGTGATCTGTGCATATCATCAACTCAACGTGATAGTGAGGGCCATATCAAGTTAGCTCTATAGATGTTTTCAATTAACATGCATTTTAATTGTGCTGAAAAGGATTGTTCATATAGCTCTAAAACACGTGAAATTATGGAGTATAATGAAAAAATATAGCCATAGGTGTCATATTTTCCTAAATGTTTTGATTAGTAGACATCATAGCAACTTGTTTAACGCAAACTGTCTCAAATGTATTTGTGTTAATAACAGCAAGTTACATTAAAGCAAATCACAGCATACGAGGGTTGTTCAGAAAGTTCTGATTCTCGCAGAATACAATGTAACTTTGTTTAGCGGCATGCTGGGGGCAATTGCTTTGCATGTATTAAAACACTACATTTTGCATTTACAGTGATACCAAACACTATACAACGATACATTTTCTTATTGAGGTACAACGCGTTTTATTAGCCCCCAGTCATACCACTGGGTTAAAGTCATATGTGAATTTATTATCAGTGTGTCATTCAAGTAAAAAACCATCGTAAATACAAAATGAATTTCTGTCAGCTGTTTGTCAGTCGTTGCCGTCAATATCCATTTAAAAATTAGAGGGGTAGCGAACGTTTCCAATTCATTCCTTGCAAAGCAATGCGCAGTTCTAATGACGTTATTGACATTGACGTCAACGTCATTTTATAAGGCTGTGACAACTTCGTTTTTACATTAATTCTAATTATTCGACAATTTCGAATTGGGCCATGCAAAAGGTTTTCCTGACAAGATTTTAAATGCTAAAGCATTTGTTTTCGTTTCAAAAAAGGATGACTTTAGCAGACAGGGGGAATTTGCTACCACATTAAATGCAGATAATCCAAATTCAAGGGGCAGCATGGAACCTATATTAAATATAATTTCTGCGATATGTACAGAACACGGTTGCCTAGGGTTTGTGTTTAGAAAGCCATGACGAAAAAAAAATAAAGACTGCTTATATGTGAACTATGACCTTTTGAAATAGAAATTAGCAGTGGCTGTAGGGTATACCTTTTCAAAGACGTTCAAAAATATGTCCTTTAGAAAATATACACTGCGTTCGCGCAGTTGTCCTGACATATTACAGCTTTATGAAGTTTCGCTATCAGAAGTTTTGTATTCATGATGCTTATCAAAATATGACATCACGATCAGAACTTTCTGAACATCCCTCGTACCTTTCGCGTTAAGGAAAAACAGAAAGGACAAACTATCATTTCTGCGAGATATTCATTACCAGTCAGTCAGTCAACTCCTTCAACCCTTGTGTCATGTACGACTGAAAAAGGGCAGTAGATTTTCTGTGTTCATTTCTCAGTCGTTAAGGTGGTGATTTATGGTAAATGTAAAAATCTGCATAAAACCATAAAAAAGTAACGTATCTCCCTGAAAGTTAGCAGACTTCTTATTTTTGTTGTTCTTTACAGTTTAGAATACAAAATAGACGTACATGCTTCTTAAAAAAGTGTTTTTATAAGGAAAGATCAAAGGGTAATTTTCTGCGCAATAATCAAAAAAATTAACATCGTTATTGAAAATTTAGGTAGTTCTGAAGGTGCATTATTGCATAATGAAGAGCGAGCTAGCAATTATTTATTCCAACTCTTTCTCAAATTGTAATGTGGACCAGATGAAAACGGTAGCTTTTTCCTCAAATGTTCAACACGTACAAGGTAATGTACACTGGATGCATTTATTAAATATAGGGTAGGCAAGCATACCTATGTAACACCTACAGTATAAATAATACATTACTTACATGATCACTGGTGTGTAGATGAAATTGTTCAACCTTGTTAAAATTGTCTCACCTGTTTCACCTGTGTGTTTTGACAAAAAAATTTGGACACAGACCTCATCTTTTTTCATCTGCTCAGCCTGCTAATGTGTGAAAGAGTTTGAAAAAATAATTGCTAGCTCGCTCTCCATTATGCAACAAGGAACTCTCAGCACTAAGTATATTTTCAATAACAATATTATTTTTTCAGATTATTGCGCACAAAATTACCCTTTGATCTTTCCTTATAAAAACAATTTTTAACTTTAAAAAATGCTGCATTTTGGGAGTCTGAATTGTCAGAAACAACATAAAGAAGGAATATGCTAAGTTTTGGAAAGATCAGTGGTATTTTGAGTGTTTTATGCCGATTTTTGTCTTTGCCCCAAATCAGTGATTATCACCACCTTAATCGTTATATGCTTAGTTGTCTGTTTGTGTCGACATCGTTGCCAATCTGCGGTGCTGTTGACGATAATGACTAGTATCTCTTAAAGCAGACTGCTGCAATGATGATACCTCGAAAAGCAGGAACAGCCACAATCCAAGCAGCAACAGAAAAGTAATCTAAGTAATGTGAAACACACAGAGAATATAAATGAACTGAACCTTCACATGAAATTGTAGATTTGACTTACGGACTGTTACCCTTTAAGAACAAAACAGTCTGCTTCTCTTATATTATAAGCGGAAACGATACACTTAAAAATACGATAGATAAAATCCAGCTTGCCGTGTCAAAAGGTCGCCGATTGCATTCTCGTCATTGGGTAATTGTAAATATACCTGTTGGAAAACAACGGTCTTAACTATACTTCTATCATCAAAACCAGTAAAACAAGCAAAACAATTAAGATTTGCTGGCTGCGAGCGTTTAATGCACAATGAATAGAGCAAGGATATACATGTACAGTAGAGACAGAAATCGTAATGTCGTAATTGAAAGACAAATTTGACTTGCGCAACTAACAATTGCATGTCGTCAAACACTGACAAAATGCTCCACTACATGTTCAGGTATTTTAAGCCCCTTCAAGTATACTAGCAGGTCACGAAAACCAGAGATAAAAAACCTTTAAGGAAAAATGCTCTGGAACGTGAGTCGAAGCCATGCTAAAGCATACCTCAGGGTAAGATGTCGACCTCATCCAAAAATACCAAACCATATACTGAACCAATCAGTAGTATCCACAATACAACGCATGTATACAAGAAGTTGTGAAACTGAAGTGAACTTCGAGAACGCTTCGCAAGAACTGACCACTGCCGACCAAATCGGTGCGAAAACGATTTAGTCACCTGACTAAAAACAACTGACCAGCTGACCACATGATGAATATTCATACCATTAAGACAAAAGTTTCTTGCTATACATCAAAAACGCGAGAAACTATTAGTCTTAACTATACTTCTATCATCAAAAACCAGTAAAACACGCAAAACAATTAACATTTGCTGCCTGCGAGCGTTTAATGCAAGAAACTTTAAATTAAGGAAGCGGAACAGTTTTTCACTAGGAGTAGCGCTTTTATAATGTATGGTTGATAATGAAATCATAAATAGTGATCAGAAAGTCACAGCCTCATAACCTTAAAGCTTCTGTTATTTTTAACGTTTCTGAACAGAATCTTCAATGTAACCGTCTTTGCTGGAGTCAACCTTCCAACATCTATCGCTAACATCTGCATTAGCAGCTGTGGATGCCCCACTCGCTCTGAGAGAGTGAATTCCCAAATTTAACTCTGGTGCTACTAATTTCAACGTCTCGAGAATAACCTCCCTTGCTCTAGTATAACTGAGCTTCTTCTCTTTATTAAGCAATTTGCATGTGTTACGTGATCGAACTACGGGTCTGAACAAATAAGTTTCAGACAAACTATCTATACAAGCTGATGTCATGTATCGCTGTAACATTATATATGGACAAGCAGAAGTAACACCCCTAGCTATCAGAATCTCGTTTTCTGACCTGTACACATCGGTTTTACTTTTACGAATCTGAATAATCAAATACTTATCTTGAAAGCTAATGTCGTTACATTTCAGCTCTACCAACACATCAAAACGTAGAAATCCTGAAAACCCAATACGTATCATAGATAAATCTCTGAGCACTAGTAAATCTCCGTTTTCTGAAAATATGTCACAAAGCTCTATTAACATTGCTGAAGTAACAGCATCCTTCTTAACAGTCTTGGTAGATCTAAGTCGCTTGGCAGCTTCCTGCAAATTCTTTACGAAACCATTTTCGGTCGGATCCACCAAACCGTTCATACTATGAGCCCATTTAATAGCGTAAATTGCTGATGAAATAACGTTATATGAAGACCCGGACTCTAGCAAGCTGGTTAAATATAGCACAATATGAATTGGCTCTGCCGGTATAATGCTATAACGTTTTTGTATGCAAAAATGCTTCCACTTTTGAAATGAAGAAAAATACTTTTTGAACGTGCTGTCACTTTTTGAATGTAATATGTAAGCAGCTATTCGCTCACAAATTTTACTAGATTCTGGTACTGCAGCATCCTTCATGGCTCTAGCAAGACTGGCGTTTAAACATTACTGCCATTACTAAAAATAGCAAAAACATTAAAATCAACTTCTTCTCCAGAACCACTGGGTACATTTGTCTGAATTTTTGCATGGAACATCAGTGAAACTTTGGTATTCAAAATTATAAAAATGAAAAAAATCTGCAGAATTAACAAATACAGGTCCTTCAAGTTGGCCTCTATTACTTAAAATAGCAAAATGTGAAAATTTGAAAATTGCAATGGAACTGGACCAATTTTGTGTAAAAATGGTACTTGCATGAAGACTTTTCTTCGTTTTTTTTGGCATTTTGGCATTCCAAGATGACGGCCATCTGCCATTGCTAAAAATAGCACAAAACATGCAACTGACAATATCTCAGTAACCCCTGAATGGATTTTGATGAAGTTTGTGGCAAAATGATCCTTGCATTGAGGCATTTCAAAAGTTAATATATAAAGACCAGGCAAGATGGCCTCTGTTTTGAAAAGTAGCAAAATGTGAAAATGAGAAAATCTCAGTGGAATTGGACCAATTTTGTTTCAGAATGGCCCCATTACAAAATAGCCAGGTGAGCGATATCAGGCCCCTTTGGGCCTCTTGTTTAAGGTCATATACCAGCCAACCCTTTTGTTCAGTTTGGTTTATATGTCCAAATTTTTTTTCTGTATCACCCCAACCCATGCCCTTGTTGTGTATTAAGTTTAAAGTTTAGTGGTGGCACTGGCCGGGTTTATACCTGAGCCCCTGCTCACTCTCTCTAGTTTTGCAATGGATGGATGATACGATAGTCATACAGCGAAAATCATTTTACCAAGGAGAAGGTACATACATACAGATATGCACACTTGCTGAATAAAATTTTACATTTTTTTTCAAAAAGTTTTGCTTCACAGGCCTGAACTATAGCCAACTTAGGGCATAAAATTGCAATAAAGTATATTTCATAAAACAAAAAATATAGTGAGTGAGTGAACTCGGGTTTAACGTCCCACCACCAACAATTTCATACGGAGACGGGACCACGGTTTAAAGTCTCATCCGAAAAACCGGAGAAGCGGGAGATCGATCGTGCGACCCCTGGAACAAAGAAATATAACAAATCTGGAAGAATGGTAGGCAACAATCGAAATAATGAAAACAATACCTGCGTATCTGTATCATAATGTAGTTGCAAGACCTAATATTGACATTTTTACTGGCTCATGACTTTGCTTATTTGCATATAAAATTTGAACTGATCTTTTTTTTATTTATGATTAGCTTACACTAGAACAATTTTAATGAACTTGCATCCAGGATTGCAGATGAGAAAAAGTCAGCAGTTAGTTAGGGATAACAGAAGTGTTTCTCATAATGAAGTTTGTTGGTGTATATAGTTTTTGTCAACTTTACATCAATGCATTAAACCTTTATGATTGCTCACAACTCTGTAACTACAGCGACACACCAGATTCTTTTCATATTTGATCCCTGATATCTCTGTAGCATATACATGTAATACACTAGATGTGAATAATGTATGACCATAGGCCAGGGCCTCATGGTGGGGTCAGAGGTAAATAAATATGACTTGGGCATTTTCATTTTTTCAAAGTATTGCATTAAACCTTTTTGATTACTCATATCTCAGTAATTATATTGCAGATTTTTCTTCTGTATTTGGTTTATGTTATCTCTGTAGCATACCTTTTGATATGGACTGCCTAAGCCTATAGGTCAGGCTGATGGGTGGGGCCAGGGGTCAGGTACCAGGACAATTGGTGTTTGTTGTATATTTTTTTTTTTTTGCTTATAGTTCTAATATACATGTACTTGAATGAAACCTAATCATGCACGACTAGGTTTATTTCATACTTGTTTACACCATATGGATGCTGCTGCTGATCTGAGGTCAAGATCACAGACACAGAATAATTTTGTACATGTATATAAAATTTGCATTAAAATTTTGTGTTAAAAGTCTGCTTCATTAGGCGGTGAAAATGATCAGGGTATACGTGAGACTGTGCTCACTTGCTCTAGTTTGAAAACCTTTCAGTTCAGTGTTGCAGTGGTAATATTGGTTGGTTGCATTTTAGGTAGCACCTATTTCATATTAGAGCAGGAGAAGGAAGCTAGTTTTGCGAGAAGTGTTGTTTACCAATGCTACACCAGACAGGGACGTGTACGAGACATGTCTTTTTCAATTCCCTGACCAGAATGACTTTCATCTTCAATGCTATTCAAGTAAGTTAAATTTGTTGATACGAAAATATTATCAATACGAGGAACTTCTAAAGTTCGCATGTCGTACTCTATACCACAGTGTATAATCACGTGACAGTGACCGAAACCGGAAATTGCGACCCTGTCCGACGACAGTCGCAAAGTTGGCCTCAAAAATATAAGGTGAGTGACCTTAGCTTTTTGCATTTTTCTCTCCCTTTGCATGTTAGTGGCTTGTTACAAACAAAGTGGGCAATTGATAAGATGCCAGTCTGTATTTAGCAACAACACAATACGGTTGAAATGTTCTCTTCATAAAGAAAGACAAGAAAACGTGCGGGTCGATCACCTCAATTTGGCAATTTCATCTCCGCAGAGCTTCGTTTCATAACGTTTAAAAGTCCAGATTTCAAATAAACGAAAGATATTTTTAACCATAGTTTGCGTAATAATCATTTTCCAAGTATTTTCTAGCCATGTTTTAGCCTAGTCAGCAAAATATTTGAATTTTGAGGCATAAACAACAACACACCCTCTTCGTCATCGCTGTCCGCAAAATTGATCGGTTGACATTTTAGACTGTCCGAAAAATTGCGATCGATATTTGTCTGACCTGGTATAGGCATATATCCCAGTTTTGGTTTAAACATATTTTATTTCAAATATCATCACAATTACATATATGAACATATATAACATGTAAACATGCAAAGCTAAAGCTTATTGAGTTCTTATCCTCAATATAATCAGTTTGTATTATTCATGGCGGACTATACAACATTTTAAAGATAATTACATTATGTCATGTAGACGTAGCATAGGATGTTGTTCAAGCCACTGGCACTTGACCAACAGTATCTCTACGAAAAAATATTTCCTTGCTAAAAGATATAAATAAGAATGGTAAACCAGAAATTTCGCACCCCACTCACCAAAATTTGTTCACAGTTCGGCTATCGCCGAATTTCAGAAAGGGATAGTGGCATCCTCCTTAAAGCCACATCATTGGAGTTGTTCGGTGCATACGTAATTTTCTTGAAATCCTTCTGACGAACTAGGAAAAAGTCCAAACGAAACATGTTTTGTGAATTTTGGATTTCGGAGAAAACATCTGTCACTTTTCACTTCCGGCTTGGTTTCCGGCTTTCTGTTATTGGCTATGCGCGCAGGGGAAGTAATACGCACGCGACGAAATTCTTGATAGGTCGCGCACCACCAAACTGTTTTAGAGGGTCACCGACCATGTTGACGGCTGGGCAACAGAGAGCGGAGGAGATTGTTTTAGCAGGGCATAACCTGTGTTTAACAGGGCAAGCGGGTACGGGGAAAACCTTCCTGATAAAAGAAATATGTAGAAAGTCAAAAGAACAGTCGAGGCGGGTTACTTTACTGTGTACCACCGGTATGGGGTGCCTCCAGTTTTTGGAAGAAGGGGTAAAGACACTCTGACAGTGCACAGGTAGAGTATAGTCTGAATCTGATTACTTTAACATTACACAATCATTCATTCTCCAGAAAATTAAATGCGTGATGATTTTATTAACTCTTTTTCTGCTCCATCGCCCCTTACTCAAGCACTGATTCACAACCAACACCAGACATCCCCCCCCCCCCGATATGCATGCATTTCAGCCAGCATTTCAATTAGAAGTTTACGTAACTGTGAGGAATTTAGTCACAGTGAATTTAGTACTCTCTGGCCCCTCTCCCTATACCGAACAAGAAGTCAACGTTGAAAATACGTCGAATAGACGTTCAATTGACGTCACAACGGCGTAACCACGTCATTGCGTTGAGTCGACGTATTTGCCAACTGATAATATAGGCCTATGTATTCCTCAGAATCGTTGACACCCTCGATTGACCATCATAGCAAGATCGATGCCTTGCCACAAACATCTCACGTCAATCCTGACTTTGCAGCGATACTGATACGACGTTGTTTTTGTCTGAATGTAAGTGGGATTGAAATTGAGGAGACTTTTCAAGTCAACTTTGACTAGGAAACAGACTGGAATCGTCCTAACTCTATGATCGATTTTCTCTAATGCTGCTACATATACGGACGAGGATGGGTGTATGGATGTATTGCGATTTTACGTCCTTTTCAACGGTCTTTCAGTCATATCCGAAGAATGGGAGGGTTTTTTTATAAAAGACTTTGTGAAGCTGAACCCCGTTTACGGTTGCGGAGATTTTACCTTCAGCGGGGCTCGAGCCCGGGACGACTAGATCAGCAGGCCAGCTCTTAGTCTACTGAGCTATCGGGTCTCCCAAGGATGAACAAGATGTAATCATAGAGATGTGCTCCATCCAGTATGAAGTGTCCTTCTTAATCAAATAGACAACATCGACCAATTGTTGATGCTAAGCGTTCGTTTAAAACATTTTGACGCGGTCAGTCTTAAATCGAGGCACAAGATAAAAGATTTCTCTTCCCCATCCCACCCCCACCCCTCACCTTTTTGGAAAAAACAAAAAACAAAAAAAAACACACTTATTACACCTGTAAGTTTCAATTTCTGAAATTAAAAGCGCATATATGTTTGGATATCGGTTTTCCCTGAGACGGGCGACTAAGTGTAGGTGTAGTGAAGCTACTGTCATAGAGCTCTGTCCTTGTTCGATGTGCGGAAAATTTCAATCGAATATCAACCCCTTTTCGAGGCTGGGCGGTTTCTGATTAGCCGCGCCCAAGATGGATCCTTGCATCTAGAAACGGCATCACACTCTTCGATGTGACCTAATGACAAAAATGTCCGAGGTCATGTACGTTAAGAAATAAAAAGGGGGTTAAATAAAAAAGGAAAGAAAAAAAAGGAAAGAAAGGGAAGAAAGTATTAAAGCAACGAAAGTTTTGAGTATTGGTTTGCAGACAGGTCTGAGCTAGCAGTGCAGACCCTGACCTTACTGCTCCTGAACAGGGTTAACACTGTTTGTCATTCCATCAGCGTCTTTTGGACGTATTTCTGCATTGTTTAACCATTTCCAGTTAGGACAATTATGGTAATTATTTAGATGCCCCAGATGTAAGAATTTTTTTTGTAAGACTTAATTACAATAAATCCGGAACTACTTGGCGACCATTTTTCCCCCATAGATTTTTTTTTCAATTGCTCAGCAGGCACTATCTGAAAATCTGACAGTGTTATACGTTTTTGCGTATTTTTAAAATGTATCATGATCAATAAACCCCAAGATGGTAGGGTAAGGTGGGCCAAACCGCCCATGCGGGGTCTAACGTCCATGCCTATTATATCAGTATCTACAAAGTTTAGGTAAAAACGTTTCATTGAATTCAGTATGTCAGCGTGTTGGATTCCTTATCAAAAGACACTTCGAAGAAGCGCCTCTGCTTGCAGCTTTTTATCATGTGTGCTAGACACTGCAATTTGGTACGTCCCATTACCCAGCAGGTGCATGACGTCGTAATGACGTCGTACCTACGTCGATATGGCATGATTACATCGCATCGATGTCAGTACGATGTCATTCCGACGTCATGTACCCGCCGGGTAAGCTCACTGAGCATCGGATGTCGTCGGTGCTTTATGACCTACAATGGACTCGATAGAATCGGATCAAGTTCAATAAAACTCCTGTTTTGTTGTAATGAATGCTAGAATCATGTATGGTATTACAAATAAAAATTGCAAAATCTCCCTTCTATCTATCCACGTCAAAATATTTACGAAATTTATTCCTGTAAGGGCAGATAACCTATCCAGACTTACAGGAGGGCCCTAAGACAGTATCGAATCATGTGCGACAGTATCGGATCATATGACATTATTTTATAAGAGAGTTCCTCTGAGGCGTTCTGCCAACCTTCTTAGCTTCAATAATTTGGCTACTTAAACAGTTGGACCTATTAAACTCTCAGATGATTTTTACGGCGTTTCAGCGATATTTTCACGTGGTCCTTCACTAGCAACGGTTACGTCTGTTGACTAACAGTTGAATGTATACAAATGTACGAACATGTCAATAATTATTAACTCAGTAAGCCCCATGTGCCCCTATAGCACGGAAAGAATCTAACATTACAGACCGTAATTTGACTTGGCAAAGTATAGACTATATAAGACCGTAGTGTCTGATCAGGATCGTCAAATTTACAGTGATTTTCGCCTTAACATTGATATTTCAATGCAAATAGTGTATCAACACTACATGGTCATTCAACGAGTTCTGCTGCATTAACCTGAGTCTACACAGTGTACAAACGCCCATCTGATGAGTGCCAGTTGGTGATAACTTATGAGTGATCCGATACTGTCGAATCCACTGTAGGTGTGTGCAAATATTTTTTATACCCCGCCACACTTTAGTGGCGGGGTATTATGTTATACCTTTCGGTGTCCGTCCGTCCGTCCGTCCGTCCGTCCGTCCGTCCGTCCGTCCGTCCGTGCTCACCATTTCCGATCGATAACTTGAGTATTTATTCATGGAATTTTTTCAAATTTTGCATACATATTGTTATCGGCGATGAGTGGTATGGGATTGTTAATGGGCAAAATCCGTCCATTTTTAACGGAGTTACTGCCCTTTTTCGTATTGGAAAAATGGTTTCTGGCCTGTTATTCCTTTACTGTTCATGATATCTGAATGAAACTTCACAGATATGTTGCACATCAAAGGTTACATATTGTGATTAAGGACCGTCACTCTGACCTTCCCAGTTTGTGAGTTATCCGCCCTTGATAGGTCTGAAAAAAGGTTTTTGACCTATTGTTCCTTTTCTATATGGAATATCTGAATATAACTGCACAGATATGTTTCACATCAAAGGTAACATATTGTGACTAAGAACCGTCACTCTTACCTTTCCCGTTTGTGAGTTATCCGCCCTTGATTGAATTAAAAAATGTTTTTTACCAGTAGTTCCTTTACTATGTGGAATATTTAAATGAAACTTTACAGATATGTTTCACATCAAAGGTTACATACTGTGACAAAGAACCATCACTCTTACCTTTCCAGTTCATGAGTTATCTGCCCTTGATAGGTCCGAAAAATGGTTTTTGACCTGTAGTTCCCTTTCTATATGGAATATCTGAATAAAACTTCACAGATATGTTTCACATCAAAGGCTTCATATAGTGACTAGGAACTGTCACTCTGATCTTTCCGGTTTGTGAGTTATCCGCCCTTGATTGATCTGAAAAACATTTTTTTATCTGTAGTTCCTTTACTATATGGAATATCTGAACGAAACTTCA
This sequence comes from Ctena decussata, assembly GCA_963989385.1. NCBI lineage: Eukaryota > Metazoa > Mollusca > Bivalvia > Lucinida > Lucinidae > Ctena > Ctena decussata. Next base: position 2,203,279 of record OZ022502.1, on the reverse strand, counting down.
TAGGTATGTTTCACATCAAAGGTTACATATTGTGACAAAGAACCATCACTCTTACCTTTTCAGTTAATGAGTATTCCCCCTTGATAGATCTGAAAAATGTTTTTTGACTTGTAGTTCCTATACTATATGGAATATCTGAATGAATAGATGGATGGATGACTTGCGATTTTACGTCCTTTTCAACAGTATTTCAGTCATATCAGGACGATGGGCGGATGATAATGAAAGGCTGTGTGCAATGGAACCCCATTTACGATGGAAAGAACTCCGCCTCCGGCGGGGCTCGAACCCGCGACTGCTAGATCAGTAGGCCAGCGCTTAACCCACTGAGCTACCGGGGCTCCATCTGAATGAAACTTCACTGATATGTTTAACACCATAGAATAGGAAACAGAGTCTCTCAGCTCAAAGAAATGCTTTACAGCCTGATCTAAATCTACACTGGTCAGAATGCTCCACGTTGTTGGGTGGTTTATATTAATATTTATTTACAGTAAGGACATCATATCTCTGTCTATCTCAGTTCTGTGGCTCTTTAGCTATTATATATCTCAAAAAATAAGTTAGGATGCACAGCAGTGGCGGGGTATCATGCAGTGCCTGCGGTGCTTTTATTTTCTGATCATCCGACCGTGCTGATAAAGCTCCGCTTAAAATGTGCTGATATGGAACAGATCAAATTAGAATTTCACCACCTTACACCCTGCTATACCATATATTTTGTTCTACTTATCTTACTTTACACAATACGTCATCATCCTGATCCATATTTCGCCCTATTGTTATACCCATGCAAACTACATACTGCCCTAAACAATGCCATACACTTGTCAGATTCGGCATCAGGTAGGGCAAGGTATGTGGAATCTCAATCGCTCTAATAATCAGAATTATTATTGCCTGATAACGTATAAATCCGTGCCGGGCCGGGTAGCGCAATCGGTAGGACACCTGACTCGTAAGTAAAAGGTCCTGGGTTCGAATCCCGGTCTGGCCACATACTTTCGTTTCTCCTTCCGCTGATTCAAGAAGGGCAGTTGTCAGTTACTGGCGAAAGTATGTGCACTTAGTACTGGTTAACCGCTTAGGAGGTCTAAGCCTGCCCAGGAATAGTGTGGTTAGGTTAACTGACCGTCCCGACATGACCTTAGTTGTTTACCGTGGACGTTAAGCATCAAATCAACCAACAACCAACGTATGAATCCATCTGTCACCTGACAATTAACAACTGCAGCTTCTGCAAATGGATAGCAAAGTATAACTGCTATTTGACTCGTATGTATGTAAATTTATTAGCATTAAGATTCAGCGTTGTGAAGGATGAACTTGTGACGTTGTAAGTAACCACACCGAAATTTTGTTTGTCGACTGATAAGCCCACCATATGTTTCACTTAATGAAAAGCTGCGCACAACACTATGCATTAAATACATACTATATACGAGACTGATAAGTCGTTTGTGGAAGAGAACTGGTTTACATATTGTGGCTTCCCTGAGACTTAATTTACCTCCCTTAGACCAGTGTGTAGAACCAAAAAGATTATTGGGGCTAGGTGTTGACCGTGGTGAAGTTACAACTGGATCATAATCGTATATGTTACATCTGATTCATAATAGGAAAATTAGGATCTTTCGACAACTTAAAATCTTTCAATAAAAAGTAAGTTTGGTGCATATTGAGAAAGAAAAAGTAGAACTATGGTCCCACCAAACAATATGTCATTGTCTACATACCGTATACGCGGTAATTTTTGCGGGTTCAAAATTTCGCGGTTAAGGGTCAAAAACGTAAAAAAAAAAATTTTCGCGATTTTTAATTTTCGCGGTTAGCAACATGCGCGAAAATTAAAACTATTTCTTTTTACATTTGAGTCAGTTCGTTCATTGAAAAATACCAGCAACTACCGAAGCAAGCAGAAACAAAATATATGAACAATGTGTGTACAGAGGAAACTTGGTAAGAAACTGGAAATTATTCGCGATTTTAATATTCGCGGTTTCTAAGAGACCGCGAAATACAGCGAAAAATGAACCACGAAAACTACCTTGTATACGGTATATCTACATGTATACCAGTTTATCTTTAATTTAGTCTCTGTGAAACACGCTACGCACAATATTTATATTGGTTTTTTACGACAATCCTCTCAATCCTCTCCACTGCAGCTCTGACAAAGCTGAAGCCAATGTAGAGAAATAACAAAATATCCCTTAAATCAAAGGTGAAACTGATGCGCTCCCTTATAATATCCATACTGTATGCTCGTGAGCTATGGACCTTGACAAAGATCATGTCGCTGATAAGGATGTTCGCAGAAAGATCCAAGAAGTAAATGGAGAATAAGACGAGCTCCTGTCCTTGGTCAAGAAAAGGAAACTGAGATGGTTCGGCCACGTCTCAAGTCTTCTGGTTTAGCAAAGACAATTCTTCAGGGCACAATGAAAGGAAAAAGAAGAGGTAGACAGAAGAAGAGATGCGAAGACAATATTAAGGAGTGGACAAAGATAGACTTTGCTAGCTCAGCTACGAGAGCAGCTGACGACAGGGCTAGGTAGAAAGTCATTTGTGGTACCCCAACGACCTAGCAAAGCTAATGGATAAACTAGACTGGACTAGACTTTATGCAAGGTTATGGGATAGACAGGAACATATTTTCACACCCGTTTCAAAAATATTTCACTTATACCTAGTCGAAGTGGGCGAAAGCCGGAGCTTCCGGTGAAAACACTTTACTTCCCGCAAGTAGTACATGGCGTCTCACGTGTGCACCTAGCAAGGCTCGAACCCAAACCGGTAAGAGACCTGATGTTTAGTGTCACCGCATTTATGTGTAAGGTCATGGTGACCCTATATTTACGTGGAAAGGCTGAGAGAGTTAGCCTGTACATGGTCGAATTACTGATATCACAGAAGCAATAACCCAAACATATTTTTGATACAAATACCCTTTTTTGCGGGATCCGTCAGAAGGGAGAAAGTCCGTGCAAGAGGCGTTATGATCACTCAAGAGCCTTTATGGCTACCAAGCTAAAACATCTAAAACGTACAAAACATGATTCTGAGAATTGTAACCGAAGCAGTGTAAAAAGATAATTATCAGGAACTCTACAACCAGATTCCGCATCCCACTCAGGATATCAAACTGGAAATAGTCACACGAAGTAACACCACATGTCTACTTGAGACTGAATCTTTCGAGCTTTAAACGGGGCTCTATTATTATTATCCACTCGTCGTCCTAATATGTCTGCAATACAATTAAAAAGGGCGTAAAATCGCGTCATTTATCCATCTTTTTAGTGGGAAACTTGAAATTTGGCTTGATCTTCATTGGTAGTGCATATATAATAACAATTCCTTAATTGTTCTTTAAATAGTCATCTATCACTTATTATGTATTGTACACGGTAACTTGTCGAAAAGGCACAGTAGAAAGCAAATTAGCCCGAGGATCAAAAAAGAGGATAGAAAAAGGATGAATGGATGGGTGACATGCGATTTCTTGTCGTTTTTAACGGTCTGTCATTCATGGAATGTGAAGGTACGTTGTTGCATCTTAATTGGTTATTATTTTGAATTTACTTCTAAATTTACATTTAAAACAATAATTGGATTCATAGTTCTGCAGGATGTAAATCTACGAGAGACAGAGAGAGAGAGAGAGAGAGAGAGAGAGAGAGAGAGATTTTCTTGTAAGCCCTTACAGGTTTCGTGAATTTTAATTATCATCAAAACCTTCACTTTTAAACAAGAATATAGAGTGAGAGATTTTCCGCTGCAACCAGTATCACTGACTCGCATGTCAGTTATACGTTGCTGACATCAAGTTTGATATAAATGCAGAAATATGTAGTGACTCACCTGTCCTGAACGTTATAATTAGACAAATTAACTGGAACATAATGTTTGGAATCGGGAATAATGATATACTCTTAAGTTATCATTTTCCAGTACAGCATGCGCATATTCTGAGTTTACTGCCTATTGTGCACTACATACTGTTTACTATCCACTAATTATTAGTTCGTCTTGTGTACTTTGTAAATACTGCGTATCGTCTACTGTGACAGTAACATTGCGCAGAGCAAAAAGTTAGCAGCATGCGTAAAATGTCACGGTATGCAGTAGACCGTAGACAGGGCGTCGTAGACAGTAAGTTGTACACAGACAGTGCACAGTATACAGTCAGCATACATGCATGTGCATGTACAAAGTTAATGTCGCAGTATGGGACTTTGGGGCAAGTGGGACAGTTAATGGAAAAGCACCTGTATGTTACGGGCTGATATGACATAGCGAGAGTCAAACATGTTGGCACTATATATAACTACCAATCATATGCTGGGTATGGCGTGCAAAATATCCCACCGGGCACATGACGTCGAAATGACGTCCTAATGGCGTCGATGCGACGTTACTGTGTCACATCGACGTGAGTACGACGTCATTTCAACGTCATGTGCCTGCTGGATAAAGTATATCTCAGTTACCCGAGTGCTACCCCAAATTACCCCACTGAGTAAACAGTTGAGTAAACAGTAGGGGCCTACACAAAAATTCCATACATATAGCTATGTAACTTCTGTATACAGCTTTCTCACTGAAAGGCGCTTGAGAATGGTAGGGGCGGTAAGTGGGGGAAGGGAGAGGGGGAGAAGGGAGAACATTAGATTCTTATTTTCAGTTATGGTAGAACTGGAGAGAGGGTGGAGGAAGTGGGATAGGGTGAGGTGGCGGTAAGAAATTCACTAGGTCAAACAAACAAATAAATGAATAAATAAATGAATAAATAAAGTGAATGCTAATATGAAATACACAAGCTTCCTAAGAAATCAGGCTTCAGTCACCTCCATTTATGCATGATTAGTAAAAACTTACTATGGGTGGGTCAGAAAAAAAAAACAGATTTTTGGAGGATATTTATCTTTAAATCTTTGATATTTATTTAAATCTTTAAATCGTTGATATTTATCTGTAAACCTTTAATCACAGGGGTGGGGGCGGGTGGGGGGGGGGGGGCGGGTGGGGGGGACTGTGACGGGGGAGGAGGTGGGGTTACCACTGAAGGATTTAACATTTACCATTGTATGCTTCTCGAGAAATCTGACGAGTTCTCCTCATTCTTTTCCATGTCGCCACAACCATGAATACTGCTTTGAAATTAACCGAAAACCTTTACAGCCTCGTTGTAGCTGTTCTACCGCTGTGATTTGGTGGTGTGTAACCTAACTTTTCAAATTACCGGATCAGAACCGTCTTTTAGCGCGTGAATCTCACGTGTTATTTCCCTTACCGGAAGTAAACAATGACAGACGTTTTCTCCTGAACGAAGGCATGAAAAAGTTTTGACAATCAAATCAAGTTTTCTCATTATTCGAAGGCTGCACAGAAATTTTACCTATGCCTCGAGAATCATTGTTGATGGGTTTATCAAGAAATATCAAGATTTCTGTCGGAACCCGAACGATGCTCGAATTTTGAACCAGGTTTGTCATCGTCTGTGGGTCGAGCTCAGGCGCTGCCTGACCATAGTCTTATACTTTTTTTAGCAAGGAAACATTTTTTTTTTCGTAGAAACGCTGTGAAACATACATACACAGTATTGGTCAAGTGCCAGTGGTTCAAACATATATAAGCATACAGAATTCCAGAGAAAGAGAGTCCTAGAAAGCGGTCCCGTGACAATTGTTCCATACAATGTATCTCCTAAGTAAACACATGTCGTGGCTTCACTCGAACCTCCTAAGCTAGTTGGGACTAGTGAGAGCCACAGCATGTGCCCGTCCACAAACAGAAGATAGCATAGGACCCTAACCAGAACCCACTCATCTATAGCTCTGCGTACATTAACAAAAAAGAAAAAGAAAAGAAAATTGATAAATTTAGAACAGTCAAAAGAGGAATTTGGACTTGAGAGAGGGGCGCAGATATCCGGAGACAATACTATTGTTTTAATGACTGAATCATCGCATGCCAATAGTCTTCCTTAGTTTTCAAAACTGTTTTGTTCCAAGAATAATTTTTTGTACAAGCTCGAATATATTCGTATTTGTTTCTTGCGGCAAGGACAGGTCGCCATATAGTAAAAGATTTAACGAAGAGGTTTCGTATAATGAGATTGCATTCATAAGTACAGTGCGCTGAGCTTGATAATGTCTACAATAGAAAAAGAAATATTAAGTATTTTCAATGCTACCACAGCTGCATAAAGGCGAGTCAGAAATATTTTTAAGAAAGAGATCTAAATTAAGTGAACTACAATTTGTCCTAAGCCGCGTGTGTAGGATCTGAGCTTTGCGAGTTCCAGTATAGTAATGTTTAGGAACTTTTCTTTTATCTTTCTTCAGATAATTTTTAAAGGAGTTTACGGAATCAGTTTGTTTTGCCTCATCAGGTAAGCTGTTCCAGGCTCTGATAGTTGATGGCAAAAACGAATAGTAGTACTGGTGTTTCTTGCTGCTTTGGTTTGAAGGTCATTCGAGTTTCGCAGATTATATCGAGATAAATTACTAACTGCTTGTGGAACTAAAGATGATAAATATTGTGGTGTGAGATTATGTAACATTATATAAAATAAAGTTAAATGGTGATCTCGTCGTCTATTTTCTAATGACTCCCAGCCAATTTCATCATAGAGAGCATTTTGAGATACAAGTTTCGTCGCCCCTACAGGTATTCTTGCGGCTTCGTTTTGAATTTTATTTAATTTTTTTTTTTCGTACTGAGAGTTATCCCATGTGACATCTGCATATTCTAACAAGGGGTGAATGAATGCTAAGTAGATCGTTTCAAGAGATTTTCGGTCTAATTTGAACTTCAGCTTTCTCATGATATTAATCCTGAACCACGCCTTTTCTGTAATATAACGTATATGTTGATGCCAATTGCCATCATTTGAGAAATTTAAACCAAGGTGCTTATGGCAATCTACTTCTTTAATTTGAACACCTTGCATAAAAAGAGGAGGATGTTGAGGTCCGTTAATTTTCCGAGATATTAGGAGAGTCTCAGTTTTAGATGGCTTGAAAGATACTAACCACGTTGTAGCCCACTGCGTAATTTTATCTAAATCTCTATTGAGGCAATCAGCCGCTAAACCTGGATTTTCTACAAGTATAAACAGACTAGTACCGTCAGCAAACAGTCGTATATTAGAACCGATATCAGATACTATGTCATTTATATATAACAAGAAAAGAAGAGGGCCCAAAATAGACCCTTGGGGAACACCAGCTCTAATGAACACCCAGTCATAGGTAGTTCCTGGGACGACAACTCGCTGCTTTCTGTCAGAAAGGTAATTTTTAAACCAAGTTAGGACTTCTCCCGTGACACCAGCGGCTTCAAGTTTGTACAGAAGACCTGCGTGCCAAACAACATCAAAAGCTTTGCTGATGTCACAGAAGACAGCCCGAACCGCTTTACCTCCGTCTAGAGCTTCACAAAAAGTATTGTAGAGGTAAATAAGCTGGTTCACTGTTGAATCCCCAGGTATGAAACCAGACTGGACTGAAGACAGCAAGTTATTATCACGAAAATGATTGAATAAATACTTAAATACGAGTTTCTCAAAAACTTTAGCTTCAGAGTTGAGAAGAGATATTGGGCGATAGTTAGACACTTTAGATAGATCACCTGTTTTAGGAACAGGGCATACGTAAGCTTCTTTGTATGATATCGGCACAATGCCGGTGCGTAAAGACTGATTAAAAAAGAAACAAAACGGAGAGGAAAGTTCAATTGCTATCTCACGAAGTACTCGATTATTGAGTGCATTAGGACCAGAAGCTTTTCCTACAGTTAATGTTTTTAGGATTGATTCCACTTCCATTGGAGAACGAACGATGCTAGATAACTGAGAGTGATCTACATTTAGTGCTTGGTCTGGAAGAGTGGCATTATGTTCGTCTAATATTGTCTGATTTTGAAAGACGTTATTAAGAATATTAGCTTTGCCGCGGTCACCTGTATATATGCAATTATCAACTTCAAGGGGCGGTATCGTTGACTTAATGTCCGGAGATATAAAATGTTTTAGAGTTGACCACCAATCTTTTGCTGTAGGTGTTTCTGATTTGAGTTTATCTGCAAGTTTTTCCTTAAAAGACGTTTTTGAATCACGAAGCATAGTAATAATCTCGTTACGTATCTTTTTAAATTTAGTCCAGTTAGAGTTTAAGTTTGTTCTTTTAGCCTTTTTATAAGCCCTTTTGCATTTCCGTATTTGTCTTTTAATAATGCAAGTTATCCAAGGCAGTTCAAAAGGTTTTACTCTGATTTCTTTATTCGGAATGCATTCTCCAGCTATAGTATTTATCGTAGCATTTAAAGTGTTTGCATATTTATTTATGTCAGCGTCTAGTAAAGAATCCTAATCAGTACTTGCTGCTTTTTGTCGTAAAAGGTTATAAACTCCATACTTGTTTTATATACTGGTGCGTAATGGCGTGACTACGTCCATGACAGCAATGTTAAAATAAAGGTCAACGATACAACCCTTTGTAAAAGAGTCATATGATAAACAGAATCTTACATCCGTGGTCATGGGGTCTGAATAAGGCTTGTTTCCTGACCCCTATCAAAGTGGCTAATTTTTTCTGATAAGTGGCATCACGAGTCTACTTTATCACTGCATATGCCGTTTGGTGGGGAGGCGGCTATTTTCTGAGAAATAAGCACTTAAAAGTGGGTGGGGTAATCACTAATGTCAAATTGGCATATGTTAAATATTGTTCTGTTTCTTAAAATCAATGCTGTTCACTAGTGGCTCTTGCCTATGTGGTTAGGGCAGTATATAAAGTTATCAATCACAACCATGTATTGTTCAAAAATGCGTTTTATGTTCCAAAATATGGCGCTGAAATCACATGCATGTATTTTACAGAATTTCCATCAGCGAATTTCAAAATCTTGAATTCTGTTTTGACACAAAAATAACCTGGAGGTCCAGAACTTAAATTGACTTCACGTCTATAGCAGCAAAAGAGAATGTTATGCTCAAATGAGATTCTGACCTAATTTTCATGGATCACTGAGCAATTTACTGGCTAAGATCACTTATTTTCAATTCTAATACCAATGGAAGCGTCCTAGTGACAGGTTAAAAATATTTATCTCATACGTGGGAGATAGGAAGTCCTATGTAGGACTTATTAACTCCTACGTAGGATTTACTAACTCCTAAGTAGGACTTATATTAACTAATAAGTCCTACGTAGGACTTACTAACACCTATGTAGTACATGATAAGTCCTACTAGGACTAGGGCTTACTCACTCCTATGTAGGACATAATAAATACCCCCGCCCCCTTATGAAACTCGCCAATCGCTCGTTTATCAAAAATTTCATATGAAATGACATACCACTCATGTGAGATCCTCTTTTTCTCTGCTTAACTAACCAGATAGTTTTGGCTGGCGAAACGGATCCCAGCTTTACTTAACCGGAAGTATACCTAGATATTTGATCATTTTTTATTTCCAACTTCTCATTCTTGAAAGTCAAAAAGTACACAGGTTGCCTCTTTTTTTGAAAATACTACATTTTTTTTTTGTTTTTTGTTTTTTTTTTTGTTTTAGGTTTTGTACTTTTGAACGCTGTATGATCTTGCTACGCACTAAGAGCTGATTTTCAATTTTTAGAAAAGTCGCAAAAAGTCAGCATATATATAAAGAGCTTTAAAATGATAAGTATGGACTGACTGAAGTCAAAGGAGTGTGTGTGGGGGGAGGGAGGGGGGGTCCGGTCGAGCGAGAGTTTGTTTCGAGTTCATGGGCGTCCTACTAATTTGGGTTTTAGTAGGGCAAGGGCCTTCTGTGCTTTCAGTAGGGGCGGGTGGGGGCTGTTTGGTCATTTATTTCTCTCTCATGTGTCCCGCTCTCGGGAAGTTGGCTTGATATTGTCTGAAATACTATCTCAGGGAGCCGTTGAACCCCAAAACTACCAACCAACTAACCAATCTCGAAGTCAGAGGAAAAGCATTCGATTCCCCCGAATGATTAACATGTATTTGCAAATAGAAAGGTTCCCAGTACATTCAAATATACCGAGAAGAAAAAGGGGGAATTTCTCCCCCCCCCCCCCCCCCCCTCCAATATCACCACCTATGCATTTTCGACATTGCATGAGAGGAAATCGGTTTGGTCATCATCTACTTATAGACACGAATTTATATTTTGTACATATTCTTAATTATTCGCTAGCTCTTTCCTGTATTTTGGCTTTTTTTAATGCGGTAATCCATGTAGCCATACTGCATCGATCGCTTGTTTTAGATCGATGAAGGCACAAGACAAATTCTCTACGACAATGTTTCAATCAAACTACAGAAAATAAGTTCATTATCTGCAGTTGGAAATTATTTTCGTAACCCACTTTGGCAATTTGTTAGCAATCTGTTAGAAGCAAATGTATATAGTCTGTTACGCAGGATACCAGTAGATAATGTACTCAAACAACTCAAAAGCCTAAAAACCTGTAATTTCCATATTCGTTTTATCTCTTTTTGTGTGTAAATAGGTTTAATCATTCCAAGTCATCAAACTTTTAGCAGAATACATGTACCTGTATTAAAGTTCCAGAGCACAGCATTTCCTACAAGACATCTTGTGCGCCAAGCGAAGACTCAGATCAGCCTGCGAATCCGCGAAGTGTCATTGGATTCATCAGTGTCCTGCTGAAGAGAGCTAGGATTTTAAGCTACTTATAAAGCACCAAGCGAAATATTTTATCACACTGTAAATGCCAAAGCTGATTTGAGGCTTCACCGGCGCAAAACCATCTTGTAGGAAATTCCGCGCTACGGATCATTTTATTCGGGATGAAAATACTTTCAAAAATGCATAAAGATGGGCTATGATTATGGCTACATTTTACACACTTTTTTTTCAATAATACCTAAAGAAGGACTGTTACTGTACTGTAGGTCTTACTGGCCAGGAGTGGTTTCTGTAGCATCACATATAAGTGCAAAAGAGAAATTTCCCCTGTTTATCCCAATTTGTCTAAGGAAAAGTGATATTTACAGAGATGAACATTTACTCTCTTTTTATCGCTAAAAACATATCCTGTAAGCGACAAGTACCCATCATTTGTTTGGATCAGGCTCTTTAAATGAGCACCAACAACCTATGTTTGGATCAAAAATTATGAAAATAGCTTAAAAAAGCACATCTCATTGTGATCAATGCACTGGTCTTGAAAATTACATTATATCGCGTGGGCCGTGAACAGTTTTAGGAGAGTTAGGATGGCTGGCGCTTATAGTCATTTGCCGGTTCTCCTTTGGACTATTCTGATTGCCCCTGTAGTACATAATGATAAAAGTTTAGATCCTTTAAGAGCAAAGAAAACATTCATAAGTAAGAAGTTGGGCCATACCGCGGTTTCGGCTATTCAAGCCTCATCAGTGACCCTTTAAATCTGGCACAAGGAGCCAGAGGAAAAAAACAGTAAATTTGCAGGTTTAACATGGCAAGCGTCTCAAAGACTGATATAAGACTGATACAATTATACTTGTGTTTCACTATTACTACAGACAACTTTGCGGACGGTCAAAATATTGACATCGGCAACTTTTCGACTCGTACAGTTTCAGTTTTGCGGACAGTTGAATTGCTGAGGGTGCAATGACAAATTGCCTTTAAAAGTGCCAATTTTGGCCAAAATGGATAACATATTGGTGTTTCTATATTAGGGCAGATATTTTTGCACACATAATTGTAAAAGCTTTCGTTGAATTGGAAAATTACAGCAACAAAATAACGACCAAGTTATGTTGACCAGGGCAGTTTTGTTCCATCGTCCCGGGGTTTCATGATATGTTTTCTTGAGTAAAACGGCAACTTTAAGGATTTTCCGCAGCTTTCCTCATTACATCTGTTGAATATATCCAGGCATTCATACTGCATTCATCTGTGTTGTACAAGTTACCCACTGCAAGCATAATACAGCAAAAATACGAGTTCTTCTTACCTTGAAATTTGAGGCCAACTTTGCGACTGTCGTCGGACAGTGTCGCAATTTCCGGTTTCGGTCACTGTCCGCTCGTCACGTGATTATATACTAAGTATACGCATTAATAACTACGGGAGTCCACGGCTCAAACGGATTAAATCCTCGCGTCTCATACATAATCTACCAGTGCTATGTTATATCAAGACTTTTGTTTAGGGTAGAAGATTTACCACTTACGTCAACTTAAATAAATTTATTATCAAAATTTCACGAGGACCATCTGAAACGTTTCCAATCTTTGCCTACGCTAACAGCGACCTATGCAGTGCTAAGACCTCCTTTACGTTGACCTCTACAATCACAATGAGTAACTAAGTTTCTTAATATCATTTATATGTACAACATAAAACATATAACAATGAAATACAACTGCTTCTACTGTGAGTTATAGTGGCGGCCGAGTCAACATTCAGGAGAACTGCTAACTTAAGCTAAATAAACAATACTTCTGAAACTAGAGCCCGATTGCCACTTCAAAACCTACAGTAGAAATTATCATACAGTGTACGTTGTTGTTGCATAAATATAATGCTGCAGCCTCCACATTTGGTGGGAACCCAATCACGGTACATTTGCTTCCCAATTTAATTGCACGACGGTTGGTCGGGTATCAGACTTAATGATGGGCCCAACAAAAGGATGTGGGATTTGATTGTACTAATTCCTGATCATTGCCTATCATCTTATTTCGGAAGATTATGGTTCAGAACAGAATAGAATCATAAGAAATAAAACAAAAATTCTCTCCTTGAGAAAAAAAAATTGTAAACCCTCACGTAATTAATAAACAAGGCAGTTAAGTTCTGTTCTTATCCTAACTTTTCAGACTGTAATGCCTGAACTGAACAGTGTAGACCCAGATATGACTGGTTTCGGGGCTGATCAGGATCTGCACAATCTGTTTTAGTCATTCACACACAAAATAAAATTAGTTTCTAACAATCATTCCTGTCGGCTGCTTGATTCATTCAGCAAACAAATAAAGATAAAACTCTGTGATAAAAGCAAACAAATAAGTCAGAGCCGAAACCCTTACCCTAATCCAACGTGATAAATGAGGACCAGATCAAGTTTCTGTTGCTATGATAACATGCATGATTTTTACTTTGCCGAAAAGGGTTGTTCGCATATTCAAACGCATATGAATTAGGGAGTTGTTGGTTTCAATTCAAACATATTTTATTCCCTTTGTACAAACAACAAGTTGTTGGTTACTGCCATATCTCCGAAATGTTTCGATTATTGCATCATAGCAACTCGTGATAGTCAAACTGTAGCACGTGTATGAGTGTTTAAATACTGCCGGTTACAATTACGCCTATAACAGTCCAGGAACAGGAGATGATACTAATATCATTTTTGCGCGATATTCATTTCAAGTCAGTAAAGTATGTATTTTTCCAATGTTGTTAAGAAGTCGGTGAGTTTGCCTTTTCACGGAATAGTTTAGTTTCTAATAGAAATGATTTTATGCAAACAGGTTACGTTTTCTTTCCTAGAAACTGGGTAGCTTTTTATGATATAATCAAATAAATCAACTCACCTGTCTTAAATTACTAAGGAATAGTAATGCACTCGTATACGGGGATAGTGTCAATATGAATTAATGCAACAAATATATCTTTCCTTATGATGACTCGAAATGCGTAGAAGTTCCTTTAGAGTTCATGAGAATCACTATGGCAATCATTGTAAACGTTTTGTTTATTTCCCGCCATTTTATTTACGCCTGACTCTAACGCTGTCTGGGGGGCTGAACAAAGCAAACTATGTTGAAAAAAAACCTATTTTAGATCGCTGTTCTTTCGTAGATATTCGTATTTGTTTACCCAAAACAGAACGTTAAATAAGATGATACAATAAAATGTTATTGATACCCTGATAAAAGTGTCAATTACTGAAAGCAATGTAATCCTAAACATCAGAAGTTACTCGTAAAAGTGGTATCCGTCATTAGTCAGCCGATACATCTCTAGTTTAATCTTACATAACCGTGTTTGGTCGCTGGGGTACCACATATGACTTAACGACAATTGCTTTCCACCTTGTCCTTTCTTCAGCTGCCCTAGTTGTGTCCATCTCTATCCACTTCTTAATGTCTACTTCATTAAAAAGAATGGAAAATAGGTTACGGTGGTGATTTGTGGTATATACAAAAATCTAGATAAATTTAAAGAGTAACTACACTTCAGGAACTGACTGATAAAACCATAAAAAATTACCGTATCTCCCTGAAAGTTAGCAGACTTCTTATTCTGGTTGTTCTCTACAGTTTAGAATACAAAATAGACGGACATGCTCTTTAAAAAAAGTGTTTTTATATTAAAAGATCAAAGGGTAATTTTCAGCGCAGAAATCAGAAAAATAAAACCCGTTCTTGAAAATGTACTAAGCTCTGAAGATACTTTGAGCCATTAAAAAGAGCGTCTTAGCAATTATTTGTTTCAACTCTTTCTCAAATTGTAAGGTAGACCAGATAAAACAGTAGCTTTTTCTCAAATGTCTGACCATGTATATAAGTGCATGTAGAGTGATTGCATTCATTTATACAGGTAGGCCAGTTATACCTATATCATACTCACAGTATAAATAATACATTACAATGACCAAGACAGGCGTGATATTGAAATTATTTAACCTTGAAAATAGAATCTACTGTGTGTTTTAAACAAATATTTGGACACAGGCCACACCCTTTTTTATCTGCGCAGCCTTATAACGTGCAGCAAAAATGGAAAAAAATAATTGCTAGGACGCTCTTCATAATACATTAATTTAAATTCAGACCTAGTTACATTTTCAATAATGATGGTCAATTTTTTTATTTATTCCTACAAAATTACCCTTTGATCTTTTCTTATATAAATCCTCTTTAACATCAACAAGTCCTGCATTTTGGGAGTCTGAATTATGAGAAACAACATAAGAAGGCATCTGCTAATTTTTGAGAAGATGTGTTGTATTTTTCAGCATTTTATGCAGATTTTTGTCTCTGCCCCGTATTAGTGATAATCACCACCTTAAGATAGATATTTCTTGTTTCCGTATAATGTGTTCTGTTTTTCCTTGTTGATACTTTCGTTCGTTTGTTTTGTGAGTGGTGGTTTTGTTGACTTAGCTGAACCATTAAAAAGCTAAGAGCGAGGATTCGGATCCACTGAAACTTGTTTAACGACCCCCCCCCTCCCCCCCCCCCCCAGTTATTTATTACTGACCGTTCCAAATCGGTACTTCTGTTGGACTGTTGGAATTCGTCGATGCTACGTGTACGACTGTCTGTGGTGTTCTAGCAATAAAGTCAACCGGCATGGCCCACTATGCTTTCTGCTCTGTTCTGTTACGTAGCTTAACATATAAACCAGGTTAAGATAAATGTTACTGTTGTTTTAGCTGGGGTAGCAGAAAGACCACCTGTTTGGGGAAGAGCTGCTCATTGAAGTTTTCAGCGTTTCGAAGTGAAGCTGAAAATTATTGTCTTTTACGTTATGATAAACGATAACAAGGTGGTCAGTGAAGTGACTAACCAAGTGGAAAGTGGTCTTAGGGGACCTCCATACGAACCGAACTACCAACTAATTGTGTGCACCGCGGCGGAGGGTGAGGGTGAAGGTTTTGGCCCAGTAAAACCGGTTTAAACCCCCCAGTAGTTATTACTGACCGTTCCAAGGCGGTACTTTCGTTGCGGTTGCATTTGTTTTATGTTCGGTGCTGTTTAATTTATTGTGTTCTCATTTTAACCCTTCTATAATAAAAATAGAAAATAGGTAAAAATAATTGTTAAATGTTTTTCGTATAATTTGCTTAGTCTGTTGTAACCCTTCTGTGGGTCTGAATGATTTAGTTCAATAAAGATTGCTGAGTTGCCACCTATTTGGGAAAGAGCTGCTGACTCGGCTTATCGCTGGTAATTTATTGTTTGTTGGGATGTCTTTGTCAATCTTTCCCTTTGATGTTGGGGATAGGGTTTGGGATCTGATTCAGTCAGTTCCTGAAGTGTAGTTACTCTTAAAATTTAGGTGTTTTAGCCAATTAAAATAATGGTGTCCCATTGCTTACGGAAAGCATGTGCTGGGAAAAGTTGTTTGTCAGTTCTAGCGTGACCATCGGATCGTACACACCAACTTTCTGTTAAAAGTGAAATACGGTCGAACATTTCATAAAAGAGGTGCTTAACATTGGCAAATGGTCACACGTTTTTCAGCCAAAACTGTTTTTTCGTGGCCGGCTATGCTACTCCGATCTAATATAACTACATATCGCATATAAATATATAAAGATATAAAGAATTTCTAGATTTTGAAGTAGAATTTGGTTGTGTAGTTTCTGACATCTAGCCTGAGCCTTATACCTCAGCCTCATAATGTATCTAATGCCTTACAACCTATGTGTAGATCATTAAACACTTGCTCAGTGCATATTCTATATATTGTTGTTATTTGTTAGTATAGTAAGACTATAGGATATCGGTTTTTCGTGGCCGGCTATGCTACTCCGACCTACTATAACTACATATCGCATATAAATTCTGCTATTTTGAGATATATAGAATTTCTAGATTTTGAAGTAGAATTTGGTTGTGTAGTTTCTGAAATCTAGTCTGAGCCTTATACTTCAACCTCATAATGTATCTAATGGCTTATAACCTAAGTGTAGATCTTTAAACACTTGCTCAGTGCATATTCTATATATTGTTTTATTTGTTAGTGTAGTAAGACTATAGGATATCGTTTTTTCGTGGCCGGCTATGCTACTCCGATCTAATATAACTACATACCGCATATAAATTCTGCTATTTTGAGATATATAGAATTTCTAGATTTTGAAGTAGAATTTGGTTGTGTAGTTTCTGACATCTAGTCTGAGCCTCATACCTCAACCTCATAATGTATCTAACGCCCTAC
Organism: Ctena decussata; assembly: GCA_963989385.1. Taxonomy (NCBI): domain Eukaryota; kingdom Metazoa; phylum Mollusca; class Bivalvia; order Lucinida; family Lucinidae; genus Ctena; species Ctena decussata. The sequence continues at coordinate 2,186,358 of OZ022502.1, read as the reverse complement.
AACCTAAGTGTAGATCATTAAACACTTGCTCAGTGCATTTTCTATATATTGTTGTTATTTGTTAGTATAGTAAGACTATAGGATATCGTGCATGTCTTTTGTAAATTGTTGTCAATGTATGTATATACTGTGGACCGTGCTGGTTTTTAGGAGACATAGGGTCTGATTTTATTAGTTTCAGATCATTGCATATCTGTTAACTTCTTAGTTTACCCTTTACTGTGCCCTGTAGTATCGTTTTGCTAGGCTAGAAGACCTTGAGATGTGGCCAAACCACCTCAGTTTCCGTTTTATGACCAAGGTCAGTAAATCGCTATATTTTCCAATGGCTGCTGTGCGTGTCTTTTATGAACTTTTTTCGATTTATGTAGATGTTTCCTTCCTTTTTGGTCTTAGAGGCGGGATGTGGAATCTAATTGTATTGTTTCCTGATCAAATCCTGTCTTTTTTACTTTGTATCTATTTTCGAACATCCTCATTAGTGGCATGGCCCTGAACAAGATGATAAGTAGCCTTCGGTATCATCTCTTTTCAAAGGCCTGTGTTCTTTTCTCTAATTCTGCTGCGAAGTTCCATGGCTCACAGGCTACAGAAATATTGACAGGCAAGTGAGCGCATCAGTTTCACCTTTATTATTGAGCCAGGAGATAATTTATTTTATATCTCCATAATGGCTTCAGCTTTGTCAAGAGCTGAAGTAGCTACGGCAGTCCTTGATTTGGGCCAACTTCAGAGACACCGATATCGTATTTATTCATAAATGACGATCTTACTTTCTTTCTCTTTTTGCTGATTCAAGAAGGGCAGTTATTAGTTACTGGCAAAAGTATGTTCACTTAGTACTGGTTAACCAGGTGATATTTTCTTTTAGTCTATAGAAAGCTCCGATATAGTAATTAATAAATCGTAGTTGAGAGGATTCCGTTCGACCAGTTTGTCAACCTACGATTTTCTACATTCTATACCACTTTGCCAAATAAATTCTTCTTCTTCTTCTTGTATAGGTATTAACTTCCAATAAGGAACACCAGACTTCAGCCTGTAATCTTCTTAGGTAAAGTTCATATAACTTTTTCTTTAACTATTTACACTAAATCCGTGAGGGCGTGATTATTTACACAATTTTCCAGCAATCATACTGGCTATATACATCTCTGGGACGTTGTGATTCACAAACGCGGCGTTTCCTTAATATTCCTTTCACTGGTTTAGCTTCTGCAGTCGCGCGTGGTGGAGTCTGTGGCACAGCTCAGTAGTCGCTTACACTATTGTTTGAAACTCCATTTTCCCAGTTAGACATGCGAAGCTTGAACAGTCTAGAATTAACCTTACTAGTGTTTCTTTAGTATCAAGGACTGATTCCCACTGTTTCACTCCTATACAGTTAACTACTAAGGATCTCAGATGGTTAAAATACTGTTTTCTTTGGACATACAAAGCAGGACAGTCTAGCAACATGTGTACTATATCTTCTGTTTCAAGGCCACAACATTTACAAGTTGAACTTTCAGTTGAGTTTATGAATTTGTATTTGTTTGACTGTAACAGGTAGGTACCTGTGAGCATTCTACCCTTCGTGATGCCCTTTCTGACGTCCGATATAGTGGATTCAAGTGATGACCAAGCTATGTGCACCTGCCCAATTTTCATAGATTCAAAGTTCATATATTTCAGTGTTGACTTTTCTGAGGCTTCCTTTTGTAATAGTTTTAATAGTTTGTAATAGTTTTGTAATTAATCAAAGAAAAACTAACTTACAAATTTGACTGAGTGAAATTTTGCCTTTTCTTCGATTTAAAGACGGAAATGCGTTCTTGAATTCTGAACACCAAAACCTTTTGTGTGTCAAAAATGTGTGAAGACATAACGTATCTTTAAGATAATATGTATATTAGGTTTGGTACTAAATTATCCAGACAAATTGTTAGTATTCTAATGGGTTGTAAGTGTGCTCCATTTGTTGCTGATCTGTTTTTATGTTGCTTTGAAATAGACATCATGGATCCTCATTCTATCAATAAACAAGCTAAATAACTTTACTTCTACATATCTAGGCTATATTTATCCACCTGAGCTGCAGTTAAACAAAGCTAAAGCACCCGATACCGAAGTCCCATATTTGGATTTACATTTATATATTTCTAACGGATTTGTTTCATTTCTTTTTTTGTTGTTTTGTTTTTGTTTTTTTATTGTGTATGTTTTTTGTATGTGTTTTTATGGTGCCTTCCCCATTCTACCTCTTACACGGTTTATATTTCTCAAATTATCCGGTTTGTTATAGCTAGAGTGACTAGTTGTGTGACTTACTTCAATACCGTAATAAAATTTTAACTGCTCAACTTCTCGAACAGGGCTATCGGTATCATAAACTACGAAAAGCCTTTTCAAAAAAATATCGCAGACACTATGAATTGGGTTTCAAACTCTAAAATGAATTAAAACGCTTTTGCAACAGGGCCTATTGGAACCAGAATTTTATTGGACTTAGTCTATAAATGCAAAAAAATGTACGTGGGGCTGATTTTACCGATCAGCTCAGAAAAGTATTATACGTTACAAACGCATTAGATAAAACGTGAATGTAAATAGAAAAGTACCCGCGCACTGTGCGGGTAAGAGCTTGCATTTTCTAAGGATGTGTTACACTGCCAAATTAGTCTATACGTTTGAACTCAGCTATTTCGGGGCTGCTATAGTGAGCATGAGTTTTGTTTATCGTTTGCAGTATATTCGGTAAACCGAAACCACGCAAGTAATAACATATGCTGTAAATAATAAATGCATCCTTCTTCACTCCTTCATACGGGATATAACCTTGAATGAGGGAGGTCCGGCACCATCAACATTACCCCAACCCCATGCATTGCCGGAACATATAAATCAATGGAAAAATTAAAAGGATATAAAGAGAAGCAAACTGAAAACATGATAATTAATGTAGGATATGAGCTTTAGATATAGGAATCGGTCAATCGCGGTGGTCACGATCACCAGTCACTTGCCAGTACCAATAATTATTCGATGATGTAAAAATAACGATGTTGTCAAGAAGGTTTATTGTATGTGTGTTGGTTTCATCTCTCATCGTGTATCCGCGGCGCAGTACGGGGCACCAGGCGACCAACTATTAAGTCAAGTAAATAAACAAGAGGCCCACGGGCCACAAATCTAAAAACTACTGTCACGTTTGTACGGGCTAATACAAAAAGTCTCAGTCTGGCAGCCTGTTGAGTTGATAAAATATATAACTATTTTCCACATTTTGATTGCCGTGGCCAGAGGAGAGGTTTTTGCTTTTTTTTTTCTTTTTTTTTTTTCTTTTTTTTTTATTTTTATTTTTTTTTTTTTTTTGCTTTTGGTTGCCATGACAGTAGGATGTGTGCTGAAAAAAAAAAAAACTAGAAACGTGTCCAAAGGACACGGATGCCCCTGCCTAGTGCCCTAAGTATAATGGCACCTTGTTTAAGGTACTGGCACTTGTAGCATAACTAAGTTCACAAAGGCAGACTTCTGTGGTACACGTTTTATTTTTTCCCTGCGCAGATGTATTGTACTTCTTGTATATCCAAGAGAAGTGAGTGTGTGTGTAGGGGTGGGGTCGGAGGGGTTGTCATGACTGTGATATGTGATGACATTCTGTATCTTATCACAGAAATGGATGCCACGCAACTTTCCAAAAGACATAGCCCGGAAACAAGTAACTTTTCAAAAAACTAACAAACGGAAACCATTGTTGTATGAAATGGAAACCATTTCGTACGGGACGTACGTACGTACGGACAAAGGTAATACTATATGCCCCCCATTTTTAATGGCGGAGGCAAAAAAAAAAAAAAAGCTGATAGAACACCACTGAAGGAATTTATTCAGCAAATTTTAGGCCAGAATATCTGCAATGGGTTAGCAATAAATCCCTCTTTTTGCGTTTTCCATTATAAGTTGCCATACCAACCATGTCTTTTGAATAATGACATAACAACCACACAAATAGCCCCGATTTACATAGAAAACAACAACAAAAAACATAAACTTTCAATCACTTAGCTCAAAAATGCTACAGATGAAATCTGGGCCCTATCGGCCCAGAGGCTTCAAAGGAGATGGCGTTTGAAAGGGGTGACGACTTCAGACGACACGCAGACGAAGACAAACGACGACGACTGACAATTGCCTATCCGACAAGCTCCAACGGAGCCTTCGGCTCTCTTGAGCTAAATATGTTGTTGTTGTTTCTATTCTCGTGTTGTTGTTTCACCAGGGCTAACTGCCACGAGAGCAACATGTCCACCACGGGTGACAAAATTGTTAAACATAAAATTGAATATTTTTATAAACTGAAGGTGAAATTAGAGTAATATGTCACACTTTCAAAATATATATTCTGCTGTCTATTTCTCAGTTTTGTAATTTTTGCTTGAATTCATATACTATCGTGCTTGTTTTAAAACTGACTTTTTATCACGTAAATGAAAGTGGTCTAAGTACCCAAATCATAAGTCCGAACTCGTTAGTTATGTAAACATTGATAATTCCGGCATATTCTAGATACACAGACATGGACCCCAAAATAGAGCTGACATGAGGTGCTCGCGAGTAGTAAGCATCACCTGCCTTTAGCTGCATGAAGTACATGTATATGTATGGTTTCCTTCTGAAGTGTTCAATAAAAGCTCCTTTCTCAAGCAGTAGATGTAGTGCGCCTTGCAAACAAACACAATATTGTTATATGCTTTTTCTGTAATACAAAATTAGCAATAAGGCTTGTTGAAAATTATACAAGTTGTTATTAGCTCCCTTGAAGTTTCATCAGGTTCTAGAATCTACCTGCCTTATTTTATCTTGTACGTAAACACCCTAAAAGGTAAAGGTAAACGTTTACCATAGCCTAGTAGCCGTAGAGACAGTGGGGGTTAGAGGCCCACTGGGTCTTAGGCACAGCATATGAAAGACGGAGCCCATCCCTCTGTCTTATCCTTCCCTGATTCAAAACAGGTTCCCATTTACTGCTGGGTTGACAGAGAGAGTTTGCCAGTCGGACGGCAAAACCCGGACGCAACTTCACGACCTTCCACCGACTGTCTGTACCATAACCGAGCGTCTCTAACCACTCGAACACGGCGCCTCTCCTATTTTTATCAATTAGCAAATCAATATTTTTTCATTAGACTATTCCTTGATTCTTTCCTAGAATTTCCGGGTGTTTTTCCCCTCAAACTTGTAAACATTTTTCCTGAGATTATATATATTGTTTTTTTTTTCAAAAGTAATACAAAAATAGCAATAAGACTTGTTGAAATATAAAAGTAGTCATCAGAGGTCTTATTCGTGATTTGTTTGTTCCGGTGATAATTCGTTGATGGGCTAAGAAACCTTCATGTGACCAAACAGCTAACTAAATGTTTCGGACCACTGCAAAAGCAGAGGATTTGGATCCAGTAAAACTAGTTTAAGCCCCCTATCCCCAGTAATCCACTACTGACTGTTCCAAGGCGGTACTTCTGCTGTGGTTCCTCGATGTTAAATGTTCTTATTTCAGCGTGTCTATGGTCTCTAACAATGTGGTAACGTGAACAGCTGCCCATTCAGCTTTCTGTTTTGTTATGATTTTTAATTTAAAATTGAAAGGTAGAAGAAGATGTTGCTGCTGTTGTCAGTTAAGGTAGCTGAATGACCACTTGGTTGGGTAAGAGCTGTTTATTCGGTTCTAATCCTAATTTTGGAACTGACAGATCTTGGCAGTGGCAGTGTAGACCAAAATCAGACGAATCTTAAAGAAGAAGTCTGATTTTGGTCTACGCACTTTGTCATCTCTAGCACGGAATATTTTCCCGTGATATTTATTTTAATACATATGTACCCTAATTGACTATTTTAAACCATTTATGCGATTAAGATATCCTAATTAAGTCCTCTGAGTATCTCGGTCAACTGTAAAGAGTAAAAAGATAGGCAATGATCTGGAATCATTACAACAAAACCCCACATTCTGCTCTCAAAACCAAAACAGAAAGAAACACACGTCATAAATGAACGAAAGGGAACGAAATACACACACTGTAAACCGAAGAGCAGCTCTTTCCCTAACACCAAACAGCTAAACAGGTTATCATTCAGCTACCCTTTTTTATTATTATTCTTATTACTATTAATATTTTAAATTACAAACAAAAGAAAAATAGACAGCAAAATTGGGAGCTCTTCAGGTGAATGGACTGCTACAGGACCATAGACAGGCGGACATAAACTGTTTTACTGAGGAACCACATCAAAAGTACCGCCTTGAAAGGTCAGCAAAAGATTACTAATTCAAACACTTTTAACTCAGATTTTATGCATGTAAGAGGTTGTGAAAGTAGGCATTTACCTGCAATATATTGCACATCGGATTGTTTAAAATATATTCAAAAGGTGATTTGTATTGGTAAATAGATTTTTAAAGATACAAATTATTTTGATGTTGACGAAAGGTTAATTAATTTTTACGTTTCGTCAAAATGTCTGCCTCTGGTCGATTTTTCATACCATTCATCGACTTTAGGCGGAGGGTGAGGGTCAAGGTTTGGGCCCAGTAAAACCGGTTTAAACCCCCCAGTAGTTATTTTTCGTTGCGGTTGCATTTGTGTTATGTTCGGTGCTGTTTTAATTTATTGTGTTCTCAATCTAACCCTTCTATAATAAAAATAGAAAATAGGTAAAAATAGTTGTTAAATGTTTTTCGTATAATTTGCTTAGTCTGTTGTAACCCTTATGTTGGTCTAAATTATTTAGTTTAGTAAAGATAGCCGAGTTGCCACCTATTTGGGAAAGAGCTGCTGACTCGGCTTATCATTTGTAATTTATTGTTTGTTGGGATGTCTTTGTCAATCTTTCCCTTTGATGTTGGGGATAGGGTTTGGGATCTGATTCAGTCAGTTCCTGAAGTGTAGTTACTCTTTAAATTTGATATGATGTATATATGCGATCCAAATATGTTTTATACTTATATTGCAGAAAGGTGTAAGTTGATATCTCGACTTAGAGATATGTTTCATTATCACCCTGACATACAAAGTATAAATAGGAGTATATAGCTTTTCTCTGAATTTCTGTCGTCTGTTAGTCCGTTTATCTGACCGAAAGTTAACATTTACGTTAAAGTTTTGCGTTAAGATTTTTCAGATCTCATTATATTCAAACCTTCTGTTGGGTTCGGTTTGAACTGGGTATGACAACAGATGTTGGCGCAACGTTTTATTCTGTGCAATCTCCATTTATACTTAATGAACAAAATATTCAAGCTACAGAGGTTTACCGTTTCGTGTAGAATATTTGCGTTAAATTTTTTCAGGTCAAATATTATGCGTACACTTTTATAGAATGGTTTTATAGTTTGTTGGTCGAAAGTTGTTGGCTTTTTTTTTTGCTAGGTCAATCTTTCTTTTGACTGTGATCTAAAAGTTAGAACCACATTTAGAGATTTCAGTTTCAAAGGGCAGCTAGGCAGATGTGTATTTTTCATACAGAAAATGAAAGTGTTGGGCTTTACGCAACAGTGTATGGTTAATCGTATGAAATTACTATAAGTAAAAAGTATGCAAAGACCAGGAACTGAAACAATCAAAATCCAAATCCAGCCCTCAAACCATAGTTGGAAACAACTAAGATTACAAATAATCAAGATACAGAGAACATATGGCCAACCACGTGAGCAGCTTGTTCCCAAAAGGTGGCCACTCCGCAACCCAAACCGAACCAAAAATAATAAGAACATACATAAGGTAAAACATCACAGAAACTCTGACACCAAAAACAGGCAACAGAGAACCACAACAGAACTACCGCCTTGGAACGGTCAGTAATGAATTACTGGGGGCTTAAATCGATTTTACAGGCCCAACCTCACCCTCAGTATCTGAAGTGGTACAACACATTTAGTTGGTTGTTCGGTTCGCATGAGTTTGGGAGAAAAAGGTTATTTTGTATATTTTCCCGCCATTTGACAAAGTAAAAAGATAGCCAATCGGACACCAAGTACTAATAGATCCAACAGCCCGCCCTTAATACAGAATGAGAAGAAGCACATATATACATTGACAACAGGTCACAAAAGACACTCACGGTAAATCGGATGAACAGCTCTGTTCCAAACAGGTGTTCATTCGGCTACCTCAACTGAAAACAACACTAACATCATATGTTTACCTATATGATATCTTAAATTGTAAAATAAAACGGAGCAAAGAAGGCAGCTATGCAGGTGACCATATTGCTAATAAACAACAGACAGATGGGCATACGAACACGCAATATTGACGAGCCACAACAGAAGCGTATGGAACGGCCAGTTATGGATATCTGGGGAGGAGGCTGAAACTAGTTTTACTGGATCCAAACTCACGGCTTCTGCAGTGGTTTGAAACCTTTAATTACTGTTTGGTCCGCATGAAGGTTTCCTGACCATCATTGAATCATCACAGGAAACATTTAAACCACAGGAAAAAACCTATGGTAAAATTGATTTGAGGACTCAGCAGAAACAACGTATTGCGACACCTGGAGATCCCTGGGGTGTCAAATAACAGTCTTTCTGAGCAGCCGCATTAATCTTCACAAGGTCTTCTATGACGCCATCGATGATAACTGACTTTTGTAATTAAAATGTCCAATGTCCTTAAGTTTGAAGTTCTTAAAGGCAACTGCGACCAAATACTTCCTGCATTGAAAACTGCAAAAAATTCTGTATGTATTCTATTTCATATATTGGCTCATCAATCTTGAAATCAAAGCCATATGTCACCGTATTACATTTAAAAAGTCTGAACTGGAAAAATACCATTGCTTTCCCGATAAAAGCACCAAACAAGTCTGTAGTTAATATCAATTAAACGATTGCTTTTATATAGCTTATACTTACGTAATCTAGTCAAAATGATATAGGTGATATAGGAATGTTACTTCTACAACCCAAAAGCTTGCATTTCAAGATGAAACAATATGTTGCAAAGCCAATTTTGGTTGCCGGCCGAAAAATCTTTAAAAATATCTGTCTGTCCGCTATATTTGCAGCCTTACAGAAACCCTTCACATTGAGATTCTCATCAAAAAGTTGATTTTTTTTCGATGAAGAAATTTTTAGCAAATAGAAAATTAAAAGAAAAGAAGGGGTCACCATACTTATTACTTTTGTAATGAACAAACACTACCCTTACCCCAACATTTATTACATGGCTCGATGGGGGACACCTCCGCCCGCGGATAAATACGTAGGCGTCTCTTACCTGATGTCTGCAGCTAATGTGTCCCGCGGAATGCGACAGTAAGTGTGGCTCGGAGAGGGATGCTCGTTGCCTGCCGAGACCTGCCATCATATCTTTTCTATCAAACTTTTGGGGTTTAGCGACACTGAAGAAGTTAAATACAGAAACGCGCGTCTGTCGCACTAAATTAGGTATGAATACGTTTATATGGAAAAATTATATACATAAAAAGCTTAAAAAGATAGTGTATCACATCCAGATAACTTGAATTTTGCTTGCACACAATAAATAAGCATAATATAGATTGAAATAAATCATGTTGGTAAGTAAGTATCCATTTAAGTTACTCACATGAAGAATAAATATAAAAGTATTAAAAATTGTAAAAATCGTAATATTACTATTTTTCTTAAGTTTATGGCCAATTTAAACACTCATGATATTAAAATGAGCTCAAAATGGTATTCAAACCACAAAATTTCCTTACCCAGTTATAATAACATATTGGCTCTGGGGTAACTTTCATTTTTTGCAAATACAAAAAAAGACGGAAAGGTAGCACTTTAAAAGAGTCGCATTTGCATTTTGGTATCTTTTTAACTAATAAGAAATGCTAATTCAAAATTCCATTCATATTTGCGACTTTAAGTAGATCCCAAGTCTAAATATTCCTTTCAAATTGTTGAAAGGACTAGCTGAGTTAAGGCCATTTTTGGTCCCCATCTAAGGTCAAAATATGAAAATCAAGACGCAGTAATTTTGAGAATGGTTTCATTTAACTGACACTTTTATGATGTTTCATTTCAATCTTACGCAAAGTCATAGCTGCCGAAATAGGCTAAATCGAACAATTAGTCTTTTTTTAAATATGTAAAAGTTCGCCTTACAAATTAAGTAGAGTATAAAACACAACCATTAACAAAAACGCCCTTTTAAGCTATCATGAATATTGTTACAAATCCATGGTATAAGATCTTGTTGGGTTAAAAGCTGGAATCTGAAGATACGTTTTTACTTGAAACTATCGGTGAAATGTACACCTTAATAAGGTATGTCAGTTTCCTAAAAACAACAGAAATATAAAACTGTTTAATATTTCTAATGTCTGAAATGTACTTATAAGTAACCTTTACCGTAATTACCGAAAATATTGGGATCAATTTAAGCAGTTACTGTCACTAGTCTGAAACAACAGTTTGAATTTACTTTCCAGACTATATCAAAAGGCTTTTGCTAAACACTCTAATTATCTAGGTCAGTACTCAATGCTCAGGAGTTTTTGTCTCACTATTAGCGAAAATTATTGTAACACATGTCAGTTAAACCTTCTTTAGTGGGTAATGACACTAGAATAATTCTACAGCTTGTTGTTTCAAGTTTAACATTTTGTTGAATTCTGTTTAAAAACGGAAACGTCAGATTCTGCTGACATATATATATATATATAGTTAAGAAATAAGGAAATACTCACTTGGCGGACAGGGTTCGAACCCGCGCCGACTGCTGCAATTAAATCACAAATTTCCAAGCTTCTCTATCGTATAATCTAGATATTTCATGTATATAGCTGATTGTATACGCATAACTTAGAAGAAGAGCCCTTCTTTTAAGCAGGCCAGTGGCGCAAATGTTTAAGCTGGTGTCTCTGAATGGCTAAGCGGAGCTGCAGCAGTCGGTGCGGGCTCGAACCCTGCCCGCCTAGTGAGTATTTCCTTATTTCTAATATATATATATATGGTGCTGGGCCGGAATATCTGTTGAATTTGGTTAAATTTTAATTTTAATCATATAATGTATCATGCATAGCCGTCGGAATAGGGGCGGCAGGGGAGGCGGCCGCCGCCCCAATATTTTCGGCAATTATGGATTTGCCCCAATGCATATTTTTCGTTGGGTAAAAAACGGACTTTTCTCACCTCGCTGTTTTCACTACAGATGTCATGTTACGTCGCATGATGTCAATTGCTTGCAGGCGTAAAGGATTAACGATGAAAGCTACAAGACGGGCGTTTAAGGGATACGCACTTTCGCACATCGTCGTAATAACAATGCGATTATCTTGTTAAAGAAAATTATTTTTGTGTTTGGCATGATCATTTCAAATTAAGGTACTCTGTGACTTTTGAGGAGAGTCAGTTCTTTATGGTTGTAACTGCTGTGCGATCAAAGACCCGGTTCAAATGCGTTTCGCGTATTTTCACTTTTATCTCCAAATACATTCAATTACTGAAGTAAACTAATTAAAATGAGTAAAAGATTTAGGATATCTATATTTCTATATCATAATTTTGCAATTATTCACTTCTTGGCTATATTAGGTTTCCGACCTAAAGCTATATATTTTAGTTGGTTGGGACCGGAGCCTTTTTGTCTGTTTGCTTGGTCCACCGGGGCTCAACTGGTGACCTTCTTTTGCTTCAGATTTCCAGTGGGGTCGTTTGGCAGGACAGGGATCTCCACCTGTCAGACGGCCCGTTGTATCTGTTGAGTCCTCGTCTTTGCTTCTTCATGGTGTTGAAATTTGATTTATGTGTTTACCGTGATGATTCATTGACGAGTTAGAGGGTTATCATGCGAACCGAACAACCAACTAAATGTTTTGTACCACTTCAGAAACTGAGGGTGAGGTTGGGCCTGTAAAATCGATTTAAGCCCCCCAGTAATTCATTACTGACCGTTCCAAGGCGGTAGTTCTGTTGTGGTTCTCTGTTGCCTGTTTTTGGTGTCAGAGTTTCTGTGATGTTTTACGTTATGTATGTTCTTATTATTTTTGGTTCGGTTTGGGTTGCTGAGTGGCCACCTTTTGGGAACAAGCTGCTCACTCGGTTGGCCATATGTTCTCTGTATCTTGATTATTTGTAATCTTAGTTGTTTCCAACTATGGTTTGATGGCTGGATTTGGATTTTGATTGTTTCAGTTCCTGGTCTTTGCATACTTTTTACTTTTAATGGATAATAAGCCAAATGAACCTAGAAACTTCAAGTTTCCAAAATGCGCTTTTGGGCAGAAAAATCCTGATCAGAGGACGTTTAATCCGCAGTGATTTTATCCAGAGGCCATGGCTGCACTATGATGAGGTATTTCTCTAAGTATTATTAGTTAACTGGATTTTTTTTATTTTAACAAACGGAGCGCGTCTTGAAATGATAAATTCATTATGTCTACACGCTCAGACTATTTATTAGAATTTTTGTTTTGTGTGTTTCAGAATAAAGACCTGGCGTTTGTTTTCTCTGCATGAAAGCTCATTGCGAAGGAAAACTCGAATGTTCCAAAGCCGAAAGAAGCTTCATCACCATAGGCTTTAGCAACTGGAAAGATGCAACTACAAAATTAAAAAAAGCATGAACAGTCAGACTGTCATAAAGAAGCAGTGCAGAAGCTCCTCACTTTACCAAAGCAGACCCGGGACATCGGAGAACCGCTGTCTGCATCACATGAAGCTGACATGGTCAATAACAGGAAACATATTTTACAGATCTTATCCAATGTACGTTTTCTGGCCAGGCAAGGGATACCCTTTCGTGGTGGTGGCAATGAAGAAGACAGCAACTTCATACAAATATTAAAGTTAAGAGCTGAAGAAGATACCGCCCTACTGCAATGGATGCAGAAGAAAACTGATAAATAGACATGCGCAGATATACAGAATAAAATGTTGCAGCTAATGGCTTTGCAAATTTTGCGTGAACTCGCCGCCGAAATAAAATCTTCAAAGTTTTTCACAATCATGATAGACGAGACAACAGACGAGTCTAACAGGGAACAAGTTGTGATCGTGTTTCGATACATAGATGAAAATCTGGAAGCACTTGAAGAATTCATCGGCCAGCATGTGGTACCATCTATTGACTCGAACACGTTAGTGAGAACAACTGAAGACACGTTGCTCAGAATGAATCTTTCTTTGAATAAATGCAGAGGCTAGTGCTACGATGGTGCTAGTAACATGTCTGGAGCGAAAAACGGAGTTGCTGCGGAAATAAGACAGAAGGAGCCGCGAGCTGTATACACCCACTGCTATGGCCATGCCCTAAATCTGACTGTGGGAGATTAAGAGTTCAAAAGTTATTCAAAACTCAATGGACACGGAAACCGCCGCATCCGAATTCCATACAAGTGAGAAAGATCTGTACCGCCAGAAATACTTCGAGGCTTTAGATCTGGTAATCAACTGCATCACAAATAGATTCGATCAAGATGGCTTCAAGATCTATTTGCTTTATAAAAGTGCTAGGGGGGAAGACATCGAAAAACAGCTATGCAACAAGTGAAAGGTCTTTCTCCACCCTGCGAAGCGTCAGAACCTATCTGAGATCAAGAATGACACAGAAACGACTGAATCATCTGATGGTGCTACACATGCATAAGGAAAAGACAGACAGTCTCTTGCTAAAGCGGGTTGCAGATGAGTTTTGTTCAGGGAATGATAGGCGTCTATTTCATTTTAGAAAATTTACTGAAAAGTGAGGTTTAAATAAATGAGTCATGTGGCGTTCGTAAGAACAGCTGGCTCAGTGAACTAACGGTGTAAAAATGAGCCTTGTGGCGTTCGCAAGAACAGCCGGCTCAATGAACTGAAAGTTAGTTTTACAACTGGAACTTCTGTGCAACGCGGAGAAAAGTACATCTCCAGGGATATGTGTGAATACACTGTATATACGTTTAGAAAAAGAAACGTGAAAACAAAACAAGAAAACAAAAAAACTTATGGGCCATGACTAGAAGTGCCTCCTCGTGGTGTGGCCTGGATGCAATTTTAGCTTTTATCTGGGGAGAAAAAAGGCTAAAAGTGTAACTAAACGCTTCTATTATACATATATATAAAAACAACTTAAGTTCTTCTTCAAAAAAAAAAAATCGCCTCCCCAATGTCAAAATCGTTCCGACGCCCCTGTCATGTGATCCAGATATTCCATGTATATACCTGATTATGTTAACACAGTTAAAGTGGTAATAACCATTGATTTGGGCAAAGACAAAAATCTGCATAAAACACTCAAAATAGCACTGATCTTTCCAAAACTTATCATATGCCTTCTTTATGTTGTTTCTGACAATTCAGACTCCCAAAATGCAGCATTTGTTAATGTTAAAAAGTGTTTTTATAAGGAAAGATCAAAGGGTAATTTTGTGCGCAATAATCTGAAAAAAATTATATTGTTATTGAAAATATACTTAGTGCTGAGAGTTCCTTGTTGCATAATGGAGAGCGTACTAGCAATTATTTTTTTTCAAACTCTTTCACACATTATCAGGCTGAGCAGATGAAAAAAGATGCGGTCTGTGTCCAAATTTTTTGTCAAAACACAAAGGTGAGACAGGTGAGACTATTTTAACAAGGTTGAACAATTTCATCTACACACCAGTGATCATGTAAGTAATGTATTATTTATACTGTAGGTGTTACATAGGCATGCTTGCCTACCCTATATTTAATAAATGCATCCAGTGTACATTACCTTGTACATGGTTGAACATTTGAGAAAAAGCTACCATTTTCATCTGGTCTACATTACAATTTGAGAAAGAGTTGGAATAAATAATTGCTAGCTCGCTCTTCATTATGCAATAACGCACCTTCAGTACTACGTAAATTTTCAATAACGATGTGAATTTTTTTATAATTGCGCCGAAAACTACCCTTTGATCTTTCCCTATAAAAACACTTTTTTTAAGCAGCATGTACGTCTATTTCGTAACAACAAAAATAAGAAGTCTGCTAACTTTCAGGGAGATACCTTACTTTTTTATGGTTTTATGCAGATTTTTACATTTACCATAAATCCCTTAAATCGAGTAGCCTTTTCCGACGGGTTATTCAGTGAAATCAAGCTGAACATTGTTCCATGAAACTCCTTTTTTGAGGAGCGTAGTGGCGCAAGCGGTTAGACTGATGTCTCTGAATGGCTAGGCGGAGTTGTCGTAGTCGGCGTGGGTTCAAGTCCTGTCCGTCCAGTTGGGTACTTCTTTGTTTCTCAACTATACACTTTTAATAAAACAATAAATCTTCGACGTTTGAGAACTGCAAAGCAGCAACAAGGAACCAGTTCCGGTTCCTTTTTAAAAGATATTTTGTTTTTATTGATTTGCACGAATGAATTGTTTTCTGAAATATAATATGATGTAAGGCTTATCATTATATTGAATCCAGTAAAAGTGAGTTTCCTTTCGTAATGAATACTACCATCGTTAATACGAAATGTTAAAACTTAATAATCGGAAATTGGGAATCGGGATTCCGGATACAGGACTGGTTCCTTGCCCCTTATTTCGAAGAATGCATAAGATGGTATGTTTTGTTTGTTCTCTCTTTTGTCGTATATAATTTCAGTAATATAATATCAAGTCCATCTTTAGTACCAGATATAGTTATAGCACCGTGGTTCAAACTGTTATAATAGGAAAACAAAGACAAAGTTTTTAAAACGTTCCTTATTTGCAAAAACACGCGAAACGGGAGTTTTGTATTGTTTTGAGTGAATGATTTTGTTTTCTGAAATATTAAACGGTGTCAGTCAGTTTATGAATTTCCAATCGTGTCACTGTGATTTTTCTATGTCGTAATATGAAAGAATAAAATAATAATCAGGAAATGAGGGTCGAAGCGGGAACCAGGAAGTACACGTACTTCCTTGGTCCTTATTTGGAAATGAATCACCGATGTATGAGAACTACAAATCGGTAACAAGGAAACAGTTCCCGATTTCCTATTGAGCAATATTGGGTTTTGATTATTTGCACGAATAATTTATCTTCTGACATTAAACATATTACACATGATGTTAAGCATATTATTCCTTATTAAGAAATAGCCTATCGATGTTTGAGAACTGCAAATCGGCAACAAGGAACGTATTGAACAATATTGGCTTTTGATTAATTTGCAAGAATAATTTATTTACTGACTTATGACATGGTGTAACGCAAATTATGATGTTGCCATCTTGTTACGGTCTTGAATTATTACAAAAAGGCAAAGGTTTCCCCGTAGCCTAAAATCCGTTGAGGCAGTGGGGGTTAAAGACCTACAGTATCTTGGGCACAGCAGATGAAAGGCGGAGCTCATTCCTCTCCTTTCGCTTCCTTATCCTTCTTTGATTCGAAAAAAATACCCATTTACTATTGGATTGACATAGAGTTTTTCAGTCATCGGATGGCGAACCCCGGACGCGATCTAACGACTTTCTGGATACTTTCTGCACCATAACCGAGTCACTCTAACCACTCGACCACGGCGCCTCTCTTTGCGTTATTATATGGCTTCGTAAATATGAAACGAAAAAATAACATTCAAAAACGGAACCGGGAACAAGCCCGAAATAAATCATACGAATGTTTGAGAACTGCAATTTGGCAACATATTAATTAGTAATTGTAGCGTTAGCCGGGTCGTCCACCAGTTTATGCAACCGATTATGATAGCCAAATAGGCATAATTATTGTGTGATATCATAAAATATATATTAGATATCTTACTTAACTCTAATTGATATCAAAAATAGATTTCTGGATATCTAAACATAGTGATTGTTTTTAAAGGGGTGCCCCATTGCGCTTTCTTGCTAGTCCTTCTTTTGCAAATTAGTGTTTCATGTCACAATGCTAAGTTTCATTAACATGTTTTCTTTCGCTGTCTTAGGTGGCTCGTGATTACTAATGATGCTGCTTCAACTGGTGGCAAAATAACATCAACGAAGATACCCAGAAAAGGCCACACCCTACCAAACCACACCCTACCAAAGACACTTACGGAATAAACAAGTGAGGCACACACAATTTCTGGATATGAAACAATTATTATTAATACATTCAGGTAATGAAAATTACTTTAACACACTATAGAATCAATTTAGTGACTGTATATTAAAATGCATTCAGGTAATGAATATTCATATCACACACTATATATAGAATAAATTAAGTAACTCATATTAAAATACATTCAGGCAATGAAAATTCATATAACACACTGTAGAATAAAATGAGTGACGGTATTTGAAAATGGTGCCCCGTTGCGCTTTCTTACTAGGGTCAGGTCAGGTGAATTCGGACAGCGGTAAATTCGGACAGTGACATTGTTTACTTCATATGTCAGTTGTTTGGAATTTAAACAAAATCAACTGGGCAAATAGAGAAAATCCTAAAGACACGGCTCATCATGAGTCGTCTCATCTGGATTTTCACTATTTACAATGAAATGTCCGACTTTACCCGCTGTCCGAAGTTACCCGACTCGACGCTATTAGCTTCAGTCGTACTTCTGCTGCAGATGAGTGTCTCGTGTCACAATGCGAAATGTTTGTCGCATTTCTTCTTTCGCTGTCTTAGGTGGCTGGTGGAAATCTTTATCGAACTTAAGAGAGCCTGCCACGAACCATGGAGCATTGAGTGGAAACTCGAAAATTTCGTTTTCGATCAACACTTTGTCACTTTATTGGCCTTACCAATGTATGTAAAACCATAGAAGGATTTTAATTTTTTTGTTCAAATAGAGCCAGAAAATGGCAAAATCTGTTTCCATGGTGACATCCAAGTATTTCAGGCTATAATGATACAGTTTTATGCCAAAATAGACCCTATTAATTTTATATATTGATTCAAGCAGTTCAATATAAGTGTTCTTCATATCATGAAGCATCCTCAGTATATTATCAAAAACTTAAATTTGGTGGAAAACCTGAAAGAATTTGGTTGCTATGGTAACGCAAATACTGCTACCATTACAGTGAAGAGAAAACCTGAATTTTAGTATGCTAACATAACTGCTAATAAAATCTAAACCCAACCAGATAGAATCATATGGCCTATCAGATGCTTAAGCAGAATAATAGTCTGACAGAACCCAAAAATAAAATTGGCTAGCATTTCATCAGCGAAAAAAATTTTGGTATCTGAAATTGTTGAATTTTCATGTTTTTCACTCAAAATAGCAGTTTTCCATCCAAGAAACTATAACATGAATCGAGCATTTGCAACTAAATCATTCTATGGAATATGATTTTTCAAAAGTTTTCAACTAAAATTTATCATTGGAAACTTGAAATGTCTTTGTAAAATTATCATAGCAACCAAATTTTTACCTAGCAACGAGGACATAAACACTGTATAAATGATATTAAATATGCTAAAACTGACAATTATGATATTGCTTAACTTTTAATGGCTAAAATAGGGTCAAAACAGATAAAAGGTATTCAAAATAATAAAATAGAACTATTGTGATACTTTTCAATGCCCAAGTAGCCTCGGAATATAGGTTGCTATGGCGATTTTCAACAGACTGGCAAAGGGAAAAACAAATCTTGGCATTTATAGCTGCTTTACTTGCAGATACAAAAGTATTTTGATATACAAATGTGTTTTGCAGTAGTCCTGTAACAAGCGTATCACTTTTGTCGGAGTCTCTCGAGTTCTTTGGTTGCCATGGCAACCAAAATGCTCAATTTGTCTCAATAATTCTAATAAAGATCAACTCCTCAGAAGCTACAAGCAGGATAGCACTTAAACTCTGAAAGTTTTCATAGCAATAGTGTCAGCCAAAATACTGTTCAGTATTGCCTTTGCTCCAGCACTTTGGTTGCTATGGCAACTTAAAAGTGTCCATTGAATTATGAGAAAAATACAAATTGTCATTTATCAATATTAAAATGATTTCATTGCATTTATCAACTTCTGTTGCTTGCTGAACGTTCACAGCATTAGTCAAGACTAAAACAATACTTCTCATTATAGCCTTTGCTCAACAACCTAGGTTGCTATGGCAACTTAAGAGTGTCCATTAAATTATAATAGCTAAAAAAATGAAAATTTACATTATCACTCTCTCACTGCAGCTAGTTTGTCAAATCCCTTTCACTTACAAAAATGTTGCTTCAGTACCTATTACTGTCTTAGAAATGGGCCCTATGGGGTCAGGCCGGGGATACAGCAGGGCTTAAGTGCCAGGGTTTCATCCCTGCAGTTCTAGGTAGCTGCTAAGCATTTAATTTCACACTTTAGGGGAAAACTTTGCTGCTTGCATTTAAAAGTAGACCACTTTGAAGGGCTTTATCATTAGGAGTCACCAAAATTGTCCTTTTGCAAAGATTGCGAAAAAATACAGGAAGGTATACCCATGCACCTAAAATTGATGTGCCCTGTCAGGCAATACAGGCAATGTTTATGATCTTGTATATTTATTTGGCCACCATGCTTTAATATTTTCATTCACTTTTTCTCTCACATCAAATATTGATGGTGGAGATGGTTGCAGATAGACAGATGTTAGAAATTAGAATGGAGTGGAATGGAATGGAATGGGCTGGCATTGATAAGCTTCTGCACTTCATTCCACTGATTTTTCGGATGACACTCTTACAGGAAAGAATTTGCTCCCTCAGAGAGAGCAAATTCTTTGCTGAAAGAGTACCATCTCAGGCTCTAGGAGCAAACTGTAACCAATGGAATGTAGATTACTATGCCCATTCCATTCCAGGTTTTAAACTGTGTCATTCCAAACAGAAGCATCTCTGATACTTCCAACATTTCGATGCTAGTCTCAGGTGCTTTTTTACTTTGTTTTTCAGACAGGTAGTCGCCCTCCCTTCATCCTGATATTACTAAAAAACTGTTGAAAAGAATGTAAAATCATAAGTCAGTCATCTGTCAACTGAATTTGGACTGAAAACAAGAGATATGGCAGTAAGTGCCATATTGGCATTTTAGAATACTGTTTCCGAATTCATGATAACTTGCAATTAATTAGCTAAGATGCCCTTGAATATGTAGTTATATTGAGGGTTATTACAATTATTTTTTTACAATGCCTGTGGTCCAGATAAGAGGATGTATTTGGTGATAATTATGGACTATTTCTCTTAAATGTCATAAAGAACATATGTTGTGACCACTTATTAGAACTGCCTCCTCGAAACAGAACTAATCAGTGGTCACAGCATAGGTTTTAGATGCAAAATAAGGAAAATTATCCCTGAATTATCCATGTTACTCTTTTTTTTCTGGAGCACTGCCACAGTTAAAGGGACACAATAAAATGCAATCATATTTTATTTGTACAGCAATGAATCTTAGATAACAAGAAACTGTAACAAGGTCAAAAAAAATTATATTGCAAAGAAAGTGAAAATCTCTCAGCCATATACTCTAGAGTTCAATATGATATTAGACATGATCCCTTCAGAGCGCCAGTAAAGATGGGGTATTGAGGATAATTCTGAGACATAATTTTCATCAGTGAAAACATATTGTGACCCTTCGTTAGAACTTTGTTGGTGAGATAGTTCTAATGAGGGGTCACAACATATGTTTTATGGAGAAATATGGAAAACTGTCCCTAAATTATCCCTGTTGCCCCTTCTTACCTGGAGCAATACCCCTTCCAAGTACTTGTGAACGTTTGCTCATGTGGTATAATGAAAGATTCCGTTTTCAGTTAATCCTTCTGTGAATTGGAGATTTGTTTTTGTTAAATTGGGAATGATTCTAGTCCATGCAGCGCTGGACCCAAATTATTTCTGAAACAAATAAGTTTCTAATTTAGTGAAAATTGAAACTTGTTTCTAGGTATTTTCCGGACCAGAGCTGGGCTAGGAATAATTCCCATTTTCTTCAGTGAGCTAGTACTAAGCTGTCACTTAACTGTCAGAATCACACGAAGAGGGAACCCGTCTGTCAGGAGATATTGACATCACATTCATGGTTCACGAAAAACTGCACATGTCTATCAATATCTACCTGCTTGTCTATCATCATCTACTTGCCACTGAATAAAACCTGGAGACATGTAAATGTGTTCCAATGAGCTACCAGATTCAAATATCAAATATCCATAGCTGAACGTAGGAGCTGGGTGGGTATCATTCCTTGGTAGACTGGTATTACCAGAAACTGTGACCTAATGTTTGTGAAGTAATTCATTCACGACCTTTAAGTTTGATACTTCCACCATTCACTGGGTCAATGTAACGTGAGATGGCACACTCATTAAAACCTGCCCTGTACTTGGAAAATAAACATGGCTGCTGAAAACACAAATAAACATTCCTTAAATACTTCAGTTATACATGGCCAAGAGCTCCAGAAAAGGTAGAGTATTGAGGACAATTCAGGGATATTTTTTTTTCTTATTTCTCATCCAAAACATTATGTTGTGACCCTAATTACAGCCATCTCGGCAATACGATTCTAATGAGTGACACAACATATACTTTTGTGGAGGCATATGAAAAAAATATTCCTAAAGTATCCTGCTGATCCCTGCTTATCTGGAGCACTGATATACACTAACAATGATCAGAGTCAAGTTGTTCAAAACTATATATCAGTGAATGTTGTTAGTTATAGATCTAGATACAGTAACTTTTTCAATGGCAAACTGTCATTTTTGCACATTATACAGTATTGAAACCCACACTTTGTCAGGTATATAATATCAGCAATCTTGAATTGTGAACAAAGAGAATTTAATCACAGACTTCACAACTAAAAATTGTGATATTTTACTCATCCTTGTTAGCTTCGAATGTACCGTAAAAAAAATCTAAATATCAGGACAGATAGGTCTGAGATCAGACTTGGTATCAAAAATGTTTGCCGTTCCATCTGCGTCTTTTGGACACATTATTACATGTACATTGTAAAATCTCAACTGTTCCATTCTTAGGACAGTTAATGGTGCCTATGTTTGTGTTCCAATTTTGACGGTACCTGGGGATGGGTCATTTAACAATGCTTGCAGGGTGGCAACCTGTAAACTGGTTCTGTCTCAAGTTTAGGTTGTATCAGGCAAATGCACAGACAAGGTGTGTATTTGAAGATAATTGCAATAATTTACCTTATTTCTCCATAAATGTTGTGACCCCCCAATAGAACTGTCTTACTGCGGTTCTATTGAGGGGTCCCAACATTTGTTTTTATAAAGAACTGCCTTGGAATCATCTTCAGATACTCATCTTATCTGTGCCTCTGTATAATACGGGTATTTTGAGATGTTAAGCAAATCAAAGGGGGGGGGGGTATCAATAAGGTGGGTTTTCTGCATCCTACCAAAGTTTTATTTTTTTGGACTGATGGTATACTCCAGTGTGTCTAGTTTATTGAACCATATGTGACTTTGCGCGGAAAGCCCCACTTACTGAGCTATGGGTCCACAGAAGTGGGTGGGGTAATCCAACATGGTTTTAGCCTGTCTTGTAAAAACATTCTCATTTGGTAGAAGAGTACAGCAGACAGACAGGATTTGATAAAATGATTAACAGAACATCTAAACTATATTTCCATATCATTTTATTTGGTTTATTTGAACATATGTTGTCAAAAAAGACTTCCTTTGACATTCAACATTTTTTGATATTTTTGTCCTCAATTTTCAATATTTCTTGGCCTTATGGTTAAATAAACAGACCAGTTGTCATCAAACTCATGTCAAGGAAGCACCCTAACCAGGACATTCGGATAATGTGATCAGAATTTCACAATGACCCAGTTTTCATGGTCGACTGAACACATAAACTTGCTCAGAAGATGTTTTTTCATTTAATTTTGACCTAGAATTACGAACCTTTGGCCAAATTACTATTTTAACTGCTATATTATGCCCTACACCCCCGTCACTAAAGGCGAAAGAATACATATTGGCTTCAGATCGGATCTCCTTGGCGTCTGCATCTGTGTCTGGGTCACATACTTTGTCCTTGGAAACAAGGTCAAGGTCAGATTTTGATGACCTTGACCTTGTTTCCAAGGTCACAGAAGGACTTAATATGTGACACATACACAATTGCAGATGCCAACGAGATCCGCACTGAAGCCAATATGTATTCCCTCACCTTTAGTGGCAGGGGCGTGGGGCATAATATAGCAGTTAAAATAGTAATTTGGCCAAAGGTTCGTAATTCTAGGTCAAAATAGAAAGAAAACCATCTTCCAAGCAAGTTTATGTGTTCAGTCGACCATGAAAACTATGCTATTGTAATATTCTGGTCACATCATCTGAATGTCCTTCTCAAGGTTCTTCCTTGACATGAGTTTGATGATAACATGTCTGTTCATTTAACAATAAGGCCAAGAAATATTGAAAATTGAGGTCAAAAATATCAAAAAATGCTAAATGTCAAAGGAAGTCTTTTTTGACAACATATGTTCAAATTAGACCAAATAAAATGATATGGAAATATAGTTGAGATGTTCTGTTAATCATTTTATCAAATCCTGTCTGTCTGCTGTACTCTTCTACCAAATGAGAATGTTTTTACAAGACAGGCTAAAACCATGTTGGATTACCCCACCCACTTCTGTGGACCAATAGCTCAGTAAGTAGGGCTTTCCGCGCAAAGTCACATATGGTTCAATAAACTAGACACACTGGAGTATACCATCAGTCAAAAAAATAAAACTTTGGTAGGATGCAGAAAACCCACCTTATTGATACCCCCCTTTAATTAAAACGCTACCAACCTGCCATCTGTTGTCTCTGGACCAGTTGGACAGTGGCGGATCTGGAGGGGGTTCGGGGGGTTCAAACGAACCCCCTTCTCAGCCCAAATTATCTTATTTTCATGGGGAATTTCAGGAAAAATTGGTCAAACCGCATAAATCGAACCCCATCAGCTAATTTGAACCCCCTATCCAAAATTCCTGGATCCGCCCCTGCAGTTGGAGATGTTTCACAGTCATTTCCAGTATATAAGCTTTCTCCAACATTTTATATACACAATATGGATTCTGAAGAATTTCAGATCTGGGCATAGCTTAAAATCTAGAAGGACTGGAATGGAATGAGATAACCAGTGGCTAAAATTTGCTCCCTGAGCCTAGGAGTGTACTCTTACAGGAAAGAATTTGCTCCCTCTGAGGGGAGGCAAATTCTTTCCTGAGAGAGATCCATCCTAAATCAATGCAATGGAATAGCTAGACTGTCCCTAGAGGGAGCAAATTATTTTCTGTAAGGAAGCCAAACAAAGGCAATGGAATGCAATGGAGTAGAGTGTCTCGGTCAGGCCACTCAGTTTCATTCCATGCTTTAATCATGCCTAAAATCTGATATTCTTCATAATTAAAATTTTGATCTGATAATACTTACTTCTTTCTGCATAGCTTGCATGAAGAACCAGCGTCCTCAACTGGCCAAGACATTGTTGATCTGATCTTTGTTGGCGTCGTTTCTCCATCAGTGGCTTGTTGCTCTGCAATGATAATCACATGGCAGTGATTATAATAACATAAATTGTAGTTTCTACTGAATGATGAAACCTCAGTGGCAATCAAAATACTGAATTAATACCATATTCAGAAGTTGCAGTTTCATTTACAAAGTGAAAACAAAATATCAGTGGTTACAAACAGTACAAGCAAATCAGTTTGGCATATACTCTCTTTATTAGTTGAAACAACAACTGGCCAGCTACATTTTGCAACTCAATTCAAATCTGCAGACTATAGTTTTACAAAATTTGGGGGCAGAGCTAGATATTATTTTCTTTTACTTATTTTTCTTGCAAGAATATTTTCATTCCCCTTTTTGGGCCAATTTTTTATTTTTGTTTCTTCTTCCTCTCCTCCCCGCCCCCTTTACTCACACCACCAAAGATCAAATGAAAAATGGATTAAAATACAAATCATTGACTTAAATCTTAGTTCCCTCAATGTTCCATTTAAGTAATAACATGTATGGATATTGACTATGCAGCAATTCATGAACTTAGGTACCTGACGAAATGACGTTCACTTCTTATCTGACTCCGTACTATCGCTAGAAAAAATAGGTAAACAACCTGTACCTTTTAGACAGACCGCCGTAAAATAGACCTAATGGATGTATATGAAGGAGTCATCGCAATCTGTGTCCTCACAGATGGTATGTTTTAATTTCAATTTCTTCTCAATGTATTGTTGTTTTCTACCACTGTTATTGGTTTCCAATTAGAGAGTTTTTCAAGGGAGGTAATTGAAATCTAGGAAATTTCGGATTCTGCCTTCATATGGCTACCTTGTATGCAGGCAGTGTGAAAATTCTAGCCAATTTTATTTCAGATTTAAATATAATAATATTTTGCCATTCTTAATTTTCGGTCAGTATGTCATGAACCAGTTGGGTTTGACTACAGCAGAGCATTGATTTTACACACTATTACCATTTTTACCAAACACAAAA
Organism: Ctena decussata; assembly: GCA_963989385.1. Classification (NCBI taxonomy): domain Eukaryota; kingdom Metazoa; phylum Mollusca; class Bivalvia; order Lucinida; family Lucinidae; genus Ctena; species Ctena decussata. The sequence continues at coordinate 2,160,965 of OZ022502.1, read as the reverse complement.
TTGGTTTTCAGACGCAATAAATCTTTTATACCTGTTGCAAATATGAGAACTTTTGTAGTATTACAATTCCTTGACCTTTTCCCTGGAAGAGTATCATAAAAGTGGATTGCATTAAATTAGTGTGTACTTACCAGATAAATCAAACCAGACAAGGTGTCGATTTCTTGCTGTTTAACCAGTTAAAAACTTTGGCAGCCGTTGCCATGGTAACGGTAGAGATTTGGGCAGAAAAAATAAGGGGCCACACATGTCTCTATGAGGACAGTCTACTGCAGTAATATAACAAAAATCCGTGATTTAGCACATTCCATCATTCCATTACCGAAGCTCCATGGTTCGTGGCAGGCTCTCTTAAATGTTTATAGCTTTTTCGACTGGTTGCAAAAATACATAATAAAGATACCCAGAAAAAGGCACGATCAAAATGACAACCCACCAAAGACGCATGGGGAAGAACAAGTGAGCACAAAGACGAAAACAGAACAGCACATTTTCTATGAGTGACTCACAAAGGTAGTGTAAGGTAGTGTTTCTCCCAGCAATTATTACACGTGACGTTCATAACGTGCGGCGTATACAGCTTTTCAAATGACATTACTGATATTTAAAACATCTCAATAAACTTGAGACTGATTTCGCTGTGTCATTGTTTTCATGGACAACGTACATGTATTTAGAATTTTATTTCATCGGTAGAAATTTAATGTGTTTGGGTACACCTACCTCTTTTTACGGGTTTTTTTCTAAGGAAAAACAACCTTTATGACTGCCTGTTTGATTCTTTGAAAACGTAACGCTCCCAAAATGGAGTCAACTCTTTAAGGTTGACCTCAATTCAGAAGGGAGGGGAAAATGAAAATGGGAGAACTGCAGCTTCTGAAAGTCTACCCATTTACTTTAACTTGTCCAATTATGATGAAAATACAGTCTATAAAGTAACTGACTATATAATGTTTCATAAGGCTCATACACTTGTTAAACTTTTTTCTTGTTAGACCATATTTCTGATTATATCTTACCTCCTGAAACTGAACAAATACGACTGCGAGAGTATGAAGCCATACATAATTGTATGTTTGTTTATCCTTTCTATGCGTAGAATGAGAAAATATTATGAGTAGATTCCCAGCAGGCACAGAGCGTCGTAATGACGTCATTATAGCGTCAGTACAACATTACCTAGTAATTTCAACGTGCACCTGCGGCTGACTTTAGACGGCCGATTGAATGTCGTCGAACATGGCTCAATCACATATTTTCAGACATCTTTGGTTGGCGTCTGGTTTTTCTGACACTTGTTAATTGTAGAACACGAAATTCAACGGTATGCCATATGAGCGAGAGGATTTTTCTTCCGTCTAAGGTATACAGAGGTCGGATTGTGCGCTGATTGGTTTCTTGCCGGTGCAAACATAACCCTAGCATCTAGTCAACACTGCGCTACTTAAAAAATCAGTACTAATGTGGTGGTGATATCAGTGCCATTACCGCCAAGATATAGAATCAACAAACCAAGGAATCTGTTTGTGCTAGATGTTAAGAATGTTATAAAACACCTTATTTCCTTTTATAAACAAAACATATATTAACACTAATCGTCTAACCCCCCTCTGTGTGCATGTACAACTAAAGCTTAAAGCCACCATCCTCCTCCTTTACATTTGCATATAAATTGAACGTTCAACTTATCCTACGTATTAAGAACGATCACTTGATACGTGTCAGTGCACTATGAATCACTTACTATTCGCAGAAACTGTTACTTTGCGAGTTGTTTTCCTTGTAAAACAGAAAGCCTGGCAAATATTCAATCACAGCAGTAATGGCTATAAAAAATGCACACGTCGTATTAACGTCTCTGCAATGTCATAATGTTGAAACAATAATTGAGCCGCGACATTATAAAGCCAACAATGTGTTTGTGCGCCCAGTGAAGACTCAGATCAGCCTGGTCAGCCGCCCAGTTTGATCAGACTCTTTGTTAAGTGCTCAAAGTGTAGCTTAGGGTCTAAGCTACCTCCATGCGGACAGCGAAGACGTTGATCAGACTGGGCAGATGCCCAGGCTGATTTGAGTCTGCGCTGGCCGCACAACCACATTGTTCGCTTGGTCGTGTCGCGGCTCAATTATGGAATGAATTTTATTTTTCTGGTGTTTATCGAAGTATAAGCTACATTGGATGGCGTGCAAAGTAAGTGAACCCCCAAAGGGTTCATGTAAACTTTGCTAGCGACCAAATGAATGTAGTGTACATCGATAAAAACAGATAAATTAAGTTCATTGCTTGTATTTAAAGTCTTTTCTATCTATTATTCGACCACAAATGTGCGTTAGGGGCTACAGTTGAAGTATAAAAACATTTATGCGCAGTCTTCCTACCAACAGTGAAACAGCGTCAACGAAGGTATAACGCGCCTGCGTCCAGTCGTATTGGAGAGAACCATGGTTTATTTTGCCGTCATTAAAGTTATAAACTATATGACTTTCTAATGATTTAGCTTTTAGCTTTTCAATAAATACACTGAGAATCTAAATATTTCATATTAACGTCGCATCTACGTCATTGTTTAACATTATAGTGTTCCCATCCGGTACTTAGTCGCAATTTCTAGGACTTGATTAAGAAAATCCGAGATAGCGAATGTGGAGAAAATTGAAAGCAATAAAAGTGATCAACAATATGTCGGTGGGTGAGTACTTTGATTTATGACAACTTAAAGTGGTCGACTGTGCCCGTTGCATAATAACAGACGAAGATTTCATCAGTGCTATTACGGTATACCACGTCCTGCAGTTTTGGCTGAAGATCGCTGCCCGACAGAAGAATCCGACTCTGACTAAAATCAGCTGACCAAACACATATTTCTGCTGATTTGTAGCAGCAAACGTAGACATTACCCTCAGTATCAACAGCGAGACCACGAGGTTGCTTCCCTTTCACATCAACTATCTTGATAACATCACCGTTGTTAGCATCCAGCAGTGTTATTGTATCCTTGTTCCAGTCAGTTACCATGACGGTCAGTTTGTCATTTATGATATTTGTTCTTACAGACCGTGGATTTTCAAACAGTTTTTGACCATTTTCATCTGTTGATACAGTCCACAGATCAGCTCCAGTCATCGTAAACATTTTCACAGATCCTGGTTCTGTCCAATTAACCCCCACAAGATTATTGTTACATGCCGCTACACTAGATGCTAGGTATCCCAATGACACCGAGCTCTGTATCGCGAATGAGGCTGGATCAGATATATCTACTGTAAGAAGTTTCCCATCAGTTCTAACTGCTGCTGTCGTGTCATCTATCCCACTAACTCTTGTTGGCATGCGATCTGTCACACTAATTGCTACTGTAGCGTCATCTATCACAATGTCATATGGGTGACCAGGCAGTGCCAGAGATGACAGTAACTTATTTTCAGGTGAGAAGACCTTTACTTTCTTGTTTTTCCGGTCAGCTAAAAGCAGCAGGTTATTTACGTGTAACAATCATTCCACTGATATCATAAGGTTGTTTATCACCTGTCATTATCACACCCAAAGGCGTCATCTTTGTAGTTTTCATTTTCATTATATCTTTGGCAATCCTTCCAGTCTGTGTCTTTGATTTGTTTGTGTTCCTTGACGGTGAGGGAAAAGCTATCTCTGGTGTTGCCATCATTATGTTTAGATGTGCTGAGTCTTCTTTGACACGCCCGAGGGGATTGTTTGCTGAGAGGAAGGCTGATGTTTCAGCACTTGCAGAGAATGATAGGTCTTCTTTACGTAGCTCTTTCTTTAAGTCAGCTAATTCTATCTGACTCTGGCGGACGTTTTCTACTAGTTTTTGAAGTTGTAAAAATGCATGAGGAGTTATAGTCCCACCGGGGACCTTGTCAATTTTACAGAGTTCCTTATCAAGGAAGGTTTGCATGTCTGACAGAGCAAACACCTGGTCAGACAGGTGTGACACTTTCTTGTCGCAAGCAATGTTTATATGAGACTCTGTAATTGAATACGCGTTTGCTATTTTCGAAACTAGATTATTATGCAATTCGTTTGCATCTTTTATCATCCTTTTTCTGTTTTGTATGTTCATGTTATCTTTATTTTGTTCCATAATATTTTTGACAAAAGTTATATCTTTCTTGATCGTCTCAGTTGCATTCCTGAGGTTCTGAATATGAATGGGGTCGAGATCTGCACACAGGTCAGGTATGGGCTCTTGTTTACATGCCTTGTGAAACTCAAATATGCAGTGACTGCATACCATTTTACAATGATCCAAACAAAAATGGTCATTCACATCACCTTTATGAATGTTACAACCAAAATATTTGACAGGTCTATCAGCTTGTGTCTTTGGCATTCTTCCACCTTGTAGTATTGTATGGTTTTCCATGACAGGAAACATCTTGTGGGCATCAAGACATGGGTTGCACAGTAACTTATTGCACTCTGGACAGAATCCCGAGGCTTTAATCTTTTTGTTAGTCTTGTCAAAACACAGATCGCACCACGGATCTATCAATTTATCCGAAAGTCCATGTTGGTGAGCCCTGTCTGAAAATTTGCCACCTTTAAACACACGACCGTCATCTACAGCGTCAGCAGTCGCCATTCTGTAAAATACAAAGATATCAGTCGCGTTGCCTGCAAAAGGAACTAACGGCATGTGAGAGCAACGGAGAACAACCCCTTAGTCACATTACGTCGAATGACGGCCCTAATTCGTCGATGCGACGTCATCCTATAACGTCAAAATGAGGTTGTATCAGTACAGCATCGACGTTGACACGTCATTTTTACGCTGTCTGGCTCTTTAAAACTTTGATTCAACACCATTTTTTACTTGTCAGAGACCCTCAGTATATACTAGTCATTATTATTGACATGTGCTGTAATTGTACAAATGTTCGCGGTGTACAAATGTTCGAGATTTTCCCGGGCAACATAAATTTGCGAACTTAAATATCCGCGCACATGATAATTTCCAAAGGGATAATAGGGAAGCATGACGCATTTGCGAACTTAAATGCTACTGTTACTTGAATGTGTCTAACATTGCAAAATTTCGAACTTCTTAAATACAATTTCCGGACTTTTAGAATGGCATCCATCTAAGACGCCGTCTTGGGTTTGCCGCGTTATTACCTAAATTTTCACATGCCTGTCGGAAGTTTGGTAAACTTCAAATGCTTCCAAACAATTTTATATGTAAAAATCTAGGTTATATTTCAGGTAAAGATTACTCTTAATATAAGCATATCATTTTCTCTCTCTCTAAAATTGTTCTAATACTTGAGCATAAGAGTCTTTCAATAGATCCTGAGGAATCCCACTGAGCTTAAAGCTAAGACTGACCAAAATATGCTACAGCGCAGGACTGTCTTGTTATTCTTTTCTCCACATTATATGGCATGGACAGACAGACAGCTGTAGATAAAGTCTAAAGACGAAAAGTTTGATACCAATGTAGTTTACCATAATAGTCAGAGCAAAACAAGTTTACAGTTTCAAACAAGAGCAACACTAATGATGTAATATACGCCCCTGTAGGAAATATGATCGAAAGGTATACGTTGTATGTATTCGCATATATTTCTATAAAATGTCAAAGCCTCCATATATGAAATTTAAAATAAAATGTCCCAGACATCTGCAATGTGAGGAGCGAAATCCTGAAATGCAAAGGCGGAAGGCCCTAAAGTAACAGGACGAGAATAAACCTAATTGGTAAGCACTTTAGCTATAACCACTACTGTGTAAAAAATGTTTGGAGTAGGGAAATAAAGAAGTACTCACTGGGTGGTCAGGATTTGAACCCACGCCTACTATGGCAATTCTCCTAGCCATAAAGAGACACCGGCTTCACTATTTGCGCAACTACGCTCTTGAATAAAGAAGTTCCATGGAACAATGTCAAGCTTGATTTCTCGGCAATGCTACTCGATTAAGTTTGTGCTTTAGTTAAGATTTAACCAACTTCAGCGGATATCCCGACAGAGAATCATTTTACTAATGCAAGAACAGCCGTAAAAACTTTATTGTGAGAAATAAAGAAGTACCCACTGGGCGGCCAGGATTCGAACCCAAGACGACTACGGCAACTCAGCCTAGCCAAACAAGAGACATATGCTTAACCATTTACACCACTACCATCCTAAACAAACACGTTTCATGAAACAGCTTGATTTATCTGCATGACCCGTCAGCTAGGGCTCCTTGATTAAGTTGTGCAAACAAAACAGTGGCGGAGTTGCCTTAAGCGGCGTGGGTTCGAATGCTGGCCGTTCAGTGGGTACTTCTTTATTTCTCACAATAAAGTTTTCCGGATGTTCTTGCATCAGTAAGATGATCCTCGGCCGGGATGTCAGCTGAAGTTTGTTTAATCTTAATTGTATCATAATATTTCCAAGCTTCGGTATAATTTGATCCAAGTATTCCATGTATATAGCTTATTGTCTTCGCACAACTTAATCGAGTAGCTTATCTGACGGGTCATTTAGAGAAATCAAGCTAAACATTGTTCCATGTAACTTTTTTAAGAAGCGTAGTTGAGCAAATTGTTAAACTGGTTTGTCTCTGTATGGCTAGGCGGAGTTGCCGTAGACGGCGTGGGATCGAATCTTTGACGCCTAGTGGGTACCTATTTATTTCTATACTACATACGTTTTGCGGATATACCTGATCCTAGGCCGGAATATCATTCAAAATTTGTTAAATCTGAATTAAATCATAGTAATTCCAAGCTTCGGTATCGTATGATCCAAGTACTACATATATAGCTTATTGTGTTCGCACAATTTAATCGAGGTTAAGATGTCTCTGTGTGGCTAGGCGAAGTTGCTCGTAGACACGTGTTGGTTCATATCCTGGTCGCCCAGTGGGTACTTCTTCATTTTTTTACGTAACACGGATCCGAAAAGGATACACAAATGATTTAACGTAGATAGAAAGAGAGTCTCAATCATTAAACAATGTAAATTTGTTAATTAACAAATTTACACTGTTTAATGATAAGTCTCTCAAGTCAAAGTAAAAATATAGGCAATGATCAGGAACTCGGAAATATAAAGGTATTCATACCAATTTTAGTGCGACAGACGCGCGTTGCAGTACTTAACTTCTTCAGTGTCGCTAAACCCCAAACGTTTGAAAGAAAAGAGATGATTGGCAGGTCTCGACAGGCAACGAGCATCCCTCTCCGAGCCACACTTACTGTCGCATTCCGCGGGACACATTAGCTGCAGACATCAGGTAAGAGACGCCAACGTATTAACTCGCGAGCGCAGGCGTCCCCCATCGAGCCACCTCCACTCCTGTGTCTGGAGAAAAGCCACAGACAAGGGCATCAGGAAAGAGCTGTCCGATGCAGTAAGAACCCGCAAACAGCCAAAACAACTCAAAAGAATGGAAGCCAAATTAATGCAATCAGATCCCACATTCCGCTTTCAAAACCAAATAAAAAGGTTTATAATTATACATAAGTTAACACAAATTATAGTTCAAGAAAGGCACGCACGGCCAATCGAATATTTCAGAATACAACAAGCAATAGCATCGAAAACCACAAGAAGGGCCCAGCCTTAGGTGTTAAACCGGTTGTTTGGTAAACAAATTAGACGAGAATAAGGTTTGAATAGTTAAAACATTTGGAAGCAAGGAATACAACACAGAAGTGAAGATGAACCCTCGGTTTCATTTAGTCTGATTATGACAGTAATGAAATGAGCGACATCGGCCATGCCCTTAGCGCCGTTTAGTAGTATTATACTGTCAAAAGGACTAGAAATTTATTCATTCATCCGAAATGACCAGAAAATATATATTCTGCCCTATGATGTACAGAGAGACGTTTTACGGCCGCCTCACGGCACATAACCAGCTGTCCGGTCTGGAACCGACATAATCGATTTTCACATTAACAGACATGTAAACCTACACAGAGGTGTGATTCGGTGTTTGCGAGTAGTAAGCATAACCTGTCTTTTACAATATACCACAGGTTTATGCATATGATTGAATTATTAAATCCGTTTTTGTTTTTTTATCGGCTGAAGCCTTCGAAGCGGAGTTAGATGCGAACACACTTCAGGGCTTAAGTTCCCATGAATAAAGGTAAATACAAATCAAACTAAAGCCAAACCAAGTTATTACCTATGGGAAAATAACTAAATGTGTAAAGTTTTTACTGAAAATATATACAAAAAAAATGAATATAACAATTACGAAAACTATACAATGCAATAGTAGAATTAAACCGATTCCTTTTTTTCGTTTCTTCGGTGTATTCCTTGCTTTCAAAGGATCTTACTATTCAAAACTTTATTATCTCACTGCAGCTGGTGTTTTGCCATTTCGCGGCCGTAAAATGTCTCCCTGTACATCATCATAGTGCAATTTCGCGACCGTAAAACGTCTCCCCGTTCATCATATCATGCAAATCATATTTTTCTGCTCCCTTGATATCAATGAGTCATGCTGAAAATAGAGTTCTGCTTAAGCCGTGGCAGGTGTTTGTACATTTCAGTACTGGTCATAAACAGACTGATTTAAACTCAGTCTGCTGTTTTCGTCTCTTTTGTCTTTTTCTTGCTTCCAAAGGATCTAACTTTTCAGAACAATCTATTAAAAACATAAATAATAAAATAAACCGAAAAAAAATATGTATTTGAGCAAAGAGAACAGAGAATAGTTCCGTGTATTTTATGTAATGACATTTGTAACGTGATTTAAAATTAATAGAAAGCTATTTTATGCGGCAAATAATTCATTTACTAAATGTTAAGAGAGGCAACGTTATTTGAAAGGCAAAATTGTCTTACCTTTATTATCTTGCTGCCTGAATCAAATGTATGAAGTTGCTCACTGAGAAACAGATGTAAGGAATATACATTTGCCTAACTACGTCTCCATTCCAAGAAAGTTATTAATACTTCAATGACGATAAATTCTCGGTATACGCATCACGCAAATAAAACATTACCCAAGATAGGTCAACCTAGTAAAGCATTAGCCACGGACGACGCCAACAGGCGAAGAAAGGAGAACCACAAACCATATTACGAAACAGTACATGAGCCGCGACACGACAAAACCAACAATGTGGATGTGCGCCCAGCTTAGACTCAGATCAGCCTGGGCATCCGCCCTCTTCGCTGTCCGCATGGCAGTAGCTTACACCCTTAGCTACCTTTTGAGCATTTAAAGAAGAGTCTGTTCAAATTGGGCGGATTCCGAGGCTGATCTGAGTCTGCACTGGGCGTACAACCACATTGTTGGTTTTCTCGTGTCGCTGCTCATATCTTCAATAAAAGCCACGCCAAGTCCAAAGCAGAGAAACTGTGCACCAATAGACATGCAAAATACCTACAACATAAACACGATCTGGTTTTACCCTTTTTTTTTCTTCTTCTTTTCTTTTTCCCTCTCTTCGGGAGCCAGCCCGATATACACTGAAATGCTGTCTCTAAGGGCTGTTAAACCCACAGCAAACAAACATCCCCCCTCCCCGCGCCAAAACAAATATTCCACATTAGAAGTATCGTGATTTATGTGAATTTTCCGTTCTTGTTTACATATTTGAAATAATTTCACTTTACAGCAGGAATAGTTTGAGATCTCTTGGACACGAGCCTGGATAATGGGGAGGTTAAGGTTTCTAACTTGTACATGTACGCCTCGCAGTGATTTATGTGCAAACGTCATCAATAATAACATACTAGATCTACCAGTTAGAAGTACATGCTAGACTAAAACTACTTCTGCTGGGCCGCGTGGGGAAATCGGTGGCGCGTCTGCCTCAAGACCAAGAGGCTCGGGGTTCGATACCCAGTCCGGACACTTACATTCGTTTCTCCTTCCGCTGATTCAAGAAGGATAGTTGTCAGTTACTGGCGAAAGCATGTGCACTTAGTACTCCTTAACCGCTAAGGAGGTCTATGCCTGCCCAAAAATAGTATGGTTAGGTTAACTGACCGTCCCGACATGACCGTAGCTGTTTACCTAAGACTGGCGTTAAACAACAAAATAACAGAAACTACTTCTAGGAGGGCACATAGCTCAATAAAAGTGAACTTTTAATTCATTTCTTGAAATGACTCGCAAATGTAATATTTATTTTGTAATCAAATATCAAAGTTTAGAACATACAGCTGAGGAATCATTTACAGCATTCGTTTAGAAATCAAAAAGGCGTCAATTAGACAAATCAAGGTTAACACCGAGGGTGGTACATGTGAGTCATAAGACAGTTTTTATTATTAGTCAGGGAAATGAGCCCAATTTTGTGGCGAAAAATTGGCCCATCGTTCGAAAGAAAATTTGTAAGAGGGAATTCCGAAGTTTATGATTCCGGGTGTTGTCGCTCTCCAAAGTGCCAAAGTGAATTTTTGGGGCAAAATATTTAATTTATGAATAAAATTGTTGATTTCTGGAATTTCTGTTGAAACTTTATAAAATTTGTTAAAACTCTTCGAAATGTGAATGATACTTATGCGTAACATAGCAAGACCTTTGATATAAGTTTATATGCGAAAAAATATAGAAATTTGCAGTTACTATGGCTACAGAATAAGAATTTTGGGGCTAAAATGCATTTGTGGGGGCTTTTTTATTAAAGGGGGTCATTTCTTCACAAGTATTTCATTTAAAACAGATAATTTCGTCATAGTATATCGTGTGTAGTGTTTATTATGATCTCTTGAACTGAAAAAGTACGCTTACGAAAGTAATAATTAAAAAAGCTTGTGGTTTGTCGAAAACTTATTTGTACCATATATACGTACCTAAAGTAGTATTTTAAGTCAATTGTCGGCTGTGTGAGTTTAAAAGAGAACCCATCGCTAAAATAAATCTGATTTCTAACAGGACAAATGGAAGGTTATGCTTAAGGATGAAGAACAGTGCCAAAGTCATGTTTTCGGTGAAAAAGGGGTTGAGGGTAAGGGTGGCGCGAGGGGAGGAGAAGGACGTGTAAGGGCGGGGATGGGGTGGGGGTATAAGAATTATAAGTTAAACAAAATGGCTGATTTCTGTTTCATTTGTCTTAAATTAAGGAAGCCATATTCATGGTATGACTGATGTGTACATATGTTGTACGCATGTCAAAAATATCTTTTATGTTAAAAATAAGTTGTTTTATAATATTTTAAGACAGATATTACAAGTGCTTTATGTTTAATGTCGAAACAATTTGACTTAGAATAAAACGAACTTTTAAATATTGCTTGTTATCATTTTTGCCATAATAAAAAGGGAACAAAAATGCAAATTTTACATAGAAATACTTCTTGTGTCTTAATTTAATACCTATTCCAGTTTAAAAGCATTAGCATATTTATTTCTGCAGTCATTCTTCTGGAACTGAAGTCAAAACCGTTACTTAACGGAAACATGCGACAGAAATTATCTATAAGCTGAAAGAAGAGTAGAAATGTGCTTAAACGCGTTAATTTACTTTTGTATACCATAACTTCTAATATTTAACAATGCATGTTTATCTCCAACCAAATTTTATGCATTTACAGGTTTACGTGAAACATTTTGTTTTACAGAATTAACATTTAAAATTGTTTGTTGTCTTTAGATTTTTTATCTAAAACCGTTGCACTCTACAATTAATGTGCAAGATTGCATCTGTAATGATTCTTTCTGCTTGGATTTATCAAACGGATAATTTAAACTTAACTATTTGCAAAGAGGGTTCCTTGCTGAGCTCTTATGACTGGCTCAGTGACGGTACCGTTATGTATTTTACAGCATCAGATGTAAAACATCGAAATAACAAGTCAGAAGAAGAATTTCAAATTTGGAAACATCTTAAAAAAAGTAAAAAGTATGCAAAGACCAGGAACTGAAACAATCAAAATCCAAATCCAGCCCTCAAACCATAGTTGGAAACAACTAAGATTACAAATAATCAAGATACAGAGAACATTTGGCCAACCGAGTGAGCAGCTTGTTCCCAAAAGGTGGCCACTCAGCAACCCAAACTGAACCAAAAATAATAATAACATACATAAGGTAAAACATCACAGAAACTCTGACACCAAAAACAGGCAACAAAGAACCACAACAGAACTACCGCCTTGGAACGGTCAGAAAAATATTAAAGCAATGTTAAACTGAATTAAAGGGCTATTCAGGAAGCTACTTGTCTTACAATTATATAATTATTTGAATTACATTGCTGATTGTTAACAATCAACAGAAATAAGAATCATATTTTTTTAACTGAGCTGTATAAATTTTTATTTGCTTAACAGAATCATAGTAAAGGGTATTCATCCTTTACGAAATGAGCAACTAAAAATCTTTTATAAAATCGGGAATGTTACGGAAGAAACCATGACAAATAGGAGAGTTTAAGACGCTCGACAAATTAAAATAAAAATCTGAAAGAGTTTCTTCAAGAGCAGAGAACCCATTGTTTCAATCATGAACAAATAACAGAAGACCGGGACATTTATCAGAAGACTACACGTGAGTTTGACGTTATTATTTTGTCTTAGCGCAAATTTCTGTACAAAAAGGTAACGTGTAACGTTGTTTTCAAAGGATATAAAGGAGTTTATAACATGCAAATGCAGCCTGCAAAGAGAGAAAAAAGTAACGTAAAATCTATATTTTAGTATTCTATATCAGAGACATGCTCGGTCGAGTGGTTAGAGTCGCTCGGCTATGGTGCAGGAGATCGCGGGTTGGAACCCCGGTCTGGCCGGTCAGCAACTGAAAAATCTATCAACCCAACAGTAAATGGATGGGTACATTCTTTTGAAGGAAAATGCAGCGAAAAGGGAGGGATGAGCTAGATGAGTTGTGCCTCTTACACCCACAGCCCCTTATGGCCATTAGGCTGTAGGAAACTTTTGCCTTCTTTTAGTCAGTGACATGTTTCTGAAATGTACGAGGGGTGTTCGAAAAGTAATGCAAATGACGTAATTTCTCGGTAACCAGTATAAAAACAGAACGTCTGATTGCAAAAACACATAAAGCTATATTATGCGTAGGAAAGTCTGCAAACACGGTGTATTTTTTAAAAAAGGGCGCATTTTAATTTTCCTTGAAAGAGGTATACCCTAAAGACACTGCAGAATTTTAGTTTAGCAGGCCGTAATTTATATATTGTCAGTCTTTGATTTGTTTTTATTTTTGCAACTTAAAGACAATGCCCAGGCAATGTTGTCCTGAAAATATCGCGGAATTTATTTTTAATCTGGGTTCCATACTGGCCCGGGAATATGGATTATGTAGTAGCAAATTTTTCCCATTTCTACCAAAAATTAAATGATTTCGTAATGAAAACAAGTGTATTAGCATTCAAAATCTTTTCAGCAAGGGCATTTACATGGGTTAACGAAAACCTGTCAATAAATTCAAATAATTGCCAAAAACGAAGCCTCTACAAGCTTTTAAAAATGACGTTAACGTATATTTCAATAACGTCATAAGAATTGCGCATTGCTTTGCCAAGAATAAATCGATAACAGTTGCCACCCTTCTAACTTTTGTATGAATATTGTAGGCAACAATGGACAAGCAAATGACAAAGATTAATTTTGTATTTTCAAAGATATTTGACTTGAATGCCCAACACTGAAACTACTTTACATATGAAATTAGCCCAGTGGCATGACAGGGGCCTAATAAAATGCGTTGTAAGTCAATATGAAAAGGTGTCTTTGTACAGCGTTTGGTATCATTGTAAAGACAAAATGTGGTGTTTTCAGCATATGCAAAGCATTTGTAACCAGTTTTCCCCTAAACAAAGTTATGAGGCCATTTGCATTACTTTTCGAACGCCCCTCGTATTTGTTTTCTGGACTTCTCATGTATCTTACGTACTTTTATTTTTTGATTTTTAAAAGATTTTTATTGGTATATATTACATACGGTACTTGATAAAACGTAAGTGAAGCCTACCAATAGATACAATCCTTTCTCGCAGCACAGCTTGATATTTTTATGAGAATTCTTTTTTTTTTTTTTTTTTTTTTTTTACAAAACTAACTCTTTGTCTATCATTGAGAATTATGCAAACAAGTACTGACTATTTATATACGACGTCTTTTTTTCTGTCAGACCTATGGATTGTTGTGCGTTTTCTGTGTTGTCTACGTTACAATTTTTATGAGAAACACCTATGTAATTACTCTACATGTTGTTTGTATCACAAAGAACTGTAGAGAAAAAAAGTAAACTAAGAAATATCTTTTTTGTAACGATTATTTAAAAGGATTTAGAAGAGACAATAAACTATCCTAAATTTCCGCTCTTTACTTTAACACTCAAGGATGAAACTGTAACAGTTATATATTGATTTTATTTTTGTCAAATAAGAAAGTGTTCTTTTGTTTGACGAAAGATTGAAACTTTCTTATAATTTTAGCCCTTTTTTTGAAAAAAAAAAAGAAGAAAAAAACTTCCCCATAAGAGACAAAAGATATTCTTGAAATAGTAATCGCATTTTCAATATCGGGACTCTTCCAAAAAGGTATTGCTTACGAGAAACTATAATTCAAAACTGTCATCAGTCGAAGCATAATTACAAAATTGTTATTATCGATAGAAATAAGCATTTTGTTACATATTGATATGCAAGCAAACGGCTTATAATATCAGGATGCTTTTGGAAATGTCAATTCTCATTAATTTCTCTGCCTACGGAAGAGACATTTGAATGTGAACTGATAAAACACTCCAGATATAGTAGATAACGTATGTAACTTTAAGAAAAATACATGCTTATAACCCTATCGTATCGTTAAAGACAAAATCATATCTTGGGCCTGTAAATATGCGCATTTGTAACCACATTCTATCTTTGGTCTATAGATATACGCATGTACGCCAATTTTAACCGACATTTTTACCCAGTGTTCTTTACATCATTGTTGAACTACATCTTCTAAATAAGTGGCAATTTAAAATGCAAAATGTTAGAGAGAGAGAGAGCTCTGGAAATATACCGGGAAGACTTCATGCTCACAAAAATTAAAAGCAAACTCTACATTTAACAACGTGAAAGGTGATGGAAAATAATACTGCAAAGGTTAGACAATTGGCTCATGACTTAAATAACCGAGAATAAGAAACAATATAAGGTAACGTATAATGTAAATATTGCTTCAGTTCTAGACTAAATGGGACTTTGGCCCATAGATTAGTATAACAGTAACTGTGCATCTACACTGATAGACTCAAAATTTTAAGATGATCTTCATGAAATGAAAACAATTCTGCATCACTTAAATGCATTCAAGTAACACTTATTATTTTATATACGTTACCATTGTGAAACGTTTGATAAGTTGCTTCGTGTAACAGTTATATAATCTCCTACATATGTGCGCTGTAAATTGCATTGCAGCAGACATGTGTTAAAATGACTACAAAATGTTTTGAATTAAAATAGCGACAGATCATACATAAACGAAGCACATTTATAAGTAAAAATAATAATTTTCAGTTTATAATTTCGTCAGCAATTTTGACAATAAAAATAGATCAGACTGGACAGTAAAAAGATAGGCAATGATCAGGAATTAATCCAGTTAAAACCGAAAGGAATAGAAGCACACACACCAGACTTAAGTACGATCGAAAACATAACTTTAGACTGTCTATGCCCAGGCGCATAGATACGTATTAGTGGCGCTTCCTTATCATATCTGTGATAGGAACAAGCTGTGAACAATATTTAATTATGTTTAGAAAGGAATAGTGCTTTTTATACATCTGTAACTAAATAGTTCTAATGCACTCTTTTCTTCTATATATTCGATTAAGGTAGACGAATGGTGAATAAAGATATTGGTGGGGCATTCATTTCATTATACCAGCTGAATAACCCAAAGGGCTATAAAACATTTCGATAAGAAAAGAAAAATTTTCACCGTTTTGTTTTCCTAAAAATCAAACTTATGTATTTATACATACTTCTTTTACACATTTTCCATTAAAATTCATGTCTCTAGCACAAGGATGCACTTTCATTTCTGCAAATCATATAATCTTTAATATAGGGTATTTGAAACAGACTGATAAGAAAAATTGTAATTATCTTGATTATAAGTATATTTTTACATTATTTTAAAAAATGCAAGAAAATTGAATTTCATGAAAAACGTCATTAAAAATATATTCAATCGATGGGGCATGCTTATGCATATTGTTTTAGTAAAACTTACATTGTATGATACAGAATAAAACAAAAAAACAAACATTTCACCGTTTTGTTTCCTAGAAAAACAATATCTAAGGTAAAAAATATCCCCAAAAAAGACTGTCCGGATACTGCACCTGCTGCAAACACAGCTGGTCCTTGCCTTGTTATTTATTATCCTGTTGTTCCGGTTCTACCATAGAGTAATGCCTCAGAAATGCGCAGATGGAATTGAAATTGTAAAGACCTTGATCATTCTGGTTCGTAAGGAACAGTCTGATCACGGTTTCCACTGTTTATACAGACGTATCTGCCCGAAAACTTAGGATCTTTATGGTAGGCATTGTAAGTGTGTATATATTCCATAGTTGATTGATTCACCATGAACAATAACCCTGTTATGTGTTTTAATAAGTCGATACAGAGTTATTGTGTATCTAAATACCTGAAGTAAATTTTGTTGTAAGCCAATGTAACGTATATTGTTGAAATTTATATCTCTTATTACTTGAGCGATTACTCTTTTTTAATAATCTGCATTGTACTTACGACGGTTATCAAACTTACATATTTGAAGTGGTCTCCTCTTCAAAATTTTCCAGCAAAATAAGTAATTGGGACATTATTAAGGTTTTCTTTTGGTCACGTATTGTATTTGTGTCAGAACACCCTCACTTTTGCTCGAAGTAATCGTATTTAAAAAAAACAAATGTTAATTGTTTTAACTGCACAGTAATAAGAGTTCATGTAAAAATAAAATGTTTAATTATGATGCAAGATTTCTTTCTAAAAGACAGTGGTGGTTTAAAAACCTTTCTGTTCGAACGCTAGGGTACAGAGTTATCTCCACACTTTCTGGCTTAAGGTACCACTTGCGAAGGCGACAACAAGATGGAGGTTAAAGCAGAGACAATTACCTTTCAAATGACACCAAATTTGTCCTTTCGAACGATGGGCCAATTTTTTTCACTTTCTAGACGCCTTTTTGCGTTTCATTTCCCCGACTTTATATAGACATTTCAGCAATTGTAAAGGAAAAGAAGAATGTTTTGGTGTTTTACGGCCCTTTTTACAGTATTTTAGTCATGTCGGACCTATAACAGAATGCTTGAGATCATAATGAAAACTGAGACGCTGTTCCCATTGAAATGCATTCGTCTTAACTGAGACGGCTTTTACAGCTATCCATTAGAATCTTCCATGCATAAAACTTTTAAAGTGTGTTCTTGCTCAAAGTTTTCTGGTTCCATAAAAAAAGCAAGTGTTATTGAATTATAAAAAAATTATTTAATGTTCAAAAAATATTTTATTTATTTATGATTTCATACATTTTATATAATTACATATGTTATGTTATTTTATAGAAAGCAAATTTCTTTTGCGTCAAATAATTCATTTACTAAATGTTCAGTGAGGCTACGTCTTTTGTAAGGCAAAATTGTCCTACCTTTATTGTGTTGCTGCCTGAATCAAATGTATGAAGTTGCTCACTGAGAAAAAGATGTAAGGAATATACATTTGCCTAACTACGTCTCCATTCCAAGAATGTTATTAATACTTCCATGACGATAAATTCTCGGTACACGCATCACGCAAATAAAACATTACCCAAGATAGGTCAACCTAGTAAAGCATGAGCCACACACGACACCAACAGGCGAAGAAAGGAGAACCACAAACCACATTACGAAACAGTACATGAGCCGCGACACGACAAAACCAACAATGTGGTTTTGCGCCCAGCGCAAACTCAGATCAGCCTGGGCATCCGCCCTGTCTGATCAGAGTCTTCGCTGTCCGCTTTGCGGTAGCTTATGCCCTTAGCTACCCTTTGAGCACTTAACGAAGAGTCTGGTCAAATTGGACGGATTCCAAGGCTGATCTGAGTCTGCACCTGGCGCACAACCACATTGTTGGTTTTCTCGTGTCGCTGCTCACACCTTCAATAACAGACACACCAGTTCCAACGCAGAGAAACTGTGCACCAATAAACAAACATCTAAAGTCATGCAAAATACCTACAACATAAACACGATCTAGTTTTACCTTTCTTTTCTTTTCTTTTCTTTTTCCCTCTCTTTGGGAGCCAGTCCGGTATAGACTGAAATGCTGTCTCTAAGGGCCGTTAAACCCAAAGCAACCAAACAACCCCCTCCCCGCGCCAAAACAAATATTCCACATTAGAACTATCGCGATTTATGTGAATTTTCCGTTCTTAAATACATATTTGAAACAAATTTACTTAACAGCAAGGGTAGTTTGAGTTCTCTCGAACACGAGCCTGGATAATGGGGAGGTTACGGTTTTTAACTTGTACGTGTACGCCTAGCGGTGATGTATTTGCAAATGTCATTAATAATAAGATACTATCTACCAGTTAGAAGTACATGCTAGACTAAAACTACTTCTGTCGGGCCGGGTGGGGAAATCGGGGGCGGGTCTGCCTCAAGACCAAGAAGTTCCGGGTTCGATACCCTGTCTGGACTCTTACATTCGTTTCTCCTTCCGCTGATTTAAGAAGGGCAGTTGTCAGTTACTGGCGAAAGCATGTGCACAAGGAGGTCTATGCCTGCCCAGAAATAGTATGCTTAGGTTGACTGACCGTCTTGACATGACCGTAGCTGTTTACCAAAGACGTAAAACAACAAAACAACATAAACTTCTTCTAGGAGGGCGTTTACACACAGCTTAATAAAAGTGAACTTGTAATTCATTTCTTGAAATGACTCGCAAATGTAAAATTTATTTTGTATTCTAACACAGTGCGCCTGTGGAAGCAATGGAAAGTTTCCGTTTTTTTATTCTGCAACAATTCACTGTTTGGGAGCGCGAGAGTCTAATTGCTGACGTCACTGGTAATGCTGACGTAATTTTGTGACGCGTTGAGACGTTAGACGGTGTAACGACTCTTTTTCAGTCTGAAATCGCCGTAAAAACGTTCATTTATCTTAGATACAGTTAAGAATATTAGTGAGAGAAGAAACGCGCGTGCAAGAAGGTTTGGAGAATTTGAACGAAAATAATTTTTTTCAGCATTTTTAGTGTTAGAATCGAAATAGTTCAGCTCTAGCATTGAATTGTTGTCGGTCAGTTGTAAGTATATATATCACTCGCACTCCGCGCTCGTGACATGATCTACTTTACAACTGCCCTCCAAACAGTCGATTATTAGTCAACAATTCACTGCTAGAGCTGATCTACACATGTATTTCTTAAATATCAAACTTTAGAACATACATCTGAGGAATCATTTACAGCATTCGTTTGAAAATCAAAAAGGTGTCAATAAGACAAATAAAGGTTAATATTGAGGGTGGTACATGCGAGTCATAAGACAAAATGATTTTTTATATAGACATTGCAGCAATTGTAAAGGTAAAGGATGAATGTTTCGGTGTTTTACGGCCCTTTTTACAGTATTTTAGTCATGTCGGTCCTATAACGGAATGCTTGAGATCATAATGACGATCATATAATCCACCCCTCTCAGTCATTAGTCTGGCCTTTCGATCAACAGTTAAAAAAGTAACTAGAATTATGTTAACTAATAGGGCCCTAATGTGGAACTGTTGACGGCATTTAAGTCATTTTTCCCCAACCAGAAATAACAATATCAGCTTTTTCGGAATTAAGACTCTTAGAGTCATTGATATATGGGCAAAATACAAATCCTGACTGAGAACAACAAGGGCAACAACTCTGTAAACCAGGAAACTGGAGTTACCATTCTTGCACTCTGCACACCTTCAGATCTGATTTGATTTACATTTGTACCAAGTTTTGCGAAAATATCTTCAAGGCTTTGAAGTTATAGAGCAGACAGGATCTCCATTGCTAAAAGTTCAAAGGGACATAATTCTGAAAAAAATGATGGTGTAGTTACGGATGTTGTTCTCTGCACATCGTCCGATAAAGCTTTTTATTTGCATTAGAAATAAAGCGATTTTTTATTTTCGATTAGTCTTGAAAATACATAATGAGGTGTGCTTACTCTTTTCACACTTTAGGTACACAGACTGTTTACCTAAGGCAAAATTAGAATAGTTGAACGATGCATTCCTTTATACATATTGAGGTGTGCTTTCTCTTTTCACATTTTAGGTACACAGACTGTTTACCTAAGCCAAAATTAGGATAGTTGAACCATGCATTCCTTTTTTGTTTAAGTTTAGAATGCCTGATAAACTCTTTCGCTTTTGCACAGCTGAAAACTGAGACCCTGTTCACATATAAATGCATTCGTCTTATCTGAGACGGCTTTTACAGCTATTCATTAGAATCTTGCATGCATTAAACTTTTAAAGCGTGTTCTTACTCAAACATTTCTGGTTCCATAAAATAGTTACTTTGAAGACAAAACACTAATAGCGTTTCCAATTTTGTTCAACATATAAAAAAAAGCAAGACTTTTAGTTTTATTGAATTATAAAAACCTTATTTAATGTTCAAAATAATATTTTATTTATTTATGATTTCATACATTTTATTTAATGTCATTATATGTGTTATGTGATTTTAAAGAAAGCAAATTTCTTTTGCGGCAAATAATTCATTTATTAAATGATAAGTGAGTTTACGTCATTTGTATGGCAAAATTGTCTTACCTTTATTGTCTTGCTGCCTGAATCAAATGTATGAAGTTGCTCACTGAGAAACAGATGTAAGGGATATATATTTGCCTAACTAGATCTTCATACCAAGAATAGTTATTAATCACGGTTGATAACTTTGCTGCACTCTTTAATTGCACACCGGGGGATCGGTCGTCAGACTCTATGATGGCCCCGACCTAAAGCTATATATTATAGTTGGTTGGGACCGGAGCCTTTTTGTCTGTTGCTTGGTCCACCGGGGCTCAACTGGTGACCTTCTTTTGCTTCAGATTTCCAGTGGGGTTGTTTGGCAGGACAGGGATCTCCACCTGTCAGACGGCCCGTTGTATCTGTTGCGTCCTCGTCTTTGCTTCTTCATGGTGTTGAAATTTGATTTATGTGTTTACCGTGATGATTCATTGACGAGTTAGAGGGTTATCATGCGAACCGAACAACCAACTAAATGTTTTGTACCACTTCAGAAACTGAGGGTGAGGTTGGGCCTGTAAAATCGATTTAAGCCCCCCAGTAATTCATTACTGACCGTTCCAAGGCGGTAGTTTTGTTGTGGTTCTCTGTTGCCTGTTTTTGGTGTCAGAGTTTCTGTGATGTTTTACCTTATGTATGTTCTTATTATTTTTGGTTCGGTTTGGGTTGCTGAGTGGCCACCTTTTGGGAACAAGCTGCTCACTCGGTTGGCCATATGTTCTCTGTATCTTGATTATTTGTAATCTTAGTTGTTTCCAACTATGGTTTGAGGGCTGAATATGGATTTTGATTGTTTCAGTTCCTGGTCTTTGCATACTTTTTACTGAATTTATTCTATAGTGTGTTATATGAATTTTCATTGCCTGAATGTATTTTAATATGAGTTACTTAATTTATTCTATATATAGTGTGTGATATGAGTATTCATTACCTGAATGCATTTTAATATACAGTCACTAAATTGATTCTATAGTGTGTTAAAGTAATTTTCATTACCTGAATGTATTAATAATAATTGTTTCATATCCAGAAATTGTGTGTGCCTCACTTGTTTATTCCGCAAGTGTCTTTGGTAGGGTGTGGTTTGGTAGGGTGTAGCCTTTTCTGGGTATCTTCTTGATGTTATTTTGCCACCAGTTGAAGCAGCATCATTAGTAATCACGAGCCCCCTAAGACAGCGAAAGAAAACATGTTAATGAAACTTAGCATTCAGTTCCTGGTCTTTGCATACTTTTTACTATTAATACTTCAATGATGATAAATTCTCGGTATATGTATCACGCAAATAAACATTTTCATTACCCAAGATAGGTCACCTTGTAAAGCATTTGCCACACACGACACCAACAAGAGAAGAAAGGAGATCCACAAACCAAATTACGAAACAGTACATGAGCCGCGACACGACAAAACCAACAATGTGGTTGTGCGCCCAGCGCAGACTCAGATCAGCATACGCCCAGGCTGATCAGAGTCTTCGCTGTCCACATGGCGGTAGCTTAGACCCTTAGCTACCCTTTGAACACTTAACGAAGAGTCTGGTCAAATTGAACGGATTCCCAGGCTGATCTGAGTCTGCACCTTGCGCACAACCACATTCTTGGTTTTCTCGTGTCGCTGCTCACACCTTCAATAACAGGCACACCAATTCAAATGCAGAGAAACTGTGCACAAATAAACAAACATCAAAAGTCATGCAAAATACCTACAACATAAACACGATCCGGTTTTACCTTTTTTTTCTTTTCTTTTCTTTTTCCCTCTCTTTGGGAGCCAGCCCGATATAGACTGAAATGCTGTCTCTAAGGGCCGTTAAACCCAAAGCAACCAAACAATCCCTCCCGCGCCAAAACAAATATTCCACATTAGAACTATCGCGATTTATGTGAATTTCCGTTCTTGTATACATATTTGAAACAATTTCACTTTACAGCAGGGGTAGAACACGAGCCGGGATAATGGGGCGGTTAAGGTTTTTAACTTGTACGTGTACGCCTAACGGTGATTTATTTGAAAATGTCATCAATAATAACATACTATATATCTACCAGTTAGAAGTACATGCTAGACAAAAACAATTCTGTCGGGCCGCGTGGGGAAATCGGGGGCGGGTCTGCCTCAAGACCAAGAAGTTCCTGGTTCGATACCCAGTCTAGACACTTACATTCGTTTCTCCTTCTGCTGATTTAAGAAGGGCAGTTGTCAGTTACTGGCGAAAGCATGTGCACAAGGATGTCTATGCCTGCCCAGAAATAGTATGCTTAGGTTGACTGACCGTCTTGACATGACCGTGGCTGTTTACCAAAGACGTAAAACAACAAAACAACATAAACTACTTCTAAAAGGGCGTTTACACACAGCTCAATAAATGTGAACTTGTAATTCATTTCTTGAAATGACTCGCAAATGTAAAATTTAATTTGTATTCTAACACAGTGCGCCTGTGGAAGCAATGGAAAGTTTCCGTTTTTTATTCTGCAACAATTCACTGTTTGGGAGCGCGAAAGTCTAATTGCTGACGTCACTGGCAATGCTGACGTAACTTTGTGACGTTTAAAGACGTTAGACGGTGTAACGTCTCTTTTTCTGTCTAAAATCGCATTAAAAACGTACATTTATCTTAGATACAGTTAAGAATATTAGCGGGAGAAGGAACGCGCTTCCAAAAAGGTTGGGAGAATTTGTACGAAAATAAAACTTTTTCAGCATGTTTGAGTGTTAGAATCGAAATAGTTCAGCTCTAGCATTGAATTGTTGTCGATCAGTTTTAAGTAGATATATCATTCGCGCTCCGCGCTCGTGACATGATCTACTTTACAACTGCCCTCCAAACAGTTGATTATTAGTCAACAATTCACAGCTAGAGCTGATTTATTTCTTAAATATCAAAGTTCAGAACATACATCTGAGGAATCATTTACAGCATTCGTTTGAAAATCAAAAAGGTGTCAATAAGACAAATAAAGGTTAACATTGAGGGTGTTACATGCGAGTCATAAGACAAAATCTTTTTATATAGACATTGCAGCAATTGTAAAGGTAAAGGATGAATGTTTCGGTGTTTTACGGCCCTTTTTACAGTATTTTAGTCATGTCGGACCTATAACGGAATGCTTGAGATCATAATGACGATCATATAATCCACCCCTCTCAATCATTAGTCTGGCCTTTCGATCAACAGTTAAAAAAGTAACTAGAATTATGTTAACTAATAGGGCCCTTATGTGGAACTGTTGATGGCATTTAAGTCATATTTCCCCGAACAGAAATAACAATATCAGCTTTTTCGGAATTAAGCCTCTGGCACAGTCATTGATATATGGGCAAAATACAAATCATGACTGAGAACAACAAGGGCAACAACTCTGTGAACTAGGATACTGGAGTCACCATTCTTGCACTCTGCACACCTTCAGATCTGGGGCCGTATTCATAAAACGACTAAAGTGCTTTCTATGCTGTTGCTAGGGCTAAATGTCTTTGAAGGAGATTCCCTACAACTATGAAATTTGGTCTGGAGGAACAGTCTTTGTAAGACTGTTCCTCCGGACCAAATTTCATAGTTGTAGGGAATCTCCTTTATAGATATTTAGCCTTTGCAACCGCATAGCAACGACTTAAGTGGCTTTATGAATACGGCCCCAGATTTGATTTACATTTGTACCAAGTTTTGCGAAAATATCTTCAAGGCTTTGAAGTTATAGAGCAGACAGGATCGCCATTGCTAAAAGTTCAAAGAGACATAATCTGAAAAAAATGATGGTGTAGTTACGGATCTTGTTCTCTGCACATCTTCTGATATTTTTTTTTTATTTGCATTAGAAATAAAGCGATTTTTTATTTTCGATTATTCTTGAAAATACATAATGAGGTGTGCTTTCTCTTTTCACACTTTAGGTACACAGACTTTATATCTAAGGCAACATTAGGATAGTTGAACCCTGCATTCTTTTTTCATGCAAGGCAATTCTAGGATGCCAGATAAACTCTTTCGCTTTTGCACAGCTGAAAACTGAGACTCTGTTCCCATTGAAATGTATTCTTCTTATCTGAGACGGCTTTTACAGCTATTCATTAGAATCTTACATGCATTAAACTTTTAAAGCGTGTTCTTGCTCAAAGTTTTCTTGTTCCATAAAATAGTTACTTTGAAGACAAATCACTAATAGCGTTTCCACTTTTGTTCAACATATGAAAAAGCAAGTGTTATTGAATTATAAAAAAAACCTTATTTAATGTTCAAATTAATATTTTATTTATTTATGATTTCATACATTTTTATATAATGGCATATGTTATGTTATTTTATAGAAAGCAAATTTCTTTTGCGGCAAATAATTCATTTAGAGAGGCGTGGTAGCCGAGTGGTTAGAGTGGCTCGGTTATTGTGCAGAAAGTCGCCGGAAGGTCGTGAGTTCGCGGCTCTCCGTCGCCATCTGACGACTGGAAAACTTTCTCTGTCAACCCAGCAGTAAATGGATACCTTTTTCGAATGAGGGAAGGATAATGCAGCGAAAGGAGAGAGATGGGCTCCGCCTTTCTTCAGCTGTGCAAGAAACAGTGGGTCTCTAACCCCCACGGCCCCTACGGCTATTAGGCTATGGGAAATCTGTACCTTTTTACCTTTTTAATTCATTTACTAAATGTTAAGTGAGGCTACGTCATTTGTAAGGTAAAATTGTCTTCCCTTATTGTCTTGCTGCCTGAATCAAATGTATGATGTTGCTCAATGAGAAACAGATGTAAGGGATATACATTTGCCTAACTACGTCTTCATTCCAAGAACAGTTATTAATACTTCAATGATGATAAATTCTCGGTATACGTATCACGCAAATAATTATTTTCATTACCCAAGATAGGCGTTAGCCACACACGACACCAACAGGAGAGGAAAGGAAAGCCATAGACCACATTACGAAACAGTACATGAGCCGCGACACGACAAAACCAACAATGTGGTTGTGCTTCCAACGCAGACTCAGATCAGCATACGCCCAGGCTGATCAGAGTCTTCGCTGTCCACATGGCGGTAGCTTAGACCCTTAGCTACCCTTTGAGCACTTAACGAAGAGTCTGATTCCCAGGCTGATCTGAGAGTAGGCCCGATTTTGGAAGGGCTTTTGTCGCTAAAAGTAGTAAACAGGAAGTCACAAAAATTGTTCCTCTTGATAAAAGTGACAGAGAAACATGGATGTGTACCCATACAACTTAAGAATATCTATTTAGACACAGGAAAACGTTTTTCTCCGACATTGGCGCATTTCTGAAAAGAGGACACTCTGTGAGGCTAACAGTTATCTTCTCGAAGAGCAGTTGTCAAAATTGATAGTCACATGCTCAGTCTCATTTCCCATTTTCGCAAGCCACGGGTAATAGTCCTCATCGGTCCTTACGCACATATTCGCAAGCCATAGGTATTAAGTCCACGTCGGTTCTTACGCACATCTTCGCAAACCAAATGCGTTAAGCCCCTATCAGTCCTTACGCGCATCTTCGGAAGCCAAAGGAATTAAGTTCACATCGGCCCTAACGCACATCCTCGCAAGCCAAGGGTATTAAGTCCACATCGGTCTAGAACATTTTCGCAAGCCAAATGTATAAAATCAACATCGGTCCTTACGCATGTCTTCGCAAGCCAAATGTATAAAATCAACATCAGTCCTTACGCACATCTTCGCAAGCCAAAGGTTTTAAGTCAACATCGATTCTTATGCATATCTTCGCTAGCCAAGAGTATTAAGTCCACATCGATGCTGATGCATATCTTCGCAAGCTAATGGTATTTAAACCGCACATCTTCGCAAGCAAAGGGTACTAAGTCCACAACGTTCCTTGCGTGCGTAAAGAACGATGTGGACTTAGAACCTTGGCGTTTTAAGATGGAATGATATGGATTTAGTACCTTCGGCGTATACAGATGGAACGATGTGGACTTAGCACCCTTTGCGTGTGAAGATGGCTTGATGTTGACTATGTACCTTTGCTTGTGAAGATGAAACGATGTCGACTTAGTATCCTTGACTTGCGAAGATTGAAGGATGTGGACTAAGTACCAAGCAGATTCTGCTATAGACTTAAAACTAGGAACTAGTTACTTTAACATACTTATATACCTGTACGACTCACAGATAAGTTCTCTTGCTTTTAGTATAGATTAGTTCGGTTTGGTTCTGCCATGCGTCTAGACTGCACTTATAGCCTTATCGTAGGGCTGCATAATAGCACGAACTATTCTATTCTATCCCATAACCTTACTAGGTCGTTGGGGCACCACAGATGACTTCGAAACAATCCCTTTTCACCTTGTTCTGTCTTCAGCTGCCCTAGCTGAGCTGGCAAAATCCATTCCTGTCCACTCCTTGATATTGTCTTCCTACCTCTTCTTCTGTCTACCTCTTTTTCTTTTTTCCTTTCACTGTGCCCGGAAGAATCTTGTTTGCTAAACTAGAAGACCTTGAGACGTGACCAAATCACCTTAGTTTCCGTTTCTTGGCCAGCGTAAGGAGTACATCATATTCTCCAATGGCTGCTTGGATCTTCCTGCGAACCTCCTCATTGGTTATATGGTCCTTGTACGAAATGATCAGTAACCTTCGGTAGCAACTCACCTCAAAGACCTGCGTTCTTTTCTCTAACTTTGCTGTCAAGGTTGCACAATTCACAGGCATACAGAATTATGGAAATGACAAGGGAGCTCATAAGTTTCACCTTTGATCCAAGAGATATGTTGTTATCTCTCCAAATTGGTTTCAGCTTGGCAAGAGCTGAAGTGGCTTGTGCAATCCTTGAGAGAACCTCCTGTTTCGAGCCATCATCTGAGACAACTGCTCCAAGGTATTTAAAACTGTTTACAGTACCCAGCTTCTGTCGTTTTACCTTTATCTCCCTCTGGATGCCATCTGCGCTGTCTGTTGGAAAGGCACGAACTATATTGACATTCATATTTTACGTCTGCACATTAGCCCGCAAGACTCAATATTACACAATTAAATCCTATTTTAACAATCTCTCAAGAAGTGCTACAGATTTTGATGTGTGTTGATCGTAGCATTCACACTGGATTCGGAGGCTGCATATCGTCAAATTTGATGGTACTTTGGAGGTCTAATTCTTGCAGATGTATTTAAATTTTTTAAAGGTGTATGGGCACACCTCCATATTTTTCTGCGATTGACTTCAGTTTTGCTTGCCTGGATGATGAAACCCTTCAAAATTTTTGACTACTTTTAACCGTAAAGAAAAGTGACGCTGATTGTAACTGCCGTTATCCATTCTTATTGTGTACCTTACTACATGTAACTGAAAGTAACTAAAGTGTAAGTTTTATTAAAATATATCTGATAAATTGTGGCGTCTGATCTGGTTCTACACTGTTTGCCATTGTCTCTTTTATTATCCTAAAGGCAATCAATAGAGAATACCATGTTAGTGTCTCTTGATATCAAGTTTATCAGTCTAGACCAGAAACAACGTAGGAATGGGGAGGCTTGCGAAGCCAGTCCGACGTTTGTTTTTTTTTCTGGTCGAGCCTGATAAACTTGATATTAAAAGACACTTACATGGTTTTCTATTTATCATGCATCATTAGAATATTTTCAAGTGTAAAGAGCATAAAACAAAAGAAAAGTAAACGCAGTTTTGTTTGAACTTGTAGATGTCGCGAATGCGTTACATGACGTAGGTTGCTGACGTCATTTAACCATTAGAACGTTGTCATCACGGCCAACGTCAGTATGTAGCCAATCGTCTTCTGATATCGCTTCTATAGGCATCGCCTGATAACATTCGAGCAAGCGCAGTTCTAAAGTGACATGATATCACATCATGTTATCATTCCCCTGTTATCGGGTGAATTTGGCAGCATATGCATGATAAAGGTGACCATTACGTTAGATTATTTGGTAGCACAGCTACATATTGCGCACAATCATTCCATTACTTGTAGCACAGATATGCAAAAATATGATAATATCTGAATTTAGTAAAGCCAGTCACCGTACCCAGACCGTACGTACGAAATCATAAATCATAGAAACATTGACAAACCCGAAATATTTAGATACACAGACAAAATAATAAATGATCAATTGTCAAAAAGACAAAGGGTCAGACTAAAACATAACTCAATCTACCAACTGTCAACCATTTTTAAAGCCGACCGGGGATTTCGCGCAGGGCTTAGTATTGCCAATAAATACTCGTGAAGTTTATTTATTTATTTATTTTTCATGCAATTTCTTTCTTTGTCCGTAGTCCCAAAGTGGCACCCATTACTCCTGTCAGTGTATCCACTAATATGGGAATAATTAATGGCCAACAATAAGTTCGTCTTCTATCATACGACTCAAAAATGGCCGTTGATCAGGTCATATCAGGTCATCGTCGACAATTAGACTGTCTACACCAATAGACTTGGCTTTCCACTTAAACAACCAGGGAAAGCCAGGGAAAGCAAAATTATGCCTATGAGTGTAAGTTTGCTTACCCTGCTATCCAGTTAGACAACTTCGCTACAAAAAAGAACGTGGTGTGAAATGTTGTTAATATACAGGAGTTCAAATGGGACGACTGGCAGGAACTATATAAGACAGCTTTTAGACTGAGATATATGCTTCCTTGCTCATCATACTGAAAAGAAAATTCTCAATCTACCAAGCTCCTATATGTTTTTTTTTCAAGTCCCATAAATATTAATATCCTCAGCCCAAAAATTAAAAACAATATATAAAATAAAAAAAAACGAAAAACAAACAAAATATTGAAAAATAGTACTTATATGTTTCGTGCATCTCTCAATCATTATTTGTATAGTTTTCTGTTGGTTTGTCAATCTCCGGCGATGCCGATGATAATTGCCAATGAATCTTGACACTAATTGCTGAAATAATGATACCCTTCAAATGCAGCTACAGACCCAGCCGATGCGCCAACAGACAAAAACTAAGTGGTGTTAAACACACAAGGAATAAAAACAAACTGAATCGTCACAAACAAACTTGTGAAGAAAATGTAGAAAACACTGAAGAATGGTCCTCGATAATTGGCTTCCTACCGAGATTGTCCGCGCGCGTGACTCTGATTCATGCCGAGAGCCTCGGCAGGAAGCAGAAACACGCGGACAGTCTCTGCAGGAAGCCATTTATCATGTACAGAAGTCTCGGCAGGAAGCAATAGATCGCGAGCAGTCTCGGCGGAAGCCAAATATGATGTACAGTCTCTGCAGGAAGCGAAAATTAGCGGAATCGATTATACACTGTGCACATGAGAGACTTACGACTACATGTCAAAAAATATATGAATAGTCATACTGTGATCTGTGCATTTCAACTCAACGTTTGGGGCCCGGATAGCGTAGTGGATAGAGCACTTGCTTTCCACCCCTGCGACCCGGGTTCGATTCCCGGCGTCGTCATGTGGGAGGATAGTGGTCTCACGTCCGAGGTCGGTGGTTTTCTCCGGGTACTCCGGTTTCCTACACCAGTATAGGACCACAAACGCGCCAACATCCCTGCCATCGAGAGTATTTAAATAAGTGCAATCGATGTCAAATAAATAAAGTTTACATTTTTTAACTCAACGTGATAGTGAGGGCCATATCGAGTTAGCTCTATAGACATTGTCAATTAACATGCACTTCAACATGATATTAAGGAGTATAATGGTGAAAATAGCCACAGGTGTCATATTTTCCTAAATGTTTTGATAAGTAGACATCATAGTAACTTGTTTAACGCAAACTGTGGCATATGTAGAAGTGTTAATAACAGCAAGTTACATTAAGCCAACACTGAAGAATGGTTACTCTGAAAGAACAAAACACTCTTCTCTGATGTAGTTGCCTCTCTTACAGGAGAAAACTAGTACGATGTCACATCACAGGGTATAATCGATTCCGCTAATTATCGCTTCCTGCAGAGACTGTACATCATATTTGGCTTCCGCCCAGACTGTCCGCGAACTCTTGCCTCCTGCAGGGACTACTGTCCTCGATAATTGGCTTCCTGCCGAGATTGTCCGCGTGACTCTGCTTCATGCCGAGAGCCTCGGCAGGAAGCAGAATCACGCGGACAGTCTCTGCAGGAAGCCATTTATCATGTACAGAAGTCTCGGCAGGAAGCAATAGATCGCGAGCAGTCTCGGCGGAAGCCAAATATGATGTACAGTCTCTGCAGGAAGCGAAAATTAGCGGAATCGATTATACCCTGTGCACATGAGAGACTTACGCAATGCTGATTATGTGAGTTACATTTGTACGGACAAGGAAAAAAATCAGGAAATCTGAAAAAATGGCAACTATTAGAGGGCTTCTCATGAACAGTCCGGTTTGAGTTTATTCGGTTTGTACCCATACTAACGTCAGAGCTTTAGAGACATTACAATATGTGAAAACCAAAGTCATTTTGAAGTGCTAAAATAAAATGCATGTTTCGCTCATTTGTTTATTTTATTCATTTTACTTAATATCTGTGCGTGTGTCAAATGCCGGTTTTATGAAAAATGGTATAATTTCTTTCTGTTCTGCATCGCTCGATACTGTACATGAACTGACTCAATTAAGCTGTATCTGCCATTTTCGTTTCTTGCTATAAAATGCTCTATTTTTAAAACTTTAGTAACAAAACTGTATAATTTTAGTTTGACTACATGTCAGAAAAAAATTGGAACAGTCGCACTGTGATCTGTGCATATCATCAACTCAACGTGATAGTGAGGGCCATATCAAGTTAGCTCTATAGACGTTGTCAATTAACATGCATTTTAATTGTGCTGAAAAGGATTGTTCATATAGCCCTAAATCACGTGAAATTATGGAGTATAATGAAAAAAAATATAGCCATAGGTGTCATATTTTCCTAAATGTTTTGATTAGTAGACATCATAGCAACTTGTTTAACGCAAACTGTCTCAAATGTATTTGTGTTAATAACAGCAAGTTACATTAAAGCAAATCACAGCATACGAGGGTTGTTTAGAAAGTTCTGATTCTCGCCGAATAACTTTGTTTAGCGGCATGCTGGGGGCAATTGATTTGCATGTATTAAAACACTACATTTTGCATTTACAGTGATACCAAACACTATACAACGATACATTTTCTTATTGAGGTACAACGCG
This sequence comes from Ctena decussata, assembly GCA_963989385.1. Lineage (NCBI taxonomy): Eukaryota > Metazoa > Mollusca > Bivalvia > Lucinida > Lucinidae > Ctena > Ctena decussata. The sequence continues at coordinate 2,129,116 of OZ022502.1, read as the reverse complement.
TTTTATTAGCCCCCAGTCATACCACTGGGTTAAAGTCATATGTGAATTTATTTTCAGTGTGTCATTCAAGTAAAAAACCATCGTAAATACAAAATGTATTTGTGTCAGCTGTTACTCAGTCGTTGCCGTCAATATCCATTTAAAAATTAGAGGGGTAGCGAACGTTTCAAATTCATTCCTTGCAAAGCAATGCGCAGTTCTAATGACGTTATTGACATTGACGTCAACGTCATTTTATAAGGCTGTGACAACTTCGTTTTTTACATTAATTCTAATTATTCGACAATTTCGAATTGGGCCATGCAAAAGTTTTTCCTGACAAGATTTTAAATGCTAAAGCATTTGTTTTCGTTTCAAAAAAGGATGACTTTAGCAGACAGGGGGAATTTGCTACCACATAAAATGCAGATAATCCAAATTCAAGGGGCAGCATGGACACGGTTGCCTAGGGTTTGTGTTTAGAAAGCCATGACAAAAAAAAACATAAAGACTGCTTATATGTGAACTATGACCTTCTGAATTAGAAATTAGCAGTGGCTGTAGGGTATACCTCTTTCAAAGACGTTAAAAAATATGTCCTTTAGAAAATATACACTGCGTTTGCGCAGTTGTCCTGACATATTACAGCTTTATGATGATTTTTATCCTCTTGGTCCACTCAAACCCCTTTTCGCGTTTCGTCAAAGGTTGTACGTGTGGGTACTTAATAACTTTTATTTGTTCTTGTTTCCAGGTGTTCTTTACTAGCTGTGACTTATCTTAATCTGCTTTTCCTAGTCTTCCTATCCTTTTTTATTCTTGTCTTATCTGATCTTACCTTCCTTTATGTATATTGTATATTGTTAAATATGTATTAAATTGCATGCTGTGATACTATGGCTATGTACATGTATTTTTAATTATGCATGACTGTTTTATTGCATGCATTTCTGTTGTTTTACTTTTGTTTGTCGAAGGAAAGGCCCTACTGGGCTTATGTTATGTTAATCATGTTCGACAAAAAATAAAGTTTCTATGTCTATGTCTATGTCTATGTTTCGCTATCAGAAGTTTTGTATTCATGATGCTTATCAAAATATGACATCACGATCAGAACTTTCTGAACATTCCCTCGTACCTTTCGTGTTAAGGAAAAACAGAAAGGACAAACTATCATTTCTGCAAGATATTCATTACCAGTCAGTCAGTCAACTCCTTCAACCCTTGCGTCATGTACGACTGAAAAAGGACAGTAGATTTTCTGTGTTCATTTCTCAGTCGTTAATCGTTATATGCTTAGTTGTCTGTTTGTGTCTACATCGTTGCCAATCTGCGGTGCTGTTGACGATAATGACTGGTATCTCTTAAAGCAGACTGCTGCAATGATGATACCTCGAAAAGCAGGAACAGCCACAATCCAAGCAGCAACAGAAAAGTAATCTAAGTAATGTGAAACACACAGAGAATATAAATGAACTGAACCTTCACATGAAAATGTAGATTTGACTTACGGACTGTTACCCTTTAAGAACAAAACAGTCTGCTTCTCTTATCTTATAAGCGGAAACGATACACTTAAAATACGATAGATAAAATCCAGCTTGCCGAGTCAAAAGGTCGCCGATTGCATTCGAACCTCGTCATTGGGTAATTGTAAATATACCTGTTGGAAAACAACGGTCTTAACTATACTTCTGTCATCAAAACCAGTAAAACAAGCAAATCAATTAAGATTTGCTGGCTGCGAGCGTTTAATGCACAATGAATAGAGCAAGGATATACAAGTACAGTAGAGACAGAAATCGTAATGTCGTAATTGAAAGACAAATTTGACTTGCGCAACTAACAATTGCATGTCGTAAAACACTGACAAAATGCTCCACTACATGTTCAGGTATTTTAAGCCCCTTCAAGTATACTAGCCGGTCACGAAAACCAGAGATAAAAAACCTTTAAGGAAAAATGCTCTGGAACGTGAGTCGAAGCCATGCTAAAGCATATCTCAGGGTAAGATGTCGACCTCATCCAAAAATACCAAACCATATACTGAACCAATCAGTAGTATCCACAATACAACGCATGTATATAAGAAGTTGTGAAACTGAAGTGAACTTCGAGAACGCTTCGCAAGAACTGACCACTGCCGACCAAATCGGTGCGAAAACGATTTAGTCACCTGACTAAAAACAACTGACCAGCTGACCACATGATGAATATTCATACCATTAAGACAAAAGTTTCTTGCTATACTTCAAAAACGCGAGAAACTATTAGTCTTAACTATACTTCTATCATTAAAAACCAGTAAAACACGCAAAACAATTACGATTTGCTGCCTGCGAGCGTTTAATGCAAGAAACTTTAAATTAAGGAAGCGGGAAAGTTTTTCACTAGGAGTAGCGTTTTGATCATGTATGGTTGATAATGAAATCATAAATAGTGATCAGAAAGTCACAGCCTCATAACCTTAAAGCTTCTGTTATTTTTAAACGTTTCTGAACAGAATCTTCAATGTAACCGTCTTTGCTGGAGTCAACCTTCCAACATCTATCGCTAACATCTGCATTAGCAGCTGTGGATGCCCAACCCGCTCTGAGAGAGTGAATCCCCAAATTTAACTCTGGTGCTACTAATTTCAACGTCTCGAGAATAACCTCCCTTGTTCTAGTATAACTGAGCTTCTTCTCTTTATTAAGCAATATGCATGTGTTACGTGATCGAACTACGGGTCTGAACAAATAAGTTTCAGACAAACTATCTATACAAGCTGATGTCATGTATCGCTGTAAAAGATTTAACGAAGAGGTTTGGTATAATGAGATTGCATTCATAAGTACAGTGCGCTGAGCTTGATAATGTCTACAATAGAAAAAGAAATGTTAAGTATTTTCAATGCTACCACAGCTGCATAAAAGCGAGTCAGAAATATTTTTAAGGAAGAGATCTAAATTAAGTGAACTACAATTTGTCCTAAGCCGCGTGTGTAGGATCTGAGCTTTACGAGTTCCAGTATAGTAATGTTTAGGAACTTTTCTTTTATCTTTCTTCAGATAATTTTTAAAGGAGTTTACGGAATCAGTCTGTTTTGCCTCATCAGGTAAGCTGTTCCAGGCTCTGATAGTTGATGGCAAAAACGAATAGTAGTACTGGTGTTTCTTGCTGCTTTGGTTTGAAGGTCATTCGAGTTTCGCAGATTATATCGAGATAAATTACTAACTGCTTGTGGAACTAAAGATGATAAATATTGTGGTGTGAGATTATATAACATTATATAAAATAAAGTTAAGTTGTGATCTCGTCGTCTATTTTCTAATGACTCCCAGCCAATTTCATCATAGAGAGCATTTTGAGATACAAGTTTAGTCGCCCCTACAGGTGTTCTTGCGGCTTCGTTTTGAATTTTATTTATTTCGTTTTTTCGTACTGAGAGTTGTCCCATGTGACATCTGCATATTCTAACAAGGGGTGAATGAATGCTAAGTAGATCGTTTCAAGAGATTTTCGGTCTAATTGGACCTTCAGCTTTCTCATGATATTAATCCTGAACCACGCCTTTTCTGTAATATAACGTATATGTTGATGTCAATCGCCATCATTTGAGAAATTTAAACCAAGGTGCTTATGGCAATCTACTTCTTTAATTTGAACATCTTGCATAAGAATAGGAGGATGTTGAGGTCCGTTAATTTTCCGAGATATTAGGAGAGTCTCAGTTTTAGATGGCTTGAAAGATACTAACCACGTTGTAGCCCACTGCGTAATTTTATCTAAATCTCTATTGAGGCAATCAGCCGCTAAACCTGGATTTTCTACAAGTATAAACAGACTAGTACCGTCAGCAAACAGTCGTATATTAGAACCGATATCAGATACTATGTCATTTATATATAACAAGAAAAGAAGAGGGCCCAAAATAGACCCTTGGGGAACACAAGCTCTAATGAAAACCCAGTCATAGGTAGTTCCTGGGAGGACAACTCGCTGCTTTCTGTCAGAAAGGTAATTTTTAAACCAAGTTAGGACTTCTCCCGTGACACCAGCGGCTTCAAGTTTGTACAGAAGACCTGCGTGCCAAACAAGATCAAAAGCTTTGCTGATGTCACAGAAGACAGCCCGAACCGCTTTACCTCCGTCTAGAGCTTCACAAAAAGTATTGTAGAGGTAAATAAGCTGGTTCACTGTTGAATCCCCAGGTATGAAACCAGACTGGACTGAAGACAGCAAGTTATTATCACGAAAATGATTGAATAAATACTTAAATATGAGTTTCTCAAAAACTTTAGCTTCAGAGTTGAGAAGAGATATTGGGCGATAGTTAGACACTTTAGATAGATCACCTGTTTTAGGAACAGGGCATACGTAAGCTTCCTTGTATGATATCGGAACAATGCCGGTGTGTAAAGACTGATTAAAAAAGGAACAAAACGGAGAGGAAAGTTCAATTGCTATCTCACGAAGTACTCGATTATTGAGTGCATTAGGACCAGAAGCTTTTCCTACAGTTAATGTTTTTAGGATTGATTCCACTTCCATTGGAGAACGAACAATGCTAGATAACTGAGAGTGATTTACATTTAGTGCTTGGTCTGGAAGAGTGGCATTATGTTCGTCTAATATTGTCTGATTTTGAAAGACGTTATTAAGAATATTAGCTTTGCCGCGGTCACCTGTATATATGCGATTATCAACTTCAAGGGGCGGTATCGTTGACTTAATGTCCGGAGATATAAAATGTTTTAGAGTTGACCACCAATCTTTTGCTGTAGGTGTTTCTGATTAGAGTTTATCTGCAAGTTTTTCCTTAAAAGACGTTTTTGAATCACGAAGCATAGTAATAATCTCGTTACGTATCTTTTTAAATTTAGTCCAGTTAGAGTTTAAGTTTGTTCTTTTAGCCTTTTTATAAGCCCTTTTGCATTTCCGTATTTGTCTTTTAATAATGCAAGTTATCCAAGGCAGTTCAAAAGGTTTTACTCTGATTTCTTTATTCGGAATGCATTCTCCAGCTATAGTATTTATCGTAGCATTTAAAGTGTTTGCATATTTATTTACGTCAGCGTCTAGTAAAGAATCCCAATCAGTACTTGCTGCTTTTTGTCGTAAAAGGTTATATTCTCCATACTTGTTTTATATACTGGTGCGTAATTGTGGCGAATATACAAACAAGAGTAATATTCACTGGTTCCATTTATATATAAACTACAGTTTACTAAATAGCCACATCGAAATAATTTGTTTTATCCAGAGTCCTATCTAAGTGTCTTTGTAAAGCTCAATCTGAATGTTTTCTTTCTAAATATGAACAAATCACTTCCCTTTCTTAACTGTTATATAGCCACTGTTCTTGTAAATATCTGAATGCCAACCCTGTCCAATTGTTCTGTTTTACACTGAATGATTGTAATTAATCTGTCCTCCTGTTATCCCTGTTGTATCTTCATGTAACTAACCTAATGTAACTAACGTCAAAATCACCCTATCGCCAACGTTAAGTAACGTTACGTTACTTGACGTTATAATGATAAATATAGCACAGAGGCAACAATTAGCAAACAGACAGAAATAGGACATAACATTTAAATATAAATAAGATATCATAAAAAGTGTTGAAATCGCGGAATCTCCGCGACACTCCCAACACCAGATTAAAGACCAATTTTGACTTGGCTATGCTGTTACATGTTCACGAATTCCACCAATCATTAAGTTGTCCCTATGACGGTCATAGGTAATTAATGCTGTATCTGCCAATGCTGCTGGATAGGGAAAATGTAAGTTTGATGATCCGACACGTGTTCTGTCCCTTAAACTGTTGTTATCTATCTACATTTTAGCAGATGCAAAACATGTTCTTGTCATCTTTGTAGTTCTCTTTTGCGACTGTTTTATCACATGGTGCAGTTTATGGTGCTTTGTTGATTCCTTTAATTCATTTGATTTATTATTCACCTTCTCCTTTATACTATGTTTGTGTTCAACTTCTGTAACCTCTGTTCCATGTGCTAGCATGAGTAAGCTTGATTCGTCTGTGTTATCTAGGGCATCTGAAGTTCGTCCTGATAAAATCCAGCCAAGTTTGGAGCCCAGCATGTAGAAACCCGGTTTTATATCAACCTGCTGTGGTAGTATAATGTCGAGATAGTAATCATTGCCTATCAGCAGTTCAATTTGTGAACTTTCTGTTTCTTTAGGTAATGTGTCTGCTAGTGCCGATTCCTCTAAAAGATATTGTACATTTTTAAGAGCGCTGAGACTGAATGGGTGCCTCTGAATTGATCCTGTAATACTTGGTACCACATTTGCATTGATGCTTAGTATACTCCCATCTCTTAATGCTATGTCCAAAACAGTGGTCGGTGCCCTGATAGTTTTCCCTCGTTCAGATCCGAATGTAAGTAGAGTAATCTCTTTTAACTCACCCATTTGTAAATTTAGTTGTCTAGCTAATGATTCAGTTATGTATGTTCGCTGGCTTCCTGAGTCTAATAACATGCGAGCATTTTCTTTCAGACCATTGATAGGAGTCCTTATAGTACTTTGAGCAGTCTGCATTGGAACCATTTCCCCGGAAGACACGAGGATATTCTCAACAGCAAGAACGTTGTTTTGGTTTTGTGTTTTTTCAGCTAAGTGAGCCGACTCACTTTCTTCAGATCCAACTTTCTGCGGACAGAGGCTTCTGTGATGGTGCTTCACTTGTCCACAGTAGAAACATGTTTTGGTCACAGCACATTCGTTCGCCTTGTGGCCTTGCCTGAGACAAATGTAACAACACCCTTTGATTGTTTGTTTTCTGGCTTCAGCTGTTACATACTGCATACATTCATCATTCCAATGGTCGCCATTGCAGTATCGACAAGGCGGCATAGTCCATCTTTTATTGTTTGGTCTAGGTAATTGCTTAGATACAGTAATGAGCGCTTCAGTTGTTCCTCTTGTAAGATTTGGTCGCATATATTGATTTTCCATCACCTTTGAATTAGATTGTTGATCAGCTCTTTCTCGAGCAGAAATGTGGTCATGAAACAGTTCTCTCAATTTGTTTACCGTCCATTTGTTTTAGCACCCTTTTGAATTTCAAGCTGTATCAGATCATCTTTCGGGAGTTTGGCTGTAATTATTGATATAAAGATATTTTGATATATATCCTGTTGGAGAGCGTCAAGGCTTCGTAGGTGTTTTTCTGTTTGATCATATAATAACCGAAGACTTTTGGGGTTGTTGAAAGCTGGTGTCAGATTGATAAGTTGTCTATAATGAGAGCTGATAACTGTTTGCCGGTCTCCAAATCGTTCTTTTAATATTTCCACAGCGACGCGATAATTATCGTTTGAAAGGATTATACCAGAAACTGCATTTTTGGCCTCTCCGGTAAGTTTGCTATTAAGATATTTTATTTTTTCTATTCCGGACAAGGCCTCATTAATGTCTATTGTTGTTTCAAATGCATCCCAAAACTCAGTCCATTTCAATTGATCTCCATTAAAGGTGGGTATGTCTAATTTTGGGAGATTAACAAATCCACATTGGGTGTGTTGTCTCTGTTGTTGTTGTACAATTACAGTCGAATCTCGGTAATTCGAACGCCGATTTTTCGAAAATACCGGATTTTTCGAAGTTGAAACGCGGTCCCGATCGTAAGCCTATTAATTCTATGCAAAAATACTTCCGCAAATTCGAATTTCGATTATTCGAAAAATCGGATTTTTCGAAAGGAAAATTTGGTCCCGATGACGGAAATTCATTATAAATACACCTCAATTATTCGAAATAAAATTTTTTGCCCTAAATTCACGCCGGCAGATTACGGCTATTGTCATCGAAGGATTAGCAATTTGACCCTCCGGTAATTTTACAGTTGGCTGTACAGGTAACTGGAGCGTCTGTTTGGTCTACCAATTAACTGTTACGTGATTAGGTCATATTATCGGATGAGTAATAGGTGTCTTTAATCACCTGATTTGACAGGGATTATCGTGTTTGAAGTTTGCAAACTGGGTGATGTTAAAGGCCATACGACTTAATTTAAATTCCATTTATTTTTTTGCTTTCTTTTGTTTTTGCATTTTCAAAGTGAGCACCGACTAGCCGTCAATCAGTCTGTTAACATTCCAAATCCTTCCGATCTGTATAAAAACTGGAACAAAAAATGGCATCCTCACTTACCTTACAGCATGTCTGAAGGAATCTCTGTCTCCGAGCAACTCAGTGAAGGACCCGGTAACGGGGGGATAGCTGGGTCGGAAAGTATGATTGTTGCAGCTGAGCAACCTGGTAAAGGACCCGGTAACGGGGGGATAGCCAGGTCAGCGACTGGGAAACGGGGGGGTGAAGAGAAAGTACGACGCCAAGACGTTCGAGACCAAGTACAACGCCATACTAGAGGTAGAGAAAGGCCAGAAGTCCAAGTCTGCGATAGCGAAAGACTTCAACATTCCTAACAGTACCCTGTCTACGTGGCTGAAGAACGCAGAATCAATTAAAGACTCGTACCTCAAATTTGGCCCGAAACGTAAAAATGCGAAAATTGGCTCATTTGAGGATGTTGAAAATGCCGTTCTGAAGTGGTTTACAATGGCAAGAGACCAAAACATACCAGTCTCAGGACCAATTCTGCTGGCTAAGGCTGAAGAATTTGCCACTAAGTTTGAAATTGACAATTTCAAGGCTTCATCGGGGTGGCTGGAGAGATTTAAAGAAAGAAATGCCATAACCTTTAAAAAAGTCTGTGGTGAGGCAAAGTCGGTCGACTCCGAATCGACCGACATGACTGAATGGCAGTTACGGCTGAAACGCATTTTGAGTCAGTATAGCGCCGATGACATTTATAATGCTGATGAGACTGGCGTGTTCTATCGCATGCTACCTGACAAGACCTTAGAATTCAAGAACATTGACTGCCATGGGGGTAAAAAAAGCAAAGAACGCCTGACAGCTATGGTGTGCGCAAACATGAGTGGGACTCACAAGCTGCCTCTCTTCATCATTGGTAAATCAGCAAGACCAAGGTGCTTCAAGAACAAGAAAACTCTTCCGACTGAGTACACAAGTAACAAGAAGGCATGGATGACGTCCGAAATCTTCTGCGAGTGGCTTAAGAACCTTGACAAAAGGCTACAGAAAAAGAACAGAAAAATCGCCATGATTGTTGACAACTGTCCGGCGCATCCACACATCAAATCGCTGAAGTCTATCGAGCTGATTTTCCTGCCGCCGAATACGACAAGTAAAACGCAACCCATGGACCAAGGGGTCATCCAGAACTTCAAGACGCACTACCGAAAACGTGTGATTCTTCGTCAGATGGCTGCTATTGACGCTAAGAAAGAGTTTACCTTAACCATCCTTGACGCTATGCGACTGATGCAGCAAGCCTGGGAGAATGTACTGCCAAAGACAATAGCCAACTGCTTCAGACACGCTAACTTCATCCACCCAGAAGCTACCGCCGACAGCGTCGAATATGTTGCCGATCCCGACGACGACCCTGACGACGACATCCCATTGGCAAGGTTGGCAATGATGGGAATTTCAACGCCACGATTAGAAGAGTACATGACTGTCGATGATCACATACCCACCAGTGAAAGATTATCCGACGACGACATTTCAAAAACATCATCAGCGCCAGAACCGTCGACATCAATGACGACGATGACGACACAGAGCTTAACGATGAACATCAAGAGTTAGAGACGCCGACCTCCATTTCTGAAGCCATGGATGCGTGTTTGAAACTGAGAAACTATTTTGAACAGTGTGATAATTCTGTGGATTTCTTGAATAGTTTAGGCCGCATGAACGATATGCTCATGAAACAGGACTTTGAGAAAAGATGTGGTAAACAGACACTTATTACGGGATTTTTTCAGCCGAGAGACAGTCAGTGAAAGTGTTTTTTTTTCTTTTGTGAAATGGGACTGTGAAAACAGAGCTGCAATACGCAAAACGGCTGTTTATGACATACGCAAGCGAACAGCAAAGGCTCAGACCAGCATGCGCACCTGCGCATTTCTGGTCAGAGTCTTTGTTGCTAGCACAGGGAACCAAACGAATACTCTCGCTAGACTGCGCAGATTTCGCAGACTAGTTTGTGTTTTCGCTGTTCCAAGTTTATATGTCGTTCAACAGCTTTTCGCATGAAGCGGTTCAATGATTCTCTGAAAATTGAAAGTAGCCTAATTCCCAGAAAATCAAACTGAAAGTGAAAGTACAGTGATTGTAGGCCGAGACTAAAAGCAAGTCTGCGCTAGTAACTGGGGAACACCACAAGCTTGTTTCCGTGCCGACGGGCTTTGGTCTTCGCCAGCTGCTTACTTCGGCATGAGAATTTCTCGAGCTGCACGTATTGTTCATCCATTGGAGTTTATGGATTTTCTAACGTTTTTGGTATGTTTATTATTTATACAGTTTGTGTATGTGTAAATAAAAATAATTTACATTCTTATTTTGTTTTTTCTTCATTTATTTTTAAATTTACGAGGTTCTGTAAGTATAAAGAAATTCAATATCGAATCTGACCGATATTATCTCTCTTTCTGCTTCACAAACAAAGCCCCGCCGTAATAGTGATTTCCGGAAACGTACGGAAATGAACGGAAGTCCCCGAATTCGTAAATTCGAACTACGGATAATTCGAATAAAATATCGTGGTCCCTGTCAATTCGAATTACCGAGGTTCGACTGTATGTTTTGCTGCATCTGTGCATTCATCTGTTCCAGTTGGCTTAGTCTTTCCTCTGTGACTGTTACTGTAGAAGCATTTTCCGACGGGTATTTTACACCCAGCGTATATTTCTGTAGCGTAATTAATTGATCTCTACAGTCTATAACGGTAGACATAACGAGCAATCTTCATTTATCCATTGCTCCAGGTCCTCTACCCCATCTACTCCTGAAATAGCTAGAGATAATTTTTCATTTGTTGTGTCCAGTCCTAACTTTTCAGACTGTAATGCCTGAACGGAACAGTGTAGACCCAGATATGACTGGTTTCGGGGCTGATCAGGATCTGCACAATCTGTTTTGGTCATTCACACACAAAATAAAATTAGTTTCTAACAATCATTCCTGTTGGCTGCTTGATTCATTCAGCAAACAAATATAAAACTCTGTGATACAAGCAAACAAATAAGTCAGAGCCGAAACCCTAACCCAACGTGATAAATGAGGACCAGATCAAGTTTCTGTTGCTATGATAACATGCATGATTTTTACTTTGCCGAAAAGGGTTGTTCGCATATTCAAACGCATATGAATTAAGGAGTTGTTGGTTTCAATTCAAACATACTTTATTGCCTTTGTACAAACAATAAGTTGTTGGTTACTGCCATATCTCCGAAAGGACCTCTGACAGTATCAATGCATATTTGCCCATTTTTCGACAAATTACTGCACCTTCCTCGGGCAGCAAAAGTAGAAATATTTGGCATTAATATGTAGCCTTGTGTACTATGAAGACATTTTAACAGTGATATTGAAAAATTATCATGCCTCTAGACTAACATAGACCAATTTTTTTCAAGAGGGGTATGTGAATTTTTTAGTCTCTGAAAATAAGTCAATTTATTTGGTTTTCTAAGATATCGAAATCTTAATTGATAAATATGCTAAAACTGACGTACACACTACTGTTACTGATATTATGCAATATATTTCCAGTACTAAGGACTTTGGCCTATTTTTAGATATAAAGGGTGTAAGTACCCCACCCACTTTTTCAGTTTTTCAGCTGTAGACTATCTTTTCCCCCCGTGCCTCAGCAAGCCACTCACATATAATGTGTATTATAATAGTACACACATACATGCAAAGTGGCTAGCTGAGGCACGGGGGGAAAAGTATCTTTTTCTAATAGAAATGATTTTATGCAAACAGGTTACGTTTTCTTTCCTAGAAACTGGGTAGCTTTTTATGATATAATCAAATAAATCAACTCACCTGTCTTAAATTACTAAGGAATAGTAATGCAGTCGTATACGGGGATAGTGTCAATATGAATTAATGCAACAATTATAACTATGGCAATCATTATGAACGTTTTGTTTATTTCCCGCCATTTTATTTACGCCTGACTCTAACGCTGTCGGGGGGGGGGGGGGGGGGGGGTGCTGAATAAAGCAAACTATGTTGACAAAACCCCTATTTTAGATCGCTGTTCTTTCGTAGATATTCGTATTTGTTTACCCAAAACAGAACGTTAAATAAGATGATACAATAAAATGTTATTGATACTCTGATAAAAGTGTCAATTACTGAAAGCAATGAAATCCTAAACATCAGAAGTTACTCGTAAAAGTGGTATCCGTCATTAGTCAGCCGATACTTTTCTAGTTTAATCTTACATAACCGTGTTTGGTCGCTGGGGTACCACATATGACTTAACGACAATTGCTTTCCACCTTGTCCTTTCTTCAGCTGCCCTAGCTGTGTCCTTCCTATCCACTTCTTAATGTCAACTCATTAAAAAGAATGGAAAATAGGTTACGGTGGTGATTTGTGGTATATACAAACATCTAGATAAAACCATAAAAAATTATCGTATCTCCCTGAAAGTTAGCAGACTTCTTATTCTTGTTGTTCTCTACAGTTTAGAATACAAAATAGACGGACATGCTCTTTAAAAAAAAGTGTTTTTATATGAAAAGATCAAAGGGTAATTTTCTGCGCAGAAATCAGAAAAATAAAACCCGTTCTTGAAAATGTACTAAGCTATGAAGATACTTTGAGCCATTAAAAAGAGCGTCCCAGCGGTTATTTGTTTCAACTCTTTCTCAAATTGTAAGGTAAACCAGATAAAAACAGAAGCTTTTTCTCAAATGTCTGACCATGTATATAAGTGCATGTAGAGTGATTGCATTCATTTATACAGGTAGGCCAGTTATACCTGTATCATACTCACAGTATAAATATTACATTACAATGACCAAGACAGGCGTGATATTGAAATTATTTAACCTTGAAAATAGAATCTACTGTGTATTTTAAACAAATATTTGGACACAGGCCACACCCTTTTTTTTATCTGCGCAGCTTTATAACGTGCAGCAAAATTGGAAAAAATAATTGCTAGGACGCTCTTCATAATACATTAATTTAAATTCAGACCTAGTTACATTTTCAATAATGGTGGTCAATTTTTAGATCTATTCCTACAAAATAACCCTTTGATCTTTTCTTATATAAATCCTTTTTAACATCAACAAGTCCTGCATTTTGGGAGTCTGAATTATGAGAAACAACATAAGAAGGCATCTGCTAATTTTTGAGAAGATGTGTTGTATTTTTCAGCATTTTTTGCAGATTTTTATCTCTTCCCCATATTAGTGATAATCACCACCTTAAGATAGATATTTCTTGTTTCCGTATAATGTGTTCTTTTTTTTTCCTTGTTGATACTTTCGTTCGTTTATTTTGTGAGTGGTGGTTTTGTGGTTTAGCTGAACCATTAAAAAAGCTGAGAGCGAGGTTTCGGATCCACTGAAACTAGTTTAACGACCCCCCCCCCCTAGTTATTTATTACTGACCGTTCCAAATCGGTACTTCTGTTGGAATTCGTCAATGTTACGTGTACGACTGTCTGTGGTGTTCTAGCAATAAAGTCAACCGGCATGGCTGCCCACTATGCTTTCTGCTCTGTTCTGTTAAGTAGCTTAACATATAAACCAGGTTAAGATAAATGTTACTGTTGTTTTACTGGTGTAGCAGAAAGACCACGTGTTTGGGGAAGAGCTGCTCATTGAAGTTTTCAGCGTTTCGAAGTGTAGCTGAAAATTATTGTCTTTTACGTTATGATAAACGATAACAAGGTGGTCAGTGAAGTGACTAACCAAGTGGAAAGTGGTCTTAGGGGACCTCCATACGAACCGAACTACCAACTAATTGTATGCACCGCGGCGGAGGGTGAGGGTGAAGGTTTGGGCCCAGTAAAACCGGTTTAAACCCCCAGTAGTTATTACTGACCGTTCCAAGACGGTACTTTCGTTGCGGTTGCATTTGTTTTATGTTCGGTGCTGTTAAATTTATTGTGTTCTCATTTTAACCCTTCTATAATGAAAATAGAAAATAGGTAAAAATAATTGTTAAATGTTTTTTCGTATAATTTGCTTAGTCTGTTGTAACCCTTCTGTTGGTCTAAATGATTTTGTTCAAAAAAGATAGCTGACTTGCCACCTATTTGGGAAAGAGCTGCTGACTCGGCTTATCGCTGGTAATTTATTGTTTGTTGGGATGTCTTTGTCAATCTTTCCCTTTGATGTTGGGGATAGGGTTTGGGATCTGATTCAGTCAGTTCCTGAAGTGTAGTTACTCTTAAAATTTAGGTGTTTCAGCCATTAAAAAATAATGATGTCCCATTGCTTATGGAAAGCATGTGCTGGAAAAAGTTGTTTGTCAGTTCTAGCGAGACCATCGAATCGTACACACCAACTTTCTGTTAAAAGTGAAATACGTTCGAACATTTCATAAAAGAGGTGCTTAACATTGGCAAATGGTCACGCGTTTTTCAGCCAAAACTGTTTTTTTCGTGGCCGGCTATGCTACTCCGATCTAATATAACTACATATCGCATATAAATTCTGCTATTTTGAGATATAAAGAATTTCTCTATTTTGAAGTAGAATTTGGTTGTGTAGTTTCTGACATCTAGCCTGAGCCTTATACCTCAGCCTCCTAATGTATCTAATGCCTTACAACCTAAGTGTAGATCATTAAACACTTGCTCAGTGCATATTCTATATATTGTTGTTATTTGTTAGTATAGTAAGACTATAGGATATCGTTTTTTCGTGGCCGGCTATGCTACTCCGATCTACTATAACTACATATCGCATATAAATTCTGCTATTTGAGATATATAGAATTTCTAGATTTTGAAGTGGAATTTGGTTGTGTAGTTTCTGAAATCTAGGCTGAGCCTTATACCTCAATCTCATAATGTATCTAATGCCTTACAACCTAAGTGTAGATCATTAAACACTTGCTCAGTGCATATTCTGTATATTGTTATTATTTGTTAGTGTAGTAAGACTATAGGATATCGTTTTTTCGTGGCTGGCTATGCTACTCCGATCTAATATAACTACATACCGCATATAAATTCTGCTATTTTGAGATATATAGAATTTCTAGATTTTGAAGTAGAATTTGGTTGTGTAGTTTCTGACATCTAGTCTGAGCCTTATGCCTCAACCTCATAATGTATCTAACGCCTTACAACCTAAGTGTAGAGCATTAAACACTTGCTCAGTGCATTTTCTATATATTGTTGTTATTTGTTAGTATAGTAAGACTATAGGATATCGTGCATGTCTTTTGTACATTGTTGTCAATGTATGTATATACTGTTGACCCTGCTGGTTTTTAGGAGACATAGGGTCTGATTCTATTAGTTTCAGATCATTGCATATCTGTTTACTTCTTAGTTTACCCTTTACTGTGCCCTGTAGTATCGTTTTTGCTAGGCTAGAAGACCTTGAGATGTGGCCAAACCACCTCAGTTTCCGTTTTATGACCAAGGTCAGTAAATCGCTATATTTTCCAATGGCTGCTATGCGTGTCTTTTATGAACTTTTTTCGGTTTATGTAGATGTTTCCTAGAGGCGGGATGTGGAATCTAATTGTATTATTTCTTGATCAAATGCTGTCTTTTTTACTTTGTATCTATTTTCGAACATCCTCATTAGTGGCATGGCCCTGTACAAGATGATAAGTAGCCTTCGGTATCATCTCTTTTTAAAGGCCTGTGTTCTTTTCTCTAATTCTGCTGCGAAGTTCCATGGCTCACAGGCTACAGAAATATTGACAGGCAAGTGAGCGCATCAGTTTCACCTTTATTATTGAGCCAGGAGATAATTTATTATATATCTCCATAATGGCTTCAGCTTTGTCAAGAGCTGAAGTAGCTTCGGCAGTCCTTGATTTGGGCCATCTTCAGAGACACCGATATCGTATTTATTCATAAATGACGATCTTACTTTCTTTCTCTTTTTGCTGATTCAAGAAGGGCAGTTATCAGTTACTGGCAAAAGTATGTTCACTTAGTACTGGTTAACCAGGTGATATTTTCTTTTAGTCTATAGAAAGCTCCGATATAGTAATTAATAAATCGTAGTTGAGAGGATTCCGTTCGACCAGTTTGTCAACCTACGATTTTCTACATTCTATACCACTTTGCCAAATAAATTCTTCTTCTTCTTGTATAGGTATTAACTTCCAATAAGGAACACCAGACTTCAGCCTGTAATCTTCTTAGGTAAAGTTCATATAACTTTTTCTTTAACTATTTACACTAAATCCGTGAGGGCGTGTGCTGAATGGTTATTTACACAATTTTCCAACAATCATACTGGCTATATACATCTCTGAGACGTTGTGATTCACAAACGCGGCGTTTCCTAAATATTCCTTTCACTGGTTTAGCTTCTGCAGTCGCGCGTGGTGGAGTCTGTGGCACAGCTCAGTAGTCGCTTTCACTATTGTTTGAAACTCCATTTTCCCAGTTAGACATGCGAAGCTTGAACAGTCTAGAATTAAACTTACTAGTTTCTCTTTAGTATCAAGGACTGATTCTCACTGTTTCACTCCTATACAGTTAACTACTAAGGATCTCAGATGGTTAAATACTGTTTTCTTTGGACATATAAAGCAGGACAGTCTAGCAACATGTGTACTATATCTTCTGTTTCAAGGCCACAACATTTACAAGTTGAACTTTCAGTTGAGTTTATGAATTTGTATTTGTTTGACTGTAACAGGTAGGTACCCGTGAGCATTCTACCCTTCGTGATGCCCTTTCTGACGTCCGATATAGTGGATTCAAGTGATGACCAAGCTATGTGCACCTGACCAATTTTCATAGATTCATAGTTCATATATTTCAGTGTTGACTTTTCTGAAGCTTCCTTTTGTAATAGTTTTTAATAGTTTGTAATAGTTTTGTAATTAATCAAAGAAAAACTAACTTACAAATCTGACTGAGTGAAATTTTGCCTTTTCTTCGATTTGAAGACGGAAATGCGTTCTTGAATTCTGAACACCAAAACCTTTGCTGTGTCAAAAATGTGTGAAGACTTAACGTATCTTTAAGATAATATATATATTAGGTTTGGTACTAAATTATCCAGACAAATTGTTAGTATTCTAATGGGTTGTAAGTGTGCTCCATTTGTTGCTGATGTATTTTATGTTGCTTTGAAATAGACATCATGGATCCTCATTCTATCAATAAACAAGCTAAATAACTTTACATCTACATATCTAGGCTATATTTATCCACCTGAGCTGCAGTTAAACAAAGCTAAAGCACCCGATACCGAAGTCCCATATTTGGATTTACATTTATGTATTTCTAACGGATTTGTTTCATCCAAAATTTATATATAGAGAAAAAGCGACGACCTTGACTTTTAAATAACATTTTTTTTGTTGTTGTTGTTTTGATTTTGTTTTTTTATTGTGTATGTTTGCCTTCCCCATTCTACCTCTTACACGGTTTATATTTCTCAAATTATCCGGTTTGCTATAGCTAGAGTGACTAGTCGTGTGACTGACTTCAATACCGTAATAAAATTTTAACTGCTCAACTTCTCGAACAGGGCTATCGGTATCATAAACTTCGAAATGCCTTTTCAAAAAAATATCGCAGACACTATGAATTGGGTTTCAAACTCTAAATCGAATTAAAACGCTTTTGCAACAGGGCCTATTGGAACCAGAATTTTATTGGACTTAGTCTATAAATGCAAAAAAAATGTACGTGGGGCTGATTTTACCGATCAGCTCAGAAAAGTTTTATACGTTACAAACGCATTAGATAAAACATGAATGTAAATAGAAAAGTACCCGCGCACTGTGCGGGTAAGAGCTTGCATTTTCTAAGGATGTGTTACACTGCAAAATTAGTCTAAACGTTTGAACTCAGCTATTTCGGGGCTGCTATAGTGAGCATGAGTTTTGTTTATCGTTTGCAGTATATTCGGTAAACCGAAACCGCGCAAGGTATTACATATGCTGTAAATAATAAATGCATCCTTCTTCACTCCTTCATACGGGATATAACCTTGAAAGAGGGAGGTCCGGCACCATTACCTTTTGAGCGTCCCCCCTCCCACCCCAACCCCATGCATTGCCGGTACATATAAATCAATGGAAAAATTAAAAGGATATAAAGGGAAGCAAACTGAAAACACGATAATTAATGTAGGATATGAGCTTTAGATATAGGAATCGGTCAATCGCGGTGGTCACGATCACCAGTCGCTTGCCAGTACCAATAATTATTCGATGATGTAAAAATAACGATGTTGTCAAGAAGGTTTATTGTATGTGTGTTGGTTTCATCTCTCATCGTGTATCCGCGGCGCAGTACGGGGCACCAGGCGACCAACCATTAAGTCAAGTAAATAAACAAGAGGCCCACGGGCCACAAATCTAAAAACTACTGTCACGTTTGTACAGGCTAATACAAAAAACTGCAACTTCAAGGGTAGGACAGATTTTTCTGATCAATTCCGAAAAATAATAATACGTCACAAACGTATTGGCTATAATTTAAATGTTATGCGACAGTCTGCATGCTTAGTGATTAACCCAATCACGGTTGATAACTTTGCTGCACTCTTTAATTGCACACCGGGGGATCGGTCGTCAGACTCTATGATGGCCCCGACCTAAAGCTATATATTTTAGTTGGTTGGGACCGGAGCCTTTTTGTCTGTTGCTTGGTCCACCGGGGCTCAACTGGTGACCTTCTTTTGCTTCAGATTTCCAGTGGGGTCGTTTGGCAAGACAGGGATCTCCACCTGTCAGACGGCCCGTTGTATCTGTTGAGTCCTCGTCTTTGCTTCTTCATGGTGTTGAAATTTGATTTATGTGTTTACCGTGATGATTCATTGACGAGTTAGAGGGTTATCATGCGAACCGAACTACCAACTAAATGCTTTGTACCACTTCAGAAACTGAGGGTGAGGTTGGGCCTGTAAAATCGATTTAAGCCCCCCAGTAATTCATTACTGACCGTTCCAAGGCGGTAGTTCTGTTGTGGTTCTCTGTTGCCTGTTTTTGGTGTCAGAGTTTCTGTGGTGTTTTACCTTATGTATGTTCTTATTATTTTTGGTTCGGTTTGGGTTGCTGAGTGGCCACCTTTTGGGAACAAGCTGCTCACTCGGTTGGCCATATGTTCTCTGTATCTTGAATATTTGTAATCTTAGTTGTTTCCAACTATGGTTTGAGGGCTGGATTTGGATTTTGATTGTTTCAGTTCCTGGTCTTTGCATACTTTTTACTTTCAAAGTCTCAGTCTGGCAGCCTGTTGAGTTGATAAAATATATAATCATTTTCCACATTTTGATTGCCGTGGCCAAACGAGAGGTTTTTGCTTTTTTTTTTTTTTTTTTTTTTTTTTTTGCTTTTGGTTGCCATGACAGTAGGATGTGTGCTGAAGAAAAAAACAACTAGAAACGTGTCCAAAGGACACGGATGCCCCTGCCTAGTGCCCTAAGTATAATGGCACCTTGTTTAAGGTACTGGCACTTGTAGCATAACTAAGTTCACAAAGGCAGACTTCTGTGGTACACGTTTTATTTTTTCCCTGCGCAGATGTATTGTACTTCTTGTATATCCAAGAGAAGTGAGTGTGTGTGTGTGTAGGGGTGGGGTCGGAGGGGTTGTCATGACAATGATATGTGATGACATTCTGTATCTTATAACAGAAATGGATGCCACGCAACTTTCCAAAAGACATAGCCCGGAAACAAGTAACTTTTCAAAAACTAACAAACGGAAACCATTGTTGTATGAAATGGAAACCATTTCGTACGGGACGTACGTACGTACGGACAGAGGCTATACTATATGCCCCCCCCCCCCCCTCATTTTAATGGCGGGGGGAGGGGGCAAAAAAAAACTGATAGAACACCACTGAAGGAATTTATTCAGCAAATTTTAGGCCAGAATATCTGCAATGGGTTAGCAATAAATCCCTCTTTTTGCGTTTTCCATTATAAGTTGCCATACCAACCATGACTTTTGAATAATGACATAACAACCACACAAACAGTCCCGATTTACATAGAAAACAACAACAAAAAACATGAACTTTCAATCACTTAGCTCAAAAATGCTACAGATGAAATCTGGGCCCTATCGGCCCAGAGGCTTCAAAGGAGATGGCGTTTGAAAGGGATGACGACCTCAGACGACATACAGACGAAGACATACGACGACGACTGACAATTGCCTATCCGACAAGCTCCAACGGAGCCTTCGGCTCTCTTGAGCTAAATATGTTGTTGTTGTTTCCATTCTCGTGTTGTTGTTTCACCAGGGCTAACTGCCACGAGAGCAACATGTCCACCACGGGTTGCAAAATTGTTAAACATAAAATTGAATATTTTTATAAACTGAAGGTGAAATTAGAGTAATATGTCACACTTTCAAAATATATATTCTGCTGTCCATTTCTCAGTTTTGTAATTTTTGCTTGAATTCATATACTATCGTGCTTGTTTTAAAACTGACTTTTTATCACGTAAATGAAAGTGGTCTAAGTACCCAAATCATAAGTCCGAACTCGTTACTTATGTAAACATTGATAATTCCGGCATATTCTAGATACACAGACATGGACCCCAAAATAGAGCTGTCATCAGGTGCTCGCGAGTAGTAAGCATCACCTGCCTCTAGCTGCATGAAGTACATGTATATGTATGGTTTCCTTCCGAAGTGTTCAATAAAAGCTCCTTTCTCAAGCAGTAGATGAAGTGCGCCTTGCCAACAAACACAATATTGTTATATGCTTTTTCTGTAATACAAAATTAGCAACAAGGCTTGTTGAAAATTATACAAGTTGTTATTAGCTCCCTTGAAGTTTCATCAGGTTCTAGAATCTACCTGCCTTATTTTATCTTGTACGTAAACACCCTAAAAGGTAAAGGTAAACGTTTACCATAGCCTAGTAGCCGTAGAGACAGTGGGGGTTAGAGGCCCACTGGGTCTTAGGCACAGCATATGGAAGACGGAGCCCATCCCTCTGTCTTATCCTTCCCTGATTCAAAACAGGTACCCATTTACTGCTGGGTTGACAGAGAGAGTTTGCCAGTCGGACGGCAAAACCCGGGCGCAACTTCACGACCTTCCACCGACTGTCTGCACCATAACCGAGCGTCTCTAACCACTCGAACACGGCGCCTCTCCTATTTTTATCAATTAGCAAATCAATATTTTTTTCATTAGACTATTCCTTGATTCTTTCCCAGAATTTCCGGGTGTTTTTCCCCTCAAACTTGTAAACATTTTCTTGAGTTTATATATATGTTTTTTTTTTTCAAAAGTAATACAAAATAGCAATAAGACTTGTTGAAATATAAAAGTAGTCATCAGAGGTCTTATTTGGGATTTGTTTGTTCCGGTGATAATTCGTTGATGGGCTAAGAAACCTTCATGTGACCAAACAGCTAACTAAATGTTTCGGACCACTGCAAAAGCAAGGATCCAGTAAAACTAGTTTAAGCCCCCTATCCCCAGTAATCCACTACTGACTGTTCCAAGGCGGTACTTCTGCTGCGGTTCCTCGATGTTAAATGTTCTTAAGTCAACGTATCTATGGTCTCTAACAATGTGGTAACGTGAACAGCTGCCCATTTAGCTTTCTGTTTTGTTATGATTTTTTAATTTAAAATTGAAAGGTAGAAGAAGATGTTGCTGCTGTTGTCAGTTAGGGTAGCTGAATGACCACTTGGTTGGGTAAGAGCTGTTTATTCGGTTCTAATCCTAATTTTGGGACTGACAGATCTTGGCAGTGGTAGTGTAGACCAAAGTCAGACGAATCTTAAAGAAGAAGTCTGATTTTGGTCTACGCACTTTGTCATTTCTAGCACGGCATATTTTCCCGTGATATTTATTTTAATACATATGTACCCTAATTGACCATTTTAAACCATTTTGGCGATTAAGATATCCTAATTAAGTCCTCTGAGTATCTCGGTCAGCTGTAAAGAGTAAAAAGATAGGCAATGATCTGGAATCATTACAACAAAACCCCACATTCTGCTCTCAAAACCAAAACAGAAAGAAACACACGTACAAAAATGGACGAAAGGGAACGAAATACACACACTGTAAACCGAAGTGCAGCTCTTTCCCTAACACCAAACAGCTAAACAGGTGTTCATTCAGCTACCCTTTTTTATTATCATTCTTATTACTATTAATATTTTAAATTACAAACAAAAGAAAAATAGACAGCAAAATTGGGAGCTCTTCAGGTGAATGGACTGCTACAGGACCATAGACAGGCGGACATAAACTGTGTTACTGAGGAACCACATCAAAAGTACCGCCTTGAAAGGTCAGCAAAAGATTACTAATTCAAACACTTTTAACTCAGATTTTATGCATGTAAGAGGTTGTGAAAGTAGGCTTTTACCTGCAATATATTGCACATCGGATTGTTTAAAATATATTCAAAAGGTGATTTGTATTGGTAAATAGATTTTTAAAGATACAAATTATTTTGATGTTGACGAAAGGTTAATTAATTTTACGTTTCGTCAAAATGTCTGCCTCTGGTCGATTTTTCATACCATTCATCGACTTTTCTATGTCTTGTAATAGCCTTGCGGCGGAGGGTGAGGGTGAAGGTTTGGGCAAAGTAAAACCGGTTTAAACCCCACAGTAGTTATTACTGACCGTCCCAATGCGGTACTTTCGTTGCGGATGCATTTGTGTTATGTTCGGTGCTGTTTTAATTTATTGTGTTCTCAATTTAACCCTTGTATAATAAAAATAGAAAATAGGTTAAAAATAGTTGTTAAATGTTTTTCGTATAATTTGCTTAGTCTATTGTAACCCTTATGTTGGTCTAAATTATTTAGTTTAGTAAAGATAGCCGAGTTGCCACCTATTTGGGAAAGAGCTGCTGACTCGCCTTATCATTTGTAATTTATTGTTTGTTGGGATGTCTTTGTCAGTCTTTCCCTTTGATGTTGGGGATAGGGTTTGGGATCTGATTCAGTCAGTTCCTGAAGTGTAGTTACTCTTTAAATTTGATATGATGTATATATGCGATCCAAATATGTTTTATACTTATATTGCAGAAAGGTGTAAGTTGATATCTCGACTTAGAGATATGTTTCATTATCACCCTGACATACAAAGTATAAATAGGAGTATATAGCTTTTCTCTGAATTTCTGTCGTCTGTTAGTCCGTTTATCTGACCGAAAGTTAACATTTACGTTAAAGATTTGCGTTAAGATTTTTTCAGATCTCATTATATTCAAACCTTCTGTTGGGTTCGGTTTGAACTGGGTATGACAACAAATGTTGGCGCAACGTTTTATTCTGTGCAATCTCCATTTATACTTAATGAACAAAATATTCAAGCTACAGAGGTTTACCGTTTCGTGTAGAATATTTGCGTTAAAGTTTTTCAGGTCAAATATTATGCGTACACTTTTATAAAATGGTTTCATAGTTTGTTGGTCGAAAGTTGTTGGCTTTTTTTTTGCTAGGTCAATCTCTCTTTTGACTGTGATCTAAAAGTTAGAACCACATTTAGAGATTTCAGTTTCAAAGGGCAGCTAGGCAGATGTGTATTTTTGATACAGAAAATGAAAGTGTTGGGCTTTACGCAACAGTGTATGGTTAATCGTATGAAATTACTATATCAGAGTTTGGGAGAAAAAGGTTATTTTGTATATTTTCCCGCCATTTGACAAAGTAAAAAGATAGCCAATCGGACACCAAGAACTAATAGATCCAACAGCCCGCCCTTAATACAAAATGAGAAGAAGCACATATATACACTGACAACAGGTCATAAAAGACACTCACGGCAAATCGAATGAACAGCCTTGTCCCAAACAGGTGTTCATTCGGCTACCTCAACTGAAAACAACACTAACATCATATGTTTACCTATATGATATCTTAAATTGTAAAATAAAACGGAGCAAAGAAGGCAGCTATACAGGTGGCCATATTGCTAATAAACAACAGACAGATGGGCATACGAACACGCAATATTGACGAGTACAACAGAAGCGTCGCCATGGAACGGCCAGTTATGGATATCTGGGGAGGAGGCTGAAACTAGTTTTACTGGATCCAAACTCACGGCTTCTGCAGTGGTTTGAAACCTTTAATTACTGTTTGGTCCGCATGAAGGTTTCCTGACCATCATTGAATCATCACAGGAAACATTTAAACCACAGGAAAAAACCTATGGTAAAATTGATTTGAGGACTCAGCAGAAACAACGTATTGCGACACCTGGAGATCCCTGGGGTGTCAAATAACAGTCTTTCTGAGCAGCCGCATTAATCTTCACAAGGTCTTCTATGACACCATCGATTAAAACAGACTTTTGTAATTAAAATGTCCAATGTCCTTAAGTTTGAAGTCCTTAAAGGCAACTGCGACCAAATACTTCCTGCATTGAAAACTGCAAAAAATTCTGTATGTATTCTATTTCATATATTGGCTCATCAATCTTGAAAACAAAGCCATATGTCACCGTATTACATTTAAAAAAATCTGAACTGGAAAAATACCACTGCTTTCCCGATAAAAGCACCAAACAAGTCTGTAGTTAATATCAATTAAACGATTGCTTTTATATAGCTTATACTTACGTAATCTAGTCAAAATGATATAGGAATGTTACTTCTACAACCCAAAAGCTTGCATTTCAAGATGAAACAAAATGTTGCAAAGCCAATTTTGGTTGCCGGCCGAAAAATCTTTAAAAATATCTGTCTGTCCACTATATTTGCAGCCTTACAGAAACACTTCACATTGAGATTCTCATCAAAAAGTTGATTTTTTTCGATGAAGAAATTTTTAGCAAATAGAAAATTTAAGGAAAAGAAGGGGTCACCATACTTATTACTTTTGTAATGGACAAACACTACCCTTACCCCCACATTTATTACATGGCTCGGTGGGGGACACCTGCGCCCGCGGATAAATACGTAGGCGTCTCTTACCTGATGTCTGCAGCTAATGTGTCCCGCGGAATGCGACAGTAAGTGTGGCTCGGAGAGGGATGCTCGTTGCCTGCCGAGACCTGCCATCATATCTTTTCTATCAAACTTTTGGGGTTTAGCGACACTGAAGAAGTTAAATACAGAAACGCGCGTCTGTCGCACTAAATTAGGTATGAATACGTTTATATGGAAAAATTATATACATAAAAAGCTTAAAAAGATAGTGTATCACATCCAGATAACTTGAATTTTGCTTGCACACAATAAATAAGCATAATATAGATTGAAATAAATCATATTGTTAAGTAAGTATTCATTTAAGTTACTCACATGAGGAATAAATATAAAAATTTCCTTACCCAGTTATAATAACATATTGACTCTGGGGTAACTTTCATTTTTTGCAAATACAAAAAAAAGACGGAAAGGTAGCACTTTAAAAGAGCCGCATTTGCATTTTGGTATCTTTTTAACTAATAAGAAATGCTAAATTCAAAATTTCATTCATATTTGCGACTTTAAGTAGATCTCAAGTCTAAATATTCCTTTCAAATTGTTGAAAGGACTAGGTGAGTTAAGGCCATTTTTGGTCCCCATCTAAGGTCAAAATATGAAAATCAAGACGCAGTTATTTTGAGAATGGTTTCAGTTAACTGATACTTTTATTATGATGTTTCATTTCAATCTTACGCAAAGTCATAGCTGCCGAAATAGGCTAAATCGAACAATTAGTCTTTTTTTAAATATGTAAAAGTTCGTCTTACAAATTAAGTAGAGTATAAAACACAACCATTAACAAAAACGCCCTTTTAAGCTATCATGAATATTGTTACAAATCCATGGTATAAGATCTTGTTGGGTCAAAAGCTGGAATCTGAAGATACGTTTTTACTTGAAACTATCGGTGAAATCTACACCTTAATAAGGTATGTCAGTTTCCTAAAAACAACAGAAATATAAAACTGTTTAATATTTCTAATGTCTGAAATATACTTATAAGTAACCTTTACCGTAATTACCGAAAATATTGGGATCAATTTAAGCAGTTACTGTCACTAGTCTGAAACAACAGTTTGAATTTACTTTCCATACTATATCAAAAGGCTTTTGCTAAACACTCTAATTATCTAGGTCAGTACTCAATGCTCAGGAGTTTTTGTCTCACTATTAGCGAAAATTATTGTAACACATGTCAGTTAAACCTTCTTTAGTGGGTAATGACACTAGAATAATTCTACAGCTTGTTGTTTCAAGTTTAACATTTTGTTGAATTCTGTTTAGAATGGAAACATCAGATTCTGCTGACATATATATATATATATAGTTAAGAAATAAGGAAATACTCACTTGGCGGACAGGGTTCGAACCCGCGCCAACTGCTGCAATTAAATCACAAATTTCCAAGCTTCTCTATCGTATAATCTAGATATTTCATGTATATAGCTGATTGTATACGCACAACTTAGAAGAAGAGCCCTTCTTTTAAGCAGGCCAGTGGCGCAAATGTTTAAGCTGGTGTCTCTGAATGGCTAAGCGGAGTTGCAGCAGTCGATGCGGGCTCGAACCCTGCCCTGAGTATTTCCTTATTTATAAACTATATATATATGGTGCTGGGCCGGAATATCTGTTGATTTTGGTTAAATTTTAATTTTAATCATATAATGTATCATGTGATCCAGATATTCCATGTATATACCTGATTATGTTAACACAGTTAAAGTGGTAATAATCATTGATTTGGGCAAAGACAAAAATCTGCATAAAACACTCAAAATAGCACTGATCTTTCCAAAACTTATCATATGCCTTCTTAATGTTGTTTCTGACAAATCAGACTCCCAAAACGCAGCATTTGTTAATGTTAAAAAGTGTTTTTATAAGGAAAGATCAAAGGGTAATTTTGTGTGCAATAATCTGAAAAAAATTATATTGTTATTGAAAATATACTTAGTGCTGAGAGTTCCTTGTTGCATAATGGAGAGCGTACTAGCAATTATTTTTTCAAACTCTTTCACACATTATCAGGCTGAGCAGATGAAAAAAGATGCGGTCTGTGTCCACATTTTTTGTCAAAACACACAGGTGAGACAGGTGAGACTATTTTAACAAGGTTGAACAATTTCATCTACACACCAGTGATCATGTAAGTAATGTATTATTTATACTGTAGGTGTTACATAGGCATGCTTGCCTACCCTATATTTAATAAATGCATCCAGTGTACATTACCTTGTACATAGTTGAACATTTGAGAAAAGGCTACCATTTTCATCTGGTCTACATTACAATTTGAGAAAGAGTTGGAATAAATAATTGCTAGCTCGCTCTTCATTATGCAATAACGCACCTTCAGTACTACGTAAATTTTCAATAACGATGTTAATTTTTTTATTATTGCGCAGAAAACTACCCTTTGATCTTTCCCTATAAAAACACTTTTTAAGCAGCATGTACGTCTATTTCGTATTCTAAACTGTAAAGAACAACAAAAATAAGAAGTATGCTAACTTTCAGGGAGATACCTTACTTTTTTATGGTTTTATGCAGATTTTTACATTTACCATAAATCACCACCTTAAATCGAGTAGCCTTTTCCGACGGGTTATTCAGTGAAATCAAGCTGAACATTGTTCCATGAAACTCCTTTTTTGAGGAGCGTAGTGGCGCAAGCGGTTAGGCTGATGTCTCTGAATGGCTAGGCGGAGTTGTCGTAGTCGGCGTGGGTTCAAGGCCTGTCCGTCCAGTTGGGTACTTCTTTGTTTCTCAATTAAACACTTTTAATAAAACAATAAATCTTCGACGTTTGAGAACTGCAAAGCAGCAACAAGGAACCAGTTCCGGTTCCTTTTTAAAAGATATTGTGTTTTTATTGATTTGCACGAATGATTTTTTTTCTGAAATATAATATGATGTAAGGCTTATCATTATATTGAATCCAGTAAAAGTGAGTTTCCTTTCGTAATGAATACTACCATCGTTAATACGAAATGTTAAAACTTAATAATCGGAAATGGAGAATCGGGATTCGGGATGCAGGACTAGTTCCTTGCCCCTTATTTCGAAGAATGCATAAGATGGTATGTTTTGTTTGTTCTCTCTTTTGTCGTATATAATTTCAGTAATATAATATCAACTCCCTCTTTAGTACCAGATATAGTTATAGCACCGTGGTTCAAACTGTTATAATAGGAAAACAAAGACAAAGTTTTTAAAACGTTCCTTATTTGCAAAAACACGCAAAACGGGAGTTTTGTATTGTTTTGAGTGAATGATTTTGTTTTCAGAAATATTAAACGGTGTCAGTCAGTTTATGATTTTCCAATCGTGTCACTGTGATTTTTCTATGTCGTAATATGAAAGAATAAAATAATAATCAGGAAATGAGGGTCGAAGCGGGAACCAGGAAGCACACGTACTTCCTTGGTCCTTATTTGGAAATGAATCACCGATGTATGAGAACTACAAATCGGTAACAAGGAAACAGTTCCCGATTTCTTATTGAGCAATATTGGGTTTTGATTATTTGCACGAATAATTTATCTTCTGACATTAAACATATTACACATGATGTTAGGCATATTATTCCTTATTAAGAAATAGCCTATCGATGTTTGAGAACTGCAAATCGGCAACAAGGAACGTATTGAACAATATTGGCTTTTGATTAATTTGCAACAATAATTTATTTACTGACTTATGACATGGTGTAACGCAAATTATGATGTTGCCATCTTGTTACGGTCTTGAATTATTACAAAAAGGCAAAGGTTTCCCCGTAGCCTAAAATCCGTTGAAGCAGTGGGGGTTAAAGACCTACAGTATCTTGGGTACAGCAGAAGAAAGGCAGAGCTCATTCCTCTCCTTTCGCTTCCTTATCCTTCTTTGATTCGAAAAAAATACCCATTTACTATAGGATTGACAGAGAGTTTTTCAGTCGTCGGATGGCGAACCCCGGACGCGATCTAACGACTTTCTGGATACTTTCTGCACCATAACCGAGTCACTCTAACCACTCGACCACGGCGCCTCTCTTTGCGTTATTATATGGCTTCGTAAATATGAAACGAAAAAATAACATTCAAAAACGGAACCGGGAACAAGCCCGAAATAAATCATACGAATGTTTGAGAACTGCAATTTGGCAACATATTAATTAGTAATTGTAGCGTTAGCCGGGTCGTCCACCAGTTTATGCAACCGATTATGATAGCCAAATAGGCATAATTATTGGATGATATCATAAAATCTATATAAGATATCTTACTTAGCTCTAATGGATATCAAAAATTGATTTCTGGATATCTAAACATAGTGATTGTTTTTAAAGGGGTGCCCCATTGCGCTTTCTTGCTAGTGCTTCTTTTGCAAATTAGTGTCTCATGTCATAATGCTAAGTTTCATTAACATGTTTTCTTTCGCTGTCTTAGGTGGCTCGTGATTACTAATGATGCTGCTTCAACTGGTGGCAAAATAACATCAACGAAGATACCCAGAAAAGGCCACACCCTACCAAACCACACCCTACCAAAGACACTTACGGAATAAACAAGTGAGGCACACACAATTTCTGGATATGAAACAATTATTATTAATACATTCAGGTAATGAAAATTTAACACACTATAGAATCAATTTAGTGACTGTATATTAAAATGCATTCAGGTAATGAATATTCATATCACACACTATATATAGAATAAATTAAGTAACTCATATTAAAATACATTCAGGCAATGAAAATTCATATAACACACTATAGAATAAATTCAGTGACTGTATATTAAAATACATTCAGGCAATGAAAATTCATATAACACACTGTAGAATAAAATGAGTGACTGTATATGAAAATGGTGCCCCGTTGCGCTTTCTTACTAGGGTCAGGTCAGGTGAATTCGGACAGCGGTAAATTCGGACAGTGACATTGTTTACTTCATATGTCAGTTGTTTGGAATTTAAACAAAATCAACTGGGCAAATAGAGAAAATCCTAAAGACACGGCTCATCATGAGTCGTCTCATCTGGATTTTCACTATTTACAATGAAATGTCCGACTTTACCCGCTGTCCGAAGTTACCCGACTCGACCCTATTAGCTTCAGTCGTACTTCTGCTGCAGATGAGTTTCTCGTGTCACAATGCGAAATGTTTGTCGCATTTCTTCTTTCGCTGTCTTAGGTGGCTGGTGGAAATCTTTATCGAACTTAAATGTTTGTAGCTTTTTCGACTGGTTGCAAAAATACATAATAAAGATACCCAGAAAAAGGCACGATCAAAATGACAACCCACCAAAGACGCATGGGGAAGAACAAGTGAGCACAAAGACGAAAACAGAACAGCACATTTTCTATGAGTGACTCACAAAGGTAGTGTAAGGTAGCGTTTCTCCCAGCAAATATTACACGTGACGTTCATAACGTGCGGCGTATACAGCTTTTCAAATGACATTACTGATATTTAAAACATCTCAATAAACTTGAGACTGATTTTGCTGTGTCATTGTTTTCATGGACAACGTACATGTATTTAGAATTTTATTTCATCGGTAGAAATTTAATGTGTTTGGGTACACCTACCTCTTTTTACGGATTTTTTTCCTAAGGAAAAACAACCTTTATGACTGCCTGTTTGATTCTTTGAAAACGTAACGCTCCCAAAATGGAGTCAACTCTTCAAGGTTGACCTCAATTCAGAAGGGAGGGGAAAATGAAAATGGGAGAACTGCAGCTTCTGAAAGTCTACCCATTTACTTTAACTTGTCCAATTATGATGAAAATACAGTCTATAAAGTAACTGACTATAGGCTCATACACTTGTTAAACTTTTTTCTTGTTAGACCATATTTCTGATTATATCTTACCTCCTGAAACTGAACAAATACGACTGCGAGAGTATGAAGCCATACATGATTGTATGTTTTTTATCCTTTCTATGCGTAGAATGAGAAAATATTATGAGTAGATTCCCAGCAGGCACAGAGCGTCGTAATGACGTCATTATAGCGTCAGTACAACATTACCTAGTAATTTCAACGTGCACCTGCGGCTGACTTTAGACGGCCGATTGAATGTCGTCGAAACATGGCTCAAACACATATTTTCAGACATCTTTGGTTGGCGTCTGGTTTTTCTGACACTTATTAATTGTAGAACACGAAATTCAACGGTATGCCATATGAGCGAGAGGATGTTTCTTCCGTCTAAGGTATACAGAGGTCGGATTGTGCGCTGATTGGTTTCTTGCCGGTGCAAACATAACCCTAGCATCTAGTCAGCAGTGCGCTACTTAAAAAATCAGTACTAATATGCTGGTGATATCAGTGTCATTACCGCCAAGATATAGAATCAACAAACCAAGGAATCTGTTTGTGCTAGATGTTAAGAATGTTATAAAACACCTTATTTCCTTTTATAAACAAAACATATATTAACACTAATCGTCTAACCCCCCTCTGTGTGCATGTACAACTAAAGCTTAAAGCCACCATCCTCCTCCTTTACATTTGCATATAAATTGAACGTTCAACTTATCTTACCTATTAAGAACGATCACTTGGTACGTGTTAGTGCACTGTGAATCCCTTACTATTTGCAGAAACTGTTACTTTGCGAGTTGTTTTCCTTGAAAAACAGAAAGTCTGGCAAATATTCAATCACAGCAGTAATGGCTATAAAACATGCACACGTCGTATTAACGTCTTTGCAATGTCATAATGTTGAAACAATAATTGAGCCGCGACATGACAAAACCAACAATGTGTTTGTGCGCCCAGTGAAGACTCAGATCAGCCTGGGCAGCCGCCAAGTTTGATCAGACTCTTTGTTTAGTGCTCAAAGTGTAGCTAAGGGTCTAAGCTACCTCCATGCGGACAGCGAATACGTTGATCAGACTGGGCAGATGCCCAGGCTGATTTGAGTCTGCGCTGGCCGCACAACCACATTGTTCGCTTGGTCGTGTCGCGGCTCAATTATGGAATGAATTTATTTTTCTGGTGTTTATCGAAGTATAAGCTACATTGGATGGCGTGCAAAGTAAGTGAACCCCCAAAGGGTTCATGTAAACTTTGCTAGCGACCAAATGAATGTAGTGTACTTCGATAAAAACAGACAAATTAAGTTCATTGCTTGTATTTAAAGTCTTTTCTATCTATTATTTGACCACAAATGTGCGTTAGGGGCCACAGTTGAAGTATAAAAACATTTATACGCAGTCTTCCTACCAACAGTGAAACAGCGTCAACGAAGTCATAACGCGCCTGCGTCCAGTCGTATTGGAGAGAACCATGGTTTATTTTGCCGTCATTAAAGTTATAAACTATATGACTTTCTAATGGTTTAGCTTTTGGCTTTTCAATAAATGCACTGAGAATCTAAATATTTCATATTAACGTCGCATCTACGGCATTGTTTAACATTATAGTGTTCCCATCCGGTACTTAGTCGCAATTTCTAGGACTTGATTAAGAAAATCCGAGATAGCGAATGTGGAGAAAATAGAAAGCAATAAAAAGTGATCAACAATATGTCGGTGGGTGAGTACTTTGATTTATGACAACTTAAAGTGGTCGACTGTGCCCGTTGCATAATAACAGGCGAAGATTTCATCAGTGCTATTACGGTATACTACGTCCTGCAGTTTTGGCTGAAGATCGCTGCCCGACAGAAGAATCCGACACTGACTAAAATCAGCTGACCAAACACATATTTCTCCTGATTTGTAGCAGCAAACGTAGACATTACCCTCAGTATCAACAGCGAGACCACGAGGTTGTTTCCCTTTCACATCAACTACCTTGATAACATCACCGTTGTTAGCATCCAGCAGTGTTATTGTATCCTTGTTCCAGTCAGTTACCATGACGGTCAGTTTGTCATTTATGATATTTGTTCTTACAGACCGTGGATTTTCAAACAGATTTTGACCATTTTGATCTGTTGATACAGTCCACAGATCAGCTCCAGTCATCGTAAACATTTTCACAGATCCTGGTTCTGTCCAATTAACCCCCACAAGATTATTGTTACATGCCGCTACACTAGATGCTAGGTATCCCAGTGACACTGAGCTCTGTATCGCGAATGAGGCTGGATCAGATATATCTACTGTAAGAAGTTTCCCATCAGTTGTAGTTCTAACTGCTGCTGTCGTGTCATCTATCCCACTAACTCTTGTTGGCATGCGATCTGTCACACTAACTGCTACTGTTGCGTCATCTATCACAATGATGTCATATGGGTGACCAGGCAGTGCCAGAGATGACAGTAACTTATTTTCAGGTGAGAAGACCTTTACTTTCTTGTTTTTCCGGTCAGCTAAAAGCAGCAGGTTATTACGTGTAACAGCCATTGCACTGATATCGTAAGGTTCTTTATCACCTGTCGTTACCACATCCAAAGGTGCCATCTTCATAGCTTCAATTTGCATTATATTTGTGGCAATCCAACCGGTCTGTTTCTTTGATTTGTTTGTGTTCCTTGACGGTGAGGGAAAAGCTATCTCTGGTGTTGCCATCATTAGGTCTAGTTGTGATGACTCTTCTTTGACACTCCCGAGGGGGTTGTTTGCTGAGAGGAAGGCTGATGGGTTGGGGCTTGCAGAGAATGATAAGTCTTCTGTACGTAGCTCTTTCTTTAAGTGAGCTAATTTTATCTGACTCTGGTGGACGTTTTTTACTATAGTTTGAAGTTGTAAAAATGCATGAGGAGTTATATTTTCACCGATGACCTTGTCAATTTTACAGACGTTTTTATCAAGGGAGGCTTGCATGTCTGACAGAGCAAACACCTGGTCAGACAGGTGTGACACTTTCTTGTCGCAAGCAATGTTGATATCGGACTCTGTAATTGAATACGCGTTTGCTATTTTCGAAACTAGATTATTCTGCAATTCTTTTGCATCTTTTGTCATCCTTTCTCTGTTTTGTTTGTTTATGTAATCTTTATTTTGTTCCATTTTATTTTTGACAAAAGTTATATCTTTCTTGATCGTCTCACTTGCATCCCTGAGGTTCTGAATATGAATGGGGTCGACATCTGCACACAGGTCAGGTATGGGCTCTTGTTTGCATGTCTTGTGAAACTCAGTTTTGCACTGACTGCATACCATTTTACTATGATCCATACAAAAATGGTCATTCATATTACCTTTATGAATGTTACAACCTGAATATTTGACAGGTCTGTAAGCTTGTGTCTTTGGCATTCTTCCACCTTGTAGTATTGTATGGTTTTCCATGTAAGAAAACATCTTGTGGGCATCAAGACATGGCTTGCACAGGAACTCATTGCACTCTGAACAGAATACCGAGGCTTTAATCTTTTTGTTAGTCTTGTCAAAACACAGATCGCACCACGGATCAATCAATTCACCCGAAGGTCCATGTCGGTGAGCCCTGTCTGAAAATTCACCACCTTCAAACACAAGACCGTCATCTACACCGTCAGCAGTCGCCATTCTGTAAATACAAAGATTTAAGTTGTGTTGCCTGCAAACGGAATGAACGGCATGTGGGAGAAACGGAGATACAACCCTCTAGTCACATTACGTCAAATGAATGACGGCCCTCAGACGTCGATGTGACGTCATCCCATAACGTTGACATGATGTTGTATCAATACAATGACTAATGACTATAAATTTACTTATCTGAACCAAAAGGACCAGAAAATTTATACGGCCGCCTCACGGCACATAACCAGCTGTCTGGTCTGGAACCGACATAATCGATTTTCACATTACAGTTCTAGGAACAGCTACAGATTCTCTCTGGCAGAAGCCTTCTCACTCTAATAACCTCATGCAGAGATAACAGACTGAAGTAGCAATAAAGTCATGAGCATCTAATTAATAGCTGACCACAGATGAACACATGTGATATAACCTGTTTAACTATCTACACAGTCAGCTGAGCTGAAGATACATTTTTGACTCGGGTTAAAATGGATAAAGGGGCATCATGCCACTTGAAGAAAATTTATTTCAAATATTTTCAGTCAGCTATCAGATCCCGGAATTTGATCAGTCTATCTTTTCTAAGTTAGGCTCCTAGGCCTTTTTTCTGTTATAGATTT
Source organism: Ctena decussata (assembly GCA_963989385.1). Classification (NCBI taxonomy): domain Eukaryota; kingdom Metazoa; phylum Mollusca; class Bivalvia; order Lucinida; family Lucinidae; genus Ctena; species Ctena decussata. The sequence goes on along the minus strand of OZ022502.1, from coordinate 2,094,083 downwards.
CATTTTTAATGTCATAGTAACGACCAGCTTATTTAAAAAAAATACTATTTTATGCGAAATGAAAAAAATGCAACTGTTACCGTGTTTTTTTTTTTTTTTTTTTTACACTTGCACAACAAACATATAATTTGAAAGACAACAGCAACAAAAACTTGTCACCGGACGAAATCTGTCTGCAAAATTTAAAACAAAAAACGGTCCTAGCTTCATCATATTGAGAATTCAAAGACTTGAGAGCAAACAGTGTAAATCCAGATGAGGCGATTCATTATGAGCTGCCTGATCTGGGTCTAAGCTGTTTGCAATAACTACTTTTGTTTTTTAATGTTTTTTTTATTAATAGTGAGTGAGTGAACATGGGTTTAACGTCACACAAAACAAAGGGACCTCAATTTTAAAGTCACGTGCGAAAGACCGGAGGAGCGAGGGACTGAAGCTGAGACATATGGATTGGTATAATAAACCAGTATACTACAACCGCTCCTGTTAGATAAACACGATAAGGCCACTTCCATTAAAAAACAAAAGTAGTTATTGCAAACAGCTTAGACCCAGATCATTGATAATATATGCAAAAAAATAAAATCAAATTTATGGCTCTTAACACGAATCAAGGAATACCTGTCAGTTGATCACAGGATTCAGTTCTACAAAACATATATTCAACCACATATAGATTATTGTAATATAGTATGGGGTGGGACCTCTCCAAGTAATTTAGACAGAATATTTCGTCTTCAAAAGCGTGCCTGTAAGATAATCTTAGATTACAATGTTGACAATATTTTTGATAGCATGCAAGATTTAAAAATACTCACAGTTTTTGAAAGATTATTTCTGAGAAAAGCCAAATTTATGTTTAAAGTTGAAAGATCTTTAACTCCTCCATATATATGTGAAATGTTTCATCATAGAAATCAGAATGAAAGTTTGCCTTTGTTAAGATCAACAGCATCTTCAAATTTCATCCCACCCAGACCCAGAAAGGAAATATTCAAACAAAGTATAATGTATTCAGGGCCTATTATTTGGAATAGTTTGCCTACTGAACTTAAAAATTTAAATACTGTAAACTCTTTCAATAACTATTTTATAAAATGGCTTAAGCATTAATATGAGCCACTGTTTAGTCTTTAGAGTAATAAATTTGTAAACATGTATATACGGTGTGATTGTGTGTAGATGGTGGTTCACCTGACAGAGTGTACTATGTATATAGAATTGTTTTCATTAATGCTGTGTACCATAACTACCCTAGGTAATGGGACGCCATGACAGATCATTTCAGTGGTGCTGAGATTTTAGCAGTTTTTTTTTTTTTTTTTTTTTTTTGCTTTATAATGCAGTGGTTTGATGTATACTGCCAGCAGGGTGGCAAAGGGTGATACCAAGATCATACTGATCCATGATACTTGTTCTGCAGTCTTTGTCACTTTCTGTTTCAATATCTGGGATAGTTGTGGTTATTTTGGTAATTTCTGTATTAGATATGTGAAGGCATGTGCATGGATATGTGTGAAATAGTGTGTGCAAGGAAGTGTTTTTTTTGTGTTGTTTTTTTTTTTATTTATTTTTTTTATTTTTATTATTATTTCAACAAAACCTTTGTTGCATGACTATTGTAAATATGTTATTAGTAGAGGGCCACATGGAAGATTAGTTTTTACTAAATGTGTTTTACCCTCTGAAAATAAAGTCGATTATTATTATTATTTTATTATTACTTCCAAAAAAAAAAGAATAGAAATAAAAATTAAACTAAAAATGTGTAAGATACAGAGATGATGCCCCCGTGTTGTCTCTGTAACCTGCTCTCCCCCCTCCCCTTGAATATTTCCAATTGATAGCTTAAAAACTCAAGGAGGAGCTGATTTTACAACCTTGCAATCCTGTATTTACCAGAACCTATAAAATTTCAAAGTTTGAAACAGTCCTAAATTTGTCCAAAATATGTTTTTCTTTTCAAAAACGTAATGCCCAGCTTCAATATATCTATGACAGCTGTACAATGTTCCGAATTGATAGCTTAAAAGCTGTGGAAGTAGTTGATTATACAAACAGATTAGGCATGACGGACTGACTGACAGATGAATAGACAGAAGAACAGGGATAAAAAATAATCGCCCCTCCCCCTCCCGAATATTGTCACTGAGGCATAAAAAGAATTGTCACATGCAAATAGTGTCTACACAGATAAGCCTGCACATCTTCATAAACTGAGCATTGTTTCCATTTTCATGTTGTGGCCTCTAAAGGATTTATCAACTGTCTACCCAAACAGGAAAGACTGCTCAGAGTGTGCAGAAGTGCATGCTGGTCTGAGTCATGGCTACTAGCATATGCCGGAAGGTACTTTTTCGTATACTGCCACGAAACATACAAGTAGATTTTACACTGGAATGGAATAGCATTTTATTTTTCATTTTAAAAGTTTGTATAGAAGGCTGACTTTTTACTTGAGCATACTGGTCATTGTCTTTGGGGAATCACAAGGGATAAAATCAGCTTGAAAAGAGCAAACAAAAGATTTTTCTTGTATGAAGACCTCTCGCAGTTAATCTTTTGTCTTTAAATTCTTTTAATTTTTTCTCTTCACATGTTCTCTCTCTGTAACTATGAATACTGAAAACTCCGACTAAAGCGGAATATGAAACTGTGTTGGACTTTATCAAACATGTATAAGCAACACAGATGGGGGAATCCAACTAATTAAGACAGGACCAGCAGAGCCCCCCTGCCATTTTATGCCTCCTGTTGCAGCAAGAACCTAATTGCCTCAGCAGTTTTATGATAGCTCAAATTTAGCTATGACTCTGTGGCCGTTCCTAGAACTGATTAACAGACATGTAAACCTGCACAGAGGTGTGATTCGGTGTTTGCGAGTCTTTTACAATGTACCACAGGTTTAAGCATATGATGGAATTATCAAATCCTTTTTTTTTTCTCGACTGAAGCCTTCGAAGCGGAGTTCAGATGCGAACACACTTCAGGGCTTAAGTTCCCATGAATAAAGGTTAATAAAAATCAAAGTAAAGCCAAACGAAGTTATTACCTATGGGAAAATCAATTGTAGAAAGTTTATCTGTGAATATATACAAAAAATGAATATCACAATTACGAAAACTAAACAATGCAAAAGTAGAATTAAACCGAGTCTGCTATTTTCGTTTCTTTGGTGTATTCCTTGCTTCCAAAGGTTCTTACTATTCAAAACTTAATTATCTCACTGCAGCTGGTGTTTTGCCATTTCGCGGCCATAAAATGTCTCCCTGTACATCATCATAGTGCAATTTTGCGACCGTAAAACGTCTCCCCGTACATCATCATAGTGCAAATAATATTTTCTGCTCCCTTGATATCAATGAGTTCATTAAGTCATGCTGAAAATAGAGTTCTGCTTAAACCGTGGCAGGTGTTTGTACATTTCAGTACTGGTCATAAACAGACTGAATTAAACTCAGTCTGCTCTTTTCGTCTCTTTTGTCTTTTTCTTGCTTCCAAAGGATCTAACTTTTCAGAACTAATCTACTAAAAAAATAAATAATAAAATAAACCGAAGAAAAATATGTATTTGAGCAAAGAGAACAGAGAATAATTCCGTGTATTTTATGTACTGAGTAATGACATATGTAACGCGATTTGAAATTAATAGAAAGCAATTTTATGCGGCAAATAATTCATTTACTAAATGTCAGTTAGGCTACGTTATTTGTAAGGCAAAATTGTCTTACCTTATTGTCTTGCTGCCTGAATCAAATGTATGATATTGCTGACTGAGAAAAAGATGTAAGGGATATACATTTGCCTAACTACGTCTTCATTCCAAGAATAGTTATTAATACTTCAATTATGATAAATTCTCGGTATACGTATCACGCAAATAAACATTTTCATTACCCAAGATAGGTCAACCTAGTAAAGCATTAGCCACACACGACACCAACAGGTGAAGAAAGGAGAACCACAAACCACATTACGAAACAGTACATGAGCCGCGACACGACAAAACCAACAATGTGGTTTTGCGCCCAACGCAAACTCAGATCAACCTGGGCATCCGCCCTGTCTGATCAGAGTCTTCGGTGTCCGCTTTGCGGTAGCTTAAGCCCTTAGCTACCCTTTGAGCACTTAACGAAGAGTCTGGTCAAATTGGACGGATTCCAAGGCTGATCTGAGTCTGCACCTGGCGCACAACCACATTCTTGGTTTTCTCGTGTCGCTGCTCACACCTTCAATAACAGACACACCAGTTCCAACGCAGAGAAACTGTGCACCAATAAATAAACATCTAAAGTCATGCAAAATACCTACAACATAAACACGATCTGGTTTTACCCTTTTTTCCATCTGTTTGGGAGCCAGCCCGATATAGACTGAAATGCTGTCTCTAATGCCCCAGTCACACACACACGTTACGGACTGGGCGGGTAGTTGTGGATAAAAATCCACAATAATCCGCAGAATTTGTGGGCGTGGCTTATTTTCTTGATTAATTTACGGATACAGTTACCTACAGATGCGTATGATTAAGGATACATGCGGATGTCTGCGGTCTGATAGTTTCCCTTTGAATCAATCGGCGAGAGATGATACGAATGTATACGTACTACTTACCTTCCATTACCTTCTGTTACTTCTTGATGCGGAAAGATGTTGTTGATGCTACGGATGGCCCGTTCGTATATGTCCGGTTTTATGCGTAATGGTCCGTATTGCATCTGCGGATGGCCCATCCGTATCTGTCCGGTGTCATTCGTAAAGGTCCGTATCGCATCCGAATAGTCTGTAACTGTCCGTATCGTATCCGTAGGGTCCGCAGGATCCGATTCCAAATTTTGAAAATTTTCAAAATTCAGTCGCGGACCAGTAAACCGTATTGGTCCGTAACAAAAGGTAACTGAAGGCATTCATTCGCATTTATCCATATATAATCCGTATCTAATCCGTATCTTATCCGTATATAAACCTATCATTCCGCAGCCCAACCCAAAGTTGTGGACTGATACGGTTTCGCGCAGATAGTTGCCTTCAATTACGGTTAGTTAAGGGTCTCGTTCGGAGTTTTTTTACGGACTTTTACCTTCAGATACGTTTCTTTACGGATAACTTACACTTCAATACTGACAGATACGTATTGGTGAGGATAATTGCGAACAGCTAATCTGACTGGGGCATTAGTCCGTAACAATACGCAGAACGAGACCCGTAACTAACCGTTACAATCCGCATGAAACCGTATCTGTCCAAAATTTTGGATGGACCGCGGAACGATAGGTCGAGATACGGATTAGATACGGATTAGATATGCATAAATGCGAATAAATACCTTCAGTTACGGATCATTATGGTTAACTCGTCCGCGCCTGAATATTTAAACTTTTCAAAATTTGGTGGCATATCCTGCGGACCTTGGGGATACCATACGGATACGATACGGATTCAATATGGAGAGAGACCACGCCCACAAATTGTGTGGATTTAAGTCCGCAACTATCCACCAAATCCGTAATGTGTGTGTGTGACTGGGGCAAAGGGACGTTAAACCCAAAGCAACAAAACAACCCCTTCCCCGCGCCAAAACAAATATTCCAGATTTGAAATATCTCGATTTATGTGAATTTTCAGTTCTTGTATACATATTTGAAACAATTTCACTTTACAGCAGGGGTAGTTTGAGATCTCTCGAACACGAGCCGGGATACTGGGGAGGTCAAGGTTTTTAACTTGTACGTGTACGCCTAGCGGTGATTTATTTGCAAATGTCATCAATAATAACATACTATCTACCGGTTAGAAGTACATGCTAGACTAAAACTACTTCTGCCGGGCCGCGTGGGGAAATCGGGGGCGAGTCTGCCTCAAGACCAAGAAGTTCCGGGTTCGATACCCAGTCTGGACACTTACATTCGTTTCTCCTTTCGCTGATTTAAGAAGGACATGACTTTACAACTGCCCTCCAAACAGTGAATTATTAGTCAACAATTGATTGATAGAGCTGATCTATTTCTTAAATATCAAAATTTAGAACATACATCTGAGGAATCATTTACAGCATTCGTTTGAAAATCAAAAAGGTGTTAATAAGACAAATAAAGGTTAACTTTGAGGGTGGTACATGCGAGTCATAAGACAATATTTATTATATAGACATTGCAGCAATTGTAAAGGTAAAGGATGAATGTTTCGGTGTTTTACGGCCCTTTTTACAGTATTTTAGTCATGTTGGACCTATAACGGAATGCTTGAGATCATAATGACGATCATATAATCCACCCCTCTCAATCATTAGTCTGGCCTTTCGATCAACAGTTAAAAAAGTAACTAGAAACATGTTAACTAATAGGGCCCTAATTGGAACTGTTGATGGCATTAAAGTCATACTTCCCCAACCAGAAATAACAATATCAGCTTTTTCGGAATTAAGACTCTGGTAGAGTTATTGATATATGGCCAAAATACAAATCATGACTGAGAACAACAAGGGCAACAACTCTGTGAGCCAGGAAGCTGCAGTTACCATTATTGCACTTTGCACACCCTCAGATCTTCTATTGCTTTACATTTGTACCAAGTTTTGTGAAAAGATCTTCAAAGGCTTTAAAGTTCTAGAGCAGACGAGATATCCACTACTAAAATTTCAAAGGGACATAATTCTAAAAAAGGTAAGGTGTAGTTACAGTTCTTGTTCTCTGCACATCGTCTGATAAAGCTTTTCATTTGCATTAGAAATAAAGCGATTTTTTATTTTCGATTATTCTTGAAAATACATATTGAGGTGTGCTTTCTCTTTTCACAATTTAGGTACACAGACTGTTTATCTAAGGCAACATTAGGATAATTGAACCATGTATTCCTTTTTTATTCAAGTTTAGAATTCCAGATAAGCTCTTTCGCTCTTGCACAGCTGAAAACTGAGCCCCTGTTCACATTGAAATGTATTCGTTTTATCTGAGACTGCTTTTACAGTTATTCATTAGTATCTTAGTCTACACATGCATTAAACTTTTAAAGCGTGTTCTTACTCAAAGTTTCTCTATTCAATAAAATAGTAACTTTGAATACAGACCACTTATAGCGTTTCCTCTTTTGCTCAACATATAAAAAAGCAAGACTTAGTGTTATTGAATAATAAAAACCGTATTTAATGTTCAAAATGATATTTTATTTATTTAGGATTTCATACATTTTATTTAATGACATATGTTATGTGATTTTATAGAAAGCAAATTTCTTTTGCGGCAAAGAATTCATTTAGACAGGCGCGGTAGCCGAGTGGTTAGAGTGGCTCGGTTATTGTGCAGAAAGTCGCCGGAAGGTCGTGAGTTCGCGGCTCACCGTCGCCATCCGACGACTGGAAAACTCTCTCTGTCAACCCAGCTGTAAATGGGTACATTTTTCGAATTAGGGAAGGATAAGGCAGCGAAAGGAGAGAGATGGGCTCCGCCTTTCATCAGTTGTGCAAGAAACAGTGGGTCTCTAACCCCCACTGCCCCTACGGCTATTAGGCTATGGGAAACCTTTATTTTTTTTACCTTTAAATTCATATACTAAATGTTAAGTGAGGCTACGTCGTTTGTAAGGTAAAATTGTCTTACCTTTATTGTCTTGCTGCCTGAATCAAATGTATGAATTTGCTCACTGAGAAACCGATATAAGGGATATACATTTGCCTAACTACGTCTTCATTCCAAGAATAGTTATTAATACTTCAATTATGATAAATTCTCGGTATACGTATCACGCAAATAGACATTTTCATTACCCAAGATAGGTCAACCTAGTAAAGCATTAGCCACACACGACACCAACAGGTGAAGAAAGGAGAACCACAAACCACATTACGAAACAGTACATGAGCCGCGACACGGCAAAACCAACAATGTGGTTTTGCGCCCAGCGCAAACTCAGATCAGCCTGGGCATCCGCCCTTTGAGCATTTAACGAAGAGTCTGGTCAAATTGGGCGGATTCCCAGGCTGATCTGAGAGTAGGCCCGATTTTGGAAGGGCTTTTGTCGCTAAGAGTAGCAAATAGGAAGTCACAAAAATTGTTCCTCTTGATAAAAGTGACAAAAAACATGGATGTGTACCCATACAACTTAAGAATATCTATTTAGACACAGGAAAACAAAAAATCCCCGATATTGGCGCCTTTCTGAAAAGAGGGCACTCTGTGAGGCTAACAGTTATCTTCTCAAAGAGCAGTTGTCAGAATTGCTAGTTACCTGCTCAGTCTCATTTCCCATTGTAGCAAGCCACGGGTAATAGTCCTCATCGGTCCTTACGCACATATTCGCAAGCCATAGGTATTAAGTCCACGTCGGTCCTTACTCACATCTTCGCAAACCAAAGGCGTTAAGCCCTTATCAGTCCTTACGCGCATCTTCGGAAGCCAAAAAAATTAAGTTCACATCGGCCCTAACGCACATCCTCGCAAGCCAAGGGTATTAAGTCCACATCGGTCTAGAACATCTTCGCAAGCCAACTGTATAAACTCAACATCGGCCCTTACGCACATCTTCGCAAGCCAAATGTATAAAATCAACATCGGTCCTTACGCACATCTTCGCAAGCCAAATATTTTAAGTCCACATCGATTCTTATGTATATCTCAGCAAGCCAAGAGTATTAAGTCCACATCGATGCTGATGCATAGTTTCTCAAGCTAATGATATTAAATCCAAACATCTTCGCAAGCAAAGGGTACTAAGTCCACATCGTTCCTTGCGTGCGTAAGGAACGATGTGGACTTAGAACCTTGGCGTTTTAAGATCGAATGATATGGATTTAGTACCTTCGGCGTATACAGACGGAACGATGTGGACTTAGCACTCTTTGCGTGTGAAGATGGCTTGATGTTGACTATGTAGCTTTGCTTGTGAAGATGAAACGATGTCGACTTAGTATCCTTGGCTTGCGAAGATTGTGAAGGATGTGGACTAAGTACCAAGCAGATTCTGCTATAGACTAAAAACTAGGAACTAGTTAATTTAACATACTTATTTACCTGTACGACTCACAGATAAGTTCCCTTGCTTTTAGTATTGATTAGTTCGGTTTGGTTCTGCCATGCGTCTAGACTGCACTTATAGCCTTATCGTAGGGCTGCATAATAGCACGAACTATTCTATTCTATCCCATAAATTTAGTAGGTCGTTGGGGCACCACAGATGACTTCGAAACAATCCCTTTTCACCTTGTCCTGTCTTCAGCTGCCCTAGATGAGCTGGCAAAATCCATTCCTGTCCACTCCTTGATATTGTCTTCCAACCTCTTCTTCTGTCTACCTCTTCTTCATTTTTCCTTTCACTGTGCCCGGAAGAATCGTCTTTGCTAAACCAGAAGACCTTGAGACGTGACCAAATCACCTTAGTTTCCGTTTCTTGACCAGCGTCAGGAGTTCATCATATTCTCCAATGGCTGCTTGGATCTTCCTGCGAACCTCCTCATTGGTTATATGGTCCTTGTACGAAATGTTCAGTAACCTTCGGTAGCATCTCATCTCAAAGACCTGCGTTCTTTTCTCTAACTCTTCTGTCAAGGTTCACGATTCACAGGCATACAGAAATATGGAAATGACAAAGGAGCGCATAAGTTTCACCTTTGACCCAAGAGATATGTTGTTATCTCTCCAAATTGGTTTCAGCTTGGTAAGAGCTGAAGTGGCTTGTGCAATCCTTGAGAGAACCTACTGTTTTGAGCCATCATCTGAGACAACTGCTCCAAGGTATTTGAAGCTTTTTACAGTACCCAGCTTCTGTCCTTTTACCTTGATCTCCCTCTGGATGCCTTTGCGCTGTTGGAAAGGCAGGAACTATATTGACATTCATAGTTTACGTCTGTACATTGGCCCGCAAGACTCAATATTACACAATTAAATGCTTTTTTAACAATCTCTCAAGAAGTGCTACAGATTTTCTGGTGTTGATCGTAGCATTCAAACTGGATTCGGAGGTTGCATATCGTCAAATTTAATGGTACTTTGGAGTTCTAATACTTGCAGATGTATTTAAGTTATTCAAAGGTGTATGGGCACACCTCCATATTGTTCTGCGATTTTTTAAGGTTACAATTATTTTGACTTTCTGTTTGCTTCCCTGTTTTAGGAAACCCTTCAAAAAATTGATCTACTTTTACTCGTAAAGAAATGTGACGCCGAATGTAACTGCCGTTATCCCTTCTTATTGTGTACCTTTCTAAATGTAACTGTAACTAAAGTGTAAGTTTTATCAAATTATATCTGAAAAATTGTGGCGTCTTATCTGGTTCTACACTGTTTGCCATTGTCTCTTTTATTGTTATCATACAGCCAATAAATAGAGAATACCATGTTAGTGTCTCTTGATATCAGGTTTATCAGGCGAGACCAGAAACAGCATAGGAATGGCGAGGCTTACGGAGCCAATCCGACGTTTTTCTGGTTGAGCCTGATAAACTTGATATCAAACGACACTTACTAGTCTGGCTACAGACCCTATGTTCAATCTCTTGCAAAGGAACATAGGGTCTGGTCACTTGCATTTGAGATTTTTTCCTAATTCTTGGTTAGCGAACTTTACTGACCTTTTGTCCAGCCCTTTATGATGCTATGGTGGCTGGTTCGTGCCATTTCGTCTTTTCGTCTTTTCGCCGCGAAAAGACGCCACGCGAAAAGACGAAAAGACGAAAAGACGCCATGCGAAAAGACGAAAAGACGAAAAAACGCCAGGCGAAAAGATGAAATAACGCCAGGCGAAAAGACGAAAAGACGAAACCCGCCACGCGAAAAGACGAAATTTCAGCGCGAAAAGACGAAAAAACGTCATGCGAAAAGACGCCATTTGAACTCTTAAATTGTCGTCTTTTCGCGTGGCGTTTTTTCTTTTCGTCTTTTCGCATGGCGTCTTTTCGTCTTTTCGCATGGCGTCTTTTCGTCTTTTCGCATGGCGTTATTTCGTCTTTTCGTCTTTTCGCGTGGCGTTATTTCATCCTTTCGATTTTTCGCATGGCGTATTTTCGTCTTTTCGTCTTTTCGCATCACATGTTTTGCATTAAGATATATCAATATATCCTATTCGAAATGCAGTTAATACTCTGAATACTTAGACAGGTGTTTCTTTTTAAACTGTGTAGATCCTGATCAGAATGCAATCTGTAAAGAAGTGTACTAATCACGGTTTGCAGCTTTTGCCGCTAAACTGTTCTTTTAAAAACATTACCAAAAATATGAGGAAAGAAGTCATTATGGTATTTCTACTGAACGGACAGAAAAAAAAATGAGCCGTCCTAATTTTTGGAGTAAAACACTCCAAACAAATTTCATCCTATCTTAATTTTGATCTTAAACTGCCTAAAAGATAATAACCACTTGTTGACCATGTAATCTCTCTCAAACTATGGAATACAAACATTGAACATTGTTGTACGTACTTCGCTGTATGAAAAAAATAATGATACGGTATTTTCCCTAATTTGACATACATTTAACTGCAGCTAACCCAAAATTTGAACAAGTTTATAATTTTTTAAAGACGTGCCAATCGCAGACAGAGCAGAGCCTGATTAGACTTCTCTTTGGCTTACGCTTATGTGTCCCAATATTTAAGAATATTATGGTATCATTGAGCTGCAGCTCAAGCCATAACAGTTTCTTATAGGAAGTATTTTTAATCTGAATGCACCTCTGTGAGAGATCCATTTTAAATTGAAAATGTGCCCCCTTCCGCCATTTTTACAAAGGGGCACAACTACTGTTACTTCATTTTCAAGTCTTCTTTAAACGACAGGGATGGATTTTGTTAGCTCAACTAGGGCAGCTGAAGACAGGACTGGGTGAAAACGGAGTGTTTTAGAGTCATCTGTGGTGCCCCAACGACCTCACAAGATTATGGGATAGGCTAGACTAGACCAGCGGTTGCAGTCAGTTCGACCCCCCCCCCTCCATACACACACAAACACACACACACCCTCGCATCAGTGGTCCTTCAGATGTGACTCTGAACCGCGAGGTCCTGTCTTCATATGACCTTAGCATTGGTGGGACGTTTTGCCCAATTCTCTCGATCTCTCAGTTTGAACAATAATATTGTAACACAGTTTACTAAAAAAATACATTACAAGCAAATAGTAGATTAGGTGCTAGCATTAAGTAATAAATTTGGACCATGTTACCATTAAAATCCTAAATCCTAGGACATATGTGTCCTGGGAAAAGAGTGGTCTGGTCAGGCTCTGCATTGGTAACCATTCTGCGTATGTTATGATACAGCTCGAGATATGAAAATCTACTTGTTCAAACTTAAAAAAAAAAAAAAAAAAACGGTTATTTTTATGAAGGATGCATGGAGACACAGGCTTGAACATCTTTGCATCTGTGCTAAAGGTGAATGGGACCACTCTCAGGGGAGCAGTTTTGCATTTTTGCCTCCTTTCTTAAGGAGGGTCAGCTCTTGAAAGTAGAATTTGGTCCTCTAGGAGCAAATTCTTTCCTTTAAAAGTAGACCTATTTAAGAATCTATTTTTACTGTTTGCTTCACTTCCATATCTTGGGAAGCAAATAGAATGTCACAAAAGTTGACCCCCTTTGTAAATATGACAGAAGGGGACAGAATGTTCAGTATTAGAGAGATCTTTCTTGGAGGTGTATACATTCAACTATACAGTCAAACCTGCTTATGTGGTCACCTTTATTAAGGGATCACCTGTCTTGGGCAGCCATCTTTTCTTGGTCCTTTGAACCAAAATACAGTGTAAATGAAATGTATTATGGGGTCAACTGTCTTAAGTAGCCACTTTTTGTCCTTCCCTTGGGTGACCCCTTAAGACAGGTTTGACTGTATTTCTCAATAATGCTTGCTACAACAACGTAATAGGTCTGCCTACGCTCCTTAATGAGTAAATTTGCGTCTGCTAATTTTTAAATAAACATGGCCCAGATTATTTTAATCAATAACTGTAATTATTGCCGACCCCATTCTAAAACTTATAGCTATCCTTTTCACTTTTAACAACTTCTATTTTTCTGTCGGATAAAATAAATCCATTCTAATTTTGATAAGACTGCTGCTTGATACTGATTATCTTGATTATATCTATGTTTGATCTCAGTCAACAAGGCACAAATTTGTTATTCAATCTAAACGGTACCATACTGACCCAAAATGTTGCCGACCCCACGTTAGTTTTATAGTGTATCCTTACAATTTTTAGCAATCAAAAAGATATATAAAAAAGTATTTCAGTGGCAAATTCTGTGATCAGACTGCTTCTGTAGCTGCGTTTGCAGTAGTCTGATATGAGTCTATATTGTTTACTCAGACAAATCTGTCATAGTATTAGGAATCAATACAGTTATCAATAAAAGGGTATTTGTGTGTCGTTATTTCGTCTTTTCGTCTTTTCGCCTGGCGTCTTTTCGTCTTTTCGCATGGCGTTATTTCGTCTTTTCGCGTGGCGTTATTTCGTCTTTTCGTCTTTTCGCATGGCGTCTTTTTGTCTTTTCGGCGCGAAAAGACGAAATAACGCCATGCGAAAAGACGAAAAGACGAAATAACGCCACGCGAAAAGACGAAAAGACGAAATAACGCCACGCGAAAAGACGAAAAGACGAAATAACGCCATGCGAAAAGACGAAATAACGCCTTGCGAAAAGACGAAAAGACGCCAGGCGAAAAGACGAAAAGACGCCACGCAAAAAGACGACAATTTAAGAGTTTCAAATGGCGTCTTTTCGCATGGCGTTTTTTCGTCTTTTCGCGCTTAAATCTCGTCTTTTCGCGTGGCGGGTTTCGTCTTTTCGCCTGGCGTTATTTCGTCTATCTCCTGGCGTTTTTTCGTCTTTTCGCATGGCGTCTTTTCGTCTTTTTGGCTTTTCGCGTGGCGTCTTTTCGCGGCGATAAGACGAAATGGCACAAACCAGCCACCATATGATGCTGCAGTGGCAGAATTTTATGTAAGAATCAATTTGAAGACATAAACACAGATGGTCAATCTGATAAAGCAAATGTTTTGTGGCAATTTGTTTTCATAACTCTGTTGGTTTTGTGAACAGGAAACTAAATACAATAAACCCTGAACCTACTGATTTTCTGTAATGGATAGTTCTACCTTTTGATTTTGGACTGGTCCATTTTATAGCTGAGGAGGTATTTAAGAAGTAATACAGAAAAAATAAGTTAAAGCAAAAGGGTGGTCACACTTTTTCAGAGCAGTCTCATCTGGGTCTCCACTGTTTGCAGAAACAGCTTTGTCCCATTTAAGAGTGTTGTGCAATCCATTAGCATGTTAACGAAACAGTGTCCCTTAAAGATTGTCTCCTTCGTTTATTTCATGTTTTCAGAAACAAATATTTTAACAAAATTGCGTTAGACAATATGTAATAGTCTTATAATTAACCGTAAAAGTGTTGAGAAAATGCATGTTTATTTGATAAATGTGGAATGAAAAATAATCTTCAAATTAAAATGCAAATTTCCTATTTCCTCACGCCCGGTAAGAATATCGATTTTGACCATGTCATGTGTGTCATGTGATCATGTAGAGGTATTTTTCTTATTCGTGTACGTGATTGTGACGTATGAATAATTTTTTTTTTTCAATAATGCGATTTCAGCCGCGGTCTGCGATTGTATAAAAATTTAGCTTATTTTTTGTTTCAAGTCACTTTTATCAAATATTATTATCTAAACTCTAATTCAACTGTAAAGTTAGACCATGTTGGAGGTATTGCATAAAATATTTCATCAAATCATTTTTGTTATTATTATAAAGGGAGTAAATCTTTAATATTCAATTTTTTCTAATTGATTTGTCAAATTAGAATGTGTTTTGAGGAAGATTCCATTGCACTTAGATATATGTTGATCAAAGAATTTAAAATAATTTAAATCAGCAAAGACCTCTTAAGAATGCAAAGTAAGTCTTTAAAGAATAGACAACTTTCTACATGTAATACACTTACATTCAAATGTATAAAAACGTATTTGATCTGATCAGCACCAGACAAGATTCAATGCATACAAGTATGTTTTAAGAAATGTCCTTTATACACTTTATGCCAGTGCAATGATTGGACTGGCACTAATCAGACTTGCTATGTAGAGGATTGTTCAAAAATAGTCTGCCATGAATCATATCATGACTAGTGAGGATAAAATTTGTTTGAATTGGAATGAGCAATGCAATAGTATTCAGCTGATTGCCTGTTATTGGTTCAAGACAGTTTGTCCTAATGTGCCTATAATTTGTCATGGTTTTAATTGTGGAATGGAAAGGAGTAGAATGGAATGGTCTAGTCTGCCTTTTTCCATTGATTTGGAATGGCACTCTTACAGGTGAGTGAGTGAGTGAACTCGGGATTAACGTCCCACCAACAACGAGGTCATATGGAGACGGAACCTCGGTTTAAAGTCTCATCCGAAAGACCGGAGAAGCGGGGGATCGATCTTGCGACCCCTGGATTGGTAGTCTGGAGTGTTATCCACTACGCTACAGCCGCTCCTCACTTTTACAGGAAAGAATTTGCTCCCTCTGAGGGAGCTATTTCTTCCTGTAATAGAAACCACTGTCCCACGCTCTTGGAGCAACTTGTAACAAATTCACCGTAGATTATGACGTCCGTTCCATTCCAGGTTTTAAACTATGCTCTAAAATTGGTATACAGGTTGAGAGGTTATTTGGAGAAACAAAAACTAATTGATTTCTTAGAGTGATGGAGATAAAGATCTTTGTTAGTCTAATGGGCACTTTATGGCACTTGTAATGGTGCTATTATTAACTCAAGAATTTGTGAGAAGAGTATCAAATTGCAGAGCCTCTTCTGAAAGTTACCAGGCGAATCTGACCACCAGAATAATATACAGATTCGACTGGGGCCAGGCTAGACACTTACATGTACATGATTTTCTATTTATCATGCTTCATTATAATATTTTAAGGTGTAAAGAGCGTCAAACAAAAGAAAAAGTAAACGCAGTTTTGTTTGAAATTGTTGACGTCACGAATGCGTTGTGACCTAAGTTGGTGACGTCATTTAACCATTAGAACGTTGTCATCACGACCAACGTCAGTATGTAGGCAGTCCTCTTCTGAGATCGCTTCTATAGGCATCGCCCGATAACATTCGCGAAAGCGCAGTTTTAATGTGACATGATATCACACCTGTTATCGGGTGAATTTCGCAGCATATGCATGATAAAGGTGAACATTGCGTTAGATTATTTGGTAGCACAGCTACATATTGCACACAATTATTCCATCACCCGTAGCACTGATAGGCATAAAATATTGGCATATCTGAATTTAGTCAAGGCGATCACCAAAATCGTACGTACGAACTCATAAACCATAGAAACATTGACAAGTCGGAATTATTAAGATACGAACATAAAATAGAAAAGAACTACACTAGAAAATTGTATCTGTAAGACACGAATGATGCCCCCGTGCAAGGCTGTCACAGGCCGTGATTCTCCTAGAAGTTATTCTAAAACCCTTTTATAGAACATATTATTCTAGCTTAATCAGAAACCCAAATGCACATTTTCAATATGTTCACAATATTGATGCAAAGTTTGAAAATGATCCACAACATGTAAGCATAGTTTGAAAAAGATTCGTTGAAAACTGACGAAGAGTTGATTACACTCCATATCCAACAACACACAAAAAAACTGCCTAACATGACTAAGTTTAAAAGGCCGCAATTCTGTCAAAATTAACTCTATTTGCATCAAAAACCTTCATTTACATTTTCAATATGTTCACAACACGTATACAAAGTTGGAAAAAGATCCATAAAGAACTGTGGGAGAAGTTGATTTCACAAACTCTATACCCTAAAGCGTGACAAACGGACAGATGGACGGACGGACAGACAGACAGGAGCAAATCTTCATCCATCTGACTATCGTCACGGGGGCATAAAAATCTGCCGGTTGATTTTAGCCCTCCTACCGAGCTCACGTCATAGACAATTGAATAAATTTTGCATACTCATTATATTACAACCCTTCTGTGATAAAAATTGTAAATAGGTAAAAATAGTTGTTAAATGTTTTCGTATAAAAGTAAAAAGTATGCAAAGACCAGGAACTGAAACAATCAAAATCCAAATCCAGCCCTCAAATCATAGTTTCATATCAAACCATAATATGCTTAGTCTGTTGTAACGCTTCTGTTGGTCTAAATTACTCAGTTTGGTAAAGATAGCTGAGTTGCCACCTATTTGGGAAAGAGCTGCTGACTCGGCTTATTATTTGTTGGGATGTCGTTGTCAATATTTCCCTCTCATGTTGGGGATAGAGTTTGGGATCTGATTCTGTCAGTTCCTGAAGTGTAGTTACTCTTTAAATTAACGAAGAACTACAAGGATTTCTTGTCAATATAAATATGCTATTTCCCAGTTCTCTACGAGGATTTATTTCCTCTAGGGAAATAAATCCCTGTAGATTGATGACCTTCCAGATAACATTCGGAGAAAAGTTATTAATGTACGACCAGGTACCGGCTTTTAGAACTACTTTCCTGAGCTCTTTCTGTAGCTATAACACACCGCTACAAATGCCTTCTCGCCCCGTTACTGCGGTTATGGATTCGTTCCGCTGAGGTGCGGGGGTAACGTCGATATGAGAATTGAAATATGATGCTTTTATGATCTTGAGAAAAACAGCAGACGCTAAACAAACCTTTTACAATTTTTGATGTGTAATCATGACGTGTGGACATGTACGATTTTATGAAAATGCCATTTTATGTTGAAATGCGTTGCCTTTTACGATACACGCTTTGCAATATGGAATAAGAAACGTATCATCCAGCTCCTAACAGACTTTTATCGAGCGAGCCTTTGATCATCGGGACCAGTAGCCGTACAGACGATGATTGTATAGACATGATGTTGGTTCCATTGGTCAGTAAATTATTCTTATTAAAACAAACATTGGCCCGGTTAAAAAAACGGCGGTCAAAGCAATTCGGTATTCATGTATCCTTTAGGGCTATTGTGTACAGGCTGTCGGAAGGACACTTGAAAACATAAATACAGACGGCAATATTCTTTAAATCTAAGAAATACAAATGTAATATACAGTTTATTGAATCGTCCCATTTAAGATATGGGATTTATAAACCTCGGGAGGTTGGAAGATCCGATAAAGAAACTCGTCCTTCGGGCCCGTTTCTTTATCGGATCTTCCAACCTCCCTCGGTTTATAAACCCTATATCTTAGATGGGACGATTAATAAACACTATTTATCATATGACGTTGCAGCTCAGAATGTAATAAAGCCAGGCATTAAAACGATAATCAACTAATGTATTAAGTATGAAAAAATACGTCGTAACATTATGCCTGACGTCCATTTAAACGCCGTTTTCTAATGGCAAAATCGTGTCGTTGTAGTGCAAAATTTGCTAATGAATGCGATTTAAGTATCATATGATAAATAAAATCATGCATTCGTGCTCCTGTATGATTGAAATAGGGGAAACCGATAAGCTGCTCGACATAGCCTCATATCTTGCCGTTTAACCCAACTCGTTTAATAAATTAAATAATACATAAGCACTCATGTAAGATCCTCTATCGTAATCTTCATAGTTGTCTTATGTTGTCTACATCGTTTGCCAATCTCAGGATTACAATGACTAAGACCTATTCCTGAACTAATGATACCCATAAAATGCCACATCGGCTGCAGCCCTGGCATCAACAGACAAAAACGTAGAAATGTGAAATACACAAGGAATAAAAATAAACTGAATCGTCAAAATAAATACCTGTTGAGGAAATTCAGATCAGACTTAAGTATGACTACTCTGAACCAGCATAGCAATCTACCCTCTCGCAGTTGCCTCTCTTATATTTGAAGAGAAAACATACTTATTGTCCATGTCCTCGTTAACAATAAGCTTACTGCCGCTTCAATAATTTATCAGTTTATTTACTTCGTTCATGGTTTCAACCACGAATGTGGGCGAGGGTTTCATTCCATTTCGTCCAAAATGAGAGACTTACGCACCATAATAAATAGCACCAGATGCCCAAATTTTTTTTAATAATTATTGTTGTACTACTGTTTCTCTATAATGCGACTACTTTAAGAGCAGGCCACCATAGCCCAGCCTAAATGATCAATTGTCAAAAAGACAAAGGGTCAGACTAAAACATAACTCGATCTACCAAATGTCAACCTTTTTTAAAGCCGACCGGGAATTTCGCGAAGGGCATAGTATATTGCCAATAAATGCTCCGTGTGGTTTGTTTATTTATTTATTTATTTATTCATTTATTTTCATGCTATTTATTTCTTTGTCAATGAATCACTCTAATATCGGAACAATTAAAGGCCAGAATTTAGTTCGTCTTCAATCATATGACTCAAAAATGGCCGTTGATAGCTCCTAAGTTAAAATCAGGTCATCGTCGACCCTTAGACTGTCAACACCAATGGACTTGAGCTTACTTCCATGGCTTTCCACTTAAACAACCAGTATAAGCCAGGGAAAGCAAAATTATGCCCATGAGTGTAAGTTTGCTTACCCTGGTTTTCCACACAGGCACCCGACGAAAGGATTTTTTAACCTTGCTCGTCTTTCCAGGCGTTTCCTAATGGTATTGTGTACAATACCATTAGGAAACGGCTATAGAACTACAAGATCTACAAGTCTTTATTTATTCATTTTTTTAATTCTGACCGAAAAAAAGACGTCAGAGCAAGGCCAAAAAAATCCTATCATCAGGAGCCTGTGGTTTTCCATTTAATCAGCTTCGCTACAAAAAGAACGCGGTTTGAAATAATCTTAATACACACGAGTGCAAAGGAACTATATAAGACAGCTTTTAGACTGAGAACTATGCTTCCTTGATCATCTCCCTGAAAAACCTTTACCAGTCTACCAAGCTCCTATATGGTTTTTTTTCAAGTCCCATAAATATTATTATCCTCAGGCCCAAAATGAAGAAATATTATATAAGTAAAAAAATGAAAAACAAACACGATACAGCCTATCCCCTTCCTCTCGCTCCCTGACGACGAATCCAGTTGATTATATCAAAATATGGAATGAAAACTCGAAAGAATGAATGGCTATTGTCACAAAACAAAAAAAATAGTTAGTTTGTTCGAGAAGAATTCGATCGAAAGAATAAAAAAATCTTTCAACGACAAAAGACAGCAGACACACTTAATTTAATTAACATAAATTAAAAGAATAACCATATGAAGTTATTGGTGGTTAAAACCAATTAAACCATTGATAATGAGTAGCTCCCCCTTCCTGGCTCATTCGACTGGTCAATTTCTAATTTAAGAAATGTCAGGTTTACTTTATTTTAACAGATTTATATTAAAAATAATAGAATCCAATATCTAAGACAAACATTGTTAAGCCTGATTAGACGCAATATATAATATTGAGCTGCAACACAACAAAACCAACATAGTGGTTGTGCGCCCAGCGCAGACTCAGATTAACCTGGGCATCCGCCCAGTCAGATCAGAGGCTTCGCTGTCAGCATGGAGGTAGCTTAGACCTTTAGTTACCCTTTTAATTCAGAGATGTCAGATTTACTTTATTTTAACAGATTTATTTTCAAAAATAATAGAATCCAATAATTAAATCAAAGTCTGTTAAGCCTGATTAGACGCAAATATATATAATATTGAGCCGCGACATGACAAAATCAAGAAGGTGCTTATGCGCCCAGCGCCTGGGCATCCGCCCAGTCTGATCAGAGTCTTCGCCGTCAGCATGGAGGTAGCTTCCCAGATAGCATGCCAACGTTGGGCCAACGTTGGCATAAGGTGTCACCGTTGGCTGAGCGTTGGCGTTGGGAGTACAACGTTGGCCGAACGTTGGCCGAACGTTACAACAGCTTGGTGTATTTTTGCTCTAGGCATACAGGAATTAATTATACTTCAACCTATGCTGGTTAAAACTTTATTTTATAGCATGCTGTGTACATTTTTTGTAAAAAAGTTTGTCGGCCATTAAACGGTCAGCCAACGTTGGGCCAACGTTTGCACATGCGTATAAATTTTGCTAAGTTTTACGTTGGCTGAGTAACGTTGGCCCAACGTTGGGTTAGCGTGGGGAATTGAACACCAGGTTTCAATAATTAGAAATGAATATGTATTTGTCAATTTAATTTTTATATAAAGAATATGTATTATTCAACTACTCAGTATCATAATCATCATTAAATGGACTTCTTACTATTTGTTTATTTATTTTTATTTATTACTTTTTGTTTTGGTTTTGCATGCTCTGACTTTGACAAGCGTGTACTAATAATTCTTTGAAAAGATTATGAATTTTGGCTTTTATAAATTTTATTGCACAATACAGATTTAGGCATAATGATAATATTAATCATAAGCTTTGGTTATGTACAATATCTGAACCAGGTACATAGAAAAGTGAAGCTCTGTAAGTAATTATCGATCACACAGCAAGGAGTCTTGTGTACTTCAATTTAATCACGAGCAAGGTCTGGTTACCAAGGAAACGATCCCCATTCAGCAATTAAGTTGTCAGTACTTCTGTTATAAATGACTTTCAGATGTACCAGAAGGATTTAACAAACCAAGTGCTAAACATAACTAGGGCTTGGAGGAGCAAAGATTGTGTTCTTAGAATAGGAAAATATAAACGTCCGCTCAAAGTCATATTCAATACTTCAATTCAAGCAGATTGTATTTGATTTTTTGCGAGTTTAGCTTAATACATTTCAGCCTGAATGTCTTCGCGCGAAAATCGACCTTAGGCATATGTACTCAAATCAGCCTGCACAACTGCGCAAGGTGAAATTTAGCTTCACATTTGATTAACCAGGATTCATCAGGCAGATTGAATGTGTAAGCGAAGAGGATATAATATCATAAGAAGGTGCATATGCGCAGGCTGATTTAAGTCGTAAAGTATAAAAAAACGCATTAAGTGACCAGCGATTCGCAGAATTGTGTATTTGGGATTGCATTTAACAGTCAGTATACGTTTAAATTGCTGACTCTTCTTTGTGGTCATGGATTTAGTTACTTTTACTGGATGCTTCGCAGAGAGGGAGGAATTTGTTTTATTTCAAAGTATATGTTGGTTTAAGGTGGCACAACTTGACCCGAAGTGAAATTTTTGCGTTGGCTGAGTGTAAGCCATATATGTTGGCGCAACGTTCGCCCAACGTTGCAGGAAAAATCTTACAACGTTGGGCCAACGTTGAGCCAACCGTTGGCTCAACGTTCGCCCGATGAGCAAAGTTACGTTGGCCCAACGTTGGCATCCAACGTTGGCCCAACCAAACTGACCACCTTAAGCCAACGTTGACCCAACGTAGGCATGCTATCTGGGTTAGACCTCTAGCTACCCTTAGCGCTTAGGAAAGACTGATCAGACTGGGCAGATGCCAAGGCTGATCTGAGTCTGCGCAGGGCACACAACCACATTCTTGGTTTTCTTGTGTCGCGGCTCAACTATGGTGTCTGATCTGGTCCTACACTGTTTTTCAATATATACGTAACCATCGCAACAAATTAGATTGGAACATAGCTACAGAATACACTTACAGAATTGTTCCATTGACCATAACACTGACAGGCATAAATGTGAGTATCTCTGAAGTAAAAGGAACGCTAATAAAGCTGCAATTTGTTGTCTGCACTCGTGCACAGCTCACGTCCAAAATATTGAAGGTTAGTGCTTATATGTTTCTTGCTCATCTCTCAATCATTATCTGCAGAGTTTTCTGTTGGTTTGTCAATCTCCGGCGATGCCGATGATAATTGCAAGTACATCTCGACACTAACTGCTGAAGTAATTGAAATAATGATATCCTTCAAATGCAGCTACAGACCCAGCCGATGCGTCAACAGACAAAAGCCAAACGATGTTAAACACACAAGGAATAAAAACAAACCGAATCATCACAATACAAACTTGTGAAGAAAATGTAGAAAAGACTGAAGAATGGTTACTCTGAAAGAACAAAACACTCTTCTCTGACGTAGTTGCCTCTCTTACAGGAGAAAACTACTACGATGTCACATCACTGGGTATAATCGATTCCGCTAATTTTCGCTTCCTGCAGAGACTGTACATCATATTTGGCTTCCACCGAGACGGTCCGCGAACTCTTGCTTCCTGCAGGGACTACTGTCCTCGAAAATTGGCTTCCTGCCGAGACTGTCCGCGTGACTCTGCTTCATGCCGAGAGCCTCGGCACGAAGCAGAATCACGCGGACAGTCTCTGCAGGAAGCCATTTATCATGTACAGAAGTCTCGGTAGGAAGCAAGAGATCGCGGACAGTCTCGGCGGAAGCCAAATATTGTGTACAGTCTCTGCAGGAAGCGAAAATTAGCGGAATTGATTATACCCTGTGCACATGAGAGACTTACGCAATGCTGATTATGTAAGTTACATTTGTACTGACAAGCAAATAAATCAGGAAATCTGACAAAATGGCAACTATTGGAGGGCTTCTCATGAACAGTCTGGTTTGAGTTTATTCGGTTTGTACCCATACTACCGTCAAAGCTTTAGAGACATTACAATTTGTGAAAACCAAAGGCAATTTGAAGTGCTAAAAATGCATGTTTTTCATTTTTATTTTCCTTAAATTCACTACCATCTACATGTATTTAAATTTAGTCAATGTCTGTGGCAACATATACCAGATTTTAAACATGATAATGGCTGTTGTCAAATGACGTTTTCCCAATTGTTGGATATAATTTCAAGTGTCAGTTGCCAGTTTAATAAATGTCCCATTTGTTTATTTTTGATTTATTTTATTTAATATCCGTGCGTGTGTCAAATGCCAGTTTTATGAAAAATGGTATAATTTCTTTTTTTGGAACAGTCACACTGTGATCTGTGAGGGCCATAATTAATCGAGGGCGTAGCTACCAATACGCAAATACGCAGGTGCGTATTGAAATTTTGTCAAATTGACAAAATTTCAACACACACCTGCGTATTTTCATGCTGAAATGTTGTTATTTGGGCGAAATTTTGATACTAACTGCCAACAGTTAACTGACACGAAAATTTGAAATATCTTAGCGGCTTAACCCCCTTTTATTGCCCTTAATGTGTATAAAAACATGATTGTGCGCACTGTGTAATTGCTTCTAGCTACGCCCCTGTTAATTAACATGCATTTTAATTGTGCTGAAAAGGATTGTTCGTATAGCTTTAAAATAGCCATAGGTGTCATTTTCCCCAAACGTTTTGATTAGAAGACATTATAGTAACTTGTTTAACGTAAACTGTCGCATATGTAGAAGTGATAACAACAAGTTACATTAAAGCGAATCACAGCATAGCTTCTGCGTTAAGGAAAAACAGAAAAGACTACCGTAAAAAACTCTATATATTGGGACAGTTAGGTCTGGGAAAATAGTGCAAACCCAGATCAGACTGCTCCTCAAGGAGCAGTCAGATCACGGTTCACACTATTTGCTATCCCATTTGCATTTTTGGACACTTTAATGTACTGTAAAAAAAAACTGTTCCAATTTTAGAAAAAAAACTATGGTAGTTATTTTTTGGTGTCCCAATATTTAGAATTTTTACGGTAACTATCATTTCTGTGCGATATTCATTACCAGTCAGCCAGACAAGTATTTGTGGCGTCTGATCTGGTTTTACACTGTTTTTCAAATGTCCACTTTACGGTTATCATCAAAACTCTATAAGTAACCATCACATTAGATTAGATTATAACACAGCTACATAAAACATTGACACATATATTCCATAGCCTGACAGCCCTAGTACTACTAGCTAAAAAGATGTGAGGATCACTGAAGTAAAATTAACGAAAACATAAATAAGCATAAATATTTTGCGTTCGGATGCTAGCACTAGTACATACCTCACGTCATATAGGATTAAAGAATGGTGTTAAATTTTGTGTGTTCATCTGTCACCTGTCTCTTAAATTACAGATGAAAGCAATTCGTTTTAATATGTCTGCGCGACTTACTACGACGCAAATGAGACACTTACGTAGTGATGATTTAAAGAAGTATCTAACGTGATTTACATTTGTACTGACCAGCAAAAAAGGAAGGAAATCAGATCAAATGGCAATTATCTCAGACGCCAATCAGAAGGCTTCTAATGAAAAGTATGATCTGGGTCGATTTTTTAGCGCGCCTTTGCGAAGCAAAGGAGAGCTTATGCGATACCCCCGGCGTCGTAGTCCGAGTATCCGTTAGCGTCCGCGTCAGCGTCCTCGTCGGCGTCTGTGATCAGGTTAACCAATGTTAACTTTAGCGTTTAACTCGATGTTTAACTCTGCATCTTACAAACAACAGTAGCTACAGTCATCATACTTGGTACATATATACTTCCATATGACTGCAGCAGCAGCATCACACAGTTGTGTGACCGTGACCTATATGTTACGGTTGATTGACTTTGCTGTTTGGCGCTGTTTTGAAGGCAATATTTTCAATTTTCATAATACTTTTGAGAAAGGAGAGTTGATACTTGGAGAAAAAACATATCCCTACAATTACAGCTGCTGCAAAGCATCCATGCTAACTCCTGTGCCCTTGACCTTTATTCACGGTCTACTGATTTTGCCTTATATCTCTAACACTATATGATGAATTAACAGTATACCCGGCATACTGGATCAATCTAAGGCTTGTACCTCCAAACTCATTCGAGGTACCTGCTTTGTATTTGGTCGGTCAGGACCTTCTCTGGAGCATTGGGTTGCAGCAGCAGCAAAGCATCCTTGCAGACTCTTGTGTCCTTGACCATTATTCATGGTTGGGTGATTTTGCCTTATACCTTTAGCACTATTTAATAAATATGCAGTATGAATGTGCATTTCTCTTCGAACTTCGATACCTTATATGCTACAAAGTTTAGATGTAGTATGATACTTACCCAGACCAACATCTTTGACTTCATGGTAGAGTTCCCCTGGGTGGGAGCAGGGGTCAGAAAGTATAACAGGTCAAAAATGGGAATAAACTCATAAGTCTGGTACCATTACTTACCCTGGAGAGTTTGAAACTGAACATAATGATCACAGATAAAATAGTTTATATGGAGACCAGGCTTTGACAACTGGTTCAGGCTAGGGGTGAGGTTATGGGATGGGGCCAAAGGAAACATGAGAAGTCTGCAAAGGGTAAGGAGGTGTCATCAGACCGACTTAGTACTGGGTAAAGGTGGGGTGAAAACCCATACTAGAAACCACCCTTTGTCACCATGAGGCATTATAAGTTAGACTGAGTTGGTATCTCTCCGTCTGGTGCACGAGGACCCGACCCTCAATGTCCGCAAAGTGTCCCGATAGTGGTATACAAGTCGGCCCTGTATGCCAAAGGGAACATCTGACTTAGTCTAGCTTCTGGTGCAAACTTCATTTGTACACTAGCTACCACATTCACCCCTGGTTAACTATGTTAACAATGTTTTGATCCAGGATACTTTGTACCCGTGAGGGTCAGGCACCCATTAGGCGCGCTTCGTTGTCTTCTGACAACTCTTGTTGTTTGCATACTTGCATCTCCTCGACAGTCTTTGTCACGGTGAAACATCGATTATTTTGGATCTTTTTCCGACTTTAAGACCTTGAAACAGGCTATAATGGGATTATACAGAACGAATAACCTTTCTTGGGTTGGATTTTATCGATGTGGCAATTCATTCCTATGAAAGAATACTGCATAAAGTATGGAATCGCCAAGCCGGATGCACCGTATTTCAAGGAGCGCGTAGTGGTACACAGAATTCAAGCTCTTGTGAGCTGTCCCAGCCCATGGGCAAGACAGAATTTTCCAGCACCGCTAAAAATAGAACAGACTCTGTCTCGTAGGTAAGAACTTATATATTGGACAGTAATGCCTGAACAGTGTAAACTTAATATCAGACTGGTTTTGTGGGTTGCCGATCAGACTCTAAGCTGTTTACTTATATATCAATAAGTTATTTACACACAATATAAACAAGAAACATCTTTAAAAAAGATAATTGTCGAAGATGAAATTCGTTTTTAAAGAACAACTTTTTAGTCATGTCAGGACGGATCCACCGCTTCCTGGGTATTATCAGTACTTTTGGAAAGTAAATGTGTCTTGTTCAAAGACAAAACATGAATTCCCGAGTGAGGATTATCTTGATCAGCCTTGGTCGAGTTCGATTTTAGTCTGGGTGCCGGGACGAAAACCCGAAAAAATAGTCCGCACAAATGTTTGATGCAGATTCTTATTATTTAGGATGTCCTTAACCAGAAACAAAATGATGCCACCTTGGCATCCTTGGGGAAATTAAAATATTCAAGATGGCGTCCAAGATGGCCGCCGAGGGATAAAATTCATAATATCTTCTTAAATATAAGGGTTAGAAACATACTTTTGGCGGCTACATATAGGTTTTTGAGGTCGAGGAATCGATTAAGCATGTTAAAAATCATTTCAGACAAATCAGTTACAAAATGGCGGACAAGATGGCCGCCAAAACATAAAAATCTCTATATCTTCTTTAGTATACGGGCTAGAAACATAATTTTTGTGTCTACATAGGGGTTTTTGGGGCCAAGGAATTGGTTTAACATGTTGAAATTACACTTAAAAACTTAAAAGCAAACCGGTTACACAAAATGGCGGACAAGATAGCGGACAATGCAACGGTCTCGGCACTAATTGTTGGAGAAATGCACTTTCCGATAGCAGAATTCTGGTTTGTGTATTAGAAACCCGGATTTTGCATGTATAAGATTGTTAAATATAAAAATGAAGTTATAAAAGTCCCATTCTAACAGTGTTTTAACAAGAGGGCCAAGCTGGTTTACAAGAACCTAGTGCAGGCAAGGGAAGATAACCCGTTGACAAAGCTTTAGTCATTACAGAAAGCCGTTGTTACGAGTAAGAATCTAAAGGTTATAAGAATTTTGTTATATTCTATTATCTATTTTACTTTCTTCAATTCAGGTTAAGAAACTCTGATATATATTTGTTGGTTGCTTGCGTCGTTTAAAATTACAGCTCATGGTCGGCAATCAGTGAGTGGTGTGAGTGTCCCAGTTTCGTGCCAGATTTTTAGCATCTGGGCGGTATGGAAAATTTACAAAATTTTTGTTGGTTGCTTGCGTCGTTAAATTATAGCTTATGGTCGGCACTAGTGGTGTGAGTGTCGCAGGTTCGTGCCATGCAACAGCCAGAGTTTAGTATCTGACTGGTATGGAAAATTTACGTGTCAGAAAAGATCATACTTACTTCAAAGCAGTAACAAATTTTGTAAACAGCTTTTGATTTTTTTTTGGTATTTTCCCAGTTCTTTCAAGTATAAAGGAGACAGATCTACCCATGATCATAGGCAGTTGACTACAAATTGTAAATGCATATTTAAAATGTTTTAGCTTCAAAAGTGCATAACTGTCATGCCAGTTTGTGCAAGTATTCTTATCTGACTCTAAATCTTCCGAGCAAGGCTACAGGAAAGCTAATAGCAAAAACTGACTTCATAGACCGAGCAATGCTACGGGGAAGTTAATAGCATAAACTGGCTTCATAGACCCGTCAGCTGAGATCACCATAACATTCAAACAGATTCTTCTCCAAAGCTGCTAGGCCGATCAAAATCACTTTTTGAGTTACTAGAGTAGTTGGCTTAAGTACAGAAAACAGGGGGTTTGAATCCTATCTCTGACAACAACTGAAAACGGCTATCTGTCGACTTAGCAAAAAATATGTACTCGTACCGGACTAGAATCAAGGATGGTCAAAAGACGGCACAAGGATAGATTTAGCCCGACCTTTCATAATAGCGCTATGCCAGAGACACAGTGAGAATCTAACAACCCATTGCTCCAACGGCGCAAAGGCTACTGGGATAATTTGATATATAGCTATACTTCCATTTGTTTGAGGGAACGAAAATTGGTATGAATGCTTGCGGCCCAAGATGTCACCGTTTCATCTAAAAAGTCCTCTTCTCCTGAACCACTGAAGTACACATAAGTTGGTATTTTCATGTAATATTTCACTTTCCTCAAAAGTTTTAAATATGTAAACGTTGGGTCACGTATGCCCCCAAACTCGGGGCACGTACTTTATAGAAACTGAATAAATGACTTTGCATTTGGAAAAGAAAAGGTAGATCTACAAGTAGAGTTAGAACCATCTCTAAAAGGGATTTCCAAAACTGCAATACAGTTTCCTGGCAGATTAAAACTGTGTCTCCAAAAGTTGTTTATTCCTGCTTCTAGCCCATACGCTAACTCACCATATGCTATAAGCGTAACACTGAGATAATGTCAGCATAAAATCAAAGACCTGAAAGTGATTTTTATTAAGCTCCTGACAAAAGATCAAAGTAAAGATATTTTTTTCTGTTACGACTGGAATTTTTTCCTTCTGGGTTATTTACCCCTGCTAAAAGGCTAATATACAGAATAAGAAGTAAATCTATAAAGTCAGGGGGGAAAAAGGACTTTTCTTACAAAACTTAAATCAAGCTAAGCAATCAAAGTAAAAGAACCCTTTGTGCCAAGATCAAAATTTTGCCCCACTGCTTGGCCATTCGGGGTTCTACTGGTGCTTTTCGTTTGCTCCAGGATTTCATTGGTGTTGTTTCGGAGGGATCTCCAGGTGTCGCAATACGTTGTTTCTGTCAAGTCCTCATATTTGATTCATCACAGGTTTTATCCGTGATTGATTTGCTGTCTGTGATGACTCATTGATGAGTTGGGTACCCTTCATGCAGACCAAATGCTAACTAAATGTTTTGAATCACTGCAGAGGCAGAAGGCATGGGTTTGGACCAAGTAAAACTAGTTAACTTTTCTTTTGGTTCCTCAATGTTACGTGTTCTTTTGTCCGTTTGTCTGTGGTCTTCTAGCAATATGGTTACCTTATAGCTGTCCAGTTTGCTTTCTGTTTTGTCCTATTTGAAACACTGATAAAAATAGGCAAAATAAATGTTACTGTTATTTTCAATTGGGGTAACTGAATGTCTGAGAGGGCTGTTCATTCGATTTACTATGCTTGTCTTTCGCGACTATTTGTCAATTTTGTATTTTGGTTTTGAGGGTGGAATGTGCGGTCTGATTGTATTAGTTCTTGATCTCTGTCTATCATTTTACTTTACCAAAAGGTACATGCATGGAATTATGAACATAAAAAGCCATTAAAAACGACATTCTTAAAATAATGACTTATCGAGATGTCAATGTCTTTCGGTTGCGACTGAAATTTTCTGAACGGGGCTGTCTGCCCATACCTGGACTGGGCTCTGATGGATCATCATGGTCTCCTTGGTAATAACACTATCAGATGCAAAATGAGGTCTTTATGACTTCGTTTCTTTTTAAAATTAATAGATCTTATAATTTCAAAATTCCGGGTTAAAAAACTTTCTAAAGCCTGAATTCTGCTATCAAAAAGTGCATTTCTTAAGACATTCAGCTCCGTAATCGATGCTTCGTCCGCCATCTTGTCCGCCATTTTGTGTAAGTTAGTGCCTTAAAGTAAATTTTAACATGCTTTATGGATTCCTTGACCCCGAAAACCTATGTGCAGACACCAAAATCATGTTTCTAGCCCGTATACTAAAGAAGATATGGAGATTTTATGCTTTGGCGGCCATCTTGTCCGCCATTTTGTAACTGATTTGTCTGAAATAATTTTTGACATTCTTAATCGATTCCTCGACCTCGAAAACCTATAAGTAGTCACCAAAAGTATGTTTCTAGCCCACATACTTTAGAAGATATTGAGGATTTTATCCCTTGGCAGCCATCTTGGACGCCATCTTGAATATTTCGATTTCCCCAATGATGCCAAGGTGGCATCATTCAGTTTCAGTGTACGGACACGTTGGTGAACACTTTTGTGCAAAAACATTTTGTGCGGACTATTTTTTTGGGTTGCACCCAAAATCTCCATTTGGCAACCAGACTATTACAACTATTGTCTGACGATAGTATGTCATGGAAGAAGCGGGTCAACTCGGCCTGCTTTCTGTAAGCCTGGGGTCTTCACGGCTCTTGGGTCAACTCGGCCTCCATTTAACTCGTCCGGGTCAATTCGGCCTGCTGTCATTTGCATCCTCGCCCCAACCTACAAAGATGGGCTGCGCCAGGAATGAACGGAAATACAATAAATGAATAGAGTTTGTTGGGTTGTTGATTTAATAAGAAGTCCTTCAAAATGGTGGACAAAACATGAATTAATATAAAGGGCAACCCAATAATCCCTCAACGGATAACTGCAACTGCAGCTAGACTATGGTAACGGGACGTTCCGGGCCTACAATAATACAATGGCGCTGGGATAGCCGGACCAAGGTGCAGGGCAATTATATTTTAATTGTTTCCATAGTGCCGGAGTTTTAAGATTGGGGTCCTTTACCCTGTGAGATTTTCTGTAGTATAGGGTCGAAATAAGAGCAAGGTTGTTACCATCAGCTTATCATCACAGGTCTCTGAAATGTGAAAATTCCATTTCTGTAGGTGGGATGTGTGGATACAAATGACTGGCGCATAGATATATAACCATGCGGCACCATGGCCAAAACTGATATTTTCCTTACTCATTTTCATACAACTTCGATATCCTAGTTTATTTGCCACAAGTAAGATTTAATGGCATGACTGAACTGCAAAAATACCGATACCTCACCAGAAGCTAGCTGTAACCGGGGGAACACTTATTAAAAGTCTTTTTCTTAGCTTTTTCTGCCTCATATTTTCATGATTTTCCCTGACTTCGTTTGGCCCAATTGCTAAGGGAGTGAATTCGGGAGTTTGTGAGTGAGTGAACGTGTGTGCAATTGAGCGAATGAGTATCAAGATAAGCCTGCATCGAAATAATTCCTTATCTAGAAAATTTTATCGCCGATGCAATGAATTGGTTTCAAAACTCAATGTCAGGTTAAAATCACTTTCACATGAAGGCCTATCGGAACCAGAATTTTATGATGACTTAGTATACAAATTCAAAAAGATAAGGGGTATGTTTGATTTTTTGTTCAGCTTCGAAAAGTAGTTTTTTTGTTCTCATTGTATTTTGTTCAGTGCTAGCACTAAGCATCAAAATCAGGAAGTCATATGACTTCCAAGGTTTGTCATATGGAAGTCATGCTGAAGGATAGACTTGGTTTCTTCCAGAATGTCCATATTTATATTGCTTTCTCCTTCATAAATGGGTGAAATACCATTATTACAACAAATTTAACTCATTATTTAAGTCAATATTCACCTTATAAATGGTAGGTTATGATAAAAATTGGAAGTCACTGACTTCCTGGCATTCAGTTTTAGAAGTCACAGACCCCCAGACTTCCACTTGTGGAAGCACTGTTTGTTTCCTTGTAATTTTACAAAACAAAGGCGCGGTAACAGTAGGCGCGGTCATTGTTAACCCGGGCTGCGACCGATCCGGTATTAAGGTCTTATCTAGGTTGTCAACCATGGTGTCTCAAGGGCAGGATTCAGCCTGACGGAGCCCATCCCTCTCCAGGCTATATATGTTGACCACAGCCGAAATCCACGATTATTGCATGACTCGCCTTGGTCATGAACACATGGCCGTTGACTCAAAGAGTTCTTCCGCCCTGGCCGTTGACTTCTTCTAGGAAGACTTCCGCCCAGTGATGCTGTGTTAACACCACCCCTTGTTGACCCATAGGGCTGGGAGACTCATGGAGGCGGGAGCGTCTTATTTCCTCCCATCAAGTCACTGACTTGTCCACTGCCTATAATATAGACAACCAGATTCAAAGAATCAAAGTGATCGGGTCTGTCCCTACCTATCAGTGACCCCCTTAATCTAGCTGTTGCACCAAGCTGAGCAGGGCTCGCTCGGATCTGGCCGC
The DNA here is from genome assembly GCA_963989385.1 of Ctena decussata. Lineage (NCBI taxonomy): Eukaryota > Metazoa > Mollusca > Bivalvia > Lucinida > Lucinidae > Ctena > Ctena decussata. The sequence goes on along the minus strand of OZ022502.1, from coordinate 2,061,269 downwards.
TAACACTTGATTTAGATTAGAGTTCAGCTCTGGCCGTTGACTTCTTCTAGGAAGACTTCCGCCCAATGGTGCTGTGTTCACAGGTTTTGTTCATAGGTTTTGTCTAGAGACCTAGCAATGAACTCCCAGGTGGACTGCCTGCCAAGGCTAAGAGCTACACCTACCCCTTCTAGTTTTATTTAGAGACTAGTTACTCTTAGACAGGACACCTTCCCAGGTTGATGAGCCCCATCTGCCCACATGCAACAGGTAGTACTGTATTATGTGTTATAATACAGTTAGAGTGAAATGGATTTAAACGCCAGGGTTTAGGTACCTGGTACATGTGGATGGACTGACAGACTGACATTGGCCTCATACATCACACCTTGCAGGTGCAACAAAAACGCTTGCGTATAAATCTAAAATTCTTTTGCGTAAAAAAAAACCCATCCAGAACGGGAACCAATTTATACACCTGACAGGAACAAGAAATAAAGCAATTCTGCCCCTTTTATTCAAAGATGCATTTTAAATACTGCTTTACCCAGATAATTTAAATCTAATTATCATAATTACTGCTGAAACATATGGAAACAGCTGCAATATAATTGAGCCACGACACGAGAAAACCAACAATGCGGTCCTGCGCCCAGCAAAGACCCAGACAGATCAGCCCGTGCACCCAGCCAGCTAGATCAGACTCCTCGCTGAATGCCCAAAGGTAGCTAAGGGTCTAAACTACCTTCACGCGGACAGGGAAGACTCCGATCAGACTGGGCGGATGCCCATGCCGACCCGAGTCCCCGCCGGGCACACAACCGCATTGCTGGCTTTGTTGTGTCGCTGCAATATACGTCTTTACGATTTAATTGACAGTTAAAGTTTACAAAGACTGTCTATTTAACGTCTTAAATTTCATTTTATTAGAGGTTATCAGTAGTGATACTAACTTATGCTTTCTGAATAATGCTTATGCCTAATAAATGTAATTTTCTAAACAAAGAGTTTTAAGAAAATAAATAGTTTTAATGACTTTAAAGTTTACAAGATTGTTGTTAAATATATGCATACAATACAAATATAATTATTATCAGTAAGAGGAGCACATGACGGAAAGGTTAGCATAGGCGGCAGAAATATTACCAACCTGCGGCTTGCCGATGACATAGACGCTCTTGCTGAGGAAGAGCAGGAACTAGAAGCTCTAGTTGAAAGTCTCGACCAGACCTGCACAAGGTATAAGATGGAGATCAGTGCTGAGAAGACCAAACTGATGACAAACAGCGCAGATGGCATCCAGAGGGAGATCAAGGTAAAGGGGCAGAAGCTGGGTACTGTAAGCAGCTTCAAATACCTTGGAGCAGTTGTCTCAGATGATGGCTCAAAACAGGAGGTTCTCTCAAGGATAGCACAAGCCACTTCAGCTCTTGCCAAGCTGAAACCAATTTGGAGCGATGACAACATATCTCTTGGATCAAAGGTGACACTTATGCGCTCCCTTGTCATTTCCATATTTCTGTATGCCTGTGAATCATGGACCTTGACAGCAGAGTTAGAGAAAAGAATGCAGGCCTTTGAGATGAGATGCTACCGAAGGTTACTGAACATTTCGTACAAGGACCATATAACCAATGAGGAGGTTCGCAGGAAGATCCAAGCAGCCATTGGAGAATATGATGAACTCCTGACGCTGGTCAAGAAATGGAAACTAAGGCGGTTTGGCCACGTCTCAAGGTCTTCTGGTTTAGCAAAGACAATTCTTCAGGGCACAGTGAAAGGAAACAGAAGAAGAGGTAGACAGAAGAAGAGGTGGGAAGACAATATCAAGGATTGGACTGGAATGGATTTTGCCAGCTCAACTAGGGCAGCTGAAGACAGGACAAGGTGGAAAGGGATTGTTTTGAAGTCAGCTGTGGTGCCCCAACGACCTAGTAAGGTTATGGGATAGAATAGAATAGAAATAGAATTTTAGTTAGAAATACATCAGTTGTTAAAGAAAACTTATTTCTGGCGCGGCAGATCGGAAGCACTATGCGGTTATGGCTTTCATACTAGACCTTTAAATACACGATTGGAAAACTCGAATGCACCTGATTTACGGCTGCTCAAACGGGTCATGAAATTTGCAAATACACTTTTCGTCATTCGTTATTATTGAATAAAACACGTGAATCTGCAAATAACGGCGATTTAATTAAAAAGGAAACGAAGCCAAAATAAAGTTTATATTCATAAAACGTCATTTTAAAACTGTTTCTTTTCACAAATGGTAGATTGTGCTTATTATCCCCCATACAATAAAAACCCGGATGCAGGTCATGCATGCTCTGATATGTCTACGACAAATAAGGTTCTTTAAAATCATTCTCATAGGCACCTGGTTTTCTGATGTATGATTCTTTCTGAAAAAGAAGTATTCTTTTCGTTCTACGCGTCAACCCAGCGAATACATCAGAGCCGAAAATCGATATTGTGATATCTTCCACAAGGTACAGTAAAATGAAAGACAGAAGATGAAGTAGGAAGGACAATATTAAAGAGCGAACAGTGTGCACTTATTAGTACAATTAGGGCAGATGAAAACAAGGCTTATCAAAAGTGATGTTGTAAAGTCTTCTGTGGTGACCTACGACCTTGCTAGGTTATTGGATCGCCTAGACTAGAATTATAGCTTCTCTGGTGAGCTTTCTGCTAGCTAGTACAATTTCTGAAAAGATTAACTAATACCGCACTTCCACCATAAGTCTGATAAAAGAGCCAATATTATATCCATATCAGTACAGTGCTATTCGCACTAAGCCCTAAGCAGGAGTCTCGCGTGAGCCTGTGATCTGGTCATACCGACTCAGAGTGGTACAGGCGGTAAAACTAGAGGTGGCAGTAAGCATGGCTTACTAAATCCCCCGCGCGTTTAACAGTTGGGCATGTAGCTTTGTCACTCAAGTTTTACATTTACACAGCATACATGTTATGGCAACTACAAGTGCATATCTATATACCAATATGTGTTCACATATTTAACATCAGTCAAACGGCTTAGAAGTAGTGACAACAAACTCTGTTTTCCAAGACTACAAAGGGGCACTACAAAGCTGGAAATTCCTTTTGAGAAAAACAGAGCAATATGTGCCAACTCTTTCCTTCTCATATATCTGTGCACCAAATCTGAATGAAATGGAAGTGAAAATGGCCGAAAAAACCATCAAGATAGGGAAAGACATATAAAAAGGGGCATAACTCATGCAAAAAGTGTCAATTTTTTTATATCTAAACCTTGATGCACATTTTCATACCAATATGTGTTCGCATACTTAATTTAAAGAAAATCCGTCAAATGGTCTTGGAGGAGTAGCGATAACAAGCTTTTCGTACAAAAAATACAAAGGGACGGAAGGACAACATCAAAACAGTATACCCCCCCCCCCCCCCCCCCCCAACTAAGTTTGCGGATGGTATAATTAAGTATCGACAGCTATCTAGACGTTGTCAAATAAAATGCACAATTCTGATTGTGCCGGAAAAATGACGTGTATGATAAAAAAAACAGAAGAAACTATAAATGCCGTATTTTCTGAAATGTTTGATTAGTGAACACCATAGCGACTAGTTTAAATCAAACAGCCGCAACAACAGCTAGTTTCGATTAAGCCTATCACAGCCTTATGAAATAAAGACAAAATAATAGACCAAACATTATTTCTGCGTGATAGTCATTGTCCGTCGTTACCATATGTATTTCTACGATATTGTTTAGAATTCGAGGAATATGTTTTCTCAAAAATGTTCAGTTTTTATAGAATAATCGATTATTTAAATAAGTTGAGCTTTCTGTCTTAGAAACTTGACAGCTTTTAATAGAATTTATCATATGACGTCGCATCTGAGAGTGTAATAAAGCCATGCATTAAAAACGATAATCCACTAGTGGATTAAATATGCAAATTACGTCGTAACGTTATATGTTGACGTCCATTAAAACGTCGCGTTTTCTAATGCCGAAATCGTGACGTTTTAGTGCAAATTTTGCTAATTAAATGCGATTTTAGTGCCATATGATAAATAGAATCTTGCATTCGTGCTCCTGTATTATTAAATTTATTAAACTCTTTGGGGAAACCCGATAAGATGCTCGGCAAGCCTCGCATCTTATCTTTTCCCCAACTCGTTTAATAAATTTAATAATATATGACCACTCATGTAAGATCCTCTATAGACATACTATCCAAAACTCCTATCTGAAAGTACCTATGAGAAGTTAGGTATTTGTGCCCAGGGGAGGTGTCAGTATAAACTAAAGCTTTCCTTTTGCAGATTCGAAATGCATATAAAATTCTTCGACAGTTTAAACGAAACACTTCAGCAATGATTTCAAACCTCGTTGTATATTTCCTGTCCTTTTATTCAGGTCTGGCTCTAACACTATTTGGAGGTTGACAACACAAACTATGTTTGACAAAACCCCTATAATAGATCGTCGTTCTTTCGTGACATAAGTTAGGCAGACATTCTTAATTGTTTACCTGAGGATAAATAAGGTGTAACCACTAAAACCTTCTTGATTTATTGTTGATAAGGATTGACCTGGCACTTATTTATTTCCGTCATTACACTCGGATGCTTTCGTTAGTTTTAGCGATGATTTACCGGAAAATACTGCTATTTGAATATAATACAGTCAGCTGTTTGTCGATGACGCCGTAGCGTAGTGGTTAAGGCTTCCGACGGCGGATACAGATATCCAAGATCGAGTCTTATAGCATTCGTTTTCAGTAATTTCATTTTTTACTTTTTGTCCTTATTCTTAATTGCATATTTCTACTTAATAATTAATGATTTTAAACGCTTTTCTGACGTATGGGTTTGTGGGAACGTAAGTGTCCCGCTTTCTCTTGATTCCTACATACTCTGAAAATTGTCCGTCTGCTGACACCAGCTGCATTTATTGTCTGTTGGATATATGATCCGCCTCCAGGTGCTTGGTTTTCCTGAAAATGCTTTGATTTGGAAGCAATGAGTATGTTTTCTTTGAAACTGAGATGTTTTTTGGTCGACCTTGCTGTAGAAATGTGATAGTAGAAATATAGTGCATCTCGTTCAATAGTTGAAGGGGACTGTCGGGTCGGGCGATGGTGCTGGGTCAATTGCAGTGCCCGACCGCCATATCAGTTCGGCTAATAGTGCGGCAAAGGGCTACTGAGCTTGCAGTGGTTGCGGGTGTATTTTTTTTGTGTGTGTGTGTGTGTGTTTTTTTGTATTTTTTTCATCTCGCATATCATCTCTTCTTTCCCCCTATCTTTGACAAACGGTCCGATATAAAATGAAGTATTGTCTCAAAGGGCCGTTAAACCGAAGACAAGCAACCAACCGAATTAATAGCGGAAACATTAAAATTTTGTGTCGAGCGTGGCTAGATTACCTGCTGCTTTTACGCAAAGAAAAAAATATATACATAAAAATATTAAAACGACAGTGTTGAGATTTGAACCCATAACTCCAAGATTAAAGGGGCAATGCCTTATCCACTGTGCCACTTGAAACAGTAAAAGTTTTCCTGTTTAACAGTAATGTACATACTGGCGCTGCTTTTACCCGTTCGTAATCGGACACCGTGAATTAATTAACGGTGTAGAACGGAATATTCATGAGTGCCAGGTCAATACTTACGAACAATACTAAGACATTTTCAAAAATAAACACACATTGGTATTCAAGCACACGTGCATAAATAGGTTGAGATTCCTTTGTAAACAAAGTAAAATACATATTCTTAATCATAAGGACAATAATTTTTAGAGTAAAGACTGCGATGTTAGATTTTTAGCTCATCTGAGCCGGAGGCTCCGGGAGAGCTTATAGTAAAGGCAGGCTCCGTCATCCGTCATCGTTCGTCGTCCGTCCGTCCACAATTTCAAACGATTTCTCCTCTTAAACCATTGGGCCGATCGTAACCAAATTTCATACATAGCATCCGGGCCTTGTGGGAACGAAATATTGTTCAAATGGTCTGGGTAACAAGACCAACATGGCCGCCACACCCATGTATGGTCAAAACAATAAAAAACAAAATCTTAAAAAGTTGCTTCAAGAGCAGAGAATACATACAGAAGTAGGAACATTGGCCAGACTACGTAGTTTCGGCTAATAAAGCCTCGTCAGTGACCCTGACAATATTTGCAGACGAAACCAGAAACAAGCATACTGTAATTTCTTAATTTTGATTGGGCAGTCGATTCAAGGACTGATTTGTTTCAAAAGGATAAAAAATATAAAAGACGATGATCTAGAATAATAGTCTAAATCGATCTCAAACTTTAGATGTCTCAGAATCTATCCTCTGATCTCAAAGGATGTAAATAAAATATAATCTGCATTATGGATGATATACGGGGAGACGTTTTACGGCCGCCACACGGCACAACACCAGCTGCAGTGAGGTAAAATTAAAATCTTAAAAAGTTCCTTCAAGAGCAAAGAATGCACACAGAAGTAGGAAATCTTCTTCTCTAGAACCAATGGGCGGATGACCTTGAAACTTGGTATGTAGTATTGGGTATGCAAGTACTATCATGATTGTTCAAATTATGACCTTGGGTTGACCCTGACATATTTTACGGTAAGTTCAAATTTGGTCGTTGGTACATTGATGTGGAAAACTGCTAGAACAAACTGTTGAAGATTTTGGTCTATAAATTGGTATCTACAGTCATCTTAATGATTACATGAAGATTTATGAGTACAAGAGGTCAATGTCATTCTTTGATCTTGGACCCAGATCTCTCATATTTGACAATTTCAAGCACTCTCCTCAAAAGCCACTGGGCCAATTGACCCCAAATTTGATATAGAGCCTCCAGGGGTTAAGGGAACAAAAATGTATGCATACTGTCCAGGTCACATGTGCAACATGGCCGCCAGGTCCATATATGGTGAAAACCTTTAAAAATCTTCTTCTCCAGGACAAATTGACCGATTGCCTTGAAAGTTGGTGTGTGTGGTATTGGGTACTCCAGTACTATGAAGATTGTTCAAATTATGACCTTGGGTTGACCTTGACATATTTACGGCAAGGTCTAATATGGTTAAATGCTAGTTTTTAAGATTTAGGCCTACATATTGGTAGATGCTGTCATCTTAATGAGTACACGAAGATTTATGAGTACAAGAGGTCAAGGGTATTTTTTGGCCTTTGACCCAGAACTCTCATATTTTGATAATTTCAAACAATCTCCTCACAAACCACTGGGCTAATTGTAACTTGATTTCATATAGATCCTCCAGGTGTTAACTGAATACATATTTATTCAAACTGTCCAGGTCACATTACAAACATGGCCGCCACGCCCATATATGGTAAAAACCTTTACAATCTTCTTCTCGAGAATCAAAGTTTTGAAGACTTTGGCCTACAAATTGGTTAATACAGTCATGAGTACACGAGAATCATGAGTACAAGAGGTCAAGGTTGTTCTTTGATCTTTGACCCTGAAGTTTCATAGCGCGAATTTGCAGGCTGATTTTGGCAGTGACTGTCCATTCGAAATTACAAGGCTCGCTTCTGGTATCTTATATAGATGGATGGATGACTTGCGATTTTACGTCCTTTTCAACAGTATTTCCGTCATTTCAGGACGATGGGCCTGTGATTATGAATGGCTGTGTGCAATGGAACCCCGTTTACGATGGAAGGTGGAGGTGGAGCTCGAACCCGCGACCGCTAGATCAGTAGGCGAGTGCTTAACCCACTGAGCTACCGGGGCTCCTGGTATATTATATACTAAATATACTTAAAACACTCCTTTTCGTTACATGGTACATGTGTATCTGTTCAAATGCACAGCCATAAAATATGAAGGGCTCAAGCCTGTATTTTACAAAGAAATAATGTTCTGGTTATAAAATCAGATATATCCTGCTCTATTAACCTTTTTGTCAAATGGAATAATTCGACGAGCCCATTTTTAATTCAACGGGTATCAGGTGAAATATTTCATTTATTCTTTTTTCGACAGTGTGGACACTGATCAGATGATGCATGCAATCAGCAACATCTGCTCTGGGTCTTCACTGTTTGCGTACTTCCCAATGTGGGAAGCTAGGCACTAAATGGTTAAACACATTATATATGATTATACACCATAAATTTTGGAAGGACTATAGCTCAACCAGTAGTATAGGGAACTCCTGGTCATGTCCCCTGGGAACCTGGTCTGGCGTGGTTCGGACTGAGCGTTGTTTGAGGGGGACACAGTGTCTGGAGCAGAGCTGCTGATATTGGATGCACTGCTCTAGACAATCCCCTGACTTCCTTTCTTTCTCATCTATCCTGACCGACCAGGGTAAATGGCCAGAACATCCCAGCCCTTAAATCCAGCGGGCACAGGGCGTCTCAGTGTCCTCGCACTGGCGTCAATGGGACGTCAGTGGGACGTCACTGCAACGTCATGTGCCTGCTACCAGGTAAATGTGATTAGATCATTGTCATGTTTCTATGTTGTGTTGTAGATGCGCTAAAATGTATTTGGCAATCTGAATAAAGAATTGAATTGAATTGAATTGATAATTTTTCGAGAAAAGACAACATGCACCAAATGCATTCTTAAAAGGGCAATGTTTCAACATAAAAGTGACTCCATAAAATGTTGCAGAATTCGCAAATACTTTGACAAAATACATCAACAATACAGATTGAAGCATATTTGGTCGAACTTTTTTTTTTGCAAAATCAACTGAATGTCGGAAGCTGACTTCCATGTAGTAAGATCATTCTTTAAAAGCCGTATTTGTTGCGTCCAGTGGCTTTTCGAAGATTTTGAAATCTACAAGATTTATGGGAAAATTCCGAACACTGGACCAATCGAAATGGTGTAATTTCGAAAATACGTCACTTGCTGATGACGTAGGTCATTAGGGGTGCAAGTGAGCGAGAGTCAAGCCTGATCGGTGTCATGATCCAAACATCAGTTAGTAAATCCGATCAACGGAGATTCTCACCTGAGCACCGCTCAACTCCTACTAATGACGTTGTACAAGCGGACAATTTTCTTGTCGAGCTGATCAATGATGCCACCCACCAAGCAGGATAAAGTTATGGACCGGACATGAACATGTCTTCACTATAGCATATGTACAAAATTTAAGTGTTCAGTGTGACCTTGACCTTCAAACTAGCAACATGGCTCTAGCACACGACAAATTATCTTGTCAAGACAATCATTTATGCCAAATAATTTTGAAATCCCAACATGCAGGATAAAGTTATGAGCCGGACATGAACATGTCTTCAGTATAGCTTATGAACAAAATTTTAGTGTTCAATATGACCCTGAGCTTTTAGTTAGCGACTAAATTCTTGCACGCGACACATTGTCTTGTCATATGTGCCAAATAATTTTGAAATCGCACAATGCAGGACCAAGTTATGGCCCGGAAAGGATTCTAATAACACACACACACACACACACACACACACACACACACACACACACACACACGGCAAACTCTATACGGCCTTCCGTCATTTCATTTCATGGCGGGGGGAGCATAAATTAAAGAAAAACCAACATGAGGACTAACCGAAATAGCAACATTGAAATTCAGGAGCAGAAGAAACCTACCAGACTAAACCACGGTGGGCCCCACCCAAGAGTCCCATACCAGGTGTCAGGCGCCAGCCGTCTGTGTTACTATTAAGTTAGGTTTAGGTTGGCACCTTCATAAAGTCCGAGGTCCGACCCAGCGCCGTGCAATCGAAGAGGTTAGCCAAGCTGTTAACCTTAATTGGGTTAGCCACCAAGGATACAGCTTGTCGCAAAACATCCATATTATAACCCCTTTTTTATATCGAATTGTCATCTTAAAATGCGGAAATAAGTTCTGAATAGTAAGATCCTTTGGAAGCAAGGAATGCATCAAAGAACAGAAAATAGCTGACTCAGTTTAATTGAGTCTGTTCATAACCAGTAATGAAATGTGCGACACCAGCCACGCCCCTAGCACCGGCTTAAGGGGAACTTTATTTTCAAATATCTCAAATGAACTTAAAGATCCCAAAAGGACTAGAAAATATAATATGCACTATGATGATATACCGGGAGACGTTTACGGCCGCCACATGGCACAAACACCAGTAGCAGTGAAGATAAATAAGTTTTGAATAGTAAGATCATTTGGAAGCAAGGAATACATCAAAGAACAGAAGTCATTTTTACCGATATTTTTTCTTATTTATACACCAAGTCGCAATAAATTCAAGTTCCGAAAGGCCTTGCTGAAGAAATGTTTTCAATCTGACATTATATTTAGACACCAAGTCGAAATGCCGTCGATAAATTTTTGAAAACCCTTTACGAAGGCTATGATATCTATAACTTTGTTTGAGAAGTTTTGCTGTCAAAACTTTATAGGGAATATCGCCATCTAAGAATAGAAGATTAACAATACCAAAATCAAAATCATATCGTTTATCGTAAATTTTAGTTGTTATAAAACCATCCGATACAGATAAATGTAAATCCAAAAATGAGGCCTCGGTGTCTTACACGCTGACCATTTTTAACTGACGTTCAGAAGAGTAAATAAATTTGATTGAGCATGCTATCAAAATAGTTATTAGCTCAACTGAGCCGAATGCTCCGGGGGAGCTTTTAGTATGGACAGGCTTCGTCATCGGTCGTCGTCCGCCCGTCCACTCTTTCAAACGACTTCTCCACTGAAACCACTGAGCCGATTATAACCGAATTTAATATGTAGCCTCCTGGGGTTGAGGGAACGAAAAGTTGTTCAAATGGTCTGGGCCACATGACCAACATTACCGCCATGCCGAGATATGTTAAAAACATTAACAAAATTTCTCCTCCAGAACTAATAACCCGATGGCATTGAAACGTTGTATGTAGCATTGAGAACGTAAGTACTACCAAGAGTTTTAAAATTATGACTTTGTGTTGATCTGGATCTATTTTATGGTAAGGTCAAATTTGGTCTTTGGTGCGTTATATGGGAAAATGCTAGAACAAAAGATTTCTTGGAAACAGTTGAAGATTTTTGGCCTAAAACTTGGTAAATACAATCATCTTAATGATTACATAAAGATTTGTGAGTACAAGAGGTCAATGTCATGTTTTGATCTTTGATCTAGGTTTCTCAAATTTCGACAATTCCAAACAGTCTCCTCAAAAGCTACTAGGAAAATTGTAACCAAATTTCATACAGAACTTTCAGTGGTTGAGAGTATAAAAAAATGTGAAAATGGTTTGGTACTAAAATCATAAGTTCGAATTCGTAAGTCATTTTAACATTGACAACTCCGGAATATTTTAGATACACAGACATGGTCCCCAAAATAGAGGTAAGATCAGGTGCTCACGAGTAGTAATCATCACCTGCCTATAAAAATACACCCGCAATATTTATGTATCAGTGAAAAAGACCAATATGGCCTCTACTCCCGTATATGGTAAAAACATTTAGATAGCTTCTTTTCCAGAACCATCAGACGGATGATCTTGAAACTTGGTATGTAACATCGGGTAATAGAGTACCATCAAGATTATTCAAAGCATGATATTGGGTTGACCTTGACTTTTTTATGGCAAGGTCAAATATTGGAAAATGTTAACACGTAAGATTTCTTGGAAACTGTTGAAGTTTTTGGCCAAAAATCTGGTTTATACAGTCATCGAAATGAGTTCATGAAGATTTGTGAGTACAAGAGGTCAAGGTCATTCTTTGACCTTCGACCCAGGTCTGTCATATTCAAGCTGCTTATCAAAAGCCACTGGGTCAATAGTATCCAATTTACGGGCTGAGGGAATGAAAATTTGTTAAAATGGTCTGGTTCACACGATCAATAAAGCCGCTAGCCCATTATATAGTAAAAACATTTTAAAATATTGTTCTCCAGAACCGATCAACTGATGGTCTTGAAACTTGGTACGTAGCCTTAGGCACTCAAGAGTACTAACCAGATAATTCAAAATGTGCCCTTGGGTTGACCATGTCCTTTAGGCAATGTCAAATATGGAAAAAATGCTAGAACATAAAATTTCTGGAAAAATTTGAAGATTTACGCCTAGACAATGTTATATTAAGTCATCTTAATGAGTATATGAAGATATATGAGTACAAGAGGTCAATGACATTTTTTGACTTTTGACCCAGGACTCATATTTTGAGAATATCAAACTTCTCCTCACAAGCCAATGAGCCAGTTGTAACCGAATTTCATATAGACCCTCCAGGGATTAAGGAAATGAAAATTTGTTCAAAGGGTCTGGGTCAAATGACCGAAATGGCCACCCCGCCCATATATAGTAAAAGTCTTTAAAAATCTTCCTCTGCAGGGTCTATCGACATATGACCTTGAAACTTGGTACATATCATCGGGTACTCGAGTATTATCAAGGTTCTTAAAATGAAGACTTTGCGTTAATCTTGACATTTTTACGGCATGGTCAAATATGCGAAAATGCTAGAAATTAAGATTTCATGGTAAATTTTGAAGATTACTGCCTAAAATTTTACCTATACAGTCATCTTAATGAGTACATGAAAATTTATGAGTACAAGAGGTCATAGTCATTCTTTTATCTTTGACCCTGATTTCTCATATTTTGACAATTTCAAACTTCTCCAATGGGTTAATTATAACCAATTATCATATAGTGCCTCCAGGGATTAAGGAAACGAAAATTTCTTCAAATGGTCTGGATCACATGATCAACATGGCCACCACGTCCATATATCGTAAAAAAAAAATCTTCTTCTCAAGAACCAATCGTGAGATGGCCTTGAAACTTGGTATATAGCATAGGGTATTCAAGACTTATCAAGCGTGTTCAAATCATAACCTTGGGTTTACCATGACCTTTTCAACTGCATAGTCAAATATTGGAAAATGCTAGAACACAAGATTTCTTGGAAAATTTCAAAGATTTAGGATTGATATCTGGTATACATAGTCATTTTTTCTACACTCCATGCTACTTTGCCACATAATTTGATCAAGAAAAAGTTTATAAATATAAATGAGTGGGCCTTCCAAAGGGAAGGGTCGCCTTTTCTTGCATGTAACGAAAGAAACGCTTTCTTTACTTCTGAACACCAAACCCGTTATAAACTTTGGTGATGTCAAAATATGTGTGAAGCATTAATATACATTTTAGATAAAATTGAAATTAGATTTGGTACTTAGTTATACAGACAAATTGTTGGTATTCCGATGGGCACTAATTGCGCTCTTCTTGTAGCGGATTTGTTTTTATTTTGCTATGAAAGAGATTTCATGGCTTCTGTTTCTAATGATAAACAATCTGAAATTATTGAAGCTTTTAACTCTACATATAGATCTAGATGACCTTTTAACTATTGACAGTCCTTACTTTGAAGGCATGGTGAATCAAATTTATCCACTGTTGAATCAAATTTATCCACCTGAGCTTCAATTAAACAAAGCTAATGCAACCGATACTGAAGCCCTATTTTTGGATTTACATTTATTTCGATGACTTTGATTTTGACATTGTAAATTTTCCATTTTTGATGGTGATGTTCCCCGTTCTGCCTCTTACGAGATTCACATTTCTCAACTCATTTGGTGTGCTAGAGTGTCTAGTCATGTAACTGACTTCCATACTCGTTATACTTTTTAACTGCTAAGCTTTTCTAACAGGGCTATAGATATCATAGCGAACACTCAGTTGCAGGCGCCTGCAATTCATAGCTCCGTAGGAGCTTTGAAAGAGCGGGAGCTCTTTGGTAGCGGATTAGTAGGGCATATTTAACCTACACAATACATTACTTTCAAAGAAATTTCTTTAGTTACGGCACCAACTTCCGCCTCCGTATTATCCAAATTGAACTGGTTTGAATAAAAATCCGCATAATGATTAAATAAAAGAGGTTGGACACCGTAAAGAATATGCCGTCGGATTTTTTTAGCTCACCAGAGCCTTTAGGCTCATAGGTGAGCTTATAGTATAGCCAGGCATCCGTCGTCCGTCCGTCCGTCCGTCCGTCGTCCGTCCGTCGTCCGTCGTCAACATTTTCAAACATCTTCTCCTCCGAAACAGCTGGGCCGATCAAAGCCAAATTTTATATGGAGCCTCCATGGGTTGGAGGAACGAAAGTTTGTTCGGGGTATCTGGGTCACATGACCAAGATGGCCGCCACGCCCATATATGGTAAAAACCCTTCAAAAATCTTCTTCTCCAGAACCAAAAGGCCTATGACCTTGATACTTGGTATGTAGTATCGGGCATGCGGGCCCATCATAGTTTGTACAAATCATGACCTTGCGGTGACCTTGACCTAATTTACGGCATGGTCAACTTTGGAACGTTAGGCTTTTATATGGGAAAACGCTTAAACAGTATATTTCTCAGAAACTATTTAAGTCTAAGGTACAATACTTGGTATACATGGTCGACTAAATGACCAGATGAAGATATTATGACACTAAAGGTCAAGGTCATTCCGTCGGACCATCCGTCGTCAAGATTTTCAAACATCTTCTCGTCTGAAACCACTGGGCTGATTAAAGCCAAATTTCAAATGGAGTCTCAGTGGGGTAGGGGAATGAAAGTTTTGTACGCGGGGTCTGGGTCACATGACCAAGATGGCCGCCACGCCCATATATGGTAAAAACCCTTCAAAAATCTTCTTCTCCAGAACCAAAAGGCCTATGACCTTGATACTTGGTATGTAGTATCGGGCATGCGGGCCCATCATAGTTTGTACAAATCATGACCTTGCGTTGACCTTGACCTAATTTACGGTGTGGTCAACTTTGGTACTTTAGGCTTTTATATGGGAAAACGCTTAAACAGTGGATTTCTCAGAAACTATTTAAGTCTAAGGTACAATACTTGGTATACATGGTCGAATAAATGACCAGATGAAGATATTATGTCACTAAAGGTCAAGGTCATTCCGTCGGACCATCCGTCGTTAAGATTTTCAAACATCTTCTCCTCTGAAACCACTGGGCCGATTGAAGCCAAATTTCATATGGAGTCTCAGTGGGATGGGGGAACGAAAGTTTGTACCCGGGGTCTGGGTCACATGACCAAGATCGCTGCCTTGCCCATATATGGTAAAACCCCTTCAAAAATCTTCTTCTCAAGAACCAAAAGGCCTATGACCTTGAATCTTGGTATGTAGCATCGGGCATGTGGGCTCATCATAGTTTATACAAATGATGATCTTGCATTGACTTTGACCTAATTTACGGCATGGTCAACTTTGGTATATTAGGCTTTTATATGGGAAAACGCTTAAACAGTGGATTTCTCAGAAACTTTTTAAGTCTAAGGTACAATACTTGGTTTACATGGTCAACTAAATGACCAGATGAAGATATTATGTCACTAAAGGTCAAGGTCATTCCGTCGGACCATCCCTCGTCAAGATTTTCAAACATCTTCTCCTCTGAAACTACTGATCTGATTGAAGCCAAATTTCATATGAAGTCTTAGTGGGATGGGGGAACGAAAGTTTATACCCGGGGTCTGGGTCACATGACCAAGATGGCCTCCATGCTCATATATGGTAAAAACCCTTCAAAAATCTTCTTCTATAGAACCAAAAGACCTTTGACCTTGAACCTTGGTATGTATCATCGGGCATGCGGGCCCAACATAGTTTATACAAATGATGACCTTGCATTGACCTTGACCTCATTTACGGCATGGTCAACTTTGGCACGTTAGGCTTTTATATGGAAAAACGCTTAAACAGTGGATTTCTCAGAAACTATTTAAGTCTAAGGTACAATATGTTGTATACATGGTCAAACAATTGACCAGATGAAGATATCATGTCTTTAAAGGTCAAGGTCATTCTGTCAGACCATCCGTCGTCAAGATTTTCAAACATCTTCTCCTCTGAAACCCTTGGGAAGTTTTGAAGCCAAATTTTATTTGGAGTCTCAGTGGGATGGGGGAACGAAAGTTTGTACCCGGGGTCTGGGTCACATGACCAAGATAGCCGCCATGCCCATATATGGTAAAAACCCTTCAAAAATCTTCTTCTCCAGAACCAAAAGGCCTTTGACCTTGAAACTTGGTATATAGCTTTGGGCATGCGGGCTCATCATAGTTTATACAAATGATGACCTTGCGTTGACCTTGACCTAATTTACGGCATGGTCAACTTTGGTATTTTAGGCTTTTATATGGGAAAACGCTTATATAGTGGATTTCTCAGGAACTATTTAAGTCTAAGGTACAATATGTGGTATATATGGTCAACTAAATGACCAGATGAAGATATTATGTTACTGAAGGTCAAGGTCATTTTGTCGGTCTGTCCGTCATCAAGATTTTCATACATCTTCTCCTCTGAAACCACTGGGGAGATTGAAGCCAAATTTCATATGGTGTCTCAGTGGTATAGGGAAACGAAAGTTTATACCCGGGGTCTGGGTGACATGACCAAGATGTCCGCCATGCCCATATATGGTAGAAACCCTTCAAAAATCTTCTTCTCTAGAACCAAAAGGCCTATGACCTTGAAACTTGGTATGTAGCATCGGGCATGCGGGCCCATCATAGTTTGTACAAATGATGACCTTGCATTGACCTTGATCTAATTTACGACATGGTCAACTTTGGTATGTTAGGCCTTTATATGGGAAAACTTTTTGTCACTGAAGGTCAAGGTCATTTTGTCGGTCTGTCCGTTATCAAGATTTTCAAAACATCTTCTCCTCTGAAACCACTGGTCCGATTGAAGCAAAATTTCATATGGAGTCTAAGTGTGATCAGATAATAAAAGTTTGTTCTCGGGGTCTTGACCAAGATGGCCGCCATGCCCGTATATGGTAAAAATCCTTCAAAATCTTCTTCTCCAGAACCAAAAGGCGTATGACCTTGAAACTTGGTATGTAGCTTTGGGCACTCAAGCCCATCATAGTTTATACAAATGATCGTGCGTTGACCTTGACCTAATTTATGACACTGTCAACTTTGGTACATTATGTAGGCTTTTATATGGGAAAATGCTTAAACAGTGGATTTTTCAGAAACTATTTAAGTCTAAGGTGCAATATTTGGTATATATGGTTGACTAAATGACCAGATGAAGATATTTTGTTGTTAAAGGTCAAGGTCATTCTTTGTCTTTTGTACATGGTCATTGAGATTGTGTCACCCGTCAACATTTTCAAACATCTTCTCAGAGGCCACTAGGGTCAATTGAAGCCATATTTCATATGGAGCTTCACCGGCTTAAAGGAACCATAGTTTGTTCAGATGGTCTTGGTCACTTGACCAAGATGGCCACCATGCCCATATGTGGTAAAAACTCTTCAAACGTCTTTTTCTCGAGAACCGAAAGGCCTATAACCTTGAAACTTGGCACCAGTATGTAGCATTGGGCACTCAGGCCCATCATAGTTTATACAAATGATTACTGTATTTCATATAGAGCTTTAATACTGGGTCAAAGGAATCAAAGTTTGTTCAGATGGTCATGGTCACATGAACATGGTGGCTGCCACACCCATATATGATAAAAACCCTTCAGAAATCTTTGTCCAGAAACAAAGGCCCAGTGACCTTGTGGCTTGGTATATAGAATTGGGACTCAACATTAATCCTCAAGGGAGCGGGGTTATCTGCCCCTGCCCTGGTGCTATATACATGTATAAAAGCATTAAAATATATACCAGGACCAAGTGTCAGGTGAGCTACAGGACCATTGGTCCTCTGGTTTATTTTTCCAATGGGAAAGCAAGTGCATACTATGTAAAGTTTGAGTCTTTTCAATTGCCTGGCGAAGTATCATCTGTAGGGAAAGCAATGCTGTACAAGTATTTATGTACGAATCCTGCAATGAAATAATAGTGCAATTCTATTGCACTACTCTGAACTTTGGGGAGCACTGTAAAGAGCGATGTGATCGCTTATAGGAAGTGCCTACTTCATATTAAACTGTGAAAAGCATTTTTCAAATTCTTTCGCCGACACGATGAATTGGTTTCTAAATCAAATGTCGCGGATTAAAAAGTCTTTTGCAACAGGGCCTATCGAAACCAGAATTTTATGGTGACTTAGTTTATAAATTCCAAACTTTACTTAGTCTATAAATTCAAAAAACATTAGGTGAGTTTGATTTTTCTGATCACCGCAGGAAAATTATCGTTCGTTACAAACGTATTTGATATTATAAAAATGTAATTCTACACTCTGCATGTTTAGTGGTTAACCCAATTATGGTTAAAAACTTTGCTACCCTGTTTCGGTTGGTCAGGCATTAGACACAATGATGAGCCCGACATAAAAGCCACTTAATTCAGTTGGTTGGGGCCGGAGTCTGCCTTGTCTGTTGCTTGGTTAGTCGGGATTCAACTGTTAGTTTTCTTTTGCTGGTATTTCAGTGGTGTTGTCTGACTTCCCTAGAGTCTCCTGGTGTCACAATACGTTCTTTCCGTTGAATCCTCATCTCCGATTCATCCTAGGCCTTATCCGTGAATTGTTTGTCTCCGGTGATGATTCATTGATGAGTTAGGAAACCTTTATGCGGTTCAAACAGCTAACTTAATGTTTCAAACCACTGCAGAAGCAGAGGGCGAGGTTTGGGCCAAGCAAAACAAGTTTAAGCCCCCCCCCCGCCCCCCCCCCCCCCCCTAGGGAACTTGTAAAGCATCGTGTGAAATGAGAATTTTCCGTTACAGTTTGAATATAAGTACATAAATATATGTATTCATATAGTTTCTCTACATACACATCAAATGTCTAAGAGCTTTAACAACAAGTATACTAACAGTATGCTCAAATATCTGAATATTTGAACATTTGCTCCACGGGGAAAGGAGCTTCCGACAGGCGGTGTCTCAGGACGGCAGACTTATTACTTTTTTAATATTGTTACTCACTTTATTGATTCTCGCTTGATGGTTAAAGGCATTAAACAGTTTGAAGGTTATAATATCCGTATAGATTCGGCTTAGATAAACGCTTTGATAAACAAAAGAAGAACTTTTAAAAAGCCTAGGTTAAGATTCCTGAAATCATTTATTAACGAGCTACTGATTTGCTAGGAAGGGTTAGGTTTTTAATATAAAGCTTTGAACAGCATTAAATATTTGTATGTTTGAGTGTGTCGTAAGATCTGGGTTTCCGAAAAGAATAACATTAAGGCTAGGGAGACTGAGTTCGGAAATTTCTGTTAGCATTTCTTGTCTTAAGTTGAAATACAGTGGACATTCAAGAATAAAATGCCTTGTGTCCTCAACTAAACCACATGAGCACAAAGGACTTTCTACTATATTTTTTTAAATGAAGATGCTGATTTAGGATGCTGCACTTAGTCCTTAAACGTTCGTGGTATATTTGACGAAGTCGTTCGCCGGCCGTGTAATAAGCAGGAGGAGAATGACGATTAGCATTTAGACCTCTCTTAAAAGATACAATAGAGTTAAAAGTTCGTACTTCATCCGGCAAGTCATTCCAATGGCGAACAACTGAAGGCAGGAAAGAGTTATAATATAACTGTGAGTTTGTTGTTTCTACTTCTGTATGTATTCTCTGCTCTTGAAGGAACTTTTTAAGATTTTAATTTTACCTCACTGCAGCTGGTGTTGTGCCGTGTGGAGGCCGTAAAAAGTCTCCCCGTACATCATCCATAGTGCAGGTCATATTTTATTTACATCCTTTAAGAACAGACAATAGATTCTGAGAAATCTAAAATTTGAGATCGATTTAGACTTTTATTCTAGATCATCGTCTTTTATATTATTTGGATCCTTTTGAAACTAAACAGTCTTTGAATCGACTGCCCAATTAAAATTAAGATATTACAGTTTGCTTTTTTTCTGGTTTCGTCACCAGATATTGTCAGGGTCACTGACGAGGCTTTATTAGCCGAAACTACGTAGTCTGGCCCATGTTTCTACTTCTGTATGTATTCTCTGCTCTTGAAGGAACTTTTTAAGAATTTAATTTGAATATCATTTGCATTACGTAAACTGTAAGGAGCGTTGGTTCCAACAGAAGGCGGAACAAGTGAGGATAGATATGTGTGACAAAGACCAGATTTCATCTTGAAGAACAGAAGACGTTTATGATTCAAACGTCTAGAAGATAATGTCTCCCACCCAGTTTCTATATATAGTGACTCAATAGAAACCGATTAAGTTGCTCCAGAAACAATTCTTGCCGCCTCTATTTGAATTTTTTCGAGCTCATCAGCCTCATATTGGGTACAATTATCCCAAACCACATCCGCATATTCTAAGAGAGGTCTAATGAAGGGAAAATAGATAGTTTCTAAAGATTTTCTGTCGAGGATAAATTTAAGTTTCCTCATAATGTTTATTCTGTGCCATGCTTTGGTTTTAACTTCTTCATTTCTTGTGTCTTAGTGAATTCTTTTATGGTCTGCTAGCAATGCGGCCACCTATATAGCTGCACACTTTGAGTGCCGTTATGTTTTACAATAAAAAATAGAAATTAGGTAAAATAGTTGTTAAATGTTTTCCGTTTAGTTTGTTGAGTCTGTCGCGTGATATGTGTGTTTTTGTTGCGTTCAGCCATTGCGGTTCAACTATTGCGGAAACTAAGGGAGAGGTTTAGTCCAGTAAAAATAGTTTAAGCCCCTACGTAATCTTTTGCTGACCGTTCCAAAGCGGAACTTCTGTTGTGGTTCATTGATGTTATATTGTGCTGTGTCCGCTTGTCTATGGTCTTTTGCGTTTTAATCAGTCTTTGAATCGACTGCCCAATTGAAATTAAGAAATGACAGTATGCTTTATTCTGGTTTCGTCACCAGATATTGTCAGGGTCACTGACGAGGCTTTATTAGCCGAAACTACGTAGTCTGGCCCATGTTCCTACTTCTGTATGTATTCTCTGCTCTTGAAGGAACTTTTAAGATTTTAATTCATCACCTGTATTGCTGCCCCAATCTGCCTTCTGTTTTGTTTTGTTTTGTAATTAAAATACAAAATAAGTAAAAATAGATGTTGATGCTGCTATTTTGGTAGTTGAATGACCATCTGTTTGGAAAAGAGATGCTCGTTCGGTTTATTGTGCGTGTATTTCGTAAACGTGTCAATTACTGTGTGTATGTGCTTCTTTCCTATTGGTTTTGAGAGCGGAATGTGGGATTTGATTGTATTAATTCCTGATCATTGCCTATCTTTTTACCTAATACAGGTCTGTTCGAATATAAAGCCCTGCAATATTCTTTCAACTGTGTCACTATATTTGGACCGGACATGAACATGTGTTCTCACTATATTATTAGAACATGGCAGATATGCGTTAACATATAAACATGTCATCTTGCTAAGTTCGAAACCTATATGGGATTAGATGCCGTTTACTGTTATGAGGGGTCCTCTTATCACGACACTTGTGCTAGTAACAGGAAATTCCACTCCGCATAAGCCTCATCGCTCCAAGATATACCTTAGTCGTGTTTGTCTTCTTTTCTTAGATATTTGAACAGTTTTGGGGAATTTCTACTACACAACTCTAGAAAACAATTCTCAACTCGGCAAAACCTACAAAAAGG
This sequence comes from Ctena decussata, assembly GCA_963989385.1. Lineage (NCBI taxonomy): Eukaryota > Metazoa > Mollusca > Bivalvia > Lucinida > Lucinidae > Ctena > Ctena decussata. The sequence goes on along the minus strand of OZ022502.1, from coordinate 2,039,771 downwards.
ATAAAGGCTAGTGCAACAAACATTTTGTTTAAAGAAATAGATCAGATCTAGCTATGTTAGTGCTGATCTATTTCGATTTCAACACTCAAAAACGCTGAAAAAGTATTTGTATCATTTACACTCTCCCAACCTTCTTTCCGGCGCGTTTATGCTCCCGCCAATATTCTTAACTGTAACTAAGGTAAATGTACGTTTTATGTCGATTTGAGAAAGAAAAAGAGACGTTACACCATCTAACGTCTCATCTTTCGGTCACCCGCCAGGCGTTTCCCGGTTACATTAGCGTTTTCTGAAATACAGGTTATTGAAACCCAACTAACCGGTCACTACTTGATGGTTATATATTTTCCACAAAAGCATGATAATGTTTCCATTTAAGCTGGTGATTTATGGTAACTGCAAATATCTGCATAAAGGCATAAAAAATAATATAAGTCCCTGAAAATTTGCAGACTTCCGATTTTTGATGTTCTCTACAGTTTAGAATACAAAATAGAGGTACATGCTGCTCAAAGAAGTGCTTTTATAAAGAAAGATCAAAGGGTAGTTTTCTGCGCAGAAATCTTAAACAATAATATCGTTATTGAAAATTTATGTAGCGCTGAAGGTACGTTAAAGCATAATGAAGAGCGTCCTAGCATTTATTTGTTCCAACTATTTCTCAAATTGTAATGTAGACCAGATGAAAGCAGTAGCTTTTTTTCTCAAATGTTCACCATGTACAAGGTAAATGCACATGGGACACATTCATTAAATATAGGGTAGGCAAGCATACTTATATAACACGTACAATATAAATACTACATTACTGACACTATAACAGGCGTGTGTAAACGAAATTGTTCAACGTTGTTAAAATAGTCTCACCTGTGTGTTTTGACAAAAAATTTGGACATAGACTACCTCTTTTTTTGTCTGCTCAGCATGATAATGTGTGAAAGAGCTGAAAAAAATAACTGCTAGCACGCTCTCCGTAATGCAACAAGGAAATCTAAGCACTAAGTATATTTTCAATAACAATATTATGTTTTTAGATTTCAGCGCAAAAATTACCCTTTGATCTTTCCTTATAAAAACACTTTTTAAAATCAACAATTTTGGGGTTCTGAATTATGAGATCAACATAAAGAAGGCACATGCTAAGTTTTGGGAAGATCTGTTGTAGTTTCAGTATTTTATGCAGATTTTTTTGTCTTTGCCCCAAATCAGTGATTATCACCACCTTAAGTAATTGCACTTGAAAGCAATTAGTAAAAATAACTGTCATATAAATATTTTGACACTTTGTTGATACTTCTTGTTGCAATTTTCAGAAAAACGAAAATACTTCTCTTTTTTTCGAAATTTGAATGTGTCGAAGTAAAAGTAGACGTTAGTAGTAACGCCTGTGAACATCTCGATCAGCCTGCGCAGATGTATATTTACGCCGGGCATTAGGCCGGCGTATCTATTTAACGTTGAATTATATATATATACTTGTGATAGTTACTTATAGGGGGCGGGGATACTCAGTGTTAGGTCCACAAATGTTCTACTGCATCGGAGTAATTATATGAACAACAGAGAAATGCACGATGCAGAGATTTTGATAAACGAATGGAAATTGGTTTAAGATTTAAGGAGTTTAATGAAATATTTTTCTTTCGCGCTCCTTAATGACATGCTTTCAATATACATTTTGTAGAACGGGAAGATGTAGTATTTCGGATCTTGCCGATTAGCACATGTACTTATGTGTTCACTAACATGAAGCATTCTTGTACTTGGGTCTCGGATTTGCTGATTGTGTACAGTGACCCGTTTTCGTAAATAGTTTCCGGTTTCGCATATATATTCTTCACCGCAGCCTCTGCATTTCATGACGTAAATCACATTTTTTACTTCACAGGTCATTGATTCATGTACGTAAAATTTTCTACCGTAATTAAAATCAAATGCGGTGCCTTCTAATAAATGAGTGCAGAGGCCGCAGTTTGGCCTCTGACAACGTTTTACTTTGTGTTCAGAGGCATGACTAAATTCGGCTTTTGTTAGAATTCGCTTCAAATTATTTGGTTGCCTTTTGCTTTTAATTATTGTAAACTTTGAACGAATACTTTTCATTTTTGGGTCTTCTTGTAAAATTGGAAAATTATATTTTATGGTATTAAATATCTCTGCATTTCGCGGATTATGTGTGGACACATAAGTAATGACAGGATCCTCTGTCTTTTGCGCAACTTGTCTTAATACAGTTCTATCAAGATTCATAGCTCTGTCGATTCCCATGTCAATTATATTCTCAGAGTATTTTTGTTGGGCTAAAAACGTCTTCAGTTCGTTCATTCGAGTTTCTAGTACCTGTTCTTCTGAAATTATTGTTCTTAGTCTTCGTGCCAGATTGTAGGGTATGTTAGTCTTTGTATGTCAGGGATGACAAGAAGAAAATAAAAGATACTGTTTACTGTCAGTCTCCTTATCTGTCTCAATGTTTCCTCTTTTGTTTCGGACCGTAACATCTAAAAACGATTGTTCAACTGTATCAGATTGTAATGTGAATTTAATATATTTGTGTAAATTGTTTAAAATGTCATGGAAATGTATTAGTTCTCTAGATTTAGTCCAAGGGACGAAGCAGTCGTCTAGAAATCTTTTCCAGTACCGTTTGAAGTAAATATAAAATTGTGTATCATAAATGGTTTCTACAGAATGATATAATTTTTCCTCCAAGTACCCCATAGTTAGGATTGCGTACACTGGTGCAAATTTGGTACCCATAGCTGTGCCCTTTACTTGCTTGAAGTAAGTGCTATTGAAACAAAAAATATTATTCTCAAGTATAATTTTCATCCCTTCAAGAATGAAATCTTTTGAGAACCTTGAAATGAGGGAATCGGGGTACTTATCTATCCAATAATCTACCGCCTCTACACCAAGATTGTGTGGAATATTTGAATAGAGTGATTCTGTTTCAAATGAAGCCATTATGGTATTTGTTGGTACATTTGTCGGAAGGTTGTTTAAGAAGTCAGTAGTATCCCTTAAATAGCTGGTGACATGTTTGGTATGGGGTCTTAAACGTATATGGAGTAAATTACTAAGCCTATACGTATGACAGGAGGGGCCAGCAACAATTGGTCTTAATTTCAAATCATGTACTTTTTCTGTGATTTCTACATAACCTGATTTTGTTAGTTTACATTTTTCATTTATTTCTTTGCATTTATGTACTTTTGGTAATCCGTAGAAATTACTAATTTTGGCTTCGAAATTTTGTAGATAATCATATATATAATTCACGCCTATTAAACTATCATAAGATTTTGTGAATTTGACAAACTTTCAATGTGTACTGACATTTGTGTATTTGCGAAAAGGTAATTGCCTCATTCATAATAGCAGGGAAGTCAGCGAAAAGAAGACAAAAACCAGAGCATCTCTAAAATTTTAATGATGCACGTTTGTATTACATCTGCCCAGTTATGTAAAATGCTTATTATCTGGAGAACACCTTTCCTAGTGCCAGTATTTTAATATGTCCCAAGTCTCAGATAGCAAAAAATTAAATGCAGCTTTGTTACCCGGCGTATTAATGCTGTGCCAGTTCTTTCAGGCATAATGAAGACAGTACTTCCCATGATTATTGACAGTTGACTGCAAAGGGGGGTGCCTTTAAGGCCCTTTTTCTGCCCAAGAGCAAAATGTTTTATTTTCAGCTGATGATTAGACTATAGTGTCCGCTATACTGAATCGATAGTGGTTAAGCTCCGTAAGCCCTACTTTTGGAACAGTGGGGTTATTAAAGTGGGTGGGGTTAATCAGCATGAACCAGGGGTGTCATATTATAAGCTATATTTCTCTTTCAAATTTAATGGCATTCATTAATACCTTCCTTTATAAGTTGAAGTAATGTCCTTGGTGACATCTTTTCTCAGATTCTATCTTTTAAAGTAAAATTTTATGTCTGCAGAATTTCTTTTAGAGACGGTGTCAATTTTCATTAATTTTGGTACTTTGAATTCAGTATATTCTACCATATCTCTAGAACCAATGGATGACTTCTTACCAAACTAACATGGGTTTGCCGTTGGGAGAGTGCAAATTGTTGATTAAGTTTTGGTGACCTTGACCTTTGTTTCAAGGTCACTGTAAGATTTATAATGTCAATTTTAAGTCAAGTTTTGGCCATTGTCTACACAGTAGCTCCTGACTTGATATGGAATTGTTCCCAAAGTGGCCTTAATTAAGCATTATGAGGAGTTAGAGCACTAGCTATGATTAAATGGCCATGACATCATGATTAAATGACCATGACATCATTTTCAAGGTCAAGGTCATGGCTAGACTAAACAGAGTTTAATCATAGATTTCATCAATCAGGCGGCAAAAATGTACAAAATCTGAGTGTTTTCATTTGAAAATCAATGTTTAATGTGCATATAATGACCTTTACCTTGGTCTGAAGGTCAGTATTGGCCAAACATGATGAAACAGAATTGAGTTAAACTTAATGGTTATAGAAAAGTCTATTGTAAAATAATGAACTTCTGAATGTATTGGTGACCTTCAGATCAAGGTCAAAGTCATTATATGCATATTAAGCATTGTTTTACAAACAGAAACATACATCTTTGTTCAATTTCTGCTGACTAGCTGTGTGAGATCTTTGGTTAAACTCTGTCTAGTCTAACCTTGACCTTGACCTTGCAAATGATGTCATGGCCATTTGATCATAAATAGTGCTCTAACTCCTCATTATGTTTAATTTAGGCTGCTTTGGTCATGATTTCATATCAGTTTAGGAGCTACTGTGTAGACAATGGCCAAAACTTGACTCAAAATTAACATTATAAGTCTTACTGTGACCTTGAATCAAAGGTCAAGGTCACCAAAATTCAATCAACAGTTTGCACTCTCCCAAGGGTGAACCCATATTAGTTTGGCAAGAAGTCATCCAATGGTTCTAGAGATATGGTAGAATATATTGAATTCAAAGTACCAAAATTAATGGAAATTGACAGCGTCTCTAAAAGAAATTCTGCAGACATAAGATTTTACTTTAAAAGATAGAATTTGAGAAAAGATGTCACCAAAGACATTACTTCAACTTATGAAGGAAGGTATTTATGAATGCCATTAAATTTGAAGGAGAAATATAGCTTATAATATGACACCCCTGGTTCATGCTGATCTACCCCACCCACTTTAATAACCCCATTATTCCAAAAGTAGGGCTTACGGAGCTTAACCACTATTGATTCAGTATAGCGGACACTATAGTCTAATCATCAGTTGAAAATAAAACATTTTGCTCTTGGGCAGAAAAAGGGCCTTATAGGCACCCCCCCCCCCCTTTGTTTATGCACATTTAAAAAGTTTTAGCTTAAAGCTGCATACTTGTCATGCCAGTTTGTGCAAGTATTATTACCTGACTGAATCTCCCGAGCAATGCTACGGGAAAGCTAACAGCATAAACTGACTTCATAGTCCGTCAGCTTCAACCACCCATACATTCAGACAGATTCTTTTCAGAAACCCCGAATGAAACCACTTTTATTGAGTGACTAGAGTAGTTGGCCTAGGTACGGAAAGTAGGGGTTTGAATCCTAGCTCTGACAACCATGAAAATCTAACAACCCACTGATCCAACGGTACAAAGGATACTGGGATAATTTGATATACAGCTATACTTCCATTTGTTTGAGAGAATGAAAGTGGGTATGAATGCTTGCGGCCCAATATTTCACCGTTTCATCTAAAAGGCCCTCTTCTCCTGAACGACTGAAGTACACATAGATTAGTATTATCATGTAATAGTTCACACTCCTCTCAAGACTTAAATATGTACAAATAAACAATGTGTCACGCATGACCCAGATCCCAGGTCACGTATAGACAAACCGAATAACTGACTTTACATTTGGAAAATATAGGTACAAAATAGAGTCTTTCCCTTTGATGTTGGAGATAGGGTTTGGGATCTGATTCAGTCAGTTCCTGAAGTGTAGTTACTCTTTGAAAAAAATTAGAACCATCTCTGAAAGGGATTTTCCAAAACTGCGATAAAGTTTCCTGACAGAGTCGAGCTTTTGTTGCCAAGGGTTGTTTAATCTGCTTCTAGCCCATATGCTGTTAGCGTAACACTTAGATAATGTCAGCGTAAAATCAAAGAGCTGAAAATGATCTTTTGTTAATTTTCTAATAAAAGATCAAAGTAAACAGTTCATTTTTTCTGTTACAACTGGAATTTTATCCTTCCGGGCTGGGTTGTTTACCCCTGCTTAAAGCCTAATATACAGAAAAAGAAGTAAATTTATAAAGTCAGGATTTTTCTTACAAAACCTAAAATCAACGAAGCAATCAAAGTAATAAACCCTTCGTGCCAAGATCAAAGTTTTGCCTCACTGCTTGGCTATTTGGGGGTTCTACTGGTGGTTTTCGTTTGCTCCAGGAACCCATCGGTGTTGTTTGACATTAGAGGGATCTCCAGGTGTAGCAATACGTTGTTTCTGTCGATTCCTCATCTTTGATTCATCACAGGTTTAATCCGTGATCTTTTTGTGCTCTAGGATGATTCATTGATGGATTAGATAACCTTCATGCAGATCAAATATTGCCGAACTGTTTTGAACCACTGCAGAAGCAGAAGGCGAGGGTTTGGACCAAGTAAAACTAGTTAACTTCTCTCTAGTAATGTATTACTGACCGTTCCAAGGCAATACTTCTGTTGTGGTTCCTCAATCCTACGTGTTCGAATGTTCGCTTGTCTGTGGTCTTCTGTCAATATGGTTACCTTATAGCTGCCTAGTTTGCTTTCTGCTTTGTCCTATTTAAGATATGAAATAGGTAAAATAAATGTTACTGTTGTTTACAATTGGGGTAGCTGAATGTCTGGGAAAGGGCTGCTCATTCGGGTTACCATGCTTGTCTTTCGCGACCTATTGTCGTCTTTCTTTAAGATTTTGGTTTTGAGGGCGGAATGTGGGGTCCGATTGTATTACTTCTTGATCTTGGTCTATCAATTTACTTTGCCGAAAGGTACATGCATAGAATTATGAACAACAAAAAATAAATAACAACATTAGAAACGACATTCTCAAAATCGAGATGTCAATGTCTTTCTGTTGCGACTGAAATTTTTTAAACGAGGCTGTCTGCCCATACCTGGACTGAGCTCTTTTGAATCAACATGGTCTCCTTGTTAGTTACACCATCAGCTGTAAAATGGGGTCTATATAAGTTTATATATATATATATATATATATATATATATATATATATATATATATATATATATATATATATATATATATATATATATATATATATATATATATATATATATATATATTCCTAGATCATATAATTTCAAATTTCCGGGTTAATAAACTTTCTAAAACCTTAATTTTGCTGTCAAAAAGTGCATGCTTTGGACATTTAGTTCCGTAAATGTTGCTTCGTCCGCCACATTGTCAGCCATTTTGTGTAACTGATGTGCTTTTAAGTAAATTCTAACATGCCTAACGGATTCCTTGACCCAGAAAACCTATTCGCAGACACCAAAATCATGTTTCTAGCCCCTATACTTAAAAGGATATGGGGATTTTTATTATTTGGCCGCCATCTTGTCCGCCATTTTGTAACTGATTTGTCTGAAATAATTTTTACCACACTTAATCGATTCTTCGACCTCAAAAACCTATACGTAGCCACCAAAAGTATGTTTCTAACCCACATACTTTAGAAGATATTGAGGCTTTTATCCTTTGGAGCCATTTTGGACGCCATCTTGAATATTTTACTTTCCCCAACGATGCCAAGGTGGCATCGTTCAGTTTCAGTGAACGGGCATGTTGGTGAACACGTTTGTGCAAAAACATTTTGTGCGGGCTATTCTTTTGGGTTGCACCCAAAATCTTCATTTGGCAACCAGACTAGGAGCTTATAGGATAGGCAGGCTCCGGCGTCCGACGTTGTCACGTCCGTTTGTTCATCCACAATTTCAATGGACTTTTTCCCTGAAACCACTTGGCCGATTGTACACAACTTTCATATGTAGTCTCTAAGGGTCATGGGAACGAAAGATTATTCAAATCGTCCTGGTCATATGATCAACATGGCCGCCAAACCCATATATGGTAAAACCCATTATAAATATTCTTCTCCAATGGACCGATGTCCTTTAAACTTGGTATATAGCCTTCAATTTGGCTACACGAGTATTACTAAGATGACCTTGGGTTGATTATGACATTTTTTACGGCAAGGTCAAGTTGCGTTTCGATGCTTTTATATGGCAAAAAATCTGAACATAAGATTTCATTGGAATCGATGAAGATTTTGGCCTAGAAACTAGCATATACAGACATTTTAATGAATACATGGAGATTTTGAGTACATGAGGTCAAGGTCATTCTTTGACCTTTGACCCAGGTTTCTCATATTTCGACAATTTTAAATCTTTCCTCAAAAGACACTGAGCCAATTATAATAAAATTTCATAAACAATCTTCACAGATTGAGGAAACGAAATTTTCGTTCAACTGGTCCAGGCACATTACCAACAAAACCCTTTACAACATCTTCTTCCCCAGAACCAATTGAACGATGGCGTTGAAAGTTATGTAGCATTCGATACTCGAGGACTACTACGAATGTCAAAAAGATGACCTTGGGATGAACTCGACCATTTTCGAGGGCAAGATCAAATATACGAGTTCATGTAAAGTTTTGGTGAGTTTTATCCTAAACATCGGTATAAACAGCCGTCTTAATGAGTAAAATAGGTCAAGGAGATCATGGGTAAATCTTGAGCATAAGATTTCATTGACAAGCCGGTCAAGCCCCTGACCCCACCCCCACCTCACCCCACCTTTTGTTGCTTTGACTGTTATTGATATAGTGTGGGTGGGTGTGGGTGGGTGTGTGTGTGTTGTTTAAACTAGACCTAAAATACAAATAGAAAATAAGTAAAAATAGTTTAAAGTTTTTCATATAAATTGTATTTATTGTAACATTTGATCCTTTTGTTGGTATGTTTGGGCGGTAATTGTTTCGGTTGGGTTGCAAAACTAAGTGTCAGATGAACGAAGGCAGAATCAATGGCGAAGGTTGATTGATCATAAACTGAGCCCCCCACCCCCACCCCACCCCTCGAAAAATAGTAATTTCATCACTGACCGTTCTTCAAAGCTGCACATCTATTTTGGTTCTTGTAGTTGTTTTATGTGTTGTTTTTTGCTGTGTCTGCTATTGATACATATTTTTGGTGATGTAAACGCTATTCCGATTACCACCTAGATGGAAAATGGCTGTTCACATGACTACCACTAGTGATTCTTTGGTGGTGACTTATTTTGTGTTGTCTGTTTCCCACATGGTGTCTTGGAAGGGATCCGGGATGGAATTGTGTCATTTCCTGAGAATTTTCCTACTTTTGAGGATTTTTTTTCAAACCGTCTATGTTGCATAACCAACGTGGTCTCCATGCACATATTCAGAAAATCTTCTTCTTCAGAAGAGACTCACCAATGGCCTTGAAACTCGGTACTACTTAAATACTGATTTAAATACTAAATTCATTTTGATATGTATCTGGTAAAAGGATTTCTAAATTATTCTAAAACAAAGACTGACTTGTCATAGCAACATGAATCTTAGCGGAGTTTGGCTTCCATTCTTTTGAGTTGTTTTGGCTTTTTGCGGGTTCTTGCTGCATCGGACATCTCTTTCCTGATGCCCTTGTCTGTCGCCTTTCTCGAGACGCAGGGGTTGAGTTGGCTCGGAGGGGGACGCCTGCGCCCGCGGATTAATACGCAGGCGTCTCTTACCTGATGTCTGCAGCTAATGTGTCCCGCGGAATGCGACCGTAAGTGTGGCTCGGAGAGGGATGCTCGTTGCCTGCTGAGACCTGCCATCATATCTTTTCTATCGAACTTTTGGGGATTAGCGACACTGAAGAAGTTAAATTCAGAAACGCGCGTCTGTCGCACTAAATTAGGTACGAATACGTTTATATGTAGCATTTTATGGAAAGTTTTGACTTTTTTTCCTCAAAATTGGTATATACATTCGTCTTAATAAATACATGAAATTTTATGAGTACAATAAACGGTTAAATCAGTCTTGTTCCTTTGATCCAGCTCTCTCAAATTTAGACGATTTCAATATCTCTTCAAAGGCCATTGGGCCAGTTGTAACCAAATTTCCTATTGGGCCTCCAGGTTTTGAGCGAACGAAAATGTGTTCAAAACGTACAGGCCGATTGACCAACCTGGCCGGCATCTTCTTTAGAAACAACTGACAAATGGCCTTGAAACTTGGTATGAAGCATTGAGTGCTCAAGTACTTCTAAGATTGTTATCATGATGAACTGGGTTTGACCTTGACCTTTTTACGATGAGGTCACATATGGAAAATGCTAGAAGATGACTGTTTATAAGAAAAGGTGATACATACAGTCGTCTTATTATGAACATGAAGATTTGTATGCACAAAAGGTCGATCTCATTATTTTACCTTTGACCCAGGACTCTCATAATTTGACAATGTCAAGCATCTCCTCAAAAGTCGCTGTGTGCCAAATTTCATAAAGTGTGGCCAAATTTCATATACAGCCTTCAAGGGCTAAGGGTAGGAAAATGTGTTCAAACGGTCCAAGTCACATGACCAACATGGCCGCCACGCCAATATATGGTGTAAACCATAGGAAACCGTCTTCTCCAGAACGAATCGAACGATGGCCTTGAAACTTTGTAGCATCGGCTACTAGACTACTGCCAAGGTTGTTCAAATGATGAATTTGGGTTGACCTTGACCTTTTTACGACAAGGTCAATTTTGGGAAAATGCTAGAAACTGAAATTAATGGATACAAGAGAATTCATAGCAGAAGAGGTCAAGGTCATTTTTTGCATTTTACCTGTGACTGTCAAATTTGGACAGTTTCAAACTATCAGGTTTGTTAAAATGAGGATGCTAGTTTGACATTTGACCGTTGTACTCAGGTGAGCGATTTAGGACCGCATGGTCCTCTTGTTTTTATATACAGCTAATCACGTTACACAGTTTCGCTTTTAATTTTCATTAAGAGTGGTGGTGTCCGCAACATGACTAGAAACCCTAGCAAACCAACTGAGCTTAGATAAACAGTTTACCCTCCTTAAAACGACTGCATTCGTTCCTAAACATTTTCACATTAAACTAAGTTTGCTATTATAAAGAATTCATATGTTTTGAACAATTAATCCTTTCTGTGAATACCAATATGACGTTATAAAGTTTTTGCGGTGGCGTTATAAAGATGGTTGACTGTACGAGCCGCAAGAAGCAGAACGAACACAATATTTGCCCTCTTAAAATAGAAAATTTACAGTCCCGTAATCAAAATCATCACGTCATCATAAATATTAGATGTAACAACACTATTTGAAACAGTTATAAAATGAAAATCAAGAATGGGACTCGGTATCTGAGGATTTTATTTCAACTGATTTAACTTGAACTGATGAGTAGATTTAATTGACCCTTGTGTCAAAGTTAGTATTATCAATGTTTAATAGTTCAGCTTAATATCTAGACGTAAAGCTTGAATTAATTCAACTTTCTCATTCCCAGAACGACACACCATGAAGTCTCTTAGCTCTTAAGATGTAAAGAAAGTATTTTTGCCATACAAGCAAGGTAAAAGGATCCGTCATTCTTTTAAATCCATAAGATTTCTTTGAATAAATCATGAAGTAATATACTGTGGAGTCTGGAAACAAATCATAAGTTGACAAACGAGTCATACGAAATTAGTTTATTACGAACATCAGATTTACCAGATACTTGGTATATACCAGATACTTGGTATATACTTATATAGTACGTAATTAAAAAAGACAAAGGAATATTTACGACATGAGAAAATGGGAGAGAGAGGATGGATACATTTTTTGACATTTACTTACGTCTAAAACAAGTGTCAATCGAGCAATGTTTCATGTTTTCATATCCGCGTGTCTGTGATCTTTTTGCAATATGGTAACATGTATAGCTGCCCACCTTGCTTTCTGTATTTTTTATAATTAATGATTATATAAAATAGATAGAAATAGATGTTAGTGTTATAGGAAATAGGAAAAGATAGTTGTTGCTGTTGCTTTTTTTATTAGGGTAGCTGAATTACTACCTTTTTTGGAAAGAGCTGCCCATCTTTTTTTCTTTTCATTCGGTTTACCGTGTGTGTTTTTCAAGATTTTTGTCTATTTTTGTGTGTTTGCTTCTTTCCCTTTTGGTTTTGAATATGATTTTCGATGGACAGACAGAAGTACAGACTGACAATCAGACAGACTGAGTAACAAACCGACACACAACTATGAGTAAACAATATGTCTCCTTTTGTGGAGAGATAAAATCGTAATACTTCAAAGCAATATGCGCTTTGTACAGCAGGAATTTCGGAATTTGAACTTTTTCAGCCCCAAAATGACTGGGAAAATTGTGTATAGTGCATGCTAGCGCATTATCCACACAGTGTACTTAAAACTGTACAGTCAATATCAATAAGAACTTGAAATAAATTAATGATTAAAATTTAAAGAGTAACTATACTTTAGGAACTGACTGAATCAGATCCCAAACCCTATTCCCAACATCAAAGGGAAAGCAGCATTTTGCGCATCCGATGAAAATTTATTGCTTAAGAAATTGCTTATCAAGCATGATGATTTCATTGTACACAGAACATCAAAAAGTGGTGCTTTTTTCATACATGTGCTTCAAAATCTATCATAGGCATTAACTGTGTTGGACACCAGCCGAGTCAGGGTCACTAGGCGATGTTTGATAATAGAAACCTATTTAAACTAACGTGAGAACAGTCTAGATATAAACAATATTGCATCTACTTTTCTTGAATATTTGAACACTTTAACTCATACAGCTTACCCGAGTCGAGTTGGTTCAATTCATTTTACATATTATAAACATTTGAGAGTTTAAACATACTCAGTGTAGCTTTATGACAGAGTAATGCCTTGACATTACGGTCTGAAAATAAACGATGTGTTGTCATTTGTAAACAATCAACTTTTACTGTATGGTACAAACTCTATAATTTCCCATGAATCAAGGGTAAAATAAAGGCGTTATGGTTATTTCTTAACTAGCCTTTAATAGCAACATAAAACAGAAAGCTCTTATACAGCTTGTAAAATCTTTAACATCTAATAGTTTGCCCACGATATTACACCAGGATACCATTTAAGCAACAGTTACAGCTGCTTATAAGCCCTCTATGTAAACAAACAATTACATACTGAACAAATTGTAGGCTGCAGACAAAAGTGTTAGATCTTGCAACAAAAAGGAAACGTTTTTCTATAAATATTCTGAATTTATAAGGTGATTCATGGTGATACATAGGTTACTGTTTGATGCATATGAGGATTTACACAAGGACGCGATAATCATGAAATACCACACTGGATACTTTCTGCTGCGAGAACTGTCACCGCAGCTTTGCCTAATGCGATCATAACTGGTGAAGCAAGCTTTCCTATAGTATAAAGAATCTGAGTGCCAAATCCTGTTTCCTCTTGAATTTCTGTTCTAATTTCCTCTTCGATATCTGCCATGGTCTTCTCGGTCTCCTGCTGCAATCGCTTTTCCTTTTCTTTTGCAATCTTTCGTGCGACTTCTTCGAACATTTGACTTGTGTAGTAAGTATCTCCAGTGTTTCTCACAACATCCTCAATCAAGAGCATTAATTGTTCGACTTGACTATCATGTTCTTTGCCAGTGGCACGGTTATCAAATCCAACTACTCGGTCGCCACAGTTAGAGATAACTTCTCTTAGTTTTGGAGGTAATTCACACTTTCGGTAGTGATCAAATGTCATGCCATCAAATTCCAGTTGGTCTACGGCAGAAAAGATAATGATTGCCCGACGATACACTTGTTCTCCGAACATGCCGGCTAATATTTCTACAGTACTATGCTCCTCTTTTGTATAACGAGCACCTATCTTTAAAACAAGGAGAAAAGCGTGGAAACCCGGTGAAGAAAGTCCAATAACTTTTTCAATTTCTTTTTTCGTTTCTGCTTCTGGAGTATCCGTATCATAAAGTCCAGGTGTATCAATCATAACAAGACGTTTCCCGCCAACAGTGTCTTGTGCGTATTCAGATTTTTTCGTTCCACTACTAGACGATACCGTACTCAGAACTGCCTTTCTCCCAAATACCTGATTTATTGTTGAACTCTTTCCGTTTCCTGTTTTCCCTATCACAACAACACGTCTCTCTGAAATGAGAAAACATCGGCCTACTTTACGAGTTAAGCATACTTTTATCACATAAGGGTCCTTATAATGCGAGTCCTTATAGTTTTTGGATGGTTATGGTTCCTTTTTAACCCCATTTCTCCACTTATTTGGTTTGAAAATTTAACGGCTAAACATCTCCAACAGGGCTATCGCTATGACAAACATCGTAAAGATGTTTCAAATTTTATCGCCGAAACTATGAACTGATCTCTAACTTTGATGTAGGCTCAAACAATATTTTGCAGAAAGAACCAAAATATTTTGGTCAGTGTAAAAACTCAAATATAATGTAAGTTGGGCTGATTTTCCTGATTAATGCAGAAAAGGTATCATATGCTACAAACATATTTGATACAGCATACACATGATGCTACATTCTGCAGGTTAAGTGGTAAACACTGACACAGTTCATAAGTTTGCTTGCCTCTTACATTGCACATCGATCGCTTGGGCATCAGACTCCGTAATGGACCCGACAAAAAGCAACCGATTTAGTTGGTGAGCGCCGGGGCTTGATTTTTCTGTTGCTTGACCGTTTGGGGTTCAACTGGTAGTTTCCTTTTACTCAAGAATTGCATTGGTGCTGTTTGATACGCAAGGGATCTCTAGGAGTCGCAATACTTTGTTTCTGTCGAGCCTGAATTTGTGATATATCGTAGATTTTATCCATGCTTTTTTCGTTTCATGCAATGTCTTACTGATGAGAAACCTTCTTGCGGACCCAGCAGCTGACTTTTTTAATACTATAAATAGGGAAATACGGGTAATACTGTTATACTATTGTTTTCGAATGACAGAATGAAAATCTTTTGGGATAGAGATTTTATTCTGTTTACCGTACGTGTCTTTGTGGCTTTCGTGAGCTGTTGTCTGTTTATGTATAAACTCTTTTCCCTTTTGGTTTTGGGAGTGTTATGTAATATCTGATTGAATAAGTTCTTGATCGTTGCCTATTTTTAGTTGAAGGCTATCAGAGCGTCCTCTCACCGAAAACGAGGGAATTTTGGGAGTAACTATAAAAAAAGTACACAGAATAAATATAAAAAAAATTTGTTTTTTCAGCAGATATAGGCACTGGCCTTACGTTGGATACCTTGCCAGAGGCATAAATAAGATGAAACTACATGACGAATATCACTTTGGAAAGCAACGCTGACCTAGAGATTACAACAAGACAAAATGTGTATAATTTACCTTCTAAAGGAACAGGACTATGATAAACAGGCGGTGGATGATCGGTAGACTCATGTGGATTTTGATCCGGGAAATGTATGTTAATCTCTGACGGTGTTTCCCCACGTTGATAAGCAAGTGAGTGATGAACGGTTGGCTCAGATGAATTTTGATCTTCAAGTTCTCTACTTTGACAGCAACCCATTGTCCTTTTAATGTGGGTGAGTTTGTTTCCTCCTCTTAGACGCGATTTGGTGTCTCTTAAATATAAAAGAACATAACCTATTTTCATTTCATGGGCGCACAAGGCATAGTGGTTCACTGACTCTAATTGTTCGGGCTCTTCCCATTGAGTTTTCGAAAGTAAGTAGGAAAATTCTCAGAAACTTACACAATTCAATTCCTAGATCCCACCGAAAATGCCATGTGGGACAACACAAACTTGGTCACAACCAAAGACATTGCAGGCGGCAGCCATGTGAGTAGCCAATTCCCATGTAGATGGTCACCGGGCTAGCCTTAACATCACAAATAATAAATAAGCCGCGACACGAGAAAACCAACAAAGTGGTCGGGCACTCAGCGCAGACTCAAATCAGTCTTGGCATCCGCCCAGACTGATCAGAGGCTCCGCTGTCCGCATGGAGGTAGCTTAGACCTTTAGCTGCCCTTTAAGTGCTAAGCTAAGAATCTGATTTGACTCAGCGGATGCCCAAGCTGAATTGAGTCTGCGCTGGGCGCACAACTACTAGTTGGTTTCTCGTGTCGCAGTTCATATATTAAATTATACACAACAACAACTAAAACAGAATTGCCGCCTTTGGCACGGCCAGTATGGAAATTACTGGGGGACTTAACCGGTTTGCGATCGCGACCAAACCACGTCCTTGGTTCATCCTACATTTAGTTGTTCCACCCGACCAAAACAATTACCACCCACAAACATACCAACGAAAGCATAAATTTTGACAATAAGAACAATGAGACCAATTTATTCGAAAACCGTTTACAAACGGTTTTACCTATTTTCTATTTTTATTGAAGCGCTATCCTTCACATCACATACACTATGTCAATAAAAGACAAACAGTAAAATCAACAAGCAACACTCAAAACAACCAAGAAAGGCGAAAAAAGAAGTGCTGCAATAAAGTTACTAGGGGATGGGGTAACCGGTTAGCGATGATTCTCGGAACGAATGTCAGGCGCCAACCGTCTGTGTTACTTTTAATTTAGGTTTAGGTTGGCGCCTAAATCTGAAGCCCGACCCACCGTCGTGCAATCGAAGAGGTAAGAAAAGCTGTTAACCTTGATGGAGCAAACCACCAAGCATGCAATTGGCGCAAAACATTTATATCAGAGCCCCGCTTACAGCAAAGATGAAAAAGCCAAGTACGTTTCTCCGAAAACTCCGAATTTCATCCACCTTTGCTCAAAGATTGGCTAGATATGATTAAACTGTTCTTGAAAATGCTCTCAAATCATGTAAAAATACATTTTTGCTGTACTGATAATACGGAAGAACTCGGAGATTTTATAAACAGAAATCTTGAGCTGTTCACTTAAAATATAATTAATATATGTAGACTCAGAAAATATGTAGAAATGTAAAAGATCCCATCTGATATTTTTTATGCTCCCAACTTCGGAAATGTTGAGGGAGCATATTGTTTGGGCCTGTCCGTCCATCTGTCCGTAACGCTTTTTGGCAGCTGGTAAACTCAAGAACCGCTTTCGCTAGGATCTTGAAATTTTATATGTGGCATGTACATGAAAAATAAGCGAAACCCTATTTTATACCTGCCAGTCTTGTCGTTCAGGAGTTATGCCCCTTTTTCGACTTTGTCACTTTATATAGGAAAAACATTGTGGCCAAAATATCTGAAGAGCTGCTAAAGCTAGGATCCTGATATTTGGCATACAGGTGTAGACTAAGGTGTAAATGAACTGATTAACTTTTGAGCATAATTTATAAATTTTTGGTTGAGTTATTCCCCTTTTTCGGACATATGCATTTTCTATACGAATTACCTTGTGACCAAAATATATGAAGAACTCCTAAAGCTAGGATCTTGATATTTTACATACAGTTAAAGACCACGATTTAAATGAGCTGGTTAACTTTTGAGTTCAGTTCATAAATTTTTGGTAAAGAAATTCCCCATTTTCGAACATAGGCAATTTATAAAGGAAAAGCCTGGTGACCAAAATATCTGAAGAACTGCTAAAGCTAGGATCCTGATATTTAATACACAGATTTAGACTAAAATGTAGATGAATTCGTTAACTTTTGAGCATATGTCGTAAATTTCTGGTTGGACATAGCATTTTCTATAGGAATAACCTTGCGACCAAAATATGTGAAGAACACCTTAAGCTAGGATCCTAGTATTTGGCACACAGGTTTAGACTAAAGTGTAGATTAATCAATTAACTTTTGAACTCATTTCATAAATTTTGGTTAAGAAATTCTCCATTTTCGAACATAGGCAATTTATATAGAAAAACATTGTGACCAAAATATCTGAAGAACCGCTTAAGGTACGTATCATGTACACCTGACTGCCACTGTGTCTTCATAAGAAATTGGATGGATGTTCACTTTAGAACCTTTATTGACCATACGGTGAAAACAAATACATTCTGGCTGCTTTTATTCAGGATTATGCTAAATAGTGGTACAAAACATATATATTTCTGACGACGGAAAAACGAGTTCTACGTTTTCCAAAAATTTGGCCAAGTTCAGATAGTATAATTTATGACTAATTTAAAAAATTATGTATCTTGATGCCACAGCAAAAAAATTAAATATAATGTTCATATCTTATGATTATTTCTGTCATTCAAAACTAGAGTGCATAGTCTTCTTGTTACGCATCAAAATACAAAACACCTGCATATTTTAGCTACCAAGTCATATTTGCATGTAGAAGAACCTACCTTAATGACATTGAAACTCTTGAATATCTTATCGACAATAATTACACGATGTTCAGCGGACAAGGTTTCATCATAAAGTTAAAATTTTAATGGGCTGTAACTTCACCTACTTCTTTAACCAAATTCAAATCATTGCTTTACAGGTATGAGACGGAACTCATACATGCGTTCTGAAAAGCAGGGATAAAACATCCTTACACAGCAATTTAACACCACTTATAAGTTCGTAGTATGATTAACCTCTATTTAATGGGTAATTGAACATAAAAATATTTACTGTTGCGCATACCTCAGTTTCTAAATAATCATAAAGGGTAAATTCTTCGATCTTGCTCTATAGATACACCTGGGAACTATCTACTACAGTGCAGCGATGCATACTGAGCCATGACCTATATTTAACTGTTGTTTGAACAGTATTCACCAGTTGCAATTAGCTCAGTTTCTGAGTAATCACAAGGGACAGAGTCTCCAAACTTTCTCCATAAATACGACTGGGTCATAGCTACTGAAGCAGCGATGCATATTAGGTCATGACCTATATACCACAGTTGACTGAACATAAAACTAGATATTCGCCTTTTCGGTTTAGCGCAGTATTTAAGTAACGGCAAGGGCTAGAGTCTTCAAACTTGCTCCATATATACATCTTGGGAAGATCTAATGGAAAAAATGTTTCAAATTGGGTCATTACCTATAATTGACGGTTTATTGAATATAGAAAATATTCACTTGCTGTGTTTAAGCTCATTTTCCTACTATCCGTAAGGTAAAGACTCTCCAAGCTTGCTACAATGGAACATCTGGGGAAGATGTACTAAAGGCAGTGCTGCATATATTATTTGCCACAAACCGATTTCGAGAACATTGTAAAAATTATATAGTTAGGATACTCGTTGTCATTCTTGCGAGGTAATACGACGGGAGATGGTCTGGTGACATAGAAATCGATCAGTGTTAGCACGTGGATATTCGGACGTTTAAACGCGTGGTAATGTTTAATATTTCGTATGATGACCTTTTTCTTAATAACAACAGTGTTTTCTCCTTTCTTGAACTAAATAAAAGATTAGAAGAAGGTAGGATAGAATAAATCACAGTGTAAAATGTAAGTGTCTGCTTGATTCTATTCCTATGGCTTTAAGGGCTGATACTCATGCCTTCAGCTACAACCCTCCTCACGCACCCTCTCCCTCACCCCCTCCCTTCCCAACACACACACACACTCCTCCTGCGCAACTACGCTCACACTCACACCCATACCCACACAACCACCTAGTGCGATAGTTAAACCTCTGCAGCAAGCTGTGCTACAACTGCAAACGTGCGATTGCAGAACAAGTCTAAATGAGATTCGGTACATAACGTATTGATAAGGCCTAGGCAAGTACTTATTTCCAAGATCTAAAAAGATCCATGAAGAGTTTTTCCTAATCTATACGCCATTAGCTATTCTAACAAAATTATAACCCCTTTACACAAAAGATAAGGCCCTTATATGACATGAATAGCCCACACAGCAGTAAATACGTTTTTAGGTTTATCTTGTTGTTATGCCAAATAACAGAAAAAGTGTCCACATAAAAATTATGATAGCCTCTTCTTCAGTCTCATATGAACGGGTTTTAATCTCTTTTTTTACCAAAAATACTCTTAAAACGTAAAAATCAGAAGAAACATGGGCTAGGTCCTTAAAGAGAGGGTGGGGCTGGGGAGAAGAGAGGGACATGAAAAAAAAATATTTAGTAAAATCAAATGATTAAAATTATAATTTAGCTTGAATCTAATAAGATATTCAAAGACTTATATGCCAATAAAAACAATACCAAAAACCGAAATCACAAAAATGACTTTAATTCCATTTAAGAGAACTTTAATGTGTGTAGCTTCTGACTAAAGCAAAGAAACTTGAACACATTTGCATTCAATATATACTTGAAAATTGAATTTCTTACTATCAAGAGAGTAAGAAAAAACTATAAGTTATCAAGTAAATAGAGAGAAAACCTTGAAGGCAGACATTGACTAATGATTCATGACTGTGAAGAGGTGCATTTGAGTGAAGGGTAGCCCCTCGCCCCTCCTCTCCCCTCTCCCCCCTCCCCTCCCGCCCCCACCCCCCTCCCGCTCCGACACCCCTAAAGAAGCATTTGCTACTGATCCTAGAGGATTTTATAGGCCAAATTAAACACTTTATTATAATGCTGGGGATAGGGTTTGGGATCTGATTCAGTCAGTTCCTGAAGTGTATTTACTCTTTAGATTTTTATACCATAGTGTACATGCAAAGAAAAATGAATGGGTCATACCCTGCCGACTGCTCGTCCCTGCACTTTATATGAAAAGTTGCATAATGCTGTTTGTGTCCTTTTTATATCAGTTTTAAAGACTATATAAGAATAAAAAAAATTAAAAACGCAGTCCAATCATAAATGTTGCACCAGCATCCATGGGCTTCATAGACACCTGTTGCCCCCCCCCCCCTCCCCTCATTAGAACCACTTCAGCAAGATCGTTCTAAGAATAGCTCACAACACTTCTTTAAAGCTGAATAAGATAAAATTCTTAGAATGGTACAGTACATATGATCCAGCTGAATATTTGTAATCTCATATGATAAACCATAACTTGTGGAAATGTCACCAGATACAATTTTTCTTATGTGGAAGCCGTAAAAAGTCTCCCCGTACATCATCCATAGTGCAGATTATATTTCATTTACATCCTTTGAGATCAGAGGATAGATTCTGAGAAATCTAAAATTTGAGATCGATTTATAATATTATTCTAGATCATCGTCTTTTATACTATTTGGATCCTTTTGAAATTAATCAGTCTTTGAATCGACTGCCCAATTAAAATTAAGAAATTACAGTATGCTTTTTTTCTGGTTTCGTCACCAGATACTGTCAGGGTCACTGACGAGGCTTTATTAGCCGAAACTACGTAGTCTGGCCCATGTTCCTACTTCTGTATGTGTTCTCTGCTCTTGAAGGAACTTTTTTAGATTTTAATTTTTTCTTATAACACCCATTTATTACAGTTAGCATTTCATTTATTATGTCCCCCCTACCCCCCCCCCCGCCCTCTAAAGGTGAGGGGGGGGGACAATTTTTTCAGTGAGGATCCCGGGCGTCGGCGCGGCAGTTTCTTGCTGGCGCGATATCTCTTGTACCAATAGATGGAAATTTACCAAAGGACCTGGTATGATAAGGCCCATATTTGGCCCCCCAGAAAACTCATTTTTTAAAAGTTCTATTTCCATAATTAGAATGCATTCAAAGGACAGTTCTAACCTAAAATGTAACAGCAAATGCAAAATCAACCAGTTCTTGCATAAAATATTTGTGTTTTTAATCTTGAACATACCCATATCCCCGCGAATTCTTGCGAAATTGGTGAGTTTGATAACCTTTGCGGCTTTGAAAATATATGAGCCCGGCCTCCAGCACATTTCATATTTTATATGCAGACATAATTTTGATATATTTACATGCTATGAAAATATTAAATGTGCTAGAGACCGGGCTCTATGTCTATTTTTAACTTTTTATTACCAAACTGGCAGCGTTTGGAACATTTTCCCTTTTTTTCTCAACACAAAAACGCCCATATCTCCGCTCATAGAGAAAATAAACATATGTTGTGGGTATTCATTTTCTTAGTCAGAACACAAGGAATAATTTGGTACACCTTTCATTTTGATTTGTTGAAATTTTTTGGTTAGCGTCTCTGGACTTACAAACTTGAGTGGGTGGGGTACCTTGACAGACCTTATGCAGTGCACATGTAATTAGCCTTGGTACCCAACGTATAAGCATTTCATCAAAAGCCTTTTATCTAGAGCTTTCAAAAGCTAGTGTAATTGACTTATTTCTTTAAAGGAAAAATTATTAAACTCGGTTTTTCTTGTAATTTTCCTCCATATTATTGAATCAACATAGGCATGTCAGAAACCATGTTATTCTGCGAATTAACAAAAGTGAAACGTACCATTTCTGTTCGTTTCCATACGCACATATGATAAGCAATAGAAACCATGCAATATTAAGAGAATTTGAATGGGGGCCAAAAATGGCCCTTATCATACCAGGTCCTTTGCATGGATACATCATTTGGACACGTTTAAAGGCTGAAAAGATTTTGATGACCTTTAGCTTATTTACAAGGCCACTGGAGAAAATTTCTTGTAACCACTATATCTCCTGAACGAATAAATGGAATGTCACCAAACTTGCATGGATACATTATTGCGACAAGTTTAAGAGCTGATTTCATTTTGGTGATCTTGACCACATTTCCAAGGTCACTGGATGACTTAGAGGACAATTCCTTGTACCCATAATATCTCATGAACCAATGGATGGAATTTCACCATCCTTGCATGGATACACCACTGGGACTAGCTTAAGAGCTGATTAGATTTTGGAGATCTTGACCTCATTTTCAAGGTCACATGAGGACTTAAATTTTTCTGACGATTTATATCATTAGCCTTTGGCTTGAGTTCCACTTTACATTCACAGATATATCTTGGGGTCAATCTCAAGAGTTTACTGTGTTACTGTGTTTTGATTACCTTGACCCTATTTTCAAGGTCAAAAGTTTACTTGAAAATGCTTATTTTTCTTTCTTAAGATTAGTTATATCTTGATCCAATCGACAGATATTCATCAAACTTGTCTATGGTCTCCGGCGGTTTGGTCACCCGTATTGCTGCCCAAACTGCCTTCTGTTTTGTTTTGCTGCCCAATCTGCCTTCTGTTTTGTTTTGCTTTGTTTCTGAATAAAAAATTAGTAAAAATAGATATTGATGCTGTTATTGGGGTAGCTGAATGACGATCTGTTTGGAAAAGAGTTGCTCATTCGATTTACCGTGCGTATCTTTCGTAAATATGTGTATTTTTCTGTGTGTATGTGCTTCTTTCCCTATTGGTTTTGAGAGCGGAATGTGGGATTTGATTGTATTAATACCTGATCATTGCCCATCTTATTTACTTTGCATAAATATATCATTGTGACAGGTTTTAAGACATGTTTAGTTTTTGGTGACCTTTACCCATTTTTCAAGGACATATTGACAATGGAAAGCTTGTTACTAGGCTTTATGACAAGAGGGACGACTTCAACTTTCCCATAGTTAACTTTCCATTTTTGAGTAGTAATATCCCTTCGGCACCTGCATACGGAGTTTATGTTTCTCAACTTGTCCGCTATGCTAGGGCCTGTTTCAAATATCAAGACTTTGTTGAAAGAGGGAAGCTACTCACTCAGAAACTGTTGAAGCAGGGTTATCATAAAGCAAAGCTTGTGTCGACAGTTAAAAAGTTTTATGGGAGACACCATGACCTTGTTGATCCCTACAATGTGGCCGTTTCTAAACTAATTTCCGATTTGATGGCCTCAGCCGAAGCTTAGTTAAGCTTTCAAATACCGGACTTTCATTTTCACTGACTTTTTCCACTGATACATAGATATGGCGGATGTATTATAATAGGCAGGTGATGCTTACTATCCCGCGGGCACCTAATCACACCTCTGTTTTGGGGTCCATGTCTGTGTATCTAAAATATTCCGGAATTGTCTATGTTTAAATGACTTACGAGTTCGGACTTATGATTTGGGTACCTTGACCACCATCATCTATGTAGGATATCTTTAGAACCAGTGGATGGATTTTCTCCAAACTTGCCTAGATATTTTAATTGTACATGCTTTTTATTCATTAGAGGGGGTGGGAAATGTGCTGGTGGGGGCATAAGTTTTTCTATGAAAATCATTTTAGGTTTATTTATTATTAATTTATTTTTTATTCATTTATTTAAGGAAAGCACTGAAGGGCAAGATCAGAATGCCTGTGGCTAATTAAAGAAGAGCTTTGTACATTTACAATACCTTTTAGGTAGCAAATTGTTAATTTGAAATTTGTGGAACCTTTTTTTTTATTTAGGTCATTCCTTCCGTTCAAAACTAACAGTGACGAGAAACCAAAAACATACAATATATATTTTACTTGAAAGGAAATGATCAAAATAATTCCATGTTGGTTTACCAAATATTGGGCTATTATTTCTTTTTATTTATTATATTTTGTTTTATAAGGCTTATATCATATCATTATAAGTTAGACAAATGGATTACCGTTGCGAATCCTGAGATTGTGCTTCATGTTAAATCTAGTTTGCTGGATAGCTTTTTTTTGTTTGCTTTATTATATAAAAATATATATATTTTGCATTGTTTGTTTGTTTGTTCTTATTAGTCAGACTCAGAATCACATTAGAGAAACAGGTCTCATTTAACCAATAATTCTAAGGATTTCTCTACTCTAAGTGAGAAGTTTAGGTATAATTCATTATTAAATTATACAATTTTTGTACAGAATTTTACCCTACTTGAGAGATTTCCATGAGATATTTGGCAACAGTTAGAGCAAATTCCTCAAAATCACTCCTGAAAATGATCACTGAGACCTATGTAACACACTGTTGCGTATTTGATTAAGCCAAAACAAGATATTCAGTGTGAGTGAATATGTATTATCTTAATTCGTTACCCTTGTACATTTGAGTACTGACAGGGCCCCTGATGAGTTAGTATTTGACAAACGTGGCATTTCATAATAAATGTGCAAGTTGGGACCCATCTTTAGAACCCCTTATTAAGGCAGTTCTAAAGAGAGCCAAAACATATATAAAAAAATTATGCATACTGCAATTTTAATGCCTAAAATTAAAATCTTAAAAAGTTCCTTCAAGAGCAGAGAATACATACAGAAGTAGGAACATGGGCCAGACTACGTAGTTTCGGCTAATAAAGCCTCGTCAGTGACCCTGACAATATCTGGTGACGAAACCAGAAAAAAGCATACTGTAGTTTCTTAATTTTAATTGGGCAATCAATTTAAAGACTGGTTAGTTTCAAAAGGATCCAAATAATGTTAAAGACGATGATCTAGAATAATAGTCTCAATCGATCTCAAATCTTAGATTTCTCAGAATCTATCCTCTGATCTCAAAGAATGTAAATAAAATATAATCTGCACTATGGATGATGTACGGGGAGACGTTTTACGGCCTCCACGCGGAACAAAACCAGCTGCAGTGAGGTAAAATTAAAATCTTAAAACCATTTTCACAGTAGATATACTGCTTTTCAGTTTTTTGATGAAATTTAAAGGAGTGTAAATGAGTGTAGGCCTATTGAAATATGTCTGTGCATGACCAAGACATTTTCTAATCTTCCAATTGAAACCAAATCTAAATTCTTGCAATTGAACGAGAAAAAAATACCATCTGGCTTTGTGTCAAAATTCCTGGAGAAACCAAATAGTGCAGACCCTTCTTAGACTGCTGTTTTGGGAGTCGTCTGGCCCTTGTCTACAGTCCACTTTTTATTTAAAGATTTATATGTCGTTATTGGCATGGCAGCTCTGCAAGTATATGAGAATAGTTTAACATCTATTATATGTTTCTTATTTGTTCATGAAAAGAAAAGAAAAAAAAAGAAAAAGAAATTGCCGAAACATTTTGTTTTGTGTGTCGGGGTTGTGGGGGGAGAAGGCTGGGGAAAAGAAAGCGTGGAGGGGGTGTGAGCGTGTAATTCGAGCAAGGTGAGCGTGTGGGCTATAGGAGTGGCTTTGAAGTATTGACACGTGCAGGATTTGATTGCAAAATTACTTTTTCTAGCAGTCCCTTTGATTTTGACCACAATATACAGGTGATATCTTTTAAGTAAATGCAAAAGTCGAAACAGTTATCGTAGTTTGGTTGTTGCATCACATCAGCTGTCACCAGTTTTCTTTGTGCCCAATCTTTCTGAATAAAGTAGAGAAAAAATATTTTGTTGTATAATGCATTACAAGTTGCGTTCCTTGTTGCGTAGGTGAATATGAATATCAGGATTAAAAAACCCCGTTATATTTGAATTTATGACAGATTGTTTTGTAACAGCCATAGCTATATATCAGATAAGTTATCCGCCATTTTTTGTAGAGAAAATCCATAGGGCATCTAAATATTATTCTGTGAAGAAAATTTCCCAACGCACCGAATTAATTGCTTTGTAACATGGAGGAAGGGCAGACATCATGTTTTTTTTTTTTATTTTCGATTGTCAATTAAATCTGAAGTTTAGAATTTTCGAATAATTTGTTGTTGCCAAGCGCTTAAAAATCACTCCGCCTTAGACACGCCTTCCCACTGTTTTATTTGACCTATTAATTATTTTTTATTTTGGTTATTGTTCCATTTCTTTTTATATGTCATTGCTTATTAGTGGTATTTTAAACCAGAAATTTGGTACTTTGATCACTTTTTCATGCATCTTTACTTAAAATATAAGGTAAAACAATCTTACCGTTGTTATTGGCTCCTTACATTAACTTTATGAAGTGCTGAATTTCAAAACGTACTGAGAGATAGTAATGCCTAACTTTGACTCCTTTCCGAGAATACTATAAATAGGCATACTTTTGTTCAATGTCACGGACAATTTGTTTAAAAAAAAGATTATGTACGGTGGCTTGTAACTGCATGTTTTGCAAACATTCAGGAACGTTATGCTTAAAGAAATTTAAAGAGTAACCACACCCCAGGAACTGACCGAACCAGATCCCAAACCCCATCCCCAACATGAAAGGGAAAGATTGACAAAGACATCCCAACAAACAATAAATTACAAGTGATAAGCCGAGTCAGCAGATCTTTCCCAAATAGGTGGCAACTCAGCTATCTTTGTTGAACCAAACAATTCAGACCAACAGATGTCACCAGATTTTTAGGTTAGAAATGTATAAAACAATAATTCGAAGCTGCTATTGTGCTAATGCGGGTTAAAAATTTATCTTACCGTATACAAGGTAATTTTCGCGATGTTCCATTTTTACGGCATTTCGCGGTCACTTAGAAACCGCGAAAATTTAAAATCGCAAAATTGATTTCCTGTTTCTTACACAGTATCTTCTGTAGACACAGTGTTCATATATTTTTTTTCTATTTTCCGTACTTTTCACTTGAACAGTTGTTTCAATACCCGCCGCAGGTTAATAAACGAACTGGCTCAAGTGAAAAAGACGCAGTTTTACTTTTCGCTCATGTTGCTAACTGCGAAAAATAAAAATCGCGAAAATTAATGTTTATGTTTTTAACCCGTAACCGCGAAAATTTGAACCCGCGAAAATTACCGCTTATACGGTATATGTTTGGTTCATTACTAAATAATACAATCCATCTATATATAGAGGGACAGTCTTTACTTGTTTTAACAAAGTGGGAAAATTCTCTGGATTTTACACAAATAAATCACAGATCCAACCAAGACATCATTTGGGAATGAGGACAAAGTAAAAAAAAAAAAAATTCTCAGGAACTGGCGCAGTTCTATCCCAGATCCCACCTCAGACACCATGAGGTAAAAAGATAACAGAAAATTAGTCACCACCAAAGACACCATCATTAGGAGCCATGTGAACAGCCATTTCCCATTGAGGTGATCACTGAGCTAGCCTTAACATCACACACAATATATCAATAACAGACATCAAACGACACACAAAAAACAAGAAGAACCAAAACAGAAGTGACGCTTTTAGACGGCGGTTTAGAATAACTGGGGGTGGGGGCTTAACCAGTGTGCGGTCGCGATCAAACCTCGCCCTTACTTCTGCCTTACTTAATCAGACACGTAGTAGTCCAACTAACCAAAATAACCACCACCCACACGAAACACAAACAAAAGCATCAATTACGAAAATAAGAACAATATACACGCAAACCATTAAACAACTGTTTTTAACATATTTTCTATATATCATTTTAGGACTAGCCTGAACATAACACACTGCATATCAATAACAAAGACAGCGATGAAATTACTTGGGGGCTTTGGTTCATGGACTGAGTTGATAATAAAAAGGAAATCATATTATTACAATTATTAAATTATGGTTCATTAAACCTATATATAGAGTGTGGCTGGGCTAGGGGTTGCATATCTTAGGGAACGTAATGGGACCGGCCATCTCCTGTTAACCACAATGAGTCACAGATTCTCGTAACAAACATTATGCATGGTCTTGCAGACTGCTTGAACAAGTTCTGACGTTTAAATTTTAAACTCCCGCGGATTTTCCATTTTTAGTACTTCTACTTCAATCTGGACTTCCCACGGAAAGATCTTTTGTAGTTCTTCTGGTCGCTTTTTCGTAGTGTTGAAAATGCATTGTAAACAGAACTCTCGTAATTGTATACTTCTTTGATATATTCTGCCCATCTGCTAAGATTCAGTTTTATTCTTTTATACGTTTTCCAGACTTCTCCTGGATATTTGTGTATCTTACCTGAACAGATGTTATATTGTTGTGAATCTTATCTGAACCAGAAGTTAGATCTTTCACCAGCTGATATGCTCTCTTGTTTTTTTATTTTTACTTTGTAAGCATGTTTTGGTCTCCCCGTACTGAATACCTATACATTTCTGTTTTATAGGACCTTCAAAATTCTCTTATAAGTTTCCGTGAAACTTTCGCTTATATTTCTTTGCACCATCTCTTCCTCCAACGCTCTTCTCGTCACAGATATCATTATTGTGACTTAGGGCTTGTTCCTGCGGCTTTGTTTTCCAAGTGCCGCATCCGTGAGTACTGGTCTTAGTTGGCAATCACCGTATTCATGTCCATGTCATCAATCAGTGAAGAAAACTTCTTGCTAGTATTGCTTAAAAATAGGCATGCCACATGTTGGACCCAAAGCATCTCAAAGTCAAACCTCAGTCTTGGTCTCGGCTTCACTGGCTTTCTTTAGTCGAATTTGGATGACAAGGTGAGACAAAGGTTAATTGTATGTAAAGGAAAAAAAAAAACAGGCATTAACCAGGAACTGAAAGGACCAGACCCCACTTTCCAACATCATAACCAAAAGGGAAAGGAATATAAACATAAAGTGACAAACGTTCACGAAAGACACGCAAAGTAAACTGAATGAATAGCTCTTTCCCAAACACCTACCGTAACTGAAAATAGCAGTACATCTAGTTTTACCTCTATTTTAACTAATCAAACAATACAGAAAGTAAAATAGGCAGTTATAGAGGCGACCATATTGCTAGCTGACTGTGCACAAGCGATAATAAACACATGCAATGTTGAGGTTCCACAACAGAAGTCCGCATTTGAACGGTTTGTAAAAGATTACTATAGGAGGGGTGAGGTGGGGTTTGGGGACAGGATTGAAACTAGTTGAACTGGACACGAACCTCGGCCTTTGCTTCTGCAATGGCACGAAACATTTGGTTAGCTGTTTGGTTCATATGACGGTTTTCTAACCCATCAATGAGTTATCTCAGGAAACCAAAACAAATGACGGCTAAGACCTATGCTGAATCAAAGACGTGGACTCGACAGCAACAGAGTATTGCGACACCTACAGATCTCTGGGGTGTCAAAAGACAGCGCTGCAATACCGAAGCAGCATATAACCACAGTTAAAACTCAAATAGCCAAGCAACAGCCAGGACAATCTCCGGTCCCAACCAACTTAAATAGGTAGTTTATGTTGGCTCCATCATTGCGTCTGATGCCCGACCAACTAGTGTGCAACAATAGAGGAAATCAAAGGTATTGACCATGATAAAACCGGTTTAATTATCCCACTGTAGCACGCCTACATATTAAAAAGCGAGCGCATGCATCACTTGCTGGACTATTTCAAACCCTGCGATCAAAGGAAGGATGCATTGGATCATTTTTCTAAATTAGAATCATTTTAAGAACATAATTCTCTTTATGCTGGTGCAGAAATGGTCAGTGTTGTCAAATTACACTAAAATTTAGATAGTCTGCTAAGTTATTAACTCAATTATGCTTGACAATTGTGTTGTCCTGTTTAGTTTGCTGTCAGCAGAGAAGACACCAATTACTGAAAACTGCGACGTTTCCATGTCATTGATCGCGCTTGTCGGGTTCAAAAGATCTTCTTTTGCTCCAGAACCTTCAAGTGTATGTTTCTGTTGATTCTTTATTTTTGCATTGCATTTAACATTGAGATCTTTAGATTATGTTTACTGCGGGCTAGATGGATTTTACAACATGCAAACCAAATGTATATCTGCCCCCTGACAGCCGAAATTATATTGCTTTGAATAATTTCTTTTGGTACTTAAACAACCAAGAATATCTTTTGCTAAATTTTGCTCTTTTTTATCAGAGTCAAAGGTTAATGTAAAAACAGAGAAACGCACAAACCGGTTTAATGTTTTTATAGTGAACGTGTCATTTATAATTATATGATAGTAGCAAAGAAAGGCTGGTTAAATAAAAAAATAAAGCTATCTTTCTCAATTAGTGGTCTGGATGTTCACAGGTTGGCCCTTCTAAGCTTCCGTCAAAGTATAAGTAACCATGATACTCCCAATGTAAAATATGACCATTAGTGGAAATGTATTTCTGTCTTTCTAGGAACTAAAGCTTGCTACAACACGCGTGTTAATTTGGTCACCGCCCGTTTTACTAAAGCTTTAGCGGAGTAAATATATAACCAAGGTAAGAAAATGATTCAAAGTTTTGTTGATATATTTTAATCCGCGTATCAAATTATGTTTCTAACAAGTAAAATGGGAAGTTTTTGTTGTAAATCAAGAACTGATGAAACTCTGTGTTTATATTTTATTTAAATGTCTGAAATGGCTCTTTGCATCTTACTGGTCCACAGTATAAGTGTCACTGTAACGGCAACTTTTCCATAACAAACAATATTCTTGGGTGTTTTTGTACCAAAACAAATAACTTAAAACAATATACGTTTGGCTTTCAGAAAGAAGATGTGTATGGTCTAATAAAATTACAGGACCAATTTCAAAGACACTCTGTTCACTAACACAAACTGATTTAAAGTACTTCATTCCATTTAATGTATATCTGGTAAATTTTTGAAACTTTTCTATAACCAAGACTGACTTGTCATGGCGACATGAATCTTAGCGGAGTTTGGCTTCCATTCTTTTTAGTTCTTTTGGCTTTTTGCGGGTTCTTGCTGCATCGGGCATCTCTTTTCTGATGCTTTTGTCTGTCGCCTTTCTCGAGACACAGGGGTTGAGGTGGCCCGATGGGGGAGGCCTGCGCTCGCGAGTTGATATATAGACGTCTCTTACCTGATGTCTGCAGCTAATGTGTCCCGCGGAATACGACAGTAAGTGTGGCTCGGGGAGGGAATCTCGTTGCCTGCCGAGATCTGCGCATAATCTCTTTTCTTTCAAGCTTTTGGGGCTTAGCGACACTGAAGAAGTTAAATACAGAAACGCGCGTGTGTCGCACTAAATTTGATGTGGATACGTTTATATAACAACGTAATTTGACAAAAATGTTTCTATGAAATACTATAAACTTCATGTCTGATTAAACGTTTGCTTGCAGGAATTATCGCACCTGATCTAGGGCCATATACAGTTGTCAGATCAAACAAATTCTACATAAAATCAGAATAAAAAGAATTTTATTGAAACATACAACAAGTAATTAACGCAGTAGAATAAGCCACAAAAAATTAAGTAGAAAAATTCTCAGGAACTGACACAATTCAATCCCAAATCCTACCCAAGACACGTGGGAAGACACGGGGGTGGTCAGGTGGTGCGATGGTAAGCGAACAGAAACTGAAGCATAAGCAAAGACATGTACTCAATTACTGTGCCTCTGTGAAGTTATAAAATACTTAAGTTTAGAAAGGGGCATATATGTGTAAAATCAGCTACTGAAACTTTAGGCCCTTACAGATTGCCCAAAATATGAAGACTTTATATCCTAAAACAAAATAACAAGGGCCATTATCTTGCTAATATGAATCTGATAATCTGTTTAAAAAAATGAACAGTGCTGTCATCAAAATTCAGCTCATTAATATGAATAGTTCTTGAGTAATCCTTTTACCTTTAAGTGAATGTCTATTATCTATGAAAGGGAAATAACTTTGTCATTAATCAATTTAGCACATCCTAACAATACTCAGAATAATCAATTTACCAAAAACTAATAGCATACCAAATTTCATATCTCCGGGTCAAACGGTTTGAAAGTTGGAAAAATGCCAAAAACGGCCATAACTTTGTAAAAGTAGAACAACATTTGGTTTAATTTGAACACATGTTGCCAAAAAAAGACTTCATTTGACATTTAGCTTTTTTGATATGCTGGATGTCAAAGGAAGTCTACTTCGACATCATATGTTAAAAGTAAAGCAACTAAAATGATATGGAAACACATTTTAGATGTTCTGTCAATCATTTAATTAAACGATGTCTGTCTGTTATACTCTTCTACCAAATGAGAATATTTTTACAAGACAGACTAAAACCATTAGGGCTTTCCGACCAAAGTCTCATATGGTTCAATAAACCAGACACACTTGAATATACCATCAGTCAAAAACACAAACCGGTTAAACCCCTTGTATTTTCATTACTGGCCGTCCTTAGTAGGCAGTTTTGTTTTGGTTCTTCTTGGTTGTTTTATGTGTTGTTAAATGCTATGTCTGTTATAGATATATTGTTTGTGACGTCCGTGCTAGCCCGTTGACCACCTTCATGAGAAGTGGCTGATCACTTGGCTGCCGCTGGTTTTATCTTTTAATGGTGATCGATTTTGTGTTGTATTTTTCACACACGGTGTCTTGGGGTTGGATCTGGGATTGAATTGTGTCAGCTCCTGAGATTTTCCTCCTTACTTTTGCGTTCTTAACGCTACGTCATTTGTTACAGCCGGTCCTTAATCAAATGGGTCTAAGCAAGAAGTAATAAAAACGTTCAATCTTTTGTATCAACTTCTTAATAATATAGTCCTCTAGTATGCAGAATACTAGACCTTACCTAACATTGTATAATGTAGATATTGATTTAGGTTGATGGATACTGAATAGAAATATGGGCGGGGCATTCAAACATTTATACCATCTAAATGACCCAAAGAGCTGTAAAAAAAAATTGGATAAGAAAAACAAAAATTCACCGTTTCGTTTTCCTATAAAACAATATTTTGTATTTCTACATACTTTTTTTACACGTTTTCCATCAAAATTCATATCTCTATCACATGAATACACTTTTATTTCTGCAAATCATATAATCTATAATATAGGACATTTGAAACAAACTGGTAACAAAAATTTGCAGTTATTTTGATAATATGTATATTATGACACTTAAAAAAGAATGCAAGAAAATCGCATTTCATAAAAAAAAACGTCATGAAAAATATATTTATTCGACGGGGCATGCTTATGCATATTATTTTAGTAAAAATTTCATTGTATGTAACAGAATAAAACAAAAAAAACATTTCAACGTTGCGTTTCTAGAAAAACAATGTTTAAATTAAAAACTATCCCCAAAACAAATTGCCCAAATTTTGCACAGCCGGTGCTTGGTCTATTATTTATATTCCTGTTATTCTGGTTCTGTTTCAAGATCATCAGATGCAAAGGTGTGGGGCTTCAATGAAAGCTCGTCGTTGGACTTCCTGTTTCTGTACCTAAAAGGATTGAAAAATAACCACATCGATGCACATGAGGTAAAATGTATGCCTCTGACAATGCATAATCATCTGATGCAGCCAAATGATACTTATAAAGATGGTTTCTTGTGGAATTTACCATAGAGTAATGCCTATAAAAATGCGCAGATGGAACGAAAACTGTGAAGACCATGATCATTCTGGTTCCTTAGGAACAGTCTGAACTCAGTTTCAGTTGTGGTTCTCTGTTGCCTGTTTTTGGTGTCAGAGTTTCTGTGATGTTTTACCTTATGTATGTTCTTATTATTTTTGGTTCGGTTTGGGTTGCTGAGTGGCCACCTTTTGGGAACAAGCTGCTCACTCGGTTGGCCATATGTTCTCTGTATCTTGATTATTTGTAATCTTAGTTGTTTCCAACTATGGTTTGAGGGCTGGATTTGGATTTTGAGTGTTTCAGTTCCTGGTCTTTGCATACTTTTTACTTCCACTGTGTGTACAGGCCAATGTGCCCGAAATCTTTGGATCTTTACGATGAGCATTCTTAGTGTGTTTATACCTGTATATATACTCCACAGGTGATCGATAACTCTTTTTTGTTTTGACAAAATAAAATAACAGAAGCATTCCGTTTACGACTACCTTGACCTGCTTTTATTCCCCGACATGAAATGGCGGAAGGGCATATCGGGCTTATGGTTGATAAGTATTGACATGGCAATCAATAATTTCCATCATTACACTCTGGCGTTTTCGTTAGTTTTAACGTTGATTAATCGAAAAAAATTCTACTTAAATTTATTCAGCAGCCATGTCTCGATAACACCTTAGCGTTGTGGTGACAGGGCAGTCTGTCGCGTGCAAGAATCCTTTCGCTAGCTTAAGGTCAAGGTCATACTGCGCACGAATAAATAGTTCATATGCTATAGTGAAACATGTTAGTGTCCGGCATATAACTTGATCCTGCATGGTGGGATTTCAACACTATTTGGCATAAATGTTTTATCATCATAAAGCAATGTATCGCATGACAGTACCATGTTGCTGGCTCAAAGGTCGAGGTCACAGTCTGCACTAAATCTTTGTGCTTAGGCGTCAGTGAAACGTGTTCGTGTCCGGCCCATAACTTGTCCCGCATGGTAGGATTTCAAAATATTTGGCATAAATAAATATCCTGACAAGACAATGTGTCATGTGCAAAAGTTATGTCATTAGTTGGAAGGTCAAGGTCACACAGTGAAACTAAAACTTTGTGCATAGGCTATAGTGAAAACCTTTTCATGTCCAGCCCATGCTGTGTCCTTGCATTGTGGGATTTCAAAACTATTTGGCATATATAATTATCATACCAAGACAATGTGCAGCATGCACAATGGATGTCGCTAGCTTAAAGGTCAAGGTCACAGTTTGTACTTAATCTTTGTGCATAGTCTACAGCAAACCCCTTGCCCATAATTCTGTCCTGCATGATGGGATTTCAAAATTATTTGGCAAGATCAGTTGTTGCTAACAAGGAACATCTCGCTAGCCACAGTTTGCACTTAAGCTATATGAGTAAGTTATAATAAAGACGTGTTGGTTTTATAGTTTGACAACAAATAAAAAATCGTCACTTTGATCTATATTTAATGATCCCTTGATTTTCCTTTCGTTATTTTACAAGTCAACCTCTATGAACCTAGTATTCTTATAAGTGCCAGTACTTTACTCAAGGCACTAGCCGGGGACATCGTGTCTTATGGACACATTTTTGCTTTATTTTTAAATATAAATTACCCATGACCTTTCCTCGGCCGAACACATTTTTTCAAGACGGATATAATGTTTTACGTATACGAAGGATCAAAACAACTTTATATATATTTAAAAAGAGTGCATTTAAATTCTAGAGAGTTGTTTCAAAACTAGCTTAGTTTGGTACTTCATTGATATATTTTGTTTATACTGTTTCCAGGCTCACTTACAGAGGTACTTTTCTAAGAAAAAAGTCGCAAACTACAACAGATTAATCACAGAACAAAACATAAAATAATGGAAAGAGGTAATGAGCTTTTGATATTTTTTTTTTAAATTTTTGTGAGTTATGTGTGTATCATTGCATGCATGCATATGAGAGTGCGTGTTTCTGTACATGCATGTAAATGCATGACTGAGCGCATGACTTATGCAAACATCTGAGTGTGCCTGAGTGTGTTAGCGAATCCTTAGTATTTTACATTTACTTCCATTAGTTACTCTTTCAAATGATTTTAGTTGCAATTTTGGTTTTCATATGCTGAAAAGATTAAGAAACTTCTAGCCTTCAATTCGGAATACCTCGAAAAGTTAATGCGGCGAACAAAGTTTCACAAGACATATGCACTGTTCACAAAAGTAGGGGATATGAAGCTATGAAAGTTTGTAGCTTGTACTAGAAAAGTGATAGCCATATGAAACAGTAAGTATCGATAAGATAAATATCCGTTAGGTTATTTTTCGTGAATGTTTAGACGATATATCCTGTCACATGATCTGAATGTAATTTGTTTCAGCCATGGGGTCTGGACTAAAATGTGGCAAATTCGAACAAAAATTCAATCAAACTTTTCAACTTAGCTAGCCTTGTAATGCATTTTTTAAGTTTTATATCCTAAAAGATTATTTTCTCAAAGCTGTCATTTTCAAACAAAAAATCGAACAGGTACATCGAGTCATCTAAAAAATAGACATGCACTCTTTATTTTGACGAAACTATGTGTAAAATCAATGATTTTAGTTAGTTGAATGAATCATGGCGAGTGTTTCTGTGTAAATCTTGCAATCTGAAAAAGATCTGTAACCCTGCAGGAATTAGTATGGTTTTTTTTCTAATTTATTCAATATTAGAAGCTATTATCCCCTATTTTTGTGAACAGTTTATTTCCCAATAGCGAGATGTGTGGTCGAGCGGTTAGAGACGCTCGGCTACGGTGCAGAAGGCCTCATTTAGCAAACCAGTGACTGCAAAAGTTGTCAATCCAGCAGTAACTAGGTAATTTTCTCGAATTGCATCTATTTTCATGTACAATTGTCTGAGTAAACATGATTAGAATATTATCTTGAACTTTAAAAGCTTTGAGTCGAATAAGGGATTTACTTGACAGCCAGTGCTTAAACATCGTAACCAGATACAGAAATCTAGGTCACTTGAAAACTTTAATGCCAGATTTTGATGTGCTACCCCTCCTGGAAAGTTGAAACGTTGATCTAGATCTCATGGGGTAAAGAAATAGGGAAATGACAAAGAAAAGAAGCACATTCTGTAAAGAGATATACGTTCACTAAGAGATCTGCCTAAAGAATTATAGGAACATGTTTAACAATATATGCTTTCAATTTTATTGCTGGTTTGCGAATCAAAGACGGGCTTTTACAATACTCTTCGCATGCGTTCGCGTGCGCGGGCTCCTGCTAGTGCGTATTCAGCTCAGTTTCTAAGTAACCGCAAGGTCTAGACTCTTAAAAATTGTTTTTTTTTCTGGGGAAAATCTACTGAAAGCAGTGATGCATATCATGCCAATGGATTAATTTCACAATTAATTGATCATAGAAAAAATATACACCTGTAGCGTTTGGCTCAGTTTCTTAGCAACCGCAAAGGCTAGAGTCTTAAAACTTGCACCGTAGGTACAACTCTGGAAGGTCAACTGAAAACAGTGATGCATAAAAGGCCATAAACCATATTTCACGTTTGGTTAAACATCGAAAAATAGTCATGTTTCCTTTAACTCAGTTTCTAATTTACCACAATGGCTAAAGT
This sequence comes from Ctena decussata, assembly GCA_963989385.1. Taxonomy (NCBI): domain Eukaryota; kingdom Metazoa; phylum Mollusca; class Bivalvia; order Lucinida; family Lucinidae; genus Ctena; species Ctena decussata. Next base: position 2,002,094 of record OZ022502.1, on the reverse strand, counting down.
CCTCCATGGATACATCTGGGAAAGATCAACTGAACGCTGCGATGTAAATCGGGCAGTGACCTGTATTTTATGGTCCAGTGGTTTTGCATTATATCTCGAAAACTATTTGATGTTTGAGCATGATTGCTTAAAATACTGAACTAGTATGACCCAAACTAACAGTAGGTCACAGTGACCTATATTGCATGGTCCAGTGATTTTGCCTTATATGTTGAAGACTGTATGATAGCTGGTTATAATAACGCAGTATAACCCAAAGTTTGACCTCAAACTAACAGTAGGTCGCCTATATATCAAGATCCAGTGATTTTACCTAAAATCTTGAATACATTTTGATGTTTGTTCATGATAGCTTAGGATAAGGACTCGGTATGACAAAATTTGACCTCGATCCAGCAGAAGGACACACTGACCTCTATTTCATGGTCCAATGGTTTTGCCTCATATCTTGAAGACTATTTGAAATACAACCATGATTACATGGTATAATTACTCAGTATGGCACAAAGTTTGACCTAAACAGTAGGTCACAGAAACCTTTATTTCATGGTCCAGAGATTTTTTATAGCATCATGACTATTTGATGTACGAACATAATTTTTCTGATAATTGTCAGTATGACCCAATGTTTGCCTCAAAGAAACAGAAGGTCGCAGTGAACTATAGTTCATGGTCTTATGGTATTGCTTTATTTCTTGAAGACTATTAGATGTACGAATATGGTTCTTGCGATAATGACTCAGTGTGACCGCACGTTTGACCTCAAACTGATAGTAGGTCATACTGACCTATTTGTCATGGTCCAGTAACTTTGACTCAATTTTCTTGCACTATTTTATGGATTAAACATATTTTGGTGAATGGTTGGGCTAACAATGTGAGTGATCTCAAAATGATTGTCAGTCATTGTGACTCCTAATTCATGGTACAGTAATTTTGCCTCATATTTTTATCACACTTTTCCGGATTTGCATCATACATAGTTATGTAATAATTAGTGGGCTGACACTATGAATAATATTATTTTAGTTGAAGGTCAGCGGGACCTTTAATTTATTGTCTGGTGATTTAACCTCATTATTCTCACGCTATTTCTTAGATTTGCATTATATTTTGAGTTATGGTTTGGGCTGACACTGTAAGTGACCTCATTCTCATTGTAGGTCAGTGTGACCTATATTGCATGGTCCAGTGATTTTGCATCATATTTCAAATAGTTTAACATCGATTTGCATTATCCTTGGTTTATGGGTGTGGGCTGACACTGTGTGTGACCAAATACTAATTGTAGGTCCGTGTGACCTGAATGTCAGGGTTCAGTGATTTAAGTCAATATCTCTAAGACTATTTCATTAAGTTTTATCATTCTTGGTGCAATGGTACATTCAAATACAGTGACTGACCTCATGTTTTACCTAGGTCACTGTAACTTTTTTTTCATTTTCATTGATAATGTCTTATCTCTGGCAATATTTTAGCGGTTTTGAATTATTTTTAGGATGAACTGTTTATTCTGAGACTGTGATTGGTCTCATAATACATGGCCAGTATTGTCCCTATTTAACTTGCGCCTGTTAAAGTCAGCTCCCGAAAAGTCACGCTTTATTGTCTTTCACAATTCTTGTTTATGAATAGTTGCCCGTTTTACCTGATGCGGAAATTACATTGTTCAACCTATTTGGTTTTCTACAGTGTCCAATTATGTGATAGACTTCCATGCCAGTTATATAATTCCAACTTCAAAACTAGGAGACGATGTTTATAAGCTAGTAAGCTTGTTATCGAATCTTTTATATTATCCATGTATGAATTGATTGTGTTTATTTATATGTTGAATAAAATACTGTTTAAAAAAAACTTCAAAACTCTTCCAAAAGGGCTTTCGATATGATAACTTGAAAAGTTTTTCTCAAACCTTTGTTGCCGTTACTATGAACTGGTTTCAATATCGGATCAAACCTACTGTTGCTCCCAGGCCCATCGTAATCAGAGTTTTATGATGGCATAGTATATACGAGCGGGGTTCATTTAATATTGTCATTGGCGTTCTACATGGCGCGTTATTAATTCCATTTACATTTCGTTTACTTCAATCCTTCGAAGTACGTGTAGTCTCCCTTTACGTAAACACACTTTTCAAATCTAGAAATCCATTCTGTAAAGGCAGAGAAATCGGCCTTTTCAAATTTTAAGAGTAACTACACTTCAGGAACTGACTGAATCAGATTTCAAACCCTATCCCCAACATCAAAGGGAAAGATTGACAAAGACAGCCCAACAAACAATAAATTACAAGTGATAAGCCGAGTCAGCAGCTCTTTCCCAAATAGGTGGCAACTCAGCTGTCTTTATTGAACTAAATAATTTAGGCCAATAGGAGGGTTACAACAGACTAATCAAATTATACGAAAAACACTTAACAATTATTTTTACCTATTTTCTATTTTCATTAAAGAAGGGTTAAAATGAGAACACAATAAATTAAACAGCACCGAACATAAAACAAATGCAACCGCAACGAAAGTACCGCCTTGGGACGGTCAGTAATAACTACTGGGGGGTTTAAACCGGTTTTACTGGGCCCAAACCTTCACCCTCACCCTCCATCGCGGTGCACACAATTAGTTAGTAGTTCGGTTCGTATGGAGGTCAGTGATGAAGCAAGGATGAGGACTCGACAGCCGAAACGTGTTGAGACACCTGGAGATCCTTGGGTGCCCTGAAGAGACTGGTAAATTGCACTACCAAGTGCACATCGGGATTCATAACGACAACCAGAAAGGGTTTTCTTTAGTAAGGAAACAGGAAAAAGTCGCAGGTACTAAGGTCTGGCGAATAAGGTGGATGAGAGAGCTGAACTACCTTATCCTCTTTCAAGAACTCTTGGACAAGAACACACTTGTGAGCAGGTGCGTTTTTTTTTTTTTTTTTTTTTTTTTTCTTTCTTTCTTTTTCATTTTGCATACAGTAAGGGTTGAGTGTTTATGACTAAACCACCTTGAACTTTCAATAATTTTTGAAAGGCTGAACGGATTAGACCGAAATTTTATCCTATTATAGAAAATCACTCCCCCCGTGAAATCACCGAAGTTTCCACGTGCTCCTTACAGCCACGCGGTAGGGTGGGCCATTAGTGACACAATTAAATGAACGACTCTCGTAGTTACACGGGTGGTTTTATTTTGCTCTAGTATTCAAGCGATGTTGTTGATACACCAGAAATATCAAGGTGTCGGAACACGTTGATTCTTTCGAGTCCTCAGCTTAGACTCATACTAGCTTTGTATCAATGGCTTATTTCCAATGATAAGTCATCGATGAGTTAGACCACTTTCACGCGGACCGATCAGCTTACGATTACAGACGCTACCAGCGAGGATTGTGATCTTGTTAATCCACTTAACATCCAAAGTAATTAATCAATGAACGTTCCGTCGCGGTATTTATAGTCCGGACGCGATAATATGGCAATGTTATTGTTTAATGTTTATTTTGATTTGGTGACTGACTGGCTATATAGCAGAGTTCAGCTTATCCAACTCAAGGGAATGAAAGAATAAAATTTGAATAATTTTGTTACTATCAATTTTTTTATCATGATATTTCTGAAACCAGAGGCAGTTCCTGAATTTAAGCTTTCAAAAAGTGTCATTTAGATAATTAAAACTGCCAGTTAACCGTAATGTTCCATCATGACCATAGATCAAGAAATTAAATGAACTGCACCGTCATGATAGAACAGGTACTGTTGACATTAAAAATGTAAACAAAACATTGCCACTACAGCGCGACCGACCTATACTTCTATTCTTGTTCCTCACTGTTACTTGCCTATGTGTCTGCTTATCATCAGCCTTGTAGCCATGTGAACAGCTATAAAGCTGCCAACATTGCTTTCTGTTTTGTTTGTAGTAAAAAAGAACTATAAAAAGGGTTGTTTCATGGGCCTCTATAACGTGGTTTTGTTGTCAGTTTATTTTATTATTTATGGCATTTTAGTGAAATTGAACTGTGAAATTATTGCTGACCGCTCCTAGGCGTTATTTCTTTTGTGGCACGTCAGTGTAACTTGTTGTTGCTGTCCATATTAATACCGTTGTTTACTAATTATTTGCAACTTCTTTAGAAACCATCCTCACAGAAAACAAATTCAAAAAAAAATATTTCAGGCATTGTAGTTGCAATTAAAATGAATTTTTAAATAACATAATTTGAGTAAAATGTTAAAAACACAATGGACAGGCGTGGGAACCTTTGCTTTTCCTCTTTTGTTTATATTCCATCACTCAACGGCGCATCGGAAAAGAAAAATTGTATTTGTGGAGCGAGTTTTGTTTTTTATAATACTGTTCCCTAATATTTAACAATTTGTTTGACTCAATACTTTCACTGTCACCTATATTTTGTAGCTTAACGTGAAGGGGTAAGGAAGTACTTTTCGTATTGTTTTGTGTTGAGATGTTTTTTACAATTGGTAGGACTATGATGACTTTCAAATAGCTGAATAACCAACTTTCTGAAAAAATTTCTTCGGTTTATCGTCAAGTGTTTTAAATTTGTGTATATACCTCTTTCAAATTTGGTAGAAACTAAATATTTTCTTGTTGAAAAAAAACATCTGTCGATTCCCAAATTATATGACAACAAGACAGTGCCAGAATAAATATCTCATTATCTGAAGAACACTTATGAAGAAGCGGGAATCCCTGTCTACAACCACTAAGTATTGGAAAGGAATCTAACTAAGATCCAATTTGACTACTGCTGATGAGATTTTCTCTTTTAACTGATTCTCCAAAGATAAGAAAAGTAACGAATATCTTATAAAGTGCCTTGAGATAGCGACAAAAAAATGCTTTTTCAAAGCTTATCATTCAATAGTATGCTTCATTATATCCTATTCCAATCTTGTATTTTTGCCAATGAGGCGGTCAGTTATCAAGCCAGTCTTGTACCTAAGACTTTAGTTTTACCCAACAGTCAATTTTAAAAACAGTCATTGAGTTTAAGCTTTTAGTATGCAAGTTATAAGTCCATGTCTTTCCTTCCTTAAATGCACATTTTATTGATATTTAGATATGAAAACCACCTAAAATGCGTTTGATCTTTGGGTTTTATTATTTTTATGGTTGTCACCCGTTTGGTCACCCGTATTCCTGCCCAATCTGCCTTCTGTTTTGTTGTGTTTTGTAACTAAAATAAAAAATAAGCAAAACTAGATGTTGATGCTGTTATTGGGGTAGCTTAATGACCATCTGTTTGGGCAAGAGCCGCTCATTCGGTTTACTTTGCGTACCTTTCGTAAACTTGTGTCACTTTGTGTGTGTATGCTTCTTTCCCTACTGGTTTTGAAAGCGGAATATGGGATTTGATTGTATTAATTCCTGATCATTGCCCATCTTTTTACTTTAAATAATTGCATCATTACGAATTTTGCCCTCCAATTTTGTCTTTCTTCTGGAAATAACTATTTGAGGCTCTTTTAATTTTTTGAATATATTTATGATAATATTATCTTCTTTCAAAATAAAAAGATAGGCAATGATCAGGAATTAATACAATTAAATCCCACATCACGCTCTCAGAATCAATAGGTAAAGCACACACACACGGAAAATTTGACACAAGTTCACGAAAGACACGAACGGTAAACCGAATGAGCAGCTGAGTTGGTCTAAATCAAAAAAACAGCCGTTGACATCTTTTTAATATTTTATCTTGCTTTGTTACTATATCACCATTATGAGTATTGACTTTCAAAAAAGTTTTTTTTTGTATAATTTCTAAACATTAAGTTGCAACACTATTTGTTTTTTGTTTCTTTCTCTCTTCTGTTACTCTTATCTTTGCCCTATGATGTTTCATATCCGTTTCTTCTATAATACTTGTTTTTTCCTAAATCGACAAGGCAAAAAATGCAGATCGACAATTTGTTTGAATTAATACACGAAGTCACCATTAAATCCAGGTTCTAGTAGGCCTTGTTTAAGAAGTGATTAATTCCCGTAACATAAGTTAGATATCAGGTCACAATGTTATTATTATTATAATTACTACTATTATTATTATTATTACGGGTGTTAAAGTCAGCAACATGACAAGAAATCCAAGCAAACCGAGTGAGCTGATACATTTATCCCGTAAGATGCAGTACGAGGACTATCCCTGTCAAAATATAGAAAATTTACCGTCAAATTATATCTGTTATCAATGTTTAATAAATCATCCGTTATCAATGTTTAATAAATAATCTGGCTATCCAGATGTAGAATAAAAAGCTTTATTACATTCTGAGAGAAGAAATACAAGGATTTCTTGACAATACAGTTATGCTAGTTCCAAGCTTTCTATGAGGAATCCTTTCCTAGGGAAATAAATCTATGTAGATTGGTTACCTTCCCCATAGTAATCGGAGATGTAATTAATGTACGACAGGGTACCAGATTTTAGAACCACTCTTTCAGGTTTAACTTTCAACTTCATTTGAAGCTCTAGAATATCTTCGGAGATGTCTTATATGGTATTCGGAACAGACTGAATTTACAATATGACAAACTTATAACAAACTTTTTGGAGTGTAATATTGGCGTGAGGACACGATAGATTTTACGAATTTGTCCATTTTAAGTCGGATTGCACTGCCTTTTATCACACACGCTCCCTTATATGCAATAAGAAACGCTTAATTCAGCTCAAATCACATTTGTTTCATCCAAAATTTATGATAACGCGATGACTGATTTTGACATAGTAAATTTTCCATTTTTGGATGGTGATGTTTCCCGTTCTACCTCTTACGGGATTTACATTTCTCAACTTAGAATCCAGTCATGTGACTGACTTCAATGCCCGTACTAAAATTTTAACTGATAAGCTTCTCCAACAGGGCTATAGATATCATAAACTTCGAAAAGCAGTTTCAAAATTCTTTCGCCGACACTATGAATTGGTTTCTAAATTCAATGTTGGATTTAGAAGTCTTATGCAACAAGGCCTTTCGGAACCAGAATTTTATGGTGACTTGGTCTATAAATTCAAAAAAAAATGTAGGTAAGTCTGATTTTTCTGATCCGTTCAGGAAAATTATCGTTCGTTACAAACGTATTGGATATAATATAAATGTAATGCTACAGTCTGCATGTTTAGTGGTTAACCCATATATGGTTGAACTCTTAGCTTGCCTCTTTATTTGCACGCCGGTTGGTCAGGCATCAGACTCAATGATGGGCCTGACATAAAACCACTTACTTTAGTTGGTTGGGGCCGGAGTTTGCCTTGTCTGTTGCTTGGTTATCCGGGATTCAACTGATAGTTTTCTTTTGCTCTGGTATTTCAGTGGTGTTGTCTGACTTCCCAGGGGTCTCCTGGTGTCGCAATACATGCTTTCCGTTGAGGAGACCCCTGGGAAGTCAGACAACACCACTGAAATATAACGATTCATCATAGGTCTTATCCGTGATTTGGTTGTTTCCGGTGATGATTCATTGATGAGTTGGGAAACCTTCATGCAGACCAAACTGCTAACTTGATGTTTCAAACCACTGCAGAAGCAGAAGGCTAGGTTTGGGCCCAGTAAAACATGTTTAAGCCCCCCAGTAATCTTTTACTGAGTGACCATCTGTTTGGGAAAAAGCTGCTCATTCGGTTTACTGTGCGTGTCTTTCGTAAACTTGTGTCACTTTCAGTGTATATGTGCTTCTTTCCCTATTGGTTTTGAGAGCGGAATGTGGGATTTGATTGCATTAATTCCTGATCATTGCTCATCTGTTTACTTTACTTCGAGCATTGGATCATCGGGACCAGTACCCGTGCGGGCAATGCTTGCTAAGGCATGAGTGATGCAGATTCCATAGGCCATTAAATTATTCTTATATAAAAAAACCTGGCTTGGCCTTTTCAAGCAACAAAATGGCGGTAAAAACAATTGAAATTTCAATTTAAACCCCCAGGAGTTATTACTGACCGTCCCAAGGCGGTACTTTCGTTGCGGTTGCATTTGTTTTATGTTCGGTGCTGTTTAAGTTATTGTGTTTTCATTCTAAAAGTAAAAAGTATGCAAATACCAGGAACTGAAACAATCAAAATCCAAATCTGTTGGTCTAAATTATTTAGTTCAGTAAAGATAGCTGAGTTGCCACCTATTTGGGAAAGAGCTGCTGACTCGGCTTATCACTTGTAATTTATTGTTTGTTCGAATGTCTTTGTCAATCTTTCCCTTAATTGTTGGGGATATGGTTTGGGATCTGATTCAGTCAGTTCCTGAAGTGTATTTACTCTTTAAATTTTCATGTATTCTTTCGCGCTATTGTATAAGGTTCTCGACAGGACCCTTGAAAACATAAAGACAAGTGGAAATATTCTTTAAATGTAAGACATATGAATGTAATATACATTTTATTGAATCGTTCCATTTCAGATATTGAATTTATAAAACCGAGGGAGGTTTAAAGATTTGACAAAGGAACTCGTCTTTCAAACTCGTTTCTTTATAGCATCTGTAAACATCTCTCGGTTTGTAAATCCCGTATCTTAAATGGCACGGTTATTAAACCCTATTGAATGTATTTCGATTCTTATTCCCAGAAAGAGTGCTCATGAAGTCATATTCATACCCATATATGGGCCTTATCGTACCATCTCCGTTACTAAGTATTAATTGTTTGGTCGGTTTATTCTCATCACAGTAAACCGGCAGGCAACTTGTACTACATTCTTAATCCATGTACTTAAGTTAAAATCTCAAAAAGTTCCTTCAAGAGCAGAGAATACATACAGAAGTAGGAACATGGGCCAGACTACATAGTTTCGGCTAATAAAGCCTCGTCAGTGACCCTGACAATATCTGGTGACGAAACCAGAATAAAGCATACTGTAATTTCTTAATTTTAATTGGGCAGTCGATTCAAAGACTGACTAGTATCAAAAAGGGTCCAAATAATTTACAAGACGATGATCTAGAGCAATAGTCTAAATCGATCTCAAATTCGTTTAAACTATTCGTTTAACATTTCGCTTCTTTGGTGCATTTCTTGCATTTAGTGGAATATACTATTCAGAGCTTATTCAGATGATATTTCTAAGAACGTTTGCGTTTGCTGACTTTCAGAGCTACGAATCGTTGTGACTGGACTTGCTGGCAGTGGAAAAAGTGCAACCATTAATTCCATACTTGGAAGGAGAGCCTTCAAGTCCATTGCCTCAGCTACAAGAGTCACGGAAAAGTGTGAGTTTGTTCAAGAAACTATTGACAACAAAGCCATACTACTTGTGGATACGCCTGCCTTATATGACACAGCCGCGAGTGAGGAAGAGAATCTGCGAGAGCTCGCCAAAATCATTGGAATAACTGCACCAGGATTCCACACAATAATCTTCGTTACAAGAATAGGCCGATTTACTCAACAGGAAATTTCTGCATTTGAAGACCTTTCAAAGTGCTTCGGAAATGAAATGTACAAGCGGGCCATTATTTTATTTACTGGTCTCGATGAGCTTAAACAAGAAGGGATCCAGTTTAAGGAGTATGTTGAGATCCATATATCTAAAGCACTAAAGGGGATTATAACTAAATGCGGTGGTCGTGTGGTTGGGTTTGATAACCGAGGAGATGAAAGACAAAGACAGTACCAGGTCAAACAATTGATGAAAACAATCGATGATATAGTAAGGATGGTTCATGGAACATACGTTTCAAGCAAGATATACAAAGAAGCGACTCTTATTATCTCAGATAGGATGGAACGTGAAGCAGAAACTACAGTTAGAGAGAAAAGAGAAGAAATACAACATGAAAGAGGCGATTATGGCAAATTGGTTTCCATTGTGCAACACTATAGAGAACAGCCTACATCGTGTTGGCAGATATTAATGCAGTGGCTCATGGGATTCCAGTAGATATAGATTGAATATTAAGAAAAGAACGGCATCAGTCATGCTTTGTTTCTATAAATAACTTTCTTAACAATATAGTTTTATTACATCAGTTAAACTGGTCTATATTTTGTATGATTATGTCTTATTAGTTAGAAGAAGGGTGAGATGAAATCATTTTTATTATCTTCTATATATTCTACTTTTTGTACGTTTTCGCAGCTCCAATACAGCTTAACATGTAAAGAGCCAGCTTTCATGAACTACGCCAAAATAAGTTATTGAGAAGCCATATATTTAGGAAACGACATCATTCCCTTGACATCAGTAGGAAATAAAAAAAGAAAACAGACTGCAAAAACATCAAAAAAAGAAAAGCAGAATGTCAAGAGATCAGCTTTTTCCAGCAGATGGCCGGGATGCTGTCCGAAATAATGTTCAAATAAGTCAAAGGCCGAAAGAAAGGCGACAAACAATGACAAATAGATAATAAACAACATGTATAACAGTTGTATTGAATTGATTAAAACCCGTTTAAAAAACTGCGTTACCCTCGGTTAGCATTCCATTGTGTACTATAAACACCCAATATATATGAAGGAGAATGTTGTTTTTTTTTTCTTCGGAATACAGAGTCATATTTTGGATCAGAGTTTTATTTTCCGCCGTGCATATTGATGGACCAAATGCTGCTTTCATTTAATATTTAACTATGATCAACGTTGATAACTACTTTTTCACAAGAGACATTGCAATGTTTCCTGCATTCGGGTTTCTCTTGGCATTGAATCATTAAAACTTGAGAAAAAAAATACGTATAAAATCGGAATCTCATTTAATTGAGATATTCATATGCCGCTTGACAAATGTTGATAAAAAGAGCTAAAGACACTTTGAAAAGTTAAATTTAGTCACCACTGTTTCTCGATGAGAAGTTACTATGCAACGTGAATGTTGACTGAGAGCTACCCCCGTTGGACAAACTGTACAGCCGTCGGCAAAGGTACTTCCTGAAATTGTGGAAACATGAAGAGGCAAACACATATACAAGAAGTTTACGCAGTTTATTTCATATATTAACATTTAAATATATTCACAATGACATGAAATAAGAAACAGTATCAGAACGAAAGCAAACTGCTTATCGTGTTTTTCTCCAAGACTTGAAAAAATCCTATTTACATGGTGGTATAACCGTTAAGAAGTCTGTTAAGTATTTTAACTAGCTAAAAAAGCTCAGATATGACTATGATCAAATAATAAGAAAGATAATGATATTTTAATGGTCGAATACAGCGACCTTTTTAATAACTATATATTAAAGGGAAAGTGACTCAGATTCTAAGAATCCTAAGACAATCTATGATTAATTTAATCTTATACAGTACTATATGATGCAGAAACAATAATAACATATGAAAATCAGAGAATAGGACTTAGGGAGAAAATGAAACTATCACTGAAGGTAAGTAGCAAAACTCTAACAGTCACACAAGGCCCGAACCGACGTCGCAACGTTGAAAAGACAAAGATTTAACGCTGTCCCAACAGCGTGCACCTTTTGAGGACGACAGATAATGGCGGGCGCTAGCTGAGAAATAAAAAAAACATTTGTGTAGTAGGCTATAAATAATTATTTTTATTCGCATTTTAGTGTTATTATTATCATTATTAATATTATTATATTTTCTGCTTTTATCAAAAGCGATTTGTCTGTAGAAAAAACTGTTGTACACTTTCATGATGTTCTTGTTTACTTCAACCAAAAATGGCATATCACAAAATATTGAGTTTCGGTATCTGAGGCTGTGAAACTGTGCTTTAAAGATCATAACGTTGTGCTGGAAAATAAGGAGAGTGTAATAAACAGCTTTTCTGCATCCTCAGTACTGTCATATCGGCATAAATGTAAGTCTGTAATGTTCTTCGACAAAAGGCGTTAGTTTATAGCACTACAGTTTGTCCCCATTATACCAACGTATCGAAACTGACCTTGTATTCTGCCCGAATAGAATTACTTGGAACTGGAAATATTTTTATCATTATGAAATTCTTTGAAAGAGTTAACCGAGGCAGAGTGGCTACTGCAAGAGGAAAATCATTCCATCTTCTTGCTGTTGATTGTAAAAATGACTTCCAGTCTGCTGCATCGTCTGAAAACAATTTTGTCAGAGGTCTTCTCTGAACGTCAAGATTCTAATCAAACGATTCTAAAGTGACGAGGCATCAAAGACACGAATGCTTGTTTTTCGCTATTCTTGTATGAGCTGAAAGCCAATTTTTCATGGTTTTAAGACAAACATCAGTGATTTAAAATGCCTACATATTTTTTTGCTGAGTGTGAAAACTAAAACATTTTTGAGAGTTATTTCATTCAGATACTGCACACTAATATTGTTTTCAGTCCAGCAGCATCCAGCAAGACAGTGTATGTACGTGCATAAAACATTTGGAAACAACCCTTTTGACTATCCTAAATTCTAAAAGTATTTATTCTTCCATTATGAATACTCTGGGAGTTTCATATCAGCCCCCAAACGTATACTTGTGTTTTTCTAATGAATTGGCTGTCAGAAACTAAACCAGTTTGCTGAAAGAGACAAAATATTAGATCTATTTCCTCGATAATACGTCCGAAATCGTTTGAAATTCTCAACCAAAATCAGGAAAAGAGGCAACAAAAACGCATCTAAAGTAAAAAGATAGGCAATGATCACGAATTAATACAACCAAATCTCACATTCCGCTCTCAAAACCAATAGGAAAAGAAACACATACACACAGAAATTGACACAAGTTTACGCAAGACACGCGCAGTAAACCGAATGAGCAGCTCTTTCCAAAACAGATGGTTATTCAGCTACCCAAATAAGAGCATCGACATCTATTTTACTTTTTTTATTTTAATTACAAAACAAAACAAGCAGAAGGCATATTGGGCAGTAATACAGGTGACCAAACCGCCAGAGACCATAGAGAATCGGACACAGCACAATATAACATCAAGGAACCGCAACAGAAGTACCGCCTTGGAACGGTCAGCAAAAGATTACTTGGGGCGTAAACATGTTTTACTGGACCCAAACCTCGCCCTCTGCTTCTGCAGTGGTTTGAAACATTAAATTAGCTGTTTGTTTTGCATGAACGTTTCCTAACTCATCAACGAATCATCACCGGAAACAAATCACGGATAAGGCCTACGATGAATCAGAGATGAGGAATCAACCGTAAGAACGTATTGCGACACCAGGAGACCCCTGGGAAGACAGACAACACCACTGAAATACCGGAGCAAAAGAAAACTACCAGTTGAACCCCGAATAACCAAGCAACAGACAAAGCAAACTCTTGATATTCTGAATATAAACCTTTTATAAGAGGAGTAGGGGATCCCCGGATCGCCCTAGCGAGAAGATTTATTCCCCTTCACATTCAGTACTCGAGAATACCTGCCCCGACCACGTTTTAAGAGACGGCGACGGCCCTGACACCAGAAATAGCTAAATACTATCGAGATGATTTCTAGACTTCGGTTTGCGTGGGAGATTCCTAACTCATAATCATAATATCTCAGGAACATGGAAATCAAAATTAAAACTAAGATAAAACAAACATGAGGACTCACAGAAATAGCAACACAGAAATTCTGGAGCGGAAGAAACCTACTAGTTAAAACACGGTAAGCCCGACCCAAGACGTCCCGGAACTGATGTCAGGCGCCAGCCGTGTGTGTTACTATTAAGTTGGTAATCAGTCGTCTGCGTTACTTTCACTTCATATTCACCAAACTAGCATAGTTTAAAAACGAAATGTAAAATTGTAAAGTGCTACATTGATTGTGGTCTTGACACTTAAAATTTGAACATTTGAGACAAACTTGTCAAAACAGGTTTCCAAAATAACCTATTTAACGGAACTTAAAACTTTTTTATGAAACACATTAAGGACATGGTTTCAGACCTGACCAACCACGAAGTTTTACATGCATGATTTTTTTTGTATGCAGCAAATTACATATAGAAATAGCATTTAACTAGCAAATGCACATACAATTACACATCAATATTCTTGAAACTCGTATGTTTGGACCAGAATGTCAAGAGGAACATGCTAACATGTTTCCATTTAGTACTAAATTAAGGTTATGACTTGGTGGCTAAAATATACAAGTGCTCTGTATTTTGAGGTGTGATAACAACAATATGCACTCTTGTTCTGAATTTCAGAAATAACAATAAGATATGCATATTATAGTTTATATTTTTGTTGTTGAATGAGAAATAAACTTTTATTAAATCATTCATATATACTGACACAAACAAAAAACGTCCGCTTTACAATTGTGTCTATGAATTCCAAATGTACATAGACATTTTATTCAAATGTCTTGTTTCAATAACGTCGATTATTCAGCAATGGTGTGCTCTGAACGGAAAACCATTAAATGAACACCGGCGCCTATGACAGTGCGGCAAGTGCCAGTACCCAAATTTCGAAAGTCACAAAATCAGTATCTCGTGTGTTCTGCAAGTTTTAACCATCGCAGAACATCGCAGCATCACTGAACAGACACGCTGCTGAGATTTTATGAGTGCTAGATGCATCCCTTATTGTCACGACCACTGGCATAGATCTGTCCCGTAAAGTGACGTCACAAAACGTCGATCACGACCTTGATAAGATACATGCAGACATTGCCATGTTGGTCCATCAGTTTAGTAATCAGTGGCATAGGACTACTTCAAAATTCATTTCTAGCCATCTATAGCATTGAGGTCAGCATCATTCAGCATCGCAAAAAGTTGGTTACAAAATTACCTGATTACTTTTCTGTAAGGGGTGGGGTAATAAAACCGGGCTTTAGTGAACCGGGATTTCAGATTTCAGTTTTAATTTTTATTTTCTGATGCATGTTGTCATTATCGTACACAAGTATAGTTAAATAAAACAAAAACGGTGTCAAAATGATGAACGGTTATGGAGATATGGAAGTTCTAAAATTGTTATTAATTTAATTAAAAGGGAGATAATTTCATAAAGCGAAGAGTTTGGGTTGCTTTCTCGTTCATTTAAGAAGCGGTTTTTGTTTTCTAAGGTTGATTTTTCGTTTTTCGACGTTTTTGACCTTCGTTTAACGCAAAACGTTTGTGGTTTTGATGAAGTAGATGCTGTTGATGAAGAAAATGGTGTTTTAGACATTAGGTTCGATAAATCTTGGGGCTATGGAGAAAAATTAAAACGGTTACAATTTTATGTGTGCCAGGTGCTCGGGACACATTTTGTTTTATTTTGTATGGCTACAACTTTACTGGTTTAAAAGATACAGAACCTTATAAAACGGACGTTTCTTTTTTGTGTCAGTATACTACCTTGAGCTTAGCCAAATTTTAGAAACCTAGAACTCCATTTTCCTCCATCACAAATATATTTTTTGCACCAACATATAGTATACTTCATGAACTAATGCAGCCGAGATGTATTTTTTCGACAAAAATTCATTAAAAACTAATTTTCATGGTTTAGAGAACACCACCCAGTTCTTTATACAACACTGGCCTATATATATACTTGAGGCAAGTTTACACACTAGGCATAATACGTACACCTGTCACCGTGTGTTGCTTTTCTCCAGCTGTTTGTCACTTTTAATTCAGTGAATTCAGATTTATCTTGGTTATCCTCTTAAATGGTGGCACTTCCCCCTTATCTCTTTATAATTATCAGTTGGGAAATAAGTACTTCATGACCAAACTTTTTGATTTTTTTTCGAAAAGCAAAATGGTTCTGCAGGCGGGATGGGGATTTGACTTTATTTATTACTGACCATTGCATAGCTTTGTTGTCCTGGAAAGTGTTATTATCGTTTTATCGTATTTCTATCTTTATTAATCAATATTGTTCTGAGGACCTTTAATGTATTGGAATAAATTTCACATCGCAGTGCGTGCCACAAAGAAGCGCATTACGTGTGAACTGACTTAAACATAACTCTTTACTTGCTGATAAAATTTACCGTTTTTCACGTAAAAAACGAACTCCAAAAATATATCTCTCAAAATAAGATATGGTTTAATAATATGTAATTATAGAACATAAATGAAATACTATTAAGATTTCATCGGGTAATTATATCTCAAAGTACATTTTTCAAACTAGATAACGTCGTTTTTATCCCCCGCCGAAGGCGAAGGGATATAGTTTTCTCCATGTCCGTCCGTCCGTCTGTCCTTCCGTCCTCCGTCCGTCTATCCGGAGCCATACCTAAGTAACCACTGGACGTAATTTCATTAAACTTAAAATGAATATATAGCACTATAACGCGCTGACGCACGTGATGTTTCATCAGACTGGCTTTGCTAGTGCATGAGTTATTGCCCTTTACTTGACTTAAAATTCCATCCGTCCGTCCGGAGCCATAACTACGTAACCACTGGAAGGATTTCATGAAATTTGAGATAAGTATATATCACTATAACGCGCCGACGCACGTGAAGTTTTGTCAGACTGGCTTTAGTAATGCATAAGTTATTGTCCTTTAATTGTCTTACCATCCTTCCGTCCGTCCATCTGGAGCCATAACTAAGTAACCACTATGCGGAATTTCATGAAACTTGAAATAACTATATATCACTATAACGCGCTGATGCACGTGAAGTTTCTTTAGACTGGCTTCAGTAGTGCATGAGGTTTTGCCCTTTGATTGATTTAAAATTCCATTCGTCCGTCCGTAGCCATAACGAAATAACCACTAAAGGGAATTCCATGAAACTTAAAATAAATAAATATCACTATAACGCGCTGATGCACGTGAAGTTTCGTCAGATTGGCTTTAGTAATGAATGAGTTATTGCCCTTTAATTAACTTAAAATTAATCAAACGAGCCATAACTAAGTAACCAATTATGAAAACCTCATGAAACTTAAACTAAATATGTATCACCATAATCACCGGGTTTAGCCACACAATTGTGGAGTGATGGCTGTGTCGCATCGGGATTGTTTTCTAGGATATTACGAAGGTTTGGTCAGAAATTGAAGTTTCTTATCCCTTTTAACCTACATATTTGCTTTTCTTGAAAAGTGCACGGAACACGTCATTTTCTTAGCATTTGAAACACCGTTTCGGAAGCAAAAAAAAACTGCCGTAATAAAAAAAACTGACGCGTGCACCATTCACTAGGTTGATGTAAATGTACTTTACATTAGGAAAAATCGTGTTTGTTTGTCAGTGTTTCTTCTTGTTTTACGTTACTTTATTTGATCAAGTTATCCGTTGCCACCTGTTAGCTTTTAAGCATAAACTAATATTGAATAAAATACACACGCCTCTGCTGTTTGCTAAAAAATAAACTTTGTGCTATATGCAGCATGTGGAATTCGTATTTGTACCGTATTTGGAAGATGTATGTTTTGATAATGACAGATAACAAACGATATTAGCAGGCCCACATGTGGTCTAAAGTTTATATGTTGGTATTGTATATGATCTCTTGAGCTTGTTTAAAATATATTCTGGCGGTATCGCACAAAAAGGTGGTTTAATAATCTGCGAAATGATAAAACAGACTGTGAATCCATGCAGTCTATCAATGGCCTTTATGTTATGCATGTAGATTTCTCTGGGTCCATTATAATTTTGGCTAATATCAATGGCTGGAAGCGGACTTCGCTTATTCGTAAGCTGGTCAGAGCAGCTGCTGTTCGCATTAGTCATAAAGATCCTTTCTGCATGCTGTGGCTAAATTTATTCTCATTCTTTTTTTTTCTGTACCGCAATTTATACCCATATCAGATAAAACTGAGGGCATTCAACCCTTAGATTTGCTCATACGTGTGTCTGTCCATACGTCCATAAAGGCTTCTGCCTGCGATAAGAATTACAGAATAAGTTTCTCTATGGCTCTTCTTTTTTATGAAAATAACGAACGACTAATAATGTCGAAAATATATCTCGGCTGACGTTGCCGATGTAGCTTCTGAAAATTGTCGATGACTGAGCCGTGTTCGGTTTTTCGCGCCACACTGGGGACAAACTTTAAGGGACTAATCGTAAAAGTCATGTTATACCTCAAACTGCATAGACGGAATCTCATTTTTAAAGATTAAATACACTTCAAGACCTGACTGAATCAGATCCCAAACCCTATCATGACTTCTCAAAAGATACTCTTTGTCAAAAGGTACACGTGGCCTAAACTGAATGAGACTTATCAACCCAAACCAACCAACAATATGGTTCCTTACTAGAATAATGAATAGTAATGTATTCATTACAAATAAATAGAGAAATTTATGTAAGACTGTTGGAGTGTTGGTTAGTCGTCAGGATGTGGATAAGAAAATGAACTGCACATGAAGCCCTAAGCGGAGCTAATTAGCCACTAGTAAAAAAAAAGAATTTGCTTTTTTGTTCGTTTCATTTGTTTTCTTTATTTGCATTTTTTGTAAAAAGCATTCTTATAAATGGTGAGAGCTCCTTATTTTATCCAAAGACATATGACTTCCGCTCTATACACTAGGTCACAGTACCAATGCTCATGTTTGGAATTACCTCATAAGAACAGGAGATTAGAAATTTTGTTTATGCATGTCAAATAACCGCAAGTTTATACAAGAATTTCACATGGACATAGACTGTGAATTCTATTTCGCACTCACATATTTCTGATTATTTTATGTAGACGTTACCTTTGAACGTGTGTAACCTAATGCTTATTTTGACCATGTTATCGAAAGCCAAGTTTGAACATTGCAGCTGCTATGTTATGCAGTGAGTATTCCTGCAAGGTATAAAAATGAAAATCATGCGCTGAAATTTTGAATTTTCCCCGAGAAGAAATGTTTTGATCCAGAACAATATATGATGTAAACATTCTGCGCTTAACGGAATAGACATTACCATTTGCATTATTAATTTTACCTATTAAGCACGCACATGGTTGATTTAACGTCAGAAACCCAAGTTCTTTGACGTCACTGTGACTTACTTCGTAATTGTACGATTTTAGCAAGACGTCATAACTAACGCAACGTTTGAGATTGGTAGTATAATAATGTCATATACATCTTTTACAGATGATAAACATCGCCCTTTCAAATGAGTTTGTAGATAAGAGAGAACATTAACTATTCGGCGCTTTGAAAACCTACATGTTCATTAATTTAGTTTAAAGTCAAATTAATATTTTACTATCGAGGAGAAATTTTAGCGAGAGTCTCCTCTAAATCAATTTTTGATCCCCAAGGCGAAAAATCCCTTTATACATACTCACCTTAGTATTGTCAGTGTATCTAAGACAAATAGGTTAACTTCAAGAGGGAGAGGGGGATGGGTCGTATGTCTGTCATTTTTACCCATACCCCATGGGAGTTAATTCCGAAAGGAAAGAATCACAAACAAGGGCTTTGTCGTCACTGAAGGCAAACAGGAAGACATAAAAGTTGTTCTCCTTTGCCAAAAAAAAAAAAAGAAAAAACGCGGAGACACTTCACGGTACTCATACCGGGGCTCCAATCAAGTATATGTTTATGCTTCAATCTTTGTTCTGAAACTAGAAAACACTAACTCAAACTCAGCAACACCTTACTCAGAACTCAAAAATTGTAACTCGCGAAGAATCTTTACTCGAAACACGAAAACCCTAATTTGAAGCTCGAAATTTTGAAATTGTTTTCAGTTTTTGCAGACAAACAGGGTGATTTGAGCATTTGTTTTCAAAAATAGCTGTATGTCTAGTTTCATGTGAAAACACTTATTCGTATGATCAGTAATTTTTATACCATGCGTTCCCGGGCATGTTTCCTTGTAAATTTCATGCAAATTGACCAGAAAGCTTGTCATATGAACACTTAGAAACAGAGCAGCAAGCCACATTCTGCACAAGGACATCATTCCACATACTGCACATCGGAATTTTGCCATTCTCTGGCTTTTATTGGGACTATTCAGTATCAGATCATAGATTTGTATCCTTTTCTCACTTATTACTAGGTAAATGTTTGTCAGCTTAGGAAAATAAACGTTTGAAAAGATTTTGACGTAAAGAAACTAATGTGTTCCGTGCATTTTTCTTGTCGAGCAAATATGCACGTCTAAAGGTAGAAAAAAATATTAGTTACTCACCAAACATTCGTTATATCCTGAAAACACACACTCCTGATACGACACAACAACCACTCCACAATTGTGCGGCTACACTCGGTGATAATGCGGTTATGCACAGAAAGTTGTGTCGGGTGGCATCCGTATTACATTAGATATTGCCCTTGAATGAATTTAAGATTGACAAATTCAGTCATAACTAAGTCTAACTAATCAATTAGTAGAATTCTATGAAACTTATACTACATATGTATCACCGTAACACATTGATGCACTTTATGTTTTGTCGGAATTGCTTCAGTAAACAATGAGTTATTGCCCTTAAATTTGTTTAAAATCAACAAATTGAGTCATAACTAAGTAACCAATAAATGGAATTTCATGAAGCTTAAAATAATTATGTATTGTCATGACCCAACAGTGCACATTAAGTTTTGTCATAATCGCTTCAGTAGTGCATGATTCCATGCCCTTGAATTGATCTTAAATCACTATATTAGCCATAGCTAAGGTACCGGTGAAAAAGTTTCTTGAAACTGAATTAAAAATGTATCGCCATAGTGCAGTGAAGCTGAGGCAAGTGTTTTAGAAGAACAGCTTCAGCTTATGCCTCACTTATTCCAGTGTTATTGTCCTTGATTATATTTACAATCCACAAGTTCCGCCGTAACTAAGTAACCTGTAAACAAAATTTAAATTGAAAATTAAAATAAGCTATAAACAAATCAGGGCAACCTCGGCGGGGGATATAAATTCAACGAAATTGCTTGTTAGTTTTTGCCATTGCAGATATTCTGACCTAACATTTTCAGAAATAATCCTCGAGTGGTCCGCTTTCAGCCCTATGTTTTTTTTCTGCACACTGCTCATTGTGATCGGTTGGAAAAAATAGCTAAAATATCCGTTGAAAGTGAACCTTTTTGTTGTCATGGCAATCGATATGTGGAAAATATATATTTTGTTATCAACTCAAAATACGGTCAGACTGAGACCTTGCAGTTGTATTTTTTTCTGTATTAGCCGTGCAAATGTGACAGCAATTTCGAGTCTGTACAAACACGGGGGTAATACCAATTTGGCTCCCTGTACTTTCGACTGAGTCAGTCATTTACCATATATGCAAAAGTGGTTGTCGACCGAGACAATCGACAGCAGTATCAGCTCGGTCGACAGCCATTTACAATAGTACCATTTACCGTTGTTGGTTATGCTTACGAACGTATTCTCGGTCGAAATCCACTTTGTATAGTACAGACTCGGTCGAAAGCTGGTATTACCCCCATGTCAAATGTGATAGCAATTTTGAGCAGCTACGATCGGGTGAGCTTTGTGGCCCGTGGTCCTCTTGTTTCAAAATATCATGGCATAAATAAACCCCTGACGAGTTTAAACCGATCTACCTGGAAGAGGGAATAAGATTATTACTTAGTCCCTTCGGTTTTCCTGCACATAAGTTTCCTGCAACCGTTCTTAAACGTTTTACTAGAAACCACAGGTAAGTCGAAAAACGGT
Source organism: Ctena decussata (assembly GCA_963989385.1). Taxonomy (NCBI): domain Eukaryota; kingdom Metazoa; phylum Mollusca; class Bivalvia; order Lucinida; family Lucinidae; genus Ctena; species Ctena decussata. The sequence goes on along the minus strand of OZ022502.1, from coordinate 1,980,610 downwards.
CTGACGAATTTTCGCCCTATGACGTTAAAAGCAAAGACGTTATCTGAACGGAGGGTATAGGTATCCAAATCTGCTTTCTCAATACTTTTCCCGGTCAAACCTTAATGCTACAGTCTAAACTCGATATTTTGACGTGTATTCATTTGATTTATCGTTGCTTCGAATATTCGAAGTCGGCTGTTTGCGCCTATATTCAATAGTTCTGTTCAGCGTCTATCCTTGACCCATTTTATACCTACAATAGCACGAGAAAAGTTTATCACTGCTCATGTCTATTTTCACTTTCCACACATTTAAATTTCAGGAAAAATATAATTTCAGTTTTCTGAAAATTGCACTTCAGGTCATTATTTACATGATAAATTTGTGACACATCACTTGTAACAACACATAATCATTTTTGTAAAACAAGGTCATATAAACATCTTTTACTTCTCATTTTTGCGTAGTGTCCCATAAATAGGACATGGACAAACAGTCCAGAACCAGATCAGACGCAGCGTATTGAGGCGTCTGCTCAGTGTCTACGCTATTTACAGAAGACAATTGGGTATTTCTCCTTGAAATAAAATTGAACGTGACAAAAAATATTGACGGCCCTTAATTGACAAATAAACTCATCTATTTGATAAGGATAGAATAGTCCATTGGGCATTAATGGTCAAAACAATGGGTGACTCATAGATTAGTTGTCTTTTACCTATACATGGGAACAGCAATGGTAGCTGTAAAATCATCGGGATGAATATCACTTGGTCAAAATAACTGGCGGGTGACTCAATTGATAAGTCTAAGCTACACCCAGAATGTCATTGAATGTATAACTGGTAACTTAGCATGCAGCATAGTCTTACAAATAGACTTGTGCATGTCGACTGTCCCACAATAATTAAAAAAAAAAGAATTTCTGCAAGAGCAGAAAACATATTCCTAAGTTCGATTTTTACCTTGCAGTTCATGAAAAAGTGCCTACCAAAAGTAGGTGTGGTTTCTGAAAGGTTTACAACTACGACATGTTATAAATTCAAAGTACAATTTTCATGAAAGGATTTGGTCGAAAGCTCATAGCTTGTATAGACCATTTCCGAAACTCTTTGATAGTGTACAGATAGATAATTAACATAATATTTAGCCTCCTTCTCTGTAACTGATGTTTTTTTTATTATTTATATTATTCATTTATTTAATTATTTTTATTTATTTCATTTTTTCCATATTTAAAATCATTTCAATTATTATAATTATTATTATTATTATTATTATTATATTTTTAGATTCGAGTTTGTGACTACATGGTAAAAATCTGACTTCTGAAAACTGGCTGTAGAATAAATACATCTAATGATGACTACTGAAGGTAAACTTTCTCGTTAACCTGTTGATACAATAGTCCACATGATTTAAATGGTTAATATTTCCACACATGTATTACAAAACTTACAGGAAATGAGAATTTGTACTACAATAGACCTAAATACAAATTTCAGATTGAAGGCATATAGAAAATGTGACCTATCTGCGTTAACGATAAATCGTGATGTTATGATAATTGTATTCAAATTAAAACTTAACGAGTTCCTTCAAGAGCGGAGCACACATTCAAACGCAGGAACATGGGCCATACTTCGAAGTTTCGGCTATTCAAGCCTCATCAGTGACCCTGACAATACCTGGTTACGAAAACCAGAGAAAAGAATACTGTAATCTCTTAAGTTTAATAAGGCAGTCAATTCAAAGACTAATAAGTATCAAAAGGATCGAAATGTTAAAACAGAGCTGCTTTAGAAGAAAAGTCTAACCGATCAAGAATTTCTGATTCCTCAGAATGCATGTATATCTTCTGATCTCAAAGAACAAAAATAAAATATAAATGCACTATGGATGATGTATGTACGGGGAGACTTTAAACGGCCGCCACACGTCACAACACCAGCTGCAGTTCCTGCAAGATCAGAGCACACATTTAAAAGAAGGAACATGGGTCACTACGGAGTTTCGGCTATTTAAGACTGGAATAAAAAGAGAAGTGTATCGCTTACATCTACTACGACTTCTTAGATTCAGTAAAGCTGCGTTTACACAGGCAAAGTTTCTGTGACAAAGACGGTTTGCCACAGAATAAATATGCTCGTGTAAATGCCAAAATATGACAATGTTTCTTTGACAAAAATATATGGTAAAGTTATTTTGATAATTAAATTTGTCCGCGTAAACGGAGAACTTTGCTAAAGATTATGTAACAAAGAACTTTGCTAAAAGCGTGGAAAATGTGACAAAAAATTGTTTCATTGCCGCAGGTAACTTTGACGAATAATATTTGGTCGTGTGAACACTGCAGCAAATATTTCATTGCCAAAGTTTATTTGACAAAGATTCTATCTCACATTTTCTTTAACAAGTAATTTGCTCGGTGTAAACGCAAAATGTTTGGCATACTTTCTTTGTTAAAGTTTCAGTGACATAGCAACTTTGCTCGTGGGAACGCAGCCTAACATGCAATTTGAAATTCACTAACGTCAGAATGTTTTACTCCCATTTTAGAAATTCACTAACGTAAGATTGTTTTTACTCCCATTTCATAGCTAGTTCAATAGAGTGCTGAAACTTTCTAAACCGTTCTAAATAAACACAGTTACTGTTTTCTTACTATCAGAGCGTCGACTTGTTTTCTTGGGATTTACTGGATATGGTAAAAGTGCAACCATCAATTCTGTTATTGGGAGAAGAATCTGCAAGTCTGAAGTATCAGCCAAGAGTGTCACGAAAAAATGTCAGCTTCTACAACAAACAATAGACGGGAAACCTACGATTCTTGTAGATACGCCCGGGTTAAGTAACACAGAAATGACGGAAGAAGAATTCGATACAGAACTAGCAAAAGTTGTAGGAATCACTGCCCCAGGTGCCCACTGTTTCATTCTGGTGATCAGAATAGGCCGTTTTACTGCGCAGGACATATCATCTTATGAACACCTTGCACATTTTTTTGGAGATGAAATGTACATAAGAGCCATAATTTTGTTTACTGGTATGGACGACCTTGATAACCGCATGACATTTAAAGCCTATATTAACTCGTATATTCCTCCAAAACTACAAGCGCTGATTGCGAAATGTAATCGTCCGGTTGAAATTAATAACCGAGCTGATGATCCGATCAAAGCTTCGCAAGTACGAAATTTGATGCAAGCGATTGACGAGGTTGTTAAGAAAAATTCCGAACTATGCTACAAAAGTGGAAAGTACCCGAAAGTAGAAGCCGTCATCGCTGATGAAGAAAAAAGAAGAAAGGCAACTGGGAGAGGAGAAAACGAAAGAAGTCTGCGTGAGACTATACGACGAGATATAGAAAGAGAAGATGAGATATACAGAAGGGTGTTAGCTGTCCTAGGCATAAAGGTAATATGCATTTATGAATGACAAAAAATGAACAATTAAAAACAGGTCAAGTTTTATCAAAAATAGTATCTAATAAAAAAGCCAGAGCGACAAAGCATACCATCCCCAAAACAACGAAAGACAAAAAAAAAAGGAAAAACAAAACACAAATAGAATGAAGCAGTATATCTCATAAATACCCGTTTGTCACAAGACGGATGAACATTGGGCCGGTTTAAGGGCTAAAATTTAATCTAAGACTTACACACTTCGAAAGAGAACACAAGACTAACTTGCATTAACTATATATAAATTATTTATATTGGAAAAAGTAAAAGACGTACAGATGAATATCGCTTATTGCTTGCACAAATGTAATATGACATTTTTTTGAATGTAACTTAAATATTGACATTACCTCGAACGAGTTCGCGTTTCAGCAAGATGGGGCCAAAGTCACAGTGGCTATTTTTAGAAAAACTTTGTCATCGCTCTAGCGCCTTCATTTGTGGGCCGATTTCGATTTAACTTCACATAGATGTTTAGTAAGACAATTTCGCGTTTCAGCGTTCTAAAATCAAGGTCAAGATCACAGTGGCTATTTTTAGGAAAACTTTGTCATCGCTGTAGCGCCTTCATTTATAAGCTGATTTTAATTTAACTTCACACAAATGTTTAGTATGACAATATCTTGTACAAGTTTGCGTTTCAGTAATCTAAGGTCAAGGTCACAGGGGCTATTTCTAGAAAGACTTAGCCATCGCTCGAGCGCATTCATTTATAGACCTATTTTAATGTAACTTAACATAAATCTTTAATATGACAATATCTTGAACCAATTTGCATTTCAATGTTCTAAAGTCAAGGTCAAGGTCACGGCTGCTATTTATAGAAAAACTTTGTCATCGCTCTAGTGTCTTCATATTTGGACCAATTTTGATGTAACTTCACACAAATGTTTAGTATGACAATATCTTGAATATTTTGTTTCAGCGTTCTAAGGTCAAGGTCAAGGTCACAGTGGCTATTTTAGGAAAACTTTTGGCAAAGCTCTAGCGCCTTCACTTACGCGTCACACAAATCTAAACTATGACAATAACTTGGACAAGTTCGCGTTTAAAGGTTCTAAGGTCAAGGTCAAGGTCACAGTGGTTATTTTTAGAGAAACCTTGTCACTGCTCTAGAGACTTCGTTTATGGTCTGGTTTTGATTTAACATTAACAGAAATTTTTAGCATGACAAAATCGTCAGCTTCGTGTTTCAGCATGATAAGGTCAAAGTCAAGGTCATAGCGGTTATTTTTAGAAAAATTTTGTCATCACTCAAGCGCCTTCATTAATGCACCGACTTTGATTTAACTTTGCACAAATGTATAGAATGACAAAACCTTGAATAAAATTTGGTTACATCGTTCTAAGGTTAAGGTAAGGTCACAGTGGCTAGTTTTTAGAAAGGTCTTGACATCGCTCTAGTGCCTTCATTATTTAATCAAGTTTAAGTTAACTTCACAGAAATGTTTGTGTGTTAATACCTTGGACAAGTTTGCATTTCAGCATTCTAGGGCCAAGGTCAAGGTCACAGTGGCTATTATTAGAAAAACTTCATCATCGCTCTAGCGGCTTCATTTTTGGACCGATTTTGATTTAGCTTCTCATAAGATTCTTACATGACAATGCGTTGGAATTTCCATGTTCTAGGACCAATGTCAAAGTTGCAGTGGCAATGTTTAGAAAACTGTCACACTTTAGCCGTTATGGGACGTTAAACCTGAGTTTACTCACTCACTATGACATCGCGTAATTCAATAGACAATGAGCACACATTTAAGAGGTGTGAAAATATTTGTTCAGTGCATGTCTGATGATCATCTTACTGGACAATTACCAGTGGACGGCAAAAAAATGAATTAAGGTCACTCAAATGACAATCAATTTCTGTTTTAAACTGACGAAAGTGACACCATTACCAGGTGACAAATCGGAGATTACCTGGTAATCTTAACAATGCAGTGTTGCAATTAATACTCAGAACAGATAAGTCACTTATTCAAAGAGATAATAAGCTTTTATAAGGAGCTTAAATTGAACAAAACCTTGGAATATACATTAGCAAACGAGTATACATCCAATGATGAAATTAGTATGAAGAAACTGTACAGTGCGAGGGGATTTATCGCTCGCGATGCCTTGTTGTTATAGATTTTGATACTATCTGACGTCTAAACTACGTTGTTATTCAATTTTAAAGTAAAAAGAAAGGCAATGATCAGGAATTAATACAATCAAATCCAACATCCCGCTCTCATAACAAGTAGGAAAGAAGCACACATACACGGAAAAATTGACACATGTTCACGAAAGACACGCACGGTAAACCGAATGAGCAGCTCTTTCCCAAACAGGCGGCCATTTACCTACGCTAATCAAAAACAGCATCAACATCTATATTTATCTATTTTATTTCTAATTTACAAAACAAAATAAAACAAAAGGCAGATTGGGTAGCAAAACAGATGACCAAACCGCCAAAGAGCATAGACAAGCGGACATAGCACAATGTAACATCAAGGAACTACAACAGACGTACCGCACTGGCACGGTCAGCAAAAGATTACTTGGGGGTGGGGAGGGGAGGGGCGGGTGGGGGCTTAAACATGTTTTACGGGTACCAAACCTCGCCCTCTGTTAGATTAGATTTAACATATTTTATTGTACCATATAAACAAGGGAATTGGACACATTAGCAAATCCTCTCCCTACACAGATAACAAACATTAGAACTGTGGTACATATACAACAGTAAGTTCAATTCAGGAATTAAATCATTATGTCGAAAGAAAGATAATAATGTTTTATCCTCACAGCAGCACCAGTCAACCCGCCCCAACCCCGACACTCACATATTCCAAATAAATTGCAAAATTTATTAGTTGACTATGTGAACCTATGTGTGCATTTAATATATTTTAACACAGCCGAATGTATAGTTGAATTAGTTTCAGCATTTAACGCCCTCTGTTTCTGCAGTGGTTTGAAACATTTAGTTAGCTGATTGGTCCGCATAAAGGTTTCCTAATCCATCAATGAAACATCATCGGAAACAAATAAATCACGTATAAGACCTATGATGAATCAAGAGATGAGGACTCGATGAAAATAACGTATTGTAACATCAGGAGACCCCTTTGAAGTCAAACAACACCACTCCCGACCCCGAATAACCAAGCAACAGACAAGGCAAACTCAAGCACCAACCAACTAAACAAAGAAGCTAAATGGCGGGCCCATCATTGAGTCTGATACCTGACCAACCGGCATGCAATTTAAGAGGGAAAGTAACGTTATTAACCATGATTTGGATAACTACTAAACATGCAGACTGTAGCATTACATTTATTTATGTTAAGTCTACATCAGCTTAACATTTCACGTCATAATCATTTTGCATCTATCTTTAGCGTTTTATCGGGACATGAAATCAGTATCATGTCCTTAGAACTTCGTTATTAAACAGCAAATATGTGTCTTCCAGTATAGTATGTGCCAAAATAACACATTTCACAAGTACCTAAAGTATTTGACTAAGTCATAGAAAATTAAAATCTGTAACCCAAATGGATGCTAGTAACGGATAGCAGTATTAAATTTTACGGTAAATACACAATTGGCAGGCTACTGTTCAAACAGACATGCAGACTGTAGCATTACATTTATTTATGTTAAGTCTACATCAGCTTTACATTTCACGTCATAATCATTTTGCATCTATCTTTAGCGTTTTATCGGGACATGAAATCAGTATCATGTCCTTAGAACTTCGTTATTAAACAGCAAATATGTGTCTTCCAGTATAGTATTTGCCAAAATAACACATTTCACAAGTACCTAAAGTAATTGACTAAGTCATAGCAAATTAAGATCTGTAACCCAAATGGATGCTAGTAACGGATAGCAGTATTAAATTATACGGTAAATACACAATTGGCAGGCTCCTGTTCAAACAGGACCAAAACACATATTCGCGATGATAATCATTCAGAGTTTACAACAGGCGCCATGGTTATTCATTTATAAATCTTCACACAGGTTTAGACACACTACATAAACTGCCAAACCCTTCAATGATTACAGCGATTACAAACTTGCTTCTCCGAATAACCATTGGGTACAATATGTGTATGTCATCGTCATAGCAATCCAGTGCGATCCCTTGCTGCCTGGGACATTTTTCATGTAATATTAAAGAACTTAAACGTGTAACCCAAACTCAAATGCACCCACTTTAGCGTTATGCATTGTATTATGTGGATCCGTATTTTCAGTTTGCTTAGAACTAGTAGAAGTTGCAAATTGTTGTGACGCCTGCTACACAGTTAAAGCCAGGCAATATCATATAATCAGTACCGTACTCCTTTAAAAGACAAATCTGATATAAGCAGTACCATACTCCTTTAAAAGACAAATCGGAAATAATCAGTACCGTACTCCTTTAAAAGACAAATCGGAAATAATCAATACCATACTCCTTTAAAAGACAAATCGGATATAATTAGTACCATACTCCTTTAAATTACAAATCGGATATAATTAGTACCATACTCCTTTAAAAGACAAATCTTATATAAACAGTACCATACTCCTTTAAATGACAAATCGGAAATATTCAGTATCATACTCCTTTAAAAGGCAAATCTGATATAATCAGTACCATACTCCTTTAAAAGCCAAATCGGATATAATCAGTACCATACTCCTTTAAAAGACAAATCGGAAATAATCAGTACCATACTCCTTTAAAAGCCAAATCGGATATAATCAGTATCATACTCCTTTAAAAGACAAATCGGAAATAATCAGTACCATAGTCCTTTAAAAGCCAAATCGGATATAATCAGTATCATACTCCTTTAAAAGGCAAATCTGATATAATCAGTACCATACTCCTTTAAAAGGCAAATCTGATATAATCAGTACCATACTCCTTTAAAAGACAAATCGGATATAACTAGTACCATACTCCTTTAAAAGACAAATCGGAAATCATCAGTAACATACTCCTTTAAAAGACAAATCGGAAATCATCAGTACCATACTCCTTTAAAAGCCAAATCGGATATAATCAGTACCATACTCCTTTAAAAGACAAGTCTCAACTGTTATCTTAAAAGCCATACTGGACATCGTAGATCAGAATGATTTGGGATGATTAGGACAGAGGCTATATATATATATATACAGAAGGAATAAAATCAGTAAAACGAAGTCTCTTGCTGGTCATAAAGCTTCAATATACTGCATAAGCAACAGTTATCAACAGAAATTCGCTATATTGCATAAACAAAGTGATGTGAAACTCGTCTTGTATTCTTCTTTTCAACCTCAAAACACAACACAAAACAGAAAATAAGTAAATGAAAGAGATAAAGCATCATTTCTACGTCATTCGACAGCACAATGTCTCCTTTGTGCTGTAGTACTGTATTGACCTGTTCTACGACACACACGTATTTAATTTCAAAATTACTAATTAATTGCATAGACATGTCATTGTTCTTTAAGACATTTCCTTGCCAAATGAATCGTCTCATGATTCAGGGTCTGGTGTCCTGAATACATATGATTAATTAGATTATATATTAAGATAAAGCGGAAGCATGCCGATGCAATAATGTTTATTGAACTGATATCGGTGAATATTGTCCCAAGGTCGTCAGCTATAGAACGTCCGTTGATATCACAACTCCAACTTTTTACTTATATATTGGTTGATTTTTTGGATTTAACGGCTCTTTGAGACAGTATTTCAGTCTATATCGAGCCGTCGAGTTATGTCATTACCTATGTGAGATGGGGTATTGCCTTTGATGAAACGGCAGTGCCATTGCACTGTTGCATAACAGGTTTATGGCGTCCAATATAAAACAAGAATATTTATCTTTAAGTGTGCAATATCAAATTATGAGCTTGCCACTATCGATCGATATCGTTATCTTCTCGTTGGTCTCGCATTTTAAAAATCAACCAACATCATCTATAACACACGCATAAAATTTTGATAAGGCGATATTGATCAAATGTTCTATTATTATGTTAAAGAGACTTACAAAAAACTTTGAAAAATTAGCTTTATACTATACAGTAACTTTAAATATCACTGGGTTCTGACAATGCACGCTATAAAATGTCGTTATCTATACGACATTGGATTAGGTGTTTCATTTTTCAAACCTTATTTATACTTCATAATGTACCATCAAATCAAAATGTACAACAACTTTAGTAAAAATTATTTAAGAGGATAGTATGCCTTTAAATTTCAGCAAGGTGTTAGCGAAGGTAAAGCGGTACCGACACAGGAGGTTAAACAAGCCGTACAAAGAGATGTCACCATTCAAGACTCTGCACTAACTGGAAATGCTGACATTGGAAGACGCCTTGATCAACTCGAAAAGCATCTTTTGAATATCGACGCGAAAGTGGACAATATCGACGCGAAAGTGGACAATATCGACGCAAAAGTGAACAAGCTCTTGGAACAAAGAAAAAAGAGACATTAGGGTGATTTATCGAATATGTGGTATCGTTTTTTACTGATGGCGTCGAAGGCTTTTACATAATTAGTTTGGCTTGACATCAAAGAAAACCTTATACTAACTTGACTATAATTTGTAAAATTCCTGAAACAAGATAATATTTATATGTTCATAAATTTTGAGCCGAGACACGACACAACCAACAATGTGGTCGTGCGCCAAGCCCGGACTCAGATCAGCCTGGGCATCCGAGTCTTCGCTGTCTGCATGAAGGTAGCTTAGACCCTCAGCTACCCTTTAAGCGCAATGCGAAGAGTCTGATCGGACTGGGCAGATGCCCAGACTGATCTGAGTCTGCGCTGGGCGCATAACCACTTTTTTGTTTTTCTCGTGTCAAAGCTATGTTTACACCTCTGAAAAGTAGATGAGAAGGCAATGATCAATTGATTTCCATATCCTGTCCCAAACACCAGATAGGAAAAAAATAATAAAAACAAAGCAAACCAAGGTAGGTGAAAAGCCAAAAGATCAGCTCTTGCTCAGTAGATGACCGCGGATCTATCGAAATAATGTTAACAAATCGAAGACGACAAACAATAACAATAATAATAATAAAAAATCGCAATAGAAACAGTGAAGAAGTGTATTGGCTAGGACAAGGTTTGAATCAAGTAAAGCTGGTTCAAGCCTAAGCCCAGCCGCCTCTCTCCCCCTCCCCCCAACATCTGTTTTTATCTATTGTATTTCTAACTTACAAAACAAAAGAAAAGACAGACTGGGTAGCAAAACAGGTGACTAAACCGCCAAAGAACATAGACAAGCGGACATAGCACAATGTAACATCAAGGAACCACAACAGAAGTACCGCCTTGGAACGGTCAGCGAAAGATTACGGGGGTGGAGGAGGGGGGCGGGAGGGGGGCTTAAACATGTTTTACTGGTCCAAACCTCGCCCTCTGCTCAAACCCGTTTGGTGTTGAGCACGGGATATGGATCTTGATCATCACCTATCGTTTGACTTTTGCCTCTTAGTCAGTGTACATATCAGTGTGCTTTATTCCTCGGTCTTTTGAAATTTATTGAACAATCTATCATTACCTATTTCTTTTTTTTCTCTTCTTTTTTTATAGATCTAATAATATATTTTCTCAATTATTTTTTCCCTCTGGTCGCTTTTCTGATTTGTTGTTGTTGTTGTTGTTTATATTCTTTTTCTTACAAACTGCCTGTTACTTGATATAGTGTAACATCACATTATCTTATTTATATTTCCCAAGAACCATTAGATACTGGAATAGTCTCCCTTACAACCTCAAGGCCAGCACCAGCCTGGATGAATTTGCCTCTGGGCTGGCTACTGTCACATTTTAATAGCCAAGTCATTTTTTATGTTTTAGCAGTAGTAAATGTAGGTCTTTTAAACGTCATCATCATTCGTTCATACATGCCTTAACCTCACTCATTTTTCATCATTTTCTAGCTGTTTCCCGACAGCGCCTCCCAGTCATAGTCAGAAATTGATTGTTTGGAGTAAAGAAGTAGAAGAAGTAGAAGTATTTGTCTGTCGCTCTTAATTCGGTAATTTCCTAATCACTGCCTATATTATAACTAAGAAATAATTAGAGAGTCTAAACTGGTTTTACATTGGTTCGCAAACACACAAGTTATTCGGTCTGTATGAAAGACTTGTGAGTAAGAATGAAACAATCCAGCAGGCACATGACGTCGTTATGATGTCGTACTGGCGTCGATGCGACGTCATGATGTCGCATAACGTCAGTACGACGATATTTAGACGCCGTGTGCCAGCTCGAAAGATAAGCACTCAATAGCAAGGACAACACAAAACGGGTACATTATGGTCAAGTCTGGTAAATTCCGATAGCAGGCAAATTCTGACAGTGAAATTGTTTCTTTTATATGTAAGTTGTTTGGAATTGAAAAAAAAATAACTGGGCAAACAGTAAAAATCATGACGAGACGGCTCATTATGAGCCGTCCCATCTGGATTTTTACTGTCTGCGATGGTAGGTCCGAATTTACCCGCTGTCCGATGTTACCAGACTATGTTAAAAGATCAGTGCTATTATGTATACTCGAGGACTTTTAAAACGCCTCACCTGAAAGAAATTGAAATTCTGCATTTGTTTTATTATCAGCAAAAATAAAATAAATGATACATAAAACTGTATGCATACATGAAATGCCAGAGATAATCATCAGAACAATCTCGAAATTTAAAATGTTTAAATACACGCGACGAAGATAGAGGGGTGTTTTAAAATGTGGGATTTTCAGCATAACGGTTATAATGCACCGTCCGAATGCTTGTCGGAGTATAGCGTGGTTCCCGACTTCCGCTATATTTCAACAGTTACTTAATTTAAGAGAGGTACACAAACGCTCGTGGAATGCAATAATGGCATTTTAAACATGGCATCAAACTTCGAAACAGACAGAAATAAAATTACTCAAACAGTATTTTACGAATCACAATGGTCTACTCTAGAACTGCGTATAGTTAAAATGTGAATCTTAAAGTCCGTTAAGGATGGACCGAATGACGTTAACGTCAGTCACTACGTTGATAAAAAGACATTTGGAACTGGTATCAAAGTAGCCATTGATGCTGACGGATGCTTAGGAAGTAAAACTGTAAGATGTTTGTATCGAATACTGGTCATGTAAAGTGCAAAACGTCAAATTACGTTATTTTCCAGAAAATCACTTTTTGAAATTCCAGTTTGTGTGTTGCAGTTTTCGATTTACGCAGTCTGACAGCACATAGAATCATGGCGGCTTTGATTTTGTGTTTATACTGTAGGATATCTTTCAGTGCACAGCTGGAATTGACGTCAAGGGCTGTAACATAAAGAAGTTGTAAATAAAATGACGGGACAGTGACGTTGACCGATTAAATGCAAAGGTCGTCACGCATGACATACGTTCTTGCCATATCTTAAATTTGATTTGCTTTACATTTTCTGATAAAACCTAGTAATATTTATCAACTTGAAATATAGAATTTCCAAAATATATCACATTTTAGGGTGAGGCGTTTTTAAAGTCCTCGAGTACAGTTGTCACCTTTGGTTCTATTCTTTTAGCAGGAAATAAATATACTTAGTAAAAATAAAAACTTGACAGTCGCTATTTTATACCCCCCGCAAACTTGTTTGAGGGGGGGGGGGTATACTGTTTTCACGTTGTCCTTCCGTCCGTCTGTCCGTCCGTTTGTCCGTCCGCAACATTTACTCCGATTTGTTTCAAATTTTGTCCATGGATGCAGCATGTGAAAAGAGTTGATACGTATTTTTCAGTTTTTCCCGGAAATGTTTTCCTGCTGAGTTATGCCCCTTTATATTTTTCGTGAAAAAAATTGTTATCGCAACTCCTCCTAGACGGCTTGACCGATTTTCTTGAAATTAAGTATGTGAACGCATATTGGTCTGAAGATGTGCATTAAGGTTTCCATTTTGAAATCTGATAAGGGCCCCTTTTTGGCCCCATTCAAATTCTCTTAAAATTGTATGGATTTTATGCGTATTGGAACAAACAGAAATAATAGACGTCAATGGAAACAAGGTTTTATAAATAAAAAAAATTCGCAACTAGAGATAACAAACATAAAAAATTATTTTTCTTTTACATTGCATATCATTTATTTTCATATAAGTATAATTTTCGTGATGGTATATGTTGTGCTTTTCAGATGATAAATTTGTCAGCATACGTGGAAATGCACCGAAGTTAACGGCAGTATTTTGATTAAACACTTTTTGTCCAATCTCTGAGTCTCTGTAGGTATTTTTTTTTCAACTCGTTTTGGAACATGACGGCTATATGTAGTTTGGTTGTGAAAATAACACCTAACTATTTAATTTCAGACGCAAGAGGGGGGGGGGGGGGGGGGGGCTCTGTTCCAGCAACACACCAAGAGTGGGGGGGGGCTGACGCAAGCAACAAGGCACGCCATTTCTTTTAAACAAGTTGAGTTACCGGACTTTCATGTTCACTGACTTTTCCATCAGATATAGCGATGCTTACTACTCGCGAGCACCTGGTCGCACTTCCTGTTTTCGGGTCCATGTCTTTGCATCTAATCATTTCGGATTTGTCGATGTTTATTTCGATTAAATGAGTTCGGACTTAAGATTTAGATAATTTGACCGCTCCACTATTTAAATGGCTAAACGTTTTAAGAAAAAGGAAACAAAACAGTGTAGGTCTCGAGGTGCGCGGGGCGTCTAGGCGTTGGCGGAGTAGGGGTGGGATGTAGATCTGTATGATGCATTATAGGCCTCAGTCTCCCCATGTTATTAATAGCATGGCCAATACCGAGGCACGATGTGGGAAATTCAACATTACTATAAAATACGCTAGCTTTCGTGGAAATTATTGAATCTTATTTGTACACGGCTGGTAATGTCGTAAGGGGCGATCAAAAGTTATGCATATTAAATCCCTACGAGAGTTTCGGGAGCGAACCACTATGGCAACCGCTACGTAAGTACCAATATTTTATCTGTTTTTACTGCTTCGCAACACAATATAGGCGAAAGGAGAATGTAATTCCCAACAATAATCATTTCTGCACAAGAAACGAAAGAGTCAGACGTCTGACAGTCAATAGCTGACCTGTAATCTAGGTTCTCCCATATATGGTGTAGCCGTGTAATCAGTTTTCGTGGTTGTTTTCACAGGTATTCTTTACAACAAATGGTCTAAACTGCTTTATGGTTGTAAGTTATTGTATTCTTTCCCCACTATCTTACAAGCAAAATCAACCAGCATTAACTTTTTGGTGCCACATTGTTACCGCGACGAGCTTTTGGTCATAGTCAGAAATTGATTGTTTGGAGTAAAGAAGTAGAAGAAGTAGAAGTATTTGTCTGTCGCTCTTAATTCGGTAATTTCCTAATCACTGCCTATATTTTAACTAAGAAATAATTAGAGAGTCTAAACTGGTTTTACATTGGTTCGCAAACACACAAGTTATTCGGTCTGTATGAAAGACTTGTGAGTAAGAATGAAACAATCCAGCAGGCACATGACGTCGTTATGATGTCGTACTGACGTCGATGCGACGTCATGACGTCGCATCAACGTCAGTACGACGATATTTAGACGCCGTGTGCCAGCTCGAAAGATAAGCACTCAATAGCAAGCACAATACAAAACGGGTACATTATGGTCAAGTCTGGTAAATTCCGATAGCAGGCAAATTCTGACAGTGAAATTGTTTCTTTTATATGTAAGTTGTTTGGAATTGAAAAAAAAAATAACTGGGCAAACAGTAAAAATCATGACGAGACGGCTCATTATGAGCCGTCCCATCTGGATTTTTACTGTCTGCGATGGTAGGTCCGAATTTACCCGCTGTCCGATGTTACCAGACTATGTTAAAAGATCAGTGCTATTATGTAGTTGTCACCTTTGGTTCTATTCTTTTAGCAGGAAATAAATATACTTAGTAAAAATAAAAACTTGACAGTCGCTATTTTATGCCCCCCGCAAACTTGTTTGAGGGAGGGGGGGGGGTATACTGTTTTCACGTTGTCTTTCCGTCCGTCTGTCCGTCCGTTTGTCCGTCCGCAACATTTGCTCCGATTTGTTTCAAATTTTGTCCATGGATGCAGCATGTGAAAAGAGTTGATACGTATTTTTCAGTTTTTCCCGGAAATGTTTTCCTGCTAAGTTATGCCCCTTTATATTTTTCGTGAAAAAAAATTGTTATCGCAACTCCTCCTAGACGGCTTGACCGATTTTCTTGAAATTAAGTATGTGAACGCATATTGGTCTGAAGATGTGCATTAAGGTTTCCATTTTGAAATCTGACCCCTATTTCTTGAGTTACGCCCCTTTTTGATATTTTTGGCCCTAATTTTGTTTTTTTTTAGTCGTTTCTGCTTTGATTTTATTCAAATTTGGTTCATTGATGCATCATAAGAAACTAGTTGACATGTGTTTTCCAGTTTTTCCCGGAAGTGTTTTCCTGCTGAGTTATGCCCCTTTATATTTTTCGTAAAAAAAAAGTTTGTTATCGCAACTCCTCCTAGGCCGCTTGACCAATTTTCTTGAAATTAAGTATGTGAACACATATTGGTCTGAAGATGTGCATTAAGGTTTCCACTTTGAAATCTGACCCCTCTTGCTTGAGTTATGCCCCTTTTTGATATTTTTATCCTAATTTTTGGGGATTTTAGTCGTTTTGCTTTGATTTTTTCAAATTTGGTTCATAGATGCATCATAAGAAAATAGTTGACATGTGTTTTCCATTTGTTCCCGGAAGTGTTTTCCTGCTGAATTGTGCCCCTTATTTTATTCGTAAAAAAAGTTTGTTATCGTAACTCCTCCTAGACGGCTTGACCGATTTTCTTGAAATTAAGTATGTGAACACATATTGGTATGAAGATGTGCATAAAGGTTTCCACTTTGAAATCTGACCCCTCTTTGTTCAGTAATGCCCTTTTTTGATATTTTTATCTAAATTTTTTTTTGGGGGGGAGGGGGGGGGGGCTGGATTTAGTCATCTTTGCTTTGATTGTATTCAAATTTGGTTCGAAAAATGTTGACCCGTGTTTTCCATTTTTTCCCAGAAGTGTTTGCCTGCTGAGTTATTCCCCTTTGTAATTTTTGTAATAAAAGTTTGTTATCGCTACTCCTTCTAGACTGCTTGACCGATTTTCTTGATTTTTACTACAGGTTTTTCCAGATTCGCTCTCTGGAGCCAATATTAGATAAAAGTATACATGTTCAGTTATCTTGATAGGATTATAGGATGAGCTATATTTGTTTGTAGTTGTCATAACATGTATGCTTTGTATAACTTTGTAAAACTTAGATGACGAAGGTCCATGCTTAACAGTTAAATGCGGGGGGTATATAGTAAGCCATGCTTACTGCCATCTCTAGTTCATCCTACGGTAGCCAAAAAAAGTGAGACATAAAAATTCTTTTGATTTAAGAAAAAGTAATTATTTGGTAATACTAATATTGCCACACACAATTCAAGGTTTGTTAAATACAGCAATATTGAGGCTATTGTAAACGTCACAAGGGTACTTTTCTGTTTTCTATGCTCAAAACCAAACAGTTACCGAATTAGTCTGCTTAAATGATAAAAATTCTGTTGGCGATGCCTTTCCATTTTTAAATCCAATCTGTATGGACTTATATGCTAAATTCATGCCAATGCACGGTGAACTAGGAGGCCGTGAGGACCAGACGAAAAATCTAACTACATGCCATTATGAAGTTGGAAATTCAGTTTCAATGGAAATTGAATTTCCAACTTCATAATGGCATGGAGTGAGATTTTTTTCTTTCAAATAGATTTAGTAATAAAGACATTGAGTTTGCAAGACAAGCAAACAAATCTCCAAGAAAATAATAAAAACGACACACTGGTATAGAAAATATTGCATCTCAAAAATCGCTATACGTTTAATTCAAAGGGAGATAATATGAGAGTTTTGAATCTTTAAACGTTTTTTTCAGGTTGTGATTACAATTAACATAAGCGTTTAAAGTGTTTTCTGTGCGTACAGGAACTACTGTTTATTGCGTACATGAAAACTTTCTTCTGCGCATGCGCAAATTTAAGTTCTGGTCTGAATTATCAAAATTGGAATAAGTCAGATAACTCCGGACAGGACAAAAAATTACCAGTAATTTTTCATGATTTAAGTAATCAGACGACTGTCCAACTCGAAAAAATTCATATATACATTACATATTTGCTAGTTTTGGTCGGAATTAAGAAATAAAGACCGTCATGTTTGTATTTTTGTTCAGTATATAAAGAAAGGCAACGTACCTTTTGTAAACCCAAATCTGTGTGTGAACCAGTTTTAAGTCAAAAAGAGGAAAAGATAGGTTTTTTAGCTTTTGATTCTATAACAGTCGTCTTTTAATCGTCTTTTCACATATATTGCAGTATTCTTTGTTGTACCGACTGTAGTGCTGTAGTTAGAAGATAATAAATATATAAAAAAGATAATGTATCTTTTGTTTAGTTTATGCGTGAACCATTTTTAAACTAAAGGTCACATTCGTGGTTGAAAATTCATGAAATATTTCTGCAAGCACCTCACTACAGTTTCATCATGGTAATTGACTTTGATTAGCTATCTTTAAACAAATACAATATCCTTGAGTTTCGCATAAAAATGTTCAGAAATATGATTTGGTTCATTTTAGTCGGCAACCAAAATGAATTCAGGAAAACAGAATAGGCAGCTATTCAGGTGACCAGACTGCTAGAGACTATAGACAAGCAGCAATAACAACATGTAACACTGAGGAACGACGACAGAGTAGTTTTTCATAATTCTAAACAATAATTCATTCAAATAACTCAGTACAAATGAGCCGCGACACGAGAAAACCAACAAAGTGGTTGTGCGCCCAGTGCAGACGCAGATCAGCCTGGGCATCCATCAAGTCGGATCAGAATCTTTGCTAGTCGCTTAAAGGGTAGCTAAGGGTCTAAGCTACCTCCATGCGGACAGCGAAGATGCCCAGTCTGATATGAGTCTGCGCTGGGCACACAACCACTTTGTTGGTTTTCTCACGTCGCGGCTCAAATGTAATAACACAAACAATTTGCAACGGGATTAGATAAAAAGCTGTGGACATCTTCATTTGGACTAATATTGTATAATCATTCCTCGTTCGAATAATCAACACTGATTCCAAAGAAAGCTGAATATGAGTCAACCCATATCAAATAATTTTCATAACATAACGTGTATACCTTTAATTCACGGCCTTGAAAAGCAAGAATGCGCCAAAAGAAACGAAAGTAGCGGACTCACTTTGACTACGTTTGTAACAGGTAATGAAACATCATGCAGTACAGCCCATGCCCTCTGGTACTGGCTTCATCAGAACTTTTTTTTTTATATAAATGGCCCAAAATAGACTCACTGACCAAACCAAAGGATTAGAAACAAGTCGCCCAAGGGCAACGATCGCTCACCTGCCAGTATATGCTCAGGTCAAGTGGCCAAAATGCAAGCTTTCGGCTCAGGCAGGCTAATAAGCAGGCTGCAATTCTATAGGATTGGATAGTGAGTGTGTAAACTGCTCCATCATGACCACTTCTATAAAATCACTAAATGACCTTGACCTATAGTATTTATAGAAGTTGAAGTTGACTGCATTTCCATATCACAGAGCTCAATAGCAACAGAAAAATGCACTTTCTCGTCCTTTCCCATTCAAAAGCCTAAGGGACCAAATTTGACCTTGCCATAAAATAGGTCAAGGTCAACCTAAGGTCATCATTTATATAAACATTGTAGTACTAGAGTCCATGATGCCCTATACCAAGTTTCAAGGCAATCGGCCAGGTGGTTCTTGAGACGAAGAATTTTTAAAGTTTTTACCATAAATGGGCATGGTGGCCATCTTGGTCATGTGATCTGGGTCAAATATATAAACTTTTGTTTCTTTATACTGTTAAGGCTCTATATGAAATTTGACTTCAATCAGCTCAGTGATTTCTGAGGAGAAGTCCTTTGTAAATGTTGACGACGGATGACGACGACAATGGCCTTGACCTCTAGTATTCGTAGGGGTTGACGATGACTGAATTTCCATATCACAGAGGACAAAAGCAACAGAAAAATGCACTTTTTCTGCTTTTCCAATTCAAAAGCTCAAGGAACCAAATTTGACCCTGCCATAAAACAGGTCAATGTCAACCTACGGTCATCATTTATGTAAGCTTTGTAGTACTGGAGTCAAAGATGCTACATACCAAGTTTCAAGGCAATCGGGCCAGTGGTTCTGGAGAGGAAGATTTTTTATGGTTTTTACCATATATGAGCATGGCGGACATCTTGGTCATGTGACCTAGGCCAAATATATAAACTATCGTTCCCACATCTTGTTAAGTCTTTATATGAAATTTGGATTCAATCGACCCAATGGTTTCTGAGGAGAAGATGTTTGAAAATGATGACACCCAATGGCCAAATGACCTTTGATCAAGGTCACTAAATGACCTTGACCTCTCATATCCATAGGTGTGAAAATTTACTATATTTCCATATTACAGAGCACAAAAGCAACAGAAAAATGCACTTTTTCAGGTTTTTCCATTCAAAAGCTTAAGGGACCAAATTTGACCCTGCCATAAAATAGGTCAATGTCAACCCAAGGTTATCATTTATATAAATTTTGCAGTACTGGACTTCAAGATGCTACATACCAAGTTTCAAGGCAATCGGCCTTGTGGTTCTGGAGAAGAAGATTTTTAAAGGTTTTTACCATATATGGGCATGGCGGCCATCTTGGTCATGTGACCTGGGCCAAATATATAAACTATCGTTCCCCCATCCTGTTAAGACTCTATAAGCAATTTGGCTTCAATCGGTTTAATGGTTTCTGAGGAGAAGATGTTTGAAAATGATGACACCCAATGGACAAATGACCTTTGGTCAAGGTCACTAAATGACCTTGACCTCTCATATCCATAGCTGTTGAAATTGACTACATTTCCATATCACAAAGCACAACAGGAACAGAAAAATGCACTTTTTCAGATTTTCCCATTCAAAAGCCTAAGTGACCAAATTTGACCTTGCCATAAAATAGGTCAATGTCAACCCAAGGTCATGATTTATATAAATTTTGTAGTACTAGAGTCTAAGATGCTACATACCAAGTTTCAAGGCAATCGGCACAGTGGTTCTGGAGAAGAAGATTTTTAAAGGTTTTTACCATATATGAGCATGGCGGCCATCTTGGTCATGTGACCTGGACCAAATATATAAACTTTCGTTCCCCCATCCTGTTAAGGCTCCATATGAACTTTGGCTTCAATCGGCTTAGTGGTTTCTAAGAAGAAGATGTTTAAAAGTGTGGACGCCGACGACGCTGACGACGGACGACGGACCATGGCTATACTATAAGCTCACCTTGACAGGTGAGCTTTAAATGGAGACTTTCGCGGCGGAGACACAGCTCTAAACACCAGCTGTAGTGAAGATAAATGAGTCGTGGCACGAGAAAACAAACAAAGTGGCATGTGTGCCCTGCGCAGACTCAGAACAGCCTGGCCATCCGCCCAGTCCGCTCACTCTTCGCTTAAAGGGTAGCTAAGGGTCTAAGCTACCTCCATGCGGAGAGCGAAGACTTTGTGATCAGGCTGGGCGGATGCCCAGGCTGATTTGAGTCTCCGCTGGGTGCACAATCACTTGTCGCGGCTCAAATAAGTTCTGCATTAGAAGCAGTGAATACATCAACCATAGAAAATAGCAGACCCTGACTAGCTGAAGTACTTCATGGCAAGTAATGAAATGTGCAACACCGGCCATATTGTATGAAAACCTTCGTAACTAGATCTTGTCAATCAGTAAATCAATTGGGATATGCAATATTTTTGGAGTTTAAGTCACCCGGAATATGCACAGAGGGCTATTTTCGCCCCTGGATTGCTTTATGTGATCAAGGTGGTCTCTAGAAGGCTCAAAGTCTTGAAATGAATCACTTTCTAATAAAGGAGAAAATAGATTTTTTATTAGATTTTCATCACTTATTTTATTTTTTCGCTCGGATTAATCTCTTATCCGCCGCCCACCCACCTCCTTCAGTTTTCAGTATCATATATCAGGTTGCCTCGATCCCAGTCTCAGTGACTATGCCCATGCATCAACGCGCACGCTTAACGGGTATGGCAGGAATGAAATTTAATGGTCAGTTTACGGATGTGATCAACAAAGTGAACACAGCCAAGTCCCCCTTCCTAAACGCTCGGCTTTTTCACGGAAGACATTCTTGTTCCGGCTGAAGGAGTAACGAAATTTCTTATGGGTTTGAGCCCCTCAAGAGCTTTAGCACCTGATGGACTGCATCCTAGAGTCTGAAAAGAACTAGTATCTGATCAAGCCCAATGTTTACTCACCTCTTCCAACAGTCTATTGACATGGATGAAATCACCAAGGAATAGTCTTTTGCAAATATATGTCCGCTGTTCAAAAAAGGAGATAGGTCTTTGGCTTGCAATCACCGACCGTTTTCTCTAGCCTGTGCAGCTCTAGTACTATTATATGGCACATTTGGATGAATATAAACTTTTGTCAGACAGACAGCTTGCATTTCGGAAGAGGCATAGTTGAGAGAAACCGACCTGAATTAAACAAGCTGTTGTTTTAAGTAAGCCCTTTTTACCCTCGCCTGGGAGCTATTGCTACGTTTTGTTATAAATATAATAACTTCATCCTGTTTTGTTTTTGTTTTTTGTTTTTTCACTAAGCAACGTGTGTTTTGTGTCGTGGACTTGAGACAGCCGTCTCTTGAATAGCTTCTTCTATCCTCGGCAAACTTATAAAAGTACCATTCATCCATCAAAAGGGTCTACTTGCGTGCACATAGTCTTTCTTCCTGGAGAGCAACCTAAGCCAATACGAGTTCTTTCCCTTTCAACGTTTTTTCTCATTCACTATACTTTTAGCTCCAATTATTATAAAATGAAAGTTTTATTTCATACAAAATATATTTCTGCAGCATGGCTTATGACGCTTTGTCCTGGCAGATAAAATTACCATGAGCCTATAACTATCTGTAGCAGCGTATTCCAGTGTGTGTTTTTGTGAGGCTTTTGGTGCCTGTCTGTCAGCCCGTCTTTGACTTTTTGGTCTGTCAAATCTTATTGACGAATGAAAACTTTCTTGGAAGGACACGAAGCAGGCCCGGATCCAGTGGGGTGGGCTTTGGGGCTTCAATCCCGACATCTGGGTTTCTGTTTTATATGTAATACGTAGGCCTCCAGATAATGAGTAAATGATGACAATTTGAGATAATTTATCCATGTGGTTAGATTAAAATATGTTGTGGCATCCCAATAGAATCGCCTCGGCGAGGTAATTTTAATGAAACATCACAGTATATAGTTCAAGGCAAAAAGACATTATCAAAATTTCTCATCAAATTGATTCGAATTTACGTCATACATTTTCAAGCCCCCCTCCCTATTCTCACACATAATTTCGGCGCCTCCCAGCCCCACCATTTATCCAGAGCCCCACCAGTACATGGTGGTCTGGATCCGTGCCTGCGAAGTAAGGATTCAGGGGCCACTAAGACTTCGTAAGATAAGAGAGGGCACAGTGGGATTTCATATGGCGAATGCACAATAAAACAGGTCTCCGCCGCGGGATAAGACCGTTTGGTCCAGGTGGACTTCATTGCTAAATATTTGGGGAAAGCTTACCCTGAAATCTCGAGTTTTGTCCAGTCACCACATAGAGAGGCCTATAAGCCCATATGAGTTATTTCCCTTCCCATATATTTAATAAATCTATCTAAATCGCTCAAAAGTGTGAATCCGGTTTGTAACGGCAGGTTTTCCTTTACTCGGGATTTTGAGCCTGTTACCCCAAAATTTATGCATGTGTGAATCTTCTGGGACCATCAAAATTTGGCTGTGGATTTGAAGGCCTTATGGTGATTTCTGGACAGAGCCTCTATTTAATGATGTCTTCTAAAAACTGAAGGTTTTTTATTGATTTGATGCTTAACGTGGACTACAGGACCCATGGTAAACAGCTATGGTCATGTCGGGACTGTCAGTTAACCTAACCACACTATTCCTGGGCAGGCTTAGACCTCCTAAGCTGTTAACCAGTACTAAGTGCACATACTTTCGACAGTAACTGACAACTGCCCATCTTGAATCAGCGGAAGGAGAAACGAAAGTATGTGGCCAGACCGGGTTTCGAACCCAGGACCTCTGACTTATGAGTAAGATGCCCTACCGATTGCGCTACCCGGCCCGGCAAATACTGAAGTAACATATGTAAAGTATTCGAACAGAATATGAGAGAAACGAGGGTCCAAAGGTCTCCAAAAATGTAAAAGCAATAATAGCCGGGGCACGGCAAAACCAACAAAGTGGCGTGTGCGACTGGCGAAGACTCAGATCAGCCTGGGCAGGCCGGTGTGATCAGAGTCTATGGTGTCCACATGGAGCTGGCATATACCCTTAGCTACGCTTTAAGTGCACAGCGAAGTCTGATCAGACTGAGTCGCTACCCAGGCTGATCTGAGTTTTAGTTGGGCGAAAATACCACTTTGTTGGTTTTGTCGTGGCGCGGCTCATAAATGTATCTATGGTGAATTTAGTGCTATAAATGATCGTTTTTGTATTCAACTTCTCCAGTGCCGTTTACCACAAAAGTTTGAAAATATAGGTGACGGTCAGGTCTTGGCAGGATATCCGAGACAGGGCAGCCTCAATCTCAGCTTGGGGTCAAGATAATAGACGCTTACGTACCAATTCGCACAAGCAGGTTCCCTCAACCGAACCACCTCAACCGTTATGGCTCGAGGCAGACGAGTATCAGGAAGGAGATGTCTGATGTAGGAGAATTTGCACCTGACTAAGGCTCGAACCCTCTAAATTACTTAGAGGTAGGGCTGCTTATGCAGGCGTCACACTGTCCCGAAATTTACACCCGATGGCCATATGATAATGGAAATGTTCAAATTCGGCTCTGATCGTAATAACATCGGGTCATTCGTGAGAGCATCTTAAGCTATCGTATGACAGCCGGAGGATTTTCTCAAGCTTCGGCAGCAACTTCGTGAGCGGTTGCAAAATCTTTGGCATGCCAAAAAATTGCCGAAGGACATTGCGAAGGCTCATTTTTGTGTTGAGTTCGTGTGTCCATTTTGCCTTCGTAAGGCCATCGTGAGGGCATCGTGTCATCTTCTTCGTGTGACGATCGGTGCCATCGGGCATTTTTCGCCTCGCGAAGACATTACGAAGGAAAAAAGAACAGTCCGATTGCCTTCGGAAGGCAACACGACTTCGTAAAGCCCTCGTAAGGCCGACGTGTAGCCATCGAATTATGTAGTAACATGTAGATATCTAATACATCAAATGAAATAAGATATCTTGTACAGACTATTAGATACCTGATGTTCAATATTAGATATCTTTTTACTACATTAGAAATCGTATGATATCTTATATACTATATTAGATATCTCATGTTATATCAGTTAGTTTATATAATTTAATATCTAAATTAGGAAAAAAAGATATCTTATAAAGTATATTAGATACAGATATAAAAGAATAAATAGTAACAGGGCTAGCCATATGTTTTGCATATACCATCGGGAGGTCGCGTGACGCTTTCGTAACATAGATCGTATGCATCGTACTCTCAATGCGACGTCGTGTATTCATCATGTGGCCATCGTATGTACTTCGGGTAGACTTCTTAATAAAAATACACATATTCGTATAGCCTTCGCATAGCCTTCATGTGTGGTTCGAGGGTCATCGCAGGTCCTTTTGTAGGCATCGTACTTTCTTCGGCAGTTGATTGGCTGTTGACCAAGTTCGGGGCCAACTTCGCACGAAATTCAAAATTTCATATTCGTATGGCCATCGGGTGTCAATTTCGGGACAGTGTGACGCCGGCATTATGATAAAATATGGATTCTTCTCATCACTTCAGCTGTCAACATTCACACCGTGTTCTTGTTTCAATTTTCACAAGCGCTAGACCTTATCTGTTAATATAGTCTGTCAACTCTCAGTATCTTTCAGTCGAAATTCATCTCAAACTACTGATATCTCAAAGTAAATTTTCTGGTCCCAGAAAATTTACTTTGAGATATCAGTAGTTTTAAATAACAGGAGTTGAAATGTGAATAAAGATAGGAACTATGACCAAACTATATTCTTGAAATAAATATAAGCGGTCGAGTTATCGAGAGTTGACTGTAGTATGAGTTTAGTCTAATCTAATCTATCCCATTAGCTCGCAAGGTCGCTGGCGTACTAGAGATGGCCTTACAAGAATCTCTGTCCAATTGGTCATGTTTTCAGCTGCCCTAGCTTTGCTGGCAAAAACAATCTCTGTCCCCGCCTCTTCTTCCGTCTGTCATTTCTTTTATCCTTTCACTGTGCCCTGTTCAAATGATCACTTTAGCTTGAGACGTGATCAAGACATCTCACTTTTTGCTTCTTACCCATGGTCAAGAGTTCGTTTTGTTCTCAAATGGCTGCTCGGATCTTTCTGTCAACATTCTAAGTAGCTTCATTGTCCTTGTAGAAGATATTCAGTAGCCTTCGGTCGTATCTCGTCTCAAAGGTCTACGTTCTTTTCTCTAACTCTGCTGTCACAGGCATGTTTCAGTATAATGGGTTATAATTGAGTTTGTAATGCAACCATAGTAAATCATTTGTTACCTCGCTTACACCGCTATACCGATGCAACGAATGTTTCATATTAACTAGCCGAAACTTCGAAGTATGGCTCATGTTTCATTATTTGAATGTGTTCTCTACTGTTGAGTGAACTCTTTAACGTTTTAGTTAGCAGCAATAGTGTCAAATATTTATCATGCAGATGCCACCATGTCCAATCCTCATATGTCTGTATATAACTGAGCGCTTATAAAGTTTCTGTTCTGTTCTGTTAAGATGAATATGACAAGGGAGCGCTCAGTTTCGCCTTTGATCCTAATATGAAAACTGGCTTCAGCTTTGTTAGACCTGAGATGGCTTGTGCAGTCATTGGGCGAACCTCAGGTTTTGAGCCATGCCATCATATGAGACAACTGCTCTGTAAAAGGCATTTTTTAACTTGCACAGTTCCCAACTTCTGTCCCTTTACCTTTGCTCTCCATTTATATGGAACTGAAGCTGTTTTCATCAGTTTGGTCCTCAAAGCACTTGCCTCGAGTTTATTCCTTGTGCAGGTTTGTCGAGACTTTCCACTAGGGAGTTGCTCCTGCTCCTCCTTAACATAGGCACCAATGTCATCGGTAACACGCAGATTGGCCATAGTTATGCAGCGCATGATGGCCTTTCTATTGTGTATATCGGGACAACAAATATCACCCTCTCGAGAAAACTGTTAAAGAGGGTGGGTAATAAAAGCCACCTATGTCTTACTCCAACTGCTGCTATTCGTCTGGGCCAGTTGTTCAAAAATAAGGTCATCGTTAATTAACGTTTTGTTAAAATTGCAAACATTAAAATATTTCAAATATGTGAATATATTTTTGTTGGAAAAATGTGAGAAGCCTTTGTATTGCAAAATCTTCTCACAGATTTTCAACAAAAGATATCAGTGTATTCGGCTATAAAGTCATAAAACACTTAACGAGTTGACCTCTTAACGAGCTCGTTTTGCTAACGATGCTTTGAACAACAGGGCTCTGAACCTTGTCGTAGAGCTGTTCAATGTCACAAACTAGACTGGTATTGATATTGTACTTCCGCATGATGGTCCATAGACGGCATATCGTACTTCGTCCAAGGCTTTTATGCTGCTCTCACACCTAAGCGAATATCCGTGCGAATATCAAATTCATTTTCATGAGAATGCATTGAGAATAAGTGCGAACATCAAACCAAGGAGGCAAATGTCGTATTGGGTGAGAATCTAAGATCTAAGAACGAATGCTAGCAAATGCCTACAAACGTCTTACGATCACTACAAATGCCTTGCCATCAATAAGAATGGCTTACGATTGCTTACAAATATGTTGCAAAACACACATTCCTTGCGAATTTTAGCAGCAAGTTTGTAATCTTCGCAACAGCCCGAGAATGTCCGCGAATGCTTACGAACACCTACGACTGGGAGACAGATTTAAAAAAGTCAATATGACTTTCTTCTGAATCCCTTTTGTATGAATAGTTTATTTCCATGAACTGTATTAATATGTATCTATGTTATTTGTACAAATAAATAAAGTTTAAACTAACACCTACGAATGTCTTGCGATCATTGTGAATTGGTCGCGAATTGCATTCGTAAGCCCATTCGCAACCATATTCGCATAGGTGTGAGAGCAGGAATCTATGAAGATGTGCCTCACATATTGCTGATTTTTAAGGTACTTCTCACATGGGACTCTGAGCTTGAATATATGTGCTGTTGGGCTGTTGGGCTCGTTCTGGCTCTGAACCCAGCATGTTTCGTCGATTATCTCTTAAGCTTGGGGTTTGGTTTAAACATATTTTATT
Source organism: Ctena decussata (assembly GCA_963989385.1). Taxonomy (NCBI): domain Eukaryota; kingdom Metazoa; phylum Mollusca; class Bivalvia; order Lucinida; family Lucinidae; genus Ctena; species Ctena decussata. The sequence goes on along the minus strand of OZ022502.1, from coordinate 1,952,696 downwards.
TCAAGAAATAACATTCATGACAGTAACAATATTGTTCTATACATAAATATAATAGGATTAGAACGAAAGCATAAGCTTATTAAGTTCTTCTCCTAAGCTTGGGGTTTGTGCCTGTTCAAGATTTTTTTATTACTTTGCCCGGTTGGCTGATGCGACTGGTGGTTTTGTAGTTCTGACAGAGCTGTATGTTGCCCTGTTTTTGGGAGTGGAATTATCAGCGACTGGGTCCGTGGTGAAGGGGGGTAGGGGGGAACATTTTCCAGTTCTCTAGATCCTTTTACAGTTTTACAGGTATGCTTTTACAGATCTGTGTTAAAACATCCGCCACTGTTTCTTCGCCTGTTTGAACAAGTTATGCAAGTATACTTGGACAAAAGTTCTTCAATGCCTTCTGAATCCTATTGTTAGCTTCCATGTTTACGTCAGAGTCAGGTTTAATAATAAATTTGTAATGGACTGTCCACTAAACAAATTTCGCAAGCCCACTCAGACATATATTACGCCAAAAGTGTACCTTGCGACATGAGCTAACATTAGACTTAGCTCAGCCTGCGTATTCACCCTGTCTGCTCACAGCTAGAAGACACCATAATGCGACAGGCCAAAAGGCTGATCAGACTGCGCAGATACGCTAGTTTATTTTCCACATGCAACGATGGTATCTTATGTCGGAACATGGAGGAAGAAACTACGGGCAACGGATATTACTATAATTGGGTAGGCGGCAATAGTAAAGGCTGTCACTCTGCTTATATACTTATAGGGGGAGCGAAACCTCTTTAAGGGTACCTTCCTACGAGGGAATGGCTTGCAGTCAACTTTAGATATATCTCAAACACGAATATCTTAAAGTAGCCTATTATATCAAAGATTTTAGTTTGTACATATTTCCTATTTTTATTTACATTTCAACTCTTGTTATTTCAAACTACTGGGACCAGAAAATTTAGTTTGAGATATCAGTAGTTTCAACTTTGAGGTATTTCGCTCCAAAGTAGGTGACACAGAGTACCCACTGTGAGAAGAAATTAAGGTGAAAGGGTACACTTTCAGGAAAAGCAACCATGCAACTTTCATTTTTGCCTTCACTTTTTAAATTTTTTCATTAGTGTCAACTCTTAAAGGATAAAATTTGCTCCCTTCGGTGCAAATTCTATCCTTTACGAGTAGGCTCCTTTTTGGAAGGGTTTGTCGCCAAGGGTAGCAACAGGAAGTCACAAAAATGTCTCCTGATAAACGTGACAGAAAAACATGGAGGTGTACCCATACACCTTGAGCAAGTCTGTTTAGACAAAGGGGAAAAAAAATCTGCTACACTAACGCCTTTCTGAAAAGAGGGCACTCCTTGAGGCTAACAGTAATCTTCTAGAAGAGCAGTTGTCTGGATTGCTAGTCACATGCTCAGTCTCATTTCCCATTTTCGCAAGCCACGAGTATTAGTCGTCATCGGTCCTTACGCACATCTTCGCAAGCCAAAGGAATTAAGTCCGCATCGGTCCTTACGCACATCTTCGCAAGACAAAGGCATTAAGTCTACATCGGCCCTTACGCACACCTTCACGAGCCAAATGTATGAATTCCACATAGGTCCTTACGCACACGTTCGCAAGCCAAAGGTATTAAGTCCACACCGTTCCTTACGCATATCAACATCGGTCCTTACGCACATCTTCGCAAGCCAGTGTTATTAAATCAACATCGGTCCTTACGCACATCTTCGCAAGTCCACATCGATCCTTATGCGTATCTTCGCAAGCCAAAGGTTTTAAGTCCACATCGATCCTTACGCACATCTTCGCAAGCCAATGGTATAAAATCAACATTGGTCCTTGCACACATCTTCGCAAGCCGAAGGTTTTAAGTCCACATCGATCCTTGTGCGTATCTTCGCAAGCCAATGGTATTAAATCAACATAGATGATGCATGTTTTCGCAAGCCAACATCGATGCTGATGCATATTTTCTCAAGCCAATGGTATTAATGCCGCACATCTTCGCAAACCAAGGGTACTAAGTCCACATCGTTCCTTGCGTGCGTAAGGAACGATGTGGACTTAGTACTCTTGGCGTGTTAAGATGGAACGATATGAATTTAGTACCCTCGGCGAATACAGATGAAACAATGTTGGGTTAGTACCTTTTGCGTATGAAGATAGCTTGATGTGGACATAGTACCTTTGCTTGTGAAGATGGGACGATGTGTTCTTAGTAACCTTGACTTGCAAAGATGATCATTTTTCCGTTTCGGTCCCTATCGTTAAGGTGTCAGCAGCGTTTTCATGGGTTTGTTGACTTGACATACTATTTGGAGTGATTGTTTCTTTTGTTAGATTCTCTGGATTCTCATATATGGGTATAGACAAGTTTGATGCCGATATTTCAGTTTTCGTGTACGCATAGCATGTCTTCCCATAGTGATGTTCATCTGTAACCTGGTCTCTGTATACTGTCTGGTACACATTGGGCTTCTTTCTGCGAAGAAAAAATAGCTATCAGAGGAGATGGCACATCCCCCCGACCAAAGACCCCATGCGCCTTGGTAAACAATGTGCACTTCAAAACCCATATAAGTTATAATTATATTGTCATTCTTTTATGCTTCTAATTGACATTATCTTTTAACAGATGCATGAAATTCTAACACTCAGACCAAAACAGTACGCCAGACTGCTAAAAGAGGTAACATTTTAAGCAGCCACCATGTAGACAATGTATAGCATATGATATACATGTACATGTACTCAACATTACAAAATGTGTGAATAACCTCTAAAGTACAAGACCTACAAATCTTATTTTTGAGCTCTCTAGTAAGTGAATTTGGACATAAAATCCAAATCTGAAAAACATTTTTTTTTCCAAACTGCAGCTCAAACTTGCAAGGGAAATAACTCGGAAAGTATAAACGGATGCGTTGTCATTCATATATGAGACAAATTGTCATGACCTGTTCTGCATATCTATAAAATATCATGAAAATATTTCAAAAGATATTCAAGTTAAGGAACAGGCAGGAAACACAGCTCAAACCATCAAGGGGGAATAACTCAAAAATTAAGAAAGCAAGAGTTGTCATTCTTGTTCGCGACACATTGTCATGACCTGTTCTACATATCTTTGAAGTATCATGAAAACATTTCAAAGGGTATTCAAGTTATAGAGGGGACACAAAATCACAGCTAAAACCATCAAGGAGGAATAACTCAAAAAGTAAGAAAGAAGAGAGAAGAAAGGGAGAAGAACTCAAAAAGCACATCGCTTCCGTTCTAATATCATTGCTTGTACTGATATCTTACTTGTTTATGTATGTTTATATGTATGTTAATTGAATAAGCTAAATGAATATGTTTAAACCAAAAGTAAGAAAGCAAGAGTTGTCATTCTTGTTTTGTGACACGTTATCATGACATGTTCTACATATCTGTGAAGTATTCATGAAAATATTGCAAACGGTATTCAAGTTATAGAGCGGACACGAAATCGACCTAAAATCATCAAGGGGGGAATAACTAAAAAAACAAATATGCAACAGTTGTCATTCTTGTTCGCGACAAATTTTCATGACCTGTTCTACATATCTGTGAAGCATCATGAAAATATTTCAAAGGGTCTTCAAGTTATATAGCGGATACGAAATCAAACCTAAAACCATCCAGGGAAAATAACTCAAAAGGTAAGAAAGCAAGAGTTGTCATTCTTGTTCGCGACACATCGTCATGATCTGTTCTACATATATGCGAAGTATCATGAAAATATTTCAAAGGGTATTCAAGTTACAGAACGGACTCAAATCTGCCAAAAAATCGCTAAAGGGAAGTACAATAACAAGAGTTACCGTTCTTGTCATGACCTGTTCTACATAACTGTGAAGCATCATGAAAGTATTCAGAGCGGACAAGAAAATGTTTACGGACGGACGGACGCCAGGCTCATCGCTATATCCCCCGAACCTTTCGGTCGGGGGATAAAAAGGGTATAAGATGTTTTTTCTTTCATAACCAGCAGGGGCGGATCCAGGAATTTTGGACAGGGGGTTCAAATTAGCTGAGGAGGGGGTTCGATTTGTGCAGTTTGACCATTTTCCCCTGAAATTCCCCATGAAAATGAAATAATTTAGGCTGAAGAGGGGGTTCGGTTGAACCCCCCGAACCCCCTCTGGATCCGCCACTGACCAGGACTCATGACTTCGACAGCATACGTAATTTAATTTTCTCCAAGAAACTTTACTGATACAAATCTGATTTGAAACGGATTTGTGGTTAGTCTTGTTATTATTATTATCATCATTTTCTTTTATTATTATTTGGGGGGAGGGGGATTGGTGGGGGCGGTGCCGTTACGGGTGCTAGTTATTTCTTGTTGTGATCATCACTAATTTTGTTTTCATTTTAGCTGAAAACAGGACACTGTGGAAAGGGATTGTTGCAAGGTCATATGTAGTGTCCATGGATGGATGTTTGTGCTGGATGGAATAGAATGGAGTCTAAAACTCTAGGGACCAGTAAAATAATAATGAGCAGTGACACGACAAATCCAACAAAGTGGCATGTGCGCCCAGCAAAAACTCATATCAGCCTTGGCATCCGCCCAGTCTGATCAGAGCCTTTGCTGTGCGCAAAAGGTGAACATAATGGTCTAAGCTACCTACAAGCGGACTGCAAAGCCATCTAATCAGACTGAGTGAATGCTCAGACTGATCTAAGTCTTCACTAGGCGCACATGCCACTTTGTTGGTTTTGTTGTGTCGCTGCTTAGTTAACCTTATTAGCAATAACGCACAACTTCGTTAACGGCGTGTAGCACCGGATTGAGCAGGGCTCTGTACCACATGTAGGAGCCGTGGCTACTCAGTGGGCTAAGTGCTGACCTGCTAAGCTGGCGGTCCGAGTTCGATGCCAACCACAGGTAGAAATATTTTCAACCGTAAACGGGGTTCTATTGCACACAGCCTTTCATTATCACCTTCTCATCGTTCTGATACGACAAATGACGTACAATCTCGTCATCCAAACATCCTTCCATCAATACCACATAACTGCATCCAGGCCGGCAACCCAGCCGTAGATACACAGACAAGCTGATAAACTGGATCAAGCTAGCACATGTCTGAACTTTGCAAGCCAAAGGTTCTAAGTCCAGTGTGTTCCTTATAAAGGACTTTGTACCCCTGATTTCCGAAAATGTCACAAACTTGGTTTTCTGTTGGGTGCTTGCTAAATACAGTTTGGCTGTAAAAAATAAAGAGCCCGAATGTAATGTGTACATGTGCAGGCTGATGTATATCTTCCGCAATACAAATGTTTTCAGATGTCTTACCTCACACATAGGATAGATAGAACGAGCATAGCACAACCAACCCCACCGCCAACCAAGAGTTCTGTAAGTAAAATAACATAATCATTAGTTTTCAGTAGACATACCCATGACCCCAACCGTCTCCAAACCATCACATTATTTTTTCGCTGCCAATGCCAATCCGTCAAACCAAATTAGCCTGAAAACTTTGCAAGCTGTGTAGATTTAGTGGGTAACGTGCGTGAATCCCTCTGCGAGTGTATAATTAATGGCGTAGCTGCCTATTTACAAATACGCATGTGTGTATTTCCTTGTCAAATCAACAAAATTTCAGTAGATGGGTACTGGTATGCACTCTCTCTCTCTCTGTAAATTCGACCAGAGTTCAGCACGCTACTGCGTCTGACTAGAGCAATTTGAATTATGCGACCTCAAAGAGTGAGCCCAGGCATATAAAATGATGATTGTGCGTATCGCAAAATTACACCAAGTAATACTCCTGGTGTGTCTGCTTGTACAATTGATATATGCTTAATTGTTACTTGAATATCTATGAACACATAAAAAGTCTTGCAAACCCGTAAGAAAAAAAAACGACATTTTCTGTATAATACTTCAAAACTGTTTACCGCACAACATCGGTAAGTCTCATGAACAGATAGCTTGGCTACATCTTGAATCTTCTTCGACTTTCAAGGGTTTGTCCCTGGTAGGTATAGCCACTGCTGAAAGAAAATTATATATTCTTTCGTGAAATAAAATTGTGTTTATGTAAAGAAGTATAAGACCTTTGTTTAAACTGTTTTATTTAACGAAAATCTATTTATGGGAAATAGCATTAATTTTTACTACGATGAATATGCGTAAAAACTGTTTACAACGTTTTAGCTATCCAAATTAATTAAAATTTGGCATTTACAGATTTTACATTTTCTGTTTCTGTGAACAAAAAAAAATGAAATCTTTGAAATGCCATACCTCAAATACCTTACGATGACTTTCAGTTTTTATTGGTTCCGTATACATGTAATTATAATATGATGAAAAAGTATGTATATTTTAAAGAAAATCTACTGTTTAGATAAAAAGTGTGCCCAGGTGTCGGTAGTGACCTTAAAGTCTATGATAAGCCATATACTATAATTTATTACGAAATACCTTCATGATTTAACAAACCTAGTCGCTTTTATATGTTCTACTTCCTAGTTTAAAAGCTAACAAGATAACAGTAAGAACACTCTGACAGTGTAATAATTTGATTTTTTTTATTTATTTATTCTTTTTTTATATATTTAATCTTCTTTATTCGGCTATGGTTTTTCAGGCCTTCTAAAGGTATACTTGCCGTAATCCTTCATTTTGAATTCCTATTTTATTTTTTTGCGAGATCTAACACATGATATTTTTGTCCAATTCTCGTAACGATGTTCCCCAAGAGGCTCAGGGGAACAAATCCTGATATCACGCTTACCAGAAAACGCAAACTTTAGCACGAAATATTTCTCAATGAGCAAGGTCTGCACTGATAAGGGTGGTAAAAAATATAGTATGGGTTGTCCGCCTGTATGGGAGATATGCGAGTGGATTATCTCCCATAAAGGCGAATAAACCATGGTATAACTATTACATAACTGGCAACTTCTGACACCGTGTCTATTCGTGTCCTCTCCAGTTTGAAGAAGAACGCATAATACTCGTGGCTGCTTAGCTTATTGAATAAAAATATTAAATCCATACGATTCTTGTTTGCAATTATTGAAACTGTAGTTTTGTTGGTCGCGGAGATAAAGCTTCGCGAACTGCCAATTTTTGACATATTCACCGGTTTTAATATTCGTGGCTTTTCATGACTCTTATGGTTCTTAGAAAGTAATATTTGTTCAAATTTTCCTTTCACAAAGAGAGAGAGAGAGAGAGAGAGAGAGAGAGAGAGAGAGAGAAAGAGAGAGAGAGAGAGAGAGATACGCAACCATTAATCATGCACATGGGTAAATTTAATATTTGCAGTCTCGTTGTATGACAAAAATCTTCAAAAGATTTTAAGACTTTTTCTACATACATCTTATTATTTGATATATCCGTTTAATATTACATGCACCTGGAAATTAAATGCCCACAATTCCCGCTGAAACTAATCAAACAATGCAAATTATAATAACTGATCTGTGGTATTCAATGCAGGAAATCAGTTAAACAAATGCGAGATAAAAATGAAATGCACTTATCTGTTCAAATATAGGGCAGAATATTGTCTGAATTTTGTGTAAACACAGAACTTAAAGTGGGTGTGATGACTTTGCGTGAAAATGCAGCGGTCAAGATAATAGGAGAGTGTGATTGAAATGCTATATTTTATTATTATTTTTCCGTAATACGCATGTTGTGGAACCTCGTAAGAACCGCCTCAACGAGGCGGTTCTAATGAGGTCACAACATGCGGTGTGTGAATTATTAAACAGATTAACTGGAAATTATCATCAAATAATCTGAGGTTTTAGCTGGAGCTCTAAAATTATATGATTGATCATTAAATAAATAAATAAAATAAAATAAAATAAAATTTAAGGTATTTTCCTTTATTCAGTCTCACTTCGCCGGTGGAGCGGCTGTAGCGTAGTGGATAACACTCCGGACTACCAATCCAGGGGTCGCAAGATCGATCCCACGCTTCTCCGGTCTTTCGGATGAGACTTAAAACCGAGGTCCCGTCTCCATATGACCTCGTTGTTGGTGGGACGTTAAACCCGAGTTCACTCACTCACTCACTCACTTCGCCGGTGACATAACTTTAAGTCTTTGAAGCCAAAGTGACCGAAAGAAAACTTATAAGATAATAAAAAAGCAAATGAGACTCAGACTTTCTGCACCAGCTCCTCCACAAGCGATTTCTTTCATTTAAGCGCAGACTCCTATTTAAACGGCTACGTCCCCCAAGTATACCCTTTGTCAAAATGGCGGGAGAAAAAAAAATGGAATTGAATTGAATCAACGTTGTACATGTAATTGTAATGTGAAATCATTGTTGCATATGGGGAAAGGCCATCTGAAAAGGATTCAGGGACCCTAAACATTAATTCTTATGGTCATATTTCCTTACATTTTTATGACTAGATTTTCAGAGAATTATCAGTGTAAATTAACATGACTAGCCTAAAATGAATTAAAAATAAAACATTAAACTACTTTGAGCTGCGAAACCGAAAGTACGGGAGACTGTAGGAAGTTTAAGATAGAATATATTTCTTCGTTAGGAATTTATATTTCTAGATTCGCAGACTAAAACAATATACAAGGAAATGTAATAAAACAATAAAAACAATGCCTTTTCAGAAATTATAAGATTACGTTCCGTATGGCTTATGGTATGTGGGAAATTTAAGACTCAGATCAACCTACTTGTCTTTCCTTACAGGAATCTATATAATACATGTTATGATTCGCCAGGACTGTGCTGACACGCAACCTGATCAGGGTATTACTATAGGATGCTATAAGGCCCCTTTTGGCATCAAAGTGAATGCCCAGCGGGCACAGGATGTAAAAATGACATCGTTTTGATGTCGATGCGACGTCTCGTTGCAGCGACGTCATGTGCCTGGTGGATGGACTTACCTGTACGATTTTTGGCCAGTCACAAAGGGAGACAACTTTTTTGTCTTCCTATTTGCCTTCTTGGATGGCAAAGTCCTTTCAAAATAAACTCTTTTATGAGCCACGACATGAGGAAAACAAAACGGTTGTGCGCCTAGCGTAGACTCAGACTAGCTCAGGCAACCACCAGTCTTGAGTCTTCGCTTTGCGTTTAAAGGGTAGCCAAGGGTCTAAGCTAGCTCTATGCAGACAGCGAAGACTCTGATCAGACTGAACGGATGCCCAGGCTGATCTGTGTCAGCGCTAGGCACACAACCACTTTGTTGGTTTTCTTGTGTCAAGGCTCATTATATTCTTAAAGGGAAGAATTTACTCTAGAATTGCAAAATATTGTTTAAAGAATTACATATAGGGAAGGGGCCAAAATGTCACTCGCAGAGTTGCTTCCCCGGACAGTACATTCCATTCACTCTAAACAAGGAACTAAATGTTCAGCTGAGTTAAATGATACCGTACAGGCGTACTTACCTTAAATATACGGGCAACAGAACAGTGTATGCGTTGAGGGAGGTTGCCCTTATGTCTTGGATATAAGTACTGAAGGCACAACTCTCTTCCCATACTACGCTGTATTTGAACAAAACTGCATCTAAGGACGTTTGAGGATATGCAAACTGTGCACCTCAAGGGCGTCAGCGCAGAGCGGCTGGGAAGCAATAATACAGCGTCTCAATATCACAGTCTCATTTACAGTATTTCAGTAAAAGTAAAAGATGCAACGAAACAAGCAGGTTTGCTGTTTTTTGTTTTTTTTTTGTTTTTTTTTTGAGGGTACCTTATTTCTTCGCTTAAAGAAAGGAGATTTAGACGGATCTAGGTCTCTGAAATTGTTTTAAAAAAGAAAACCCATTTTGGGGCTGAATTACACAAGACAAAAAGTAACATATTTGTGGCAATTATGGAAGGATAAACCGTTAAATATGGTATGTTCATATTGTACAGCATATTTGCGTGAGACGATCTGATTTAACTACTAGCATTTCACTTCACATCTATCTAAATGCCACCTTGCTTCAAATCTTTTTTTTTTTTTTTTTCTATTTCTTAAAGTATCCCTCCACAATGTACGTTTATATTCATTAGTTTTATGTCCATCCAACCCACAAAGAATGAGCAATCGTGGTCTAGCAATTAACATCACCATGCCAAGGGTTGCCTGTTTAATCTCCTTCTCCATCAGTCTTTCAGAACAGGCTTAACTCTAAGGCCTTCGTCTCCCTATAACTGATCTTGGGACATTATAAGCTCACCTCACTATAGGTGGATAAGAGCTTTTGCCGTGCATAACTTCTTTGCCTGCAATGTGCCATATTCAAGAAAAACTTCTGATCTTCCCTTTGTGGTATTGATTACATAAATGTCCCCACTTTGTAGTCAATTCCAAAGCTTAAATCATATTTGATCCACCATATGCGCCCAGTGCACTCAGATCAGCCTGTGCATCCGCCCAGTCTGATCAGACTCTTCGCTAAGCGCTTAAAGGGTTGCTAAGGGTCTAACCTACCTCCATCTGGACAGCAAAGACTTTGGTTGGACTGGGTGGATGCCCAAGCTGATCTGAGTCTGTTGTTCTGTTATCGTTTAACTTCCACGGTAAACAGCTATGGTTATGTCGTGACGGTCAGTTAACCTAACCACACTATTCCTGGGCAGGCTTAGACCTCCTAAGCTGTTAACCCGAGTCTGTGATGGGCGCACAACCACTTTGTTGGTTTTCTCGTGTTGCTGCTCAACTTACTTCTGCTGGAACAGTTGGTTGGTTGGTTGATTTGGGTTTTACGGTCCTTTGAGACAGTATTTCAGTCTATATCAGGCTGTGCTGGAGAAGACAAGTATTTCTCCAAAATGATCATAAATCTATGCATTGTGTGTGTTAAATCATAAAGGTTGTAAAATTTTTATGACTGTTCATTGCAGTTTAAAATGGAGTGGCGGAAGAAAATTTTTGCAGCAATATTAAAGTTTGGTGTCTGAATTTATATGGGGGCAGCAATTGTTTTGTGGTCGTACTTTAGACTAGCAAACTTATGGAGACACAGACAGGATACCATGTGTGTTTCAGATTGCACTTTTACCACCAAGTTTTGTTATACCTGCCTTCTTCAACTTTAGTGCCTGCTCAGGGCTACCAATTATCCTCCACTTAAAATCCTGACTTTTCCCTGACATTTACTGTTTCTCATACCCTTTTTTACAGATCCAAAAGTTAATTTTTCTCTTTTCTTTGACAGTGCTGTGTTAAAAATGGGATAACTTTCACAGAAGAATTTCCTCTCCCAGGGAGCAACTTTGTTTCTTAAGAGTAGCCCAAAATGAGGGAGATCTATGTACTATGGCACATCCTTTCCCCTTAACAGAAGTATACTTACTGAGAGCTGTTTTGGCCTTTCATTTTATTTATTTAATTATTTTATTTTTCCAAAAAATGGCAGTTTTTGCATACAATATCAAAAATTTATCGTCTCGATAACAAACAGCATTAGCTTTGAAAAACTGGGCCAAGGTTTTTGAATATAAGAAATAAGAAGAGCTGGAATGATTTGTTTTATTAGTTGTCTGCTTTATGTGAAAAGATACATTAGAGAATATGTAGATGAGCCGCGGTTGGACAAAACTAACTAAGTGGAATGGGCCCCCAGGGAAGACTCAGATCAACCTGGGCATCCCCCCATCCAGTCTGATAACAGCTTTTGCTGTCCACATGAAGCTAGCTTGCAACTTTAGCTACCCATTAGACTGATCAGACTGGGCGAATGCCCAGGCTAATCTGAGTCTTTCCTGAAGGCACATGCTACTTTGTTGACTTTGTAGTGTTGTGGCTCATATGTAGATGAGCATAAAAGCAGTGGTGGTGTTACCCAGAAAAAGTGTTCTTTCTATAACAAGACTCCAGAATGCCAAAACTTTTATAGATGATCTCTTTTCTGAGCCAAAAGTTTGCGGCCAATCTGCAGCCATGTCTAAGGCATGCTGGCTATCACAAACAAAAACCAACCAATCAAAACAGATGTAGGTCATGCCAACAGGATACCTTACATGTGAAAAACTGGGTCATGTCAGCTCGGATACCTGTAGAGACTACTCACTTGCTATAAGCAAGAAACCTTGCACCTAAAAGACAGGGAACACCTGGTGAATAATTGTTCTTGGACGTACCACCAGTAAACAATTGTGATTCTGAAACCTAGACCCACCCACCGTCTTTGCAGATTTATCAAATTATTGAATTTGAAAGCCATAAGCAGAGAGTTAAGACCCACAAGGTTAATGTTCAGGTCTTGAACATTGCTCCCCTACATATTATTTGTTTTTCATTTCGATGCAAATTCTCTTAAAGTAAGTCTGTAATGCCTACTTGCATGTGGAAAAGCCAGTGCCGTCTAAATATGTGACAATGATAAACATGCACATGCAAATTTAGCCTACTTTTCTTTACCTGTAAATAAAGGGACACTGGCCTATTTAAATGGACTCTACCACTTTCCATCTGAACCAGACCTTCAGTCCTGTCTAAAAGTTGGCAACCAATGCAGACACTGAGCAGACTGCTCCTACAGAGCAGTCTGATCAGTGTCTATACTGTTTGCTAAGGGAATATTGTCCCTTCATTTATAGAAATTTGATAATTAACAGAATCTGTTTTTCTTGCTGTTAAACTCTTTGCATTAAATGTAACAATATTGAGAAAAGTTGTTACTTAAATTAGACAGCAATTACATCACCAATAGTATAAAACAATATTTCGGACAAACAGAAATACATCAGTAGCCATTATAAAACTCGTTTTCTATTAGTAACTTACAAAATTGAGCTGCAATACAAAAAGGGTGCTCTAACATGAGCAACCACACAAGAAAACCAACAAAGTGGTTGTGCACCCAGCACAGACTCAGATCAGCCTGGGCATCCACCTTAAGAAACACAGCGAAGACTGATCAGACTGGGTGGCTGCCCAGGCTGATCTGAGTCTATGCTGGGCAGTCATGCCACTTTGTTGGTTTTCTTGCATCGTGGCTTATATGCTAACCTACCTTTTTGCAGGACCGGACTTGAATGACATAATTCAGTACTCCAAATGAACCTAAATTTTGTGACTACATCTTTCTTTCTTCTCTACATGCAGGTGTTATGAGAAGAAAAGTAAGATTTCATAATTAAAATTTGGGTTCACCCAGACCCCTGACAATTAGTTCCTGATTAGACTATAGCTTTAACAGTCCATAAATTACATATGATACAACCTTAAAATCAAATTACCATATCATTTACAAGTTTGATTCCCATTTTCAACTTTACTGTTTAATCTGCTTCTACCTTTAAAGTTGGAGTTTCAGAGCTGTTTACATGGGGAGAAAAGGCAAACAGTCCTAACTCAGATCAGACTGGTCTAATCTGAGTCTGCCCTGTTTGCTTAAAGCTCTTCTCCTCCCGCATGTTAAAAGTTCATTTAAGCCGCAACACGAGAAAACTAACATAGTGGCATGTGCACCCAGCACAGATTCAGATCAGCCTAGACATTGGTCCAGTTTGGTCAGAATCTTCGCTTTGCGCTTAAAGGGTCCCTAAGGGTCTAAACTAGCTCCATGCAGAAGATCGTTGCCCAGGCTGATTTGTCTTCACTGGGCCCACATGCCACTTTGTCGGTTTTGTCGTATCACAGCTTATTATAAGTTGTAATTAAATGCTTCGCCATATTTAATGACATTAACTGGCCATACAGAGGTCTATTAATGTGCAGTCATCAACCCTATTTCTTCGATTATAATGGATTTTTCTCTTCCAAAACCACCAAAAAGAAAGAAATCTGTCTAATAAGATAAAACTAAATTTTTGGGACTGTAACAAGTGTCATAGCAAGAGTTAAGCAAGACTGCTTTACATATATTCATGTAATTTTGGAATTTATAGCCAAAGAAATACGTTAAGTTTTGAAAATAATTCGGTGAAATCATTCTTCTTCCAAACATAAGGAGCTTCAAGCAGATGCTGTTTGGATTTTCTCAAATACCATAAACTGGAAAACTCTGTGAATGCTTATTTGAGCCATGACACGAGAAAACCAACAAAGTGGTTGTGCGCCCAGCGAAGATTCTGATCAGCCTGGGCATCCGCCCAGTCTGATCAGAGTCTTCGCTGTCTGCATGGCGATAGCTATGACCCTTAGCTACTCTTTAGGAGACTGGGTGGATGCCCAGGCTGATCTGAGTCTGCACTGAGCACGCAACCACTTTGTTGGTTTTCAAGTGTTGCAGCTAATTTACTACCATTTATGTTCTGCCAATGACATTTTACCAACAGTCTTATTTTTGTGCAGATTTGTAAAAATCTGCATTTTTAGTCACCCAAAAAAAACTTGAAATTTATTTGCATAATTAAAGAAGATATTCCCGAGATTTTGAAGCTGCGATCATCATAATGCTTCTTTGCATTGAAAAAGGCTTTAACTGTTTGGCGGCTTTTATTTTCACAAAGCTTCACATTTGGAAAGTCACGAAAATAATACAGTCACGCCCTTTTACCAGTTTACAGTTAATCCACAAAATATCAATAACCGGAAAGCTTCTTATAAAATAGACTGCAGAAATTTTCAATCACACATATATGAAACTCCAATATTTTACATATTTACAGGACATGAATATTGCCTGCTTGCTGTTACACATAAAGCAATGCTGAATATCAGTAAACAAGCCACCCTTTAATATTCCAGTTTTAGGAGACATTTCCCCCAGCCTCAAGAGCTCAGCAAAATCCAAAAAAACAAAGAATTTCAGCCAACTTAAAAGGTGTTATGGAAGATTCGATGTATCCCACATTTTTGCAATGATCATAATGAAATGAAATGCAGCACCAAATAGAAGCGACATGAATCTCTGATCTGAATGAATGCACAACATTTTCAATTTGCCATTTCTTAATTTCTTTATATGATGATATATTAAATAACAATTTGAAGCTCATGGGTTTCATCGTTTGACACAGGAATGTGCAAAACAGCTAAGGAGTTCTCCAAAAATTGCTCCTTTTTGCAAATGGGCTAATGAGCCCATTTGCAACAAGGAAGAAACAACTTTTGGATAACAGGAAAGACTTTGACCAGCCTGCTCATTAATGTCTTTCAGCAAAAGCCTGAAATGGGAGACTGCTATTTCATTAAAACCCCCAGTTTTCATGCAAACAGCAACGACTACTGTGGTCACTGAACTTTGGTGATATAAGCAGTTATTTCATTGTTTCTTCTGTTAATACATCCTGAATTGTACTCTACTACTTATCTCCCCTGTTAAGGGTTCTTTAGTATAAAAACAAAACAAAACACATTTTATCTTCACCAGGGATATGATGTAATGCATACTAAATACCTTTATTTAATCATGATTTAAAATTTCTATGAAAATAGAGAGATCTTCATCTCAAACTCATCCAATCGCAAACAGAAAGAATTTCATACGTACCAACTTCACAAATATACATGGAAGTCAATTTAATTAAGTCTATATATATTCACTAACACAGGGTATAAACCAGTCCGCCAATTTTTGCTTCCTGCAGAGACTCTCCGTCATATTTGGCTTCCCCCAAGACTGTCCGTGAACTCTTGCTTCCTGCAGGGACTACTGTCCTCGAGAAATGGCTTCCTGCCAAGAGCCTCGGTAGGAAGCAGAATCACACAGACATTCTCTGCAGGAAGCCATTTATCGTACAGAAGTCTCGGCAGGAAGCAAGAGATCTCGGACAGTCTTGGGGTAAGCCAAATATGACGGACAATTCTTGCAGGAAGCGAAAATTAGCGGGTTATACCCTGTGACTAATATCTCATTGACAAAATCACAGCGTTATTACAATGGGCGTAAATTTGGCGATCTATTGAACACAGTCATGCAAATATCAAAAACATGAATATTACTAAGATCTCTTATCTTATTAATGCGGATTCAGAGTAGCCAAATTTTGGGGGTATATTTAGACCCGACTTCATACAAAAACTATTAAATTGGACCTCAAAAGACTCTTTATCATATAAACTCTAAATACTGGGAGATATGTCTGAGCAAACAGTGCAGACCACGATCAGACTGCTCCTAAAGGAGCAGTCTGATCAGGGCCTACACTGTTTGCCATTCTATCTGCATGTTTTACACACATTACTGCATCCTAAAATCATTGCTCTACTTTTAAGACAATTATGTTAAATTATTTAGACATCCCAATTTTCAGAATTTTTATCATGCATAAAATTTTATGGAAAACAGTAAGGGGTGCAAATTTCATCCCCAACTTTGGCTATCTGAACCTGGGAAATGATTAACACACGATGAGAAAGCATACGTATGCTATAAATATGCGGACACCAGGGCCATTGTGCGATTCTCCAATAATAACTTTTTGGGTAATACTTCTTATTTCAGCATAAAAGGATATGTTGTGACTCCTCATTTAAACTGACTTGGGGAGACTATTCTAACAACGGTTATAGCAAACAGTTTTAATGAGGAGACACAACACAGGTATTACGGAGAAATGACAAAGAAATTTATCCCCAAACTATCAATAGTTTATTCCATGATTTCCAATTTTGTGCTAGATCTTTGAATCTTGACAAGTGCATTTATTCCATCAGGGTTTATTACTTAAAAAAAACAGCTGGTAAACATTGGAGTCCCTAATCGGAGGGCCCTTAGGACCCATCTTATTTGCATTTTTGCCGACTGCTCAGGAATTCATGTCCATATATTTAAAGCAAATTTGTTGACTGATAATTTGTTCACAGGTTATATTTTTTAAATACCCGTTGAACATAAGATTGTTTATGAAAATATAAAACAACATTCTTGCAAAGAAGACAATTATCTTATTGGGATATTTCTAAGATAATTTTCTTATCTCTCTTTTGACCCCTCATTAGAGCCATCTCGATGAGATGGTTCTAATGAGGGGGCACAGGATATGGTTTTACCGAAAAATACGGAAAATTATCCCCAAGTTATTCCTGTTAACCCTTCCTGCTTGGAGATCTGGTTTTGTGCAGAAATATTATCCTTGAATGATCTTCAAATTTCTGGAGTCAAGTGTGCACTTACTAAGGATTTCCTTCCTAAACAGTACTATGGTAGTGTGGCTTTGACTTCTAATACATAACTGGGCGGTGAAATTACAAAAACTTCACTCAACACTTTTCAATGATTAGTATGAAATGTCAAGGTGAAATGTTAATACAGCCATGAATGTTTGCTTTAATCAAAGCTGAATATGTCCTTCCCCGTAACACTTTTCATAAATGTTAGTCCAAAGCTCTGGATAATTGTCCTTATTTCTCAATTAAAACATACATTATGGCTCTCAAGAGGGGTCACAGAGTGTTTTTTAGAAAAGTATGGAAGATAATCTCTAAACTATCCCTGTTATACCCCTTTTTATTTCAAGCACTGCTGTTAGAACTATCTACCATGGTTATTAAGCCGTACTTATACAACTCAGTGCTGCAGATAAGAAGGGGTAACAGGGATAACTTTCCTTATTTTTCCATTAAAACATACATTGTGACCCATCATTAGAACCGTCTCGCTGAGGGGTCACAACGTATGTTTTTGATGAGAATTAAGAACAATTATCTCTGAATTATCCCTGTTACCCCTTCTTATTTGAAGCTCTGTGACTACTCTGTCCACAAAGTGCTACCCAATCCACATAGTATTAACTCCCAACTTAACCTTATTAGCCATACATTTATAGAGACCCAATTAGTCTCACCCCAGCCCGCTATCAAGACATATTAACTTAAACTCAAGTACAGTACTATATGTATTTAAACAAAGCTTCAGATATGCAGAAATAGCGAATTATGGGAGTGAAATCTGGGGAGGATTTGTTATCACTGTAAAACGTATGTTATGGAACCTCATTGGAACTGCATCTCTCATAGGATCACACTTAAAATTGCATTGTCAGACTAGTCTAATGAGGATCAACAACATATGCTTTAAAAAACAGGAAATTTCTCTTCGACCACAAAAAAATCTGTTTTATCTGAAACTGTATTCAAATCTTGCAAAAAGCAAACTAGTGTGAAATATGAAGAGACAGATTGAAATACATTATAATTTGTTCACAAAGGCCTTCAATATTTGCATGTTAGCCATGTATACAAAGGCTACATTCTGTTTATACTGACTGTATATATATATATCTACACACACCGCTCACTCATACTGTCGAAGCTCCAGATCAGCTTTTTTGATGATAATTCTTGGAATTTTCTCCTTATTTTCTCGATAAAAACGTGTTGTATTCTCTCATTCAAACTGCCTCGCTGAGGCAATTTCAATGAGAGACCACATGTAAATCTTACTGCTCATAGAAAAATATATTGATTGCCGTCTTCCCCCCAGAGGTCATTTTTTCTGGAATAGCCCTCATTCAAACTGCCTCACTGAGGCAGTTCTTAAGAGAGACCATGTTAATCTTCCAGAAAATGAAATCTCTCTGACTTATCCTCAAACCCAGCCTGATATGGAGCTTCAAACAATCACACATTACAATGAAACAAATCAACTATCTAGCCGTAATAATATATCTAGCATCTGAATCTGAATTTCATGGCTGAACTTTTAAATACCAACATAAATCAGAAATTGTGGCTCCACCCACTGACCTTATTCACACTTAACAGTTCCGATTTAAGCCAAATGGCAGAACTTCTTGCTACTTCGTACATGAGATATGTTTCATCCGTTTGGCTCGTCACCAATTGGTATGGTATGTATTAATATATAAAATATAGTTCCAAGCATCAGGTATGGTCTACATTGATTCAAATTCATCCACTCTTAGTCTGGTGTTGCCCTGCCTGATTTGTTTCAATGTCTTGTATTTGTCGCGACCTTGTTTCACGTTTTCTGCGTGTAATAAGTCATTTCGTGTAACCTTCTCTTTTTCCTTGCTCTCTGCCAGCTCTTGTTCCAGTTTCTATACAGGAGAAAAAGATAGAAAGGGTTACGATTAAAGCAAATAAGCAGAGTTAATATTTACCCAGAGCAAGGGTGATCTCCTAGGCCAAAAAAAGAAAAATATTTGTTGCCCCTTACGCAACCGACTCTCGAGAAAACGGCTCTACCCCCGAACTTTTTTTTTACTACATTTTGAAATTTAAATTATTTTTTTCATCAATCCACTGCTAATTATGGGTGGAGTTGATTACACAATCTCTTTACCCAAGACAGATGGACTGACTGACAGAAGCAAACCTTAATGCCTCCTCTTTTTGAATGGGTCGAGTAAGGGGAAACAAAGATATTCTTAAAGGTGGCCCTAAGTTAGTTCTAATTCTAAGCATCAGGTAGGGTCTACATTGATTCAAATGCGTCCACTCTTGCCCTTGTGTTGCCTGCCCTGATTTGTTTCAATGTCTTGTATTTGTCACGACCTTGTTTCACGTTTTCTGTGTGTAATAAGTCATTTTGTGTAACCTTCTGGTTTTCCTTGCTCTCTGCCAGTTCTTGTTCCAGTCTCTAAACAGGAGAAAAAGAATGCAAGGATTACAATTACAGCAAATGCGGAGAGTTTATATTTTATACCATGTGCTTGGGCCTTCTTCTAGGCTAAAAAAAAAAGGGTTTTTTTTTGTTTCACCTTACACAAGAGACTCTAAAAGAATGGCCCTACAAAAAAAAAAAATCCTAAACTGATTCTAATCCGTAGGTCCAGGTTTAAGTCTGACCTAAACTGTTTTCTAGCCTCTAGATTATTTCATCATAATTTCAACAATTCCCATTCGCCTCCCCACTATCTCAGTAGCTCAACAGGAGAGAAACAGAGGATCTTACATGAGTGCTCATGTATTATTGAATCTATTAGATGAGTTGAGAAAACAAGAGGCCCACGGGCCACAAAACTCACCAGATCTCTAGCCCAAAATTGCTATAAATTTGTATAGGCTCAAAATTGCTGTCACATTTGTACGGGCTAATACAAAGTATACAACTACAAAGTCTCAGTCTGACAGTCTGTTGAGTTGATAACAAAATATATAACTACGGTATTTTCCATATAATGATTGCAGTAAATGCCATTTTTTAATTTTCCCCATTACAAGTCGATGCAACTCTAAGTTGCCATAGCAATCACACTAAAGAGCCGATTTTATAACAAAAACACATAAATTTTCAATCCCCCAACCTAAGGATACTACAGATGAAATCTAGGCCTTATCGGCCCAGTGGCTTCTGAGGAGATAAATTTTTTTTAAGTATTTTTTTGTGCATTTTTTGCATTTTGGTTTCCATGGCAACCAATAAAAGGAGCAGTGGCCAATAAGAGACTTCTCAAGGAACTATCTACAAAAGTTTTGTCAACATATCTGCAATGGCTTGGCAGTAAATGCCTTTTTTCAATTTTCCCCATTATAAGTCAATGCAACTCTAAGTTGCCATAGCAACCAAACAAAGAGGCCGATATTCATAAAAAACACAAACTTTCAATCCCCCAGCCCAAGGATGCCACAGATGAAATCTGGGCCTTATCGGCCCAGTGGCTTCAGAGGAGATAATTTTTTAAGTATTTCTTTCCCGTTTTTTTACATTTCGGTTTCCATGGCAACCAATAAAAGGAGCAATGGGCCAAAAAATATATAGCTGATAGAAGACATCTCAAGGAACATTTCTATAAAAGTTTTGTCAGCATATCTGCAATGGCTTGGCAGTAAATGCCTTTTTTCAATTTTCCCCATTATAAGTCAATGGGAACTCTAAGTTGCCATAGCAACCAAACAAAAAGGCCAATTTTCATAAAAAACAGAAACTTTCAATCTCCCAGCCCAAGGATGCCACAGATGAAATCTGGGCCTTATCGGCCCAGTAGCTTCAGAGGAGATAATTTTTTAAGTTTTTTTTTTTTTTCATTTTTTTGCATTTCGGTTTCCATGGCAACCAATAAAAGGAGCAGTGGGCCAAAAAACATAAAGCTGATAGAAGACATCTCAAGGAACATTTCTATAAAAGGTTTGGCAGAAAATGCCATTTTTCAATTTTCCCCATTATAAGTCAATGGAAACTCTAAGTTGCCATAGCAACCAAACTAAAAGGCCAATTTTCATAAAAAACACAAACTTTCAATCCCCCAGCCCAAGGATGCCACAGATGAAATTTGGGCCCAATCGGCCCAGTGGCTTCAGAGGAGATGTCGTTTAAAAGTGTTGACGGACGACAGACGACGACGACAGACGACGACATACGACGACGACGACGGACCACTGCCTATCCTATAAGCTCCCCCGGAGCCTTCGGCTCTGGTGAGCTAAAAAGATAAGAGGCTATGCTGAGCAACCTTTAGGTTTTCCCCAACATTAACAATACAGGAGCACAAATGCAAGATTCTATTATCATATGACTAAAACTTGCTTTTTATTAGCAAATTTTACACTAAAACATCACACTTTTGCAACTAGAAAATGCGACGTTTTTATGGACGTCAATGCATAACGTTACGATGTAAATTCAGATTTAATCCACTAGTTGGTTATCGTTTTTTATGCTTGGCTTTATTACACTCTCAGATGCAACGTCATATGAAAAATACTATTCTAATGCACTTATGGAATGCAACTTCTGATTGTTTAATGTCAAAAATCTGCACCAGTATATCCCATGATATAGTGTGGCAAACCCGATTTCATTATGAAACATCACTTTTCAATGGCTGACCAGCAGAATTTTACCTCGCTGAAAACACTTGCGATAGGTGCAAAGTTGTGTACTTTGAGAAGTGAAAATGTGAAAAAGTGCATTAGAATGGGTATAACTGCTATACAGAAAATTGTCATTTGGGAAGTAATTTGTCCGTTTTGTGGTCCAAATGGCGTTTTTCAGCTCCGCTGACACACCGTTGTAAAACAAAATTTCTGAACATAGAACTGACATTTTACCTCCCCAAATGACAATTTTGAATACAGTTATCCCCTAACTGGAACACCATAACCCTGAATAATTCATTCATCCATTTAAAATAGACACAAGAAAACCAACAAAGTGGTTGTGCACCCAGCGCAGCCACAGATCAGCCTGGGTGTCCTCCCAATCTGATCAGACTCTTTGCTAGCACTTAAAGGGTAGCTAGATGTCTAAGCTACTTCCATGCGGGCAGCGCAGACTTTGATCAGACTGAGCGGATGGCCAGGCTGTTATGAGTCTGCACAGGGCACACAACCTCTTTGTTGGTTTGTCGTGTAGAGGCTCATATGAAGAATCTGGGGTTTTATGATCCTGTAACATTTTAATGAGAATATTGTACCTTTAAATCTGCTGCTAACTTTCTATTTTTTGCTCTTTCTAACTCTCTATCCTCCTCGGGGCGAGGCATCATCGCTGCATTTTCATACTCTATCATCTGTGCATCTGCAAACAAAACAGCCATTTGAGCATCTATAAACACATACAGTCAACTCCCGATATCTCGAACATTGATATCTCAAAATATCTTCTTATATCAAAGAATATATCCTATTTTTATTTACATTTCAACTCCTATTATTATCTCAAACTACTGCTATCTCAAAGTGAATTTTCAGAAAATTTACTTTGAGATATCAGTAGTTTGGGCTGAAATTTGACTTCTAGATATAGAGAGTTGACTGTGCTGTATTAATCCTAATAAATGCCCCAGCTCTAATAAAGGACCCCCTGCCTCTTTTCCAAAAATAATGTTACACTGACTAGCCTACCTTCATGTTTTCCATCAGTTTTACAAATGGAAACAATACGAATTCCTGTTTGCTTGTCTGGAGGATGTAGCACAGGTTATTACCACTTCAGCCCTTCAAACTTCCTGAATTTTACCGAAAAACACTTTATGATTGGTTACTAGTGTTTCCTGATGATCCCTCATAAAAAATACACCGATTCCAACCTATCTGAGATTGACTTGCATCAAAAACTGTTGACCATTGTTGACTCGTTTCGGTGAACAGGAAGTGCTATCGAACAGTAAATTCATATTGACCTCAGCTGCTGGTCAGTCAATATGCAGTTTACAATTCAATAAAACTTCATGTCCACCGCAACAAAAGTCAATAAATATATAATGTCCACAGCCTATTTTTTTTCCAAAACTTACTAAGTTGTAGCATTTGCAACAGTTTGGAAACCAAAAATACCACAAATAAAAGCTGGAAACTTCCCCAAAAGATAATTCTCATGCCTACTTATATAACCAACATTGTTACCCACCTCCACTTTCCTCAACATCATTCTCCGCCTCCTCCTTAACATGCATGGCATTAATGGCGGCCTCAATCTTCTCCTGCTCACGTTCCTCCTGCTCTCTGATAGCCGCCTCCAGTGCTTCCTTGTCCCGAATGGCCTGCAATTTGGTTTCTTCCAGCTGTTCTTCCATGGTTTTAAAACTACACTCTTTCTCCTGCAGTAACTCCTCACTACGTCGCTTCTCTTCTTGAGCTGCCTCGTACTCTGCTTCCTGCATGATTTATGAAATATTTAAGAAACAAATTTCATTTTGCCGATGTTCATGGAAGTATGAACAGAATGAGTAATGTCAAAGTAAGTGACGCCCGAAGAAGGACGTCACTTCCTTTTCACATGACCAACTGTGTTCATACTTCCATGAACATCAGAAAATTGAAATTTATCTCTTATAATTACATTTAATTTTGAAATTACTTTGAGCATTATTTTCGGGTTTTTTTTAAGCAAAATTTGTAAAATAAACGAAAAGCTGTCACTAACCAACAGGTAAGCCGCTTATGTTGAATGGCCATCATCATGATGTGACATCAAACAGAACATTACAACGACCAATGGGGTTGTTTGCTTACATGTGATGTTGCGTACCAATGATTTTGCGTGACAGAACGTTGCTCATGGAAGTATAAACACTGTTTCTCCGAAATAGGTTCATCTAAGGACGACAATCAAAGGGAATGTAATTTTAATAGGAAAGATCCCAGTATGGTGGAGTTTACAGGATAATTAAGTATGACTTACGAAAGAGCTTTGTTACTGATGTCCGTAACTTCACTTTATAAGATACATAATAAAAGCCCCAGGTGGGGGCATACCTATACCAGGGACACTTTCTCTAGTAATCACACAAGTAACACTTAATGCCTGTTCGTACAACGACAGAGACATAAACCTGTCTTTCCTGATTGCTACACACTGTCTCAATAAGACAAATCCATCTGTTTCATGAATGAATTCCATTTGATTTAAGATTTACTCCGAGTCAAAATCCTCAACCAAGCAGGGCCTGGTTGTTCAAAACTAACGACGTCATTAGTTAACCTTTTGTTAAAATTTCAAATGTTAATATCTCAAATATGCTAATATTTTTTTCAACAAAAAAATATCAGTGTATTTGGTCATAAAGTCATATAACACGTAACGAGTAGACCTCTGAACGAGCTTGTTAGGCTAACGATGCTTTGAACAACCGGGCCCAGGAGTTTAGCTAAATTAACTCTGTCATACCACTTCAAAACTCCTTTATGAATTGTTCATTTTGAAGCTGATATGTTAAAAAATAAATTGTGAAGGAAGATCCTCAACAAGCAAGGCACGCATGTGAGAAATGAAAATACAGTTGAACCTGTGAACAAAGGTCAGGCATGGGAAAGAACAAAGTTGGCCATTGTTGACAGGTGGCCGTTGTTGACAGGTGGCCGTTGTTGACAGGTGGCCGTTGTTCGGAGATTCAATGATTTCACAATTTTGACCGACTGACAGATGATAAAATGTAAACTTCGTTGAAGAGAATCTTTTCGCGCGCTTTTGTTTGCAGACGAGTTAGATCTAATATTTTCCCGCGTTTTTTTTTTTTTGCACGTATGTGAATTCAATATTAAAAGTGCATTTAATCCGTTTAAATACTTCGAAATATTCCAGAAAATAAATTCCCAAAATATTATAGTTGATATAGGTCTAAATTCTGTAAAGAATTGGTTTTAAAAATACACATATCGGTAAAAAGACGTCTGCTTTCACTGTTGACGCACACATTTCGGCGATACATCTGACTGATTAAACCAATTACTGATTATTAATTATCGGTTGACTGAACTTACTGCATAAGACATGAATAGCCGAATAAATCTGACCTTGACTACCTTGCAGAAATTAACACTTAAAGAATGCACTTTTAACTGAGTCAGTTCATGACATCATGACATATGCAGTAATAAAATGTTACAAAACTGCCCGGGCACAGAAAAACTCAACAAAAGCTTACTACACGCCCGCAGGAAAAGTATTTCCCATGTGTCCCTTATGCCAGTCGCTTGCAAGACAATAAAAGAAGTAATAAATTTTCCAGACACCTAACCAGAAGTCCAGACAAAAAGGAACAACAAGGATAATTAAGGGATAAAATTTCTTATTATTCTCCACATAAACATATGTTGCGACCCCTCATTAGAACCATCTCGCCGAGACAGTTCTAATGAGGGTCACAACATATTTTTTTCTTGAGGAATAAAAAATATTATCCCTAAATTATCCTCATAACGCATCCTCATCCCAGCTCAACATACCAGTCTCCGTTTTTCCTCTATGTGCATATGTTCCGTCTCCTGTAACTGAGCTTCTAACAACGCTGCCTTCCGCGCCTGTTCTGCTGCTTCTTCCTGGGCTCTCTGGTACTCCGAGTGAACCTTCTCCAAATTCTCAATCTTACTTTGAGACTCCTCATAACCTGGACAACAAAAAGATGACAAAACTCTTCAGTATTTTATCATTTATCTGGTCTCATGACAGGCTTTCCTCTCAAGAATGTGACCATAAATATTTTAATCAGTCTGCTATAGGGTAGAATTTTTCCCTTCCAAAGCAATCCTCAAAATCGTAAGACAGATCTAGATTTTTGGGGTTATTTTGAAGGGTACAAAATGTCTTACAAATGGTTCTGGGAATATTCTTAGTTTTCTCCAAAAAGAAAACCTATGTTGTTAGAACCAGCTCCGTAAGTTAAGAAGGATTGGACATATTAACAACATTAGATAGTCCTTTCCCTTTACTTCAATATACCATATTAATTAATCCTAATAAATTATCTGGTCTAATGAAGGCCCCTGCTTCATTTCCAAAAATAAAGTTAATGTGACTTGCCAGCCTTCATGTTTCCATCAGTTTTACAAATGGGAACAACATGAATTCCTATTTGCTTTTTCTCTGGAATACTAGTTCTTCCAAATGGGGTGCACTCTTCAAGGAAAGAATTTGCTCCTAGAGGAAAGATGGCGGACCCTTCTGAGGAGGAAGGCAAAAAAATGAAAATAGTAGAACTGCTTCATCTGAAAGTGATCCAGTCACCTTAATTCTGTTTATTAGACTTTGGCAGTGACTAATTAACTACTCTCAAGACTGTAAATAACGCCCCCTTTTGGTAAAATGCAACAAAATCAGGGCTTTTATTATGATTAATATGGTAAACTGAAAAAAACACAAAAACAGTAGACCAGTTTCACATACTTGATCTCATTCTTTCGTTCTCCTCTTTCAACATCCTTAGTTCTTCTTCAGCTGCTTTTTTCCTTGCTTCTGCTTCATCCCTCATCTGTCTCTCCAAGTCAAGCTTTTGTTTCTCCATGTGTTTGGCAGTCTTGTCTTCCCGAGCTTGAGCCTTCATTTGCTGTACTTCTATGGTATCTGGCTTCCGTCTCCGCATGTAAAGTTCATGATTACCCATGCATAATGCTAATATTCTCTTGTTTATTCTTAATCGTGGAGCATAAAAAACAAAATCCTGGAAAACAATAAGGCAAACTTGAGCAGAGCTGCAGATAAGAAGGGGTAACAGGGACAAAATTTAGGGATAATTATTAGTATTTCTCCATAAAAACGTGATGACCTCTGATCAGAACCATCCCAAAAAGACACTTCTAATGAGGGGTCACACACAACATGCTTTTATGGAGCAATATAAGAAATTAGCCCAAAATTAGTATCCCTTACTTCTTATCAGGAACACTGCTCTTTTCTGCAGGGTATCAATAAATTATCTGACCACAGACAGTTAGCAGAAGTCAACATCCAAATATGACCAAATGATGACTGGACTAATGAAGACAGAATGACAAACAATACACCCACAAACTTCTTCTGTAAAAAGTTGACCATATCTGTCTACTGTCAAAAAGGTGGCTATCAGAACTCCCGAAAAATTGTGATTTTGAGGATAATTTTGAGATGATTTTTCTCATTTCTCAGCAAAAACATGTTGTGACCCCTCATCAGAACTGTCTCGCAGAGATGGTTCTAATGAGGGGTCATAACATATATTTTTATGCAGAAATATGGAAAACTATCCAGAAATGATCAATGTTACTCCTTTTTATCTACAGCACTGGGCCATTTTAAAGCATAAGATAAATACCTATAGATGGGCATGTTCAAAAAAAATGTGACCAAAGTGTGACATTGGAGGTCAAAAATAAACACTCTGCCATAGGTTTAATTTTTATTCCAGATTTATCTACAGTGCTTAAAGTTTACAAAACTGTATAAATTTTAATAATAGCATTACTAATAAAAATTTTATGTCAATTTTTGTGAAGAGATTTACACCAAAAATCTGTTACAATTACCAAATTTTATGAAAGCTTTGGAAGCTAAAATCATGATCATATCACTTTAAGTTTTTGTTATTTGATGCAGGGCACTTCTAAATTATGTAAATAAGTGCTGTTTTCTAGCTGAAACCCCTGAATGAAATAAAAACTTAAGTTTTAACTTCATTTTGATGCACTTTTTTAGAAGTAGATGTTGGAAACATTATATTTAGCATGAATTAATCCAAATATGATGATGTAGGGGAAGAAAAAGTGTCCAAAATGGCATTTAACTTAAATGCTCAGGAGTGTAACACCTTGCACAATACCCGTCATAGCAAAACCCAAACTAAATCACATAATATCATTATCTTGGTCACTTTTATCTTATTATTTCTCACAAAACACTTGATAGCCATGTAAGGATATCATTTGGAATGCCTCATAGTGATAGATATGAAGAAAACGGAATCTCGAAATCTTCAACTTTTGGTCAGTTTCATGGCAGTACAGCTTTATTTACGTTTAGAAGTTAAATTTATGTTCCAAAATCGCTGGAGGGGGGCTTGGTCTGCATGTATGTGCCTAATAAATGAAAATAACACTGCTTGTGCTAAAGAAATAAGCTATTTTTGTCTTTATCTAAAAAAGTGTTACACTCCTGAGTGGCTTAAATGGTACGTATGAAGAAAATAAGAGCCAAGATGAAGATTTCCTCTGTACCAATTACCATGATGGGTCAAAGACTTTTCATACATGGCATGAAAGTTGACTAAAGCTACCCCTGGAAAAAGTTATGGGGTTTCAAATGGCAAATGTTACACTCCTGAGTTCAAGGGGTACTTGAGAAGAAGTGGTTTGCATTCTGAGATGAATGCTGGTACAGCAACTGGAAAATTTGCAATACAATATACCATCTTTATTCAATGTTTCAGACCATGTTATAGAGATTAGAAGTATCAAATATAAAAATGACATCCATTTACATAAGAACCTCCTCTTTTTTGGTGCACCAGAAATTCAGCATAGTGCTGTTGAGTTTAGCCTTACTTATTCCATGGGTGATGATGGAAGGACATAAATCTTACATTTTCATGCTGCCCAAAGGACTTGAAAGTCAAACAGATGGCTAATAGGTATGGTTACCGGCAGAGTTGTGTAAAAATGCAAGCAGAAAATTCAGTAATCAAAAAAATGTCACACAAAAAGCGTTACACTCCTGAGTTTTTTGGCTATATTTTTGACCGTAACTTTTTCATTACTCAAACTGTTTGAATGAATTTTGGCAGGTATCTTCAAGGTGACATGATACATCTTCAGCAACAAAAATAATGTACTATTAAAGCCCTGTTTTCTTTAAAATGTGCTGAAATGCTTTGGTCACATTTTTTTTGAACATGCCCAGATGGGACTTATCTAAACCTAATATATGTATAAGAATTCTAAACAAACAAATTCTTCCTAATACCCACAATGTGACTTTCCTGTTTGTGCAATTTCACAGAAACTAAGATATATTTGAAAACCGACAAAAGTTTATGGGAATCTGATAAATCTTGTTAGTTTCGTACATGCCAGACAATCATATGAGTCAGACATTCCTAATGGAATTCCACAATCAACTGTTTTGGCTGACAAATAAAATGACAAAACCAACAATGTGGTTGTGCGCCCAGCGCAGACTCAGATCAGCCTGGGCATCCCCCCAGTCTGATCAGAGTCTTTGCTGTCCACATGGAAGTAGCTTAGGCCCTTAGCTACCCTTTGAGCACTTAACGAAGAGTCTGATAAAACTTGGAGGCTGCCCAGGCTAATCCTAGTCTGCTTTGGGCACACAACCACATTGTGTTGGTTTTGTGTTGCGGCTCAAATTATCCATAACTATGAAAAAAATTTGAAGTATTGGGACACAGACAGGTCTGAGCAAACAGTGCAGACCCAGATCAGGATCTACACTGTTTGGCATTCCATCTTTTGATGCATTACTGCTTCATAAAACCAACTGATCATGTTTAGGACAGTTAACTCTCGCCCAGATGAGACTGCTAGGCAGAGGGACATTGTTGCTTTAATGCCACTGGCACAGTCCCGTTAAATAGCTCCATTTAACAACATTACCAAGAGAAATAATTCAAAGTCTATGACCAGATTATGGCAAACAAAATTTTTTTTTCAGGGAAAAACTAAATTTGAATGTTTTTTTTTTTTATGAAATTTAGAGACTTTCAAAGGTTTATATCTTGTAAAATAAATTTGGCGCTGGAAACTGCATTTCTATATAAACTTGGTGCTGAAAGTAATTATTCTATATGTCTCTCTTTTCATTTTAGGTGTCCCAAATATTTTCAGAATTTTTATGGCATTGCAAGTCCACTTTCATGGAACTTCAAACACATTTAAAAGAAAGCATGAGCAAGACACAAAGGAAGGAAGGATAAAGAAGGAAGGATAAGGAAGGAAGGATCAGGAAGGAAGGATAAGCAGGAAGGATAAGCAGGACTTACTGGTGCTTTCTTATCTATTGGCTTAATCACAAACTTTTTGTCGTTAAAAGAAATATTTCTAATTTCGCTCCATGGGAAACCAATTTTAGGAGTTAATCTGAAAAACAAAAGTTCATATACAAATAACAATCTATAAACCACATTTCTCCATGTACCACATTTCTCTAATTAAAAGACAGGTTTTTTCCCTTCTAAAACAATCCCAAAGACCTAGACTCATCTTGTAAGATGGATCTAGATCTTTGGGATTGTTTTGGAAGAGAAAAATCCATTTTTGTAGCTCAATTACACACAACTGATTTGCTTATTTGTCCTAATTTTGGAAGGGTAAACTCTGTCTTATAAGCTATAACCATACAATATTATCAGAGCTCTAGATAAGAGGGCGTATTTGATGATAATTAAGGATAATTTTTTTTATTTCTCATCAAAACCATATGTTGTGACCCCTCATCTGAACCGTCTCGTCGAGACGGTTCAGATGAGGGGTCACAACATATGTTTTTATGCAGAATTAACTAGAATTATCCCTAATTATCACCAAATACTCCCTCTTATCTAGAGCTCTGATTATGGTACTGCTGACTCTGAAATTTTCCTCAGTGCTTCTTTTCACAAATGAAAGTCAAGCAAAACATTTGCAATGCTTTTTGAGATTGTCCCAATGATAAACATGCCTGGTAAACGAGCAGTTCCATTCCCTCCTGGAAATTAAAAGTTCCAGCTTCTGAATATGGATTGCCATAATATCACACGCTATTCAACTTGTATGTATGTAAAGAATACAAGTACATAATTTCTGGCTCTGCCCACTCTGATCAGAGCCTTTGTTGTTTGCACATAATACATATGGAACCTAACAAATCAATCGGCACAAAATAAAGGCCGTACATAGCTAGACTGCATTGATTAACAGACTGGTTTTGGTCTTATCTGTTTGCAAATATGTAGGTATTTTTTTGCGTGATGCAGCTCACGTCTATTGCCAGTTCAACTGCCGCTGCCGCAAGACCTATGATCACAAGCCTCATTCTAAGTATTAAAGAAATGTGCAAAGGATTTCAACAAAAGGCTCCAGTATGCAAGCCACATTTCTGCAAGGCGGTAGTAAGTACCAGTAGCAGACTGGCTATTCTGGAGCAATTTTCTTTAGGGTTTTGTGCAAAAAGGGATGCGATTAGGTGAGAGGAATGGCGAACACACTCAACAGCTCAACACTCCTATTACAAGGCTTTTATACAGCTGTGGTAATTACATTAACGCTATTAATTTCCAAAAGTTCAATATTGGAAAAAGTTAACACAAGAATTTTGCAAGGCTGTATATCACTTGTGTGCACTTTGTCAGTAAGAGGCTCCAATACTAAGTACAGAGCTAAACGGGAAAGCTTATTGAAACTTCACCAGAAAAGCAATATCTTAAGTCTCTCTTTCTACTGATCACATGTGAGACATATCAGATAACACTGCTAATTGCAACCATAATCTGATGATGGAGAATAGTCAAATGATCTTTTACTGATGCACACGATCATATCCCTATACATTTTATTATTTCGATATTTACTCATGTGAATAACGAACATAAACATTCAATGAGGATGCTAAATAGCAAGGA
Organism: Ctena decussata; assembly: GCA_963989385.1. NCBI lineage: Eukaryota > Metazoa > Mollusca > Bivalvia > Lucinida > Lucinidae > Ctena > Ctena decussata. The sequence goes on along the minus strand of OZ022502.1, from coordinate 1,921,076 downwards.
GGTAATGTTTCTGCAAGGGAGGTAATAACTTAGGTACCAGTATTGGATAGGCTGGCTATATGTGGGATTTTCTTCATGGATTTAGTCACTGGGAATGAGGGACGGGATGCAGTCATACTTACAGGGGCTCGTCTATCATTTGGTTTTATCATAAATTTTTTATCATTAAAAGAAATGTTCCTAATCTCACTCCAAGGGAACCCAATTCTCGGCGTTAGTCTGGAAGCAAGTATAAATTTATATGACTAATGGGGGGAAAAACTGTTACTGAAGAACTGTTCTTTTTGTCCTAATTTGTTCTTCAACACAGTTTTTAAATTCACACATTTTCATTTACCACATAGATAGCAAATAACTCAAATTGTTAACAAGTATGGTTACAGTTCCATGCAGTGCTCCAGATAAGAAGGGGTAACAGGGATAATTTTCCTTATTTCTCCATTTAAACATACATTGTGACCCCTCATTAGAATCGTCTCGCCGAGACGATTCTAATGAGGGGTCACAATGTATGTTTTCGATGAGAAATAAGGAAAATAATCCCTGTTACCCCTTCTTATCTGGAGCTCTGTCCATGTTTTTCCACCAGGAAAACTGCCTTTGAGACTTCCTGTTTGCTTTCCTGGACCACAAACCCCTTCCAAAAAGGGGTCCACTCTACAAGGAAAGATTCTGCTCCTGGTGGAGCAAATTTTTTCCCTTAAGAGTTGACCCCATTTGGATGGTGAACAAAAATGAAGCTGGTCAAGTTGCTTCCCGTGAAAGCATATCCATTCACATAAGTACAATTCTTAAGTTAAACGGCCGGACCGGGTAGCCCAATCGGTAGGGCACCTGACTCGTAAGTCAGAGGTCCTGGGTTCGAATCCTGGTCTGGCCACATACTTTCGTTTCTCCTTCCGCTGATTCAAGAAGGGCAGTTGTCAGTTACTGGCGAAAGTATGTGCACTTAGTACTGGTTAACCTCTTAGGAGGTCTAAGCCTGCCCAGGAAATTCAGGAATAGTGTGGTTAGGTTAAATGACCGTCCCGACATGACCTTAGTTATTTACCGTGGACGTTAAGCATCAAATCAACCAACCAACTTCAGTTAAACAGTGTGCTTAAAGTAATGACCTAGTCAACAATATTTTGGGTCAGTTCAGAGGTTGCCTCTGAATTTGTGGAATGTCTGCCCAAGCAGTTGTGAATGACTCTCAGGTCCTGCCTTAAGTTACTGGTGGTTCTGGCTTTTGTTGTTTTTCTTTTTTTTTTTTTATCTTTCTAAATGTCAAGCCAACGTTTAAGCAGAGGTGGGCAAAAACCAGGGGCCGTATTCATAAAACAACTTAAGTGGTTGCTATGCGGTTGCTAAGGCTAAATTTCTTTGAAGGAGATTCCCTACAACTATGAAATTTGGTCTGAAGGAACAGTCTTTGTAAGACTGTTCCTCCAGACCAAATTTCATAGTTGTAGGGAATCTCCTTTATAGATATTTAGCCTTAGCAACCGCATAGCAACGACTTAAGTAGCTTTATGAATACGGCCCCAGAGCTCCCTAGCAAATACCACCTGACCTTCCATATGCAGAGCTTGGCTTTCTCATAGGAGCACCACCGAGGCTTGAAAACACTGTAGTAAGAGGCCTAATGTTTCAGTCAGCGCTCTTATTCATGTATAGGCTTGTTTGGCTCTTAGAACAGGCATGGTGTGGGGTATGTAGCAGCTCTGTGGCTGACAGATCCTTCTTTATATAATGGGACACAGTGCTCCAGATAAGAAGGGGTAACAGAGATAATTTAGGGATAATTTTTCTTATTTCTCCATAAAAACATATTTTGTGACCCATCATTAGAACCGTCTCGACGAGACGGTTCTAATGAGGGGTCACAACATATGTTTTCGTTGAGAAATAAGAAAAATTATCTTTGAATTATCCCTGTTACCCCTTCTTATCTGGAGCTCTGGGACAGACAGAGTGCCACCATGTAACTGATTTACATACTGCAATACTTGATTAATTTGCCACTATAAGTCGACTGCGTCATCATCTTTAAACTACTGACATCCACGTACCTGTCAGATTGTTCATATACATTGAGACCCAAGGCATCAACACCTAGTAACAAGTCGGTTCCCTTCTTGTTCTTGATTTCAAAATAATTTACACCATACATTTCCAAATCCTGACCAATTTTCAAATATTCCATCATTGCATCTTCCCTGCAAGAAGAAAACAAAGTTTAATGTTTTATGTTTTTATGCATAGCCAGACAAATAATAAGAAGGAGGTGGGTAAACGAAACATATTCATTTCAGTTTAATACAGCATCTGTTCTTCCAAGCTTTGTCTGCCACTGCTTCCATGAGGAGGAGGCCATTAACCCATTGCATTCTGGGTATTTTTGTCTGCTGAAATTGTCGTCTGCATCAAAAATTAAGAATATTTTGACAATATTGGTCTAACTAACTCTTTGTAGAAATGATGTCTAGGCAGGAAACAGTTTGGATCTCAGATCAGGCCACACGTTTGGGTGGCCTGATCTGGATCCAGACTGTTTGCCCAGATTCCACTAAAGGGGTATCCTGAATGGAATGGGTTAAATACTGCTACTGCTGCTGTTGTTTCTTTTTCCACAAGACAGTTCCAAAATGTTTTTATGGAGATGAGAAATCCTCAGTAAATTATCCTTGCTACCTTTCTTATGAACTTCAGCCCAGGCCTGCTATACTAGTGGTCCAAGTTACATCTCTGCTAGAGGCAAAAATCTTTTCCATCACAGACGAGGATCTGTTGCACACAGCATTTCATTATCATCTTTCCGTCAGCTTGATATGACAGAAATAATTTTTAAGGGTAGTAAAACAGCACATCAATCAACCAACAGTTGAAAGAAAAATCCAATGCTTACACAAAGTTCATGACCATATTAACTGGTTCTCATCTCTGTATCTCCTAGTATAGGCTATAAGTGTAAGAATTCCACAGTAAGCAGTGATCTTTATCTGCTATGAGCTATAAGCATAAGAATGCAGTGTCTAACCTGTCTGTGCATTGTCACATAACAGACCTAAACCACAAAATCTGATGTACAGTTTCAGAGCTCTAGATAAGAGGGCGTATTTGATGATAATTAGGGATATTTTTTTTTTATTTCTCATTGAAACCATACGTTGTGATCCCTCATCTGAACCGTCTCGTCGAGACGGTTCAGATGAGGGGACACAACATGTTTTTATGCAGAATTAAGTAAGATTATCCCTAATTATCACCAAATACTCCCTCTTATCTAGAGCTCTGAGTTTATGATGCCACCACCACTCGTAAAAGTAATACCTATGTCTCACTTAGAACTGCTAGTCGCAGGAAAAACAAAAATCACCATCTTCACACCTGCAATCTTGGTCTGATTTGCAACATCAACATATAATAGTTCAATTAGGGATTGTATAGGAATAATTTTCCACATTTCTGCATATTAAAGTATAAGTTGCGACCCCTCATTAAAACCGTCTCAGCAAGATGGTTCTAATAAGGGGTCACATAATATCCTTTTGCTGAAATAAGGAAAAATATCTTGATATCCTCAAAAAAAACTTCACCTTATGGCCCACTGAAAGACATACCTTAACGTTCCTTTATGTTCTGCGTACCAATTTTGAATTCTCTCTTCCCATTGGTCTTTGGTCAATTTGTGTTGATTGAATACTCTGTAAAAGTAAAAAAATTCTTTGAAAATGCTTAGAACAGCTTTAAATAATTCACAGTATCTGTTGCTTTGGACAAAATATCGTAATATTCACTAAGCTCCCAATCATTAGCTAGTCTTACAGGATGACCAATCTTGGGTTGCAGAGGCCACCAAGCACTGGCTTAAAGTAAAATTCTGTAGAAAAGAAAAAGCGAATTTGTGAATTGCACAGTGTTTTGATACACTAACCATAGTTTGGCAAAAAATACAAAGGCTCCTAAATACAATGTTGTGTGGTTTATATTTCTTGGCACTCTGAAGAGCGATCAAGTCATTTCAAGCCACTGAAATTGAAAATAAAAGACAGGGGTGTGAAATACACTCCCTCACTTGCAATGGTAATAACACTGACTTTTGGCAAAACTGATTAAATAGCAGTTCCCAAATCTGGCTTGCTGTATCAACAGGTAATCATTGATGTATACATAATAATAAACATCCTACTGTTTGCATTGTTACAATTTATATATGTGTTGTAAAATTCGAAATAAAAAATGTTTAAACCAATGATAAACAGACTTTTTCCACACCCACCTCTCAGGTAATGTTTTTTCATTTGATAGAAAGCCTGCTTCATGGACTTCAGGGTTATGGTCACCAAATTTGGCCTGGCAAGCGTAGGAAGCGAGTAACACTGTTGTCTCTGGGGGACAATAGATCTCATCATTCAAGATGGCATCTTTAACTTGGAGATAAAACATTTTCTGAAACGGAAAACATGTCATTGAAGAATTACGAGCTCTAGATGCGAAGGGGGCTTGAGGATTATTCTGAGTCAATTTTTCTCAACAAAAATTATGCTGTAACCCTTCATTAGAAGCATCTCAATGTTACTGTTCTAATGCAGGAAACAATGTATAATTTTATGCAGAAGTATAGATAATTTTTTATGTAGATTGATTGATTGATTTGTTACTTAACTTTCACGGTAAACAGCTATGGTCATGTTGGGACGGTCAGTTAACCTAACCACACTATTCCTGGGCAGGCTTAGACCTCCTAAGCGGTTAACCAGTACTAAGTGCAAATACTTTCGCCAGTAACTGACAACTGCCCTTCTTGAATCAGTGGAAGAAGAAACAAAAGTATGTGGCCAGATCGGGTATCAAACACAGGACCTCTGGCTTATGAGTCAGGTGCCCTACCGATTGCGCTACGTGGCCTGGCTTCTTTATGTAGAAATACAGACAATTTTCCCCAAGTTATCCTTGTTATACCCTTCCTATCTGGAGCACCAAGAATCCAGACCCTTTGTAGATGAAAAGAGGTCTACTCTTAACAGAAAGAATTTGCTCCTTTCAGGGATCAAATTCTTTCCTTTAAGAGTAGATCCCTTCCAAAAGACAGGTAAAAATGAAGCCATAGTTGCTTCCCCTGAAATTGTATCTATTTGCCTTCAGGCATCCTGGTATTTATTGTTATGAATGCAAATTTCTGAACATCAGGAAGTAATGTCAGTTAAAACTGAAATTTTACCTATTTCATTTCAAAATACATATCCCATAACCATCATTATAATATGCACAAATTAAAATTATAAAGGGTATGTACATTTACCTTAAGCTTCAGCCCCAGGAAACGTTACTAAACAGGTCAAAGGCATACCAGTCAATACATATTCCAAAATCTTTTTTCCAGCACCAGCCCCAGATACAGTCAGTGACTGATGAATGGCTTCCAGTTTTACATCCCTTTCAAAAGTATTTCAATCATATTGAGTCATCAAAAAGATAATAATGAAAGACTGCGTGCTTTGCAATGTAATTATGCTCATAGTCCTCTACTGGCACGAACTCTTTTCAATGGTATCTGTACCAGACTGCTAGCTCAGCAGGCCAGGGCCTAACCCGTTCAGCTCCCACAGAGCTCTAGATAAGAGGGGTATTTGATGATAATTGAGGGATAATTTTCTTTATTTCTCATTGAAACCATATATTGTGACCCCTCATCTGAACCGTCTCGTCGAGACAGTTCAGATGAGGGGTCACAACATATGTTTTTATCCAGAATTAACAAAAATTATCCCTAATTATCACCAAATACTCCCTCTTATCTAGGGCTCTGCTCCCAGGTTTCCTCCAGCCACTGACAATTCTAGGTTGATCTCAAAGCATCATCATGAGATGCAACGCAATGGTTCTGATGCCATTTTAACCCTTTTTTGACCAGTGGACTTGCCCACTCTTATCATTCAGATAATCCCATTACTAGTTTTAGGGGTTTCTGGTGAATATTTTCACTTTTATTGTACTTTGCATAGAAATTCCTGTAAGCTAACAATGTAGACCCTGATCAGACGCCGCGTTTTGCGGGGTCTGAACTGGGTCTGCACTGTTTGCATAATGTCCCCAAAACGGGTATTCGGTCTAAAAAGGGTTAAGGAGAAAACAATGATCATATCAAACTTATTGATCATCCGAGCTCCTCTTACCCCTAATCTGCACCCCACCCCACTACCCCAGAACTTTTTGTGTACCTGTGTGATTTCTTGAATGAGTTCTTCTGAGACATCCTCTGGGAAAAATTTGGCTCGGAACTTGAACTGTAGAGGTGTTTCTTTCTTCACGTCTTGACTCAGCACCTGAAGAGACAAAGTAAAAACATCATGAAGGTCAAGGTCAAACCAAATCTACCAAGGCACCTACTTAAGCACGCTACTTCTACAGAACACTTAAGCTTGCCTGTCTGCAGCTTGTACAAGGAGGTACATGTACCCAGAGCTCTAGCTAAGAGGGAGTGTTTGGTGATAATTAGGGATAATTTTGTGTGTAACTCTGCATAAAAACATAAGTTGTGACCTCTCATCTGAACCGCCCCGACGAGACAGTTCAGATGAGGGGTCACAACATATGGTTTCAATATGAAACAAGAAAAATTATCCATAATTATCATTATCTAGAGCTCAGTGTACCTACAACACTTTACAGAGCTGTACCAGCAGTTTAGAATAAAGTTTAAACCTCCACTGACACTGGGAAGTAATACCAATGTAGCCATTTAGCGAGACACAAACAAAAGTAGCAAAGTGACAATAAGGAGGGAACTCTGGTTTTACTACCCACCAACACATAGGACATTATGGCAATAACAGGAAGAAGTACAGAACAACTGGCAAACAGTCCCTCTGGACATGACCCTGCTCATTTGGCTCTACAATGTTTGAAATGAATATTGGTCTGTTATAGGGTTTGAAGAACCTGAACCACCATCAGAGCTGGTGATACAGGCATTAAATGGTGACAAATCTTGGATAACTTTTCTTATTTCTCAATTAAAGTATACATCGAGACCTCTCATTACAAATGTCTCAATGAAACAGTTCTAATGAGGTGTCACAATCTAAGATTTGATGGCAAATTAACAAAAGAGTATCATGCTCACATTAAACTGTGATAGACTATAGAACTGCCAACAAAATAAGGATTGAAGCTGGGACAGGATTTCCCTTGTATTTGAGACAGGTGTAAAAACAGACACTACCTTAGTGCCTCAGCTTCCTGTCTCATCTTCCTCATCCGAAAGATATTGTGTCTTTCAAATTTCATCATATATTACAGGTATCACATTTCTTGAACTTCAGGTAGGCATAAAATTTGGGGCTTCTTTTCAGAGCTCTAGATAAGAGGAGTATTTTGGAGATAGTTAAGGATAATTTTTGTTAATATCGTATTAAAACATATGTTGTGACCCCTCATCTGAATCGTCTCTACGAGATGGTTCAGATGAGGGGTCACAACATATGGTTTCAATGAGAAATAAAAAAAATTATCCCTCAATTATAATCACCCCTCTTATCTAGAGCTCTTTTTCCTTTTTATATATCTAACTATACATGACTGTGGTTCTTATTAGAACTGGCTCAGTGAGGTGGTTCTAATGCAATCAGATCCTAATAAAGTTATCAACTGATGCCCTAAAATAGGGACAAGATTATCCAAGACTGTAGAAAGAATTTCAGTCACAGTTTTTTAACTTTCTTGCAAAACTTCTCCCTGAGTCAAAACCAAGGAGGAGTGGGTCATTTTAGGGAGACACAATTTCACCGATTCACATTCTACACCTATAGTGGGTCCTCATTTAAAGATTTTGGCCCCTAATATTAGACTTATCTGCAGCTTTACAATGCTTGCCTCCAGAATACATACAAGTAAATTTTGACACGATATGACATCCTCATACGTCCTCATACGTGTAACGTTATTGTAATTTTCTCCATATTAATAGCAATTTACATATGCAAATGAGAAGGATTGTATTTAAGGAAGTTAAAATGCTGTTATAGCCCAACAACCATGTATGGAAGAGATGAGTAAACAGATAGTAATGGTAAATGTCCCAACTCAACTGGATTTGTTGCACGACTTCCGCAGTTCAGTTCTTCTCACTCTCTTTCTCTCTCTCTCTCTCTCTCTAAGGTTCACCTGCATATCATTCTGCCATTCTGACACTGGGAGACAACTTTTGTGAGTTCCTGTTTGCTTCCCTGAGTGACAAAACCTTTCCAAGGTTCTTTTCTTTAAGTGTTAACCTTAATTGAGCAGTGAGGCAAGTATGAAAGTAGCAGAGTTGCTTCCCCTGTATCGACAGTGTTAGAAATAAGCAATCGCCCACTTGCCCGACATGGGTTATATTTGCTGGGGGCAAGCTGATAGCCTGAGAAGGCTGCCCCCTGGACAACCTGAAATTCTGGGAGATAAAATTCCAGAAAATAATTTTGTTTCATGTCTTTTTTGAAGTTTGCATGAGAAGTTTGAAACCCACCAATATAGTGTTTTGAAGGAGAAAAATAAAAGAATCCCAGTCAAAGTAGCACTGTGAAAATGATTAGGCAGCCATGATCAAAACTGTGCAGTTGGTCAGTTATCAATCATGCTTAGTGTCTTAGAAAGGGAGAGCATTTTTGGACTGTGTTAACTTATGTGACTTAGGAAGAAAATGAGTTGCAATGAAATACAGGCGGGCAAGTTGATATCTTGGCGGGCAAGTTGAAATTCATTTCAGGTTGCCCTGAAGGCAAGTTGATGTCTGGGCCTTATTTCTAACATTGTATCCATTCACTTCAGAGTTGCTTTCCCTGTGTCGATTCACCTTTATTCTCCTACATCACAGAATAAATCATTTCCTAAAGATATTTCAAGGGTGAGGTCTCTAGTAAAACCACCATAATCATATCTTGTGTAAATAGACTTAGATTTCAATGAAAATTTCTGAAGTGGACACCTCAGGAGGGGTTTTTCAGCAAATAAGTAATTTCATTTCAGTATAACCCAGCTCACAAGAGAAGATGATCCAAGACTTGGGCCAATCCTGAAGACTCTAACCAGCCTGTGTGTCTGTCAAGTCTGGTCAGTCCTTTGGTGTCAAATCAACATGCCAGTTTAATCTTGGGGAATCTACAACTTCCAAGCCATGGTAGATCATTCTGTGCAGGCATATGTGGTCACTGTACACACAAGAGGTACATGACTATTTCACATGACACACCCATTTCATTTAAATTTATCAACCAAGCTCAGCTCCACATATGTCTTTCACCTGTACAGGTATGAAACCTGCAGATAAGAGTGCTCCAGGTAACGGTGAGTTTTCACAAGCATTCTGCAATACCTTTTTTTTTTTTTTGCTTATTTCTCCACTACTACCTATGTGTTAGGCCCTTATTAGCAGCCCCTTCTCAAGGTGGTACTTTTGATGGGCCACAATGTATTGTTACCAAGAAAAAAATGAACAAAATTTTCTTCAAATTCTCGTTTAATCCTACCTTAAATGCAGCCCTAAGGTACGAAAAATACACCTGTTAACACATGGATAGACTAGGGATTGTCTTTTTCTCACACGTTATCTGCCCATTAAAATAACCGACAAAATTCAAATTGTCGTGTATCGCATATAAATTTGGGATTGCTGAACTTAATTACTCCTTGTCGCAGTTTTTAATGCTAAAATTACCTGTTTTTAATACCTTCAGGTTCAGTCTGACACATAAATCCAGACTGCACCTATTTTCTACGTGGCAAACAATATAAAACCCACAATCTTCATATATAATTAGAGGACATTTTAAACAAGAAAATAATTCAAAGTTTAATTAAAAGTTTAATGTTTGTTTTCAAAAGAGCTCATTAACTTCGGACAAAGCCGTCGCCTTGACCAGTTACTCAAAGGGGTAGTTTAAATAATGAAATATCCTCCACTCAATCTGTTGATCTGGGTCTGCTCTCTCACAGAAAAGAATTTGCTTCCACTAAGAGAGCAAATTCTTTCCTGTGAAAGTACATCACAGGCAAAGGTTGCAATAAGTAGCAAATTTGGAATGTAGATCAGCTTGTCCATTCCATTCCAACCCATTAAATTCCAGGTTCTAAGCTATCCCTGGACCCATGCAATGGCTAACAAAATTAATTTAATGGTGCATTACAAGGTCTTCACTCTTGTTTCGACCCGCAGTTAACATTTTTACTTGTACATGAGGATAATACCAATTTGGCTACCAGTGCTTTGACTTTAATTTTAATTTCGGAGTCTGTACTATACAAAGTAGCTTTTGACCGAGAATACAATCGTAAGCATTGCAAATAACGGTAAATGGTACTATTGTTAATGGCTGTCGACCGAGCTGATACTGCTGTCAATTGTACACTATCAGTCGACAGCCACTTTTGCATGTATGGTAATTGACTGACTCAGTCGCAAGCACAGGTAGCCAACTTGGTAATTTACCCCTGTGTTGTTTTAAAAGACGGATACAACTATCTAGGTGCTCAATTTGTTGCCATCAGAAGTATGACACAGATGCATTATATTGTCCACATTTAAAGTAAAATCCAATCTCTATAACTATCTATTAAAAGTACATGTAATTCGGTCCTAATTAGTACTGCTTCACAAGATTTTTTTTTAAAGTGGTGCTACAATGTATGTACTTCAGAGATACAGCAAAAACTTTCTCAACTTGCCACCTAAACCCCTTCAGCTGGCCCTGCCAAAATTATGAATTTTAAATTTGCACTAGTAGAAACTGAAATGTCTAACAACTTCTGATAACAGTTTAAAAGAATTCAATCAGTGTTATGTTTGTTTTAGTATCAGTTTATCAACAGCTAAATTTAACAATATTTATCTAAGTTATGAAGAGATTTCGATCAAGCCTGGTATAAATACCTTAAAACATTATGAAGTAGTCAAAAATATCCACCACCCCATGGAGGTTAAAGTCTGGTATTCTTGCTACATACAGTTTTATACAGAGCTATTGACAGTGTCAGGAAGCATTAAATGCCATCCTGGCATTTACTGCTTCCTGACACTGTCAGATAGCTTGTATCAGCTGTCAAGGTGTCAAGACTTGTCTGAGTACTTGTGCTGGTTTCTTGTGCCTCAACTGACCTTTTCCTGGTTACCAGCTTATTGGCTGTCCCTGTCTTTTATGTGGCCACAAAGTAAACATTTGTACACATAAGAAAAATCAACATAACTTTTAATCTTTATCTACACCTAGCTGTTATCAATATCTGACGTATATGTCAAATCAAAATATTCCGAAAGAAAAGTCCTAAATTATTTCCTTGAAAAGTGAATTGGACCTTAAAATTATTATGCATAAAAAAACTTAAGTTCATTTTCTGTCTTCTTGTTGAGGAATGGGCTGTTAGGTGCACACAATTTTTGGGCTTTAAGTGGTTACCATAAACACAGAAACCGGAGACAACATGTCTTAAATTTTAATTTTACTATATTTAATTAGAATATAAAATGTATATTAACCCAAAGAAAGCCTATTAAATGAGAAAAACAGGTAGGTGTTAATAGGTGCAATAAAATATGCAGACAAAAGTTGGTCTGTTTCTACAAATGAGCCGCAACACGACAAAACAATGTGGTTGTGTGCCGCGCGCAGACTCAGATCAGCCTGGACACCTGCCCAGTTTGATCAGACTCTTTAAGTGCTCAAAAGGTAGCTAAGGGTCTAAGCTACCTCTATGCAGACAGGGAAGACTCTGATCAGACTGGGCGGATGCCCAGGCTGATCTGAGTCTGCATTGGGCGCACAGCCACATTGTTGGTTTTGTCATGCCGCGGCTCAAATGATTTAGTATAGAAATCAAAAGTGCATTAAAATATTCACAGAAGAATTTGGTGGAATGCTGTGTATCGCCAACATGCAAGCCTGACTCACTGAGGCCCCTGTACTACTAATATGGAGTTAGACCAGGTCTCCTGAAAGACATTTAAGCTTCCCCCTTCAATGCCAATGCCAGACAGCATCTGTCTCACTATCTAACTTGGTCACAGATGAGACAAATTTTGTAACAAGAATTCTGAATTCTGTCGAATGTGGTGTGCAAGTGTATAGTGCAGTGTAACCGTCAACAAAATGTTGCTTGTTTTCAACACTGGGACACTGAAGAATTCCTCTCTAAACCTGTCTGCACAGTTTCACAAGACAGAGCTTAAAACATGAAAACTTGCAGCAAAGTTTACACTCCCAACTACAATAACATAGGACAAAGTTCTACGACAAATACCATGTCTCTCTTCTCCTCTCTCTTCTTCCCAGTCCCATGCATGACAAAAACTGCCACCCCAACCTCCTTTTTTTTTCTTGAAGACAGAGAGGGCATGAAAGTGACAGACTAGTAAGCCAAACTATCTCCTTGCTATCATCAAACTCTCTAAATGTCTGGAGCTAAGAAGACCTATCATTTTGTGAACCTCACTATTCCCCATAAACAGCTATCTAGGTCATAAAATTTTGTCACCCACAGCAGTTTTCTTTTGGGGTATATATCCATATGGTTATTTTATCACACTGTAAACAGTTGGATACTATGTTAACTGGTCTACCGATGTTACCAAAATATTGCGGCATATTACCAAAATTACAATCATTATTCTTACTATTTGAAAAAGATTTTTTTCATGATTCTGTTAAGAATTAAAGGCTGGATGGCAAAGACTGCAGACCGAGATTAGACTGCTCATTAAGAGCAGTCTAATCTCAGTCTATAGTCTTTGCCCAGGCACATCTGCCTCAACAAGTAGCACCACTGCGACAGTTTAAACATCAACCAAGTTGGATATCTCATTACAAGGTTTATTTTTTCTGCCAACAATTGGTAGACAAGGATATATTTAAAGCTGGGTATCAATTTTCCGGCAATAAAATGTAGGGAAGTGTGAAACCCAGTTTTCCCCAGCATACCATCTAAACTTTTTTACACCTTACAGCTCATGGACAATCCTAACAAGCTTATGTTTCACTATAAATGCACTAATGCAGGTCCAAAGTCTGCAAGATGTTTGCATGAATGAATCAAAAGACTTTTTTGAGTATTGTATTACTGTATTTATATCAAACATGTAAATGATTTTTGTCAGGAGAAGTTGGCTGATCGCAAACAGTCCATCTGGACTGCTTTTAACATGTTTAAGCCTGATCTGCATCTACACTGTTGTACATGTTGTAAGCTAAAGCATTTCTGTTGCAATATTTTTATCAAATGAGGCTCACAGGACAACAGATGCATGCATGATCAACGTTTCATGGTTCTAGCCCTTATAGGTCTTGAGAAAAAGAGTTAAGCGCAAAAATTCAACAAAACATTATGCCGCCACCACTGACGCCGCCAGAACAGAAATCCATGTGTCACTTCGACAAAAAAGAACAAAGTGGCATTTGCACCCAGCACACTCAGATCAGCCTGTCTGCATGGAACTAGCTTCTAAAGACCCTTAGCTACCACTTTTAAGTGCACAGCAAAGAATCTGATCAGACTGGGCAGCTGCCCAGGCTGATCTGAGTCTTAGCTGGGTGCACATGCCACTTTGTTGGTTTTGTCATGTAGCGGCTCAAATCTGGTAATGGGCCACTGCTGCCAGCAAGTCTGAAATCAGAGCTCCAAATCCTCAATACACCATATATGGGAGGTGGGATTATGACCATAAAAGGTAACAAAACAAACCCAGGCATACTTTTGAAATATATGCAATACTGTCATCTTTAAATCTTCCTGTAATAGCCTACACGAACAATGTTACATAGTTATGTAAATAGCGACACAAGTATTTCACTTCTACAACTCAAAAATTTACACACATTTCATGACAGGACAGCCATAAGAGGGCACTGATAATTAGATAGATAATTTTATAAGACAATTTTATAGAACACTGACCTATGTATCAGTATTCTTCAGACTAGAATATTGCTTCAGTCATAAGCAATCTCTGCTACCTTGGGCCAGGGAATCGCAGGCTCTGCTCAGCCCTAGTTCATACCCTGGACTGCAGGCAAAACTTTCTGATCGAATCTGTACTAAAAGCCCCTGCTCCCAGTGTCTCTGTTCACTGCTTAGGGTCGCTATCAATAAACTAAGTATTTTGAGAAGAAACCAAAAACCTGGCATATCCAGTAGAATTCCAAGGATCATGGTACTAAGTCCTGTTTCCTCCACCAGTTCTTTGGTCCAGGGACAGCCAGAGTTGCATATGACAGGTAATTAGTTGCCAGAGTTGCAAATGGCTGGTGCATAATTCTGGAATTTTTTGTTAATTTTCCTCTCATCAGAACTGTTGCACTGAGAGCCAGGCACACTCTTCAACAGGAATGAAGAAATAATAAATCTCATTAAAGAATGATCAAACCCCACCCTTTCCTGAGTGCTGAGAGACTACTACAGTATGCCAAGTTTTAAGCTCTCTCTTTCAGCCAATTACTACTAAATGAGACTTTTCAATTATGTTATGCATCATACATGTATCAGCAGTTACACAATAACTACATTAACTCTGACTCAGACTCTCAATTTTTTTGCTATGTCTAAAGTGAAAGTGTGCAATTCACCACTTCAGATCAGTTCTGTCCATCCAGATTGTTCCACCTAAATTTGACCTATCTGAATTAACATGCCCTGTCTAAATTAACAATCTACAGATCCTGTTAGCAAACAGGGAAAACCCTGATCAGACTATGCATTTGCAATGCACAGTCTGATCAGAGTTGTTACTGTTTGCACTAGGGCCTCTTTGTTCATGTATTGAAACAAATGTAATGATCTGCATCAAAAACCTTAAAACTTAACGTCTGAGTAGACCTTGTCATATATTTGACAAGTTTCACAACTAACATCATTCATCATACTTGGGGTGATTGATCACAACAATAAACGGTAAGTCCCCCAGCAATTGATCACTAGCATAAATGGTAAGTCCCTCAGCAATCATACTGAATTTTTCGTACTATGACACTATTCTCTGTTCTGACAATCATTTGAAGGGGGGTGGGCTTTTTGATACAAGAAAAGCAACTAATGCTAAAGTGCTAATGCTGATCGGACAGAAGCTTATGAATTATAAGCCTCTGTGATCGGACTGATCCATATTTTTTTTTTTTTTTGTAGGACTTCAATAGCTATAAAAATCTTTTAGTATCAATATTTTGTTGAATAAAAAGCAGAATGCACCCAATATCAAACATTTGGAATTCAGATATCAAGTATGAAGATTTGGTCAAGAGACACTCAACAGTAATAACTCAGATACATGTACCTAAAGATATGTAGGGTATACTTCCACATCAAAAGAGTAGACTAATCTAAGCATATTTAGCCATTTAGTCTGCAACTGTTAGAAGCTGAGAACTTGTTCAAATTTCAAGACAATAATACTGATTAAGTTGTCCCAATATTTTAGACAATTATCTTAAAAGTTGTGGTCAAGACTCCACCTACTTGTACCAGGTGAGCAGCAGCATGCATGAAGGGTTCTTAAGCCTGGCCAAAGTGTGGATATTTGGACTAGCTAGCCAATCCAAATTCAAAACTATAAGAGTCTTCTCCTAGTTTGCAACACCCGAGTACAGCAACTGTAATGGATACTGTTGGGCTATTAACGTGTGTGTCTTAGCATGTCCCCTGTATGACACAGCAACTGTGGACATTTTCCCATGTGGTGACTGAATTATCAGGTAACAGGTAACTACGACTAGTCAACTACCTGTTCAGCTGTCCGCCTACACACACAGGACCTTGTTATCACTCTCTACCTGTCAATGTGTTGACTCACACACACGATACCATGGGTGTGGTGTTCTTAACTACAATTAGAGGTGATCAATACATGCCTGCACTAAAATAACAGTCTAAGGCCCAGGTTCTAACTATGGTTCATGATTTATCCCTCCCCCCCCCCCACCCCCTACCAACCCCAATCCATGGCCTTACAGTTTTTCTTAGCACCTTCTTCACGCCAAAAGCAGGGCCAAAACATGGAAAAAAACTTGTAAGAAATTTTTTCACTAGAAAAACAAGTATCAACGTGTTTTGAGCTTAGCGAGAAAACGAAACCCAAGCACCTTGCCCAAACCTGGAGAAAAATTATCCAGCTTTTCATGATCTAAGTTGAGCCCTACTTTGTAACTTAGTCGAGTTTTATTGCCTAGCCTCTCTAGATCATATTAATTACATGTAGTTTATCCTGCTGCTTCAAATACAAGCTGCTTCTGCTCACTGACTTGGTGGTAAAACTCAGGGGACCATTCTCGTGGCCTGAAAACCTCAGCTTCAACAATGTCCTGAAACTACCAGTACCCACCCAGCTCATCTCTCCACCATGATAAGCTTCTATGAAATGGATTTTTTCTCTTAAAAGCACATGAACGAAGAATAGCAGATGGTCACTAATACTCACTATAGTTAATTTTGATCCAAGCAGTCACTAATTAGTTTGTAAATATATACATTATGGTCTGTCCGGTAGCAAATGAACAGTTCATTAGCTACCTGGGTCTGTATACTAACAAATCATCAATGACATACCAAAAGGTAAACCTAATCGAGGCCAGGCAAAAAGCCACCAGTGGGCATGTGACATTAGGACAATGTCAACCCAACATTGCTGCATCCCCCATGATGTTGCATCAACCCTGGGTAGAATGAATGAATGTTAAGTTATTTATAGACGCTCAACCCTGGTAAGGGCATATAGCGTCTAAACGTCAGCAATTTAAAACGTTTCTATATAAGAGATTCAAAAACGATCAAATGTTAAAAGTCCCCTGGGTAGAGGCTGTACCAACATTGCCAAATGGATACCTGAACAAACTACGTTAAGGCATTACCTATTTTATGACTGTTATTCCTAACATGGAGAGTTCTGAAGACCATTTGTGAATACCAATCAACCCTACTACCCGTGCATATGAGCACATGCTGATGATCACTCTGGCAGGCAGTTCCCTTAATAAAATACCTTAATATGTTTTGTTACTCTCCATTTTTCCCACCATTTAACCCAACTGCACTAAGAACAGCCAAAACTCCATAGAGTTTTGGCCATTCTGAGTGCAATAGGGTTAAAGGGATACAACTTGCCCCAGACAATGAAGCCCTTCCAAAAGAGGGTCAACTCTTAAAGGAAAGAATCTGCTCCCATGGGAGCAAATTCTTTCCTTTAAGAGTTGATCCCCATTGAAACAAGACCTGTCCACATACAGGATAGCTCGCCTGCAGCGCATTGCTCCTCACATAAAAAAACTTTAACCAAAACATCCAATCCGGACGCCGACGCCGATGTGGACGCGGACGCTGACGCCAGGGTGACAACAATAGCTCTTCCTGAACTTTCGTTCAGGCGAGCTAAAAAGGAGGCAAATATGAGCATGGCACAGCTGCTCTCCCTGGAAGAGCACCCATTCTCCTAAGAACAGGTTTTCTGGCAACAAGCCTTCCAAAACTGTTTATTGCTATTAACAAGGTCTGATCCAAACATAATTACTACCGAATTTACAATAACTATTTGCACGGCTTGTCTGAACTAACAGTGCAGATCTAGATCAGACTGCTCCTCATAAGCAGCCTGATCAGAGCCAATCAGAGCTGCATTTTATCATCTGCTAAACTGAAGATGACAATAGACTGACTGTGAATATCAAATCAGCCATGACACTACATAACCAACCAAGTGGCATGCAAAGACCAGAAAAACTTGAGCATCTGCCCGATCTGATCAAAGTGTTTGCTGTCCCTTAAAGGGTTGCAAAGGGGCTAAGCTTTATCACTGCAGACAGTGAAAACTCTGATCAGACTGGGCGGATGCCCAGGCTGATCTGAGTTTTTGCTGGGCGCACATACCACTTTGTTGGTTTTGTTGTGTGGCCACCCAAATATTTTGTGAGAACACATAACACATATGGTAATTTAACACAGAGAGCTTGAGGCTTCTAAAATCACCTTTAAACCTACTACATACCATTCATCTTTTAATTGGTATCTTCCCTTCAATCATGTCAATATGACCTATTTACTACCATTATTTAAATTACCAATTTACATTGTAAATGAGAGCAATTAGATGTAATGCTTCAGACAACTGAAAAGGATACATGGTAAGTCTGAGAAAAGGGATAATGATGTGGAAAGCTGTGTTCAGCCTGTCACAGACACTGAGCTATACCAGAAAAGGTGAAATAAGCTACAACACAGCAAACCAAGAAAGTGGAGGGTGCATCCAGCAAAGACTCAGCTCAGCCTGGGCATCCGCCCAGTCTAATCAGAGTCTTCTCTGTCGGCATGGAGATAGCTTAGGCCCTTAGCTTACCTTTAAGCACTCAGCGAGGACTCTGATCAGACTGGGCAGATGCCCTCTTTGCGTGGCGCGCATGCTGCTTTGTTGGTTTTATCATGTCGTGACTCGAATCTTCTGACAGAAACATTGAGCATACCATTAAAATGTTAAATACTGGGACAAACAGATTTTCAGCATATAGTGCAGCCCCACATGAAGAAGCAGTCTGATCAGGATCTACACTGTTTGCAAATAGATCTGTATCTTTTAGACCCATTGCTGTATTATAAAAGAATTCCATGGAATGAGGTGTTTCCCTGTGGCACATTGTATGGAAACAGAATTAAACCTGCAAACTTGATGCAAAGTAGATTCCCCAAAGTGAGAAGTAATACCTACATCTATCTTCTGCTTGTCCCTGGTACTTATTGAGGATTGAAATGCAGCAGAAAACAGATTCTTACAGTATGTACCTGACAGTAATGGGCTAAGCAGAAGTGACTGTATAAACAGATCTAGTGTTCTGTGAGTGACAGCTGATTGATGAGGTTCGTAAGTCACCTGTCAATATTGACTGGCCAGACAATATCATCATTTTAATGGTCATAAATAGGCAATGAAATGGACATTCCTCAACTCTATTCTCTGATATTACCGGTAATCAGTGTTGAGCAATCGTAATCAGTGTTGAGCAATCGATAAAAGTCTGATGACCTTGGATAATAAAATCAGCTTTTGAAAGTATAATGAAATACAATGAGGCTGATGTCCAGACCTAAGGATGGATGGATGACTTGCGATTTTACGTCCTTTTTTGACAATATTTCAGTCATATCAGGACAATGGCTGGATAATAATGAAAGGCTGTGTGCAATGGAATCCCACTGACGGCTGAAAAGATTCCCACCTAAAGCCGGGCTCGAACATGGGATCGTTAGATCAGAAGGCCAATGCTCAACCTGCTGAGCTACCGGGGCTCGTCCAGACCTAAGGTCACCACAGACAACAGACTCAAATCTATCTATGCTGCCTTAATTTAAATATAGAAATAAGAGGGTCACTTTTTTCATATGAATTGAATGCAGGTTTGCAATGTGCACATAAAACATTTTCTGAATAAAAGTTCTACCGCCTACTAAAGTGAATTCAAAAAGCAAATTAATTGCTTGATTTGGGTCAAGCTAGAAGAAAGTGTTTTATTGCAAGTGAGAATGGCACAGATTTGGATCAGCCTGAGCATTCATGCAGACTGATCAGTGTAGTTTCTTACTGTATACAATTTTCAGGGTTTATGGATCTGTGATCAATGCAAACAGCAAAGACGCTGATCAGACTGCACAAATGTGCAGTCTGATCTGAGTCTGTGCTGTTTGTATTAGTCTTACGGAACTGTTTTCAGTGCCCGTAAATGGATATTGAACCAACAAATCTTCACAAAAATGTTCTTTCTCAGGCTAAAATTGGCCCAGACAGTTTTCAAGCTCCAACGAGTCCCATTCACAATATTTAATAAAAGCTCCACGATTAACAAGGTCTTATAAAACATTTTCCCTGTTGAGCTGAATATGTAAACATTTTTACACCTCCCGGACATCCCTGTAACAACTCGCATAACAAGCTCCTTTGAACATTGAGGAAGTATTTCAACCTAATTAACAAAAGGTATTCTGCACACAGAAAACATGTTCTGCTCTTGTTTTAAGAGAACAGGCTTAGACCAAGCCGCATATCCGCTAAGCCTGGCCAGAGTATTCTGTTTGACTCTAGACTAAGAAAACTGAAGGAATGGCAAACAAACAGTTTAGTCAACACAGACTGTACAGTGCTCCAGATAAGGAGGGGTAACAGACTAACAGGGATAATTTAAGGATATTTTTCTTATTTCGTAACAAAAATGTGTTGTGACCCCTCATTAGATGTTGTGACACTCATAAGAACCATTTCACTGAGATAGTTTTAATGAGGAATCACAACCTATGATTTTATGGATTCGCCAAGCCTCGCTGATGGCTGTTTGGCATAATATGAGATGGGTCTGTCACTTTTAAAACAATCACAAAAATCTAGATCCATCTTATAAGATGGATCTAGCTTTTGGGGATCCTTCTGGAGAAAACCGTCTTATAACTGAAGATATAAGGTACTACCAGCTGAAACCTGTGAGAAAACAAGGGCAAAACTATATGCCCTCCCCACTTAGTGGCCAGGGTATACAAAATCTTACCTTTTTATTGAGCTTTAGCCATGTTGTGTAACCTTTTGTGTCGACATATTGTAATCCGAAAAACCAGATTTCACGAAGACCTATCGTTTTCACAACCTGTAGGCATAAACAAAAATCAAAATAAACATTTTAGTACTCAGTCTCAGCCTGGCAAAATTTCTGATAAGCATAGATAATTTAAAGCCAAAACATGATCTTGTCAAAGATTTTTTTCTCCCAATTTCAAGAATTTAGTAAATTGTTACAAGACATGACAGAATTATTCAATTCTGCCCTTTTTACCTTTAATCCAATTCAGTTTGCCAGATAAGGTGGGGTTTTGAAGTTTATACTGAGATAACTTTTCCTATTTCTTAACCAAAATGTATGTTGTGACCCCTCTTTAGGTACCCATTACTGGTGGGTAGACATAGTTTTTCAGTTGCTGGGATTTGAATCTGCAACCTTCTGAGCCTTAACCAATGCTGTAACCACTCTATAATGTCTCCTCTCAGAGGTGACGTCATCAAATGATTGGAATGTGTATTCCGAAGGTCTTTCTATGCATATATAGAGCAAATTGTGAGCATAAAAGGCTGTGACAGGTCTGGGCAATCATAATTATGTTGTTAGATCAACCATTGCCTGTTTTTCTCTAACCTTTTGAAAAAGTAATTTCAGTGCTCCATATAAGAAGGGATAAGAGTGATAATTTAGAGAGAACTATCCCTATACAGCAAGGTTGGCTAAAAGGCGGGAAATACTCATATTTCCCAGGACGGTGGGAAATACTGGTAATTCCCGGGAATTACTGGTAATTCCCGGGAATTACTGGGAAATTGGGTTCTCACTACTTGAAAATGTTTAATGTTCAACTTTATGCAAAGCAAAACATTAAGAACTTATTGTGTAAACAGCCTTTTATTTAAATCATTAGAAAAGATTCTCAGTGTAGTATACAAATATTCCATTCTTGTTGCTTTCTTAATAAAGAAACTTTAGCTTCAGATGTCTCTGTGTGTATCAATAAGCTTTATAACACAAGATGAAAAGTACCTGTACTGTCATTTGTCTGTTGAATCTAGACAATTATTCATTACTGGTCATTATTTACAAAAGAAGGTATTGTTAGTCAATTAAAGATCCATGCATGATGTATATTTGTTTGAGAAGCTTTGGGGAAAAGGATCTTGCAGACTTCATCAGGTAATCATTAGACCACACTGTCCTAGCATCATTCATTGCATTGATCAGTCAAGTGACAAACTCAAAGATAAGAAACCGGGGTAAGGTATGGAATCTTTTGTCAAATAGCTATGAACCTGAACCTAGTTTTGAAGCCCTTGGCATTTTGATATGATCAAACTAAGGAACAAACTAGCCTATAGAGAGAGCTATGATCTTCTGCAGGGATAAACCTGACACAGAGGTTTAAGTTAAACTAAAGCTCAGTTAGTATGTCAATAAACAAATTCATAAGGGAACAAAAATGATAAAAGAACTTCTGTTTAGAACACAGTTAAGTGATAAAAAAAGATCTGTCAGCCTGTTATTTTCATGAATTATAATTTAAAATGCAGTGTTCTTCCAATTCATAGCCTTTGTAACATCCAAGAATCATCCTCTGTGTCCTCTAACAAGGACCAGTCCTAGAATTTATATCCTTTTCTGCATGACATGTACAGAAATAACAAGAAACATATGCTATCAAGTTAAATTTATAGAAAAGTGACATAATGTGTTGTCTAAAACAGCATTAAAATTTCATATTTCCCAGTATTTCCCACTTTGGCCAAATTTGGAGTATTTCCCAGGACGGTAATTACCGGTAATTACCGCTGGGAATTCCCGCCACCGGTATTTCCCGGCCAACCTTGCTATACAGGGATAAAGACTAACAATTTTGACTTAGGGGCCCACACTGCCAAAATACAAAATTTAACGTTAGAGGTATGGGCCTTTTCTCCAAAATTTCAGGGGCCCAGCCCAAAATTTAGGGGCTGTGGGCGACTGGGCCCCTGTTAGTCTTTATCCCTGCAGTACAAAACATGTTTATACCCCTTATCAGAACTGATGCTGTTTCAAATTAGGAAGGTCATAAGCGCTATGGAGTGAGCAGAAAATTTATGCAAGGGCAGTTAATTCACATAATTAGTAAGCAAGCTAGTGTAGTGGTTCTATCTCATCATACATCACCCCAATACTATGCACATTTCTAAAACATTTCATTAAAATATTTTAAACAGTTGATGAGGTACAGAATGAAAAAGATTGTTTACAGAAGGAATGCAGACAAACAGTGGCAAACGCTGCTATCAAAGACTGAACCTTTATTAAAACATTTAATATATCAAACACTAACAGTATTGTATTTTCTTACCTGGTCGAAGAGCTGTTTGCCAGACGTGTTGGGCTGGATGGCAAACTCCAGCTCCGCGTCCATCGTCGTGACGCGCACGTTCACCTGAAAATAAAGACAAGAAGTCATGGGAAAAACTTGTAACTGTAATTTGAATGAAGATAGAGAATGACGGTAAAGGTAAAACGCTTAGTGTGGCCCAAATGCATCCATATATATACAAGCCACGACACGAGAAAACCAACAAAGTGGTTGTGCGCCCAGCGCAGACTCAAATCAGCCTGGGCATCCTCCCAGTCTGACCAGTATCTTCGCTGGCCACATAGAAGTAGCTCAGACCCTTAGCTACCCTTTCAGCCCTTAGCGAAGAGTCTGATAAGACTGGGCAGATGCCCAGGCTGATCTGAGTCTTTGCTGGGCGCACAACCACATTGTTGGTTTTCTCGTGCCGCGGCTCAAATGGTAAGTGTTGCCCAAATGTATCCATATAAAGACTTAATTTAGGGCTTTCTGGCCCTTTCAAAGACAGTGCAGTCCTAGCTTAGGTCCTGACTACATTAACATTTGGAATATGCATGTGGTATTTGGTCCCTTTTCATAAGACCCCACCAGTGCTCCACATAAGAGGAGGATAACAGGGATAATTTAGGGATAATTTTCCATATTTCCCACTAGAAAGATATATTGTGAACTGCCAATAGGACCATCTCGACAAGACGGTTCTGGTTCTATAAGGGGTCACAACATTCCATATCTATACTTTTTCATTCAGAAATAAGAAAAATTATCTTTGAATTATTCGCAATACCCCCTCTTCTTATCTGAAGCTCTGGACCCCACTCAATTTTTATTCATCTTAAAAATGCCACTCTATTATATACATGCCTTCAATCACTTTTTCAGCGAAGAAAGTGGCCAAATTCTAACAAATTCAATATTTTGTCTCAAAAATGCCCTTCATACATGTATGTCTTGTTAATTGCTCCCAGGGTATTCATTAGCAGAAATACTTTATGTTCTGAAAGCTGTTCAAACTATGCACCATTGTAAATAAAGGTCTGTTACCAGGTGATTTAACAGGGCCATTCTTAGCTTTCTACCATACTTTCCACTGTTTCAAGCTTCTGTAAGCTGGTGAAATTTATTGCCACTTGGCCTCGATACATTTATGTCTCCAACATACATACTAAAGAGTACTTAACTCAGATAAATTTGTGTTTGCTTTGCACAAATTTATCTTACAAGTCCTTAAAAATCTGTGTGTAGTTTTCATCAGGTACTAACATCTGGGCCCAGTTGTTCAAAACTACTGAAATTGTTTGTTAACGCAACGTTAAAATTTCAATCGTATTATACGCAAAAATGTTACCATTTTTGTGAAAAAATGTAAGAAACTTTTGCAGTGCAAAAGTTTCTCACATTTTTTTCTGCAAAAAATATGAGCCCTCTTGATTTTAAGGGTACTGGAAGACTTAACGGATCACTAACTAATGACTTTGTTACGCTAATGAAGCTCTGAACAACTGGGCCCTGACCTATAGTCCTCAAAACAGCCAGGTCCCAAACCTTTAATACTGGTGTCAGGCATGGACTGGGTGGAAAAGGGGTTGGCCAAAGACCTGCTTCATTATACTTCAATCCTTTTCAAGACGTCCCACAGATATTTCTTCAAAACAGTTGTCCCTGCTTAGAGTTATATATAGTCTTAAGTCAGACCTGTCGAGTGAGTTAACTCTGCTTTAATGTCCAACCACCAACTAGGTCATTCAGAGACGGGACTTTGGTTTATTCCCTCAATGATGACAACTATCCAAAGGGCATAATGGATAGATCAGCATCTTAAAGTGCATTAGTTAATTACCTGAAAATACAAGGCAATGCGATGCTTCTAACCAATTTACAGAGCTTCAAAAAAGAAAGGAGTAATTCAAAAATGAAAGCATATGTTGTGACCCCTCATTAGAACTGTCTCAATGAGACGGTCTTAATGTGAGGGGCCACAACAAGTTTTTATGCAGAAATATGGGAAATTATCCCTGTTGCCCCTTCAGAACCAGCCCTTCTTATTTGGAGTATTGAACGCATTTAGTGTCCTGTCAGCAGAAATGGAACACACTAAGCAAAGACCCTGTCATGACAACTTCTACAGCAGTCTGATCAGATCTCAATTTTTTTCCCTCCCACTGCAATATTTCTGGTCGTATTGGTATTAACCCCACCTTTATGCATTTCATTGATAAACTGCTAGAATGTGATAAGTACTTGATTACACACCAGTTGATCAATGACCTCAAAGTATGTTAATATATCTTATTAGTTTTAAATATTTATTCAAGACAAGTACACACCTTTTCTTTGCCAACTGTTTAGTATGATTTATAATGTAAAGAACGCAAATATCGTAACGCCTAAATATATGGAAACAGTGCATGAACTAACCAAGCAGACCATGATGATCTCACACTCTGATCAGGCAATGAAAAATTTTCTGGCACATTTATCAATTAAGATAAATTGATTTCAATTTTACTTTAGCAAACTGCCGCAACTGTACAGTTACAATGTCCAAATACTATAAAATTCAGTACTGGTAAACATATTACAGATGACTGATTGATTGATTTGATGCTTACATCCACGGTAAACAACTATGGTCATGTCAGGACGGTCAGTTAACCTAACCACACTATTCCAGGGCAGGCTTAGACCTCCTAAGCAGTTAACCAGTACTGAGTGCACATACTTTCGCCAGTAACTGACAAATGCCCTTCTTGAATCAGCGGAAGGAGAAACGAAAGTATGTGGCTTGACCGGGTTTTGACCCAGGACCTCTGACTTATGAGTCAGGTGCCCTACCGATATATTACAGATGAGCATGAGCCAAAGGTAAGTTTAACCTGCTAAGCAGGTCGCGCAGAATGTCTCATATGGTCAGCCAAAATTTCTGGCTGACCATATGAGACATTCTGCGCGCCCTGAGAAATAGAATAGCAATATCAGCACTCCGAGAAAAAGTACTGCATGGATTGTGAACACAGGCGTGACTCAAGATCAGCCTGTACATTGGTACAAACTCATCAGTCTTATGCTTTTCAGTTTATGGATTCAACTGCGTTCATATTCCATCAATATGAACTGACAGGGAGTCTTGATGTGCGACATGATCTCAGTGATTGCAATTTTTAACACCATAAAGTACCAGAGAATAAAATAGCTAAATTTGTAAATTTGCTAACAGTGTAGAACCCACTGAGGTGGCTCACAATGATCTGCCTCATCTGGACTGTACTGTTTGCCATAGATCTAGTCTTTAGATCTTTATCTTTGAATTCTCAAAACATTACTTTTTAAATTTTGAAGATGTATATATTGTCATCAGCTTTTTTGGCCCTCTCAGATTATGTTTGTACAGGTCTAAAAACACATTTTCTCGTGTCAAAGCTTATTTGAGAAAAGGTAAGTTAAGTATTTTGATAATAGGTGGGGTATAATCGTTTAATACTGTTTTTCACTTCCTCGTCAAACTAAGGTATACAAGATTAGAAAAGGAAGACCTTGCAGTATACTGACAGTGATTTTTTTCACTATTTTGGGAATGGTGCCAGAGCCCATAGAATTGGGAAAATCGTGTTTTCTCATTAAATTTGGAATTTCAGAAACACCTTTATTGGCTCGGGGACATGAAACTGAGTATATAATATTTAAATTCAATTACAGCTATATATCTGCCTGTTCTCCAATACCCCTATTCCACACAGACCACGAATCCCACGAATCGCCACTTATTGATAAATTTTAGAGTTCGTAGCTGAATCGTAGCTGAATTCCTAATAATTTTAGAGTTCGTAGCTGAATCGTAATTACTTCGTGCAGTTCTTAACTGAATCGTATGTATGCGTAGTCAGTTCTTGCAATTCCTGAACAATCGGGAATTCGTGGCAAAAGTTTTGAGCTGTTCAAAACTTTGGTCACGAACTCCCGATTCCAAAAATTCGTAGTTAATTCGTAACAGATTCTTCGTGCATTCCTAGGCATCGTAACTGAATCGAAATCGATTCTGAGGCGTTTTCAGGTGTTCTTAACTCATTCGTGGAATCGTGAATATGTACCTTAATGCATTTGCGCACAGTGGTGACTCTGGACGCATGCATTTATCTACCCAGCGGGCATATGACGTCGTACTGACGTCAATGAGACGTCACTACGTCGCATTGACCTTAGTACGACGTCGTTACGATGTCATGTGCCTTGTGGGTACAGACTTCATTTAGTGGCAATAGATTTCTGATGATTCATATTTAATATGTACGTACAGCAAAGGATCTGACCAGGCTTTGGGCCTTTTTATACATATCTCGAGAGAAAATCCGACGGATTTTCAAGAATAGTCACGAATTCATTTTTATTCGTACCGGATTCGTCTGTGCTTTCGGCGTATTCTTAGCTAATTCTACACATTCGTACAGTATTTCCAAATAGGCTCTTGTAAATCGTACTGAATTCTTGACAATATTCGTGCGAGTCCAGCCCAATCCCACGAATATTCGTAACCCTGTCGTACTTGTATCGTAACTGAATCGTAGAACATCACGAATTGGACCAGAAAATTTACAATTGCCAAGAATCCTAATATTTATTGATTCGTGGCGATTCTTGGGATTCGTGATCTGTGTGGAATAGGGGCATAAGCAAGCAAGTAAATTTATGCTTGTAGAATGGTCCCTAGAAAAATTCTTCCTGCAATTGGGAATTTTTCAACTTGCAGTTGGGAAAAAAAGATACTATTTTGAATTGGAACTGGTGCCTTTTATGGGCACCACTTCTATAGTGAAAAAAAAAACACTGACGGATAAATGTCCTAATAATTGTCCCTTTCCTTTTCTGAAAATAAAGTTTTCAGACATGCAGTTGCTATTAGTAATACTGTATATTTCAGGCATAAAATCTTCAGACACTACGGTATTAATGGGTTATGTTCATACCATCATGGTCGAAGATAAAAACTTCACATTTTTAGCCGAAGTGCAGCCATTTTTTGTACAGGGACAAAATCATCTGAAATCACAGGGAAGGTTCAATACAGAAATATGCATCCGTCACACTAAATTTGGTAATTGTCCTCTAGCTCTACATTAAGTCCACCATCTTAAAGAAAATGGAACACCCCAGAGTATTTAATAGGATTAATGTGGTAAGCTAATTCTTAACATGAGATGACTGTACTTTCCTATCAGAAGACTTTTCTCTCTGCATCTGAACTTAAAAAGCTGGTCTTGGTATCCGGCATCTTTTCTTGAACATAGGAAGTGTATCAGGACAGTGACTCACAAATCAGACAGCTCGGACCCAATCATGATGGTCACCTCACCCACTCAGGTGACAGTGCACCAACTATACCATAATGACCCTAAATATTCGGACAGACAGGTCTGAGCAAACATTGTAGACCCAGATCAAACTGCTCCTCAAGGAGCAGTTTGACTACAATGTTTGCCATTCCTTAAGCATCATTTAGATGCAATATCGTGTGTGAAGTCCACTTTCTAAGAATTTTTTAACAATAACTGTCTGATTTTCTAGGTGTCCGAAATTTTAGGATCATTAAGTTTAGGGTCATTACGGTAGATACCATTGTTTAATGGACACTAGGTCACATTCCATTCCTACTCAGAACAACACTATCAACATACTCCATAGTTCGATCACTGGGTGTTAACCTGGCTAATAACAACTAAAACTCTCAGTTCTGATCTGACGTGGTTTGTCTTGTACCCACAAGAATGGCACATCTTGGCACATTTCATGTTTCTCTTCAATTTTTAATCCCAAGATGGTATTTACATGGAAATTCCTTGAAGTTGTCCATGTACATTAAACAGTTCTGTAAGCTTTCATCACTACTTTTAACCCAACGGCAACATGAAACTGAAAGATCTCGCCAAGTTCTATGTAACTTGTTTGCAATCCTAGGGAGAGCCAATTTTAGACGTTCTATGGTAATCATAAAGGTGCACCAATAAACCTACACTGCTAAAAGAAGCCAAATGTTGCCTGCCACCAGTGTGGTCATCAAAAGAGGAAACCTACTACGATGAGTTGCTGTTCTTAATGCAGGGCTCAGCCTAGAGGGCGGTTTGTGAGAAATAGTCTCCCTAAGCTTAGAGGGCGGTTTGTGAGAAATAGTCTCCCTAAGCTGGCTAACTTCTCCCTATTTTGAGCTGAGGGAGAAGTGAAAATGTATATTATATGTAGGGAAATCCAAAATTTGGGCCAAAACTTCTCCCTAAAGTCCAGAAAATTTGCAAAACTTCTCCCTATCTGAAAGCTCTAGGCTGACCCCTATTAATGACGAGACTGTTCTTATCGACGGACATGGTGCCCTGAAGAGCATACATGGTTTGGTATCCCTGAGCTCCAAGGGCCAACTGGATAACAACAACATCCATCTTTTGCCATTTATACCAGAGACAGTTTCTGTGATGTCTTGTGACAAAATCTCTCGAATAGAGGATCTACTCTTACTGGCTAATTCCAGCAACCGCAATCACCATACTTAAGACAAAGATTGAACCACAAGTCAATACTTACTGGCTTTGACGGCATTTTGCCTTCTTTCCTTCACACAGTCTCTTTAATGATATCCCAGTGAACAAATATTCCTTGATCTGAAACACACAAAGACAAATAACTTAATGACAACCCACATAATCATGTGTCACTAACTGTCAAATTAATGATGTAATTGTGGCTAAGTCAGAGCTCTAGATAACAGGAAATTTCTAGAATAAAAAATTGCAATCTTTCTTATAAATATTTTCTCATATTTCTATAATGATATGATATGTTATGGAATTCCATTCCATACACAGTGGTGAGACAATTCAAATGGAATTCCACAACATATATATATTTTTCAAAAAGTGAGAAAGCTATCGTAAAGTTTAACTCCAAAAGTTTAGCTAATCTGGCGCTCTAAGTTTCTAACAGTGGATAAGTCAAAAGTAAAAGCCTTAATAAAAGGTTAAATGAGACACAGGTAACCGACAAGACTTCAGTAAATACACCTGTACATTTTATAGGCATGGCAATAAATTAACTACTCCCACAAAATTTGTGTTGGTAAGGCAGTTTGCCCTGCATAACCTCCCTAAATTTTCTTTTTAATTAATCTTCTCTAAGAAAAAAAGTTTTGTTTGCACATATTCGAAGTGTTTCTATCAGAATACTATCCTCTCTGAATTATAAACATCTAGGATATTTTGCAGCTGTCATTTATACCTGCCCCCTTTCTCCTCCCATAAGGAACAGAAACAACATAACCCTGCTGAAGACCTGGTGCTGCAAATTGTGGCACAAAGGACTGTTTTGTGGTATAAGAAAGCCAGGCTGCTGCATATGGGCTACTAGTCACCATCAGGTGTCTGTAGAACCATGCAACAATAAGCCAGTTCGGAGTTCTGCGTTTCCAGTTGGACAGGAGCAGAAAAGTCAAAGGTTACGTGTGGCAAAATCTGATAGGTCATCATTACGCTTACCTGGTCAGTCTATTTAAAACACCTGTTTCATGATTAAAAATTGTTGATATGATTGAAAATTGTTTTCAATTCAGAGAAAATGGATAGTAACACTGTTTTAGCATGACAGAATAGACAGAGACTGTTTATAAATTGAAATATTAGTTGATATGTTGGTGTGTTAAGCTTTGCGTATAGGGCTTTTGGCATCTGTGACCTTTGACCTCCGAGAGCAAAATCTGAGGGTGCTCATGCGGAGTGCGTAACTCCAAACTCGCTTATTCTGCCTGTCCTTTCAAACTTTTTATTTACACTTATGAATTAACAAAAATCATCATGGAGTGCAATTAAACAACAGCAATCTTGTACTTTTGCATCATTGTTAATGGACTGATACGCTATATCGATAACCATTTTTCTGACTTCCATCCATAGATTAACAGATACTACCTGGTACCATTAATCATGGCAGCACTAGCCTCACCCATGCTTCTATGCAGATATTTTTTCTACATGTGAAACAGCTAAGACGATTTACTCTAATGCCAATATACGTATATTCAGTATTGTCATGATTGTCTTGATACTCTGACATCAAACTGTCACATTTTTTGCAGCTTTTAAATTATTTAGCTGATTATTTGCAGCAAAATTGTCAAACTCTCTAGGCTTTGCATTGACTTTCCTATCGCCTCTTTGGCATTAACTCTCATCATTCTGGTTTAGAAATGCAAAGCAGTTCAGTCAGTAGCAAGGTTTGCCCTATTATCTCTGTACTGAGGTTTGTTTCAATCATGACTCTGTCATGGTCCAATTCATGGCTGACCCGGGGAGAAACTTTACCTTGTTCCTATGGACCTGTAGTGCCTAAAAATGATAATCACTGCCTTAAACGCCCTTGATCAGCCGATCAAAGGAGTTAGTGATTGTCATTTCTTTGCAGTTCCGTGTATGCAGGGCTTTCGATACGCTGCCAAAATTAATTAGAAGTAATTTAGTGACCACACTGTTGACAGTCCCCCAAGGGCTGGGGCATTTACATGAGTTTTGGTCACATTTGTTCCCCGGTGCAGGTTGCAGTCTATGAAAGGTAGACCCTCCTTTTGTTGATGAATCTTTCCCCGATTCGAAAAGGTAGGCTACCCTACTGCTAGGTCGTTAGCAAGTCACTCAATGGCCAAAGGGGCATTCAAGCAGCAACCTTCTGTACTACAACAAAGCTGCTCTTACCACTCCACGGATTTGTTGCTATACTCATACAGAGAGAGAAACTTGCCACTGCAGTATGAATAGATTGGACAAAAAAATGTAAATTTCCCTTGACAAAAAAAAACTTAAATCTTTATTGCAATGTCAATATTTCTTGTTTTGTTAAGCTCCTGTCTTCCTATTATCTATCCAGGTTCATATGTTTGTAGCTGTTGTTGTTGCTGAATGGAGATGGAAAGAAATTGGGATAGAGAGAAGAAAAAAGAAAAACAGGCTATGGAGTTCATTCAATGTATCCATACTGGAAAATAAATCTGATGAATCAGATAAAACTGTCATCACAAAACAAAAACGACTCAATAAGCCTTTAACAGACACAATAGCTAATTCAAGTTATTTTGTTTGTCTACCCGCCCAAAAATAAATTATGACATTTGATGTCATTTCCCGGTCGGTGTTATTTTGGACTTTGTGGACAAGTTCTGGCGTTAAATGAGAGTATCTTGCATGCAAACAATTCGGCTTTAACTATTCAAAGATCGGCAAATGCCCTCTACCTCTGACACTGCTTAACTAACCTTTGAAACACGAAATTATCCGATAGAACCTACTTGGCTTTCAGACCGGTTTCAAAATGGCGGCCAAGGGTGTGCCTCGGGATAATGAGAATTTTTAAATGCAATTCAGTCACCCCTCTCGCTTCTAATGTCTCGTTTTCGATTTCACTTCCGATGTAAATATTGACACGTGGGCGCACCCACGTGCGTTTAGCTCAATATTGGAAATGTGATCAATACCATAATTAAAGAAATTGGAATCTGTGAGAGGTCTTGGAAATTCGAAAGGATAGAAAGAAGAATACCGGACTCGGGGCTCTACAATGAACAGGCATATTCTACCCTATCTATTTCTATTCTATTCTATCCCATAACCTTACTAGGTCGTTGGGGCACCACAGCTGACTTCAAAACAATCCCTTTCCACCTTGTCCTGTCTTCAGCTGCCCTAGTTGAGCTGGCAAAGTCCATTCCAGTCCACTCCTTGATATTGTCTTCCCACCTCTTCTTCTGTCTACCTCTTCTTCTTTTTCCTTTCACTGTGCCCTGAAGAATTGTCTTTGCTAAACCAGAAGACCTTGAGACGTGGCCAAACCACCTTAGTTTCCGTTTCTTGACCAGCGTCAGGAGTTCATCATATTCTCCAATGGCTGCTTGGATCTTCCTGCGAACCTCCTCATTGGTTATATGGTCCTTGTACGAAATGTTCAGTAACCTTCGGTAGCATCTCATCTCAAAGGCCTGCGTTCTTTTCTCTAACTCTGCTGTCAAGGTCCATGATTCACAGGCATACAGAAATATGGAAATGACAAGGGAGCGCATAAGTGTCACCTTTGATCCAAGAGATATGTTGTTATCTCTCCAAATTGGTTTCAGCTTGGCAAGAGCTGAAGTGGCTTGTGCTATCCTTGAGAGAACCTCCTGTTTTGAGCCATCATCTGAGACAACTGCTCCAAGGTATTTGAAGCTGCTTCCCAGCCAGCAAAATATATGGGACCCATATGGGCCCCATGTGGGTATTTATATGGGTCCTATATGGGCAAACCATATGGGACCAACATGGGTTTTGCAACCGGGCTCCATATGGGACCCACATTGGCAAGCCCATATGGGTGGCATATGGGAACCATACGGGCCCCATCCCAGATTTGGCCCATGTCCAGCCCACTTTTGTACATCTGTTACTGGTTTAACTCTGATACTTTTGTGTTACTGATTATTTCAATAGCTTCCACGAAGACGTAGAAGATGTCAAATGTGCACCAATGCACAAATGAAGTATCCCATCATCGCTCACTGAGCGATTTGTGGGAAGTTTTTCGAGATGTTAAATCCATACTACATAGGTAAACTTATTGCAGGAAAATATTATTTCCAGTAGGTTTTGAATTTTGATGGCACATTTGTAAGAGATAAGATGTAAATGACCAACAAAAGAGATGCAAATGGTGAAAGAAGTATTAAACTTGATTGAATTTATTTTCAGTTTTGTAATTGAATGAGTATATTGATTGTAATTAAAACATTACTAGATATTTTTCAGGTAGAATGTGGGCAAAATGTGGGTTTGCCCATATGGGACCCGTTTGGTAATGATTTAAAATAAAGGTCCATAAATAACCACTAAAACTTTCTTGTAAAGAGAAACAGTATACATTATACATAAAAATCAAATAGCACCCTTTATAAATATTTTCCTTTCACCACAACAAAATTGTATGTGTTTAGAAAATTAGATAACCAATAATGGCCCTATGTGGGTCCCACATGGGCTAAATTTCCTATATGGGACCCACATCGGTCCTATTTGGGCATTATGCCCAGGTTCTGCCCATATGGGACCCATTTAGCCATGCTTGCTGGGAATTACAGTACCCAGCTTCTGCCCCTTTACCTTGATCTCCCTCTGGATGCCATCTGCGCTGTTTGTCATCAGTTTGGTCTTCTCAGCACTGATCTCCATCTTATACCTTGTGCAGGTCTGGTCGAGACTTTCAACTAGAGCTTCTAGTTCCTGCTCTTCCTCAGCAAGAGCGTCTATGTCATCGGCAAACCGCAGGTTGGTAATATTTCTGCCGCCTATGCTAACCTTTCCATCATGTTCTTCCAGAGCATCGGACATGATCCGTTCGAGAAAAATGTTGAAGAGGGTGGGTGACAGAAGACATCCTTGTCTTACTCCAACTGTTGTTCTGAACCATTCTCCTGTGCTGCCATTTATCAGGGCTGCACTTGTAGCCTTGTCGTATAGCTGCTCAATGGTGCGAACTAGGTTTGCATTGATATTGTACTTCCTCATGGTGGCCCATAAGGCTGCATGCCATACCCTGTCAAAGGCTTTTTTGAAATCAATGAAGACATGGTACAGATTCTGCTGATGTTGGAGATACTTTTCACACAGGATTCTAAGGTTGAAGATCTGTTCTGTGGTGCTCCTTCCTGCTCGGAACCCAGCCTGTTCCTCAGCGATTATCTCTTCGGCTTGTGGCTTAAGCCTGTTCAAGATAACTTTCAGCATGACTTTGCTTGAATGACTGATGAGGCTGATGGTTCTGTAGTTCTGGCAGAGCTGTAGGTTGCCCTTTTTAGGGAGAGTAATAATCAGCGACTGAGTCCATGGGGTAGGCCATTCTCCTGTTCTCCAGATCCTGTTACAGATATCTGTTAAAACATCAATCATGGTCTCCCCTCCAGCTTGAACAAGTTCTGCTGGTATATTATCAACTCCGGCAGATTTTCCCTTCTTCAGCGCTGCTACTGCAGTCTCAACTTCCTTACGAGAGATCGGTTGTTGATCTTCATCTGGGGGCTGACTGCAGTCCAGAACCGTATTGTCACCATCAGTCTCATGGTTGTATAATTCTGAGCAATATTCTGTCCATCTGCTGAGAATCTCTTGTTCTTCTGTAAGGCATTTCCCAGACTTGTCCTGGATAGTTGTGGATCTATTTTATGCTGAAAAATTTTGGGTATTAAATGCCAAAATTTCCATCTTTATTTTGTTGTATAATGTAGATATTTTTGCCGCAAAAAAGTCTTATTGTTAGAATGATTCTGGTAGGGTCTATTGATATTATGCAGTGAATTACTTTCATATTTTAAATATGTATTTGTATGTTTTTCAAAATTATTATTTTAAAAATTTTGTTATATTATGTTCATATAATTCAATAATGAGTCTGGATTAAAATCTTCTCACTTTCTCGGGATATGGTCATCAAAGTCAAATCTAACCTGCTAGGAGTTGTTTGTGCATAATTACTCCTCAAAAGAAGGAAATGCCCAACACAGTTTTGACAACAAATCTCCATAATCAGCTGATCTGAGTGACAATCAGTTGATATGGTGGTTATGGTGTCAAACATCATCAGAAGTAATTGTTGTGCTTGATGAGCATAACCTATGAAATGGGAAGTGATTAAAAATTCTTTTGTCTAGAAATCTTGAGTGATAGCTGCAAAAAGTAGTGGCTTTCATATTTGAGTATGCGCATGCGTGAAATGGCGAGTGGGTTGTTTTTGAGATGCTCTGAAAAAAAGTTAAAAAAACTTGTTTTTATCAACAATTCTGGGATTTTAGTAAACTCTAGTGTTGGACAGCTATGTTAGCTAATTCTCTATGTCGGGAAAGGATAAGAAAAGTCCACAGAATCCTCAGCCTAGAAGAAAGAAAAGACGTGTAAAATCTAAACAGGACACAAAGGAATTAATTGTTAACGATAATTCACACAATAAGGGCACGGACTCTGGTGGGGTGAGTACGCATGTTAACGGATCTTCGACCATTTCTGTAAAATCTATAAACTCTAGATTTCTACAAACTCAAGACATGACATCGTTTCAAACCACACAAAATCCTCAGCCTATGCAGATTCAGGGAAATATGCAGCCTCCTATGACATTTCCATATTCCCCCCCACCGCAAGGTATGGGTGCACCAATCAATTTCGGACAGCAAATGCAACCAAATTATAAGCCGGAGTGGGCTCAGGAACTCATTAACAGTGTTAATCAAATGGGAAAGGAACTTGGAAAACTTAATAGCATTGAAAAAACTCTGTCCAGTATAAAATTGACTGTGACAAACCTCGAAACCAAAGTAGGAGTTATGGAGAACAAGTTGAATAACTGTGATAAGGCCTGTGACTTTCTTAGTAAAGAATATGAGGAGCAAAAGAAAGAGCTCAAGTCAGCTAAGTCAAATATTTCAGGCCTCCAGAAACGCTGCAACGACTTAGAATCCAAGTGCGAGGATTACGAGAGAAAAGGTTCAAAGTTGAATAAGAAGCTGCTAGATCTCGAAGCCAGAAGCATGAGAGAGAATTTGGTGTTCCATGGCCTACCAGAAAATCCCAATGAAAACTGCGAAACTATGGTGAAACAATTTTGTCATACAAAGCTTGCGATGGAGGAATCTGAGGCTAATGCCATTATCTTCGATCGAGTCCATAGAATCGGAAGAATAGAGAGACAGAGACCAGGCAGCGTTTGCCCTATAGTGGCGAAATTTCATCGATTCAGCGAAAGAGAGAAAGTTCGGGAGTTAGGGTTCGAGAAAAAAGATGCATTGAGAGCCGAAAATCTAGCTGTTAAGCCTCAGTTACCGGCAGAAATCCTTGAGAACAGGAAACCCTTATATTCCGTTTTTGAAAAGGCAAAGGCTGATGGGAACCGAGTAAAATTCGTCCTAGACAAACTATATATTAATGGAAAAGAATACATCCCAACTGCGTAGGGGTGTCGTGAGAAGCAGACAGCATCTATCCTTTCATGGAACGTTTGGGGTCTGAAACGAAAATTGTGTGACCCAGATTTCATTTCTTATATTCGTAATTTTGACATTCTACTTTTCGGAGAAACATGGTTAAATAAGGATGATCCTTATGACTTAAATCTAGAAGGATACGAATGTGAGCATGTGTTCGCGCAAAAATCCCGCGGTGCAAAAACTGGCCGATTTAGTGGTGGAGTATCGGTTTACTTTAAATCCAGTTTGAAACAGCATATCACTGTGGTGGAAAAAATAGAATGCGGTATAATATGGATTAAAATTGATAAAAATATACTTGAATTCGACGAGCATGCCTTCGTATGTTATATCTATATTCGTGAACAAAAGTCAAACATTTTGAGACATGAAGAAATTGATTACTTTGAAATCTTGGAACAAAACATAGCAAAATACAAAAATTTTGGTAAAGTATTTGTGACGGGCGATTTTAACAGTCGAACTGGTCAGTCTAGAGAATTATCTGATCTCTTAAATTTTGACAGTTACCTTAACGTGGGCATGAGTGATAGCCTTGACAATAGTGACATTCCTTTACGCACGAGCCAAGATACTGTCATTGATAATTACGGTAGACGTTTATTGGATCTTTGCAAATCGACCGGCTTGATAATAGCCAATGGTAGATTAGGCGCGGATAAATACATTGGTGACTTTACCTGTGTCACACCCCGTGGGCGGAGTGTGGTGGACTATTTTTTATTGTCATTTTCTGACTTTGAATTTGTATCTCATTTTAGTATTTGCGATGTTGATGAACATTCTGATCACTGCGCACTCTATATTTGTTTGAATTTAGCAAACAGTGATACTATTTTCAGTAGTACTAAAGAAGCAAAAAGCTCTATCCGTAAACTTATTTGGTCATGCGAAAATGAGGGAGCGTTTAGAAACAGACTTATTCAAGAATCACAGAAATACCAAAACCTAATAGATAATGTAGAATCGGGCAGTTCATCCGTTAGTGATGTCATGGAACGTTTTTCGAGATTACTTTTTGAAGATGCATATCAATTTTTTGGGAAAACTGTCTGTTTTGAAAATCAGAGTTCGACGAAAACTCATATCAACTCAAACCCCTGGTTCGATAACACTTGTAAAACCAAAAAGCAAAATTTTAACCGAGCCAAGCATGAGTATAATCGACATCATTCGGATGCCAATAGAATTAATTTGACGCGATGTAGGTCTAGACTTAATAAGGCAAACAGACGGGCAAAGGCTGTTCATAAATTTGAAGAAGGCAAACGCATGAAAAACTTGGCAAAAGCAGACGCCAAAAATTTCTGGAAAGAAGTTAAAAAATACACCAAACGTAAATCAAAATCAGCTGATACTCTTACAGCCGAGGATTTCTTTACACATTTTTCTAAAGTATTTGAAACGCACTTAGATGAAAATAATAATTATAACTATACTAATGGAGACCAAAATAATGAAATTTTAGATTGCCCTTTTACCGATGAAGAACTTAAAAAGGTCATCAATTCGCTTAAGTCAAACAAGAGTCCCGGTATGGACGGTCTAATCGCTGAAATTTTCAAGTGTTCTTACGATATATTATCGCCATTTTTACTTAAAATGTTTAATATAATCTTTTTTAGTGGTAATTACCCTTCTTCCTGGTCAGAAGGGCTGATCACGCCGATACACAAAAAAGATAATCTAGAAGACACTAACAATTACAGAGGCATAACATTAATTAACGTTTTATCCAAAATATATTCTCATATGCTGAATAATAGAATTTTAAGATGGGCTTATGAAAATAGGAAAATTTCAGACTGTCAGTTCGGATTTCAAAAGAATAAGTCCACTGTAGACTGTATATTTATTTTCCATGCAATTATAGCTAAAACATTGAACCAAGGAGAAAAATTATACTGTTGCTTTATAGATTACCAAAAAGCATTTGATCTAGTCAGCAGAGGTTTTTTATGGCATAAACTTGTCAGAAATGGATGCAGTAATACTATGATAAAGGCTTTACAAGCTATGTACGATAGTGTAAAGGCATGTGTTAGATATAAAAATAAATGTTCACAGTTCTTTAATATTGATGCTGGGGTAAAGCAGGGGGATCCCTTGTCTCCCGTTTTGTTCACACTTTTCATAAATGATATACTTGAAAACACTTCTGTTGACAACGATGCCGTAATTTCCATAGATGATATCAATTTGTTTATGCTTTTATATGCAGACGACGCAGTTCTCTTTTCAAAATCCCCTCAAA
This sequence comes from Ctena decussata, assembly GCA_963989385.1. NCBI lineage: Eukaryota > Metazoa > Mollusca > Bivalvia > Lucinida > Lucinidae > Ctena > Ctena decussata. The sequence continues at coordinate 1,881,921 of OZ022502.1, read as the reverse complement.
CACTACAACATATGTTAAACAATTTATACGAGTATAGCTGTATTTGGAATTTAAAAGTTAACACCGAAAAAACTAAAATAATGATATTCGAGAAAGGCAGAAAAACAACGGCTAACATTTCTTATAACGATACTATTCTAGAAGTAGTGGACCATTTTAAATATTTGGGGACTATGTTTTATAAAAATGGTAGCTGGAATAGAACGCAAAAGTGTTTAGCTGAGTATGGATCCTTCTCTATGCACAATTTGAATAGATTATTTCAAAACATCACACTATCTAATAACGAAAAATTTAAACTTTTTGACAGCCTAGTAGGCTCAGTACTTAGTTATGCTTCTGAGGTGTGGGGCTTTCATGGCGCTCCAGATGTAGAACGTATCCATACCCGATTTTGCAGGAGTCTACTAGGTGTCAAAAAATCGACAAATTTATCTGCCTTATACAGTGAATTAGGGAGAAAACCTCTTATGACTTTCCGTAAACTAAGAATAATACGATACTGGATTAAAACTATCAACACAGACAACGTGCTTCTTAGAAATGTGTATGACATGCTGCTCAATGACGCTGAAAACAATATCACTTATAATGGTAATAACTGGGCCCATCAGGTGAAAACTCTCCTTTATGATTTAGGGTTTAATTATGTATGGGATAATCAAGCCCAATTAAATGAGATTCCTTATCTCCAAATTAAACAAAGAATACTCGATAATGCCGATCAAAACTTAATCATGTCCATCAATTCATCTACAAAGCTACATTCATATTGCATATTTAAACACGACACAGAACATGAGCCCTACATTAATTTTATTCGCCTAAATAAATATAAGTATGCTCTTAGCCGTTTTAGACTAAGTTCTCACAATTTAGCGATTGAATTAGGCCGATATTCTAATACCCCAAGAGAAGAACGCCTTTGTTTACTTTGCAACATGAATTTAGTCGAAAGTGAATACCATTTCCTTCTGGTATGCCCTTTTTATTCAGACATCCGTAGAAAATATTTACCCCCCTATTACTGCAGATGGCCTAGCATAAATAAATTCCAATCACTAATGCAAAATAAAACCGAAAAATCAGTTAATAGATTATCTAAATTTATTTACTTTGCCAATGAAAGAAGAGCTTAATTTGCTTGACTAATAATTATCGAAAATATCCACCTTATCAAAGGATCGTAGTGTCTCCTTGGACGAGTCCCAAAGGGAGAAGTCCAGCGAGATACCCCGATCCTCGTATTTTACCACTCTCTTTAGCCTTCAATTTGACATCAAATATTCTGTAATACTCAGATATTGTGTAGATATAACAAAGATATTGCCATGTTTATGACCTCAGCGGGCATTATGGCGTCAGAATGACGTCGTACCGACGTCGATGCGACGTTATAACGTCGCATCGACGCCGGTCTGGCGTCCTTTGGATATCGTGTGCCCTCCGGGGTCAGTAAATACATATATTTCTTTTTTCTCGTTTTAGTACTACTCCCTTTTATGCTTCTGGTAAACCTATTTAATCTGTTGTATTTGTATACCCACTTGCCATGTTGCTTTTTTTGGCGAAAAGCATTTGTATATGTTTAATGCCAATAAAGAATTTGTATTGTATTGTATTGTTGTATATTTTTTGCCTATATAAGGTTCTCTTGACAGCCTGTTCAGGATCATTATTATTAATATATTTTTATGTGGAATTCCCATAAGACAAGACTGGACTTTGCCGTCGTTTTAGGACTGAATTTCTAGAGTGGATACCCTCTATATGTTTCCGTGGGTTAAACTGGACTTTACCGTCTAAGCAACATTCTAACATTTATAACTGGAAAACCAGTTAAATTCATCTTCTTTGTAGACTTTCAATATTAATTGTTTTCAGCCAAAAACTATTTAAGATTTAATATTAATTCCAGGACTTAGGACATTATTTTTTGAGTTGAAGAAAAAATTATATAATAAACAGTTGTTGTAGAATCGGTGTTCTTCGTCATTTCTCTTTACCAAACTAGAACTTTTAGACCTGAATTTCTACAGCATATTATCTGGTGGAGATCACAGGGGTACGTGAACTTAAAGTACCTCATTCATTTAGCCAAGCGAGATTTCCCAAATTATTTCAAAACATTTGTCAAAGTTAATTGTGAAGTATGGATCGCCGTTTTCACCCAAAGTCCTACCATGGAAAGTGGAATAATCAAGTGCTACCAGTGGTATTTTATCTTACTCTACCAACTGTCAGCTGTCATCAAACTTCAGAGATGGCCACTGGTAAACAACCAAAGAGTCTAAGACAAAAACAACGGGATCAAAAGAGACTGGACAATTTCATTGAGCGTAAGTCAATATGTTCATTATTCCCTTTTAATTCAGTGGACAATGGAGAAATTCAAAACATGATTCCAAGACAGTATTCCTTCATTCCTAAGACAGAAAAGCCAGCAGAATCTCAGTCAAACAAAATAACTGAACTTCAGGAAGAAAATAAGCAGTTAACTGTGATGATAGACCACTTACGAGACAGTGTCAACAATGAAAAATGCAAAAATAGTGACATGGAGAAAGAAAATTCTCATCTAATTATGGAGATCTCTAAAGTGCAAGAAAGACTCCAAGATGCTAAAAATAGAATTTTTAATTTACAATGTAATTACAATCTAGAGCAAAGCAAATTAAGAGACGCAGAAATAGAAATTTCGGAGCTTAAGGAGGAAATTATTCAGAAGGAAAACAGACAAAAGGAAACAGAAATTCTAAAAGATGAAATGATAAGTAAGTTTAACAGAGAGATAGAAAATAATGAAAGGATCCGTAAAGAATTTTCTATAGAAGTAAAAGGACTTAAAGCGGAAATAAGGTGTTTGAAAACGCAAGTGACAAGCAGTGACTCAATACAGGTAAACAGTGAACAAAGTGCCACTAATGTTGCTACCATTAGGGGAACCAGTGGGACAAAGGGTAGTAAATCAAATAAGAAAGCTTCCAAAGGGTCATTTCATCAATGTTTGCCTTTAACCACATCTGATTATCTTCCATGTCACCGATGTGGGAGTCTGCATTCGACCCACCAACCAAGTCAATGTCCAGCAAAGAATTTCTTGTGTGGATATTGCTCAAAAAGAGGGCATCACACACTAAATTGTTTGCAGGTCTGCAAAGGTTGTGGGGCCAAAGGCAGACTGTATCACAAACTTGAGGACTGTGTGGCACAAGACATGAACTGTGCTTACTGCAATGTTAAGGGACATCTTTCCCATGTGTGCTTACAGAAACGGTTCGATGAAGGTTTCTAAATTTAATATTATTAAGATTAAGTTGAGTACCAATCTGTAAAATTGTCTGTGTACCAATATTAAATTTTGGGGACCAAAATCTACAAAGTAGGGGGGAGCTTTTATGCTGAAAAATTTTGGGTATTAAATGCCAAAATTTCCATCTTTATTTTGTTGTATAATGTAGATATTTTTGCCGCAAAAAAGTCTTATTGTTAGAATGATTCTGGTAGGGTCTATTGATATTATGCAGTGAATTACTTTCATATTTTAAATATGTATTTGTATGTTTTTCAAAATTATTATTTTAAAAATTTTGTTATATTATGTTCATATAATTCAATAATGAGTCTGGATTAAAATCTTCTCACTTTCTCGGGATATGGTCATCAAAGTCAAATCTAACCTGCTAGGAGTTGTTTGTGCATAATTACTCCTCAAAAGAAGGAAATGCCCAACACAGTTTTGACAACAAATCTCCATAATCAGCTGATCTGAGTGACAATCAGTTGATATGGTGGTTATGGTGTCAAACATCATCAGAAGTAATTGTTGTGCTTGATGAGCATAACCTATGAAATGGGAAGTGATTAAAAATTCTTTTGTCTAGAAATCTTGAGTGATAGCTGCAAAAAGTAGTGGCTTTCATATTTTTTGCCTATATAAGGTTCTCTTGACAGCCTGTTCAGGATCATTATTATTAATATATTTTTATGTGGAATTCCCATAAGACAAGACTGGACTTTGCCGTCGTTTTAGGACTGAATTTCTAGAGTGGATACCCTCTATATGTTTCCGTGGGTTAAACTGGACTTTACCGTCTAAGCAACATTCTAACATTTATAACTGGAAAACCAGTTAAATTCATCTTCTTTGTAGACTTTCAATATTAATTGTTTTCAGCCAAAAACTATTTAAGATTTAATATTAATTCCAGGACTTAGGAACTTATTTTTTGAGTTGAAGAAAAAATTATATAATAAACAGTTGTTGTAGAATCGGTGTTCTTCGTCATTTCTCTTTACCAAACTAGAACTTTTAGACCTGAATTTCTACAGCATATTATCTACCTTGTTTCTCTGAAGTTAGATCCTTCACCAGCTGGTATGCTTTCTTGCTGTTGTTTTTGTTCAGGCAAGTTTCGATCTCCTCGCACTGACTAGCTATCCAGTCCTCCTTCGCTTTCTTCACTGCCTTCTGAATCCTCTTGTTTGCTTCCCTGTATTCTTCTGCTCCTCCTGCTTCATACCTCTTCTTCTTCAAATTTCTCCTCTCATCACAGAGGTCGAGAACATCTGTAGTGACCCATGGCTTTTTCCTGCGACGTTCCTTCCCAAGTATCTCACTGGCTGCATCAGTCACTACTGTATTGTAGGTGGTAATCATGGTATCTATGTCCATGTCATCATCCCTCAGACCAATGAGTGGTGCAAATTTTCCACCTATTGTTGCTTGAAAAGTGCATGCCACCTCTGGGTCCCTTAGCTTCTCAAGATCAAACTTCAGTCTTGGCTGGGTTGGCTTTCTAGCCTTCTTCAGACGAACTCGGAAGGTCATCATGACCAGGTCATGGTCACTTCCTATGTCTGCTCCAGGAAAACTCCTTGTCCTATGGATGTTGACTCCTGATCGGAAGCGCTTCCTCACCAAGATGTAATCAATCTGATTGTGGTGTTTCCCATCTGGGCTGTGCCATGTCCATCTCCTTGATGGTTTGTGAGGGCCAAGGGTGTTTGTCAGTACTAGCATGGTGTTTCAAGGGCAGGATTCAGCCTGACGGAGCCCATCCCTCTCCAGGCTATATATGTTGACCACAGCCGAAATCCACGATTATTGTATGGCTCGCCTTGGTCATGAACACATGGCCGTTGACTCAAAGAGTTCTTCCGCCCTGGCCGTTGACTTCTTCTAGGAAGACTTCCGCCCAGTGATGCTGTGTTAACACCACCCCTTGTTGACCCATAGGGCTGGGAGACTCATGGAGGCGGGAGCGTCTTATTTCCTCCCATCAAGTCACTGACTTGTCCACTGCCTATAATGTAGACAACCAGATTCAAAGAGTCAAAGTGATCGGGTCTGTCCCTACCTATTCTACCCAGTGACCTATAAATACATATATAGGTCACATATATAGGTCACTGTTCTGCTAAAGGCAATTTTTGGAACCCAGTTCAGCGGGTGGGGGTGGGGGGGGGCAGTATTTTTTTTATGGACTGATGCTGGTAGGTGGGGCGGCGTGGGGGATGTCATGAAACAGTGTCTATTCTAGAGAGGGGGATTGGGGGATTCACACCCACATTTCTGACAATTCCCCCCTAATTCTTAACAGAAGGGGGAATTATTTTCTTTATTTTATTCATAAAAATAGATTTAAATGATATCTAAAAGCATAGTGTGTACTCATTGATACTAAATTATAGCTAAAATACTAGGTACAATTATTTTTATGTAGTTTAAGCCAAATTCTAGAGTTACAAGTGTAAGTGATACCTTTTCTCTGACGAAAATCCCCCCTATTTTTTTCAATCCTAGAATAGACACTGATGAAATAATATGCTTGCTTTTACTTTTGATTTTCCAATATCATTTGGCTTCTGTGGGGCTTTCACAGTACAAGGAACCTTGTGAGATTCAAATTTTGGATCATCTGCTTTGATCATGAGTCCAGCATGTTACCACTTTCCCAAGATGCGCTCCAACACAAGATGGTCTTTGAAAAACAAAAAGAAAAAAATGGCACACAACCACTTCAATTACAGTCTTAATATTCATGATGTGGATAGACTTAAAATGATACAGTGTATGCTATTTCTCTACGACGTTTCTATTGAAATGTTCTTTATGCTTTGCTCTCTCTCTCTCTCTCTCTCTCTCTCTCTCTCTGTCTGGGCGAGGGAACTGTGTTAATATGTTTTTGTTGATTTCTTGCAGGGGTGCGGACGGGAGCGTCAAATTTTTATTTTCCAGGATGGTGGGGATGTGGGGGAGGGAAGCAAACAAGACCAAATTCAGTGGGTGTGTCATTAAACATTTTGTGGCTCTCTTGAAAATACCTCATAACCTCCCCCCTCCACGCCCCTCCAAACGCACACACACCTCCATCCCCTCCCACAGGTGATAAGTAATGACTTGTGATTGTTGGTTTGTATGTTCCTTTTTGATAAATTTCATACTGTTGTTTGTTTAAGATGAGATCTGGTCAATATATGCTTTGTCTTGAGTGACAATTAAGCTTGCTGACATAATTTCGTGTCTTTAGTACGATTACTGACAGACTTTTCACACACATTTATTTACGAGTATGCATTCAGCTTTCATTTATTGGCTTGCGGTCTCGGCCGCAAGCCAGTATTCATGTCGTTTAGTGATACCGAGTTATTTTCGGAAGAAACGACGTCACGCTCATTCGGAAAATACCAGGAGAGTTGGCATATTCTAAAATATGGAGTGGAGTCAACCTATGGAGTGGCGTGGTTTTTTGGAATGGTATTTTGGAGTGAATATTTTGCGTGAACGTATCTGACTTAAAACGTCTGGACAAGAAACCATGCCTCACCATTTTCGGGCAATGACAAGTTGCAAAATGCAAAGGGGCATGTTCTAATTTCTCTCCTGGACTAGCCAGATTATGTGAAATAACTTAATATGAACTATGAACCAAGCTAGGCCAGGCCAAGTATACTTTGGGGAACAATAATTAAACATTATGGCCATACTGTACTAGTATATTTATCCGAGTCAGCAGCATTAAGTCTTGGATGTGTGGAAAAAAAAAAAAAAATAACACCACTCCAAGGCTCCACTCCAAAGGTTGACTCCACTCTATATTTTAGTATATGCCGGACGATTCGTTCTAAACTTTTTTGTAGCTTCGCGTACGTCATAAAATACATACAATTTTCGCCTGCTACTTTGCCTCGGTGCATTTTTTTATCCACATCCGACAACAGATAATGTATACGATCGCCCACATGGTAGGCCTAATGATTAGGGTGCGCAAAATGCAATCTGACAGGTACCTTTGTTGGTCGCATATGGCATAAAGCAGGATTCTCCTATGAATCGCCAATGGCATCTTTTAAGGGAGGTAATACTTATATAATTTGCAACAAGTCTTTGTTAATTTTGTAGTACTCAGTAGACTAGTTTCTTAAAGGTAAAGATAATTTTTCAAACAACATGATAAATATGCAAATTTGAACGCAAATAATTACACATCAGAGTGATAGCCAGCAGAATATATATATTTTTGAAAGCTTGACGTATTACTGTATATTCACCTTTCACGAATAAAAAATAAATAAATTAAATAAAAAAATTGGATTGTTTTAGCCAATCGCCAAGTGTGTGCAACTATGGTTACGTACCGTTGAGCCACTTGGGTAACGTCGATAAGCATTCGGAACTCCTCGACCAATTCCATGAATCAAACCTCGGGCGTATGTAAGGCGGAGCAATATGCAGCAAAGTCCAACATTTTGTTGTTCGGCCGAAAGTATACGTCGAAGCCGTAGATCTCTAGGTCTACGAATGAATTAATTCTCGACCTGCGACCTTTTACAGCTGTTGCACGGACATTCATTTAATGCTTTGCTGTTGTTAAAACAAAATAGTCAATTATTAATGACGAGACATTTGCTTTTTCTCATTTTATTATTTACTCGGTGCGACAGTGCGGCCATCTTTGTTTATATCGTTGTTCCTAACAACAGTCGTGTGACGTAAGTAGTCCCACGTCAGACATCCGAGGTTGATTCACGGAACTGGCCGAGCGGTGTTCCGATTGGTCGATAAGAGAACTGAATTGAACTGAACTGAACTGTTTCAGCCAATGGACAGACGCTCGGCGCCCCGTTACTGCGGCTATGGATTCGCTCCGCAGAGGTGCGGGGGCAACTACTACTTTCAGCCAATTGGGGAACGTCGTCAGGAAAACTGAACTGAAGTTCAACATACGTTACGTAACGTTACGTCCTATGCAGAATAACTGCGTCAACAATCTACATTACTTTATGGGCAAAAAAATAACAATGTTAACTCCTGTTACATGGAGAAAAAATATGATGAAACCTTGAGCTTAAAATGCCGCAGACGCAGGAACAGTAAAGTTATACACATGTAGATCTACCTAGTTTCTGCTAGTAGCAGGCGAAACTAAAATATCATCTGAATAGAAAATAAATCCGAGCAGCTCAGAAATCCATCATTATGATGCATGTTTGTCAAGAACCTGCCCACATGCTTATGGCGTATACAATAGTAGAAGAAAGCCAATAAACTATACTGAACAAAAATAAAAACTTGACGGTTTTTATTTCTGAATTCAGGCCAATCTAGCAAATATGTAATGTATATATGGAATTTTTCGAGTGGGACAGACGTCTGATTACCTAAATCATTAAAAATTATTGGTAAATTTTTGTTCTGTCCGGAGTTATCTAACTTATTCATATTTTAGTAATTCAGACCAGAACTTTAATTAGCGCATGCGCAGAAGATAGTTTTCTTGTATGCAATAAACAGTAGTTCCATTACGCACAGAAAACACTTTTAAATGCTTATGTTTATTGTAATCAAAACCTGAAAATAATGTTTAAAGATTCAAAATTTCAGATTATCTCCCTTTGAATTAAACATATAGAGATTTTTGAGATGCCATATTTTCTAAAGCAGTATGTCTTTTTATTATTTCCTTCGAGATTTGTTTGATTGTCTTGCAAACTCAATATCTTTATCACTAAAGTTATTTGAAAGCCAGTTCTTAACCTGCCATAAAGACTTTAAAGTGTAATGGGATTCCACTGAAACTGAATTTCCGACTTCAAAATGGCATGGACTGAGGTTTCTCGCCTGGTCTTCACGGCCTCCTAGTCGACCAGGCATTGGCATAATTTTAGCTATTGAGTTCACACAGATTGGATTCATTAATGGAAAGGCATTGTCAACAGAATTTTTATCATTCAAGCAGACTTTAACAATTTTAGATTCGGTAATTGTTTGGTTTTTAGCACAGAAAACAGAAAAGTACCATTGTGACGTTTACCATAGCCCCAATATTGCTATATTTAAAAATCTTGAATTTTGTGTGACTATGATATTACCAAATGATTACTTTTTCTTAAATCAAAAGAATTTTATGTCTCGCCTTTTCCCGACTAACGTAGGATGAAAAATAGCGACTGTCAAGTTTGTATTTTTGCTAAGTATATAATCAGCTTCACAACACCGCATAACTATATATTAGGCTACCTTTGCTTGTGTCGAGATTCCTGTATATGTGCACAGTTAGGCCTACTGGGCGCAGAAGCTAAATGAGACTGACTTTCACGGCGTATTGATGCTTTGCATCAATGTTTCCTTGTAACACTCTCTAATGTTGCCTTTTAATTTCACCTACACAAATGTACAGAGAAATATTTACACGTGTCGACGATTTCCTTAGATGGACCTTTACTGGGCTGATGATGTACATACATCCATGAACAACACTCATTCATGCAGTGTTACGCGTAAGCGACGTCACGAGTTGATTGGCCGACGTAACGTCATGTCATAGTGACGGCTGTTGAACGTAATTACCAAACACGTTGGTAAATAGCTATTCTTCGTCCTTTTCTTGGCGTAAAATTAGCCAGAACTTCACAAATCAGTAACAAAATTGAGGTGAAAACATAGTATAAATATAAGAGATAAATTTCATTTTTCGGAAATTCATGGAAGTATGAACGCAATGAGTTCCGTGCTTTGTTGTTCCCAAATGTTGTAAAGCAAGTTATTATCTCAAACAATAGCAGCATGCATTTGCTTCTCAGAGGGTCAAAAAAAAATTCTAGTCACTGTCACTGATGCGACTAAAACCAATATATAGTTCAGTGGATATAAATCTGTTGTCTTCTTTTGATGCCAAGTTCAGATGTGCCAAGATTCCATAGACATTGGTTTGAAACAGTCTGTCCTAAAATTTTGATTCAAACTAAATGTGACTTAGCAGCCATATAGAAAAGACTTGAAATAGGTCCATATAGTAATTTTCCTTGAGACATGCCTACCGGCCAAAAATTTGGAAAACTGTGTGTGTGTGTGTGTGTGTGTGTGTGTGTGTGTGTGTGTGTGTGTGTGATTGATTAATTTGTTGTTTAACGTCCACGGTAAACAGCAATGGTCATGTCGGGACGGTCAGTTAACCTAACCACACTATTCCTGGAAGCCTTAGACCTCCTTAGCGGTTAACCGGTACTAAGTGCACATACTTTCGCCAGTAACTGACAACTGCCCTTCTTGAATCAGCGGAAGGAGAAACGAGAGTATGTGGCCAGGCCGGGTTTCGAACCCAGGACCTCTGACTTATGAGTCAGGTGCCCTACCGATTGCGCTACACGGCCCGTGTGTGTGCGTTTGAATATTTCCTCAATCTGTTTTTCAAATAAATTCTACACTTGTTTTTATCTCACATCTGTAGATAATGCCACCATTCAAGAAGTTAAAAAAATTTACTTTGCTAAATAAAACTTAACAACAGAAAGTGCACTAACAACCGTGGGTTTACTTGAATAAACAACTCATGAACATTTCACTGTCTTAGCTGGGCAAGCCTTCCTTTTAAAAGGAAATTTTATTTACTCACTTTAATTATTAAACTGAGTACACTGATTTTCTTGCCTCCGTGTCTGGGGGATCCATTCCGTATAGGGATCCGGTACCTCGGGGTGCGGAGGATTTTCTACTCAGCCTACAAGTGTCCGACACATTATGAATGTCAGGCGAAAACGCCCAACTTTTTCAAAAGATTTGTGTTTAATATACGACAAACTGCCAAGTTCGCAGTTATGCTAAGCAGTGACCTATATATAGATTGTATTTATAGGTCACTGTGCTAAGCCATCTTAATCTGCAAACGCTCGGAAAACAGAGACCTCAAACCACGACGAGCTGTCCCTCCAATGTTATAAAACGCCTCTCTGACTTAAAAGAGTATGAGCAAACTATGTCCCGCTTCAACGCCCAAAGACAATTTTTCAGATTTTTTTTTGCACCAACCTATAATCCATCCCACGCTTTGCCCACAAGGGCAGTTATATGTATTTGTCTTAGTAAGTTTTGCATTCAACCAGTTTTGCGTTCACACTGACTTGCCAGAGAATAATGCGACAAAAAATCAGTCTGTCTTCATCTTCGTAGCTTTGTCACACACGAGATCGGGTACCCGGTATAGCTCAGTGGCTTAAGCACTGGTCAGCTAAACTAGTTGCCCAGGTTCGAATCCCGCTGGAGGCGGAACTCTTTTCAACCGTGACGGTTCGCTGCACGCAGCCTCTCATTATCACGCTTCGCTTCCATCGTCCTGTAAAAAAGTATTGCTGAAAGGGCATAAAACCACAAGAAAGCAGACTCCTCTCCTCTTAGAATTGGAGAGGGGACGGACAGACAGATTTGATGCCAAAACTTTGCAACCATGGATTTGTTTCGTTGATCTTCCAGGGGAACATCGTAATGAGAATTCGACAAAAAAAGTCATCTGTTATTAATACGGACGAATTTGTGTAGCAAAGAAACCATGGCCTGTATTTTCGTTCAGAATAGCATAGTCTTCTCAACCAAAAGTCTTCTTAACCAAACCTACTTTGCGTGTGTGTGAACAAAGTTAAGGATTAATACTTGTTTTCTTGTTTTGCTTTGTAAGTCGTGCTTGTTTAGTGAGGCACAATTTCTGGGTACGAAACCACAACAGCCACACTATATATACCTCCCCGACTACCTCGGTATGTGTTGTGTTTTGCGCGCACAAGTTCAGCCTTGCAGCTTTGGATAAGACGAACGAGACGACCGACGTTAAGCTACACTGCAGTCACAGATCGCCACCTTAATACCACTTATTCCAGCTCAGAGACACTGGTCGCGGACTTTCTGGTCTATCGGAGTGAAGAAAGTATTCGGACATGCGCCGACGCTGGGTGTCGAACCCATGACCTTTGCGTGATAGGGTACTCTCAAGCCAGCTTTTCCGCTTAAGGCTTTATCACGGCTGGCAATCGGAACACCGCTCGGCCAATTCCGTGATTCACGGCTGGCCGAGCGGTGGTCTGATTGCACGCCTGGTAAACAAGCAATTTCCGGCATTCCCACTTTCAGATTCTCTAGACCATCAACAGAAAGGCACCTTTTTTCACAGTTTGGCAATGAAGCCGAAAAAGACAAAAGTTGAGAAGGGTGCCCGTATATGACGTGAAGTATATATACAAGTGGTATCTCGCCAGTCTGCACCGCGAAGTTTGCCACAATACCAGAGATTTATGCTACCAACGCCAGAAAAGTAATATCTATGTCTCGCTACAGCTGGTCGAAATTCCACATGAAAGCATCTGCACACAGACAGCCAACATAATTCGACCAATATTTATATAAACCATATTAGTGCAAATCTCAGCTTTGTCAAAAGGGAAACTGATCATGTTTGTCATCACAAAACTCATAAAAGTGACCAAACTGAAAATGTTATCACATACATGTAGCTCTCGAAAGTGAACAAACCGGAAATATAAGTTCTAATTTACTTCAAAGCAGAAATTGCTGACATATATATCGAATATATGTATATGAGTCGAATAGCATTATATTCTGAGAAATCAGAAAATTTTGATTGGTTTAGTTTCATGTTTTAGATATTCGGTTTTTATTTGGACTCCGTTTTGATACTAATCAGTCTTTGAATTGACTACCTTATTTTAAAAACAAAGAAATTACAGCATGTTTTCTCTGGCTTCCGTCGCCAGATCATGTCAGGGTCACTGAGGAGGCTTGATTAGCCGAAACTTCGAAGTATGAAGATACAAGATACAAGAAACTTTATTTAACGTCGGCTTTCATATATAACATATTTAGAAACATTAGCCATCAAGGCTATTTTACCGACAACATGAACCATGTTCCTCTCACTGTGGTTCCTCTCTGCTCTTGAAGGAATTTAATTGAAGTTCGGATAAGTATTTGCAAAAGCTGTGATGTGGGAAATGCAATTGCGCATCTACCAGACGTATAGCTTTTAAAGATACGATGTATGCAAATCGCTTTTCACCTGAGATAGGGTGGAGCGACATTTCCTTGTAACCTTCGGCACTGTGTTATCAAGCTGGCATTGGCTTTAGGTATGGCGCTGGCAGAAGGATTTTTCTTGTGTCCCTGGTAGGTTCTCAACATGGATTGAAATATTATCTCAAAGAGCTCCTGAACAAGCAATAAGCAGGACTTTAACTTTTAGCACCACCGAGCCCTGAAGGTTCCATTGTAATTATCAAAGAGAAGGAAGACAAAAAAAGAAAAGAAAAAAGAATACCCCTGAGCCCTTTGGTCAGATTTAATTTGCACCGCAGTTTAAACCATGTACCATCCATTGGACTGTAGAGTAACCATCGTCCACTGGGCGGTAGATTACATTTACAGCTGTGCATGCTCCTTTTAGCACGACTTTTCGATGCAAAGACGGGCTAATGCAGTACCCTTCGCGTGCGCCTTTGTGCGCGTTAGCAAATATTCACCGTTTGCGTTTAGCTTCGTTTCTAAGTAACCACAAGGGTTAGAGTCTTCAGACTTGCTCCATAAATACATATAGGGAAGATCTACTGAAAGCAGCGAGCATATCGGGCCATGACCTATATTTCACGGTTGATAAAACATAGAAAAATAGTCACCTGTTGCGTTTAGCTAAGTTTCTAAGTAACCACACAGGACAGCGTCTTCGAACTTGCTCCATAGATACATCTGAGGAAGATCTTCTGAAAGCAGTGATGCATACAGGGCCATGACACATTTTTCGGATGACTGAACAAAGAAAAAATCTTCATCTGTTGTGTTTAGCTCGGTTTCGAAGTAATCAAAAGGAAAGAGTCTTCAAACTTGCTACATTGGAGCACCTGAAGACGATCTTCTGAAAGCAGTGATGCATATTTGGCCATGATATACATTTCTCGAATGACTGAACATAGAAAAAATAGCTCGATTTCCGTAATCAAAAGGGACAGAGTATTCAAACTTGCTACACTGGAACACCTGGGGAAGAGCTACTGAAGGCAGGGAGCATATCTGGCCATGAGCTATATTCATAGTCCAGTGATTTTGCCTTATATCACAAAGACTTATTTGATGTATGAACATGATAGCTTGGAATTATAAGTCAAAATGACTCAATCTTTACCTCCAAACTAAAAGAAGGTCACAGTGACCTATAATGTGGTCCTGTGATTTTTGCCTTATATCTTTGAGACTGTTTGATGTATGTACATGTAAACTTGGGATAACATGTCAGTATGACCAGATGTTTGACCTCAAACTTAAAGTCACAGTGACCCATATTTCATGGTCCAGTAATTTTGCCTTAATATCTTGAAGTCTATTTGATGTATGAGTGAGTGAACTCGGGTTTAACGTCCCATCAACAACGAGGTCATATGGAGACGGGACCTCGGTTTAAAGCCTCATCCGAAAGACCGGAGAAGCGGAGGATCGATCTTGCGACACCTGGGTTGGTAGTCTGGAGTGTTATCCACTACACTACAGCCGCTCCTGTGATGTATGAACATGATTGTTTGGGATGCTAACTCAGTATAACCCGATGTTTGACCTCGAACTAACAGTAGGTCACAGTGACCTATATTTCATGGTCCAACGATTTTGCCAGATAACTTGAAGACTATTTGATGTATGAACATGATTGCTTGGGATGACTCAGAACAACAAGATATTTGACCTCAAACTAAAAGTAAGTTGAAGTGACCTATATTTCATGGTCCAGTAATGTTTGCCTTATATCCTAAAGTCTATTTGATGTATGAACATGATTGCTTGGGATACTGACTCAGTATGGCCGGATGTTTGACCTCGAACTAACAGAAAGTCACACTGACCTATATTTCATGGTATAATAATTTTGCCTTATATCTTGAAGACTATTTGATGTACGAACAACTGCAGAGATATGTTCCTCACATCAAAAGCTATATATTTTTCAAAGGATCTTCTTAAAATTCCACACAATACTGATTATGTATAACCTTTGCTCCAAATCAGTCAATTCATTAATGACACGGCCTCTTGAACATGATGGCCCTGGAGCGCTCACCTGAGTATCATCGTGAACCAAGAATATTCAAGTTACCTTACTTACCCTGGTATAAAATAAGTCAAGGTCAACCCAGGGTAATAATATGAACTATCCATGATGGACCTGAGTCCACTATGATACAAACCAAGTTTAATAGCAATCGGCCAATCAGCCCACTGTTTGTGAAGAAGATTTTTGAGTCAACCTAATTTTTACCCAACATGACCCATGTTTAACTTAACCTCTGATATGTCTACACGTACGACAGAGTTTCACAAAGATTCAATGGAAAATGAAGCTTTTATTGTGTATCTAAAGCTTTTCTAAGATTTGACCTAATAACCCAACATAAACCAGTTTCAAACTTGGCCTAAATTTCATGGAGATAATAAACATTCTAACAAAATTTCACGAAGATAGGATCATACCTGTGCCCTCTAGAGTGTTTCCAAGGTTTTTTGAGATCTGACCTAGTGTTTCATCAGACATAACCCTGTTTTGAAATTCACCTAGACCTCATAGAGATCAACATTCTAACAATGTTTATGTAAAGACTGGATCAAAACTGTTCCCTCTAGAGTGTACACAAAGTTTTTCTCAGGTTTGACCTAGTAACCTAGTGTTTGACCCAACATAACCCGGTTTCAGATGTGGTCTCGATTTCTTTGAGATAAACATTATAACAAAGTTTCATGAATATGGTTCAAAACTGTGCCCTCTAGAGTGAAAACAAGGTTTTTCTACGATTTGACCTCCTGACTTAGTTTTTGACCTGACATGACCCAGTTTCAATCTTGGTCTAGATTTGTTGGAGATAAATATTATGACAAGGTTTCTTGAATATTGAAACAAAACTGTGCCTTTTACAGTGTACACAAGTTTTTTTCTTAGATTTGACCAAGAGACCTAGTTTTTGACCCAACATAAACCAGTTTCATACGTGACCTAGATTGTATAGAGATGAACATTATGAAACAGTTTCATGAGAATACACAGTTCCGAGCCACGCCCAGAATTTCACTCAAAATCACATGATAGCGTATACCTGGCCAATGCAATGACAACTAAGCACGTGACATAGTCTCACAAACAAATCGCACGTGGCCAATACCAAACATAAGTCCGTGATTTTACCTTTCAGTTAATGAAGGGATATATACCTGTTAAAGAAATTTAAAAACTAACAGCACTTTTAATAAACTTATCTTGCTCTACAAGAACAGAACGCATCGGAAATGCATGATGCGCCAGCTGCCGTGTGTAGGTCATGAGGAGGCGGATTCTTCGCCATAGATCACCAACATTTAGAAGACACTTGCATTTGTCATTTGTTTTTCCGCCATCTTTGTGTAAGCTTGTGAGACGTAGTAACAGTAACTAAGCAGGCGGAGCTTAGCGGCTATTCTCGGAACTGTGTATTGGAGCATACCTGTGCCATCTAGAGTGTACATAAAGTTTTTCTAAGGTCTGACCTAGTTTTTGACCAAACGTGACTCAGTTTCAAAGCTGGCCTAGATTTTATAGAGATAAATATTTTGGCAAAGTTTCATGAAAGTTGGATCATAACTGTGCCCTCTAGAATGTTCACAAGTTTTTTTTTTCTAAGATTTGACCTAGTGACCTAATTTTTGACCCGACATGACCCAGTTTCAAACTTGGCCTAGATTTCATAAAGATAAACATTCTGACAAAGTTTCATGAAGATTGGATCAAAATTGTGCCTTCTGTGTCATTCAAAGTTTTATTTCTATTTTTAGTGTTGGCGGCCATCTTGTTCAGTGGAGCGGAACGTTTTAGCAATTTTAGTTCAGGACCATGAGTCAAACATTTCTGTGAAATTATTTTGAAATCGAGTCATTGGCCGGAGAGATGTCGTTTAAAAGTTTTTCTATTTTTTAGCTCCGGCGGCCCTTTTGTTCAGCCGAGAGGAACCATTTTAGCAATTTTGGTACAGGGCTATAACTGAAACATTTGTGTGAAATTATTTTGAAATTGTCTTACCGGTCTAGGAGAAGAAGTCGTTTGCAGAAATTGTTGACGACGGACGGACGTCGGACAAATAACGATTACAATAGCTCACCCTGAACACTTCGTGCTGAGGTGAGCTCAAAACTAAAGTCAAGGTCTCTCGCCTTTTAATGGCCTCAGCACGCTGGGCTCACCCCCTACTTGATATATTGTATATGACTGCTCCAACTGAGCTCTCTATTCTGATCCCACTGGGTTCACCTACTGGCCAGTCTGTGGATCAGAGTATATGTTAATGCCTTATTGGCAATAGCAAACCTTGATAGACCTTGTACAAGGGTTGATCCAGAAGTAATGTCACTGTGTTCACTGCGCGCTTATTCATCGTAGCATTATTATAAAAATCATATCAAGCTGCACTGTGATTCAGTTCTGATTTACAGAATAAATATATAATTGGAATCTTTTTTCTTTCAAATTATATAGATGTGCGAAGTATGCCACCGACGCCATCGTGCCGCACGTTAGAATAACGTCAAATACATGAACATAAGTTTCCAAGGCAATCACAAATCAAAATAAAACTAACGCGCCAAATCAGATGAGAATTTGATACGATGACGAAATATATTTCTGTCCCCCAATGTTGAAATTTTAATATCGTCACTGCAGTTTGAAGTTTGCTAGCTAGCGCTAAGCTTGTTACTGCCGAGAGTAAAAATGTTGATTTCTGACAAAAACGCGTCAGCGGATATGTGCGGTTTTGCCCCGAATTTGGAATATCACCATAAGACACTCAAGAGCTGTTTAGTTAGACAGGTGGTGAAATAATAGTTATTATGAGGCTTGTCTAAAGCTTTAATCAGCGCGATACGCGTGCAGATGAATCGCTAGAGGATAGTCTGAAAACCGGAAGACCTTTACGTGCAATGTCAGACAAAAACGTCACTCTTGTTTGGACCCCATATATGAAGATCAATGTTCGGAAATTCGAATATTGTGTAAATTCTTAAACTTGAGTTGCGGGGCCCTTCAAGTAATATTAAAGATGAGATAAACATGGGGAAGAGACATAGATGCTATGCTGGAACAGCGAATATGCTACTTTGGACATGACACAATATCGAAATTTCGTCTGGTGCGTCAACGTCATTGACGTGCGGCGCGTTTCGTTACCATGCCTTCTGTCCATCTCGATATCTCAATTACTGTGCACTGTCTTTCTATGACATTTTCAGCCTATAACGCAAATAGATTAAGGTACTTGGATACGAAATTTTATTGGTCTCCCTCAATTCTACATGATTTTATAGCTGCAGTGACATTACTTCTGGATCAACCCTCGAATCAGCTTCTATAAGCCTGACGCCAAGTAGGCTTCATCTGCTCATGCATATAGCCTCCAGTATCAGGCCCTGAGGTTATAAAACTTTTTTCATACTCAACTCAGCTGAGCATGAAATTTTACCTGCTTATAAATAGCAAATTACTGATAAGTAGTTTTTTTTTTTTTTTTTATTTTTTTTTTGCTCATTTGAGCTGAGTATGAAATTTTCTCTGCTTATGAATATTAAAATGCCAACATTATCATATTTATCAGCAGAGAAAAGTTCATGCTCAGCTGAGTTGAGCACGAAAAGTTTTATAACCTCAGGGCCCTGTCACAGTGAACTACTTTTTCCAAGATCGAAATCATGCCAAATTCTCATGGCCAGCCCTTTCTCTCAGCTTCTGTGAGCCTGAGACCTTTCAACCATTTTACTTCCCACAAAACTAGGCCACAGTGTTTTATAACGGCCAAAGACACACGAGTGTACCTGACTGCTTTGCTGCTGCTGCACTTACAGTTATATGCTATCTGACGAAGAAATGATTCTACAGACCTGCCTGTGCATGTGCTGCGAGACACTAAAGGGAACCACAGTAATCAACTCTCGATACCTCAACCCAAACTACTGATATCTCAAAGTAAATTTTCTGGGACCAGAAAATTTACTTTGAGATATCAGTAGTTCGAGATAACAGGAGTTTAAATGTTAACAAAAATAGGAAATCATATCAAAAATATTCTTTGATATCCTAAGAAACATTGAGATATCCGTATTTGAGATATCGAGAGTTGACTGTACATAATTCAATGCATTCTCCCTTCTTCAAAAGTTTTAACTGCAAAAACCATTTGGATTGCATGTTTCAAATATTACTTCTGCTTGTAGTAATACTAATAGGTGAAGGCAAAATAAGAGGCAAACAATCATGCATTGTTCAAAATATTTTTATTGTTTGTAATTTTCAGAATAACTGCTGCTGATGACAATCCCCTGGTACAACAGAACAGAACAACAGTATAAGGCTGAGATACAGGAAGGCCAAACTTTCTGATGTGAGAACCTATTTCTCCTTTCCCAGGAAACTTGAACTACATAACCTCAAGATCCCACAAGAAATTTTCTGAGAAATGATAAATAACACAGGATTAAATGACTTGAGAATAATTATTTGTTTGAGAAAATCTGAAGTTTCTGCTGAAAGAATATGTCAAATGTCTGTTACCATAGCAACTAAGAGTTCATACTGATGTCTAAGTGACGTCATTGAGACGTCATTCTGTCAAGGTACTAAGCACAACAGTTGCTAATTCTATAGTTGCTATGGTAACAGATGTATGGCATCATCTCACTTATGTATGTCATGCTCTCTCGAATTATAAGTGAGATGCAACCTGAAATTCATACAATGGAAAAGTGAAATTTTCTCAAATCTATCATCCATTCTCAAATACATGTAATTTAATTCTCTGTTAAATATGTATTTAAAATGATTCACCTCACAAAACTTTGGCCTGTCTGATCTCTAGTAAGGTACTAGCAGACATCACATGACCTATCAGGCATCACATGACCAGTCAAACATCACATGACCTATCATACATTATATGACCAATTAGACAAAACATCACATGACCTGAGAACAACACTGAAGTTTTCCATATCAGAAGTTCTTACTGCAACTCATATACAGTTCTATTTCACATCTGAGCCAAGTTAAGAGAAAGGTGATTTTATGGTATGTGCAAATAGTGAAGACTCAGATCACCCTGCATATTTGCACAGGCTGATCTGAGTCTTTCCTTTTTGCACAATTGATTTATGGGTGATCCTGAGGAGTTTTTAAGGTGTCCACCACTGTGTTTTTCTGTCATCTTTACCAAGGGGAACAACTTCCATTACTTTCTGTTTACTTCCCTGTATCATGAGGCCCTTCAAAAAGAGATCTACTATTAAAGGAAAGGATTTGCTCTAAGAGAAACAGCCAGGCTGCGTAGTACAGACGGTAGGGCGTCCGACTTATAAGCCAGAGGTCCCGGGTTCGATACCCAGTCTGGCAACTTACTTTCATTTCTCCTTCCGCTGATTCAAGAAGGGCAGTTGTCAGTTACTGGTGAAAGAAAGTGCACTTAGTACTGGTAACCGCTTAGAAGGTCTAAGCCTGCCCAGGAATAGTGCGGTTAGCTTAACTGACCATCCTGACATGACCATAGCTGTCTATCGTGGACGCTAAACAATAACACAACAACAACAACTATGCGAAACACTTTCCTTTAAGAGCTGACCCTCCTTGAGAAAGGAGGCAAAATGAAAACAGCAGGGGCCGTATTCATAAAGCCACTTAAGTCGTTGCTATGCTGTTGCTAAGGCTAAATTTCTTTGAAGGAGATTCCCTACAACTATGAAATTTGCTCTTGAGGAACAGTCTTACAAAGACTGTTCCTCCAGACCAAATTTCATAGATGTAGGGAATCTCCTTTATAGATATTTAGTCTTAGCAACAGCATAGCAACGACTTAAGTGGCTTTATGAATACGGCCCCAGATATACTTCCCATGAAAGTGTACCTTAACCTCATATACAGGAGGACTAATCAGATAACTTAGATTCAGTTTATCTGGGTCTTGGCTATTAGCACATTCCATTAAAAGCCTTCCTCTGTAGTTGCTTGTTTCTATTCTACTAAACAAACAGATCAGCTCTAGCAGTAAATTGTTGAGTAATAATTCAAGGTTTGGAGGTCAGTTTTAATCACGAGCGTGGAGCTCGAGTGATATATCTACTTTCAACTGACCGACAAACAGTGAATTATTACTTAACAATTCAGTGCTAGAGCTGAACTATTTCGATTCTAACGCTCTTAAAAGCTGAAAAAGTATTCTTTTCATTCAAATTCTCCAGATCCTACCAGCGCATTCATGCTCCAGCTAATTTTCTCAACTGTATCTAAGATAAATGTATGCTTTTATGGCCATTTTAGAAAGAAAAGAGACGTTACACCAGCTAATGTCTCAAAACGTCACAAAATTACATCAGTATTGCTAGTGACATCAGCAGTTAGACTTGCACACTATGAAACAGCGAATTGTTGCAGAATAAAACACGGAAACTTTCCATTGCTTCTATAGGTGCACTGTGTTAGAATGTATATTTGAACATGGCTATAATCTTAATTAACTAGTTAGAATAACATTTTGAACTTTATTTTTTCAATGAAATGTGCGATATGAACCAGCATATTATGGTTTGGCTGATCATTCCACCACAAACAGAAACTTATCATATTAATTAATCAGGAATGGCCAATATAAAACTTTCCCCTACTTTCCAAACTCTGGGATTCACTGAATTCAATAATTTCATCTCCCTGCCATCATTGTTTTGAAAAATTTATCAGTCTAATTCTTTGTGTGATCTAGAAAATACAATCACTGCCATTCCAGCTGCGTCTTTCCGACCTTCATTAGGGTAAAGTTGGGTAAATTTGGACAGCCGGTAAAGCTTCCTTAATATGTTAGTTGTTTGGAATTAAAACAAACTGGGCACACAGTGAAAATCCTAATGAGATCTGGATTTTTCACTGTTTGCAATGGTATGTCCGAATTTACCCGCTGTCCGAAGTTACCCGACTTTACCCTATTGCATTGTAAAACAAAACTTTCAATTTTTCAGAACAATTACGTTGATTATTTGAGGTGTACAGCAAATATTTAAAATTTTTACTGCCTTATTTTCTTTGCTTTCTAAATAATGACTCTTGGGTGTTAATATTATACTTTTATACACATATTATTGCTTTATTATTTTTGGTAACTTTCATTACTTTTGGTAACTTTTTTGACAAGAAATGCCTACCATATATTTGAAAAAGAAAATACCCCAATGTTTCAAACATATCACATGTTTACTAGACCTACAAAAAGTAGAATTTCTTGCTGTTTCTCATAAAACTATGTCACAGCCCAATTCTGTATTCAAATAAGTATTTAAAGAAACAAGTAGTGATACAGCCTACAATGTTTTCAGGTAAATGGATACACTTTCAGGGAAATTTGCCCTTTTAAGGAACTTAGCTCTCCCGTTTGAGCATCTAGCCCAGACACAGATCAGCCTGGGCATTCGCCCAGTCTTCGCTACCCGCATTCGCTACCCGCATGGTGGTAGCTTAGACCCTTAGCTACCCTTTAAGCGCTTAACAAAGAGTCTGATCAGACTGGGCGGATGCCCAGGCTGATCTGAGTCTGTGCTGGGTGCACAACCACTTTGTTGATTTTCTTGTGTTGCGGCTCAATTTTAAATTTTTGCCTCCCTACTAAATAGGTGTCAACTCTTACAGGAAGAATTTCTCCTAGGAGAGCTAATTTTGTTCCTCTTAGAATAAACTCCATTTCAAACAGGTTCACTGTCTGGAAAGCAAGCAGGGAATCACATTAATTTTCTTTATAACTAGATGGCCGCGGCCTGAATGTTGAGCCCGTTGGCGCTTTGACAGTAGTGAAAATGCTTTTTCATGACAGCGACCTGGTTTTGTTGGGGTTGACCTAGAGTGGTAAGGTTCAAGCACTGATGAAGTTTCAATGTTCTGGGGCCAATGAAAAGAAAGATATGGGGCTGACCTCAACAACTAAATATGTGGTACTTTTTATATGAAAGTAGGTCACAGCAACCTAGTTTTGTTGGAGGTGACCTGGAGTGGTAAGGTGCATGCACTGATAAAGTTTATATGTTCTAGGGCGAATGAGAAGGGAGATATGGGGCTGACCTAGAAAACTAAATATGTGGTACTTTTTCGTGAAAGTAGGTCACAGCGACCTAGTTTTGTTGGAGGTGACCTGGAGTGGTAAGGTGCATGCACTGATAAAAGTTTAAATGTTCTAGGGCCAATGAATAGAAAGATATGGGGCTGACCTCGAAAACTAAATATGTGGTACTTTTTCATGAAAGTAGGTCACAGTGACCTTGTTTTGTTGGAGGTGACCTGGAGTGGTAAGGTGTATGCACTGATAAAGTTTTAATGTTCTGGGGCCAATGTTAAGGGAGATATGGGGCTGCCCTCGAAAACTAAATATGTGGTGCTTTTTCGAGAAAGTAGGTCACAGGAACCTAGTTTTGTTGGAGGTGACCTGGAGTGGTAAGGTGCATGCACTGATGAAGTTTCAATGTTCTGGGGCTTATGAGAAGGGAGATATGGGGCTGACCTAGAAAACTAAATATGTGGTACTTTTTCGTGAAAGTAGGTCACAGCGACCTGGTTTTGTTGGAGGTGACCTGGAGTGGTAAGGTGCATACACTGATGAAGTTTGAATGTTCTGGGGCCTACGATAAGGGAGATATGGGGCTGCAGACGAAAACTAAATATGTGGTACTTTTTCATGAAAGTAGGTCACAGTGACCTAGTTTTGTTGGAGGTGACCTGAAGTGGTAAGGTGTATGCACTGATGAAGTTTGAATGTTCTGGGGCCTATGATAAGGGAGATATGGGGCAGCGGACGAAAACTAAATATGCGGTACTTTTTCGTGAAAGTAGGTCACAGTGACCTAGTTTTGTGGGAGCCAACTAGCTTTTTGGTGGGGCAT
The DNA here is from genome assembly GCA_963989385.1 of Ctena decussata. Taxonomy (NCBI): domain Eukaryota; kingdom Metazoa; phylum Mollusca; class Bivalvia; order Lucinida; family Lucinidae; genus Ctena; species Ctena decussata. The sequence goes on along the minus strand of OZ022502.1, from coordinate 1,857,680 downwards.
ATTGTGATGAAGATTGAAGGTCCTAGGGTCTACCAAACTCAAGATATGGCTGTAAACGGACGGACAGATGGTTGGATGCACCAACACCAAATGGGCGACTATGTCTCGCTGACCACAAGCGGGCTCGACAAAAATGGCAGAAAAATATGGAGGTTTACCTGTTCACCTTCATCTCTATATTTTCTGCAACATTTTACAAAAGAGACAACTTTAACAAATCAGCAGTTATTTCCATGGCAAATCAGTTTTAGAAGGATTGGCTCTTTTATTAATAGGGTCTGCAAATACTTTCCTGAAGTGGAACCCCACCTCATTCAAGTGGAACCCCATCCTGAAGGTAGGTGGGGGGATATATTACCATGCTGGAGTAGTTTCCCTTGCTGTGTATCCATATTATCTTTCACACTTAATGGCTTAACACAGCGGATTCTATCCACTGAACTCAATACATGAATTGTGAAAATGAGATCACAGTTAATAATACAAAAAAAATATTACTTTAATCAACACAGCTCAAGATGGACTTGAATTCAGTTTGTCTAAAAAAACTTCAGTACTTTTCACAATAATAAACTACCGACTTTACTTCAAGTACACCAAACACAAATGAAACATGAACCACCATTTTAAGGCATAACAACTCACCACTCACTTTACAAACCATTACTTTCCCAGAACTCATCTTTCCCAATACTCATTTTATAAACCACTGATTTCCCAGTATTTATTTCATAAACCATAGACACACTGACAGTAAAATCAACTTGTTCAAATATGAGACTATTTATATAGAGAATACCATGTTAGTGTCTTTTGATATCAAGTTTATCAGGCGAGACCAGAAACAGCGTAGGGATGGCGAGGCTTGCCGAGCCAGTCCGACGTGTTTCTGGTCGAGCCTGATAAACTAGATATCAAAAGATACTTACGTGGTTTTCTATTTATCATGCATCATGAAGTTTTTACGGCGTAAAGAGCGGCAAACAAGAGATAAGCAAACGCATTTTTGTTTGAACTTGTTGACGTCGCGAATGCGTTATGACATAAGTCGGTGACGTCAGTTAACCAATCGAACGCTGATATCATGGCCAACGTCAGTGTGTAGCCAATTGTCTTCAGAGATCGCTTCTTAAGGCATGACCTGATAACATTCGCGCAGGCGCAGTTCTACAGTGACATGATATCACATCATGTTATCATACCCCTGTTATCAGGTGTATTTTGCAGCAGATGCATGATAAAACAGTAACTGGTAACAGTGGCACACTACTTAGCAATTATGATAATGTTTCATTTCTCCGATAACGGCCTGTTTAAGAGCCACAAATCAAGCATTCAAAGCATCAAAATCCTAAAGCTGAACTCATAAACCTAGAAAAGTTGACAAATCCAAAGTATTTATATTTATAACCTATTGCCTCCCCATGAGTCTAAATATTTCATTCATTAGAACCAAAATACAGCAAGTCTCAACACATCCTTAATCTGCAAAATCAGAAATGCTGTTGTTTTTTCATAAAAGAAGGTCATAATGACCTTGTCTTGTAGCAGGTGACCTAGATATGTTGGGGGCATGCACCTATTATATTTCAAGGGCCTCTGAAAGTAAGGATTCCATTCTCTTATCTTGCCCTCCTTGTTGTCACACAATTTGGGTCTGCCTGATTAAGACCCTTCCTAGCTCTGTCCATACCCTGCTGAACTATTAAAGGTTACATATACACCTCTACATCATAAAACTCTTCACACTGGGACAGATCCAGTCTGAAAACCTTACCACATTCATCTGGTTTTAAGATGGGATTATTCTCCCTCTAGAATGACACCAAATATCTAAACAAGTCATGTAATTCTGATGTATGAGGCTTTCCCTTCCAAAACAATCCAAACAAGTAAATTCAGTGAATTTATATCCCCCGCCGAAATGGCTGATTTGTTTATGGCTTATTTTCAGTTTCATAAAATTTTGTTCACTAGTTACTTAGTTATGACTGAAGCTGTGGACTTTAAATCAAGGGGCAATAACTCATGTATAAGTGAGGCCATTCTAAACAACTTGCTTCAGCATCATCTCGCTGTGATGATATATATTTGTTTCATGAAATTTTGTTCATTTGCAACTTCGTTATGGCTTATTTGTGTATTTTAAATCAAAGCAAGGACAGTAACTCATGCATTATTGATGTCTTCATGACAAAACTTGAAGTTAACTGTCATGTTATGATGATACATAAATGTTTTAAGTTTTGTGAAATTCCGTTTACTGGTTATTTAGTCATGACTCAATTTGTCTATTTTATAGCAATTCAAGGGCATAACTCATGCATTATTGAAGCAAGTCCAACAAAACTTAACATGCATCAGCCTGTTATAACAATACATATTTAGGTTTCATATATAAGTTATATATACAATACATATATAAGTTTCATAGAATTCCATTCATTGATTACTTAGTTATGGCTAAATTTGTTGATTTTAAATTGATTCAAGAGCAATAACTCATGCACAACTGATGTCATTCTGACAAAACTTTATGTGCACACCTGTTTAATAGTGATAAACATTTCTTTTAAGTTTCATGAAATTCTGATGATTGGTTACTCAGTTATGGCTCATTCTGAAAGCAATTCAAGGGCAATAACTCAAGTACTACTGAAGCCAGTGTGACGAAACTTCATGTGCATCAGCGCCTTATAGTGATATACATTTATTATAAGTTTCATGAAATTCTGATAATTAGTTACTTAGTTATGGCTCATTTTATCCTTTTCAAAGCAATTCAAGGGCAATAACTCAGGTACTACTGAAGCCAGTGTAAGGAAACTTCATGTGCATCAGCACCTTATAGTGACATACAATTATTCTAAGTTTCATGAAATTCTGGTAATTGGTTACTTAGTTATGGCTCATTTTATCCTTTTCAAAGCAATTCAAGAGCAATAACTCAGGTACTACTGAAGCCAGTCAGACGAAACTTTATGTCCACCAGCATCTTATAGTGACACACATTTATTATAAGTTTCATGATATTCTGATAATTGGTTACTTAGTTATGGCTCATTTTATCATTTTGAAAGCAATTCAAGAGCGATAACTCATGCACTACTGAAGCCAGTGTGACGAAACTTCACGTGCATCAGCGCCTTAGAGTAATATACATTTATTATAAGTTTCATGAAATTCCGTTCAATGGTTACTTAGTAATGGCTCCAGACGGACGAACGGATGGAAGGACAGAAGGACGGACGGACATGGAGAAACCTATATCCCTCCGCCTTTGGCGGGAGATAGGGATAAAAATCTTGATCCACAGTAAACGGCGGATCATGATTTCTGTGTTTTTTTAAGGCAATACCCCATCTTACAGCCACGTAAATATGGTAAACCCAAATAAGACATCTTGTAGAAGAGAATCAGCATGCTTCCAGATGCTGCCTCTCAGCAAATACATACTTCCTAACCGACTAAGTGGGCTACTCTATTGAGCTTAAATATTGGGACATCTAAAAAAAAATTTCCATTTGGAAGAAATGGAAAAATTAATGCTTTTAGGTGTCTCAATACTTCAGCACTATAGGGTAGTCCAAACTCAGTCCACTGCAGATACATGTGCTAGTAGGTTCCTGGTTTTTACTTTTTTCGGTACGCAACTGTGGATCTGTAAAAGACACGGTTCACTAAAAATCAAATATACAAGTTCTCTCCTCATTCCCATATACATGTATCTATTGTTTCACTCATCTCACAAAAAAAATAAAGACTCATAAATGCTGCCAGAATTTTCACCCAAGTACAAAAATTACTAACAAGTTACCTTACACTGTCACAGGCTATATAACGTTTCTAGCCAGACTGGTTTTCTGACCAGACTGGCTTTACAAGTCTTCAATATCATCAACAGTTGATGTAACACCATTCAAAAACTTTTGTAAGACTGGTTCTCTTTCTTTCACTTGACTGGTTGCCTGTCCTGGGCTCCTGTCTTTATTAGGACTGTCATCTTTAGCAGCACTATTAGTGGTATGCGGGCTATTGTCTTCTACTGGGGCTTTATCTATATTCCCAGTGTTTGATGGACTCCTGTCTTTATGAGGGCTTGGGCTCAAGTTGCCTTTTGGGCTTTTAGTTCTTGCTGGGCTGAAATGGGGTTTGGGGCTAGTCCTTTCTGAGCTGGTGTCTTTTAAGGGGCTGTTGTCTTTGGGTGGTCTAGGTTCAATTAGTAATTGGATACTACTTTTAGTTCTTTGTGGACTTACCTTGTCTGTTAAGCTATTTTCATTATGAGGTCTATTTTCAGACTTGTTTTCAAACTGAATTTCTGATTTGGGAACCTCATCAGGTATTTGATCTTTAGTCAATTTCTTATGCGGAGATCTAATGACCTTACTTCCCTCAATATTGTGCGAGTCTCTATTCTCCAAATGGCTGGCATGATGCGTACTTGATACAACAGTTGAGGAAATTTCTTCATTTCCCACCTCCATGTGACTGTCTCTAGTATGATGCTTGGAACTGCTTTGTGGCTCCTTTATTACACCTTCATGTTTTATCTTTTCTCTAATTTCATCTCTTTCTTGATGTATTGCAGTCATTTCTGCATCTTCATATGAGTGTTTACTAGATTTTAAGGTTTCAGAATGTGCCCTATTGGTCTTCTCAACCACTACTTTGTTTGACGTCCTTAGATTTTCTAACTCAGGTGTTATTTCATCTACATCCATTGATTCATGTTTAGGTTCATGGGAGTCTCTCTTTCTGTCTTTCCTATCTGTCTGTTCTTTATACCCATTCTCATACTCTGTTTCATCATAACTATATTTGCTATCTTTATTATTACTATATGGGCTATAGCTGTCCTTGTAATCATCGTAATAACTCTCATCATCATACTGACCATAGGCTCCTTCACCCTGACCATAAGTTCCGTCACCTTGTCCATATTCCTCCTCTTCATTATTTCCTTTATCATCGTAACTTGTTTCCATCGGGGTAAAATTTGATGAATGGCTTCTAGAATATTTACTAGTTTTCGGATCTTCCTTTTTTATGCTACCTGTACATTTAAAGGGCCTACTTTCCTCAGTTTTAACCTTAGTTTCTATTTTATCTCTATGTTTTGGGGAGTAAGTCCCACCCTCCCTTAACTGGGTATTCTCTTCCTGTAGTGCAGTGATTTGGTCTTTTGATTCCCTCAGCTGCTGTTGTAAGACTAGAATCATGGTCTGCATCCCCTCAACGTCCTCCTCCAGATCACCAAGAAATTCATCTAACTCTGTAAAAAAGCAAAATTTTGTTAAAATCTGGGAGTCACAGATGTAGGTACCTTTAACCCTATTGCACTCAGAATGGCCAAAACAGTACAGAATCTTGGCTGTTCTGAGTGCAAAAGGGTTAAAATCTTTCTGTTTGCTGAACCCTTAAGTATCCATCAAAATAACTTAAACCAAAACAATTTTTAACAATGATTTTCTAATGATTCTTTGCCTGATCATTTTTTCTATCATTATTTTCAAATCTTCTTTTCATGGAAATAATATAAAGTAAATACTACCTACTGATCAACCTGAGCTGAGCAATTTAGAGAGGATGGTACAGTGAACAGAGGATTGTAACGCCTGCTTAATATCAAGGAAGAAATAGAGGAGAAACTCAAAGTCCCAATGCTATTCTTAAAAACAAAGTGAGAATTCATAAAAGTGATGAGGAGTGCTAATACATATGAGCCAGTCTTTGTTGAAAACTGGGCATACATATATGAGCCAGTCTGTAAAAACTGGCCCTGAGGTTATCAACTTTTTTCATGCTCAACTCAGCCAAGCATGAAATTTTCTCTGCTGATAAATATGAAAATGCCAACTAATGCAAATGAGCAAGAAAACAACTGTGCTTATCAGTAATTTGTTATTTATTAGCAGGTAAAATTTCATACTTAGCTGAGATGAGCATGAAAAAAGTTTTACAAACTCGGGGCCTGGGCTTGATGGTGAGTCTAATTATTACAGGTCTGTGGTGGTCTGATAGTTTGCGGTAGTCTGTGGTATTTAGACTCACCTGGATTATAATGACATAAAAATAAAAACTTGTGTAACAGCATCACTGCGAAGTATTAGCTTTTGCAAACATTTTCTGAAAATTTGAGATGGTTACCATTATTTATTGCAAAGATATGGACTTTAGAATCATACATGTAACGCAGTTTCTTTGTATGTAATCAGCATTGTGCAAATATGTTTTAACATCAACGTCACAGTGCTAATTTTTTATTCTGATGCGTGTAACTGACTGATTTGTTGCTTTACGTAAACAGCTATGGTCATGTCTGGACGGTCAGTTAACCTAACCACACTATTCCTGGGCAGGCTTCGACCTCCTAAGTGGTTAACCAGTACTAAGTGCACATACTTTCACCAGTAACTGACAACTGCCCTTCTTGAATCAGCGGAAGGAGAAACGAAAGTATGTGGCCAGACTGGGTATCGAACCCAGGACCTCTGACTTATGAGTCAGGTGCCCTACTGATTATGCTACGGGGCCCTGCTGATGTGTGTTAGACAAAACAATTCCATCAAAATGTTTAATGTATATGTGATATCAAATACAGTATATAACAAGCAAATTCGGTGAATTTATATCCCCCGCCGAAGTGGTTCTGATTTGTTTATGGTTGTTTTAAATTTTGTTCACCGGTTACTTAGGAGGCTGAAGTTGTGGATTGTACATAAAATCAAGGGCAATATCTCTGGGATAAGTAAGGCATAAGCTGAAGCTGTTCTTTTTAAACACTTGCCTCAGCATCTGTGCACTATATACAATTATACATTTTTAATTCGGCTACAAGAAGTTTAGTTTGTCAGCACCCTATTAATGGCTAATTTGTGGATTTTAAATCAATTCAAGGGCATTAAATCATATACTACTGAAGAGATTATGACAAAACTTAATGTGCACTGCCTTGTCATGACAAAATATAATTATTATAAGTGTCATGAAATTCCATTTATTGGTTACTTAGTTATGACTCAATTTGTTGATTCTAAACCAATTCAAGGGCAATAACTCATTGCCTACCAAAGCAATTCAGACAAACTGTAAGATGCACCAATGTGTTATGGTGATACATATTTAGCATAATTTTCATAGAATTCTATTAATTGATAAGTTAGTTATGGCTGGAAATGGCAATCTCGTATTGATTCAACGGCAATAATTCATGCACTTTTGATGCCATTCTGATGAAACTTTATGTGCATATCCGCTTTATGGTGATACATTATCATTCAGTTTAAATTTCATGAAGTGTTGATAATGCTTAGTCCCTGGTAATCCTGGAGTCATGAAAACGTATGGTATGCCATCATAAAGACGTGTACTAACATCTCAATTCTAGTTTATGTTATTGTTTTTTTGTGTGTTTTATAGCCCTCACAAGAATATTTCACTCATAAATTTTTAATGCCATAACTAACAGTAAATAATGATAAAAGTTTAGATCCTTTAAGAGCAAAGAAAACATTCATAAGTAAGAAGTTGGGCCATACCGCGGTTTCGGCTATTCAAGCCTCATCAGTGACCCTTTAAATCTGGCACAAGGAGCCAGAGGAAAAAAAACAGTAAATTTGCAGTTTTAACATGGCAGTCGTCTCAAAGACTGATATAAGTCGAAAAATACCAAAATATTTCAAATTTGTTTAGAAAATGAATCTAAACGTATGATCATTTCTGACTTCTCAGAATATATTCCATGATCTCAAGTTTAACACATAGCAATAATACCAGAAACAGCACCCTGAACAAAATGTCAGTTATAAACCTATTAGGTTATTTTACAGACAAATGAGAAGTCCTCCACCAATCAATTAATGATAACATCACAAGCTACATGTACTGCCAAGTGCCCTGCCACTACAACCTAATGTGTATGTGTATAACCCTGGGGCAGAAAATCCCAGCAGATAAAAATTTTGATATGGTTTTTGTAACTGGCCATTGAAGTTTCAGAGGAATCCATTTCATATGATTTAAGGATGCCTTTATTACTGTGATCAGTTAATGCAAGTTTCAAGTAAATCACTTTCAACTCTGATTAAATCTAGATTTTTCATTATGTACATAGGCCAGTGCAGGAGCAGAACCCGACAGTGGACAGAATTATAATCCTTATGAATACTGTTCCCAAGTTATATTATTGAAATTTGTCCATAAACAATACCAAGACCATTAACAAGGATTGGGATTATTAATGGACAAGGAAGCCAAGTTTGAAGAAAATCTGTCCAAAAATACACCTGCATGGAAATGAAATGCTCACAAATGTACGTACAGATATACATTTACGTATGACAGGCGAATGGCCAGCAAGAAAAATAGAATACCCCACCACTAGCTTGTGGTGGGTTATAAAATTATAAAGGGCTTCGAAGTATCACTATACACAATATCAATCTTCTTATCATACCAGACTGATTATTTTTCATCTCAGTGATGAGTGTTTTCTGTAGTCCTATTTCTCCCTCCAGCTTAGCCATTCTTCCTGTATCTATAGTTTTACCAAGTTCAGCATTCTCCTGCAACAACTGCTGGCAGCGAGCCATCAACTTTTTACCAGTTTGACTGAAATCATATAAATATATGCACTTCTAAAGATTACAGATTTTTCTCAAAAGTCAGCAGTAAAAGACTAAAAGTCACAGAGATGTAATGGCGTAATGGCAGAGAGGTCAGCTGACAATATTGGACTATGTCTTTTTTGAAAATAAACAACAAAACCAACTAAGTGGCATGTGCATCCAGTGAAGACTCAGATCAGCCTGGGTAGCACCCAGTCTGATCCGTCTGGTATGTGCTTAAAGGGCAGCTAAGGGTTAAAGCCAGCTCCATGCTGACAGCCAGGACTCTGATCAGACTGGGCAGATACCCAAGCTGATTCAAGTCTTCACTGGGTGCACAAGTCATTTTGTTGGTTTTCTCATGTTGCTGCTCAGATGTATGGAAAGTACGATAAAGCAGGCACTCAACTCTGGAACATCCAGGAGATGAAAGCCATAATCTGTAAAGCTTGTTAATTATCTAATCCTATTATTCCAATTATGTATTGCAGAGAAGTCAGTTTTTCCTGCATTTGCCAGAAACATGTTTCATGTATGTCCTGCTTCATGATATGTAAGATTGTTCCTCTCCTTGCACTCCCAATACATACATTGGTTACTTCAGTTTGAAAAATTTCCATGTAAGGTGGACCCTCTTTACACAAGCAGCATTTGTTCCCAAACATTTTGATGCTTCACTGAATTTACTGTTATAAAAAAAAACATATTCTTTTGACAAAGAATTTTGCTGAAGTAATGAAGAAGGTTGAATGTATTGGGTTCTTTCTTACTGTATTTCTACTTCCCTTCCATGTACTGATTTCCTTTTTTTCCGTGTTTTTTGGCAAAGGGAGGCAAAACTGACTCCTCTGCAATACAATTACATCTCTGATAAAAGTTAGTTTCCGGAGGTAATCCAGTGATGTCTTGCACTGATATACACCTGCTAGAAGCCACAAATATTTTGTCTTATAATCTGTGCCAGTATAAGTGTTTTCATTTCACAAAATCTGACAATCTATTTGCCAACATTTCACATCCTATTACAAAATATTTGACACTCCCACTGTAGGTAATTTTGTTTTATTGAACCTGTCTAAATGTTTCATTGTGTGTGGTTTTGTCCCTATCGAACTAAATTAAAACCTTAAAAGAGTTCCTTCAAAAAGCAGAGAACACATTAACTTCATTTTCACTGCTGACTATCCCTTGTATCTATCTCAAAATATGTCTTAACAGTTTTACTTTTTCTTATTTCACAAGCATTGCCAGCTTCTAGTTTGTATCTCACAATTACTGAAGTCTCTTTTTCTTAATTCACAGTTCTTGAAGAGGCTTTTCTAAATGTCACATGTACTGAAAGTCTCTTATTCATATCACAGTTCTTGTCTACTTTTTAATTTTTCTTTTCACAATTTTATATAGTCTGTTTGCTTATTTTGCAATTCTTGACAGTCTCTTGTTCATACTTCACAGTTCTTAACAGTCTCTTGCTTTCATTTCACAACATACTGACAGTCTAATGTTGTTATTTCATAACGTGTGACAGTCTCTTCTCCTGATTTCATCATTAATGACAGTCTATTACTTTTATTTCGTCATAACCAGATTGTTTGTTGTTCATATTTTGCAAATATCTGACAATCATTTCACCATGCAGTCTTGTTCTTATTTCACAATGTTTGTCAGTCTCTTGTTCCTGTTTCCCATTGCTTGGCAGTCACTTGTTCCAATTTTCCTGTTCTTGACCATCTTGTTCTTCTTTCTCATTTCTTAACAGTCATTTGTTATTATTTTTTTCCATTTCTGACAGTCGCTTGTTCTTGTTCCATAATGCTTGACAGTCTTTTCTCCTATTTCTTAGTACCCAAGAGTCACTTGTTCTTTCTTCACAATTGCTGACAGTCTCTTGTACCTGACAGTCTCTTGTTCTTATTTCACAATATCTAAAAGTCTCTTATTCTAATTTCCCGTTGGTTGGCAGTCTCTTGTTCTATGTTATAATGCTTGACAGTCTCTTGTTCTTATTTCACAATGTTTGACAGTCTCTTGTTCTTATTTCACAATGCTTGCCAGTCTCTTGTTCTTATTTCACAATGCTTGCCAGTCTCTTGTTCTTATTTCACAATGCTTGACAGTCTCTTGTTCTTATTTCTCAATGTTTGACGGTCTCTTGTTCTGATTTCACAATGCTTGACATTCCCTTTTCTTATTTCACAATGCTTGGCAGTCTCTTTGTTCTTATTTCACAGTGCTTGACAGTCTCTTGTTCTTATTTCACAATGCTTGACAGTCTCTCTGATCTTTGACTTGACAGTCTCTTTGTTTTACTGCACAATGCTTGGCAGTCTCTTGTTCTTATTTCACAATGCTTGGCAGTCTCTTTGTTCTTATTTCACAATGCTTGACAGTCTTTTGTTCTTATTTCACAATGCTTGACAGTCTCTTTGTTCTTATTTCACAATGCTTGACAGTCTCTTGTTCTTATTTCACAATGCTTGACAGTCTCTTGTTCTTATTTCACAATGCTTGGCAGTCTCTTTGTTCTTATTTCACAGTGCTTGACAGTCTCTTGTTCTTATTTCACAATGCTTGACAGTCTCTCTGATCTTTGACTTGACAGTCTCTTTGTTTTACTGCACAATGCTTAACAGTCTCTTGTTCTTATTTCACAATGCTTGACAGTCTTTTTGTTCTTATTTCACAATGCTTGACAGTCTCTTGTTCTTATTTCACAATGCTTGACAGTCTCTTTTGTTCTTAATGCACAATGCTTGACAGTCTCTTTTTCTGGTTTCACAGTACCTGATAGTCTCTTGTTCATCCTTCATTCTTGACAGTATCTTAGTCAAAATCACTTGTGACACTTCTACTCTGAATGAATTTTCCATTTTTATAGACCCCTTGTTTTAAATGTACAGTGAACTTCCATGGTTCGAACCCTGTTGGCTCATTACCTCTGCCTGATTAGAACTCATTCCTGGGTCCCTAGAGGTCAATTTATATAGAAACTACCCTGGATTGCTAGAACTACCATTGGCTGGGACTAATTTTCACGGTCCCAACCCTGTTTGAGCCACTGAAGTTCTACTGTATTACAGTGAAAATTAGTTCCAGCCAAGGGTAGTTCTAGCCATCCAGGGTTAGTTTCTATTCAAAGTGACTTCTAGGGACTAAGGAAGAGTTCTAGCCAGGCAGGGTTAACAAGCCATCAGGGCTCAAGCCAATGAAGTTCTACTGTATTTCTGGAATATTACTTCTTATTTTACAATATTTGAACAGTCTCTTGTTCTAGTCATTAAACCTTGGAAAGTCTCTTAGTCTATCTAAAAATTTGTGACAGTCAGATTTCAATTTCTTAATCCTCACCAATCTTGTGTTTTAAGGTTATGGATACACTTCCATGTTCCATGTTTTTCCATCATTTTATCGAGTGGAAGCAACTTTTATGACTTCCTGTTTGCTTCTCTGGATGTCAGAGCACATCTAGAATGGAGTTTATTATTTAAGGAAAGAATTTACTCCGTCAAAAGCAAAGTCTGTCCCTCAATAGTTGAAGCGATTGAGAGGGGAGGCAAAAATAAAAATGTCAGAGTTCTTCCCCAGTACACAGTCATCTTTATGTACAATCTCCATTCCAAGCTTCCTTCTCAATTCAAACTGCCAATTTTCTGCTTTGTTCATGATTGTAACTGTCGACAGTCCATATACTGTATTATGCAACATTACAGACTGCCAAACCACATATCAATGTGTCACAAAGTATTATAAATTTGACAGTTCATAACTAACAGCCTTTGAGAGCCAGATACATGAATTACATTTCTGAGATACAAGAATATTTCATTTTATTTTGACAGGCCTACATACACCATATTATAAAGTCCATACAGAACATTTTTAATTATTATTTTTTTTTTATTTCTGAAAGTCCAAACTATTAACTTTCTCACAATCCAAATATGGATGTTAGGTGGACACTTTACATCATGATATAATGGTAAATCTCTCATATTTGGGGAGAAAATAATCTTGAATCAGTTATACCTCAGGTCTAACAAGGCCATTTTTGATGCCATGAACTGCACTTAGCCTGCAATGATATTCCTAGTCTGTAGTGAATGTCATCATTTTTTTTAAATTTTCAACATCATCAAGACACTTCAAAATAGTGATCTTCCTAACTATAAGTAGCCTGTAATTGGCCTAATATCAATAAACAATGTCATTGCTATAGACGAAGAACATTAGTACTGCTTCTGTTTCTGCAATTTAGGACATCAAAGTTGACCCTGTAGGACCTGAGATATGTCTACTTTTGTTACTCAGTTTGAGATTATTTTCTTTCCAAATCTGTGCTATTTACCATTAAAATTACATGATCATGATGTATCTTGTCCATCATGACATTTCATACCTGAAAACAAACACCATTTTTTTTTTCATCCTAATGTGAGAGTCATAAATATATCATCTCTTGAGGATAGAGTGTTTTCACTAATGGATACTATCATAAGCACCCAATGAAATGGCATGCACTGCTTGCTTGTGAAATACAGGATTTTCAAATATGGATTTTACTTTTAAATTAATAATTAAATTAATTTTTTAATTATTAAGATATAAGTTAAGCCCTTTTACCCATGCTCTGACTGCAAAAGTGACAGGAAATATATTTGTATCTTCAGTGAAAAAGATGTTACTTTCTGTTTAAGTAAACAGCTTATTTCAGAACTTTGGGGTTTGGGGAAGGTGTATGTCATACAGGTTTAAAGTAAATTTGCCATTGTACCTGGGTGACACACACCCTGAAAAATCTAAAACTATCTTAAATGGTTTGATACAACAGTAAGGAATGCCTTTTTCATTAAACATGCAGTCATTTCCAGCCATTACTGCAACCAGAACCTGGGTTTCAGGAATTTACTAGTGTCATAGTAATTCACAGAGTCATGTTTTTGAGAGTTTTGGCCTCTCATTACAGATTTTGACTTTTTAAAAAGGTATCCCCAATCCAGACTGACCCCAAATGTCCATACCAATCTTGTGTGATTCTGCTATACGATAGGGTTTTCTTTTTCCAAAGCCATCCCAAAATCTACATCCCTCTTATGCCAGAGATCTATTTTGGAGAGGGGAAACCCTGACTTATAGCCTTATGAGTACAGCAGCCTTTATGACAAGTTCGACAAAGCAAGTTTCTTTTCACATTCTGAGCATTCATAAAGAGCAACTTCACACATGACAAATACTTTACATCATTTAACATTTTTTGAGGATCACATATACTCAGAAAAACAATTGAAGCAGATTAAAACTGTTATATTTTCAACCTGAAAGAAACTACATTCAAATTGAACAAGACAGAGTGAGCAGGGGCTCATGTATACCCCCGACCAATGTCACAGCCAAATGAAACAAGGGCCACGAGGCCCTGAATTACTCACCTGAGTTGATGTATCTTCTGAGCTGATGTGAAATTATGTGAAAAGGAAGCCATCCCGGATCATGGTTTACAATTGGCTCAGTAGCTTTTGAGATGATTGAAACTGTCTAAATATGAAACACCTTGGTCACAGATTAAAGATCACAGGTTAAAGAAATTTTACCTTTAGTACACAGAATATTTCAACAACTCATTTAATTGACTATGTATACTATTTTTTAGGCTAGAATCTTCTATAATTTCCATGAGCTCTTTTTCTCTAGCATTTCTACATTATAAAAGCATCAGAAAGCAAATTTGACCTTCCCATAAAAAGGTCAAGGTCAATCCATGGTCATCATTTGAACTATCTTGGTACTACTCCAGTACCCTATGCTACATACCTAGTTTCAAGACCATCCGTCAATTGGTGCTTGAGAAGATTTTTAAAGATTTGAACCATATATTATGGAAATAGCAGCCATGTTGGTAATGTGACCTGAACCTTTTGAATAGATTTTTGTTCCGCAAATGCCTGGCGGCTCTAAATAAAATTTGGTTACAACTGATCCAGGGCTTTATAGGAGATATTTGACATTGTCAAAATATGAGAGACCTCAGTTAAAGGTCAAAGAATGACTTTGACCTCTTGTATTCAGGAACTTAAGGCGTGACTTTTCCCCATAATTAAAAAGTTGTACGGATCACCAACTTTTGCTTTGCATTTATGGCTATGATAGGCAGCTTGCATGAAAAATGAATTTTCAAGTGTTTGTGCCTGTGTTAAATACGTTTAGATATGTTGACCTGGATGTCATTGTTGAGATAAATTGTAAATTATGTTCAATCTGATCATTAAAATAAGGAGTAGTGTATCCATTAACACCTTTTTGACTTACATAGCTGACATAACTGGATAGTTTTGACTACATGTATGTGACCTTGACTGCATTTTAAAGTCATGGTACAAATATAAACCTTTTGCACTTCTTTTTCTTTGGCTTACTGAGTGGCCTTTAAATCTTTCAAGGGCAATAAATCATGCACTACTGATGGAATTATGACAAAACCTAATTTGAACTGCCTTGTCGGGACAATATGTTTGTTTTAAGTTTTATGTAATTCCATTCATCTGTTACTTGGTTATGACTCAATTTGTTGATTTCAAACCAATTCAAGAGCAGTAACTCACTGCTTACTGAAGTTATTCCCACTAAATGTAAGATGCACCAATGTGTTATAGGGATACATTTTTGTGTACTAAGCAAAGGCTGCATTTGTCTATCCTAACAATAGGGATACATATTTAGTGTCCTAAGCGAAGGCTGCATTTGTCTATCTTAAATTGATACAAGGGACCACTGCTGACATTCTGATGAAATTTTATGTCCAAAGCAATGTTATAGTGATACATATTTAGTTTAAGTTTCACTGGTTACTTAGTTATGACTCATTTTACTGATTTTATATCAATTCAAGCACGATAACTCAGGCACTACTGAAGCCAGTCTAATGAAACATGACATGCATCAGAGCATTATACATGTAGTTACACCATGTACACAGTGCGGAAAAATTCACAAGATTAATGTGATAGCCCAGAAGGTTTACAACTAAAACTAGCAACCCAAGCAGATTGGAAAGTCAGTTCAGAACTGGACAAAAAAATGGGGGTACCTGGACTTAACTTGATCTGTACAGAAGTGGAAAAAATGTAGCAGTTTCAAATACGAAATAAGAAAAGAGCATAAAATTTGGATTAGCTTGGTACATAATAAATCTAGTTCTAATCACAATTGTAGCTGAAATTTGTCGGGGAAGAAAAAAATTCATCTCAAATTTTCATGTTTTCGACCATAATTTTCATGAGAGGATATGGATAGCTAAACCAAAATCCTTTTGCCAAATCAAAAGATACATGTTCAATATTCAGTATACACTTAGGACAAACACTTAGCTACATAAGATTAGGTGAATTTTGAAAATATTTTTACTGATGGTGGAGAAAAAATAAATTTTAGTTGATTTTTATGAATATTTTGCCAAAACGGTGTATTTTTGGCCTCTTTTTGGACACAGAGGTCCTCTTTTCAAACAAAAATGCTGATGGCAAAACTCAGTTTAATTTCAAACTTTTTGCTTTTAAATGAATTTTGAAATTCTGTTGTATAATAACTGAGATATTAGCAAATCAACAAATATTTTGACTGAATTTCGGTGCCGTCATATCTTGAAGAAAAAGGCAAATCTGGGGTGAAAAAATTCTTAAAATAGGTCGGAATTTTCAGACTTTAAAACAGTGTAACTTCAGTTCTAGTAAAAATATTTTGAAAAAATAAACTACACTATGCTGCTTTCAGCTAGCTCTATAAGCTGATATGATTTGTTTTTCATTTACTAAACTTCCAAAATTTCACCTGTGGTTGCTACTAAAACTTTCAGTGGCCCAAATTTTCAAGTAGTTGAAGAATCCAATCATTTCCTTTGCCAGAAGGACAAATTTGGGCAGCTTAAGTTCAAATTCAGGAGATTTCTGGTGGCTCCAGACAAAAGTTAGGTGCATTTGGCCACAGGGCCGCTGGCTATTTTACCAGCACCAAGTTACAGTGATACATATATATTTATTATAAGTTTCAAGGAATTCCGTTCAGTGGTGGACACATGGATTGAGGGACTGACGGATATGGAGAAAACAATTTCCCACCACCTTCAGCAGGGAATAACAAGACCTGTCACAGGGCCTGGATAGCTCACCTGACAGCGCCTTGCCCATCACATAAAAAACTTTAACGTAAAACTTTAACATTTTGCTAACGCCGCCACCGCCGCCGCTGACGCCTGGGGTAGCGCAATAGCTCTCCCTGAACTTCGTTCAGGCGAGCTAAAAAGGACTGTAGACACAATGATCCAGCCTCCTCAAAACGTCTGAATAAAAAAAACCTGAGGCCATTTTGATAGTCAAACTATAACAAGACCTGTCAGCGGGACAGGATAGCTCACCTGACAGCGCCTTGCCCATCACTTAAAAAACTTTAACATAAAACTTTAACATTTTGCTAAAGCAGCCGCCGCCGCCGCTACTAACGCCGCCGACACCGGGGGTAGTATAATAGCTCTTCCTGAACTTTGTTCAGAGAAGCTAAAAACAGCAGTAACTGTTTTGCTCTAAACTTTTATTTCCATTTTTTTTTCTTTTGGGTTGGCAGCAGAACTGTCTACAGTTTCTTATTAAAAGCTTTCCAAACCAGCTAAAAACAAGCATGCTTTCACTCAAATCAGTTTTCTGCGGACTTATGAAATACATCCCATATCTTTCACTGATGAATGGAAGGATGACTTGCAGTTTTACTGGCTTTCAAGCCACTGGAAGCATATTAATGAAAGCCCTTTTACTGATAATAACTATTCAGCTTCTAGTGGGATTCAAACAAGGCCCACTAGCTCACAAAGACCAACACTTTAGCTACGAGTACTCCTACATTTGGAGGAGTGGCTGTAGTGCAGTGGATAACACTCCGGACCATGAATCCAGGGGTTGCAAGATCGATCCCCCGCTTCTCCGGTCTTTCGGATGAGACTTTAAACCGAGGTCCCGTCTCCATATGACCTCGTTGTTGGTGGGACGTTAAACCCGAGTTCACTCACTCACTCCTACATTTGGAAACCTATCACCTAAGCACACAATAAAATTCAACTCAGCCTGACATTATGCAGTCTGACTTTCACAAGAGACAATTAAATCTGAGTATGTACTGAAATACTTTCCTGACAAGACTGCAAACTGACAGATTACTCTGGGTAATCCTTGTGCATATACATAATGATACATTTTCCCTTGGCACAACCCAAGCAGCTTAACTGCAAGCGCATCAACTACATACCAGGGCTCAGCCTAGAGGGCAATTTGGGAGAAATACCGGTAGTCTCCCTAAGCTGACTGACTTCTCCCTATTTTTAGCTGAGAGAGAAGTGAAAATGTATAGAACATGTAGGGAAATCCAAAATTTGGACCAAAACTCTCCCTAAAGTCGTGAAAATGTCGCAAAACTTCTCCCTGTCTGAAAGCTCTGGGCTGACCCATGCATACGAGGACGACTTTAGTAGGAAGGCCTAAACATCTGTTGCATGATCTGCTGATGTGCCTTGTTGTGACAGTTTACTATTCTATCAGACCACAGCAAAACAAAACAGGCTCCAGTGACCATAATCGTAACTTATCTATTCTAGTGAACATGTATAAGAGACCCATATTCTGCCTACCACAGTGACATCCAGATCAAATCTAGGTGTAAGACTGACGGAAGAACAGAAATATCCTTCCTCAGGACCAAACATATGGGTGGCAAAAAAGCATATTCCTTGTAAACACCCTAACAGAAGCCCTTAGGGAAGTATTTACCCTACCTGAAATGAAAATCATGATTACTGTTTTTTCTTAAATACCTTCCTAAAACAAACTTGCTTATTCACTGCATGAGGTGAAGTAGTGTTTCCCCTATAGAGGTTTAGAAGGGTGCTGCACCCTTCTGCCTTTTGGCTTTACCCTTCTGCCTTTTGACCTTACCCTTCTGCCCTCAAATTTCAGAAGGTAATTTCACTCATATTAATGTCATTTGGTTGGAATTTTCAGCTTTCTGTGTGTAAAGAGGCCTTTTATAATGCACATATTTATATCTCAATGCAAAAATAGGGTGTTCATCCTGTTAGAAAGTGTTAATACCCTTAATAATATTGTCTCTGAAAATAATAGCTTAAGAAAAGTGCCCTTCTGGGTGTGTGTCGCGCGCTAAAAGTGCCCTTTTTCTGGCCAGTACCCTGCCCTTTTTCCAGGCTAGGGGAAACACTATGAAGGTTTATAAGGTTGCATGTAATTATCTAGTCCTTATTGTCTTTCACATACCTGTAATTGTAGTAAGAAAGTTCAGCACCACTCAAAAACATATTTAGTAATGTGACTTTGGACCTCCACACTACCTATGGATATTAATATCTATCCTTGTAACTATACATCACGCAAAGAAAAACATCATAACCTCGTCCATTGTCCTGATATGACTGAAATACTGTTGAAAAAGACATAAAATCACAAGTTATCCATCTACCCATTTAGTGCTGCACTTGCTTTTTCTTTTCACAAGGGAAAACTGAACATTTTGCAGAATCACCAATAATGCGAGTGGATTTACAATCTATGCTACTGCTGTATAATTGGTAAGTGAAATTTGCAAAGGATCCCAGCATATGATTTCTAGCTCCATTTGATAAAGACATGCTAACCAATAACCACTGAGTACTCAGTTTGGTGAACTGAACAATTTAAACATATGAGACAGAACAAAGAAATGTAAATTGACATTCTATGTGATGTTGAGCAAAACCCACTTTAAATACAATAATAAAGGATTTTTTGAGAATTATTTGGTTCAGATTTTTTTCCTTTTGATTATGCAAATTTCATTTGCACTATGTTAGTGTTTGCCCCAGATGATAATCCAATCAGATCATTGTAAATTTCACATTTTCAGTAGATTTATTGGTGTAGACTGGTCACTTATTTATGAAGACTGTCTTCACCATTAAATCTACAAAAGACCGGAAATTACAAGGATCAGATTATTATCTGGGCCAAACACTAAGCCGGTAAATAATGTCAGTGGTCACTAGCTGCATGGGTATGGTATGCAGTGCTGGAAACTCACAAGTTTAATGTGGTGGCCCAAAAGCTTAGCAGGCTTAACTTTTAGTGGCCCAAATTATCCAATAGCTAAAGTTTCCATTCATTTAGTATTGCCAGAAAGATAAATTTGAGCCACTAAAGGTCATATTTTGGAGATTTCTGGTGGCCCAAAACAAAAATTAGGAGCATTTGGCCACTGGCCATTTCCAGCACTGGGTATGTACGCCAATGCTAGTGCAATATGATGTCAAATTTGCATAACTGAGAAAAAATATTCGCAACTAAATAATTTATTCTAAATAATTACTCAGGTTTTTCCTTTTTTGCTTAAAAGGTGATAGATTATACAATATCCAATTCTGAAAACTCACCCATCATATTTGAAAGCCAAAGGTTAAGCTAAAAATACATGAACATGATAACAGACAAGTAAAAAGTCTATATCAGCAATTATTCACGAATGCCACCAAAGCCACATCCTAGGCATTTTCAAATTCCATACTGACACATAACACACACTTTTTCATTCCAAGTTTGGCTATCTCAAGTTTCCTGGCTTAAATTAAGTCACTTGATTCAGAATTTAGTTATCTATATACATACTAATCCTTTGTACAGACATATTTCTGCATGCTCTACAAAAAGTCCTGCTCTTTTTTTTTCTTATTACCCACTGAGTTCACTGTTTGATACTCTACAGCATCTAAAACACTTGCACTATTTTCCTTCAGGCAGTCGTCAAATCAATTGTTTGTTGCCTTGCCTGGACATTCCATCTATGGTGGCTCTATAGCTTTATAGTCCACATCTACTCTCGTTAGTCATTATTATTAATCCATGTATGTGCACTATACTTCTCTGCCATTTCTCATGGAGCTAAATGCCTCCTTGGAAAAGTCCCATGCAGTGTATTTCAAGATTATATATCTGCTGCTGCCTTTTCAATATCCATTGATGCGCTTTCATATTCTCATCTCAAGTACATGATGCTGATCATTGTGTTATACTTACACAAATCCGACATGAGTCTCAATTTAATGGCAAACTAGCATAAAATATTTAAGAAGTATTTTTTCCTTATCCATGAATTATTGCTGATTTTACACATACTGCTAGAGCCTTGGAGGATAGATCACAAATATTAATTCATGACAGTGCCATTGCAGTGAATTAATAATATTCCTATCTGCCCTACAAGGCATGTTAATCAGCCATAAATTACCTGTAAGGAAAAATAATTTCAATTTAAACATTATGCAGAATGGAAATGCCAGGATACTGCCGTGTTTTCCAAAGTACTATTTTCAGGCAGACATCAACATCATCATGGTGTGAAATATGCACACTGCAATGACAGCAACTTGATTTGTCACAAGTTTTCATATGTGGCCCTTCCTATATACACTCTGTAGGGAAATTTTTTACGTCATGTTAGAATGTAAATTTCATGTTAGAATGTACCGTAGATTAATTCTAAGGTTTTTTTTGTTTGTTTTTTGTATCATTCAAGAACTGTCATAAAACTCAGATGTTCCTTTTCAATTTCTGCCCCCACTTCAAGTTCTGTTTTTGTCCCACCAACATGACTTCTCTGCATGTATCTGAATCAATTCAATTTTCCAATAAATTCACTGACTGCCAATTCACTGTATGTTCTGAAGCATCAATTTTCACTTTCCTTTTATGAGAATTTCTTAGTTTCTTTCGTTTTTTTTTTTCGTTTTTTTGTTTCCGTCTTTTTGATATGACTGTCTTATATAATAACTGCAGTACCAACAGTTCAGTTCTAATAGCACTTTGTGGTTAGTAAGAAGCCTTCTGGTGTTATTTGAAGAGTATTCAAGGTGTACCTCTGAGTTATTTTAAGGACTGTGCCCAGTTCCAAATTTTTTCGTCTATGTAGTTCATATAGTATATGCAACCACCTCAGCCAACACTGTCTCATTTATTTTTTTCATTTTTGTAGTTTGCTATTTACTATTTCCACTAACACAGGTCTCTGAACTGGCACAAGTTTCCTGAAGTTTATTTCTGAATCAGTTCATGAACTCTCTTGATAATGCACAGGCTATTCAACTTACTTACACCTCCCTGAGAAGTATAATGTTTTATAATTTTTTACTTTTTTGAAATCCATTATTTAACACTCATTAAGCTGGGTGCATTACAATAATATGAATCTGATCACTATTATATTGCTTTCAGTCCCAAAACTGTCTAGTTTTACAGACACCATTTTTTTGGTGTAGACACATTCTTTTTCTTCTCTCTGCAGCATAAAAATTAGTTTGAACCCCAACTATTTAGTCCAGCTGCAAATCTTGGAAATCTAAAAACACCAGGAAGCTGTATTTTCAGTTTTGGTGTATATAAATGGAATAGCCCAATACATTTCTGTTTCTTTCTGAATTCATATAGGTGCACATTTATCTGGTTCTGTAACAGGATGTCTCCTCTCTACCACTAGTTTGTTACTAGGGATATATAATTGTAATATCTGACATGCAAAATGAGCTAACAATCTGTAACAACTTTTCATTAAGTTGAATAATCAATGTACTCACCTTCTACTTGTGTATCTGACTTAACAAGTAAAAGCCAGCTTAACTTCTAAGATCATAAGCGCTTAAAATGATTTGTTCTGTCATACATATAACCTTTTACTATACTATTCATTAAAACTGCAACACTATGTGTTTTCAATGGTTTCAGAATCTGATGAAGCAACAGTGTAACACATACACAGCATCAACCCTTAAAATCAAAGATATGTAGACCCACCCACAAACTAAGGTATGTATACACTGACCAAACAGGACAAGCAGGAAACTACAAATCTGACTGCAAGAACGATGACTTATATCAACGGCTAACCTTACCTGGCATGCAACATATTTTGTTTATAATTACATCGTTACATGTATTAGGAAATATTGTACGAATTTCATTCATGGCTGACTGAGTACTTCTGACACAAAAACCCAAAATTATTTCCAATAAAACCTCATTTTCATGCCTTACCACATGTGAGACTTTGACAATTCTATCATTTTTACATTTCAAGTAGAATACAGAAAGTGAACACATGTACCAACAATAAACTCATCCTGCGAGTTGACATACAGTACATTGTTTAACTCATTCTGAATAACTTGTAAGTAATATGTCCAGTGAAAGAACTTTCAAACCCCACAATTCAGAGAGACCGAGATTTTGGTGGAAATAATTTCTTCTCTGATTTATTAACAATCAATAACGAAGGAAAAAACAGAACAATGAAATATGTAAATGTAAGTAAAAGCAACAAATGTGAAATAATAAAGAAAACTAAAAGATATAAAAGAATAAATTACCATTCTGACTCTTCCAAAGTCAATTTATCTCCTTTGCTGGGTAAAGTTCTTAGTGTTAAGAGGCTAAAGTCAGAAGCATTTACGGAAATGCAAGTTTTGTCTGAGTCTATGCCTTCGTCTTGCAATGTCTTAGTCTTGCAGAGTTATTTTTTTTCTTTACTAATAATAGCAGACTGTTTGTTTGTAATTGTCAGCATAAAACAAGAAAGGAAATATGTTATTAAGAAATTGCTTATTCCAATTTAGAGGTTAAGTTTTGACTGTAGTTTTTACCACAACATTTATCAGACCTCGATGGTGTTACCATTGTGTCTTTCCGAACATTACCAGTTTGCTTTCTAACTTTTTCAAGCTTTAACGGGGTGCGTTCTCCAGTGTCCCAGACGTACATGCCATCTTGTTGACAGACAGCATGTCAGCGTACTGCAACATCCAGGTACCCAGTTCACGTGTCACTGTTACCATTGGAAGTCAGCAGATTGTTTAACTGTAAGTCATTGCAAGTTTTTGTCTGTTACAACAACCAGCAGCCGCCTGCCGCTACAAGTCATGTGATAAAAGTTACCAAAGTTTGAGATATGCACCTGTCAGGGGTGAACTTCCAAGCACTAAGTTCATTTTGCGTTTGTTTAAGTTTCTCCTGGGCATCGTCCATTTCTTTACCCATCCTCTGGAACACGATATTAATGGCGGGATCCAGCAATGTTGATCTCAGCTGTGTGGTGCCTTGGGTCTGCGCTTGCTTGATCTCCGAGATCTGATTCTGCAGGGAAAATAAAAGGCAATTACCGAGTGCCAGTATAGTGGGATTTTGGGTATAGTCTGGCATGATGTAATGACCCCTAATCAGTACAGCCCTAATGAGACAGTACTAATGAGGGGTCACCACATATATCTAAGAGCTCCCGGTAACATGGGGGTTTAAGATAATTCTGTGATAATTTTGAATTTCTGGATGAAATGGGTTGTTTTGAGACCCCTCATTTAAGAACTGAAATGCGATTTTTCAGCGTTCATTGAGTGATGAAGCCAGTGGGCAGAGCTAAAATTCCATGAAGAGAAAAGCGCTTCTTGTAGAACTTTAGCCACGACCACTGGCTTCTTCATACAATGAATGCTGAAAAATCATATTTCTATTCTTATATCTTACACTTTATTTTTAGACCCTTCCTGTGCTGTTTTTGTAGTCATCTAATGTAGAATATGCAAAATATGCATCGAAGAAATGACAGTAATGATGTATTGGGCCATTACGTTAAACAGCCGTCGCCATAACGTGGTGTCAGTCGAACGTTACGAGCACCAATCAAGACGTTTGTTCACCTTAGACGTCGCTTGACGACGTCACATGATCAACTGCTGTTCATTGGTGTATGAAGCCAGTTGCTCTAAAAGCTTTACCTATGGGAAGTCAGTGGCAAGTGTAAATATTAGAATTTGTCTAACTGACGTAGTTTAAACTAGAAACATGTTAACTAATAGGGCCCTGCCTTTATATAGGACTATTGATGGCATTTAAGTCATATGTCACCAACTGGAAATAACAATAAAACCTTTCAGTTATAGACTGGCTACAGGTTCTATACTAAAAATTACTAAGAGGCATAATTCTGTAAAAAATGTAGATGGAGTTACAATGCTTATTCTTTGCAAATTGCCTGATACATGTATGCTTCATACTTGTAACAACTTTTGTGAAAATATCTTTTTGCCGTTTTAAAGCTACAGAGTGGACACGATTTCCATACACAATATTACAAAAGGGCAAAGTTCTGTAAAAAAATATAGTCTGAGTTATGGTTACTGTTCTCTGCATATTGTCTGATGATGTTTCATATTCGTACTAAGTTTTGTGAAAGTATCTTTAACAGTTTTAAGGTTATAGAACAGACATGATTTCTATACAGAAAATTACAAACGGGCATAACTCTGTTAAAATGTAGATGGAGTTATGATTCTTATGTTCTGCATATCATCTAATGATGCTTTATATTTGTACAAAGTATTCATGAAAATATCTTTGAGGGTTTTAAAGTTAGAGAGCAGACACGATTTCCATACTAAAAGAACAGAGGGGCATAATTCAATATAAAATGCACATGGAGTTCTTCTTCATCTTCCCAATATAGTTCTTCCCTCGGATAACTGTGTATTATCGAACTGTGAGTTATGGTTCTTGTTGTCTGCACATCATCTGATGATGCTTTATATTTGTACCAAGTTTCGTGAAAATATCTCAAATGGTTTCAGAGTTATGGAGCGGACATGATTTCCATACTTAAAAGTAAAAAGGGGCATAATTCTGTTAAAAATTAATAGTTCTCCTTCTCTGCACATCATCTGATGATGCTTAATATTTGTACCAAGTTTCGTGAAAATATCTCAAACGGTTTCAGAGTTATGGAGAGGACATGAGTTCCATACTTAAAATTACAAAGTGGCATAATTTCGTAAAAAATGTAGGTGGAATTATAGTTCTTTTGCTCTGCACATCATCTGATGATGCTTAATATTTGTACAAAGTTTCATGATAATATCTTGAAGGGTGTCAAAGTTATGGAGCAGACACGATTTCCATACTTATAATTACAAAGGAGCATAATTCTGTAAAAATGTTAATGGAGCTATAGTTCTAGTAATTTCCACACATCGTCTGATATGCTTTATATTTGTACTAAGTTTCGTGAAAATAACTCAAACAGTTTCAGAGTTATGGAGCGGACATGATTTCCATACTTAAAATTACAAAGGGGCATAATTCTGTAAAAAATGTAGATGGAGCTATAGTTTTTTGTTTTTTTTTCTGCACATCATCTGATGATGCATTATATTTGTACCAAGTTTCAAAAAAATATCTCAAACAGTTTCAGAGTTATGGGCCGGACACGATTTCCATACTTAGAATTACAAAGGGGCATAATTCAGTAAAAATGTAGGCGGAGTCATTGTTCTTGTTCTCTGCACATCATCTGATGATGCTTTATATTTGCACAAAGTTTCAAGAAAATATCTCAATCCGTTTCAGAGTTATGGAGCAGACACGAAAAGCTGACGGATGGACAGACGGACGGACACAGACGGATGGACAGACAGACGGACAAGGTGATTACTATAGGGCCTCCACAGACTTCGTCTGGCAGGCCCTAATGAGGGATCACAAACTATGATTTTATGGAGAAATATGGAATATTATATTTTAATCATCCCTCTTAGACCTTCTTATCTGCAGCACTGTATTTTATAGACAGGAATTATAGCTTAATTATCACAAACAGCCCTTTATCTGCATGAGCTCCCATTACCAAGAGGGTAATACCGATTTGGCTACTTGTGCTGTCAAACGATCCGGTACTTTACAAGAGGCCTGTGGCAAATAACTCAACCTGCATTCTGTAGGATCTGTGCTATGTATTAGTCTCTGCTTTGCACTACAAGTTCCTGAAATTCTGCAGATGCAGATGACTACAAACTGGGAAAATTCTGATGCCAGCATGACAGCACAAGCTGATCAATCTGACCTGTTTATACACACCACAAGAAACCTGTTCATATGAAGCTACCCATATCAGTGTCAATGATAGTTTTGATTTTCCATTAAACCACTGAATGTCATTAGCACAATTACATTTTATTACTTTTATTACACTATCAAATTTAACATATGCAGGGGTCAGCGTAGAGCTTTCAGACAGGGAGAAGTTTTGCGATATTTTCAGGACGTCACTTTGGGGAGAAGTTTTGGTCCAAATTTTGGATTTCCCTATATGTTCAGTTCTATACATTTTCACTTCTCCCTCAGCTCAAAATAGGGAGGAGTCAGCCAGCTTCGGGAGACTATTTCTCCCAAATTGCCCTCTAGGCTGAGCCCTGATATGGCACATTTGTTTACTTAAAACCATTATGAAACTCTCAACACAATTACAGAGAAAAAGCTTAAAGACACTTCCCAGAACAAGACTGTATTTGGTATGTCAAGCTTCATCAAAGTATATTTCAGAAGAGCATGTTTTAATCAGAGCTCCAGATTAAGTCAGGTTTTGAGGATAATTCATGGCTAACTTATTTCTCAATGAAAGATGGTTCTAATGAGTCACAATCTGAAGTTTTAATGGAGAAATAGGGGTGATTATTCCTAAATAGTCCCTGTTATCCCTTCTTGTCTGGAGCACAGTGTAATACAACTGACTTAAATTGATTTATGATCTGACTGATGTCCATAAAATTGGTGGATATTGTTTAGTGTAGTTGCATAAATAATTATCAATTTGCATAAAAAACTAAATGCACACACCATATAATCCTGCAACTCCTGTTCTTTGGTAGTAAGCCTATGAACGAGAGTGTTCTCTCTTCTAGCAGCATCTCTCTGTTGCTGCTTTAGTCTCTCACCTAGACCTTCAATATCTTCATCTGAAAATTATGAAATAAAACTCTATCGTGTTTCTTCGGTTGTAAAACAGCATTTTTCCCCTACTGATAAATGCCAGAAATCTAGATCTGTCTTACAAGACCGATCTAGATTTTTGGGATATAGTTTTAGAGGGGAAAAAAACTCAAAGCAGAACTTCATAATAAGACTGTTTTACATATTTGGGATCGTTTTAGAGCTGGAAAAACACTGTTTTATAGCCAAATAAATATGGTAACTACATACATGTAGATACAGAAATCAAGATTACAGTGGCATTTTAAAATGGGAAGCAACTCTGCCATTTTCAATTTTACCTCCCTTCTCAATGGGGTCAACTCTAAAAGGGAAGAATTTGCTTCCCTAGGACCAGACTCCTTTCTTTTATGAGTCAACTCCCTCCTTTTTGAAAGGGCTTTCTCATCCAACAAAACAAAATTTGTTTCCATTTTACATACAGTCTAGATAGGAGGCAGTATTTGATGATAATTGATGATAATTAAAGATAATTCTTCTTCTTTCTCACTGAAACCATATGTTGTGACCCTTCATCTGAACTGTCTTGTCGAGACTGCTCTGATGAGGGGTCATAACATATGTTATTATGCAGAATTAACAAAGAATTATCCCTAACTCAGTAACTGTCACCAGCAGAGCTCTAGATAAGAGGGAGTATTTGGTGATAATTAGTGATAATTTTTGTTAATTCTACATAAAAACATATGTTGTGACCCCTCATCTGAACCGTCTCGATGAGACAGTTCAGATGAGATGTCACAACATATAGTTACAATGAGAAACATGAAAAATTATCCTTAATTATCTTCAAATACTCCCTCTTATCTAGAGCTCTGGTCACCAGATACTCTCTCATATCTTATAAAAAAAATGGTGAAAACAAATTGGAGGTGTAGTCCAATACTTTAAGATAACCTGTCAATTCTCCATAAATTGTGCTTCATTGTCCTGAAGTGACTGAACTAGTACTGCTGAAATGAACGTAAAACCATCAAGTCCATCCATGATAATACTCCGCATTAGAACCATCCTAACTTTGTCCTTACAGAGAAACAGGCAGACTTGCCCAAAAGTATCATTAAAATTTAATTATGCTCTCATATCAGGTTATTCTACTTGCTTTCATATATGTGTTAGTCCACGTGTTATAAAGTTATGCCATACAACTACACTTTTTCATGATACACAGTACACACATCCAACCTAAAGTCCCTGCAGTTTTTACAATTGGAGAATATCGACTTGTCCTGGGTGTGGTATTGACTTTTTTTCAGCCCAGCCAACAATGTTAGTTCCAATTACATGATGATCAGAGATTAACCTCTGACATGATCCTGGAATATTTCAACCAAATGTCAGCATTTTTAGTGGCAACAAAGTGCTTTCAAGCCAGTTAAAGTCACCAAAGCATTATACTTACTGACTTGCTACATTTAAAGCTCTAAACAGTGCCCCCTTTCTTTAACCTTAAAGCACCAGAAATGAAAATAGTGGAATTTGCTTTCCATCTTGTAGAACAAGATGAGGTGGCACATAATGAGCCACCTCATCTGGATCCATACTTTTTTTGAATTCTCAATATTATATATATACAGCCTGCAAAAACTTCTTTTTTTTTTTTTGATTTTGCAGACAAATTTTGTTGTCTGCTTTTTGGTGCTTTAATGGTTAAAATGCTATTCCGGAGGAATATGTACAAGATTTATACGGTATGTGGATAGGAGAAAGATAGGACTGACTAGTTTCATTCAAACCTGCATCTAATCTTGGTCGCTTACTCTCCAGCTGCTTGATGTATTGTTCCTGATCCTTCAGTCTGAAAAAGATATTCAAAACACATGTATTCATAGTACAGGCCTGAGGTTACAAAACTTTTTTCATGCTCAAATAAGCTGAGCATGAAAACACTGTATTTATCAGTAATTTGCTATTTATAAGCAGGTAAAGTTTCATGCTCAGTTGAGTTGAGCATGAAACATTTTTTATAACCTCGAGGTCAGGAGTAATACTTTTACAATACATAACTAATTATATTATGCATCTGGTTAAGGCTTACACATATTTTTTTCTGAGGAAGCAACTCTGGTTTTAATTTTTGCCTCCCTTCTCAATAGGGGTCAACTTTTAAAGGAAAGAATTTGTTTCTGTTACAGCAGTGATTTTTTCTCTACAAAAGTGGTGCCCATAAAAGGCACCAGTCCCAATTCAAAATAGTATCTTTTTTTCCCAACTGCAAGTTGAAATATTTCCAATTGCAGGAGGAATTTTCTAGGGACCATGCTACAAGCATAAATTTACTTGCTTGCTTAGAGAACTGGCAGATATATAGCTATAATTGAATGTAAATGTTTTATATTCAGTATCATGTCCCCTATCCCATCACTTAAGGCTAAATAAAGGTGTTTCTGAAATTCCAAATTTTAGGAGAATTAGGAGAATATGACGCGATTTTTCCCAACTCAGTGGGCACCGGCACCATTCCCAAAACATTAAAAAAAAACACTGCTGTAAGAGAAAATTCTTGCCCTAAGACTGAAATCAAACTGTAAGAGCAAATTCTTCCCTTTTAGAGTACAGCCCCCTTTTGGAAGCGCTTCTTTGCCCAGGGAAGCAAACTGGAACTTGGAAGTAGCAGTTGTTGCCCTTTGTAAAAATGGTGAAAACATGGAGGTACATGTACATGTATACCCATATATCTAGGTTATTTTTTGGTAAATTTGGTTTTTGTTGAAGATTCTGTTATGCCAATAAACAGCAACCTTGTTCAACATTTAGTCTGCTAATATTTGCTAAGACATGTTTTTTACAACACCATTCAAAATGTTTGGACAGACATTCTTGAGCATTAATGATTTTACATGTCGTCTGATCAGAATACATACTTCTTGTCCCAACAAAAGACAACACTTTTGAGCATATTGGATCAAATCAGAGTACTCTTTATTTTGAGTAAATTTCAGTCAAAACACAGGAAATTCTCTGTTTACATCGTGATTTCTCTTCATTTACTCAGCTCTATCTGTGCCTCTGAATAATCTCATAATTTTCTTCAAGATTCACTCTTATCTGCTTATGTGGCCCTCTGAAGCTACTCATCTACAATATTCAAAAATCCTTGAGTAGATCTGATCAGTGTTTGCATCATCTGACACTCAGCTGAACTTTTATTTATGAACTCTCCTAAGAAATGTAGATTAGTGACATTAGTACTTGGGTGGAAGCTAAGACAAGTCTCATTACCACACAAACACTAAGTAACACTTAAGAATGATTAATGAGCCGCAACAAGACAAAAACAACAAAGTGATGTGTGCCCCCAGTGCAGACTCGGATCAGCCTGGGCATCTGTCCAGTTTGATCAGAGTCTTTCCTGTCAGCATGGATGTAGCTTAGACCTTTAGCTACCCTTTAAGTACAAAGCAAAGACCCTGATCAGACTGGGCAGCTGACCAGGATGATCTGAGTCTTCACTGGGTGCACATGTCACTTAGTTGGTTTTGTTGTGTCATGGCTCATTTTTCTGTCTACAATGCAGACTAGTGAAATTGTCTTTATACAGTCTCAACACTTACCTAGCAATAAGCTCTGACTTGGACATACCCTCAAAATCCTCCATGTCTCTGCTTGTCTGGAAATGTAAAAACACTGATCTTTAAACAGATCTAGAAAGACTCATATCTTTACCCAAATACTGCCAAAAAAATTCATGGTTTATCTGCCACCCTTGATGTTTCCGTAACCTCTTGTAGCGTCTGTAGGCTAACCCATGAAGATAAGCAAGCAGTCACCCATTCAGGTAGTTGCTATGATCTCTGTTGCTTAAATTTGTAAAACACCCAACTGACACTACATCTGATGGCAGTGGTGGGATGGGAGATGATATGACCATCATCTCCAGACCCAGGCATGCAGGGAAAGGAGCCCCTGGTTGGGGAGGGGGGGGGGGGGGGGGGGGGGGGGCGGGGGGCGGGGGGGAGTGAATTTGGCCATACAGGGAGTTTTAGGGCATAATTTTATTTTATGCTGTACATCTGCTAAACTGAGTAAGTCAATTTATTTAAGCAAAGCATTGGATTTTGGAAAAAATGCTGACAAAATGAAAATAATAATGTCAACCAATAAAAATCAGC
Source organism: Ctena decussata (assembly GCA_963989385.1). Taxonomy (NCBI): domain Eukaryota; kingdom Metazoa; phylum Mollusca; class Bivalvia; order Lucinida; family Lucinidae; genus Ctena; species Ctena decussata. The sequence continues at coordinate 1,826,081 of OZ022502.1, read as the reverse complement.
CCTCTCAAAAATGGCAGTTAAATTTTTTGAGTATTTCAGCTGATATTCTGCCTTTTTCTGCTCGAGGCTTGTCCCTGCCTAGAATGCCCGTGAGGGCGTGAGGCAGTATATGGGGATAGATAGAGTTGGCTCGTTTTTCCCCAGTTGGTCGATAGAGGGCAAACAGAACCCGTTTTATTTCAGGGATACAGACTAGCGGTCGCCCACTCGCCCACTGCGAGTGAAAAATCAGCTGGGCGCCTAAAATTAAAATGACAGTCGCCCAGTTTGCGATCGTGACCTGTCGGCGAGTGTCTGGCATGTTTTCGGCTTGGAGTAAAATCCGTCACCTGAAAGGGTATTGCTAACTTCCGTACCGATATCTGCTAAGAATATTCGGTGTTCTGTCATACTTGTGTGTTGGATTTTACTCACTATCGAGAAAAACAACATGGCCGCCTCCTTGTAATGTTAGATAGACAGACAGGTAGATCTGGCAGCTAAAAATCTTAGCCGTTTATGCATTTTTTTTAGCATAATGTGGAGATACATCGCTAGGGTTTCACACCCGATTGCTCAAAGGAAGCAAAACCCTGAAGAAAGGAGGGTTTAACTTTACTACAAAGCCTATGGAAGCGGTTCACAGGGTGTCCACAATTTGAGTAACACAAATTTCCCTGACATTTCCCTGACTGCATTTTTGTAATTTGCATGTAAAGTTCTGACATCTGTTGGCCTCCTCCTCCCCTACAGCCAACCCTTTCCATCTTTTACTTTACCAACTGTAATTATTGTATTACTCTTTATACATGGATTTTTTATTTCGTTTTTATGTGTTTGTTTTTCTCTGACTTTTTATTCTATTTTTCTTTTTCTACATACATACAGGGCTACAGAAATTTTGAAATCCAAATCGGTCCGGAGGGCCGATGACGTCATACGAATCCAAAATAGGCACGAAAACTAATGACTACACTGTGTATTCCACAATCCAAAAAAAGTCACGAAAACTAATGACTACACTGGAGCGCCGTTAAAACACGGATGTCATCGCTGAAGTAGACATTTAGTCCACATGTTCTTACTTATCGTGAAAAATGCACTTTAAAGCGCAGAGACAGTCAGACCGAAAGTGAAAGTACACATACATTGGTACAATCGGACATCCTCGTCGATCTTCATTTACGGAATTGGCCGAAGTATTACGATTGACGTATTTTACTGTATTCGAGTTAATTCCCTTGAAAGATGAATATACTTGCAAAAAGGTGCCTTCGGACGAAGAAAAAAATTCTGCGCGAGAAATGACGTCGGCTAAAAAAAAACCTGACCAGACTGCACATAATCAAGTACGGTTTAAATTTTCTTTTTGCTAGTCAAATTCTTTCCTTAATTTATGCTATCTTTGAAAGTATACAAGAGTCAGTAACTTTATGTTGCACAGCCTTTTTCCGTGCATCGGCATGTGTGTGTATTACGAGTTTTGCAAAACCTCGCCGCTGGCCAAAATTGTGACACGTGCTAATTATCGAAGATTTCTGTTCACACCTTGGCAAGACAATAGACACTTTGTTTATCTGTAATAACTTTTGACAGCAGTGCGTGATTATTGGATTAATAATGTAACACATGGCTAAAATCCAGGTAATTATGTCATCATACATCGCAAATCGTGTTTTTCCGGACCGAAAAAAATGTGCCTTATGCCAACTGAATCGGTTTTTCGAACTCAAAATCGGTCCAGACCGACAAAAAATCGGATTTCTGTAGCCCTGCATACATACATATACAAAACTAATCTATACTGTTGGATGTGGTGCTTGAAATTAGATGCATGCCCAAATGTACAAAAAATACAAGCTAACCAAATCAGATTTATATGTCTTCATAAGCACTTCAAAATGAAATTGATATAAGTCTTTTTAGGCACTTCAAAATTTAATGATACAAGTCTTTTTTAAATCATTAAATTTTGAAAAGCCTAAAAAGACTTGTATCAATTTCATTTTGAGGTGCATACTTATGAAGAGATATAAATCTTATTTGGTTAGCTTGTATTTTGTCCATTTTGGCATGCTAATCCACAATGTCCTTATCCACAGAGTTAACTGAGCTACAAATCATAGAATAGCTGGTCAATCATATAAAAGATAGAATAAAATTTAAGTAATACAAACAAATCAGAATGTTTTTGTTGCCACACATTAGAACATACATGAATATGTTGTACAGTAAGTTTGCTTAACATATCTAAAATATTAAGCAATGAATATAATACTAAATTATATCAGTTAGAAATGTTGACTACTAATGATTTGTAAACATTTAGTGAGTAGAGTCAAAGTGAAAGACTAAATAAACATGACAGAAGATGAAGTATTACAAAGCAAAGAAGAAACCACAGCCAACAGTATTGAAAATGAGAAAAAAATAACACAATTTTCAGAAGGGACTTATAGCTCAAGCACAGGTAATACAACCACCACTATGACCAATTCATATTGCATTAAGTGGTATGGCACAGAAGTAGGGTATGTGGTATGGTACAACATCTTGCACATACCACATACCATACTAGATGCACAAATTTGATAAAAGATACTAAAATTGAGCTTTGTTTGGAGAACCCTTCTCAATACAGTCCAGTCATTCTACTTATAAGTTTAATTATTAGCCACACATGAAGAAACTGCCTAAGCCTTTATTCTTGATGTTTTAATCACTCATAGACTTGTTATTTCAAAATTCCCTGACTTTTCCCTGACTTTTTGCTTAAATTCCAAAATTCCCTGACAAATTTCAAAATTCCCTGACCTTGAAAAAATATTTTTTCCCTGACTTTTTCCCTGACTGTGGACACCCTGGGTTCAATTCTCGCACAGATTCTGAATAAAAGATTCTCATGTTTTAAATGTGGGCCCCTCAATTTCTGGCTGGGCAACTAGTTTTCAGTTTTTAGGGGCCCAGCTTGCTCCTATGAAAAATGAGTTAGTCTGTACCCCTGTATTTTGGCCCAAAGCTCTGGTCATCTCTTATTTAGTTCATTCATTTTGGGATTGGCTTTCTCAAATCACCATCTACATGTATGAGGATGTCGTTAACCTCCTCAAAAAAGAACAGAAGAACAATTCTTTTCGAATTCATATTAAAAATCTTAAAGTTCCACCTCCACGGGAACTGGATCATTCTGTTTGTTGCTGCAAACGGTCAGCTGATGGATGGATGGATGACTTGCGATTTTATGTCCTTTTCAACAGTATTTCAGCCATATCAGAACGATGTCAGGATGATTATAATGAAAGGCTGTGTGCAATGGAACCCCATTTACGGTAGGAAAGATTCTCGCCTCAGTCGGGACTCGAACCCGGTCCGCTAGATCAGTAGGCTTACTTTCAAAGGATAATCCTTTTATAGAACATATTGAACTTCACTACAGCTGGTGATTGGGACTGTGTGGTCACCGTAAAAAGTCTCCCTGCCCTTCATCATAGTGTAGATTTTATTTTCTAGTCCTTTGGGATCATTGATTCCATTGTAAAACTTTGAAAATATTTGAGGGTCACTGATGAGGCCTAATTGGCCGAAACTAGCTAGTCTGGCCCAGAAAACTTGTACACTCGCAGTGTTCCCACTCAAATTTTAAACTGAGGGTTTTTATACCCCCTATCTATAAAATTTGCGGGTATGAAGTAAAATTTACGGATATGACTTTTTATCTTGAAAAAGTTATGGGCCGAAATGGACATGGGCCGAAATGACCCGGAACCCTTGGTCCGCTTCTTTTACAAACACTAAAGTGCCGATGTGTTTCCAATTGAAGCCTGAAAAAACGAAGAAAACGGCTGTCATGCCTTTTTTCCGGTCCTCGTTTTATCCAATATTAATCATTTGATGGATTCCTTTCCAAATGGGTGATTTTCAAAAAAATGAAGTCAAAGTGTGACATAGAGGTCAAAAATTAGATGACCTTTGAGTTGAGTAATTTCCATGTCACTTTCTTCCTAGGATGTCAAAGTGTCAGAAGTTAACATTAAATACTGTATGAAAGCATCCAAGTTTTTGTAATTTCTATGTTTCGGAAAATATTTGTTGTATTTTCAAAACATGGTATAGATCCCATATGAGAAGTGCCATACTTGTTTTGGCCATTTCTAAGTCAATATTTTGGTATAGTTTGACAAGACATATATCGAGACATGATTCTATGCCATTGATTTGAACACTTTCTGTGAATAAATTTTCTTTTGCCAATTTTTTTGATAATTTGACACTGAAATTGCTTTCTTTACCTACAAAAGTTTTTAAATTATTACTCAAATATTTATTCATAAATTATTTCTTATCAAAATTCAAGGCATTCTTGAAACACCCTATAAATTTCTTTTCAGCCAAAGCATTATTTCATGTTGTAGTGGGTCTTTAAAAGTGGTTGAAAACTGTGTTGCACTTGGGACAAAAACAGTTAGTTTCATCTAATAAGTCAGGATATTGCTTATTTTAGCACTTGCTGTGCCATTATATTTCAGATAACTATCAACATGCAAAACTATGAACTCTGAACGTAAAAATAACAAAAATAAAAGATTTCTTTCCACAAACAGTATGCATTTTACAGTATGGATAAAAACATTTATGCTACAGGGCATTATACTTAATATAAGCCAGTGTTTCATAAAGTAAATCAAGACAATACAGTTTTAATCATTTTGAATTAAAGAAAAGAGGTTTCTAATGAAGTTTAATCAGATGTACAAAATGTACAGTGAAATGTTGCACTTGGGACAAAATCAGCCAGGTGTTTTCTCTTCTATTATTGACAGTTCTACACCAATTTCATATACTGAGATAATTTATAACAACAGTCAGGTACGTTAAACATTAGAATCTAAGCAGACAAATGTAAGTTCAAAACAAAATGATAGTTGTATACATTTTAGCACCTTAAAGGTAGGTTCCTGTACTTTGGAATGCATCATAATTTTGATGTTCTTTCATCCAAAATGTTGGAAAGCACTTATAAAAGGGAATGAATAAGTTTCACTAAAAAGTGTAAATCAAAAAAATATTAGAAAAGTTGTTTTGCAAGGGATTTCCTAACTCTGCTTCGCACACCAGTTAGCGCTATTTTTAGTTCGCGCCTAAAATAGATAACGCAGCTGAGGTCATGCTGCTTTGCATTTTGGGATAGTTTTAACCCATCCACCATGCCAGGACCTCTAGGAGAGCTCACGACAAGGGAAAATTGACCTTTGGAGAATGGCATCAGAAATCGCGCACTTATAGACATAATAAACATAGTTATTTTTAGAACTGGAATTCCAACGAAAGAAAATGAACCAAAAGGGAAAAAGACTATTTTCTTCAACATCTGACGAGTTTCTTAGTAGCAACAAATTCAGAAAAATAAGAGAATTCAATACTGCTCAGAAAAAGACGAAATTATTTTGTGGACATAAATGTTATCGCTAGTACAGGAACCTACCTTTAATAAGATATACATGTTAGGGTTACAAAGAAAAAATGTTATGCTAGATAACTGTTTCTTGCTGTCATTTATTGTCAGTTTTACAAGTCTAACCATGTTTACTTTATATCAGTTCAATTCCTGGAAAAAAAGATAGTTCTTGCAATAATACTATTCATTTTTAGATTTCTGTGTCCCAAGTGCAACGCCTGAAGGTTGGTTGAAAAATGTCTCCTTATGTCGAAAGTAAACAGTTTAACTTAAAACTTTTGAAAGATTTCACATCTGCTCTCAATAAGTAATAAATAAAGGAAAGAAAAATGGCCTTTAAAAGTTTGTATTCTGTAAAAAAGCTCTTCTGAACATTCCAGTTAGCAAAAAAACACATATATTATCAAATATTTACAGAAAAATGGCTTATCACAATATTTGAAAGGCATTAATTGTCTATATATATGCTTTAGCAATACTGATAAATGATAAAATTGGAGGTAAAGTGTATTGTTAGGCAATCATATTGCACTAATTAAACTTGGAAAACTGTGTTGCACTTGGGACATTAGTTTTGGCAGCCTGTTGGAAACCATTGCATCACTGCGTGATAAGGATTTGTCCCGACTTGCTGCTTCTCAAAATAAATCAAAACAACATATTATACAGGAAATGATTGTATGGTGGATCAAAAACTACAAAATGTTGCACTTGGGACAAATCTGGGTAACACATTAAAGGAGCTATTTTCTAAAATGTTACAAAGAGTTCAAACTATTAAACAGCTGGTAATTTACCCAACAACATCACACTTTGTCATTAACAACATGCAATTCATCTAGTGCTAATAATAAGAGAAAAATTATTTGTGCAAAGTCAAAAGAAGTTATTTTCACTGTATTTTTTTATTAGGGGTATTATCATAATTTATTGTCTTTGAACAGGTAAACAGAACAAAATACATGCAAATTATATTGTAAACTCTGAGTTACTTAATGGTATTTGACATCCATGCATTTGTTTTTGATATAATGGAACATACAAGTTTTGGAAAGCATTTGAAAATAAGGACATATTTCAAATGTCACACAAAAACCGTTTCACTTGGGACAAATTTGGGTATATTTTGTATCATAACTTCGGACCTAGTGTATCAATTTTGATGAAACTTTGCATCAAGATTTACAGCAATACAACACACATTTTAGGCACAAACAAAACTTAATAAGTATAACGCTTATCAGCTGAGCTTGAATTAAAAAAAAAACTTCATTTTTTTGAAAATCACCCAAATGAAAAATAGAAAGTGCCGTTTCCAAACAGAAACAGCGAAAATAAACGCAAAATACGGACAAATTCTGTCGGCCATTATGACAGTTCTAGTGCGCAACATGACAGCGCATGTCATTAATATTCATGCAGCCGATTAGTGGTAGTGTTTTCCAATAATGAATTTGATTGGCCGTAGAACGGATGTGACGGACATGAATGAAAGCATGGTATCTTACTACGGCCCCCATTTCAGATCAAAACAGCGACTTCTGACTCTCTTCTCAGCTACAAAAATCATCAGACTCGCAATAGAATGAAGAAAAATGAAGATTTTTTATATTTTTGAGGGAAACATATGCGCGTGAATGCACGTTCTTGCCCCAAAATTTATGCGTGATTAGAATGATTTCCGCGTGATTCACGCACAATTCTACGTGAATGGGAACACTGACTCGACAGTTTTCAGTTCTTTGGTGTAATCCTTGCTTCCAAAGGATAATCCTTTTATAGAACATACATGTATTAACCCACTGAGCTACCGAGGCTTCTCCAGTAAGTTGAGAAGCTATCTATCTATCTATCTTGACATGATCCACAACCCCCTTTCGGGTATTATTTGGATTTCACCACGCATGGTGTGTTAGTAAAAGAAGTAAAAAGTGAGATAGTGCAGAATAAAAAGATAAAAAGAAAGGTGAAATATAGATGAAAGGGTTAGTGTTAAGAAGAGCTTTAAAATCAGGATAAAAACAGTATTTATGTTTAGGGGAGGGTATGACTGATCCTAATTTAAAGGAGTCAAGATCTGAAACTTGGACGAGATCAGCTGGTAATCTGTTCCATAGTACAATAGTCATGGGAAAGAATGAATACTGATAATAACAGACAGATGTATGGATCTGTCTGTAAGAGAGAGGGTGCATGTGACGAGTATATCTGGTGGGCTGTTCGAAATATGACGGAACGGGAATAGCAACCAGGCCATACACTACCTTATAAAACATAGCGAGACGCGCATCGTAACGCCTGCACTCAAGCGACCGCCATCCAAGGTTACTCATCATTTCTGTCACGCTGCTGTAGGGAGAGTAATCATTGGATACCCATCTTGCTGCCCTTCGTTGAATCATTTCAACTTTCTCTATATTTTCTTTCGTGTATGGGCACCAGACAGAAGACGCATATTCAACCTGCGGTCTTACTAGTGAGTTATATGCCAGTGTTTTAATTTCTTCATTTTTTGTTTTCACATTTCTTTTTACAAAGCCTAAAGTTCTATTAGCACTAGCAGTTATATTGTTTATGTGAAGCTGTGAACTGTGAAGCTTTGGCGAATTTCAACAATTATTAAACTTCTGTCATCTGGTAGGGTCCCTTACATACCGGTTGATGTGGATTTCCTGCTTGTGACATGTTAGGATGGCTAAACGCAAGGGAGACAACTGTGAATGACAGCAGATGTGATTTTCATTCAAGAAACACTGCCAGTCATAAGATCGATGTTCTTTTACCTTGAAGATCTGTAAATCATGAATTTTGTTTACTGATCAGTTTCTATTTAACCTTATTCGTCATGTTTTTTCCAGGAATATGATTTGGAAACCGAAATTAGAAACCAAAATGGCGAATTTCAGAACGAGAAGGCGCGGTGCACATTGTCAGTTCATGGACTCTGCAGACTTAACGCTCGACTTGTTGTGTTCTAATGATTTAGTTACCTTTACTTGGTAAGCAGGTTAATTGATATTGTTTCTTATTTGTTTCTGGACTCACGATTCAGACTTGTAGAGATTTTTTTCTCTCAAGCGGCGTCAATCTCGACCATTACGCAGACTGGTTGTCGCTTTTAGGAATTCGAAAAATAAGACGTTTCGCCCCTAAACGGGTTACTAGAATTACCGGAATACACCTAATTACCGGAATATACCGGAATATACCGGAATACACTATATTATACCGAAATACACTGTATTTTTATTATTTTACTCAATAGAAAGTCTCAATTACATAATTTGGAGATAATAAATGAATATAACAAGCCCAATAGAAGCAGAATGGACTGCAATACAACCAGCAATGGCAGCAAATATTTGACGCCGCTTGCAGTCCGGTAATTACCGATGTTTAGATCTTTGATAGATTCAATCGTAGCAAATTGTGCATTTTGCAGGCTGGTATTGTTGCTTGTAGCAAATGTGCTGGGTATGTGCCTGTAGCACATTTGATATGGCAGGCCCTTCGGAAGGAAATTTCGACCGGTGAGGCCCTGGCGCGCGACGAAATCGCGAAGCTTAGCTAGAGGGATACGGGGGCATGCTGCCGGTGCGATCTGAAACCACGGCAGTTTGGCCAATTCTAATAGGAAAGAATTTACTCCTAGAGGAGCAAATTCTTTCCTTTTAGAGCAGACGCCATTTAAGCTTTATCCAAGGAAGCAAAAAAGTAGTTCTTGTTACGACCTTCTTTGCTTCCTTGGATAAAGAAGTTTTTTCTTTTGTAAAAGATGGCAGAAGAACACATTACTCTACCCTCTCAGTAACTCTACCCTCTCAATGCCGTCGGTGCTGCAAATTCGTTTCATTTTAGTGCAGACCATATTTATACAGGCTTTTTTTTTTATCCAGGGAAGCAATTCAAAGGATGCGACTCAGCATTTTTGCCTTTCTTCTCATTGACTAAAGTTTTTCCCCATTTGTAAAAATGGCTTAAGAATAACTCTTTCTCTTTTCAATTTCGACACACCTAGCAGAGTGTGAGTCCCACACTTTGCTATGTCTGTTAAAACTTTCTTTACTCCAACAAAGTTTTTCCCCTTTGTCAAAATGGCGACAGAACGCCGAACTCTACCTTCTTTTCAATTTTGACAGACATAACAGAGCAGACTCTGCTATGTGTGTCAATGTTTGATAATGTTTGCTTCCTTTTTTCCTTTCCGTTTTTCTTTTCTTTATTTTTTTTTTTTATTTTGGCATGTTCAAATTTCCGTTCTTTGTCGAAAATTTAGAGCGGCGATGGCAGGACCGGCCGCAGTAATTCCGACGGCTCTGTATGGGACATGGGAAAGAAATGCTAATAGTTTGCAAGTAAACTGAAGCAACTGAAATGCGAAGAAATAAAAAAGAAGACATATTTGAGGCTATATGTATATTAATAGTCATTATTTTAGATATATATATATATATATATATATATATATATATATATATATATATATATATATATTCCCGAGGCCTTCCGTCTAAGTCGAAATTTAAATATAAAAAAGTGTGTTAAGGTCCAAACGTGTTTAAGTCGAAGCTGAGCGTTTCGACTTGGAAAGTAACACGTCGGTTTCAACATTTACTGTCATGCTGCATCATTCAGGTAAACGTATGTTATAAACGGGCTGGTTTTCTCAAAAATAACGTTGGTTTGCACTAACTGGACATACAAAAATAGAGTTTTTTACCAGTTTTCTGACAGCCACTATATATCTACCGGCTTCAACAGGTGTGTTTAAGTCAAAACGCCTTTTAAAACACCATAATTAATTTATTTGTACATGAATGTACTCAAAATTTTATAGAATTGTATACCTTTTCTTTACCTATTTTTCTATATACAAATATGCTGGATATCTATTCATGATCAGCATTAATTTTTCATTCCTGTGTTTTTAAGTATATATATAGTGCCATTTTTCACACTGCGCATTTAGATATATTCTTGGTTCCCGATCAAAGTCGCTTAATACGTTTCGGTATATGAGAATGGTTTCCTGCTGCTTCGCTTGAACAAATTATGTGATCTACGATTAACTGACACACCGAATCTATTTGTACTATTCGCCGGGATGGCTGGAATGGCGTTATCTGAGAAAACATTATTCTCTGTTTGTTTGAGTTGAGGCTTAACGTTACAGTCAACGATTTTTCAGTCATGGTGGAATTGAGTCACCGCTTCCTTGGTATTTAACCAGTACTATGGAGAGTAAAGTGCCGTGCTCGAGGATACACACAGCGGTGGTTTCAGGTTTCAGACCCCGACCCTTCCCTCCGGAGTCCGACTCTCAACTACGTCCCATATCTTAATAAGATTGACCATTTTGCATTTTCTGAGTGTTATCTTCTAAGGGCGCGAAACGACGCAATACACATAATGAAGTCCAATATTTTGTACAAGATGCGCATGCGCACTGAAGCCAAAATGACATTTGATCATTTGTTGAGTCGCCCGACAGTCGGCCGATCGTAGCCCGACTCATTTTATGCTGCCCGACAGGGAAATGCAATTTGACCTAAAAAAAAAAGCCTGGAAAATGATATTGTGACAAAGATGCATGAATAAACTATAAAATTCCTGATAGAAGACGACATAACACGGCGTTAACTAGTTTCCGCACTGGCAACTTCTTTTATGAAGATTTTGCCATGAAAACATACGGACATTCTTCATCTTCCGCTGATTCAAGAAATGTTGCAAGTTAATGGCGAAATAATGCACTCTTGAATGCTTGTCTAAGAATTGTGGTGTCAAGATTATTGACCGCGCATGACCTGAATGTGTCAAGAGGTATAAAACCCCATTTCAATAACAACAACAAAAACCCAGGAAGTTCATGTCACGGTCAGAATCGAGCATATCTACCAAAAGACATTAGAAACGCAGCCAGATATGGCAGATGTATTAGTTCTCAAAGGATTCAATATTTTGACCAATTTCATTTTTTTGCAATAGAGTAATTATCTAACATACAGGAATACATTTCATGTCAATAAAGTGATTTTTTTAAAATTCCAAATTCAATTTTGTCACTTTTTAGGGGCACTATATCCATGCCACTCGAAAAATGGCACCTCGTCATTGTTTCACATAAAATTAAGCAGTTCATCAAGTATTTTGCATCTTTGTAACGCCAACGGTCAACAACGTGTATCTTTACCACCGCTCAGCATCTTCGCACAAGAACATAGTCAATTTCCGCAATTCGCGTCGAATAGCGTCTCTGAGTCAGGTCCATACGCAGTCTGCTCGGTGTACCGATTAAACAGTAATAGAGGTTGCACTTGTTTAAAGTCTGCAGCCATATAGGCAAGCTATACGCAGAAAATTCGGATTTCGTAACTAGAGAGACTTTACTATCTATGAAACGAGCAACAATGCGATGTACAGCCTGTGTGGTAGCGCAGCTGATCTGCGTCTTTGTTGTTGCGCATATGCAATATTTAAGCTGGTTTTCTCGTGGCGTGGCTAAAACAAATCTATCTATCTATCTATCTATCTATCTAGACAGACAGATAGAAAATACTGTTTTCGCTTTCGACTTAATATACATATTTTCCATAAGGGAATACTTTTTTGTCTTTCGACTGAATACACGTATTTTTAGTAACAGAAGATATGCGATAAGTAATAAGACGAACAGAATGTGCAATAGATAGATAGATAGATAGATAGGCAGGCAGGCAGGCAGACAGACAGACAGATCGATCGGTCGATCGATCGATCGGTCGAGCGATCAATAGATAGATAGATAGATAGATAGATAGATAGATACACACGTAGGTAGCGGTTGGAAGATAGAAGGTAGGAAAGCAAACGTTGATAGATAGATAGATAGATAGATAGATAGATAGATAGGCAAAAGTTGGTTTATAGATAGATAGATAGATACACTTTTGGATTTCGACTTAATACAAATGGTTTTCATTATGACAAAATACGAGATCGGTTAGATAGATAGATAGATAGATAGATAGATAGATAGATATAGAAAAAAGTTGAAAAAGTCCAGATAGATAGATAGATAGATAGATAGATTGTACTTTTTATTGCTTTTCACTTAATATATATAATTTCTATCACGGAAAATTTAAGATAAATAGAAAGACAAACAGAATGTGCGATAGATAGGAAGATAGATAGTCAGACAGAAAGATAAATAGATAGATAGAAATTATTGTTTTTGCTTTCGACTTAACATACATATTTTCTATGATGGAAAATATTAATTTAGTAGAAAGACAAACAGAATGTGCGATAGATAGATAGATAGATAGATAGATAAGAAGTACTGTTTTGCTTTCGACTTAATATACATATTTTCCATGATGGAAAATATAAAATTAGCAGATAGACAAACAGAGTGTGTGATAGATAGATCGATATATAGATCGATAGGTAGATAGATAGGGATGAAAATAGTTAGTTAGATAGATAGATAGATAGATAGATAGATAGATAGATCATGCTTAACTGCCGATTATATATATTTTTTCTTTACGAAAGATATTTTGGATCTGTTCTTGATAGGTAGGTGGGTAGGTAGGTATGGAAAAAGGTTAAAAAGATAGATAGATAGATAGATAGATAGATAGATAGATAGATAGATCAGGCTTGCGTATTGAATGCATGTATATTTTTCATTAGTTTAATATTGTATATGTTGATGTATCTAATGAACTACCACACATAATATATAGATAGATAGATCAGGCTTGACTTTCGACTTAATGTATATTTTTTCTGATGGAATATATATAGGATCTGTTGATAGACAACGCAATAATCGATCGATTTGCAGATAGATAGATAGATAGATAGATAGATAGATAGATAGATAGATAGATAGATGGCAGACGGACAGACATATATATATGGATAGACTTTCGACTTAATGTCTATTTCATCTTCTTAAAGCTGGACTGTCATCCTAAAATTACTAGTACTGGACTGAAGTGAGAAAGATTTTTTCACTGCCAGTCCATTCGAATCTATATTTTAAACCTTAATTTTCCACACAGCTGGAGTGGTGCTGGTGAATTTGAGTGTGCCAAGTAAGTTCGCAGGGAATGTTCATAATTTATCTGCTGGGGGAGGAGTGGAATAATTATTGGTGGGGATGGGGTGCGGGGATGGTGCGTTATTGAGGGTGTTTGTCTATCTTTTTGACTGATGTTGACGGGGTTGGAATGTGGTTGGGAGTCATAAAACGATATGCTTTCCTTTACATTTGACTTGCACACAGAGCACAGAGAAAGAGAGAATCTCAAGCTGATAATAAAGGGTATTGCTCCCCCTCCTTGCTTATGCTAACATAAGATTTGATTCAGTGGGGACTACTACTGTAATATATATTTATATGCACTATCGACGTTGGAGAGGCGGTAGGGTTGAAAATAGATAAAAATAGTTGTTAAATGTTTGTTGTTTAATTTGCTTAGTCTGTTGTAACCCTTCTGTTGGTCTAAATTATTTAGTTCAGTAAAGATAGCTGAGTTGCTACCTATTTGGGAAAGAGCTGCTGACTCGGCTTATCACTTGCAATTTATTGTTTGTTGGGATGTCTTTGTCAATCTTTCCCTTTGATGTTGGGGATAGGGTTTGGGATCTGATCCAGTCAGTTCCTGAAGTAGTTACTCTTTAAATTTGAAGGTATTTTCTGGAAATCCACGAATATTTATCTGACCCACCCATGGACTTCGGTTTATTTTCTTAAAACCCTTCTCCCAACCATTATGAAAAATAAACTTCTAACTCCTCCCCACGAGCTTAGTATCCATATATGTTGACCCGGAGGAACTCTGGAACTAGTTCTAGCCAGGCAGGGTAAACAAGCTATCGGAATTCTAGCCATTAAAGTAGCACAGGAACGAGTTCTAGCCAGGCAGGGTAAACAAGCCATCGGAATTCGAGCCATTAAAGTACTTCTATACATTCAATGTATTTAACATGAGTTTATAAGTGTTGGCTATAGCAAAATATATAAAACTGTCGGCAGGCAGTGCAGATCCTAATGTGATTGATCACTATAATCAGTCTGATCTATGTTTGCACTGATCTGGGTCTGCACTCTTTGCTAATCAGCATAGTGTATTCCTCCTCTGATGTAAGACCGTTTTATTTCTATCTATACTTGCCGAACAATAGCATCAGACAATGTACCCAGTAAATACCTCTTAATTAACTCAGCATTATTTATGGTGTCTTTGTGTTCTTCAAGCGGTAGAATAAATAAATACACACTGTCTTGATGTATGTAGTGTATATGGCTTCTTAACGCACAGGTTGCTGACGATAATTGGTAGAGGGCAACCCGCATATACTGTAGGTACAATGTATGCCGGGAATTGTTGAGCCATTAACCTTATTTCAAAGTTTATTAAATGTTTAATATCTGCAAATAATCAATGTTGGTATCTAAATATGTTGTGAAAAGTAAGATTCTTTGGAAGCAAAGAATAGAAAATAGCAGACTCGGTTTAATTGATGATGATGTACGGGGAGACGTTTTAAAGTCTGCTTAAACTATGAAGTTCTCATCATAATAGTCTTTTAACAGATATTAAACGTAGATTAAAGGATGAATACTAACGTTAAATAAACATAAGCAAATCAGATATATTCCACTTTAATAAATAGACCAACCTATTTTAAACCCAGAGTCAACTTTTGATATACGTTGTATGCCTACTTGGTTATATTTAGACAAGCTAAAATGTTTATGTTTTAATGGGCTTTCCTAAGTATTCCATATTATTTAGCTTTCATTAAATAACTTTATAATTTATTGTTGGTTATCTGGTACAGACATGTTCTGGAATAAAAGTCGACTGTAACAAAACAAAAACAAAGACGCTGACTGTTACAAAGATACCAAGGGGCACTGATTTTCAGGTAGTGTCTTGTAACATTAGTTGCGAAAATTCATGAGTGTTAATGCAATGCAACCACGAGGTGAAGTATAGACATGTACTGGAAAAATAGCCGGCTGGTAAATATCAAGTATAAATCACCTGGGAAATATGCCTGGCAATTCAATATCGTACGTTCGTGTCCTGGGCAATGTTCCAGGATTATTTGGGAATAAAGACAGAGATAGACCCAAGTCCAAAGATTGTGGGTGACTTAAGACCAACGCCGCGTCAGGTTCCAGGACAACGGATGACTGTAGTTCAAAGCAGAGTCAGGTGATTGGACTGTGGATGACTGACGATTAATACAGAGTCAGGTCTAAGGTCTAAGGATGACTGTAGAAAACGCACTGTCAGGTTTTAGAACTGTGGCTGACCAAAGACTCAGGTTCAAGGTCGGTGTATGACTGAAAAGTAACTAAGAGCCAGGACCGTGGATGATTGTAGACCAACGCAGAAACAGGTCCCATGCATATGGACGATTGTAGACCAATACAGAGTCAAGGAACAAGACACGATGACTGTGGATCAATAAACAGGTTCCAAGACAGTGGATGACTGTAGACCAAGGTCAAGTAATGTCCCAGGAATGTGGATGATTGTAGACCAACGAAGAGTAAGGTTACAGGGATGACTTTAAGCCAACACAGACTTAGATTATGGATGACCATAGACCAACGGAGCATCATGTTCCAGGACTGTGGATGACTGAAGATTGACGAACAGTCAAGTTCCATGACTGTGACTAACTGTAGACCTAGGCTGAATAAGGTCCCAGGATTGTGGATGAATGTAGACCAACGAAGTGTCAGGTTCAAGGACTGTATGACTGTGAATGACTGTAAATTAATGTAGAATTAGATCCCAAAATTATTGATGATCCTAGATCAACGCCGAACCAGGTCCCAGACTGTGGAAGACTGGAGTCCAGTGCAATGTCGTGTCCCAGGACTTTTGATGACCGCAGACCAATACAGAGTCATGACCTAGAACAGTAAGTAAACTGTATGCTCACGAAAAGTCTGGTACAAGTACTGCGAATTACTATGGACCATGGCATGGTCCCACCAACACAGTCAGGTCCCAGGACTGTGGGTGGCTGTAGATTAAAGCAGAGTCAGATTGCAGGAGAGAATGACTTTAGGCCAACGCAAAGCAGTTTAAATTACTGTAGAAAAATGCAGAGTCAGATACAAGGTTTGGGAAGGACGGATAACTGACGAACAACGCGGAGTCAGACCTCAGGACTTTGGAGGTCTGTAGATACGCACAAAATCGGGTCCAAGGACAATGCATGACTGGAGGCCAAGGCGAGTCAGGCCCCAGGACAGTAGATGAGTATATACCAACGCAGAGACAGGTTCCGGGGTTTTGGATGACTGGACACTAACTCAGAATCATGTTCCAGTATTATGGATGACTGTAGAGCAACAAAGAATTAGGTCTCAGGACCATTGATGGCAATTGACCAGCGCAGAGTCAGATCCTATCATTTTGGATGAGTAAGACCAACACAGAGTCAGGTCCCACGAGCCTACTGTCAAGAGTGGAAAGGTAGAGGTACTTTGTGACACTGGAGAAGGTAGATTTGCCTGGTGGCATCCCATTGTTAAGTATGACAGGCAGGGGTGACTATTGGTATTTTAATCTCACTAGGTTTAAGGAAGACGTACTTAGTGGCACCATATTATCAATTTAATAATAACGGAGTACATAGTGGCACGCCTCTGGCACTGGGAAACTGGGTTGCCCGCGCCTGATACAATGCTATTCTATTCTATACCATAACCTTACTAGGTCGTTGGGGCACCACACATGACTTCGAAACAATCCCTTTTCAGCTTGTCCTGTTTTCAGCTGCCCTAGTTGAGTAGTAAAATCTATCCCTCTTCACTTTTTAGTATTGTCGTTCCACCTCTTCTTCTGTCTACCTCTTCTTCTTTTTCCTTCCACTGTGCCCTTTAGAATTGTCTTTGCTAAAGCAGAATACATTGAGACGTGGCCAAACCACCTTAGTCTCCCTTTCTTGACCAGAGTAAGGAGATCATCATATTCTCCAATGGCTGCTTGGATCTCTCTGCGAACCTCCTCATTGGTTATATGGTCCCTGTGCGTAATGTTCAGTAAACTTCGGTAGCATCTCATCTCAAACGCATGCGTTCTTTTCTCTAACTCTGCTTTTAAGGTCCGCGATTCACAGGCATACAGAAATATAGAAATGACAAGGGAGCGCATAAGTTTCACCTTTGATCCAATATATATGTTGTTATCTCTCCGTATTTGGTTTAATCTTGGTAAGAACTGAAGTGGCTTGAAAGAACCTCCTGTATTAGCCATCATCTGAAACAAGTGCTCCAAGGTATTTAAGCTTGTTACATTACCCATCTTCTGCCCTCTTACCTTGATCTCTCTCTCTCTCTGGATGCCATCTGCGCTGTTTGTCATCAGTTTGGTCTTCTCAGCACTGATATACATCTTAAAACTTGTGCGGGTTTTGTCGACACTTTCAACTAGGGCTTCTAGTTTCTGCTCTTCCTCAGCTACAGCATCTATGTCATCGGCAAACCGCAGATTGGTAATGTTTCTGCCGCCTATGCTGACCTTTCCGTCATGTTCGTCCAGATCATCAGACATGATCCGTTCGAGAAAAATGTTAAAGAGGGTGGGTGACAGAAAGTATTCTTGCCTTACTCCAACTGTTGTTCTGAACCATTCTCCTGTGCTACCATTCATCAGGATTGCACTCGCAACCTTGTAGTATAGCTGCTCAATGGTGCGAAATAGATTTGCACTGATATTGTACTTCCGCATAGTTGCCCATAAGCCTGCATGCCGTACCCTTTCAAAGGCTTTCTTGAAATCAATGAAGACATGGTACAGATTCTGCTGATGTTGGAGATATTTTTCACACAGGATTCTAAGGTTGAAGATCTGTTCTGTGGTGCTCTTTCCGGCTCGGAACCCAGTCTGTTCTTCCGCGATTATCTCTTCGGCTTGTGGTTTAAGCCTGTTCAAGATGACTTTCAGCATGCCCTTGCTTGAATGACTGATGAGGCTGATGGTTCTGTAGTTCTGGCAGAGCTGTAGGTTGCCCTTTTTAGGGAGTGTAATAATCAGCGACTGAGTCCATGGGTTTGGCCATTTATTCCGTTCTCTAGATCCTGTTACAGATATCTGTTAAAAAATCAATCATGGTCTCCCCTCCAGCTTGAACAGGTTCTGCTGGCATATTATCAACTCCGGCAGACTTCCCCTTCTTTAGTGCTGCTACTGCAATCTCAACGTCCTCACGACAAATAGGTTGTTAATCTTCTTCTGGGGCTGATTGTAGTCCGGAACCGCATTGTCAACGTGAGTCTCATGGTTGTATAGTTCTGAGGTTCTGGGCAATATTCTGTCCCTCTGCTGAGAATCTCTTGTTCCTCTGTAAGGCGTTTCCCAGACCTGTCCTGGATTGCTCTACCCTGATTCGCTGAAGTTAGATCCCTCACTCTAGAAATCTGAGACCTCTGTCATTTTCCTCGACTTGCAATAGGGTCCACAAACGTTTCCCTAGTCTGCCTGTGCTTTTTCCAGCTTTATACAATACCCAAGGAGTCATACAATACAGAGACTGATAATGGGAAGCGCATTTGCTGATGAATTGTACCTATTTATAATTCACCGCGCTGGGAAACACACTTGAGAATGCTGACGTCTTGAGTAGTTGCTGCTCTAAATATTTATGTAATTTGCTTCAGCGTGTATTTGAATAATTATTTAAAGATACAAGTGATTTATATTATTACTGGTACATTTTCCGTGAATAAAATAAGCACTGTTCTTTTCTCATCGTTACAATCAAAAATAGACAGGGTTGCCCGCCCCTGACAAAATACAGGGACAGGTAGCGGGTAGCACCATTATTGACGTATTGTACCTATTTATAGTTCACACCACTGGGACTCCTTGAGTAGTGATGCCCCAAATATTTATGTAATATGCACCCACGTGTATTTGAATAGTCATTTGAAGATACATGCGATTTATATTATTACTTATAAATTTTCTGTAAATAAAATCAGCACTCTTCATTTCTCATCGTTGCAATTTAAAAGTAGACAGGGTTGCCCGCCCCTGACACAATACAGGGACAGGTAACGGGTAGCACCATTAAGGACCTATTGTACCTATTTGTAGTTCACAGCGCTGGGAAATATACTTGAGCTGGTTGACTCCTTGAGTAGTTGCTGCCCCCACCAGATATTTATGTACTTTGCATCAACGTGTATTTGAATAATTATTTAAAGATACATGTGATTTATATTATTACTGAAAAAATTTCCGTGAATAAAATAAGCACTGTTTATTTCTCATCGTTGCAATTTATAACGTTTCACGCATACACAGAGCTAAGAGTATGAATCTCTCCTCAGGCTGGCGGTACCCATTACTTGTCTTTGAACTTGTAGCCTCAAGCGCGAAAAGTGTGTAATGGAAGAAACAAGGATGACTTAAAAATATTCAAGCATGCGCAGAGCTAAGAGTAGGCATCTCTACTCAAGATGGTTGTACCCATTACATGTCTTTGAATTTGTGAAATGAGCCGCGACACGACAAAACCAACAATGTGGTTGTGTGCCCAGCGAAGAATCAGATCAGCCTGGGCAGCGGTCCAGTTTGATCAGACTCTTTATTTGGTGCTCAAGGGGTAGCTAAGTGTCTAAGCTACCTCCATGTGGACAGATTAAGCGACTTATTTACAATGTCCCCGATTTGTGAAAACCTCTCTCTCATTCAGTCCGTGTCTACGAAAAGGCACCCTAAATTACATACAGGTATATTATTTATGAAGACTGCAAAAAATTTTATTCTGTGCTGACTCAAGACCATCATGACCATCATGACTCTCACCTCAATGGCTTGTAGAGGGAAGGAACTAGTCTGGGTATAAAGCAGAGCACCCGTTAGCATCCCATTGTCAAGAGGGTAAAGGGTACCAAGTGGCACTCAACTGACTCCCCTGGAGCTACATATGAAATTTGGTTACAATTGGCAATTGGCCCAGTGGTTTTAGAAGATAAGTCGTTTTTTTTTGTTTTTTTTTTGTTTTGATATGTTGTGGGCTCAAATGAGTGCGGCTTTTACTATAATTCTATAATTTAATTGACGAAAAAAGCGGGAGTAGGGGTTGGGGTTTGAGCGTGGGGAGTGTGTATGTGTGTTTGGGGGTGGGGATGGGGGTCGCCGTTGTTATGGAATAAAAGGAAAGTTTATAAAGACATGCAGATAAGAAATAACATAATTAAGATAGCATACCTTGTCGCCTTCGTCTCTCTCTTCAGCATAGAACACTTGAACTATAGAAAGGCAAAATAACAGAAGAAAAAGAATCGAAAACTTCGCCATCTTGTTACTTCGAAATGAGCAAAGAAACAAAAGCGGAAATTAAAAGGGAGAGAGTAGTGATATATGCGACATTATAACTGATAAGCGTTTCTACTTTTCATTTTGTTTATGTTATAATATCAGTTCGATCGCACTGGGAATAGTCTAATTTGAGACACTGCTAACCTTCCAGAGCTACAGAGCAGAAAACCTGTCTTCAGCGCTTCCAACGATGTGCGATTCAAACCAGCTTGCACGGCTACGCTGGCTAGTGTTTTGAAAATTCGCATATAGCAACAGCATGCATTAGGCTAAAAATGGACAGAAATAATTAGATGCTGATCAGACGGCGTAGATGCGAAATCTGATATGCATCTTTGTTTCTCCGATATGGCATAAAACAGATTTCTAAACGACACGCATCATTGTATTTTCATTGTGTATGTCATAAAAAAAAGAAAAAATTTGATTTTCCTATAGCACATGCTATTTAACATATTATCAATATAAGTGCAGCTTATATTATGACACATTTCGAACATTTGCATGTTTGCTGTTACAAATTAACAATAAATAAATATAAATAGAGCCGTTGTATATAAAAAAAAGAATGACGCGGGCCGATGACTAAGATTAGCGCATCGATTTGGGACATCTTGTCACTTAACTATTCGCCATGTGATGGCCATGTGATGCGCGGTGCGGTCGGAAGAACTCAATGTCTCTTCTTTCGGACATGTACTGCGAAGACGGATCAGACAGGCTGATCTCACTCTATGCTAAATACATGCACCTGCACCTTCTATAATATTTCTCGGCCACCCAGTCATGTGGGGTGGTCGGGTGGTGCGATGGTGCTGTGTGTAACTTCCAGTGCCGGGACGTCCTACTGATTTGGAACATTGTAGGGCAAGGGCCTACTGCGCTTGCAGTTGGTGCGGGTGGGAGTTGTTTTGGACATTTTTTCTCCCGTCTATCATTTCTTCTCTTTCTCCCTCTCTGGGAGACGGCCCGATATAGACTGAAATACTGTCTCAAAGGGCCGTTAAACCCAAAACAATCAATCAATCAATCACCCAGTCATGTAGCGCTATATGTTTTGTAGCGAAACGAAAAATTCTGTAATTTCACTTTAATTCTGTTACCAACGTGTTCCGCTTGATCTAATTAAGAAAATGAGTGATCACACTTTATGTCTACGATGGCTAGTTCGAGAGATATGGCGTTTAAATGGATGGAAATTTTTCTGTTTTGGCACATCGCGCTCGCCATTTTAACGTCAAAGTATCTCACGCGACGTCGTTGACGTTAGTTATAGTCTGCCGGGCTGATAAATCCTTTATCAGACCGGGGAATCATTTATCGGACCGGCGGGCGGCATAAAGACTCTGAAGGTTTGGCTTTATCAAACATGCAGGTTGCCGCTTATACGGTCTGAAAGTCTGTTTCTAAATGATAAAATAATTTAGGGGAAAATGCTGTATACATGTAATAAAAAGGTTACGACATCTCTAGTGTCGCGTTGCCAGGCATAGTGTCGCGTTGCCAGGCATATCGGCCCGGCAGGTCCATATTGGCCCTCGGGCCTTTATAGTGTCGCGTTGCCAGGCATATCGGCCCGGCAGGTCCATATTGGCCCTCGGGCCTAAAGGCCCGAGGGCCAATATGGACCTGCCGGGCCGATATGCCTGGCAACGCGACACTATACATGTAATAACCTCTAAATATGTAATATAAGTTCTAGCATATATAAATCATGTATATATCTGGTTACTCTTAAAGTCATAAACCTTTACTGAAGAAGTTATAGAAGATGTGATTTGCCGTAATCAATGTAAGTAGGTAATGGTGATTTCCTAGTGCTGTGCTGGCGGGGACTTCTTGGGCCATGGCACCCCCAATGGGAGCCAGACTGGGCAGGGACTTATGGCCTGAACACGCATCAGGCCAATATTTCCACATTTTTCAGGCGTTCTATCAAGTCTTCATTTTACTTCTGCCCGTCTTGTAATTTTCCATTTTTCCTTTAGATTGCAATTCCCTTGCTATAATATTCATGTATGATGGACGGCGCGTACAATATAGATGTAGATGTAGAGATACAGCAAAAGACCCTGCACCCTGTGCACAACACCCAATAGAGGGCGAAACAGTAAATTAGACATACAACCCTTCCATATGATATCCAGATACTGCAATTCTATGACATTCCGTCAAATTCAAACAGACAAGGAGCGGCTGTAGTGTAGTGGATAACACTCCGGACTACCAATCCAGGGGTCGCAAGATCGATCCCTCGCTTCTCCGGTCTTTCGGATGAGACTTTAAACCGTGGTCCCATATCCATATGACCTCGTTGTTGGTGGGACGTTAAACCTGAGTTCACTCACTCACTCAAACAGACAAGAATTCCTATAAATATTCCTTCTTTCTTGTGGCAATTGCCCAGTGGAACGCCCTTCCAGAAAATGTTGTAACTTCTCCATGTCTTGACTTGTTCAAGGCCGCGATCGGAGAGTTGCAGCATCCCAAAGCCTAAGCATAAAATGCTTGTTTTACCTAGGTTTTATCTGTTTTAGACCCTATCCTAGGTTTTTTATGTTTGATTAGTCCATGATGTGTGTTTTATGGATTTCATCATTTTCGCACTATATTTTAACCTGTCATCTTTAGACTATCTCACTGTCCTGCTTTTAATCAATCCTTTTTCTCAAAATGACGCGCAGACCCTGCTAAGAATGCTCGCAAGGGTGTGTCTGAGTTGACCACTGATCACTATTAACATGCTGCCAATACAGCCGAACGTTTGCCATGTAAAGCGAAGCAGAGACGTCTGGAGGCCGATTCTATATCCGATATAGAAATACTGTCCCAAATATTTTGAAAGAATCGAATGAATTTTCTCTACAACTATTGTTTTCGAACGTCTGCTAATGCCTTACAAGTAAGTATGAAATGTTCTAAGTCTTCAGAATCTTCAACGCAAAGAGCACATGTTGGATCAACCTGATGTTGATTGTTACCGCGCACGATTTGCCACCAGCATATAAGTACCAGTCATAAGGTTTACCTTTAGGTCTGCCCTTTTTATTGCTACTAAGTTGAAGCTCAAATTCTTTCTTTTCTATTATAATTTTCCATTCATATTTATTATCACTTCAATTCAGTGCAGTTGTCTTGAATAATTTACTTACAGTTACCCATTTTATGAGCCTTTGCGATGGCTAATTATTGTAGTTAGTATCCGTAAAACATGTTGCACTTTCCAGTATTCATTTCAATAACTTAGTAATTAGAGCTACCACAGAGGGGAAGAAGAACAAGGCAATTTTGGCTGAGAGGTTGTGAATTATATTGTACCTGTAAATCTCACTTGAAATAAGGAAACATGAGATTTGTCGGGGTATACATTGACTGTCTTATAATAGCCCAAGGGTACTCCTATGCCTTTTCTTTTGTAATTTGGTGTAATTTGAAGGTAGAGCTCACCCTTACTAGCTTTTGTTTATAGTGGATCTGTCTTAACTCTTAAAAAAGGTTTCGAATTAAGTCCAACACTACCAGAGCTTCAGCGGAACCTGCAACAGTGCCCTAGAAGGACAAAGGAGCTCTGCTTTAAGACCCTAGTTCGACCTATCGCAGAGTATGCTAGTGTCATATGGTATCCTTTTACAGAGGAAGACAACATGCGGAAGCTGGAGATGGTACAGCGCAGAGTCGCACGCATAGTCAATGCTGACTTTAGGCTAGCAGCTCCAGTGGCTCACTCTTCAGGAACGTAGAGCTCAGGCAAATCCAACCATGATGTACCGGATTGTTTATAACCTCGTGGCCATACCTATCACCACTTATTTGACACCAACCATATCAGCGAGAGGACATAACATGAGGTTCCTGATTCCCTTTGCAAGAGTTCTCTGTTATCAAAGATTCTTCTTTCCAGACACCATCAGGATATGGAATAGCCCTTTCCAGACAGTTGTGAGCTGCCCCTCTATTGACAGCTACAGGAGGGAGGTGCAGACCGTCAGACTTCGCTAGATTCGTACTGGATGATTTGAACCACACTGTATAGTTCTTTGAGTGTGTGTGTAGGGGGAGTCTGTCTCCCTCTCCCTCCCCCTCCCCTTTTCTCCCATCCCCCTTCTCCCTTGTCCCACCCTATTTCTCCCTACTCCCTCCCAGTCTTTTCTTTCTAAGGCCCTCTTTCTGCTTCCCCACCCTTAACTCACATTGTTTCCTAATACAACTTGATCCTGCAATTCATTCTTTACACTGCCATTTTGTTGACATCACTTGTACCCATTATTTTTGAATGCACCCTGCTAAACTTTGCTGTTTTAAAACGTTTCGAAGGTTTCTATAACCAGTAATAACAAACTTTTCATCGCACCGTTATTTTCTTTGCTTCTTAAAAGGATATGCCCATCCATACATCGCTCCCTCCCTCTCCTCGTCGTCTCCCTCTTCCTCCCCCTTTTCTCCCTCTCCCTCCACCTTCTCCCGGCTCCCGCTCCCTTTTCTCCCTGCTCCTATCCCCTTTCTCCCCCTCTGCCGCCACCCCTGCACCCATCCCCCCACCTCTTTTAGACCTTTCACTGTGTTGTTCCCGCGCCACCAACGCGCCAGTACGATAATAGGCCTCTCTGAGGTGTCTGTACTTCAATGATAGAAGGAGAAGAAGAAGAAGAAGAAGAAGAAATGCTTAATTAAAGTGGAATGTACCTAATGGGCTCTCCCATGGATTTTTTTCTGTACAGATGTATATTTTGCATTACACCCGAATATGAAGAAAAGAAGCTACCAAACCGAGCTCATTTATTTGCGTTCAAAGATTAGGAAAAATGGACGCAAAATGCACTGACGTCAACGTAAATTAGACTTTTTTCGCTAATATTTCGGCTCTAAAAATCTTTAGGCACATTTATGGGCCCATAGATTTTTTTCTTTTTAAACTAATATAACAATTTATTATTTCGGCCATCGATTAAAGAGAAAAAAGTCCTTGGTTACCGAGTTCGTTTTGTCAGTATAAACGTCCAAACGAACTTAGGTCTAGTCAGTTTGTGTGTTTTCGCGCCAAAAGCGCTAGCTCTAGACGTTACGTGATCGGAGACTTTTGAAATAAGTTTGGCTTTTTAAAAGCTTTTTATGCTGAAAAGTAGCCAGGCTCCAGTCGAATCTGTATGTTAGTTTGGTGGGCAGATTCGTCTGGTAACTTACATGCAGGCTCCGCAATATGATACTCCTCTCATAAATTCTTGAGTTAATCAAAGCAACATTACAAGTGCCATAAAGTGTCATTTGACTAACATAGATGTTATCTCATCAATTTTTATTGGATTCTCCAAATGCCATTACCTGTCTGTGAATCTGAGGGCAAAGTTTAAAACCATGAAAAGGAAAGGGGTGGAATGGATTTGAATTGATGACATTATCTATATCTATTTTGGTACAATTTTCTCCCAGAGTGGGAGATGATGGTTCTCTTACAGGAAAGAAATCGCTCCCGACGGGGTAGTAAATTCTTTTCTGTAAGAGTAGCATTCCAAATCAATGGAAAGAAGTGAATGAGATTGTTACATTGCACTCCATTCCATGCCAGAATTTAAACCATGCCAAAAGTGAAGTTCTGGTGGTATGTATGTTGTTTCACAGTCTGTGCATAAGATTTTAATTTTATACTGTCTTAAATAAGTAATAGGCATTAAACAATGAGCTGTATCACACTTTTCATTCCTTTCCAATTCTCCATCAGTCATGATCAGATTTAAGGCAGTGTATTTCTAGCAATCCTTTTTTAGAAAGTCTGGTAAGTGCAAGTCCAGTTATTGCACTGGCTTTAAGTGTATTGTTTTTTAAAGAGAACTGGTGTGTCTTGGATTTTTACTAGTGCTGATCAGATCAGACTGAAATGTATAGGGCGTTTGTTAAAAGATCAGTGTGTCTTTTCTTAAAGACGGTTTGAATCTTTTTGAGATGATTTACTTTATTATAAATTCTTTGACCATCAGTTGTGTAAGTGTAGGGGAACTTTCCTCCATACTCTAATTTTGACAAATGCATGTCATATTAGGAGATCACGTATGGATCTGAAATGTACCTCACTCTGAAATTTGACAAACATGTTGCTGCAAACACTGTAGACCTAGATAAGACTGCTCTAGAGAAGTTTGATCACTTTGGCATTTATTTATAGTTTTTATAAAATACCCCCTTGACTATAAAACGGATTAGTCGAAAACAAAGGTAGAATAATCAATTACAGAAAATCTGTAGGTTCAGGGTCAGTTGTATTCATATAGTTTCATG
Source organism: Ctena decussata (assembly GCA_963989385.1). Taxonomy (NCBI): domain Eukaryota; kingdom Metazoa; phylum Mollusca; class Bivalvia; order Lucinida; family Lucinidae; genus Ctena; species Ctena decussata. Next base: position 1,799,024 of record OZ022502.1, on the reverse strand, counting down.
ATCTTTGAATCCAGAGTTATAAAAACAATTTACCACGGCACTTTAGTTTTATCAGGCTGACCATCTGTGTTTATATTTTTAAACTGCTGCTTTGACTGCAACAACATAAAGGGTTGGACATAAGGTCAGTAAAATTAAGATCTTAAAACGTTCCTTCAAGAGCAGAGAATACATACAGAAGTAGGAACATGGGCCAGACTACGTAGTTTCGGCTCATAAAGCCTCGTCAGTGACCCTGACAATATCTGGTGACGAAACCAGAAAATTCTTGTAAGTTCACTGCTGGGAAAGTTTTAGGCTTTGCCTCACATGTAAGTACCCAGACCCTATGTTCCTTTGCAAACGATATATTGAACATAGGGTCTGAAAAGGGGTGAACACTGAAATCAATAATGCACGCACATTCACTAAATTATCATTTCACTAGGTAGATGGATGATGGTGTGGTTTTACGGTCTTTTCAACAGCATTTGTATTATATCAAGCGGTCTGAAAAGTGATAATGAAAGGCTATTTGCAGTGGCAACCTGTTCACGGTGAACAAAAATTCCGCTTCCTGTGGAATTTGAACCCAGGGCGATAGCTTAGCATGCTAGCCCTTAACTCGTGGCCTAATGGATAATAATAGCTTTTTACGGTCTTTTACCGCTGTATGTTATAGGCTCAGCGGTGCATTCGTGAAACAGCAAAGTTCTACTTACGGAAGGTAAAAATGGTCAATTTTTTTCCCCTGGGAAATGCACTTTTCGCCCACCTCTGCTTAACGATAGGCACGACAAAAGTGAAATGTTCTTATAAGACCGCAAACCTCAAATAAATAAATACATAAATAAATAAAATCATGTATACATGTAGGGGTGTTTGTGCGTTTATTGCAAGGATTTCATCATTGTGTAAATAAATATTATTTCAGTCTTCAGTCAGGAAAATTTGATATTAGCATTTTGTGAATCACTCGCTCTCTCTTTCTCTTCTCTCTCTCTCTCTCTCTCTCTCTCTCTAAAATGTACAGACGAAGAAAAACATATAAACAGAGTTCGTTTCAATCTGCCTTCCGTAATTTCTTGCTAGTATGGGAATGTGTGAGATGAGCACGAATGCAGGGGCTTGGTATATCAAAAAGGTAGTTACTGTTTTCACTGCCACAAAATCCATAATTCAGTCCTTGGCAGTGTAGGTGACGAAGAATTGATGAGATGGTGAATAGAACAAGAGTTGTCAGAAGACAACAAAGCGCGCCTTACAGGAGCTTGACTCTCGCAGCGCTGGTGGTATACACAGTTCCGAGCCACACCCAGAATATCACTCAAAATCACATGATAGCGTATACCTGGCCAATGCAACGACAACTTAACACGTGACATAGTCTCACAAACAAATCGCACGTGGTCAGTATCCAACATAAGTCCGTGATTTTATCTAACAGTCAATGGAGGGATGTATACCTGTTTAAAGAAAACAAACTAACACAACTTTTAATAAACTTACCATGTTTTGCAAATACAGAACGCATCGGAAATGCATGATGCGCCAACTGCCATGTGTAGATCATGAGGAGGCTGATTCTTTGCCATAGATCGCCAACATTTAGCAGACACTTGCTTTTGTCATTTATTTTTCCGCCATCTTTGTGTAAGCTTGTGAGACGTAGTAACAGTAACTAAGCAGGCGGAGCTTAGCGGCTATTCTCGGAACTGTGTATCGAAAGGCTCTTGTCCAAATGTATGTGAGTGTCAAGTATAATGATTGCCATCCATATAGGGACTGAGAAATATAATTGAGTCAGTGAAGCATGAAACACATGTCAAATCCATACATGGATGGCGATGCTAAAATGTTCTTGTCCATATATAAGTGTGTGCCAAGTATAATGGTTCTAAACCATATAGGGACTGAGAAATATCACAAAGTCAGTGAAGCGTATCATAAAGTCAGTGGAGCAAAAATATAGGTTGAATCCATACATGGATGATGGTGTTCACATGACCCTGTCCATATGTAGGTGTGTGCCAAGAATCATGGCCCTTACCCAGACAGGTACTGAGAAATATCACAAAGTCAGTGAAGCGTACCATAAAGTCAAAAGAAGCATAAAATATACTCAAATCCATACAAAGAGGATGCTGCTGAAATGATCTTATTCACGTGTAAGTGTGTGCAAAGTATCATAACTGTAACCCATATAGGGAGTGAGAAATATCATAAAGTCAGTGAAGCGTAAAAATGTAGGTCACTGTCCTACACGGTTGGTTACACGCACATGCCCTCGTCCAGATGCAAGTAATGACCAAATATCATGACACTAACCCTTATAACTACTTTGAAACTGACTTGAACACAAATGCTTAACATACATTCACGTATTTTTTTCTAAGTCAGCAGACCATGACCAGTAGGACAAGGTCATACATGGTGCATATATTCAGGTGATCATGTGCTGATGTAAAGGTGTACCAAGATTCATTTACTCTAGCCCTTATACTTTGTGAGAAAAAGCCCTAAACGCAAATGGTTAACATAGGTTAAACTACATTAACCTATTTTTTTTCAAAGTCAGTTGACCATAACCAGTAGGTCGGGGTCATACATGGTGCATACATTCAGGTGATCATGTTCTGATGTAAGTGTGTACCAAGTTTCATTACTCTAGCCCTTATACTTTGTGAGAAAAAGACCTAAACGCAAATGGTTAACATAGGTTAAACTGCTCACAGACAAGGACGCGGACGCGAACGCGAACACGAACGCGAACGCTGACGCATACTCGGACCACGACGCCAGGGGTATAACATAAGCTCTCCTTTGCTTCGCAAAGGCGCGCTAATACAATGGCCGCACAGGCGACCTCGACAGCTAGAAAAAGTATTCAAGGACCCATATTACCAACATACATTTGAAGCACGACATGACAAAAATAACAAAGTGGAAAGTGCGCCACGCGAACACTTAGATCAGTCTGGGCACCCGCTCAGTCTGATCAGATTCTTCGCTGTACGCCTAAAGAGTAGCTTAGGGTCGAAGCTAGCTCCATGTGGACAGCGAAGACACTAATCTAGATTGTTAGTTTTGTCGTGTCGCGGCTCATTCCTATTCGCAATATCAAAATGCAAAAACTTGGAAATGATATAGCGGCTATTTCAGACAGCTTAAATCTGAAACTTTGACCAGACTGTGTAGTTGATATGCGTCTCTGTTTATAGCATGTTCTCTGTGACGCAGCTCAGTCAAGAAAATATTGGCGGTGGTCGCTCTGCTTTGTTCTCTATATCTGAAAAAAGAATACCGTATGAACAGACAACGCAGACCTTGATCGGTGACGGCTTAAATGAGATATTGACAGAAGTACTGTATTTCAATACTCGCAAAACCCAGCGGCAAGAGCAGAATCACGGCATGTCTGGTATTGAACCCCCTTTTTCGCAGCCAACACGAACGGACTACATTGTGGGATGACAGTCTGAACAAAATGTACACGTGTTCAAAATAGCTCTTAATTCTTCACCATCATCTTCTGTAAGTGCTTTCTCCAATGCTTGTAGGGCATCTGACTCATAGGTCAAAGGTTCTGGGTTCGAAACCCGGTCTGGCCACATACTTTCGTTTCTCCTTCCGCTGATTCAAGAAGAGCAGTTGTCAGTTACTGGCGAAAGTATGTGCACTTAGTACTGGTTAACTGCTTAATTTAATACCGACTTTCAGATGGATTTTCAGCATAAAGACTGTTATCACCATACGTAAGTGCAATGCACTGAACGTCAGAGTAGGCCGCTATATTATAAATTACGCCAACTTGAGTGAATTAAGGTGACGTTACGTCCTTCGCAACGCACGTAATTTATAGCGCCGTCCTTTACGTACATCCCACCTTAATAGGGGTATGATGAGGCGCATTGACTGGATGTTGGAGCGGAGCTTGCTGTTTAGTAATTCAGCTGCCACTTGCGAAACATCTTTATCCTGCCCTTAATGAATGAGTTATATTATATTGTTGCCATTTCCGAACGTTGCTTGTTTTATAGTTAGCTTGTATATTTAGTCACTGGGGCAAGATAAGGCATATTGACTTGACGGTGGAGTGGGGCTTACTGATTAGCGATTGAGCTGCCACCTGCGAAACACCACTGTCCAGTAAAATGTCCTGGGTCTCTGATTTTTTTATGATCTTGCCCTTGCTAAGCTTTAGTTGGTTGGCTGGTTGGTTGTTTTGGGTTTAACAACCCCCCGAGACAGTATTTCAGTCTATATCTGGCCGTTCCCCAAAGAGAGGGGAAAAGAAGAGAGAAACGATAGACGAGAGAAAAATGTCCAAACAACCCCCACCCGCACCTACTGCAAGCACAGTAAGCCCTTGCCCTACTACTATTCAAATAAGTAGGACACCCCGGCACTGGAAGTTACACGCAGCCAAGCAGATTAGTATATAAGCTACTAAACTGTCCTATGTGTTTATTCACGTTCGGTGTGCTAATATTTCACTTCTTCTACATGTTCTAGGGCTAGTGATTATGATGCATAATTAATTAATTAATTATATCGTATTATATCTCCAATTAGTTAGATCTGACATGGTTGTTCGCATGGTGTGCAGGCACTTGGGTCTATGAGGATATCCTCGCTAGAGGTAATATGAACATCTTACTAACTGATTATTCATTCTTACATTTTTTACATTTTCATATATACTCTTGCTTTAGCAGTCGGTTCAAAAGCTCATCAATAGCTTAGGTTGTATTGCTATGTATCAAACTTGTCGACTTTATATAACTCTTATCTTGTCATATTAGCTTCCAGTTGAATTTTGTTACTCCAAGTACTGTCAATTTTGACTTTTAACCATGTTTTTCCACGGGTTCTTAGAAAAACTAGTTCCTAAAAGGTCTACTGTATCTGGTAATTCATAAAGTTCCAGGATCTTTTTCACATAGGTGACGAGTCATTTATTATATTTTCATTTTTCATATGGTTCACTAAATTTTTTCCGACCCCCCCCCCCCCGTCTCGCCAGAATTATTTTCCCGACACCCCCCGCCACACAGACACAGATATAGCTGACAAAAATGACAGAAATTTTATGCCCTCCGTCCCACATCCCAGCTACCATTCACACAGACAGGCACATACCATATTTAATACCTATTTTATTTCAGACTGACCTCGATCAAAACCTGTATGAAACACAAAGAACATTTTCTTATTCTAACAGGTTAATCTGCATTTCTTGCACTTTTCTTCTGCTTATGGGCATCTAGAAATCTTTTTTGTCGAATGCTTAATAATTCTAACTGTTAATGATATTAATCGGGCTTCTTGGGTGGGGGTCTCGGGCGCAGCCACCAGAAGCCACAGTAGTTTTGCTGATGAAAAGGCACCTGGAGAGCTGATATCACAAACACTGCTCCCCAATCTGAAGCCACAGTAGTTTTGCTGATGAAAAGGCACCTGGAGAGCTGATATCATAAATGCAGGCATTTTAACTGAGAACAAAATCATCAACTCGACATGATTTTATAGACACTTTCCTACTGTTGTTGTAACAAATCAATGAAAAGCTGTCCAAAATTTTCTGTGTCATTTCCATAAATATGTTTAGGTTCTAGTTCTAGTTCTATCAATTATGTGCTGGGCTCCTCTGGAGCATCTTTGCACAGTTACTATTTACAGGCACGTGACAAGGGGTGTGAAGTCCTGTACAGCTAAAACTGGTTAAAAACATCCGTGTTTACGGGTGCCCACCCAGGTTCAAAGTTTTGAATGATTTTAGGGACTGAGCACTGACTGTCTCAGTAGGCAGGCTGTTCCACAATCTTATCCCTGATCGGAAGAAAGCAAATTTGTAGGCGTCTACACTGCAGTATGGCACGAGATATCTGTGGTTATGTCCTTTTGTTCGGGATGTATCAACAGGCTGAAACAATATGAGATGTCGGTATCTGAATGAGATGATTAATGATTCTGTACATCAAGACCATCTTACCATGCTTTCTGCGAGTGTGGAGGTCTTCCCTGTCAAGATGTTCAAGCATGCTTGTAACACTGCTTGTTCGTCTGTAATCACCTGTTACAAATTTTGCCGCTCGACGCTGCACAGCTTCTATCTTGTTGATATTGGACATGTGTTAGAGTCCCAGATGCTTGATACATACTCTAGTTGGGGGCGTACAAGTACTTTGTAGCAGGTAGGTTTAACATCAGGCGAACAGGATCAGAGATTCCGTCTGAGGAATGCTGTTGTAGTTGTTTGAAGGTGCAATACCGTCAAGGAAAACTCGCTGGGTTCTGCCATCTAAGAAGCTCTTTATCCATTCCAAGATGTTGCCGCGGACGCCGTAACGATGGAGCTTGATAGCTAATCGTTGGTGGGGCACCTTGCCAATGTTTTACTGAAATCCAACAGGATAGCACCTGTCTGGCTCCGACTGTTCAGTCCCATGACTAAATCTTTAATTGTATGGACAAGCTGGCTCTCACATGATCTTCTTTTTCTGAAGCCATGCTGAGCATCACAAAGGCTCTTGTTATCTTCAAAGAACCTCATTAGATGGCTGTGAATGATGTGTTCTAACCCTTTGCAGCTCACGGAAGTAAGAGACACTGGTCATTAGTCGGATGCTTTGCTTCTGTCCCCTTTCTTGAAAATTGGCGAGATATTTGCGGTTTTCCATTCAGACTCGGAATCAGAATCAGAATTGTTTACTGGTGATACGTCCAAGGACAATCATTCACCAGGACCTGTGAATCAGGGAAGCTAGTCCCTAGCCCTTATAAGAGAAGTAAACTTAGTAACTGAATCCTCTGCACCCTCAGCAGCAGAAATAAGTGAATCTTCCAGGGAATTCCAATCTCTAATAGTCTGGGGGAAGACACTGGACTTGTAAATGTCATTCCCAGCCAATGGGGTTTGAAATGTCAGGGAATGATGATTCCTGGTACGCCTATTTGGGGGAACAAGGTCATTTATGGGTATACTGGCTGCACCCCTCAGACCTTTGTAAAGCATTATAAGTCTACTATCTTTCCTTCTATCATTCCCTTGGGATCTGACCTTGTTCCTCAGGTTGGCGATCATTAGTGAATAGAAGAACAGATGCACGGCTTATCATGTTTTACAAAATTGTCTATTGCCATGTAGCCATACAAGTCCCATCATATTTCGAGAAACCCAGGAGATATACTCGCCACATGCACCCTCTTTCATTCCGACAAATACATACAACTGCTAGCTATTATCAGCAATCTTTTTATCCAGCCACTATTGTACTTTGGAATAGACTTCCATCAGATATTGTTCTTCAGACTGATCTTGACACCTTCAGGGAAGGGGTCTGTAAGATCAATCACCGGCTCCCTTAAGTTCCAAACACTGTTTTTAACCTGTTTTTAACTTCACCTCTTCTGCACTAACACTATATCTTTTATCACGTCTCACTTTTGCACTTTTAAGTCTTCTCAAATCTTACTTTTATCCTTGCACTGACAGCGCAACTGCACATAATACTCAAAGAGGGTGCTGCAGTATAAAAAGATAGATAGATAGATAGTTCCACTATTAAAGTAAGCAGGGGAAGATTTCAGTGGGCATTGCATTTCCTGGAAGACTGGATATATTTTATTGTGTGGACATTTATTTCAATATACGGTGGTGGTGGACTATCAAAAGTCTACTCATTGAAATGCGAGGTGTTCCTATAAGGGCAGGAATTATACAATGTAAGCCAAAAAAAAAAAAAAAAAATCATTCATGAGCACTTGGCGGCATTTGACCGTTGATAATATCGTGCCTTCTTGGATTTTGTAAACTTTAAGGTGCCGTTTTGGGAGTGGATGGAATCGAACGTGTAAGTTCTTATTCTTGTTGATATTATTCTCCCTCTTTCTGTTCAGAGCTGCCACAAGTCTTGTGTTAAGTTTAATTAGACAGACCTGACCAGTACGCGGACACAACCAGTACGCGGACACTTGTAGATCAGCTCTAGCAGTGAATTGAGTAATAATTCACTGTTTGGAGGTCAGTTGTAAAGTAGATCATATCACGAGCGCGGAGCTCAAATGATATATTCATATACCTACGTACAACTGACCGACAAACAGTGAATTAACAGGTTAGGGAGAAGCTCAAATGGAGCTATATAGCCCGATCGAGCTATATAGCCCGATCGAGGTATAAAATGAATGGAAATTAAAGCATTATTGCTTCTGCATTTGCACTGAAGCTGAACTGCAAAATTTGATATGAACAACAGCATAACCTATGACAAACCTTTTATGATTTTGTAAAAAAAATGAACTTCCACCGTTGCGTTTTATGCAAATTGAGAAAAATTTAAACACAAGAATATCTTTGAGATGCCCCCTCAAACTGGACAGATATATCCACTTCTGTGTCATGGTTTACATACCTGCTACGCTGGGATCATCTCAGTAGTATAATTGGACTGCAATTATAGAAATGTCAGGGGAGTGGGAAGATACATGTTTACATATACATTTGGCTCTTTCACAAAAATGCAACGGCAGAAAAATCAAATTACTTTGCATTCCAACATGATTTTCATCAATATTGAAAGTGCATTACTCAAAATTTTGCAATTATATTCAAAATGGATTCAGGTGAAGAATCTTCCAATTATAATGCAATTTCTATGATTCTTCTATACCTCGATCGGGCTATATAGCTCGATCGGGCTATATAGCTCCATTTGAGCTTCTCCCTAACCTGATTAATACTCAACAATTCAATGCTAAAGTAGTCTCAGGGGGGCGCTGCGACAAGGTAGGTAACTCCAAACCGAAAGTAGGCACAAAACAGGTTGTTAATCTGAAGATCGGTAATTATTTTCACTAAAAATCTTGTTAGGTTTTATAAATGCCTGTTTATGTGTTGGGTATAGTCCGTTTGCTCCTAAATGCAAATGGCATCCCCAATATTTTCTCAAAATTGGAGTAAAGTAGAATATTATAGAATAGAGTAACGGAAGGTATTAATGACACCTTAAGCTAAGTTGGTTTTAAACAGATACTTTTGTAAGATTCATATTGGATTGACCTGTTTTCATTAACACAATTATCTACCAAGGTGATGAGAAGGAACTCTTTGAATTATTGTTTATATTTCAAAAATAACTTTTGCCTCATGCCATGTACCGGAGGGTAGCAGTTATCAACACCCGGAAGCAGTTATCAACACCCCATGTACCCCTAAATGATAATGATAAAAATAATGATGATTTAATAGAACTTCTCTTAAAATAATGCTATGATCATTTAGTGTAGATATTGATTGAAAGATCTGCTTTAAATTCAAACATAAAATCCCAAGATTTCTGATTTTTACACTGTCAGCCAGAAAATATGCAAAAATATGAAAAAGTGGCTGTAAAAATTGTGGATTTTTTTGCAATTTTTACCATTAAAATAAAAAAAAATTCTTACAAAGATAAAATTAAACATTGTACATGTTATGATGTTTTGTTTGCTTTTTGAGATAATTTTACTTGAAAATAAACTATTTTTCTGATCTATTTTTTTAGAAACTGTGCAATTTTGAGACATTTAATTTAGGGGTGTTGATAATTACTGCCATGCTGCATTTAGGGAAGTAGTTATCGACACCCTGGAGGTCACAGTGCCCTATATGGTTTTCAAGAGAGTAACCATGTCTGCTCTTAATACTCTCCATGCTGATCAAGTTTATGGAATAAAACCACATAAAAGTGCTATATGTGAGTGAAAATAACCATGTGTCTGAGTGACCTCCCCTTACAGCCATGCATAAGAGGCACAGTTTTTCATTAGTACATCAACAAATATGTCATTTTTTTTCTCCAAACACCTAACTATCTAGCATTTTTTTGACTAATACTTAAAGTTAAATGAAATTGCAACACTATAATGCCTTATTTACAAAAAGATGTCAAGAAATGGAAAAGTTCACAAGGGGGTGTCGATAACTACTACCTGTCGATAATACCTTCCGTTGCTCTATCTCATTCTTAATTTTCATCCTATAGCCAGGAATTCCATGGTACCATGGTACTTAATGTTAAAGTGAGACAACACATGCTGTGTGCAACACTGCATTGATTGATGCACAAGAGTATCATACATGTGATGAACTCCCGATGACCATGTGGGAGATTTGGATTTCATTTCAGGGAGATTGAGTTCTCCATCAGGGAGACTATTTGACGGCAACTTTAATTGATGCGTCGTTTCACATACTTCACTGTATTTTTTTCTTATTTTAAAACAGAACATGAACTATAGTACAGTTTGTTTAGTTTACTTTTGAGTTACTCCCCCAGCCCCTCCCCCCCCCCCCCCACCCTCTCCCCCCACAAAAAAACACACCTCCAGGCTCCTTTCTTTAATTATTATAATTATTCATTTATCATTATATTACTGTTATTTGTATCATTAGTTTGGTATCTGTCTGGCACAGAATCTAGCTTTTGCAAAAGGGTATACTTGAGATGTCATACAGATTTGCCTCCCTTGAAATTTCAATTTTAGTTTTATCTACTTATGTTCTTTCATAAAAAAATAAGTTTTATTTAAAGGTACTCAGAGCTGTAAAAACTGATAAAAATGTATATAACAATGTTCAAATTCTGTTTTTGACACAAACTATACCCATGCACAAGACAGAAATATCAAAACTTTCATGCATAACTTTTACATCATTAACGATCAAAGTTATGGGCCATATATAATAAATTCAGATGTCATTTGCCATTCGGGAGAAAAAGTACCTGACGGAGTGAGCGACAAGTGAAGACACCGATCAGCCTGCACCTCGGTGCAGCCTAAACAGAGTTCTGCATTTGTTGCCAATGCGTCTAAGGGAATCTAAGCCGTGAAAACAACTCTCCGACTGTATTGCGCATGTTTATTTTGTGTAGTTGTGAAACAGGGCTATCGGCTTCTTTTCACGTGACATATCTTATTAAACACATTTGGTCCGTTATTCTTACACGGGTCAGTGAGTTTATTAGTGACCTGATTAATGGGATTAATGTCAACAGACATGACGGTTTGTTTATTGCACAGTCAAAACAATATTTGATGCTGTGAATACAGGTCAATACACATGTGGATAATCTCCTTACTGGCAGGGAAAATGGGCATGGCATTGGAAAAGGGGTATCAGAAAAAAAAATTATCAAGGAAAAACTCAGCATCCGGGAGATTCTGAAGGCTTTCCGGGAGCGCGGGAGATGGACTTCATTTCTGGGAGACTCCCGGATGATCCGGGAGACATCACATGTATGGAGTATTTTCAACAAACCATGTTCTAAGTTATAATAAAGTTTAATGTTCATATAAATCCAGTTATTGTTTACAAGCAGGTCTTGAACAAAGTCATGCTATCTATTTACCTGTCAGAATACATTCTCATGATACCATGGCAAACAGAAAACTATCAAATTTGTAAAGCTTACATGATAAAAAAATATTAATATTTCACACTGTTTCAGGCAAGATATTAATGGTTATTATCAGTCTTATTGAATTTCATGAAAACTTTTAATAAAAGTGTTTTTGACCATTTGAAATCTGGAAATGGCATATTTAGAATTTCCTCCATTTTGACATAAGGTGTATGATATTTACTTGGACTGTGTGGATATCTTACAATGTAGTTTCACCAAGCAAGAATTATTTGTAAGAGTAACTTTAAAGGTATTTTGAAGAGAAAGGAATGTTGGAACAGTTGCAGCCAGTTTGCTTATTTCCTATCAAAATTGTTTGTGTAAATTTGTGCTATTTTCAGTTTTAAGGCTTAATGGCAGCCAATATATCGATCACTCCAAAAATAAATAAGCATACATTCAAGTTGTAATTTCTATTTGCTTTTTTTAGCTCACCTGAGCACGAAGTGCTCAAGGTGAGCTTTTGTGATCGATATTTGTCCGTCGTCCGTCCGTCCGTCGTCAACAATTTCTTCAAACGACATCTCCTCCTAGACCAGTAGGCCAATTTCAAAATAATTTCACACAAATGTTTCTGTTATAGCCCTGAACCAAAATTGCTAAAATGGTTCCGCTCCGCTGAACAAAATGGCCGCCAGAGCTAAAAATAGAAAAACCTTTAATCGACATCTCCTCTGAAGCCAGTGGGTCGATTTCAAAAAAATTTCACAGAAATGTTTGACTCATGGCCCTGAACCAAAATTGCTAAAACGGTTCCACTCCGCTGAACAAAATGGCCGCCAGAGCTAAAAATAGAAATCTAAAAATAGAAAAACCTTTAAACGACATCTCCTCTGAAGCCAATGGCTCGATTTCAAAATAATTTCACAGAAATGTTTGACTCATGGCTCTAAACCAAAATTGCTAAAACGGTTTTGCTCGGTTGAACAAAATGGCCGCCAGAGCTAAAAATAGAAATAAATCTTAGAATGACTCAGAGGGCACAGTTACTATCCAATCATCATGAAACTTTGTCAGAATATTTATCTTAATAAAATCTAGACCAAGTTTGAAACTGGGTCATGTGGGGTCAAAAACTAGGTCACTAGGTCAAATCTTAGAAAAACCTTGTGTACACTCTAGAAGGCACAGGTTTGACCCAATCATCATGAAACTTTGTCAGAATGTTTATCTTAATGAAATCTAGACCGAGTTTGAAACTGGGTCATGTGGGGTCAAAAACTAGGTCACTAGGTCAAATCTTAGAAAAACCTTGTGTACACTCTAGAAGGCACAGTTTTGACCCAATCATCATGAAACTTTGTCAGAATGTTTATCATAATGAAATCTAGACCAAGTTTGGAACTGGGTCATGTGGGGTCAAAAACTAGGGCACTAGGTCAAATCTTAGAAAAACCTTGTGTACACTCTAGAGGGCACAGTCATGATCCAATCTTCATGAAACTTTGTCAGAACGTTTATCCATATACAATCTAAGCCAAGATTGAAACTGAGTCAAGTAGGGTCAAAAACTAGGTCACTAGGTCAAATCTTAGAAAAACCATGTGTACACTCTGGAGGGCACAGTTATGATTCAATCTTGATGAAACTTTGTCAGAATGCTTATCTCTATGTAATCTAGACCAAATTTGAAACTGGACCATGTCAGGTCAAAAACTAGGTCACTAGGTCAGATCTTAGAAAAACCATGTGAATGCTCTAGAGGGCACAATTTTGTTCCAATCTTCATGAAACTTTGTCAAAATGTTTATCTCCAACAAATCTAGAGCAAGGGTGCAACTGGGTCATGTTGGATCAAAAACTAGGTCAGTAGGTCAAACCTTAGAAAAACATTGTGTATACTCTAGAGGGCACAGTTTTGGTTCAATATTCATGAAACTTTGTCAGAATGATTATCTTAATGAAATCTAGGCCAAGATTGGAACTGGGTATTGTTGGGTCAAAAACTACCGTGTCAAAAACTACCGGTAGGTCACTAGGTCAAATCATAGAAAAACTTTGTGTACACAATTCTGTGTTTATTGTGCATTGAATCTTCATGAAAATGTCAGAATGTGTATCTTCATGAAATATAGGCCAAGTTTGAAACTGAATAATGTCTGATCAAAAACTAGATTGCCTGGTCAGATCTTAGAAAAACATTGTGTACACTCTAGAAGGCACAGTTTTGATCCAATCTAAATGAAACTTTGTCAGAATATAGATTAGAAAGTGCAAAACTACTCCAATTGAACCATCATCAAATAGATGATCTTCCATGTTATTTCATCATAACTCAGGTGAGCGATTTAGGTCCATCATGGACCTCTTGTTTAAGGGAAGGGTATGTTGAACCATTCAATAGTAAAAGTTGAATTAAGAATTATTGCTGACATTAAATATCAACAATTGTATAGTACTGGTGGTGGCTGGAAAAGTTGAGAAACCACAATTTCCAATTTTTAGCTCACCTGAGCCAGCGGCTCCGGGGGAGCTTATAGGATGGTAAGGCTCCGTTGTCCGTTGTCCGTCGTCCGTCCGTCCGTCCGTCGTCCGTCCACACTTTTAAACAACTTCTCCTCTGAAACCGCTGGGCCGATTTTAACCAAATTTCATATAGAGCCTCCTGGGACCTTAGGAACGAAAAGTTGTTCAAACGGTCCTGGTCACATGACCAACATGGCCACCATGCCCATATATGGTAAAAACCTGAAAAAATCTTCTTCTTCAGAACCAATAGGGCGATGGCCTTGAAACTTGGTATGTAGCATCGGGTACACGAGTACTACCAAGATTGTTCAAATTATGACCTTGGGTTGACCTTGACCTTTTTTACGGTAAGGTCAAATTTGCTTCTTATGCTTTTATATGGCAAAATGCTGGAACATAAGATATCTCGGAAACTGTTGAATATTTTTGGCCTAAAAATTGGTACATACAGTCATCTTAATGACTACATGAAGATTTATGAGTTCAAGAGGTCAAGGTCATTCTTTGACCTTTGTCCCAGAACTCTCATATTTTGACAATATCAAACAATCTCCTCAAAAACAACTAGGCCAATTGTAATTAAATTGCATATAGATCCTCCAGGGGTTGAGGGAATGAAAATTTGTTCATACGGTCCAGGTCACATGACCAACATGGCCACCACGCCCATATATGGTAAAAACCTTTAAAAATCTTCTTCTCCAGAACCAGTAGACCGATGGCCTTGAAACTCGGTATATAGCATTGGGTACTCAAGTACTATCAAGATTGTTCAAATTATGACCCTGGGTTGACCTTGCTCTTTTTTACGGCAAGGTCAAATATCGGAAAATGCTAGCACATGAGATTTCATGGTAAGTTTTGAAGATTTTGGCCTAAAAATTGGTATATACAATCATCTTAATGAGTACATGAAGATATGTGAGTACAAGAGGTCAAGGTCATTCTTTGACCTTTGACCCAGAAATCTCAAATTTTGACAATTTCAAAGAATCTGCTCTAAAACCACTGGGCCAATTGAAACCAAATTTCTCATAGAGCCTCGAGGGGTTGAGGGAATGAAAAATTTTTCTAACGCTCCTGGACACATGACCAACATGGCCGCCATGCCCATATATGGTAAATACCTTTATAAATCTTCTCCAGAACCAATTGACCGATGGCCTTGAGACTTTGTATGTAGCATTGGGTACTTGAGTACTATCAAGATTGTTCAAATTATGACCTTGTGTTGACCTTGACCTTTTACAGCAAGGTCAAATATGGGGAAATGGTAGAACATAAGATTTCATGGAAAGTTTTGAAGATTTTGGCCTAAAAAATTGGTATATATACAGTTGTCTTAATGAGTTCATGAAGAATGTGATTACAAGAGGTCAAGGTCATTTTTTTACCTTTGATCCAGATCACTCATATTTTGACATTTTCAACCATTTCCTCAAAAGCCAAAGGGCCAATTGTGAACACATTTCATGTAGAGCCTCCAGGGGTTGATTGAATGAAAAATTTGTTCAAACGGTCCAGGTCACATGACCAACTTGGCCGCCATTACCACTTATGGTATAAATCATTAATATTTTTCTTCTCCAGAACCAATACACCTATGGCCTTGAAACTTGGTAAATAGCATGGAGTACTAGAGTACCACCAAGACTGTTCAAATGGTGACCTTGGGTTTACCTTGACCTTTTTTGCGGCATGGTCAAATATGGAAAAAATGCTAGAACATAAGATTTCATGGAAAGTTTTGAAGATTTTGGCCTAAAAATGGTATATATGGTTGTCTTAATGAGTACATGAAGATTTATGAGTACAAGTGGTCATAGTCATTCTTTGACTTTTGACCCATAACTCATATTTTGACAATTTCAGACATGATAAGTAAAAGCCACCTTGCCAATTGTTCAGGTGAGCGATTCAGGGCCTCATGGCCCTCTTGTTTACTTTATTTGATAATTATTCAGATATTTATCCTAATTATCTTATAAATTATTTTGTAGTACAAAGTAGCATCCCCCTACTTTCTCAATATACATAACAAAATCATAATTTTGCAGAAATGTGAGGTTTTGCAAAAAAAGTTTCTATACAAAAACAGAACCTAAAAATATGTCATACAAGGGAGTAAAAGTTGGCTGTTGGAATTCCCATTTAGTTTTACGTGTTAGAGCATGTGACCAATGTATGCTACATGTATCCCTAGAGCAAAATTCATACATGTCATGAACTCCCGATGACCATGTGGGAGATTTGGATTTCATTTCAGGGAGATTGAGTTCTCCATCAGGGAGACTTTTTGACGACAACTTTGATGCGTCGTTTCACATACTTTTCTTATGCACCAGTCATTTGCAACCATGGCCCCCATGGGGCCTGGGATAGCGGGGGCATAGCGAGGCTTAAGCAGTGTTCCCATTCACGTAGAATTGTGCGTGAATCGCGTGGAAATCATTCTAATCACGTATAAATTTTGGGGCAAGAACGTGCATTCACGCGCATATGTTTCTCTCAAAAATATAAAAAAATCATCTATTGCGAGTCTGCCAGGCCAGATGATTTTTGTAGCCGAGAAGGGAGTCAGAAGTCGCTGTTTTGATCTGAAATGCGGGCCGTAGTAAGATACCATGCTTTCATTCACGTCCGTCACATCCGTTCTACGGCCAATCAAATTCATTATTGGAAAACACTACCACTAATCGGCTGCATGAATATTAATGACATGGGCGGTCATGTTGCGCACTAGAACTGTCATCATGGCCGACAGAATTTGTCCGTATTTTTGCGTTTATTTTCGCTGTTTCTGTTTGGAAACGGCACTTTCTATTTTTCATTTGGAAAGGAATCCATCAAATGATTAATATTGGATAAAACGAGGACCGGAAAAAGGCATGACAGCCGTTTTCTTCGTTTTTTCAGGCTTCAATTGGGAACACATCGGCACTTTAGTGTTTGTAAAAGAAGCGGACCAAGGGTTCCGGGTCATTTCGGCCCATGTCCATTTCGGCCCATAACTTTTTCGAGATAAAAAGTCATACCCGTAAGTTTTACTTCATACCAGCAAATTTTATAGATAGGGGGTATAAAAACCCTCAGTTTAATATTTGAGTGGGAACACTGTTAAGTACTGTGTTTTTACCTAAGAGGTGTCCCGGCAGTGCCGTGGATACGCCGGGCTTTTGATTCAGGACTGCCAAAGCAGCGAAACAAATAGTGGAGTGAGTTTAATGAAATTTACCGCGACACATTGTTTACCGTGAAATCAGAGATATTGAAGACGCGGTGAAACTTCAGGAGGATATAGATTGTGTAGGCTGTTGGGCAAGGAGTTGGGCATGAGATTTCAACCTGTTAAATGCAATATAATGCAAATTACACGGAAACGGATCAAGAAGATCAATGCATCCTATACCTTAGAGGGAACGGTCCTCAGTAATGTAGAAACTATCAAGTATCTCGGCATAACCATTGCCAATGATTTGAAATGGAACACACATGTCAGTAATATTTGCACAAAGGCTAATAGGACCCTTGGCTTTCTCAGACATAACTTGGCAGCATGTCCACAAGATGTTAAGGAGTCAGCATACAAGGGACTGGTGCATCCAGTCCTGGAGTATGGCAATTCAGTTTGGGACCCTCAAAGTATACTTCTTCAAGATGAACTTGAGAAGGTGCAGAAAAGGGCAGCTAGATTTGTAATGGGAAATTACACATATGAAACTGGGAGTATGACTGGCATTCTGGGAATCCCTAAAAAAGAGAAGGAAAGATAGTATTACAAAGGTCTGAGGGGTGCAGCCAGTATACCCATAAATGACCTTGTTCCCCCAAATAGGCGTACCAGGAATCATCTTTCCCTGACATTTCAAACCCCATTGGCTGGGACTGACATTTACAAGTCCAGTTTCTTCCCCCAGACTATTAGAGATTGGAACTCCCTGGAAGATTCACTTATTTCTGCTGCTGAGGGTGCAGAGGATTCAGTTACTAAGTTTACTTCTCTTATAAGGGCTGGGGACTAGCTTCCCTGATTCACAGGTCCTGGTGAATGATTGTCCTTGGATGTATCACCAGTAAACAATTCTGATTCTGATTCTCTCAGAATATGGATTTTTATATTCATATGATCCCCTGGGGGTGTGTGTGTGTGGGGGGGGGGGGGAGACATTTACCAGGGATTTGACATAAAAAATGTCCCCACAGTGCAGGGCATATACCAGGGCTTTGCAGAATGAAAAGTCAATATCCCAGCTATTCCCCGGCCCCAGGGGGCCCGTGGTTGCAAATGACTGGTGCATTATTTTAAAACAGAACAAACAAAAAACAACAACAAAAAACCAACAACCTCCTTTCTTTAATTATTATAATTATTCATTTATTATTATATGACTGTTATTTGTATCATTATTTTGGTATCTGTCTGGCACAGAATCTAGCTTTTGCAAAAGGGTATACTTCAGATTTCATACAGATTTGCCTCCCTTGAAATTTCTATTTCCATTTATCTAATTATCTTCTTTTATAAACAAATAAGTTTTGCTTACAGGTACTCAGAGCTGTAAAAACTGATAAAAATGTAAATAACAATGTTCAAATTCTGTTTTTGACACTAACTATATACCAATGCACAAGTCAGAAATATCAAAACTTTCATGCCTAACTTTACACCATTAATGATCAAAGTTATCCGCCATATATAATAATCCAGATATAATTTGCACTTCGGGGAAAACAACCTTACGGAGTGAGTGACAAGTTAAGACACCGATCAGCCTGCACCTTTGTGCAGTCTAAACAGAGTTTTGCATCTATTGTCTAGGCGTCTAAAGGAATCTAAGCAGTGAAAACAAGTCTCCGACTGTATTGCTCATGTTTATTATGTGTAGTTGTGAAACAGGGCTTAAGGGCTATCGGCTTCTTTTCACGTACATATCTTCTTAACACATTCGTTGGTAAAACACAACCATGTGTTTTCACAGGTCTGTGAGTTTATTAGTGACCTGAATAATGGGATTAATGTCAACAGACATGATGTGTTTATTTATTGCACAGTCAATACAATATTTGATGCTGTGAATACACATGTGGATATCTCCAATAGATATGTGGATATCTCCTTACTGGCAGGGAAAAAGGGCATGGCATTGAAAAAGGGGTATCAGAAAAAAATTATGAAGGGAAAACTCAGCATCCGGGAGATTTTGAAGGCTTTCCGGGAGCCCGGGAGCTGGGCTACATTTCTGGAGACTCCCCGATGATCACATGTATGAAAATTTGCATAATTAATTTAAATTTTATTCTGAATCCATTTTTTTCTACTTTTTGTTTTACCATATATTATCAAATTTTAAAACATACAATTTTTACTCGCAAAATAATATAATAATTCAATGTTTATTTACAACATAGTATAACCTGGCTAGTGATACCTAGTGGACCTAGAGTTAATTTTGACAGAATTATGGCCTTTTGAACTTAGTCATTCTAGGGAAATTTTCGCATTGTATGGAGTTTGTGTTATCAACTTGCTCCACAGTTTTCAGTGGATCTTTTTCAAACCTTGTCTACATATTGTGGACATATTTGAAGATGTGCATGAGGCATTTTGATAGATCTAGAATTAATTTTGACAGAATCACAGCCTTTTTAGCTCACCTGAGCACGAAGTGCTCAAGGTGAGCTATTGTGATCGATAGTCGTCCATCGTCCGTCCGTCTGTCCGTCCGTCCGTCCGTCTTCAACAATTTCTTCAAACGACATCTCCTCCTAGACCAATAGGCCAATTTCAAAATAATTTCACACAAATGTTTCTGTTATAGGCCTGAACCAAAATTGCTAAAATGGTTACGCTCCGCTGAACAAAATGGCCGCCAGAGCTAAAAATAGAAAAACCTTTAAACGACACCTCTGAAGCCAATATATCGATTTCAAAAAAATTTCACATAAATGTTTGACTCATTGCCCTTAACCAAAATTGCCAAAACGGTTCCACTCCGCTGAACAAAATGGCCGCCAGAGCTAAAAATAGAAATCTAAAAATTGAAAAACCTTTAAAAGACATCTCCGAAGCCAATGGCTCAATTTCAAAATAATTTCACAGAAATGATTGACTCATGGCCCTGAACCAAAATTGCTAAAATTGTTCCACTCCGCTAAACAAAATGGCCACCAGAGCTAAAAATAGAAATAAATCTTAGAATGACACAGAGGGCACAGTTTTGATCCAATCGTCATGAAACTTTGTCAGAATGTTTATCTTAATGAAATCTAGACCAAATTTGAAACTGGGTCATGTGGGGTCAAAACTAGGTCACTAGGTCAAATCTTAGAAAAACTTTGTAGACACTCTAGAGGGCACGGTTATGATCCAATCTTCGTGAAACTTTGTCAGAATGTTTATCCTTATACAATCTAGTAGGCCAAGATTGAAACTGAGTCATGTGGGGTCAAAAACTAGGACACTAGGTCAAATCTTAGAAAAACCTTGTGTACACTCTAGGGGGCACAGTTATAATCCAATCTTCATGAAACTTTGTCAGAATGTTTATCCTTATACAATCTAGGCCAAGATTGAAACTGAGTCATGTGGATTAAAAACTAGGTCACAAGGTCAAATCTTAGAAAAATCTTGTGCACAATCTAAAGGGCACAGTTATGATCCAATCTTCATGAAACTTTGTCAGATTGCTTATCTTTTTGAAATATAGACCAAATTTGAAACTAGGTCATGTCAGGTCAAAAACTAGGTCTCTAGGTCAGATCTTAGAAAAACCATGTGAATGCTCTAGAGGGCACAGTTTTGTTCCAATCTTCATGAAACTTTGTCAAAATGTTTATCTCCAACAAATCTAGACTGAGGATGCAACTGGGTCATGTTGGATCAAAAACTAGGTTACTAGGTCAAACCTTAGAAAAACATTGTGGATACTTCAGAGGGCACAGTTATAATCCAATCTTCATGAAACTTTGTCAGAATGATTATCTTAATGAAATCTGGGCCAGGTTTGAAATCTAGGCCAGGTTTGAAACTGGGTCATGTCAGGTCAAAAACTAGGTCACTAGGTCAAATCATAGAAAAGCCTTGTGTATACACTTGTGGCTTTATTTTGCATTGAATCTTCATGAGACTTTGTCAGAATGTTTATCTTCATGAAATGTAGGCCAAGTTTGAAACTGAATAATGTCTGACCAAAAACTAGATCGCCAGGTTAGATCTTAGAAAAACATTGTGTACACTCTAGTGGGCAAAGTTTTGATCCAATCTTCATGAAACTTTGTCAGAATACAGATTAGAAAGTGCAAAACTGCTCCAATTGAACCATCATCAAATAGATGATCTTCCAAGTTATTTCATCATAACTCAGGTGAGCGATTTAGGTCCATCTTGGACCTCTTGTTAACTTAGTCTTTTTGGGCAATTTTTTACCTGGTAGGGTTTGTTTTCAATGGATTCTTAGTAGGTACTTTATGGATATACATGTCATGTGACAGGTGCTGCACAGGGGCATCATTAGTGTCTTACAGACACAATTTTCTAGTTTTGTATTTAAATTTTATTTTGACACTTATTTCTGAGATAGCTTTTGTTTATCAATGTGTTGTCCTTATGGACATGCTTGCCTGAAGTTTTATGCATTTTATGCATAGCAGTTTACACCACCGTAGCAACTGTGTGATGTGCAAGAACAAATTCAGGCAAGCTATGTTGTCTGGTGACAGCTCTTGTTGCCTCCCTTTTCAATTGAGGTCATTTCTTGAAGATTGGATACCATTTTAAAAGGGCTACCTCATCTCAGGAAGCAAACCGGAGGTTATGGAAGGTGTTGCCCATGGTGAAAGTGGTGGAAAAACATGGCGGTGTATCCATACACTGTAAGGTAAATGGGTACTCTTTCAGGAGAAAGAGCTGCCATTTTCTTTCTTTTCTCTCTTTTCAGTGGGAGTCTGTTCTTAAAGGGAAGAATATGCTCCTGAAGAAGCAAGTTCTTCCTTAAAGAGTGGACCCCATTTTGGAAGGGCTTTGTAGCCAAGGGAAGCAAACAGGAAGTCACAGAAATGGCAAAAAAGGTGGAAAAAGATTGTACCAAAACACCTTAAGACAACCAAACATTCTGAAGTGAGAGAAGACTTATGACAATAATGGTTGTGTGCCAGAAGTTACAGTAAACATGTTAAATAGAGATTATTACATGGGGTTTTCGTTATCACCCAATTTATCAGCCCGAGCCTCCAATATCAGACCGAGGGCTTGCCCAAGGTCCAATATTGGTTGAGGGCTGATAAATCGGGTGATAATGAAAACCCCATGTAATGATCTGTTTATCATATAGATTCTAGTTTAGAAAAACAATGTACAGAAAAAAGTTGCTAGAAATAAACATTTTTGAAGTTTTTGAAAGTTGGTACTGCGGAAGGGCTATGCCTCATACGGAATCTAGCAAACACAACGGCAGGGACACCAAAGTGTAATTGTAATATTTTGTTATAAATTAAAAGAAAAGAGGCAGCCAGCTGATGATAAGTCTCTAATGAAACGAGGCAGGCATCTTACTGTAAGTGTCAGTAAAAACACACAGCATCACTGGGCCAGTCCAGTCTTGTAGCGCTTGTAGTGTTTCCCCCAGAAGTGAAAAAGGGCATGGTCAATTTTCTCAGAAAAGGGCACTTAAGCGCGCGGATCCTTGCAGATAGGGCACTGTATAGTCCGGTCTCATGGTACCAAGGGTTCCATGATACCAAGGTAAATTGGATCTGGCTTTGTCATGAAACTTAAACCATCTGCTAGGCCTTGATATTACTACATTTATAAAGTAGGGGGATGCTACTTTGTACTACAAAATAATTTATAAGATAATGAGGATATGTATCTGAATAAATATCAAATAAAGTAAAAAACTGGAGAATGTGGTTTCTCAACTTTTCCAGCCACCACCAGTACTATACAATTGTTGATATTTAATGTCAGCAATAATTCTGAATTCAACTTTTGCTATTGAATGGTTCAACATACCTATCTCTTAAAAATGCAAATAGAAATTACAACTTGAATGTATGCTTATTATACCCCCGGTATACGAAGTATATAGGGGGTATATAGTTTTTGGTTTTTAGCTCACCTGGCCCGAAGGGCCATAGTGAGCTATTGTCATACCAATGCGTCCGGCGTGCGTCGTGCGTCGTCACACAATGTGTCTGTCAACACCTAAAAACAAATATTCAAACATCTTCTTCTGTAAAACTACTGGTCCCATGGTTCTCAAATTTCACATGGAGCATGACCTGACTCCAGGGTCTCAGAATTGTAAAATTGGGTCAGGTTGAAAATCCAAGATGGCCACCGTTACTAAAAATAGCAAAAACAACAAAATAAACTTCTTCTCCAGAACCACTGGGTATATTTGTCTGAATTTTGGCATGGAACATCAGTAAAACCTTGGTATTCAAAATTGTAAAAATGAAAAAAATCTGTAGCGGAGTTTTGTCACAGTGACCTACTTTCTGTTTATGAGTGTAATTTTGCTCAAATGCCAATGTCAAAAAAGGACCTATTTAAACAACTTCAAACAACTTCTTCTCTAAAACCACTGAACCCATGGATCTCAAATTTCACATGGAGCATGACCAGACTGCAGGGTTTCAAAATTATAAAATTGGGTCAGGTCAAGAATCCAAGATGGCCGCCATTACTAAAAATAGCAAAAACAACAAAATTAACATCTTCACCAGAACCGTTTGGTATATTTGGTTGAAAGTTTGCATGGAACATAAATGGGGCCTTGGTATTAAAAATTGTAAAAATAAAAAAAATCTATAGCGGAATTAGGTCACAGTCACCTACTTAGCGTTTACAAGACCGATTTTGCTCAAATGTCAGTATCTCAAGAAAAGGCAACCAATTCTGACCAGATTTGGTCAAAAATGGTTCTTGAATGGAATTATTTCAATTTTGTGCCAGTTGACTATCCAAGATGGCCACCATGGCGGCCGTTACTAAAAATAGCACAAAGATAAAAATGACAATTACTCAAGAACCCTTGAATGGAATTGGACCAATTTTGTGTCAGAATGTTCCTTGCATTAAGCCATTTCGAGTAATTGCAATTTGGCATTCCAAGATGGCTGCCATCTGGTGTTACTAAAAATAGCACAAACATAAAAATGACAGTTACTCAAGAACCCTTGAATGGAATTGGACCAATTATGTGTCAGAATGTTCCTTGCATGAAGTGGTTTTGATTAATTGCAATTTGGCATTCCAAGATGGCCACCATCTGCTGTTACTAAAAATAGCACAAAACATGAAAATGACAATATCTCAGTAACCGCTGAATGGATTTTGATGAAATTTGTGTCAAAATGATTCTTGCATTGAGATGTTTCAAAAATACCTAACTGTAGACCAGTCATATTGGCCTCTGTTACTAAAAATAGAAAAATGTGAAAATTAGAAAATGTCAATGGAATTGGGCTAATTCTGTGTCAGAATGTTCCTTTCATTGAGCTTTTTCGATTTTTTCCATTTTGGCATTCCAAGATGGCCGCCATCTGCCGTTACTAAAAATAGCTCAAAACATGAAAATGAATACATGTATATCTCAGTAACCGCTGAATGGATTTAGATGAAATTTGTGGCAAAATGATTCTTGCTTTGAGATGTTTCAAAAATTAACAAATATAGATACGTCAAGGTGGCCTGTGTTACTTAAAATAGCAAAATGTGAAAATTGGAAAATTACTATGGAAATGGACCAAATTTGTGTCAAAATGGTCCTTGCATGAAGGCTTTTCGATTTTTTGCATTTTGGCAATCCAAGATGGCCGCCATCTGCCGTTACTAAAAATAGCACAAAACATGAAACTGGCAATATCTCAGTAGCCCCTGGATGGATTTTGATGAAATTTGTGGCAAAATGATTCTTGCATTGAGGTGTTTCAAAAGTAAATAAATAAAGACCAGGCAAGCTGGCCTCTGTTACTAAAAGTAGCAAAATGTGAAAATAAGAAAATCTCAGTGGAATTGGACCAATTTTGTATCAGAATGGTCCCGTTGCATAATAGCCAGGTGAGCGTTATCAGGCCCATTTGGGCCTCTTGTTCCGTTAATATGTTTGTGTGTGTGTGTGTGTGTGTGTGTGTGTGTTAACATTTTTCTGTCACAGATTTCTCAGGAACCACAATAGCTAGGATTTTGAAAGTTCGTACAAACGTTGGGTATGACTAGTTGTACTGTGTAAGAGACAATCAGCTTTCTCCTGCTTATCATTCCCTTTGTTTGTCCATTTTTTCTTTCTCTCCAATTAAATTTCTGTGACAGATTTCTCAGGAACCACAATAGCTAGGATTTTGAAATTTGGTACAATCATTGGGTATGACTATTTGTACAGTGTAAGAGACAATCAGCCTTCTCCCGCTTATCATTCCCTTTGTTTGTCCATTTTTTCTTTCTCTCCAATTAAATTTCTGTCACAGATTTCTCAGGAACCACAATAGCTAGGATTTTGAAATTTGGTACAAACGTTGGGTATGACTAGTTGTACTGTGTAAGAGACAATCAGCCTTCTCCTGCTTATCATTCCCTTTGTTTGTCCATTTTTTCTTTCTCTCCAATTAAATTTCTGTGACAGATTTCTCAGGAACCACAATAGCTAGGATTTTGAAATTTGGTACCAACGTTGGGTATGACTAGTTGTACTGTGTAATAGACCTTCTCCTGCTTATCATTCCCTTTGTTTGTCTATTTTTTCTTTATCTCCAATTAAATTTCTGTGACAGATTTCTCAGGAACCACAATAGCTAGGATTTTGTAATTTGGTACAAATGTTAGGTATGACTAGTTGTAGTTTGTAAGAGACAATCAGCCTTCTCCTGCTTATCATTCCCTTTGTTTGTCCATTTATTCTTTCTCTCCAATTAAATTTCTGTCACAGATTTCTCAGGAACCACAACAGCTAGGATTTTGAAATTTTGTACAAATGTTGGGTATTACTAGATGTACCGTGTGAGAGAGTATCTGCCTCCTTCTCTTATCATTCCCTTTGTCCATTTTTTCTGTCTCCCCAATTAAATTTCTCTCACAGATTTCTCAAGAACCACAACAGCTAGGATTTATAAGGTTGGTACAAATGTTGGGTATAACTAGATGTACCATATAAGGAACAATTAGCTTTCTTCTGCTTATCATTCCCTTTGTTTGTCTATTTTTTCTTCCTCTCCAATTAAATTTCTATGATAGATTTCTCAGGAACAACTACACATAGGTTTTTGAAATTTATTACAAAGATTGAGTATGACTAGTTGTATTGTGTAAGAAAATATCAGCCTCCTCCTCCTTATCATTCCCTTTATTTATCCATTTCTTCTTTCTCTCCTTTGAAATTAAACTTTTTCTGTCCCAAGATTTCTCAGGAACCACTACAGCTAGGATTTTGAAATTTGGTGTAAATGTTGGGTATGACTAGTTGTATGGTGTAATAGAGTATCGGCCTCCTGCTTATCATTCCCTTTGTTTGTCCATTTTTCTTTCTCTCCAGTTTATTTTTTGTCACCGTTTTCTCTGTTCCTAAGAGAGCCACTGTCTTCAAATTTTGTTTACATCTTGAGAATGGCCAAGTTTATTGTAGGAAAGAAAATCAAAATGCTAAGATTTCTTTTGGCCTTCTTTTGCATTTTTTCCTTTTTTCCATCTCTATCTCCAATGGAATAAATGGTAAAATTTATGTCAAAGATTTCTCAGATTGCTGTGTGACTAGGTTTAGGTATACCGTAATCGACCTTATTAGCGCCCTGTGCGCTTAACTTTTTCAAAATGGCGGCAAATACTTGTAGTAAACTTTCTTTCATATAAGCGCACATTTAAATGGGTCATTATATATTGAAGGGAACGAATTTAAAGGTAAAGCATCAGAGAAAAGCTGCTTATAAGCAGCTTTTCTCTGGTATTTAATCTTTAAATTCGTATGGATATACATGTAGAAGGATAGAGAAGATTTAGAAGTAAAAACTTAAATATTCTATTGCATTTTCAGCTCTTGTAAACGAGAAAGCAAAGGGATAAACCAGTAAAAATATGTGCATTAATAGTCTTATGCCTCACAAATTGCCACGGCGTGCGCTTATAGAGGCATGTGCGCTAATTAGGTAGAATACGGTAGGTTTAAATTGACTTGTTGACATCATCTGGATGCTGCTGCTGACTTTAGGTCAAGGTCACTGACATAGAACTATATGTAAATTTGTGTTGAAATTTTGTGTTAAATTTGTATTTTCTTTAGATTACATAATTTGCATGTTTTAATGGAACCATTGTGTATTTGTCTAAAGGCCTTCCACTGGATTTGTAATAGATTGTCCATTCATATGTCTGCTATTTAACATTTGCTTTAAAGTTTTGTATTAAGTGTGTTTTTATTAGGCGGTGGCGCTGGCCGGGGGTATACGTGAGCCTCTGCTCACATGCTCTTGTTTATTTTTGGAGTGATTGATATAAGGGCAGCCATTAAGGCTTAAAACTGAAAATAGCACAAATTTACAGCAATGTAGTGAAACAAAAAATTCAGCAATTTCAAATTTATTTTTACACCAACGTGTTTCTTGTGATCTAATTAAGAAAATGAGTGGTCACACTTTATTATTATTATATGTCTATGATGGATAAGAAGAGAGATATATAAGCCCTGAAAAGATGGGAAATTTTCTGTTTAGCCACATCTCACTCGCCATTTTAATGTCGAAGTATCTCACGTGATGTCATTGACATTAGTGATGGGCTGAATTACATATCAGACTGGGAAAACCTTTATCGGACCAGTGGGCAGAATAAGTACTCTGAAAACTCAGCTTTATCAAACATGCAGATTGCTTCCTAGGCAGTTCGAAATTATGTTTCTATACTGAGTCAAGATAGTTCCTATACATGAAATATCTCATGTGGCCGTGGCAACTGCAGAAGTTATGAGAGTTTAGTTTTTACTCAGTCCAAAAGAGTATCCATTTAGCTGTTGAAAAGAGTTATTTGTTTTGGTTTCTTAAGACTACACATGCTACAAACATCGTTTGAATATGTAAGGGATAATTTTCATTATCGCAGAGAAAGATCATTAAAATTGCTCAAGATCAAACCCATGTAAAGTTTGCTGTGAATAATGATTTCTCTGAGTCTGTGCTTCATACTAGACCAGGCCCTAGGCAAGGCTGCATGCCAAAGAAATTGAAACTTTATTCTTTCTGATGAGAGAATTTGAGCCACAACTAAAGGTACCACGTCTCCTTCAAAAACTGTTTTTAATGAGACATTTAATGGGATTTCCATAGGAAATCGGAAACGTTGCGGCTAGCAGGCGCGTAACGATTCTTTCAACTTTGTTATTAAGTAATGAAAACAATGACATAACAAAAATGTTTATGAAGAAACTTTGAAAAAAGACCAACAGGAACAGTAATGATGAGGTTTTGAATATCGCTATATTTTTATGCCCCCGCCATTAAAAATCAGGGGGGGGGGGGGGGGGGGGGTGTGTGTAGTATCTCACCGCTGTCCGATGTAGCGTAGCTTTGGGGGGGGGTATAGTATCACCGCTGTCCGTACGTAGCTTAGCGTACGTACGTAAGGAACATCCCGGACGAAATGGTTTCCATTCAATATCTTTTGAAAGCATTGGTGTATTGAATTCATATTTTATACACAGGTATATACTCATAAAACACAGGTCAAGTTCGATGCTGGGCAAAATCCGTCGATTATTGTGTATTGTGGAAGTTATGGCCCTTTTTCGACTTCATTTCATACAATAATGGTTTCCGTTTGTTAGTTTTTGAAAAGTTACTTGTTTCTGGGCTATTACATTTAGAAAGTTGCATGGCATCCATTTCTGTGATAAGATATAAGATACAGAATGTTATCACATATCACAGTCATGACACCCCCTCGAAGCCCTCCTGCCCCCCCCCCCCCCTCCCCGACACACACACACACACTTCTCTTGATCCAACAGTGATTTTTTTCACTATTTTGGGAATGGTGCCGGTGCCAACAGAATTGGGAAAAATCGCATCTCATGCTCTCTTAATTTGGAATTTCAGAAACACCTTTATTGGCTCAGGTGGTGGGATAGTGGACATGAGACTGAATATATAATATTTAAATTCAATTATAGCTATATATCTGCCAGTTCTCTAAGCAAGCAAGTAAATTTATGCTTGAAGATTGCTCCCTAGAAAAATTCTTCCTGCAATTGGGAATTTTTCAACTTGCAGTTGGGAAAAAAAGATACCATTTTGAATTGGGACCGGTGCCTTTTATGGGCACCACTTTTATTGAGAAAAAAATCACTGTCCAAGAAGCACAATACATCTGCCCAAGGAAAACAATAAAACATGTACCACAGAAGTCTGCCTTTGTGAACCTAGTTATGCTACAAGTGCCAGTACCTTAAACAAGGCGCCATCTTACTTAGGGCACTAGGCGCGGGCATCCGTGTTCTATGGACACATTCTAGGTTAATCTGAAGATTTGAAAAATTCAAACTTAGCATATAAAGCTTGAGTACAAGAAATTGGACATTTAAGTGTTTTTCAAGATTCCTGCTTAATGGACTTTTCTTCGCGATATAAAATTTAATTCTGCGCATGCACACTGATGAGGTACATTCTAATTAGCACTTATCGACAATTGCCAGATAACTCTTAAGTGAAAAAGTATCGGCTAGCCATTGTCAAAGCTTTTTGTTCCTTGGTGTCTCCTGAAACACACATGAGCCTCAAGTAACTCCAATATGCACTGGTTTCTTTGAAAATGTAGCCAAAAGTTGGTATTGTTACTTTTTATCCCCCGACCGAAAGGTTCCGGGGATATACAATTTGAGCCTGGCGTCAGTCCGTCTGTATGTTCATCTGTCCATCTGTCTGTCCATCCATCTGTCAGTCCGTAAACATTTTCTTGTCAGCTCCATATCTTGAATACCATTTGGAATATTTTCATGATACTTCACATTTATTAGAACAGGTCATGGCAGTGTGTCGCGTTTGAGAATGGTAACTCATGCTTTTGTAATTTTTGAGTTATCTCCCCTTTGGTGAATTTCTGGCAGATTCGTGTCGGCTCTGTAACTTGAATACCTTTTGGAATATTTTCGTGATACTTCACAGATATGTAGAGCAGGTCATGACGATGTGTCACTAACAAGAATGACAACTCTTGCTTTCTTACTATTTTAGTTATTTCCCCTTGATGGTTTTAGGTGTGATTTCATGTCGACCGCATAACTTGAATACCCTTTGAAATATTTTCATGATACTTCACAGATATGTAGAGCAGGTCATGACAATGTGTCACGAACAAGAATGACAACTCTTGCTTTCTTACTTTTTGAATTACCGTAATCAACCCGTTTACCGCACCGTGCGCTTAACTTTTTCAAAATTGCAACAAAAAGGTGTGGTTAAAAATGTATCTAACAACCGCACACTCTGAACAATAAAATGCAGGGTGACTGGAAAAAGACAACATGGAGTAGGACTGGAAATACTGTGAGTTTATATTTTCTATGGGGCAGAAAATGATACTCAAGCCTTGAGTTCGTTGTTGAAACAGTAATGATAGGTTGTTAGGTTTTGTGAGAGTTTCAAAAGGAAAAGCAGTGTGCGCTTGTGCAGTTTTTTTTCCGGAAATGGCCATGGTGTGCGGGAATAGGGTTATGTGCGGTAAATGGGTCGATTACGGTATTTCCCCTTGATGGTTTTAGGTGTGATTTCGTGTCCCCTGCATAACTTGAATACCCTTTGAAATATTTTCATGATACAGGCCAACTTCGATATCTTGAATTCCAAGGGAGTGGAGAACCCTTTTCGAGTTTTCCGAAGTTCGAGATAGGCAAATTGTGACGTCACCAAAATTTTTGTTCTATACATGTATAATATTTTAACTTTCGTAGAGTCAGTATTTCTACAAAACGTGTGCAGCACGAACCTAGTAAAACTGTTTCTACTGAAAACGGGATTGTTACTAATAGCCTGCATCAAAGAGCGCCGCTCAATACTGTTCAATCAATTAAATTTCAAAGACGCCTTATTGACCGAACTTTCCAATCGAACGTACCTTGCGGTTCAAGGTCAGTTAACTTACACACCAAAACAGCTGATCAACAAAACAATGTCTGCATCATTTCACGTAATCATTGGATAATTATTGGATAATTTGGGATAATTGATTGAACTGCAATCAATTAAAGACAATTGTTCGGTAAATCGTTCTTTTTCATTGTTATTGTTCGCTGTTTGTACCAATTTGCTTAAAGACAAAAATATGCAGGTTTTTCATTACCGCAAAACGTCTACACAAAATGGCCCTCATTTTCTTTCCGTCTTTTCGGCGATACATTTTGACTTCGACACAAACAGTGGTAAAACACATGGAAAGTGTCGGAGGGGAATCAAAAATCACTTCGATACAGCACGTTATAAGCGAGTTCGACACAACGGAGGTCGAAATGCAATATTATAGAGGGGGGAATGTTCGGGAATGGGAGATCACTTCGACACTAGCAGGGTTTTCGAGATAAGCAAGTTTGAAACAACGAAGTTGGCCTGTACTTCGCAGGTATGTAGAACAGGTCATGACGATGTGTTGTGACCAAGAATGACAACTCTTGTTTTTTTTACTTTTTTGAGTTATTTCCCCTTGATGGTTTTAGGTGTGAATTGGTGTCCGCTCTATAACTTGAATACCTTATGAAATATTTTCCTGATACTTCAAAGATATGTAGAGCAGACCATGACGATGTGTCGCGAACAAGAATGACAACTCTTGCTTTCTTACTTTTTGAGTTATTTCCCCTTGATGGTTTTAGGTGTGATGTTGTGTCCGCACCATAACTTGAATACCCTTTGGAATATTTTCATGATACTTCATAGTTACGAGGGTCATCCAATAAGTCCTGCAAACGGCCAAGTTTCAGGCAAATGATAATTAAAAACGAATCAATCAATCCACATTCCTACATTGCATCTTCCCTTCATTCCAGTCAACAATTTTCAGAAACGTCACGATCTTGCAAATGACATTGCTAGGCAACTGAAGAATACTGCCATTATGGGTGCGGTGGTGGCTTCTAGTTGTCTGTTTAAGATCCCCTAGCTTAGTTCAGAACGCTTGTAAATATCTGAATATTGCTGGGAGATACGGAAAATAATACCGAAGTATGTACACGGTATCAAGGTTAAGAAATTGCCGTCATTCAAGATATTATTATTGTTCATAGGAAGATCACCATTTTTTTCGGGCAGCTAAAATATCATATAAAATGAGTATATGAAGAAGAGGCCTTCACAACAGATTAAGTGTTTCCTAAACTGCCATTAATTCATTATCAAAGAATGGTCATGAGCTGTTGAAATGTAGATATTAGAGAAAATATAAGCTTTGAGCTTCGTTTAATATCCTTTGCAGCCTTAAGAAACCAGTGGTAAACATTAAAACTTAATTCTGCGCATGCACACTGATTAGTATATATTAAAACTAGAATTTTGCTAAAATTCTGTACATGTAATATTCTCTTGTTGCCCAGCAACCACATTTGTTTGGTAATGTGAAATGATAACTGTCTCTTATTTGAGTTCATACATATAAGGCGATTACTTTAGAACATGAATTATTGTAATTTGAAAGAATTATGAACATATATACAGGGATTTTCTTCCCCTCACCTCTTGTAAAAGACGCCGTGTTTGTGCAATTTCACCGCTGGTATCGCTTACATCTTTGCATTCAAAACCCTCCAATTTCGAGAAACAAATGTCACGTGTATGATTTTTAGCACATATGTATACTAGCCAAAAGTTCTAACTGACCACTTACATTTTATCTATTTTCTTCTGAGACCCAAACAATCTTACAATTCTTTTTACATCCCCAAATAGGCAGTTATGTCAGTCAACTCAGCCATCAAAAGGTTTCACAAAAATCTTTACATTGCATCCAGGATGTGCCGATGAACAGAAGTACCCCCATTTTTAAAATTCACAAAATCAAGCATTTCGTTACAATTTGCGAAAAATAAATTTTTGAAATATCTAATTGACGTGAGCAAAACCACTTCATTACTAAAGCAAATGACTGAATAAACAGATTTATGCAGAAATGAACACTTTTCCTGCATGACAGTGGCCGCTTTGGGTCAAAATGTTAAAACTTACCCCACCACTCAATGCAAATTCTTGTTAATTTTTAAAATGGGGGTACCCGCATTCATCTGTGACTCCTGGCTACAGTGCACTGAATAATGCTGAACCTTTTTGTGGTATGAATTACCGACACATTCGTCATTAGCTTTGCGGAAAAACGATAAAAACTAAGTGGTCGGTTAGAACTTTTGACTAGTATATATTATATACGTAAGCTGTTAATGATGTAATTTGATTACCCTACCTCAATTAATAAAGCAATAATGACATCATTTGCAAGACTTATTGGTTGGCCCTCGTATGTAGAACAGGTCATGCTGATGTGTCTCAAACAAGAATAACAACTCTTGCTTTCTAATTTTTTGAGTTATTTCCCCTTGATGGTTTTAGGTGCGATTTAGTGTACGCTCCATAACTTGAATACCCTTTGAAATATTTTTATGATACTTCACAGATATGGAGATCAGATCATGACAGTTTGTCTCATACAAGAATGTCCGCCCCCCCCCCTCCACTCACACACACACACACACACACACACACACACACATAAAAAGAAAAAAAAATTTTTTTTTTTCAGATTTGGATTCTTTGTCCAAATTCGCTTACTAGAGAGCTCAAAATTAGATTTTTTGGGCTTGTACTTTAGAAGTTTTTCACAAATTTTGAAATGTTGAATGTATCATATGCAGTGCATTGTCTATATGGTTGCTATTTGAGATTTTACCTCTTTTTAGCAATCTGGCATACTGTATTGGTCTAAGTGTTAGATAATCATGCATCTGTTAAACAGATAATGTCAATAAGGAGCATAAAAGAATGACAGAATACTATTTATATGCGTTTTGAAGTGCACCCTGTTTACCAAGGCGCAGGGGGCCTTCGGTTGGGGGATATGCCACTATTTTTTGACCAAGTATATATGATAAAGGCATTTATAATATATTTTGGATATGATTTACAGTACGGTTTGTGAATACAGCCATATATTTTTGCACCAAAGGAAACAACTCTTGTGGCTTCCTGTTTGCTTTCTGGGAAATCAAATCATGAGACTGAAGGAAAGATTTTGCTCCCAGAGGAGCTGGTTGTGTTAAAGAGAAATATCATTTCATCATTACATACAGACACATTGATGAAAGTATTTACATGTATTAGCTTGTTTGATTAGTTAGTTGCCCTTATAGACTATGACAAGACCACTGACACAATACAGCTGATTTGAAAAAAGATCTCCAGGAATGCCATAAAATTGGAGACAATATGTATGATACTTGCTTTCTTTCTTCACATACGGTATTTTCTTCTAAAATTTCACACACTCTAAAATTTCGGACACCTAAAATTATTCCCAAAAATAATTTCTGAAAGTTCTCCAAAATTTCGATCAGTGAGAAGGTGAATTTCTAAAATTTCGAGCAAAAATGTGGGACCTCGGTTTCTACTTATCTTGGCTAATTTTTTTTTTCTATACTTTTAAGTCTGAGAAATTTTGCTCGCGTATATTCTAGCGTGAATCTGCCCATGCGTTAAAGTGCGGCGGCAAAAGGTATGTGAGTCGGGAACTTGTTTTCTTCTGGTATTTTGGCCGCACATTGGAAAATGTGCTTTACACTAAGTGCGAACAGAGAAACCCGGATCAGCCAACACATCTGTGCAGTCACATTAGCGTGGTTTCTGTCTGCATCAACAATCTATCATGGGAATCTAGAAATTAAACTGCGAACGAGGTTGGGGGATGCGCAGGCTGAAATGGGTCTTTGCTTTTCGTACATGCGATAAGGCACCATTTCTCGCAGCAATTCAACTTTTTGGCGGGAATGTGCACATGCGCCAAACTACGTAGGCATTTTTTGTTGTTGCTTTTTTTTCTTTCAATTTTTGGTAAAGATGCATGAACCTAAGATCGGAAACCAGGGTTATAAAAGAATTTAAATTGCCAGAACGAAAAAATTTGTCTTTGCTGTAGCTTTTAAACTGACAACGTCCTGACCAAGTCTGTCTGAAGTCTGTCTGAGCACCGACCAGCTGTATATGCACGTTCTCTGCATTCAAAGTTCGCACTTCCACTGGCACATTTGGCCCAAGTCCTTGATTTGACCATACACAGTTTCAGCGCCCAGTTTCTGCGACAGCAATCGTATAATTTTACAGACTTTGGTCCCTGTTGAAAAGTGGCATCTCAAAGACATCAGAACATGACCGATTAGCAAATAATATAAACATTTGCGTAAACACAAATTGTTTGTGTTAGGTGAAAAGGTACTTATAATATATGCAAACAGGAAAGACTAAGATCAGCCTGCACATTGCTCATAGTCTGCTCAGAGTCTTTACTTTTTGCAAACAGGGTTATGAATTTGGGGTATCAGAAAAGTGAAAACTGATAATTTTGAGCTTATACACGGGCTGATTTTAGTATTGATGGTGTTTTAACTCTCTGAAACACAGGCTGATTTTAGTATTAACTAGAAAAGAGCCCGCGCAAGCGCGGAAATATTTCATGATGGTCAAGTTTATATAAAAAAAGCGAGTTTTAATTTTTCAATGTAAATGGCCTTAGGCCCAGGTGAAGATATGACCTTTACCATGAATACTCACTAAAGCTTCATGTACCTAATTAGTTGTCTGCATAGATCTACAAACTTTCAGGTAGCAGACTGCATTGTTTCTAAAAAAAATCAACTTTTTTTCACTTTTTCCTATAGAAAAACCTAAGTGACTCAAAAGTTGACCTTGCCGTAAAACAGATCAAGGTCATCCCAGGGTCATCATTTATATAAATTTTGTTGAGCTTTTGAGTCCTTGATGCGACATGCTAAGTTTCAAGATCATAGGATTTGTGGTTCTGGGGGAGAATTGGTTGATTTGATGCTTAACGTCCAGGGTAAACAGCTAAGGTCATGTCGGGACGGTCAGTTAACCTAACCACACTATTCCTGGGCAGGCTTAGACCTCCTAAGCGGTTAACCAGTACTAAGTGCACATACTTTCACCAGTAACTGACAACTGCCCTTCTTGAATCAGCGGAAGGAGAAACAAAAGTATGTGGCCAGACCGGGTTTCGAACCCAGGATCTCTGACTTATGAGTCAGGTGCCCTACCGATTGCGCTATGCGGCCCCGCGTGGTTCTGGGGGAGAAGATTTTTGAAATTTTTTACCATAATAAATGTTTGCCATCTTGGTTATGTGACCTGTCCTGGATATTTTTTTTCTGGAAAAATTGGGTCCTGGAACATTTTGGGGGAAAATATTCAAGCCCTCTGAAGACTAAAGGCTTATTTAGCTTCGTTGAATCATTGAAATTGATTTGTCTGCTTCGCTGGAAAAAATGCCCTTTCTTACCTGGCGCATGTGTGTTAACCTTAGACATTTTTAATTTTTGTCTTTTCAAAAGTTCAGTTCAGTTTGAATTCTCCTAACGACGTTTGTTCCGCAAGTGGCTCAGCGGTACGCAACCATAGCCGCACACACTTGGCGCCATGTGTCCGTCCAACTTTTCGAAAGACCATGTGCGTTGAGCTTTATTCTTCAATGGGCGAGTTCGATTGGCTACTCATATTGACTATCGTTCTGGAAGAAAATGGGTCGTTTCGAGCCAGGGCTGTCGGGACTATGACCATTTAGTTCTTCATCCGTTTAGACATATGAGCAAAAATACAAAAATAAATCGTTATTTATGGAGAATGACGTACGTTCATGGGTCGGATTTTTGCATTAGAACCTGCTATTTGGACTTGCTAAGCAGCGCGCCGGTATAACGACACAGAGCCGAAACGACCGGATTAATTTAAAACGTGTATTCGAGTACTCGATAATTTCACTCAAACGCACCCATTGTTGACATCGAAGTTTCTAGAAAAATACTTGGGAGAATTTAAAATGAAAGACGAATTTAATTCCCAAATTCTTTAAATCTACGTGAAACCAAAATGCACGCTAACCGAAATTATCAATGATAGCAATATGCGAAAGAACCAGTATAGAAATTACACTTGAAAATGCCACCAATTTTGCAGTTTATGCGTTACTTCGTTTATTTAGTATTATAGATGCTGTTTAAACTCTCTGAAACATGGTCTGGTTTTAGTATTAATGGTGTTTTAACTCTCTGAAACACAGGCTGATTTTAGTATTAGTAGTGTTTTAACTCTCTGAAACACAGGCTGATTTGAGTATTACATAACAGTGTTTTAACTTTCTGAAACACAGGCTGATTTTAGTATTAAGGGTGTTTTAAGTCTTTGAAACACAGGCTCATTTTAGTATTAATGGTTTTTGTCGCACCTGCTTTAGCAAGGTGGGATATAGTAGTTCACTTGCCGTCCGTCCGTACGTCAGTCATTCCGTTCGTCCGTACGTCCGTCCGTATGTCCGTCCGTCAACAATTACGTCGACCCTAGGCTCTCTAGCATTTAAGTCCATTTCTCGCAAAGTATGATACCTACAATCATCAAACCTGGCATAAAACTTCTTCTTAGGATGTTCTTGAGGGCTGTTGCTCTTATTTTTACCCTTACCCTGTATTTTATGCTCTGCTGACTTTGTAAAACAGGCCACCAACAATAACGTCGACCCTAGCGTCGACCCTAGCATTTAAGTAGATATCTCGCAAATTATGATACCTACAATCATCAAACATGGCATAAAGCTTCTTCTAAGAATGTTTTCGAGGGCTATTGCTCTTATTTATACCTTGACCTATATTTCATGCTCTGCGGACTTAGTAAAATTTTATATTCAAAATTATGTCCACCCTAGTGTTTAAGTCCATTTCTCACGTTTTATGATACCTAGAATCATCAAACATGGCATCCAGTTTCTTCTTAGAATGTTCTTGAGAGCTGATGCAATTAATTTACCCTTTACATATATTTCATGCTCTGCTGACTTTGCAAAATTTTAAACCCCAAAATATATATCGTCCCTGGCGCTTTAGTCCTTTCGTATGGAAGTATGATACCTGTAGCCATCACACCTGGCATAAAGTTTCTTCTTAGAATGTTCACGAGGGATGTTGCAGTTATTCCTACCCTTTGCCTATATTTCATGCTCTTCTGACTTAGTAAAATTTTACATCCAAAATTGTGTTAACCCTAGCATTTTTGTCCATTTTTCATAAAGTTCTTTTAACTATATAGTCTTTACTACTGTGGAAACGCAATGCAGGTGCGACATAGCATTCCGTGGAATTCTTGTTTAAACTCTCTGACACACAGGCTGATTTTAGTATTTATGGTGTTTTAATTCTCTGAAACACTGGCTAATTTGAGTATTAATGCCCATATGTCTTGTGGAGAAATTGTAAAGGAGAAAAAAACTTGGATTATCATATGCCCAGGTTCAGCTTATTTATAGCTGTACCCAGAAGCTTATTTCTGTGTTCTTCTTTTTTCAGCTACAAACATTTGCTTGTGTCTAGGAATGAATTAAATGAGGTCAAAAGAATAAATGGTAAGTACACAGCGCTTCAGATAGAGGGTGACAGGGATAATTTAGGGATAATTTATCATACTTTTGTATGAAAACTTCAGTTGTGACCTCTCAGTACCCTGTAGAATCATCTTGGTCAGACTGTGCTAATGAGGGATAACATCTGTTTTTATTGGCAGATATGAAGAATGATCTCAGAAATATCCTCAAAACCCCTACTTATCTGGAGATCTGGATAAGTATAATATACAGTCTCAACATTCACTTAAAGGTAAAGGGCTAACTCCAGAACTATTCATATTAATGGGCTGAATTTTCATAAATGCATTGTTCATTTTTCATCAGATTCATTAGCAGGATTATGGCTCTTGTTATTTTGTTACTGGGTATACAGTCTTGAGGTTTTGGTCCTTTTGTAAGGGCCTATAGTTTCAGTAACCTGATTTTACACATATATGCCCCGTTCTGAACTTAAGTATTTTATAAAGAGGCCCAGTAATTGGGTATATGTCTTTGCTTATGTTCAGTTATCATTTGCTTGTGAACCAGGTTCTGTAATATATATATTTTCTGTTTTTGGCCATACATTTACTCGGAAACAGAATAAAGGGCTGAAGTTTGTAACGCATTTCAAACGTCGGGTGACACTTGGCCGATGGCCTTTTATTGGGTGTATGTCTTTGCTTATGCTTCAATTATTATTTGCTTACCAGGTTCTGTAATACACCTATTTCCTGTTTTTGGCCATACAATTACTCTAAAACAGAATAAAGGGCTGCAGTTTGTGACACATTTCAAATGT
Organism: Ctena decussata; assembly: GCA_963989385.1. Lineage (NCBI taxonomy): Eukaryota > Metazoa > Mollusca > Bivalvia > Lucinida > Lucinidae > Ctena > Ctena decussata. Next base: position 1,759,714 of record OZ022502.1, on the reverse strand, counting down.
CAGGTGACACTTGGCCGATGGCCTTTTATTGTGAAATCAGGTAGAAGAGATTTTAGTTTTGACAGCATTGTAGTTCTGTTTATGAGCTAGCATATTGACAAAGTTAACTCCCTACTGCGCAGCTCACATAGTTGGCAGTTTTATTGCCTTGCCACAACAGTTTTAATTGACTGTTGTAAAATAAGATTCAAGCAGCAAATGAACATTTGAGCAATAAATACAGAAGTTCCTGAAAAAGGTACGAAACTGATAACAAGATATCATTCAAATTAAGGTGGTGATAATCACTGATTTGGGACAAAGACAAAAATCTGCATAAAATACTCAAAATAACACTGATCTTTCCAAAACTTAGCAGATGCCTTCTTTATGTTAAATCACTGATTTGGGACAAAGACAAAAATCTGCATAAAATACTCAAAATAACACTGATCTTTCCAAAACTTAGCAGATGCCTTCTTTATGTTGTTTCTCATAATTTAGAATCCCAAAATGCAGCATTTGTTTATGTTAAAAAGTGTTTTTATAAGAGAAGATCAAAGGGTAATTTTCTGCGAATAAATCTGAAAAAAAATAATATCATTATTGAAAATATACTTAGTGCTTAGAGTACCTTGTTGCATAATGGAGAGCGTCCTAGCAATTATTTTTTCAAACTTTTTCACACATTATCAGGCTGAGCAGATGAAAAAAGATGCAGTCTGTGTCCAAATTTTTTTGTCAAAACACACAGGTGAGACAGGTGATACTATTTTAACAAGGTTGAACAATTTCATCGACACACCACTGATCATGTCTGTAATGTATTATTTATATTGTAGGTGTTAACATAGGTATGCTTGCCTACCCTATATTTAATAAATGCGTCCAGTGTACAGTTACTTTGTACATGGTTGAAATTTGAGAAACAGCCACCGTTTTCATCTGGTCTACGTTACAATTTGAGAAAGAGTTGGAATAAATAATTGCTAGGACGCTCTTTATTATGCAATAATGCACCTTCAGCACTACGTAAATTTTCAATAACGATATTATTTTTTCAGATTTATTCGCAGAAAATTACCCTTTGATCTTAAAATCACTTTTTTAAGCAGCATGTACAATATACATCTAATTTGTATTCTAAACTGTAAAGAACAACAAAAATAAGAAGTCTGATAACTTTCAGGGAGATACATTACTTTTTTATGGTTTCATGCAGATTTTGACATATACCATAAATCACCACCTTAAATTAGAAACACTTTCAGAAACACCCCTTACATATTGGAAAATGTACCTAATACATGTATAGTTAAGTATATTTTATTTCAATTTCATACAAGTTACAAACAGAAGACAAATAGTACAAATTTAATAGCAAAAAGATCTGACCGGAAGCCAGAGGCTTATTATCCTGCAATAATTGAGATACAAGAGTCTGCTGGGTGTCAGTGAGCTTGGGTTTAAGATGTCACCAACAGTTAGGTTAGATGCCCTAGGGACCACATCATAAGCTTTTGACATTATTATCCAGTACCTTTAGGTTAATGGATACATTTACAAAGGAAGCAGCTCAGTCATTTTTATTAGCTCACCTGTACGAAAGTATGGATGGATTTCAAAATAATTTGGCACAATTGTTCTCATTGATGAGTAAAAGTGCCATTTGAAACATTTGGTCAGGTAGGTCCAAGGTCAAGGTCACACTTGAAGGTCAAATGATAAAATTGTCATAAATTGAGCTTGTCCGGGCCATAGCTTCTACACTTATGTTTGGATTTCAAAATAATTGGGCACAATTGTTCTCCTTGATTCGTAGAAGTGCAGTTTGAAATATTTGTTCAGGTAGGTCCAAGGTCAAGGTCACACTTGAAGGTCAAATGATATAATGCATAAATCATAAATTGAGCTTGTCCAGGGTATTTCTGCTATATTTATGCATGGATTTCAAAATAACTGGGCACAGTCGTTCCCCTTCTTAATGAGTAACATGCTATTTGAAACGTTTGTTCAGGTAGGTTGAAGGTCAAGGTCATTTTTGGAATGATACAATGGTCATAAATAGAGCTTGTCCAGACCATTTCTTCTATATCTACGGATGGATTTCAAAATAATTTGACAGTTGTCCCCCTTGATTATAAGTGTCATGTGAAGCATTTATTCTGGTAGGTCCAAGGTCAAGGTCACACTAGAAGGTTAAATGATAAAACTGTTAAGCATATCCACGATATTACTTCTAATTTATGCATGGATTTCAAAATAAATTGGCGCAATTGTTCTCCTTGATGAATAAAAATGTCCTGTGAAATATTTATTCTTGTAGGTCTGATGCTGTATTATTTTTTATGCCCCCGCCATTTAAAATGGTGGGGGGGAGGGGGGGCATATAGTATCACCCCTGTCCGTACGTACATGTACGTAGCGTACGTAGTGTAGCGTGCGTACGTTGGAAATGGTTTCCGTTCAATATCTTTTGAAAGCATTGGTGTATTGAATTCATATTTCATACACAGCTATATAATCATAAAATACAGGTCAAGTTTGATGTTGGGTAAAATCTGTCTATTATTGTGGGAGTTATGGCACTTTTTCGACTTCTGTTTCTATGAAAAAATGGTTGCCATTCAATATCTTTTGAAAGCATAGGTGTATTGAATTCATATTTCATACACAGCTATATAATCATAAAATACAGGTCAAGTTCGATGTTAGGTAAAATCCGTCAATTATTGTTGGAGTTATGGCCCTTTTTCAACTTCTGTTTCTATAAAGAAATGGTTTCCATTCGATATCTTTTGAAAGCATTGGTGTATTGAATTCATATTTTATACACAGGTATATAATCATAAAATACAGGTCAATTTCGATGTTGGGCAAAATCCGTCGATTATTGTAGGAGTTATGGCCCTTTTTCGACTTTATAAATTTTGTATGTAAAAATGGTTTCCGTTCGATATCTTTTGAAAGCATTGGTGTATTGAATTCATATTTTATACACAGGTATATAATCATAAAATACAGGTCAAGTTTGATGTTGGGCAAAATCCATCGATTATTGTGGGAGTTATGGCCCTTTTTCAACTTTATTTTTTATGAAGAAATGGTTTCCGTTCGATATCTTTTAAAAGCATTGGTGTATTGAATTCATATTTTATACACAGGTATATAATCATAAAATACAGGTCAAGTTAGATGTTGGGCAAAATCCGTCGATTATTGTGGGAGTTATGGCCCTTTTTCAACTTTATTTTGTATGAAAAAATGGTTTCTGTTCATTATCTTTTGAAAGCATTGGTGTATTGAATTCTTATTTTATACTTCATAAAATACAGGTCAAGTTCAATGTTTGGTAAAATCCGTCAATTATTGTGGGAGTTATGGCCTTTTTTCGACTTCATTTCATACAATAATGGTGTCCGTTTGTTAGTTTTTGAAAAGTTACTTGTTTCCGGGCCATTTCTTTTGGAAAGTTGCATGGCATCCATTTCTGCGATAAGATACAGAATATCGTCACATATCAGTCATGACACCCCCACCTAGTTATGCTACAAGTGGCAGTACCTTAAACAAGGCGCCATCTTACTTAGGGCACTAGGCGGGGGCATCGGTGTTCTATGGACACATTCTAGGTTAATCTGAAGATTTGAAAAATTCAAACTTAGCATATAAAGCTTGAGTACAAGAAATTGGACATTTAAGTGTTTTTCAAGATTCCTGCTTAATGGACTTTTCTTCGCGATATAAAATTTTATTTCTAGTCTTTATACACTGTCGAGTGGTCGGAGTTAATTTAGTTTTCCAATTATTCCTCAGACAAAGTAGGTCAATATATCTGCATATGGAGCTTTTTATTATGATTGTAGTTTAGATTACTATTAATATTACTAGAAAATGAAGTGTTTCTATGAACATATTAACACTTAAATGTGACATGCATTTTCGTCTAACAAACCGCCTTCATCTATATCATGCATTATATGACAATGTTACCGGTTTCCAAATTTCTCTGGTATAAAGAGGAAACATATGGCCTATTTTTCAGGAAATTTCATAGGTTGACACTGACTGGAACATACATAAATTTTGGGATGCTTTTCGTTTTTAGCTCACCTGAGCATGAAGTGCTCAGCTATTGTTATCGATATTTGTCCGTTGTCTGTCGTCCGTCTGTCCGTCCGTCTGTTCGTCCATCGTCAACAATTTCTTCAAACGACATCTCCTCCTAGACCAGTAGGCCAATTTCAAAGTAATTTCACACAAATGTTTCTGTCATAGCCCTGAACCAAACCAAAATTGCTAAAATGGTTCTGCTCCACTGAACAAAATGGCCACCAGAGCTAAAAATAGAAAAACCTTTAAACGACATCTCCTCTGAAGTCTATGGCTCAATTTCAAAAAAATTTCACATAAATATATGACTCATTGCCCTGAACCAAAATTGCTAAAACGGTTCCACTCTGCTGAACAAAATGCCCGCCAGAGCTAAAAATAGAAATCTAAAAATAGAAAAACCTTTAAAAGACATCTCCTCCGAAGCCAATAGCTCGATTTCAAAATAATTTCACAGAAATGTTTGACTCATGGCCCTTAACCAAAATTGCTAAAACGGTTCTACTCCACTGAACAAAATGGCTGCCAGATCTAAAAATAGAAATAAATCTTAGAATGACACAGAGGGCACAGTTTTGATCCAATTGTCATGAAACTTTGTCAGAATGTTGATCTTAATGAAATCTAGACCAAATGTGAAACTGGGTCATGTGGGGTCAAAAACTAGGTCAGTAGGTCAAATCTTAGAAAAACCTTGTAGACACTCAAAAGGGCACAGTTATGATCCAATCTTCATGAAACTTTGTCAGAATGTTTATCCTGATATAATCTAGGCCAAGATTGAAACTGAGTCATGTGGGGTCAAAAACTAAGTCACTAGGTCAAATCTTAGAAAAACCTTGTGAACACTCTAGAGGGCACAGTTATAATCCAATCTTCATGAAACTTTGTCAGAATGTTTATCCTTATACAATCTAGGCCAAGATGGAAACTGAGTCATGTGGGGTTAAAACTATGTCACTAGGTCAGATCTTAGAAAAACCTTGTGTACACCCAGGTCTCTAGAGGGCACAGTTATGATCCAATCTTCATGAAACTTTATCAGAATGCTTATCTTTTTGAAATATAGACAGAATTTGAAAGTAGGTCATGTCAGATCAAAAACTAGGTCACTAGGTCAGATCTTAGAAAAACCATGTGAATGCTCTAGAGGGCACAGTTTTGTTCCAATCATCATGAAACTTTGTCAAAATGTTTATCTCCAATAAATCTAGACCAAGGATGCAACTGGGTCATCTAGGTTACTAGGTCAAACCTTAGAAAAACATTGTGGATACTCCAGAGGGCACAGTTTTGGTTCAATCTTCATGAAACTTTGTCAGAATGATTATCTTAATAAAATCTAGGCCAAGTTTGAAACTTGGTCTTGTTAGGTCAAATGATAGAAAAGCTTTGTGTACACAATTGTGGCTTTATTTTGTATTGAATCTTCATGACACTTTGTCAGAATGTTTATCTTCATGAAATGTAGGCCAAGTTTGAAACTGAATAATGTCTGATCAAAAAATAGATCGCCAGGTCAGATCTTAGAAAAACATTGTGTACACTCTAGAGAGCAAAGTTTTGATCCAGTCTTCATGAAACTATGTGAGAATATAGATTAATTAGAAAGTGCAAAACTGCTCCAATTGAACCATCATCAAATAGATGATCTTCCATGTTATTTCATCATAACTCAGGTGAGCGATATAGGTCCATCATTGACCTCTTGTTTAATAGTTTTAGTGTCGCTTTTAGCCATATTTTCTGACTTAATGTTTAAAAAAAATTTTGTTTGCATGTTTGCATAAACATAAATGGAATCAAAGATATCCATATGGAGCCCTTTTACTATTGTAGTTCACATTTTATGAAATTGAATAAAGCTGAGGATTTATGATTGGTAAATTATAAGGCTGGTATCACAAAAAATGGGAGTACTTCAGGGTGCTCTCCTGAGACCTTAAAGTCTTTACTCACTGCCCAGGCGAAATAGTGACCATGGTTGACCATGGTCATCATGGTTTTTGATGGTTTTTGAAGGTTTACCGTGTTTCTTCATTGTCAGACATCAAATACCATGAATATTCAATATCTGTGGTATGGTTGACCATGGTCAACCATGTTGTCCATGGTAGAAAAGAGGATCAAAATTACCAGTACAATTGACCATGGTTGACCATGGTCAGCTGTCATAAAATTTCCGACTAACCATGGTTCACCATGGTTGACCATGGTAGAAAAAGAGAGTCAAAATTACTACTAGGGTTGACCATGGTTCACCATGAATTATCATGGTCACTTGTCATAAAATTTCCAGTTAACCATGGTCGAACATGGTCAGTGGTGACCATGGTTGACCATGGTTAACCATGGTCAGATTACTTGGTAATCACATGACATCACTTCCTGTTACATCACATCCTGTTTATTCCATAGGATGATAAATGTCCACCAATTGAAAATCTTGTTATGCCAGAGCCCACCAATAGGTAATCTTGTTACTTTTATTTTCCTTTTCCTGTAGAAGTATGACTGAAAACAAGTGAGAAATTTGACATAAAGTTAATATACCAGTTATGCAGAGAAGCTGCAAAATAATAAGATTGGATAGGGCAGGAAAAAAGCAATGCATTTTAAAATTAAGCTAGAGAATTTTGAAAGCATCTGAGAACCCACCTTAATTAGGCTAATGGTTTTGATGACTCCTGGATACAGCTGGTCATGGTGATTCTAAACAGTGTAACCCACAATATAGTTGCTTTTAAACCATTAGAAACTCAGCTGGTATATGTGTTGTTTATCTCATTCTTGCAATGTTGCAAGCATTGTCTGTGTTTTAAAGATTGTCAGGTGACCATGCACTACCATGCTATTTTACAGTATTACAACCATGGATTACCATGGTTTTTCGTGGTCATACAACCATGGTTGATCATGTTTTGTTAAATGACCACCCATGGTTTTGGATGGTCTCATCAACACCTTGGTCAACCATGGTCTTTGACCATGGACATAGACCATGGTTGACCATGGTGTTGATAAGACTGGTCAGCAAAAACCATGTCAGCCATTTTACAAAACATGGTCTACCATGGTTGACCATGGTTGTTTGACCATGAAATATCATGGTAGTCCATGGTAGTTCATGGTCACCATGGTCATCTATTCGCCTGGGTGGGATAGAGAAACGCATATGTGTAGTTGATAGGTTGAAGATAGTAAACATGCAAAGTAACAAGAAAATCCATGCGAGGGCAGATTTGGAACCCCCCCTTTGTATGGAACAGTTTCGCTGGAAGAGTTTCTGGACTATATTATCGGCAAGTGTTAACTGAAAATATATAAGTGTTCCAGAATAACAAGCATTGAAAATGGATTGTATGTCATGTAAATTTAGTGGAATTGGGCATGCATCCAATACTGTAAGGCTTAATTTTGAAGACAAATACACAATTGAACTTGGCTTTATGATTGTGAAAGAAAAGTAAAGCTGGTCAAGTTTAGAGCAGTTCTGGATGGCAAGAAAATCTTCATCAATCAAATTCTTACACACAGACACATTTAGTATTTGTATATTTGGAAGACATTTAAGGAAACATAACGTTGAAGTTTGACAGTCAGTCAAATCCAACCAATAAAGCTCTTTAGAAAGAAACCATTCACAAAAAGCCAGTCTATATCTGGAACTTCTAATTTCAAATCTGCGAAAGGGATTAGAAAAGTCCAGAAACCACTGGAATGTTGTAAAATTCCCTCAAGATTTTCTTTGGTAATAATTACTTCATTTGCGAAAACTGATATGTGCCTCCAAAGCACAGAATTGCAGCTGATGATTGTATGTAGTAGCTTGCAGATTCTTCTGACACATGTGAGAAGTTCACATTAGTCAGTTTACTGGAGGATGTTCACAAGAGCCAGAACTGGGAGATCAAGGAGGCAAGGACTATTTATCCTGCAACAAGAGGAATAATGTTTGCTTGAGAAAAAAAACGTGAAAGATTATCATGTGTCACTCGAAAGTCTGGTGGAAGACTTTATGTCCAACCAAAACCAGATCTGCTAATGTCCATATCGAATAACTCTTGAAAGGAAATAGGTACCCATTATCATATTCAAATAGTTCATAGGTATCTTTCAGATCTTTGAAGAAATTTATTAAGATGTTGGCATGTCTTTTTTTCAAGACAAAAATATAAAGGTACATGTTGCCCTCTATCACAAGTTTTGTTAGATATTCAGATCTTCAGACATCAGAGCAGTCAGGATTTACACGCTGATGGATTTTATAAATAATTGTTGCAGGAGTCTTGACTCCGGTCTGAACATCATTATAGTCTGCACCTAAAACACAAATGGCCTACATATAATGTATTTGAGCAAATCAAAATTTAAAGGGTACACTAACTCTTTGAGCATGAAACAACAGACTGCAAACTTTATGTCTGCATAATTAGAAAAGTAAAAGGGTTTAAACCTAAGCAGTAAGACACTGCTCAGATAGAACAGTTCAAATTAGCTGTGTCATCTGCTGCTACACTGGTGCAAAAATACCATATAAATCTTATTAAAGGTCCTGCAGTGACTGTTACATTTTACGGAAGGGGGCATTATTTAGAGCCTGAAGTGTAGTAAATCCCCACTGCCAATATCTCTACTAAACAATACTAAGGTTTGTATACTAGCAGAGGAAAAACAATACTACTGTTGTTAGCCTCCCTTCTTAGCAGGGATCAAATCTTAAAGGAAAGAATTTGCTCCTGTAGGAGCAAATTCTTCCCTTTAAGAGTAGACCTCTTTTCAAAGAGCTGCTTCATCTGGAGAAGCACACAGGAATTCATGCCAGTTACTATAACATTATATTTTTCGAAACAGAGGTAGGGGACGTTTATAAGTGCAGGAGCGTTTATTAGGATTTACACAGTAAGTATTTTTGCTTTTGGCTCTCAAAGAGTTAAGGTGCCTAAGATGTGGCTGTATCAAAGTAAAGGTATGGATATATATATAGAGAAGACAACTTGATCATCTCAAATGCAAAATTTTGTTGACAAGGCATTTGGATATACTGTACAAAAGACATAATCCAAATTATAAAGTTTGCAAATTGAAATGAAAAGTATTCTTGAGATGTAAAACAATTATTTTAGACCATACTAGCCAACCTTAATGATATTAGGATAATATGCCAATGCAGGTTGTTGCCGTCTTTCGTGGGAATAGGAATAGCATTTATCAGATAATACTTTTTTTCTATATTTAGCTTGCCTGAAAGAAAGTTCTGGAAGAACTATTGTTGTCACCCTGGCGTCGGCGTCAGTGTCTGCGTCCGTGTTTGTGTTCGGATTGGATGTTTTGGTTAAAGTTTTTTAAAAACCTATATCTCCTAAACCCATGAATGGATTCATTTGATACTTGCACTGTAATTAGATATTGGTCCAAAGTTTAAGGGGTACCACCCCCACCCCACTCAGTGACCTTGATGTCAAGGTCATGGACTTAGAAAATTGGGAGTTTTTTGGACTGGATGTTTTGGTTAAAGTTTTTGTAAAGCCCAGTATCTCCTTAACCCATGAATGCATTCCTTTGATACTTGCACTGTAGTTAGATATCGGTCCAAAGTTTTCCAAGGTACTTCCCCGACCCCCTCAGTGACCTTGATGTCAAGGTCATGGACTTAGAAAATTGTCATTCATTTTATTGATTGGATGTTTTGGTTAAAGTTTTTAAAGACACATATCTCCTGAGCCCATGAATGAATTCTTTTGATATTTGCACTTTAGTTAGATATTAGCCCAAAGTTATACAGAGTACTACCCCAGCCCCACTCAGTGACCATGATGTCAAGGTTAGGGACTTAGGAAATTTTGGTCTGTCTTAAGGTTTTCTAATTGCATACTATTCATTATGCTTGGCAGAGATTTAGTTTACACTTCAACTGATGTTAGACACTTTTTCGAGTTTTTACAAAGCATTATATACTTACCTCACTGAATGACCTTGAAGTCAGGGTCATCAACTTAGAAGTTTGTCTTTTGGTTAAAGTTTTATATTTATGAAGACATAATTTCACAGTGCCACGATGGACACAGCTGATATTAATACTTGGACTGATGTTATAGTTAATGGTTCAGGGTTTTGATACATCCTGTCCCACCCCACCCCCTGCTCACCCACCCAACCACCCCACCCCACCCACCCCTACTCCTCAGTTCTTTGACCTCAAGCTCATTGACTTTGAAATCTCATGTGACTTACAGTCGAATCTCGATAGTTCGAACGCCGATTTTTCGAAAATACCGGATTTTTCGAAGTTGAAACGCGGTCCCGATCGTAAGCCTATTAATTCTATGCAAAAACACTTTCGCAAATTCGAATTTCGATTATTCGAAAAATCGGATTTTTCGAAATGAAAATTTGGTCCCGATGACGGAAATTCATTATAAATACACCTCAATTATTCGAAATAAAAATTTTTGCCCTAAATTCACGCCGGCAGATTACGGCTATTGTCATCGAAGGATTAGAAATTTGACCCTCCGGTAATTTGACAGTTGGTTGTACAGGTAACTGGCGCGTCTGTTTGGTCTACCAATTAACTGTTACGTGATTAGGTCATATTATCGGATGAGTAAAGGGTGTCTTTAATCACCTGATTTGACAGGGATTATCGTGTTTGAAGTTTGCACCTGCGCATTTCTGGTCAGAGTCTTTGTTGCTAGCACAGGGAAACAAACGATTGCTCTCGTTAGACTGCGTAGATTTCGCAGACTAGTTTGTGTTATCGCTGTTCCCAGTTTATATGTCGTTCAACAGCCGTTCGCATGAAGCGGTTCAATTTTGAAAGTAGCCTAATTCCCAGAAACTCAAACTGAAAGTGAAAGTACAGTGATTGTAGGCCGAGACTAAAAGCAAGCCTGCGCTAGTAACTGGGGAACACCACAAGCCTGTTTCCGTGCCGACGGGCTTTGGTCTTTGCCAGCTGCTTACTCCGGCATGGGAATTTCTCGGGCTGCACGTATTGTTCATCCATTGGAGTTCATGGATTTTCTAACGTTTTTGGTATGTTTATTATTTATACAGTTTGTGTATGTGTAAATAAAAATAATTCACATTCTTATTTTGTTTTTCTTCATTTATTTTTAAATTTACGAGGTTCTGTAAATATAAAGAAATTCAATATCGAATCTGACCCATATTATGTCTCTTTCTGCTTCACAGACAAAAACCCACCGAAATAGTGATTTCCGGAAATGTACGGAAATGAACGGAAGTCCCCGATTTCGTAAATTCGAACTACGGATAATTCGAATAAAATATCGTGGTCCCTGTCAATTCGAATTATCGAGGTTCGACTGTATTTAAATTTTATTTTAACTCTTATTTCTGAGATAGCTTTTGTTTATAAATGTGTTATCATTATGGACATGCTTGCCTGAGGTTTTATGCTTAGCAATCCACACTACTGTAGTGATTGTGCGATGGGCGAGCACTAATTCAGGTGAGCTATTCTGTCAGGCGACAACTCTTGTACTTATTTATGCTCAAACTATAGACTGTTGGTATCCATTAGAACAGTTTATTCATGTGGTTTAGTTTAAACGATATTTTATTAACTATAAATTACATACATATACTACAATACAATTTCAAAAGTATCAGGATTTGACAGTAAGCAATTCATGTGGTTTCAATGGTACCTTCAGTCTGTATCATTATATTATATAAAGCCATGCAAACCCTCTTTCCTCTATATAAATGGAATTTGTCACAATGGTCATAACATGGACTTATATGGTTATATGGTTTAATTATATCAATTTATATATATGGTCTGAACAAAAGGAGATAGAACATCGTAAACAGAATAATTTATCAGGTAAAGTGTTCTATGTCCAGAGGATCTTTAACCAGGTTTTGATGAAGGTTAAAAGACATTTACTGTACTAGCCGTCTGCATAAAATTGAAAACTGACATTCACAAATTTGTCCAGCTTTAAGGAAAAATCTGTTTATAAGTTAAAAAGGGGAAAAATGCAAGGTAATGTGACATACCCTTCCCTTCGTCCATGCTCCTTGAAGGTAACTGGAAGATGATTGTGTTATGACATGTCACTATTCAAGCCATTTGATTGGCTTTTGGACATGGGACATTATAACATTCAAAAAACTGATCTTTTTGGACATAGAACAAAACAGCACTGCTTATAAATTGCTGTAAAGGTAAGATAGACATTATGTGAGGACACCAGGACATAGAACATTTCACTCTGAATCCAACGATGTATAAAAGTCATAATTTTAAAAAAATGGACATAGAACACTATAGCATTCAGCCGACGAGATCCATCTCCTCTCTTCTTGTCGAAACTAAGAATTACAAGAAGAGAGATAGGGCTATTTTTTCCCTCACTGGTTCCTTATATTCGACTGGCTATCAAGTGTTTGCTACATTCTTTTCCTGTCCGTCTTAATGAAAACAAAATTTAAGACAGACTAAGAGAAGTACCCGTTTGTGTGTTGGATAGCCATGTGTAATAAATAAAAATCTATTGGCTCACAAAGCAGCTGAACAAATCTGTGACACACCATAATGTCTGCATACTTATTTGGGAATTTTTAAACCGTCAACATTATCGGAGATGGTGGGACACTAAAGGCACTGATAGCATTTGCTCCCCATCTAGCATCTCCTTTTCCAATATCTGATCAAAGACTAGCACTATCCTGCTTAACGACAATGAGCAAGTTGCCTCCCTCTTCCCCTTTCATGTTTGGCTCCCCAAATTTCCACATGCAAACCTCACAGGAAAGGGGAAAAAGTAGAGTACCGTCATATATCAAAGCTCCAGATAAGGTGATTTTTTATACCTTAAACTTAAATAGTTTCCACAGTTTAGGCATTATCCCATACAAAAGCATAACATACCAAATTTGACCATGGCGTAAATTAGGTCAAGGTCCTATGGTCATGATTTGTACAAAATGTGATGGGCTTGAATTCCCGATGCTACATAGCAGGTCTCAAGGTCATAGGTCTTTCTGTTCTGGGGAAGAAGATTTTTGAAGGGTTCGTTACCATATATATATATATGGGTGTGGCGGTCTTCTTGGTCATGTGACCAAGACCATCTGGACAACTTTTAATTCCTTCAGCCCATTGAAGCTCCATATGAAATATGGCTTCAATCGACCTAGTGGCTTCAGAGGAGATGATTGAAAATGTTGGCAGGAGACAGAATCTCAGTGTCCTTGAACAAAGGTCAAAGAATGACCTTGACCCTAAGCCACACAATTTCTTCATCTGGTCATTTAGTTAACCTTATAGACCAAATATTAAACCTTAAACTTAAATAGTTTCTGAGAAATCCACTGTTTAAGCATTTTCCCATACAAAAGCATTACATACTACAGTTTGTCATAAATTAGATCAAGGTCAAGCTATGATCATCATTTGTACAAACTACGATGGGCTCAAATGCCTGATGCTATATACCAGATTTCAAGGCCTTTTGGTTCCGGAGAAGAAGATTTTTGAAGAAATTTTACCATATATTATCTTGGGGGCCATCTTGGTCCGTGACCCAGATACCCCGAACAAACTTTCATTCCCCCATCCCACTGAGGCTCCATATGAATTTTGGCTTTGATTAGCTCAGCAGTTTCAGGGAAGAAGATCTTTGAAAATGGCAGACGATGGACAGACGGATGGAAGGACGATGGACCATGGCTATACTAAAAGCTTAACAGTCCTGTGAGCCTTCCGCTCAAGTGAGCTAAAAACGAGGGTCCCATGGACTCCTCGGATTTTGTCCTGAGCAAAAAATGTTTGAGGTAATTGAGTCAATGGCATCAAAGAAACAATTTCTGTAAGTTTTATGCATATAAATATAGGAGTGTGCTTAACTCTTGAATTGCATATTATTACCAATCCGGTCATATGGGTTTAAAAGTCTCATCCATTTAATCGCAAATAGCTCTTAATGAAAGTAATTTTCAATGCCTTTATCTATAGTTTCAAATAAACAAAAACAGTCTGATTAAAGACTTGACTGCAGTTCTGATCTGTTTTCATTGTCTGCATAAAGGAGTGACCAGGGAACTCAAGTTTGGCCTTTAAAAATCAGCATAAAGTGGACTGTAGCTGTATTACCATTGTTCAAGCCTGAATATTTTGTAGAAAGCTCTATTATGTAAAGAGACCTTTTCTAAACATTCCACTGAATGAATCAGATTGAAGTGTTGGCAGTGAAATGAGCCAAGACACAACAAACTCAACAAAGTGGCATGTAGGCCATTCGAAGACTCAGATCAGCCTGTGTATCTGCCCAGTCTGATCAGAGTCTTCACTCTGCACTAAAAGGGTAGCTGAGGGTTTCAGTTTCCTCCATGCGAACAGCAAAGACTTTGATTAGACTGGGCAAATGCCCAGGCTGATCCCAGTCTTCACTGGGAGCACATGCCACTTTGTTGTTTTTTCTTGACGCTGCTTATTAATGATAAACAACATTTGACACATTGCATTTTGAGGTCTGCCATAGTTTTAATATTTAATTTACACTTTTATAAGCACTACATGTATTATTGAAATTTGATAGTAACTGATAAAATTAGTATGTTTAACAAAAACTATCAGGCTGAGAGGAAGCAGGTTATGCCTTCCATTTTGCTTCCCTTATAGGGGGTCAGCTCTTAATGAAAAGAATTTGCTTTAATAGGAGCAAATTCCTAGTGGATCAAATTCTTTCATTAGAGTAGACCCCTTTTCAGAAAGCTAATGTCATCAACAGGAAGACACAAAAAGCTTTTTCTCCAGGGAAAGAGACTAACAGGGGCCCACTCACCCATGGCCCCTAAAGTTTCAATTTTTGGGCTGGGCCCCTGAATTTTTGGAGAAAATGTCCATACCCTAATGCTAAATATTGAATTTTGGCAGTCTGGGCCCCTAAATAAAAGTTGTTCTGTATGTATGTTTCTCTCTGTAAAAATTGCGGAAAACATCGAAGTGTACAAATATACCATTAAGTAAGCAAAGAAGGTCTTTCTTTAAAGAGGGTAACTCAATTGGCGAACCAATTTTCTTTCATGCAACATATACAAAGTGCATTTAGAAACCAAAAATGACAATGCATCTTACAGATACTACGTAAAACAATGATAAAAAAAAAAAAACTCTCAGAGACATGTACAAGTTACTCAGAGACATGTACAAGTTATAATGTGTTAATCACGAGGTAAGTTATTCCTGAACAAGGGGCAGAGCCTCGAGTTTGAATTAACTTACAGTGTTTGACATTCTATAACTATGCCATGACATGCCCAGTCTTAGGAATGAAAAACAAAAACGTGACGTGGTAATCATTTTTGATAGCCATGACAGGCGAAGGAAACACACCCAACCCAAATCAGCACCAGTTGAATTGATCATTGTATTTTTGCCTGTCACAAGAACCTTTACACATTTTTAAAGCTGGACATCATTATAAAACTAGGAAATGAATAGGAAGTATAATATTAAATGCTTGGCCCTTCAGTCATTATAGAACTAGGAAATAAATAGAAAGGATTATTAAATGCAAGGTAAGAAAAATATCACATTAATAACTAAGAGAAAAAATGTATTTAAAGTGAATGGATACACTTCCATTTCATTTTCAATTAAAGGAAAGAATTTGCTCTCTAAGGAGAGCATTCTAGAAGCAGTTTCTTTCTGTTGAGAGTTACTAAGGCTGCATTTTGGAAGGGCTCCATTATCCAAGGAAGCAACCAATACGTCACAAAAATTGTTCCTCTTTGTAAGAAATGGTGGAAAAATACAGCAGTGAAGCCATAGGCCATAAGCTTGCGAAGCAGTATGGTTTGCGTTGATTCCTTTTTATGCCCCCACCATTGGCATGGCCGGGGGCATATAGTGTTCGGGTTGTGGGTACGTGTGTACGTTATTACGTACATATGTCCGTCTGTCCGTACATACATGATCCTGTTAGACTCAGGTTAACATTTTTGCAACAGGTAGATTATAGGGTTCGTATTATTGTAGCAGCTTGAAATTTTGTATGAGGATTTCTATTTTTGAGTACTACAGGAATATACAAGAATCAGGGTATGACGATCCGTATGTTACAGTCCACTGGCTTCGGACTTAGGCCAATTTTGCAAAGTTGAGATTTTTGTAAGGTAGTTTTCAGGGTTCTTATTATTGTAGCAACTTGAAATTTTGTATGAGGATTTATATCAATAAGTACAACAGAAATACACAAGAATCAGGGCACAATTAAGGAATGAATTTCATTTTTCTAAGGTTTATCGAAGTGTAAACTACATTGGGTCACGTGCAAAGTGAATGAACCCCGAAGGGGTTCATGTAAGCTTTGCTAGTGACCCAATGTAGTTTACACTTCGATTAACATCAGAAAAATTAAGTTCATTGCTTATATTTACATTCGTTTCAATCAAATCTTTCATGAAAAATCTTATATAAGCGCTAAAATTGAAGCAGTTAAACGTGTACACGCAGTTTTTTTCTGCTAACATCAGAACGGCATGCATGACGTCATGACGTTGCTGATATCCAATGAGGTTGTAGAGAGCCATTGTTTATTTTGACGTCATTGACGTCGCGTGTCTCAATGTAATTATTGGAATGTAAACTACATTACGTTCCGATGGTTTACTATAGGGCTTTTCAGTAAATACACCAAGAATGTAAATATTAATCCATATGTCATGGTCCACTGACTTTGGATATAGGCTAATTTTGCAAGGTTAAGAGTTTCATAAGAGGTAGATTTCAGAGTTCCTATTATTGTAGCAACTTGAAATTTTGTAGCGAGATTAATAACTGTATGTACAACAGGAATTTACAAGAATCAGATCATGATGATCCATATGTCACGGTTCACTGACTTCGGACTTAGTCTAATTTTGCAAGGTTAAGATTTTTGTAAGAGGTAGATTTTAGGGGTGCTACTCTTCTAGCAACAGGAAATTTTATATGAGGATTTATATAAGTACAACAGGAATTTACAAGAATTAGATCATGATGATCCATCTAAGTTCACTGACATAGGACTTAGGCTAATTTCGCACAGTTAAAATTTTTGTGAGGTAGATTTTAGGGTTCCTATTATTGTGGCAATTTGAAATTTTGTATAAGGATATAATGTCTATGAAAATAACAGGAATATATAAGATTAATGTCATCATGACCCACATGTCATGGTTCACTGATGTTTACTGTAATTCTGTGCACAGTTTTATGGAGGTGCCCACAGTGGGGGCATCTGTGTACATTGGACACATTTCTGGTTATTTCTATATCTTACTTTCATTAGGGCCCCGCCAGACGAAGTCTGCGGAGGCCCTATAGTAGTCACCTTGTCCGTCATCATTTCGTGTCCGCCCAATAACTCTAAAACCTTTAGATATATTTTCACGAGACTTGATACAAATGTAAAGCATCACCAGATGATGTGCAGAGAACAAGAACCATAACTCTGCCTACAATTTTTACTGAATTATGCCCCTTTGAAATTTTGAGTACAGAAATTGTGTCCGCTTCACTGCGTCCGCTTGTGTCCGCTCCATAACTCTTGAAATCGTTAAAGATATTTTCACGAGACTTGATACAAATGTAAAGCTTCATCAGACGATGTGCAGAGAACAAGAACCATAACTCTTCCTACAATATTTACTGAATTACGCCCCTTTGAAATTTTGAGTACAGAAATTGTGTCCGCTTCATAACTCTGAAACCGTTAAAGATATTTTCACGAGACTTGGTACAAATGTAAAGCATCATCAGACGAAGTCTGTGGAGGCCCTATAGTAATCATCTTGTCCGTCCGTCTGTCTGTCTGTCCGTCCATCTGTCCGTCCGTCCGTCATCATTTCATGTCCGCTCAATAACTCTAAAACCTTTAGATATATTTTCACAAGACTTGATACAAATGTAAAGCATCACCAGACAATGTGCAGAGAACAAGAACCACATAACTCTGCCTACAATTTTTACTGAATTATGCCCCTTTGAAATTTTGAGTACAGAAATTGTGTCCGCTCCATAACTCTTGAAACCGTTAAAGATATTTTCACGAGACTTGGTACAAATGTAAAGCAACAGCAGACGATGTGCAGAGAACAAGAACCATAACTCTGCCTACATTTTTTACTGAATTATGCCCCTTTGAAATTTTGAGTACAGAAATCGTGTCAGCTCCATAACTCTGAAATCATTAAAGATATTTTCACGAGACTTGGTACAAATGTAAAGCATCATCAGACAATGTGCAGTGAACAAGAACCATAACTCTGCATACATTATTTACTGAATTATGCCCCTTTGAAATTTTGAGTGCAGACATTGTGTCCGCTCTATAACTCTGAAACCTTTAGAGATATTTTCACAAGACTTGGTACAAATGTAAAGCATCATCAGTCAATATGCAGAGAACAAGAACCATAACTCTGCCTACACCATTTACTGAATTATGCCCCTTTGTAATTTGAGTACAGAAATCGTGTCCGGTTCATAACTGAATCAGTTAGAGATATTTTCTCAAGACTTGGTACAAATGTAAAGCATCATCAAGGAATGAGCAGAGAACAAGCATCCTTACTCTGTCTACATTTTTTACTGAATTATGCCCCTTTGTAATTTTAAATATTGAAATCAGGTCCGCATAGCTTTAAAACCACGAATGATATTTTCATAAAACTTGTACATAATATAAAGCATCATCAGACAATGTGCAGAGAATAAGAACTGTAACTCCATCTACATTTTTTACAGAATTCTTCCCCTTGCTAGTTTACAGTCTAGAAAATGTGTTTGCTCTCTAACTTTAAAACTGTTTAAGATACTTTCACAAAACTTGGTACAAATATAAACATCATCAGACAATGTGTAGAGAAAAAGAACCATAACTACACCTTCCCTTTGTTATTTTAGGTATGGAAAACTTGCCTGCTGTATAACTTTAAAGCCTTTGAAGATATTTTTATAAAACTTGCTACAAATATAAAGCATCATTAGATGATCTGAAGGTGTGCAGAATGCAAGAATGGTAACATCAGTTTCCTGCCTTACAGAGTTGTTGCCCATGCTTTAATCAATCATACTTGTGTATTTTGCCCATATCTTAATGACACTGCTAGAGGCTTAATTTCAAACAACATATTTAATATGAAGGAACAACATGATAATAGAAGGCTGGTATTGTTATTTCTGGTCGGGCTTATACGACTTGAATGTCATCAATAGTTTCATAAAGGTGGGGCCCTGATAGTTACCATGTTTCTAGTCTTATGCAGAAAAAGACTAACAATTTTGAATTAGGGACCCACACTGCCAAAATTCAAAATTTAACATTAGAGGTATGGGCATTTTCTCCAATTTCCAGCCCAAAATTTAGGAGCTGTGGGCGATTGGGCACCTGTTAGTCTTTATCTCTGCTATGCAATAACATGTCCTATCAACACCAGCCATGAAAAATCCCTGCCAGTCTTTTTAAAGAGATTTCTTTAATTATATACTTCATACCATTAGGATGATTAGGCTGGCATTGAGCATTTAGGACTGCTCCAAAACAGACTGTCATGGATGGTATCATGCCTGCTGAGGAACGGATCTGTTACAGTAGGCATTTGATGTTTCATGCTCAAAGAAAAATAAGGCTGTTCCATCCCCAAATTATTTTGACTGGCATGGATGGTGTCATGACTGCTGTGAAATGGATCTGTAATACATTCTTAAGCATTGGATTTTTTATACTAGAAGAAAACTGGAACTGTTCAATTCCCATTTGATTTTGACAAGTATTATCATGCATGCAGTTAGCAATGATTTATATCTAAAAGTATATAGTGTATTGTAAAGATAAATGGATGACTTGAGATTTTACATCCTTTTTTAACAGTATTTTAGTCATATCAGGATGTTGGGTTAGTGATAATCAAAAGCTGTGTGCAAACCCCGTTTACAATTGAAGTGACAATGACCTGGTGATGATGGCCTTCCGATTTTGTCTGAAAAAGGCTAGAAAGCCCAGACAAGACTGCATGAAGTTTGATCTTGAAAAGTTGAAGGACTCAGACGTAGCATGCACTTTTCAAGCAACAGTGGGTGGGAAATTTGCACCACTCATTGGTCTGAGGGATGATATGACATGGACATAGATACCATGATTACCACCTACAATACAGTAGTGACTGATGCAGCCAGTGAGATACTTGGGAAGGAACATCACCGAAAAAAGCCTGGGTCACCAGTCAACTTTTCAACCTCTGTGATGAGAGGAGAAATTTGAAGAAGAAACGGTATGAAGCAGAAGGAGCAAAAGAATACAGGGAAGCAAACAAGAGGATTCCAAAGGCAGTGAAGAAAGCTAAGGAGGACTGGATAGCTAGCCAGTGTGAAGAGATCGAAACTTGCTTGAACAAAAATAACAGCCAGAAAGCATACCAGCTGGTGAAGGATCTAACTTCAGAGAAACAGGGTAGATCCACAACTATCCAGGACAGGTCTGGGAAATGCCTTACTGAGGAACAAGAGATTCTCAGCAGATGGACAGAATATTGCTCATGAGACTGATGGTGACAATGCAGTCCTGGATCGTAATCAACCATCAGAAGAAGATCAACAACCGATCCTTCGTGAGGAAGTTGAGATTGCAGTAGCAGCACTAAAGAAGGGGAAGTCTTCCGGAGTTGATAATATACCAGCAGAAATTGTTCAAGCTGGCGGGGAGACCATGATCGATGTTTTAACAGATATCTATAACAGGATCTGGAGAACTGGTGAATGGCCTACCCCAATGGACTCAGTCGCTGATTAATACATGTACAGTCAAACCTGTCTTAAGGGGTCACTGTATTAAGGGGTCACCTGTCTTTAGCAGCCACTTTTTGGGGGTCCCTTAGACCAAAATACAGTGCAAATGAACCTGTATTAAGGGGTCACCTGTCTTAAGCAGCCAGTTTTTGTGGGTCCCATAGGGTGACCCCTTAAGACAGGTTTGACTGTATTTACATTCTTGGTTTATTTACTGAAAAGCCCTATAGTAAACCATGGGAACCTAATGTAGTTTACATTCCAATAATTACATTGAGCCACGCGACGTCAATGAAGTCAAAATAAACAATGACTCTACAGTCTGATTGGACATCGGCTGCTAGCAGAAAAACTGTATGTACATGTTTTACTGTTTCAGTTTTAGTGCTTATATATGATTTTTCATCGCGGTTTTGATTGATAAGCAATGAACTTAATTTTTCTGAGATTTATCCAAGTGTAAACTACATTGGGTCACTAGCAAAGTTTACATGAACCCCTATGGTGTTCATTCACTTTGCACGTGACCCAATGTAGTTTACACATCGATAAACCTCAGAAAAATTCATTCCTTAATTACACTTCTCAAAAAAGGCAACCTATACAGCTCTGCCAGAACTACAGAACCATCAGCCTCAACAGTCATTCAAGCAAAGTCATGCTGAAAGTCATCTTGAACAGGCTTAAACCACAAGCCAAAGAGATAATTGCTGAAGAACAGGCTGGCTTCTGAGCTGGAAGGAGCACCACAGAACAGATCTTCAACCTTAGAATCCTGTGTGAAAAGTATCTCCAACATCAGCAGAATTTGTACCATGTCTTCATTGATTTCAAGACAGCCTTTGACAGGATATGGCATGCAGCCTTAATTATGGGCCACCATGCGGAAGTACAATACCATTGCAAATCTAGCAGCTATAGGACAAGGCTACAAGTGCAGTCCTGATGAATGGCAACACAGGAGAATGGTTCAGAACAACAGTTGGAGTAAGACAAGGATGTCTTCTGTCACCCACCCTCTTCAATATTTTTCTCGAACGAATCATGTCTGATGCTCTGGAAGAACATGACAGAAAGGTTAGCATAGGCGGCAAAAACATTACCAATCTGCGGTTTGCCGATGACACAGACGCTGTTACTAAGCTGAGGAAGAGCAGGAACTAGAAGCAGTAGTTAAAAGCCTCGACAAACCCTGCACAAGGTATAAGATGGAGATCAGTGTTTAGAAGAACAAACTGATGACAAACAGCACAGATGGCATCCAGAGGGAGATCAGGGTAAAAGGGCAGAAGCAGGGTACGGTAACAAGCTTCAATTACGTTGGAGCAAGTTGTCTCAGATGATGGCTTAAAACAGGAGGTTCTCTCAAGCACTGCATAAGCCACTTCAACTCTTACCAAGCTGAAACCAGTTTGGAGAGATAACAATATATCTCTTGGATCAAAGGTGGAACTTATGCACTCCCTTGTCATTTCCATATTTCTGTACTTGCCTGTGAATCGTGGACCTTGACAGCAGAGTTATAGAAAAGAATGCAGGTCTTTAAGTTGAGATGCTACCGAGGGTTACTGAACATTTCATACAAGGACCATATAACCAATGAGGAGGTTCGCAGAAAGATCCAAGCAGCCATTTGAGAATATGATGAGCTCCTGATGCTGGTCAAGAAACCGAAACTAAGGTGGTTTGGACATGTCTCAGGTCTTCTGGTTTAGCAAAGACTATTCTATAGGGCACACAGTGAAAGGAAAAAGAAGAAGAGGTGGGAAGACAATATTAGAGAGTGGACAGGGATGGATTTTGCCAGCTCAACTAGGGCAGCTGAAAACAGGACAAGATGGAAAGTGATTGTTTCGAAGTCATCTGTGGTGCCCATGGGATAGAATAGCATAGAATATAATAGTGGAGGTATAAATTGATCCTGTGTCCACATTATTTGCATAAATTGAATTTTATATCCAGGAACAGTAGAAGTTATTACTGAGATAACACAATTAGGTAAGTTTAAATAACCCAGGATCACAAAAAGGGTGCATTATGGACAACACATCGATTCACCACAGTATAGAACAAAATACAGTTGAAATTAATTATCACAATCACTGGATATTTTGACAAGACAAATGCCTGAGCAACTAGGTAAAGAGTGTAGACCCAGAGCAGACACATCTGTAGGAACCAAGGCTCATTAGCTTTTACGAGGGTCATCCAATAAGTCTTGCAAACGCCATCATTACTGCTTTATCAATTGAGGTAGGGTTATCAAATTACACCATTAACAGCTTACGTATATAATACACATATGTGCTAAAAATTATACATGTGCTATTCCTTTCTCGGATATGGGAGGGTTTTGAACGCAAAGGTGTAAGCCATGCCAGCGGTGAAATTGCACAAACATGACGTTTTCTACAAGAGGTTAGGGGAAGAAAATTCCTGCATACATGTTTATTATTCTTTCAAATTACAATAATTTATGTTCTAAAGTTATCGCCTTATATTTAAGAATTCAAATAAGAGACAATTGTCACTTCACATTACCAGACAAATGTGCTTGCTAGGCAACAAGATTATAATACAGAATTTTAGCAAAATTTTAGTTTTTGACAGTTTTTGACGTTTACCTCTGGTTTCTTAAGGCTGCAAACGACATTAAATAAGACTTGAAGATTATATTTTCTCTTATATCTACATTTCAGCATCTCGGGACTATTCTTTGATAACAAATTAATGGCAGTTTAGGGAACACTTCATCTGCTGTGAAAGCCTCTTCTTCATATACTCATTCTATATGATACTTTAGCTGCCCGAAAAAGATGGTGATCTTCCTTTGAACAGTAATTATATCTTGACTGATGGCAATATCTTAACCTTGGTACCGTGTACTAACTTCAGTATTATTTTCCGTATCTCCCAGCAATTTTCAGATATTTACAAGGATTCTGAACTAAGCTAGGGGATCTTAAATAGACAACTAGAAGCCACTGCAACACCCATAATGGTAGTATTCTTCAGTTGCCTAGCAACGCCATTTGCAAGATCATGACGTTTCTGGAAATTGTTGACTGGAAAGAAGGAAAGATGCAATGTAGGAATGTGGATTGCTTGATTTGTTTTTAATTGTCATTTGCCTGAAACTCAGCCGTTTGCAGGACTTATTGGATGACCCTCGTATAGACTTATAATTGGAAAAACTTAAAAATCTTCTTCTCTGAAACCATGAGGCCCAGAGCTTATATATGTAGTATGTAACAATGTCTAGTGGTTTCCTACATAAATCCTGCCAACCATGCCCCTGGGTCCAAATTGGCCACACCCTGGGGCTCCTTTAAGCTCCCTAAGTCTTATAATGGGAAAAACTTAAAAAATCTTCTTTTGGTCCCCTACATAGTTACATCGTGTCTATCATGCCCCTGGGGTCCAAATTTGGCTATGCCCCGGGGGTCATTAGTTACGTATAATGGGAAAAACTGAAAGAATCTTTTCTGAAACCATAAGGCCCAGAGCTTATATATGTAACAATGTCTAGTGGTCTCCAACATCCTGCCAATCAAGGCCCTGGGGTCCAAACTGGCCACACCTTAGGGGGTCATTTGTTTGTTTGTGTAAAGCTATATATGGCTAAATAATCTTCAAAAATCTTCTTCTCTGGAACCATGAGGCCCAGAGCTTATATATTTAGCATGTAGCAATGTCTATTGTTCCCCTAAATAAATCCAGCCAGGCATGCCCCTGGGATCCAAATTGGCATCACCCCAGGGGGTTATTTGTTTATAAAGAGCTTAATGGCTAAAAACCTTTAAAAATTAAAAATCCTCTTCTCGGAAATTAGGAAACTCAGAGCATAGATATTTAGTGTGTAGCAATGTTTAGTGGTATTCTACATAAATCCTGCCAATCATGCCCCTGGGTTTCAAACTGGCCACACCCTGGGGTCATTTATTAATATTGAGATTTAGAGCTTTACACATAAAACTTCTTCCTATCTGGCTCTGAGCATAAATGTTTAGTATGTAGCAATGTTAAGAGGTCCCCAACATAAATCCTGCCAACCAACCATGCCCCTGGGGTCCAAACATTCTGATCACATGGGGTAGGGGGTGTTGGGTCTCACATTGGTACTGGCAGGTGAGCGATTGTTGCCCTCTTGGGCTACTTGTCATACTTTACAGATATGTAGAACAAGTCATGACAATGTGTCACAAATAAGAATGGCAACTCTTGCTGTCTTACTTTTTGAGTTATTTCCCCTTGATGGTTTCAGCTTTAATTAGCTCACCTGAGCCAAAGGCTCAGGGTGAGCTATTGTGATCACCCAGTGTCTGTCGTCTGTTGTGCGTCATGTGTTGTCCGTCAATAACAATTTGCTTTAAATGACATCGTCTCTGAAACCACTAGGCCTATGGCTTTAATATTTGGTCTGAAGCATTGTCTAGTGGACCTCTACCAAGTTTGTTCAAATGGTGGCCCCATGAGCCAAAATGGTCCTGGGGCGGGGGGTCGTGGGTTCGAAACTGAGATATACTTCAAGGTTTGGGATCTGATTCAGTCAGTTCCTGAAGTGTAGTTACTCTTTAAATTCAAAATCGTCTTCTCCAGAACTGCTTGGCTCAGATGCTTGAAATTCGGTATGTAGCATTGCCTAATGGTCCTCTACCAATTTTATTCAAATGGTGGCCCCAGGGTCCAAAATGGCCCTGGGGCAGGGGGTCTTGGGTTTGAAACTAAATACACTTAAAAATCTCCTCCTCCAGAACTGCTCGGCTCAGATGCTTGAAATTTGGTATGTAGCGTTGCCTAATGGTCCTCTACCAAGTTTGTTCAAATGGTGGCCCCAAGGTCCAAAATGACCCCAGGGCAGGGAGTCCCAGGTTTGAGCCATAGAAATACATAGAAAAATACTAAAAAATCTTTTTCTTCAGAACTGCATGGCTCAGATGCTTGAAATTTGGTATGAAGCATTGCCTAGTGGTCCTTTACCAAGTTTGTTCAAATGATGGCCCCGCCGGGAGGTCCTGGGTTTGAATAATAGAAATACATAGAAAAATATTCAAAAATCTCTTTCTTCAGAACCACAAGGCTCACATGCTTGAAATTTGGTATGCAGCATTGCCTAGTGGTCTTCTACCAAGGTTATACAAATGGGGGCCCAGGGTCCAAAATGGCCCCTTGGCATGGAGTCCAAGGTTTGAACCATAGAAATGCAGAGAAAAATATTCAAAAATATGGCCCCTTGGCATGGAGTCCAAGGTTTGAACCATAGAAATGCAGAGAAAAATTTTCAAAAATCTTCTTCTTCTGAACCTCAAGGCTTAGATGCTTGAAATTTGGTATGTAGCATTGCCTAGTAGTCCTTTACCAAGTTTGTTCAAATGATGGCCTCAAGATCCAAAATGGCCCCGCCGCAGGGAGTCCTAGATTTGAACTATAGAAGTACATAGAAATATATTAAAAAATCTTCTCCTTCAAAATCATGTGGCTCAGATGCTTAAAATTTGGTATGTAGCATTGCTTAGTGGTCTTTTACCAAGTATGTTCAAATAACTACCCCAGGGTCTAAAATGTCCCTGCCCCAGGGGGTCCTGGGTTAGAACCATAGAAATACATAGAAAGATATTCAAAAATCTTCTTCTTTAGAACCAGTTGGTTCAGATGCTTAAAATTTGGTATGTAGCATTGCCTAGTGGTCTTCTACCAAGTTTGTTAAAATGGTGGGGATATGGGTTCGAAACTAAAATATACTTTAAATCTTCTTCTGAACTGCTTGGCTCAGACCCTTGGGTATGTAGCATTGCCTTTGTCTTTTACCAAGTTTGTTCAAATGGTGGCTCCAGGGTCCAAAAAATATTAAAAAATCTTCTTCTTCAGAACTGTAAGGCTCAGATGCTTGAAATTTAGAATGTAGCATTGCCTAGTGGTCCTTTACCAAGATTATTCAAATAATGGCCCCAGGATCCAAAATGGCTCCGCCCCAGGGGTTCAGGGTTTGAACCATAGAAATACATAGAAAAATATTCAAATATCCTTTTTAGCTCGCTTGAACGAAAGTTCAGGAAGAGCTATTGTTGTCACCATGGCGTCGGCGTCAGCGTCCGCGTCCGCGTCGGCGTTCAGATTGGATGTTTTGGTTAAAGTTTTTTAAAGACCTATATCTCCTTCACGCATGGATGGATTCTACCAAAGAACTACCAACTAAATGTTTTGTACCACTTCAGAAACTGAGGGTGAGGTTGGGCCTGTAAAATCGATTTAAGCCCCCCAGTAATTCATTACTGACCGTTCCAAGGCGGTAGTTCTGTTGTGGTTCTCTGTTGCCTGTTTTTGGTGTCAGAGTTTCTGTGATGTTTTACCTTATGTATGTTCTTATTATTTTTGGTTCGGTTTGGGTTGCTGAGTGGCCACCTTTTGGGAACAAGCTGCTCACTCGGTTGGCCATATGTTCTCTGTATCTTGATTATTTGTAATCTTAGTTGTTTCCAATTATGGTTTTAGGGCTGGATTTGGATTTTGATTGTTTCAGTTCCTGGTCTTTGCATACTTTTTACTTGTCTCATACAAGAATGACAACTCTTGCTTTCATACTTTTCCGAGTTATTTCCCTTTGGAAGTTAGAGCTGCAGTTTTGTGTCTCTGCTCCAAATCTGAAATACCCTTATACCTTTTAGAACTTACTCCACTACCGTCGCCCCCCCCCCCCCCCCCCCCCCCCCCCCCCCCCCCCCCCCCCCCCCCCCCCCCCACACACACACACACACAGAAATATAAAAAAATCAGATTTGGATTCTTTGTCCAAATTCACTTACTAGAGAGCTCAAAATTAGATTTGTAGGGCTTGTACTTTAGAAGTTATTCACACATTTTGAAATGTTGAATGTATCATATGCAATACATTGTCTACAAGGTTGCTATTTGAGATTTTACCTCTTTTTAGCAATCTGGCATATTGTTTTGGTGATTGTTAGATAATCATGCATCTGTTAAACAGATAATGTCAATAAGGAGCATAAAAGAATGACAGTATACTATTTATATGCACGTTTTGAAGTGCAGCCTGTTTTCCAAGGTGCACAGGGCCTTCGGTCAGGGGATTTGCCATCCTCTGATGGCTATTTTTAGCTCGCCTGAACGAAAGTTCAGGAAGAGCTATTGTTGTCACCTTGGCGTCGGCGTCCGCATCAGCGTCCGCGTCCGCGTCCGGATTGGATGTTTTGGTTAAAGTTTTTTAAAGACCTATATCTCCCTAACCCATGGATGGATTCTTTTGATACTTGCACTGTAGTTAGATATTGGTCCAAATTTTAACAGGGTACCACCCCCACCCCACTTCGTGACCTTGATGTCAAGGTCATGGACTTAGAAAATTTGGAGTTTTTTGGACTGGATGTTTTGGTTAAAGTTTTATAAAGCCCAATATCTCCTTAACCCATGGATGGATTCCTTTGATACTTGCACTATAGTTAGATATTGGTTCAAAGTTTTCCAAGGTACTACCCCCACCCCCCTCAGTGACCTTGATGTCAAGGTCATGGACTTAGAAAATTGTCCAAATACTGATTGGATGTTTTGGTTAAAGTTTTTTAAAGACACATATCTCCTGAACCCATAGATGAATTCTTTTTATATTTGCACTGTAGTTATATATTAGTATAAACTTTTACATAGTACTACCACAACCCCGCTCAGTGACCTTGATGTCAAGGTCAAGGACTTAGGAAATTTGGTCTTTATTAAAGTGTTCTAATTGCATACTGATCCATAATGCTTGACAGAGATTTAGTTTACACTTGAACTGATGTTAGACACTTTTGAGTTTTTACAAAACACTATATACTTACCCCACTGGATGACCTTGAAATCAAGGTTATCAACTTTGAATTTTGTCTACAAGATTTTGGTTAAAGTTATATATTTATAAGACATAATTTCACAGGGCCACAATGGACTCAGTTGATACTAATACTTGGACTGATATTGGATAATGGTTCCAGGTTTTGATACATCCTAGCCCCCCCCCCCCCCCCCCCCCCCCCCCCCCCCACACACACACACACCCCACCCCTTACCCCTCTACCCCTTAGTTCTTTGTCCTCAAGCTCATGGACTTTGAAATTTCATGTGGAGTTTTTTTGTTTTTTTTTATTTTAAGACTTATTTCTGAGATAGCGTTTGTTTATAAATGTGTTGTCATTGTGGACATGCTTGTTTGAAGTTTTATGCCTAGCAGTCCACACCACCATAGCAACTGTGTCATGGGCAAGCACTTATTCAGGCGAGCTATGCTGTCAGGCGACAGCTCTTGTTTTCAGTACCATTTGGAAATGGATGCAAACAAATGATGACCATAGTTTGACCTTTAACCTTTTTAGCTCACCTGTATAGCCTTGGTCCGTCATTCGTCGTCGTCGGCGTTGGTGTCGTCGGCATCGTCGGCGTCCACACTTTTAAACACCAATATCTCCTAAACCAGCAGGCCAATCTTGATCAAATTTTATGTCTAGCATTGTTGAGGTGGGGGATTGACTAGATTAGGTTTAAAGGCAGATTGGTTTTGAACTCTGGTTGCCATGGTAACATATAACTCCCATAGACTTATAATGGGAAAAACTTAAAAAATCTTCTTCTCTGAAACCATGAGGCCCAGAGCTTACATATTTAGTATGTACCAATGTCTAGCGGTCCCCTACAAAAATCTTGCCAACCATGTCCCTGGGGCCCAAATTGGCCACGCCCCGGGGGTCATAAGCTCCCATAGCCTTACAATGAGAAAATCTTTAAAAATCTTCTTCTCTGAAACCATGAGGCCCATAGCTTGTATATTTGGTATGTATCAATGTCTAGTGCTCCCCTACTAAAATCCTGCCAGCCATGCCCCTGCCACGCCCAAAGGGGGTCATTTGTTTATAAATAGTTATATAGCCTAAAACCCTTCAAAAATCTTCTTCTCTGGAACCATGTGGTCCAGAGCTTATACATATAGTATGTAGCAATGTTGTAATGGTCCCCTACATAAATCCTGCCAACCAAGCCCTGGGGGTCCAAATTGGCCACGCCCCAGGGGCCATAAGCCCCCATAGACTCATAATGGGAAAAACTTAAAAAATAATCTTCTCTGAGGCCAAGAGCTTATATATTTGGTATTTAGCAATGTCTAGTGGTTCCCTACATGAATCCTGCCAACCATGCCCCTGAGACCCACATTGGCCACACCCTGAGGGTCATTAGCTCCCGTAGACTTACAATGGGAAAATCTTCAAAAATCTTCTTCTCTGAAACCATGAGGCCCAGAACTTATATATGTAGCAATGTCTAGTGGTCCCCTACATAAATCCTGCCAACCATGCACCTGGGGTCCAAATTGGCCACGCCCCAGGGGCCATAAGCTCCCATAGACTTACAATGAGAAAATCTTCTAAAATCTTCTTCTCTGAAACCATGAGGCCCAGAGCTTATATATTTGGTATGTAGCAATGTCTAGTGGTTCCCTACATGAATCCTGCCAACCATGCCCATGGGGTCCAAATTGGCCACGCCCCAGCAGTCAATACAATGGGAAAACCTTAAAAATTTTATTCTCTGAAACCATGAAGCCCAGAGCTTATATATGTAGCATGTAGCAATGTCTAGTGGTCCCCTACATAAATCCTGCCAACCATGCCCCTGGGGTTCAAATTGGCCATGCCCCAGCAGTCATTAGCTCCAATAGACTTACAAGGGGAAAACCTTATAAATTTTCTTCTCTGAAACCATGAAGCCCAGAGCTTATATATGGAGCTTATATATGTAGCATGAATCAACTTGGCCACACCACAGGAGTCATAAGCTCCCATAGACTTACAATGAGAAAATCTTCAAAAATCTTCTTCTCTGAAACCATGAGGCCCAGAGCTTATATATGTAGCATGTGGCAATGTCTAGTGATCCCCTACATAAATCCTACCAACCATGCCCCTGGGGTGCAAATTGGCCAAGCCACAGGGTCATAAGCTACCATGGACTTACAATGTGAAAATTTTAAAAAATCTTAGTCTCTGTAAGCATGAGGCCCAGAGCTTATATATGCAGCAAGTAGCAATGTCTAGTGGTCCCCTACATAAATCCTGCCAACCATGCCCCTGAGGTCCAAATTGGCCACACGCCAGGGGTCATTAGCTCCCATAGACTTACATTGGGAAAATCTTCTAAAAACTTCTTTGAAACCATGAGGCCCAGAGCTTATATAATGTACTATGTAGCAATGTCTAGTGGTTCCCTACACAAATCCTGCCAACCATGCCCCTGGGGTGCAAATTAGCCATACCCTTGGGGTCATTAGCTCACATTGACTTACAGTGGGAAAATCTTCTTCTCTTAAACCCAGAGGCCCAGGGCTAACTTCTTTAGTATGTTGCAACGTTTAGTGGTCTCCAACTTAAATCCTGCCAACCATGCCCCCTGGGATCCAAATTGGCCATGCTGCTCCCATAGACTTATAATGGGAAAGACTTCAAAAATCTTGTTTTCTGAAACCATGAGGCTTAGAGCTTACATATTTAGTATGCAGCAATGTCCAGTGATCCCCTGCATAAATTCTGCCAATCAAGCACCTGAGGTCCAAACTGGCCACACCCCAGGGGGTCCTTTTGTTTATATAGAGCTATATAGCTAAAGAACCTTCAAAAATCTTCTTCTATGAAACCATTATAAAGGCCAAGAGCTTTTGTATTTAGTATGTAGCAATGTATAGTGGTCCTCTATATAAATCATGCCAGTCAAGTCCCTGGGGGTCCAAACTTGCCACACCCCATGAGGTCATAGAATCCTATAGAATTGCAGCCTGTTTATTAGCTTACCTGAGCTGGAAGCTTACATTTTAGAACTCAGGTGAGTGGTTGTTGCCCTTGGGCTACTTGTTGTTCAGGTGAGTGGGCCCTCTTGTTTTGTGTTGATTTTGTGTCTGCTGTATAACTTGAATACCTTCTGAAATATTTTCATGACATTTCACAGGTATGTAGAACAGGTCATGACGATATTTCACGAACAAGAATGGCAACTCTTGCCTTCTTATATTTTGAGTTATTTCCCCTTGATAGTTTTGGGTGTGATTTCCTGTCCGCATTGTTACTTGAATACCCTTTGAAATATTTTCATGATACTTTACAGGTATGTAGAGCAGGTCATGATGATATGTCGCAAACAAGAATCACAACTCTTGCTTTTTGAGTTATTTCCCCTTGATGGTTTTAGGTGTGATTTCATGTCCGCTCTATAACTTGAATATCTTTTGAAATAGTTTCATGATACTTCACAGATATGTAGAACAGGTCATGATGATGTGTCACAAACAAGAGTGACAACTCTTGCTTTCTTACTTTTTGAGTTATTTCCCCTTGATGGTTTTGGGTGTGATTTTGTGTCTGCCCTATAACTAGAATACCTTTTGAAATATTTTCATGATACTTCACAGATATGTAGAACAGGTCAGGATGATATGTTGCAAACAAGAATGACAACTCTTGCTTTCTTACTTTTTGAGTTATATCCCCTTGATGGTTTTAGGTGTTATTTCGTGCCCACTCTATAACTTGAATGAATACCTTTTGAAATATTTATATGATACTTCACAGATATGTAGAACAGGTCATGACAATGTGTCACGAAAAAGAATGACAACTTTTGCTTTCTTATGCCCCCGCCATGAAATGGCAGAAGGGCATATAGATTCTACCATGTATGTATGTATGTATGTATGTATGTATGTATGTATGTTACCGAAATAGAGTCCAATTCATCACTTTGGTTTGCATGGTGGGATTAAAAAATTATTTGGCAAAAATGATCATTATGACAAGGCGGTGTGTCACATGCAAAAACCGTATCGCTATCTCAAAGGTCAAGGTCACAGTCTGCACTTAAACTTTGTACATAGGCTATAATGAAATATGTTCATGTCCAACCTATAACTTTAGACTGCATAGTCGGATTTACAAATTATTTGGCTCAAATGATCATCATGACAAGATGGTGTATCACATGCAAGAACCATGTTGATATCTCAGAGGTCAAGGTCACAGTCTGCACTTAAACTATGTACATAGGCAAAAATGAAACATGTTTGTGTCTGACCTGTAACTTTGGACTGCATGGCGGGATTTAAAAAATATTTGACACAAATGATCATCATGACAAGATGATGTGTCCAGTGAAAAACCATGTCACTATTTTAAAGGTCAAGGTCACAGTCCACACTTTAACTTTGTGCATAGGCTATAATAAAATATGTTCATGTCTGGTCCATTACTTTGTCCTGCATGGTGGGATGACAAAATTATTTGGCATAAATAATTGTCATGGCAAGATGGTTTGTCATGTGCAAAAACCATGCTGCTAGCTTTAAGGTCAAGGTCACATTCAGCACTTAAGCTTAGTGAAATGTTGTCCTGCATGATGGGATTTCAAAATTATCTGACATAAATAATTATTATGACAAGTTGATGTGTCACATGCAAGAATCATACCATTAGCTCAAAGGTCAAGGTCACAGTATGCTCTTAAACTTTATGCATAGGCTTCAGTGAAACATGTTTATGTCCTGTCCATAACTTTATCCTGGATGGGGGGATTCAAAACTATATTGCATAAATGATCATCATGACAAACCCCTAGCTTGACGGTCAAGGTCACACTGCGCATGTAAACTTTATGTATAGGCTATAGTGAAAATTTTTTGTGTCTGGCCTATAACTTAGTCCTGCATAGGTCGTTTTGATATTTCATTTCTCTTGATTTGCCTTTTATATTGTACAAGTCTGCCGCCATGAACCTAGTTATCCTACAAGTGCCAGTAACTTAATCAAGGTGCCATCTTACTCAAGGCACTAGGTGGGGCATCCGTGTCCGATGGACACATTTCTATTTATTACTTTTTTAGTTATCTCCCCTTTGATGGTTTTAGATGTCAGCTCCATAACTTTAATACCTTTTGAAATATTTATATGATACTTCAGAGATATGCAGAACAGGTCTAGATGATTTGCCTTATACATGAATGACAACTCTTGCATTCATACTTTGTGTGTTATTTCCCTTTGGTAATTTGAGCTGCAGTTTGAGTCTCTGCTCCATATCTGTATACCCCCAGCCCCCACCCCCACCAAAAACAAATCCAGATTTGGATTCTTTGTCCAAATTCACTTACTAGAGAGCTCAGAATTAGGTTTATAGGGCTTGTACTTTAGAAGTTATTCACACATTTTGAAAGTTGAGTGAATCATAATGCTATACATATGTGTACATGGTGGCTGTTTTTAGCAGCCAAACATACTTTTTAGCTCACCTGAGCCGAAGGCTCACAGGTGAGCTTATAGTATAGGCAGGCATCCGTCGTCCGTTGTCCGCCGTCCGTCCGTCAACATTTTCAAACGACATCTTCTCTGAAACTATAAGGCCCATTGTAACTAAATTTCATATATAGCATCTATAGGCAGGGGGAACCAATAATACTGTTTTTTATCCAAATTGCTTCAGAACTTTGGTTGCTATGGCAACTTAAAGTTTCCATTGACTTGTATGGGAAAAATTGAAAATTTGCATTTATTGCTATGTCACTGCAGATATTTTGACAAAACTTTTACAGAAATGTTCCTTGAGTAGTCCTTCATCAACCACATGAAATTTTTGTCAATTGCACAATTTGGCTGGTTGCCATGGCAACCGAATGGTTAAAAATAGAAAAAATATTAAAAAATCATCTCCTCAGAAACTATGCAACCAATAAAGCTCAAACTTTACAGAAAGGATCTTGGCACTGCCCTCTATAAAAGTACTGTTTTTCTTAGCAATTGCTCTAGCAGTTTGGTTGCTATGGGAACTTAAAGTTGCCATTGACTTATAATGGCAAAATAGACAATTTGCATTTATTGCTATGCCACTGCAGATATTTTGACAAAACTTTTATAGAAATGTACCTGGAGTAGTCTTGAACCAGCCTTGTTAAATTTATACAAATTGGGCAATTTTTCTGGTTGCCATTGCAACCGAATAGTTAAAAATGGAAAAATATTTAAAAAATCATCTCTGCATAAACTGTGTGGCCAATAAAGCTCAAACTTTACAGCAAGAATCTTAGTACTAGCCTCTATAGAATTACTATTTTTCATGGCAATTACTCCAACAGTTTGGTTGCTATGGCAACTAAGAGTTTCCATTGACTTATAATGGGGAAAATGGAAATTGGCAATTTTTGCTGTCTCACGGCTTTTATTTAGATTTTCTTTCTACAGAAATGTTTCTTGAATAGTCCTCTATATTTCGTATGAATTTTCTCCAAATCGCTGAATTTGATTGGGTGCCATGGCAAAATATAGGGTAAATTTTCGAAAAAAAAAGAAGAAAAAATGAAAAAATCTTCTGCTCAGAATCCATATTGGGGATGAAGTTGATATTGTGCAAACGTGTTGATGACAGAAGCCTCTACATGAATTTTGTTTTTTCTTCCAACCCAATAAAAACTTTGGTTGCTATGTCAACTTATAGTTTCCATTGACTTATAATGGGGAAAGTGAAGCCATGAGGAGGATGAAGCTGATACTTTGCATACATATTAATAACATTAGCCTCTACCTAAAATGTATTTCATATTATCATTGCCCATGCGAACTGGTTGCTATGGCAACTTAAAGTTTCCATAGACTTACAATGGGGAAAGTGGACATTTGGTATTTATTTCTGTGTTACAGCAGATATTTGGACAAAAGCTTTACAGAAATGTTCCTAGAGTAGTCCTCTATCAGCTATAAGAATTTTGCCCAAAGACCTGATTTTGATTGGTTGCTGTTGCAATAGAAGGGCCAAATTTTCAATTTTTTTTAGCTCACCTGTCAAGGTGAGCTTATAGTATAGACTTGGTCTGTCGTCCGTCGTCGTCGGCGTCGGCGTCCTCGTCGGCGTTCACACTTTTAAACATCTTCTTCTCAGAAACCACTGGGTGGATTGAAGCCAAATTTCATATGGAGCCTTAACAGGATGGGGGAACAAAAGTTTATATATTTTGTCCAGGTCACATGACCAAGATGGCCGCCACGCCCATATATGGTAAAAGCCCTTCAAAAATCTTCTTTTCCAGAACCAAAAGGCCTATAACCTTGAAACTTGGTATGTAGCATCGGGCATGCGGGCCCATCTTAATTTTTTATAAATCATGACCTTGTGATGACCTTGACCTAATTTATGACATGGTCAACTTTGGTACGTTAGGCTTTTATATTGGAAAACGCTTAAACGGTGGATTTCTCAGAAACTATTTAAGTCTAAGGTACAATTCTTGGTATACATGGTCGACTAAATGACCAGATGAAGATATTATGTCACTAAAGGTCAAGGTCATTCCGTCGGACCATCCGTCGTCAAGATTTTCAAACATCTCCTCTGAAACCACTGGGCCGATTGAAGCCAAATTTCATATGGAGTCTCAGTGGAATGGGGGAACGAAAGTATATACCCGGGGTCTGGGTCACATGACCAAGATGGCCGCCATGCCCATATATTGTAAAAACCCTTCAAAAATCTTCTTCTCCAGAACCAAAAGGCCTATGACCTTGAAACTTGGTATGTAGCATCCAGCATGCGGGCCCATCAAAGTTTGTACAAATCATGACCTTGCCTTGACCTTGACCTAATTTACGGCATGGTCAACTTTGGTACGTTAGGCTTTTATATTGGAAAACGCCTTTTATATTGGAAAACGCTTAAACGGTGGATTTCTCAGAAACCATTTAAGTCTAAGGTACAATACTTGGTATACATGGTCGACTAAATGACAAGATGAAGATATTATGTCACTAAAGGTCAAGGTCATTCCGTCGGACCATCCGATGTCAAGATTTTCAAACATCTTCTCCTCTGAAACCACTAGGCAGATTGAAGCCAAATTTCATATGGAGTCTCAGTGGGATGGGGGAACGAAAGTTTATACCCGGGGTCTGGGTCACATGACCAAGATTGCCGCCATGCCCATATATGGTAAAAACCCTTCAAAAATCTTCTTCTCCAGAACCAAAAGGCCTATGACCTTGAAACTTGGTATGTAGCATTGGGCATGCGGGCCCATTTCAATTTATACAAATCATGACCTTGCGTTGACCTTGACCTAATTTACGACATGGTCAACTTTGGTACGTTAGGCTTTTATATGGGAAAAGGCTTAAACAGAGGATTTCTCAGAAACTATTTAAGTCTAATGTACAATACTTGGTATACATGGTCGACTAAATGACCAGATGAAGATATTATGTCACTAAAGGTCAAGGTCATTCCGTCGGACCATCCGTCATCAAGATTTTCAAACATCTTCTCCTCTGAAACCACTAGGCCGATTTAAGCCAAATTTCATATGGAGTCTCAGTGGGATAGGGGAACGAAATTATATACCCGGGGTCTTGGTCACATGACCAAGATGGCCGCCATGCCCACATATGGTAAAAGCCCTTCAAAAAACTTCTTCTCCAGAACCAAAAGGCCTATGACCTTGAAACTTGGTATGTAGCATCTGGCATGCGGGCCCATCATATTTTATACAAATCATGACCTTGCATTGACCTTGACCTAAAGGTACAATACTTGGTATACATGGTCGACTAAATGACCAGATGAAGATATTATGTCACTAAATTTCAAGGTCATTCCGTCGGACCATCCGTAGTCAAGATTTTCAAACATCTTCTCCTCTTAAACCACTGGGCCGATTGAAGCCAAATTTCATATGGAGTCTCAGCGGGATGGGGTAACGAAAGTTTATACCCGGGGTCTGGGTCACATGACCAAGATGGCTACCATGCCCATATATGGTAAAAACCCTTTGAAAATCTTCTTCTCTAGAACCAAAAGGCCTATGACCTTGAAATTTGGTATGTAGCATCGGGCATGCTGGCCCATCATAGTTTATACAAATGATGACCATGTGTTGACCTTGAATTAATTGACGACATGGTCAGCTTTGGTATGTTAGGCTTTTATATGGGAAAACGCTTATACAGTGGATTTCTCAACTAAATGACCAGATGAAGATATTATGTCACTGAAAGGTCAAGGTCATTTTGTCGGTCTGTCCGTCATCAAGATTTTCAAAACATCTACTCCTCTGAAACCACTGGTCTGATTGAAGCGAAATTTCATTTGGAGTCTAAGTGTGATCAGGGAATAAAAGTTTGTTCTTAGGGTCTTGACCAAGATGGCCGCCATGCCCGTATATGGTAAAAACCCTTCAGAATCTTCTTCTCCAGAACCAAAAGGTGTATGACCTTGAAACTTGGTATGTAGCTTTGGGCACTCAAGCCCATCATAGTTTATACAAATGATCGTGCGTTGACCTTGACCTAATTTATGACACTGTCAACTTTGGTACATTATGTAGGCTTTTATATGGGAAAATGCTTAAACAGTGGATTTTTCAGAAACTATTTAAGTCTAAGGTGCAATATTTGGTATATATGGTTGACTAAATGACCAGATGAAGATATTCTGTCGTTAAAGGTCAAGGTCATTTTTTGACTTTTGTACAAGGTCATTGAGATTCTGTCACACGTCAACATTTTCAAACATCTTCTCAGAGGCCACTAGGGTCAATTGAAGCCATATTTCATATGGAGCTTCACCGGCTTAAAGGAACCATAGTTTGTTCAGATGGTCTTGGTCACTTGACCAAGATGGCCACCATGCCCATATATGGTAAAAACTCTTCAAACGTCTTTTTCTCGAGAACCGAAAGGCCTATAACCTTGAAACTTGGTACCGGTATGTAGCATTGGGCACTCAGGCCCATCATAGTTTATACAAATGATTACTGTGTTTCATATATTATGGAGCTTTAATACTGGGTCAAAGGAATCAAAGTTTGTTCAGATGGTCATGGTTGTATGAACATGGTGGCCGCCACACCCATTTATGATATAAATCCTTCAGAAATCTTTGTCCAGAAACAAAGGCCTAGTGACCTTGTGGCTTGGTATATAAAATTGGGACTCAGCATTAATCCCCAAGGGAGGGGGGTTATCTGCCCCTGCCCTGGTGCTATATACATGTATAAAAGCATGAAAATATATACCTGGACCAAGTGTCAGGTGAGCTACAGGACCATTGGTCCTCTTGTTAGTCTGAGTGTTAGATAATCATGCATCTGTTAAACAGATAATGTCAATCAGAAGCATAAAAGAATGACAATATGTTACATATCTGTGTTTTAAAGTGCACCCTTTTTTCCAAGGCCCATGGGGGTCTTCGGTTGGGGGATTAGCCATCTCCTCTTATGGCTATTTTTTCAGTAGGCTTAATTTCCAGAGAAGCAAACAGGGAGTCCTTAAAGATGTTTCCCGTTGAAAAAATGATATACCCAGTCCCCTTAAAAATATTTCCTTACAATGTTGAGCTTCATGATCAGTGGGTTAAGTGCTGGGCTGCAGATCTAGCAGTTCCTTGGAACATATTTATAAAACGACTTAAGTGGTTGCTATGCTGTTGCTTAGGCTGAATTGTATGAAGGAGATTCCCAACAACTATGAAATTTGCTCTGGAGGAACAGCCCGAGAAAGACTGTTCCTCCAGAGCAAATTAAGCCTTAGCAACAGCATAGCAACAACTTAAGTTGTTTTATAAATACAGCCCCTGGTTCTAATCGGGCTGGAGGTGGAATTGTTACTAACTATAAATGGGACTCCATTGCTCACAGCCTTTCATTATCACTCTCCCATCATCCTGGTATGACTGAAATACTGTTAAAAAGGACATACAATTGCAAGTCATTGATTGATCCATCCCTTCAATGTGTGCAGTCAGCTATGACCCTTATCAGGCTGTGCATCCACTCATTTGCATCGGCTTCATGTCACTCTTATTTTGTGTTTGTAGGGTTGATATAGCAGCAGACCAAGTCTCCAAGATGACAGTTGGACGGCTGCACTTCAGTGAAACCACATCAAACAACATGCCTAAGAAAGGGCGTCCAATCCCTGGCCAGAGATACTTCATGCTAGTAGTCTCCTTTGGGGAGAATAGTTATATGATTGCTGGAAGTATGTCAGAGTACATTATTGTCAGGGTAAGTTGTTAATAATTGAGCATGACTCAACAAAACCAACAAAGTGGCATGTGTGCCTAGTGAAACTAAGATCAGCCTGAGCATCCACTCAGTCTGATCAGAGTCTTTGTTGTCAGCATGGAGGTAGCTTAGACCTTTAGCTACCCTTTAAGTGCTCAGCTAAGACTCTGATCAGACTGGGCTGAAGCCCAGGCTGATCTGAGTCTTTGTTGGGCCCACATGCCACTTTGTTGGTTTTGCCATGTCACAGCCATATACAGTCAAACCTGTATATTAAGCAAAAACCTGTCTTAAAAGGCCCTATATGGACCTATATTAAGAAAGCACTGTCCTTCAGCAAGCAATATGGACAGACTCTGTGCCTTGAGGTGTAGCAATGGATCCGCTCTCAGCTGAGCCTCTTAGAGACCTATCGTTATGAGAATTAGAACAACAGCAATCAATTAGCAAGCAGTTTAACCCCCCCCCCCCCCCCCCCCCCCCCCCGCTCCTCCCTCTGCCCTTGGGTGCTTGCTGAAGACTGTGTGTTTAACTGTATATTTCCCACCCCCTGCTCCTCCCTCTGCCCTTGGGTGCTTGCTGAAGACTGTGTGTTTATATTAACTATATTTTAATTTTCAGTTTTAATTGCCCTTGATTTCGCTATTTACATGAACAAAATTTTTTTGCATCAGATGAAATAAAAATACTGTTTGATGGCCACCAGAATCTTTTCTGAAGTAATAATTTTGGGTCTACATATTTTGTACAATTTTCAAAAACAACGTGAAAATTTCAAAAGAGATGTGAATAAAAGAAGGAAAGAAAGGGCCATATACAGACAGTTATTTTCACATACATGTTTATTGTTTTATTAGTGTTTTGTTTTATAGGTTTAATGTTATGATAACAGTATTTCATGTTCATAGTTTTTGTGTGTGTAAGAATCATAATGGTACTTGCTTTTGGTACCATTTTGGTCTGTTGTTTTGACCCAGTTATTCTAAACTAACATGACATTAAGATTTCTAATTGATTGTATGTAAAAACAATGGTATTTTTTGCAGAAAAAGTATTAGCACACTTGCTTTTATGTGTACAGGAAGATTGACCGAATCCTTCACTAACTACCTCAGAGTCTTCGCTGTCTGCATGGAGGTTGTTTAGACCCTTAGCTTCCCTTTAAGTGCTTAGCCAAGAGTCTGATCAGATTGGGTGGATGCCCAGGCTAATCTGAGTCTGTGCTGGGCACACAACCACTTTGTTGGTTTTCTCGTGTCGCGGCTCATTAATGATATTTTTTTCAGGCATCAAACCCAGGTCAGTTTGATAGTGATATTGATGTACAACACTGGCAGAGAGGCCACACCCAGGACTCTGTGTATCACATGTGTGGGCGTGAATATTGATCACCCTGACGAGGCTGTCACAATACACGGCAATGTCAAATTGATTGGTCACGTGCTGCAGACTTCAGATATGAGAAGAAAAGAGGACTTCAAAGAGGTATGGTATAAAAGTTTCTTCTGCAACAAAAAAAAATCATTCTGGTGCAGTTATCTCCCCATTACTTGGTAAAATGTGCAATTATACAAAACTGTGTGACTTGATATGGTAAACATATTCAAAGACATCACAAAGAAAGGAACCTCAGTAGTAAAACACAACTTCAGAAACAGAGGGAGGCACTAAGGGATGGGCTGATGATACATTTTAGATAATTTGAGCTGTGACGTGACAAAACCAATAAAGTGACATGTGCCCCAAGTGAAGACTCAGATCAGCCTGGGCATCTGCCCAGTCTAATCAGAGTCTTTGTTATGCCCTTAAAGGATAGCTAAGGGTCTAAGCTTGCCATGCAGGTAGAAAGTCTTCACTGGGCTGACATGCCACTTTGTTAGGGCCCCGCCAGACGAAGTCTGCTGAGGCCCTATAGTAATCACCTTGTCCATCTGTCTGTCTGTCCATCCTTACGTCTGTCTGTCCGTCATCATTTTGTGTCCGCTCAATAACTCTAAAATCTTTAGAGGTATTTTCATGAGACTTGATACAATTGTAAAGCATCATCAGACAATGTGCAGAGAACAAGAACTATAACTCTGACTACAATATTTACTGTATTATGCCCCTTTGAAATTTTGAGTACAGATATCGTGTCCGCTCCATAACTCTGAAACCGTTAAAGATATTTTCACGAGACTTGGTACAAATGTAAAGCATCATCAGACAATGTGCAGAGAACAAGAACCATAACTCTGCCTACAAGTTTTACTGAATTATCCCCTTTGAAATTTTGAGTACAGAACCATAACTCTGCTTACAATTGTTCACTGAATTGTGCCCCTTTGAAATTTTGAGTACATAAATAGTGTCCGCTCCATAACTCTAAACTCGTTAAAGATATTTTCACGAGACTTGGTACAAATGTAAAGCATCATCAGACGATGTGCAGAGAACAAGAACCATAACGTCTGTCCGTCCATCATCATTTCGTGTCCGCTCAATAACTCTAAAACCGTCAGAGGTATTTTCATGAGACTTGATACAAATGTAAAGCATCATCAGACGATGTGCAGAGAACAAGAACCATAACTCTGCCTACAAGTTTTACTGAATTATCCCCTTTGAAATTTTGAGTACAGAAATGGTGTCCGCTCAATATCTCTGAAATCATTAAAGATATTTTCACGAGACTTGGTACAAATGTAAAGCATCATCAGACGATGTGCAGAGAACAAGAACCATACCTCTGCCTACATCATTTACTGAAGTATGCCCCTTTGAAATTTTGAGTGCAGAAATCATGTCAGCTCGATAACTCTGAAACCTTTAAGGATATTTTCACAAGACTTGGTACAAATGTAAAGCATCATCTGTCGATGTGCAGAGAACAAGAACCATAACTCTGCCTACACTATTTAATGAATTATGCCCCTTTGTAATTTTAAGTACAGAAATCGTGTGCTGTTCATAACCATGAAACCGGTAGAGTTTTTTTGCACGAGAGTTGTTACAAATGTAAATCATCAGACAATGTGCGGAGAAAAGAACCATAACTCTGCCTACATTATTTACTGAATTATGCCCATTTGTAATTTTGAGTACAGAAATCTTGTCTGCTCTTTAACTCAGAAACGGTTAGAGATATTTTCACAAGACTTGGTACAAATGTAAAGTATCATCAGGTAATGAGCAGAGAAAAAGAATCATAACTCTGTCTACATTTTTAGCTCACCTGAGCACAAAGTGCTCAAGGTGAGGTATTGTGATCGGTCTTTGTCCGTCGTCCGGCGTCAACTTTTGCTTTAAACGACTTCTCCTCCAAAACTGCTGGACAGATTTTGAAATAATTTCTCAGAAATGTTCTTTGGGGGACTCTGTACCAAAATTGCTCAAATGGTTCCCCTCCGCTGAACAATATGGCCGCCAGAGCTAAAAATAGAAAAACCTTTAAACGACTTCTCCTCCAAAACTGCTGGGCAGATTTTGAAATAATTTCACAGAAATGTTCCTTAGGAGACCTTCTACCAAAATTGCTCAAATGGTTCCGCTCCGCTAAACAATATGGCCGCCAGAGCTAAAAATAGAAAAACCTTTAAACGACTTCTCCTACAAAACTGCTGGGCAGATTTTGAAATAATTTCACAGAAATGTTCCTTAGGGGACCCTCTACCAAAATTGCTCAAACGGTTCCGCTCCGCTGAACAATATGGCCGCCTGAGCTAAAAATAGAA
Organism: Ctena decussata; assembly: GCA_963989385.1. Classification (NCBI taxonomy): domain Eukaryota; kingdom Metazoa; phylum Mollusca; class Bivalvia; order Lucinida; family Lucinidae; genus Ctena; species Ctena decussata. Next base: position 1,716,036 of record OZ022502.1, on the reverse strand, counting down.
TAACCTTTAAACGACTTCTCCTCCAAAACTGCCGGGCCGGGTAGCGCAATCGGTAGGGCACCTAACTCGTAAGTCAGAGGTCCTGGGTTCGAATCCCGGTCTGGCCACATACTTTCGTTTCTCCTTCCGCTCATTCAAGAAGGGCAGTTGTCAGTTACTGGCGAAAGTATGTGCACTTAGTACTGGTTAACTGCTTAGGAGGTCTAAGCCTGCCCAGGAATAGTGTGGTTAGGTTAACTGACCGTCCCGACATGACCTTAGTTGTTTACCATGGACGTTAAGCATCAAATCAACCAACCAACCAAATCCTCCAAAACTGCTGGGCCGATTTTGAAATAATTTCACAGAAATGTTCCATAGGAGACCCTCTACCAAAATTGCTCAAACTGTTCTGCTCCCCTGAACAATATGGCCACCAGAGCTAAAAATAGAAAAAAGCTTTTAACATCATCGTCCTTGAAGCCAGTGGCTCGATTTCAAAAAAAATTCACAGAAATGTTTTACTCATGGCCCTGAACGAAAATTGCTAAAAAGGTTCCACTCCGCTGAACAAAATGGCCGCCAGAGCTAAAAATAGAAATAAATCTTAGAATGACACAGAGGGCACAGTTATGATCCAATCATCATGAAACTTTGTCAGAATGTTTATCTAAATGTAATCTAGACCATCTTTGAAACTGGGTCATGTGGGGTCAAAAACTAGGTCACTGGGTCAAATCTTAGAACAACCTTGTGCACACTCTAGAGGGCACAGTTATGAGCTTATCTTCTTGAAACTTTGTCAGAATGTTTAGTTATATAAAATCTAGGCCAAATTTGAATCTGAGTCTTGTGGGTCTAAAACTAGGTCACTAGGTCAAATCTTAGAAAAACCTTGTGTACATTCTAGAGGGCACAGTTATGATCTAATCTATGTGAAACATTGTCAGAATGTTTATTTCAATGAAATTTAAACCAGATTTGAAACTGGGCCATGTCAGGTCAAAAACTAGGTCACTAGGTCAGTTCTTAGAAAAACAGTGTGACTGCTTTGGAGGACACAGTTTTATTCTAATCTTCATGAGACTTTGTCAGAATGTTTGTCTCCAACAAATCTGGACCAAAGGTGCAACTTGGTCATGTTGGGTCAAAAAGTAGGTCACTAGGTTAAACCTTAGAAAGACATTGTGTACACTCTAGAGGGCACAGTTTTGATAACTTTGTCAGAATGTTCATATCCAAGAAATATAGACCAGGTTTGAAACTGGGTCATGTGGGGTCAAAATCTAGGTCATTAGGTTAAATCTTATAAAAACCTTAGGTACACAATAAAGGGTTCATTTTCCATTTAATCTTTGTGAAACTCTGTCTGTCGATCATATGGATGTCTCTGAGGTTAAGTTCACAGGATACTCAGGTGAGCGATCCAGGGCCATCATGGCCCTCTTGTTTACTGAATTATGCCCGTTTGTAATTTTAAATATAGAAATCAGGTCAGCTCTATAGCTTTAAAACCACCAATGATATTTTCATAAAACTTGTACATAATATAAAGCATCATCAGACAATGAGCAGAGAATAAGAACTGTAACTCATCTACATTTTTTACAGAATTATTCCTCTTTGTAGTTTACAGTGTAGAAAACGTGTTTGCTCTCTAACTTTAAAACTGTTTAAGATATTTTCACAAAACTTGGTACAAATAAACTTCATCAGACAATGTGCACAGAAAAAGAACCATAACTACACCTTCCCTTTGTTATTTTAGGTATGGAAATCTTGTCTGCTGTATAACTTTAAAGCCTTTGAAGATATTTTTTATAAACCTTGGTACAAATATAAAGCATCATTAGATGATCTGAAGGTGTACAGATTGCAAGAATGGTAACATCAGTTTTCTGCCTCACAGAGTTGTTGCCCATGCTTTAATCAATCATAATTGTGTATTTTGCCCATATCTTAATGACACTGCCTGAGGATTAATTTCAAAGAACATATTTAATATGAAGGCCCCCACACCGAAAAAAAGTACAAAATTGGTACATTTTTATAGGTACAAAAAAGGTATACCTATTTTGTACAAAATTGCCAAAAACATCTGAAATGAGGCCAATTTGATACAAAATAGGTACATATGTACCTAAAATGTACACAGGTGCCCAATATGTACCTAATGTGTACCTGATGTACCTAAAGTGTACCTGATGTACCTAATATGCACCTGATGTACCTAAAGTGTACCTGATGTATCTAATATGTACCTGATGTACCTTAAGCATACCTGATGTACCTAATATTTACCTGATGTACCTAAAATGTACCTGGGTACATTTTAGGTATACAGTGAATAAAAATGTGCCATTTTTGTACCTGAGGTACATTATAGGTACAGATACTGACCAATCAAATGTATGCAGGTATATTTCAGGTACATTGATAGCCAACTTGTGAAATGTACCTATAATGTACCTGGGGTACATTATAGGTACAGAAACTGACCAATCATACTATGTACCTTTAATGTACCTGAGGTATATTGCCGGTACACCTGCTAACCAATCAAAAAAAATTCTTAAAATAACTGACCAATCATAAGCTGTATCTTGGATATACCTTGGGGACATTTAAGGCATATAAACAGTAAACAGACCAATCACATGCAGAAGCCAGGGTACATTATAGGCACATGAATTGACCAAAAGATTTATACAGTAATAATCCTAATAAATGCCCCTGCTCTAATAAAAGTGCCTTGGTTTGCCTTTTCCAGTAATAATGTTGCTTTAATTTGCTAAACTCCATGTTTTCCATCAGGGGAACAGCACGAATTTCTGTTTTCTGTCATGCAGGATGCAACCCTTCAAATAAGGTCCACTATTCAAGGAAATTATTTGCTCCTAGAGGAGCAAGTTTTTGTCTTGAATAGTGGAACACTGAGAAGGGAAGCAAAACAAGGGAAAGTAGTAAAACTGCTCCATCTGAAAGTTTATACATTCACACTAATACTGTTTATTGTAAATTTATATTTTGGCAGTGGCTGATCTGCTACTCTTTAGGCCCTAATTAATGCCGCCTTTCGTAAAATACAACATCCTTGGGTGTTTACTAGGACTAATATGGTAGAAAACACAACTATATATTTCAAATACTTTTAGGGACTAAGGAAGATATTTAGTAGATACCCACACCAAAAAAAAAAAAAAAAAAAAAAAAAAAAAAGAAAAGGAACAAAATTAATATATTTTTATGGGCACTAAAAAGGTATACAAAACTGCCAAAAGATAATACTGATTCCTGCTCTTTTCACCAGTGTTTGTATGAATGGAATTCGCTTCCATCTGAAGTGTTTTTCATCATTTGTAAATCCACAATTTCTCTTGTATTCTCTAATAAATATGACAGTTTAGCTTTCAGATATCTTACACTTTCATTTCTTCACTCAGTTTTTCATAAATTCCTTATCACATATAAATATATATATATTTTCATTTAAAAGTTTATGTTGATGGAAAAGTGCTTCCCACCTGAGTGAATTTCTGCACTATGAGCACATTTTTTTTTAATTATTAATTTTCAAAATATGTTCCTTAAAGTAAAAATTGAATCTAATGCCAATAAATGTTTGCAGATCAACATACTGTTTTGGAAAAAGCTGCAAGTCCTGAGTCATAAATATTATTAGTTGCATTTATCTTCTCTTCATATAGCACTTTAGTTCATCTAGTTTTCAAAAATTTAAACTAATTGAACTTTTTGAAAATGATAACAATCTCAGGAGATGTAATTCAAGCTAAAAAAATTCTGTACTACTCCCATGCATTATACAAAAAGAAAAACACATGTGACTTACCAGTTACTTGATTATCAGCCATTAGAAGAGTGCTGTTCTTCATTGTTAACCAAATCAGAATACATTTTATTCAAGAAAAGTAAGATTATCCAGACTATAACACACACCATCACTCTATAAAGATCCTTTACAAACTGCACCCTGACCAAAATATGTGCAAGTTTTCAGATGTGTTAATTAATCCAAGCTGCAAAGTTCTCTGAGGTTGTGTCAAAGACAGCCTAATGGCCACTATAAATGTATCATATTTCATTGAAAGACAGTACATGTAGATTCTGAGTTTATTAGTATATGACTGCATATGTAATTAATAACATCTGCCTACAGCTCCACATTAGGTACATTTTAGGCACATCAGAAAATAACTAAGTTCTTCATTTGCAAGTAAAAGAGTCAGTGAAATGTCTAAGTTTTTCGAGGTACAAAAAAGGTACGGTGAAAAATGGCTAAGTCCAACATAGGCACGCAAAAGGTACATGGAAATAAAACTAAGACTGCAAAGGTACTATAAAGGCACATCAAAAAATGACTAAGTTCGATAGAGGCACACAAAAAGTACATGGAAAATTGTCTAAGTTATCACTGGGGTACATAAAAAGTATACTTTTTTTGTACCTTCATTCAAAAGGCACATAAAAAGTACAGAAAAGGTACAAAATTTTGTACCTTTTTCGTACTTTATTTCGGTATGGGGGAACAACATGATAATGGAAGGCTGGTATTGTTATGTCTAGTCGGGCACATACGACTTAAATGTCATCAATAGTTTCATAAAGGCGGGGCCCTTTTAGTTACCATGTTTCTAGTTCGTTTTGTTGTGTTGCGGCTCATTTGTCTATTTCTCCATAGGCAGTCATAATGAGTTATCTCTGTATTCAGTAAATTTAGAATCAGTTATTATCAAGGAAGAAAATATTTTGCAAAGGGGGGGTATCAATAAGGTGGGTTTTCTGCATCCTACCAAAGTTTTATTTTTTTGACTGATGTTATACTCTAGTGTGTCTAGTTTATTGAACCATATGTGACTTTGGTCGGAAAGCCCTAGTTACTGAGCTATGGGTTCAAAGAAGTGGGTGGGGTAATCCAACATGGTTTTAGCCTGTCTTGTAAAAACATTCTCATTTGGTAGAAGAGTACAGCAGACAGACAGGATTTGATAAAATGATTAACAGAACATCTAAACTATATTTCCAAATCATTTTATTTGGTCTAATTTGAACATATTTTGTCAAAAAAGACTTCGTTTGACATTTAGCATTTTTTGATATTTTTGACCTCAGTTTTCAATATTTCTTGGCCTTATTGTTAAATGAACAGACATGTTATCATCAAACTCATGTCAAGGAAGTACCTTGAGAAGGACATTCAGATGATGTGACCAGAATATCACAATAGCATAGTTTTCATGGTCGACTGAACACATAAACTTGCTTGGAAGATGGTTTTCTTTCTATTTTGACCTAGAATTATGAACCTTTGGTCAAATTACTATTTTAACTGCTATATTATGCCCCACGCCCCCGCCACTAAAGGTGAGGGAATACATATTGGCTTCAGTGCGGATCTCGTTGGCATCTGCAATTGTGTATGTGTCACATATTAAGTCCTTCTGTGACCTTGGAAACAAGGTCAAGGTCATCAAAATCTGACCTTGACCTTGTTTCCAAGGTCAAAGTATGTGACCCAGACACAGATGCAGACGCCAAGGAGATCCGATCTGAAGCCAATATGTATTCTTTCACCTTTAGTGACAGGGGTGTAGGGCATAATATAGCAGTTAAAATGGTAATTTGGCCAAAGGTTCGTAATTCTAGGTCAAAATTAAATGAAAAAAAAACCATCTTCTGAGCAAGTTTATGTGTTCAGTCGACCATGAAAACTAGGTGGTTGTGAAATTCTGGTCACATCATCCGAATGTCCTGGTCAGGGTGCTTCCTTGACATTAGTTTGATGACAACTGGTCTGTTTATTTAACCATAAGGCCAAGAAATATTGAAAATTGAGGACAAAAATATAAAAAAATGTTGAATGTCAAAGGAAGTCTTTTTTGACAACATATGTTCAAATTAAACCAAATAAAATGATATGGAAATGTAGTTTAGATGTTCTGTTAATCATTTTATCAAATCCTGTCTGTCTGCTGTACTCTTCTACCAAATGAGAATGTTTTTACAAGACAGGCTAAAACCATGTTGGATTACCCCACCCACTTCTTTGAACCCATAGCTCAGTAAGTAGGGCTTTCCGACCAAAGTCACATATGGTCCAATAAACTAGACACATTGGAGTATACCATCAGTTAAAAAAAGAAAACATTGGTAGGATGCAGAAAACCCACCTTATTGATACCCCCCCCCTTTTATGATAAAGGAAATAAACATTAACCTCCCTTACCTTCATGTATTTTTTTGCTAAGGGAGATAATCAAGTTATGCAAGGGGAAATAATTTTGCAATGATTACCATTCTCTTTTTTACAGGTTGACTCTAAAGAACAGCTCAAGAAAGTCCAGGAAATGAAGATTTATAATTACAAGTTCAGTGATGACTATGCTGATCATGTGGGCATGCCAGAGAGCCATCGGAAAGACACCAGAGTTATTGCTCAGGAAATACGAAAAGTGTTACCTGACGCTGTGTGGGAAATGGGAGATTTCAAACTTTCCAGTGGAAGTGAAGTGAAATATCTTTTAGTTGTTAATAAGGTGAACTGAATATGTTTACAGATACGGGGGGAGTTCAATAAGTTCGTAGACCTCGGGGTTTAACTCACTGATTGGAAGATGGTTTCAACATTATTTTTCAATATAATCCCCCTTTACTTCAATGCATTTGACCCACTTTTCTGTTAAGCAGTCTATGCCTTTGAAATAACAGTCGTCTGTTTGGTCCTCAAACCAAGCCTCTGTAGAAGCCTTGAGCTCATCATTGTCCCGAAATCTCTTTCCACGCAAGTGGGACTTCAAATTTCGAAACAGATAATCACTTGCGGCCAGGTCTGGACTGTATGGCAGTGATTTAACTGCTCGAACTTGCACTCAAGAATAGTGCTTGTGCAACTCTGGACTTGTGCACAGGGGCAAGGTCATGTCGGGAAGTTCAGGAAGAGCTATAGTACTACCCCCAGAGTCGGCGTTGGAGTTGGTGTCAGCATCGGTGTTGGCGGCAGCGGCGTTGGCGTTAGCAAAATGTTAAAGTTTTACGTTAATGTTTTTTATGTGATGGGCAAGGCGCCGTCAAGCAAGCTACCCTTTCCCAATGACAGGTCTTGTTATCGAGCCCGCTTGCGGTCAGCGAGATATAGTCCCCCGTTTGGTGTTGGTGTGTCAGTCCATCCTTCTGTCCGTCCCTTCGTTAACAGCAATATCTTGAGTTTGATAGACCCTAGGACCTTGAAACTTCATCACACTATTCCCCACAAAAACACTAATTGGCTCCCACAAAACTAGGTCACTGAACTACTATCACGAAAAAGTACCACATATTTAGTTTTTGTCTGCAGCCCCATATCTCCGTTTTCATAGGCCCCAGAACATTCAAACTTCATCAGTGCATGCACCTTATCACTCCAGGTCACCCCCAACAAAACTAGGTTGCTGTGACCTACTTTCACGAAAAAGTACCACATATATTTAATAGTTTTCGTCTGCAGCCCCATATATCCCTTTTCATAGGCCCCAGAACATTGAAACTCCATCAGTGTATGCACCTTACCCACCTCAGGTCACCTCCAACAGAACTAGGTCTCTGTGACCTGCTTTCACGAAAAAGTGCCACATATTTAGTTTTTGAGGTCAGCCCCATATCTTCCTTTTCATTGGCCCCAGAACATTGAAACTTCATCAGTGCATGCACCTTAACAGTCCATGTCACCTCCAACAAAACTGGGTCACTGTGACCTACTTTCACGAAAACGTACCACATGTTTAGTTTTTGCCTGCAGCCCCATATCTCCCTTTTCATAGGCCCCAGAACATTGAAACTTCAGAGCTAACAGTTGGTGCAGTAACAGATTCATACAGATCACTATTATTATTCTTATATGTATCATGGCTTTCTGGTGAGTTGAAATTCCATAATACCGTAATCGCCCCATTTACCGCACATGCCCCTATAACCGCACACCAAGGCCATTTCCGGAAAAAATGCACAAGCGCACACTGCTTCTTCCTTTTGAAACTCACAAAATGCATCAAGTTCAACTTTCCATTACTGTTTCAACAGCGACAGTGTTTTCAGTTTTGTTTACCAGACGCAATGTGCGAAGAGAGCAACTCTATCGGGCTGTCAATCGGGCATCCTCGCCGATATTTACGAAGCTGGCTGAAGTGTTATGAGTGTGAACAGCCGACTCGGATCAGCTTACACATCTGCGCCATCTGATTAGCGTATTCTCTGTCTGCATCAACAATGGGAATCTACATGTTGATCCGAGAAGGATCGAGCTTACGAAGTTATGAGGTTGCGGGGGTGCGCAGGCTGAACTGAGTCTTTGCCTTTCGTACATGCGAAAAAGCGCCATTGCTCAAGAGCAATTCTTCTCATATATAGCGATAATGTGCACATGCGCCAAAGTGCGTTTGGGAAAGATACATGAACGGCAGATGAGAAACCCGGGTTGCAAAAGAAATAAATTGTCATAAAGACAAACTCTTGCTTCCTGACAAAATCAGTCTGAATACATGGCAAACTGAACGAAGCGACCAGCCTGCGCATATGCATGGTCTGTGCATTTAAACAAAGTTCACGATAGCCTTAGGATAGGTTTATCATTGACATAGCTGGTCCGTGGGCCTCAAAAGGGCCTCAGAATACATCCGATCAGCAAACACCCACACCATACAGTGCATTTGCGAACAGTGATCAGTCTAACAAATCTCCAGGATTTGCCGATAGTTTGCAAAATAATTGTTTAAAGATGCGCAGACTGGTCTAAGGCTTTGCTGTTTGCACATGTAATAGGGTACCTTTCTCATGACACATTGCCAATATTTCTGCACCCTTGGACGTAATATAGGGCAGAAAGAAATAGGAAAGATCAAAAGGACCGCATCTTCCAGAATTAGAATGTGTGTGTTATTAATAGAAGCCCGTGAACTTGTGGTGAATGAATAGCCAGAGCACTAACAAACTTACCTAATGTGTTTAAACAATCACATATTAGGTCATCGTAAATGTGTTGAAATACTTTCCTTTCTTTCGAAATATTTATTTCGTTTTTTTGATTGATTTATTGCTTTACGTCCAAGGTAAACAGCTATGGACATGTCGGGACGGTCAGTTAACCTAACCACACTATTCCTGGGCAGGCTTAGACTTCCTAAGCGGTTAACCAGTACTAAGTGCACATACTTTCGCCAGTAATTGACAACTGTCCTTCTTGAATCAGCGGAAGGAGAAACGAAAGTATGTGGCCAGACCGGTAATCGAACCCAGGACCTCTGACTTATGAGTCAGGTGCCCTACCGGTTGCGCTATACGGCGCAGCTTATTTATTTGGAATATTGAAGAAGGATGAAGAGAATGAAAAACATACATAAGGAGGACATATTTAATACTGAGAGGTATGAGATATAATTTGCGACTTGACATGAGATCGTTTTTCTCCCCGAAATTGGCAATTCAAATAGTTCGAACACTAAATATTTTCATGACACTTCGAACACCCCAATCCGTATTGCCGACTATTTCGACTGTTCATTTGTTGGTTTTTTTTTCGTTATGAGTGTGCGGTTATTAGAAACGTTTTTAACCACACCTTTTTTGTTGCAATTTGAAAGAGTTAAGTGCACCGTGCGGTAAATGGGGCGATTACGGTACTTGGGACTGACATAGACCTGCAGGTTTGTGTTCATTTTTGCTGGTGGTATTCTCATGTCTAATGATTACCGTAATGTGCCTGAATTTTGGGACACCTAAAAATAATTAATTTTCCATTTGTCCCAAATGGAAAATTTATTATTTTTGGGTGTCCCAATACTTAAGCACATTTCAGTATTTCACCTTCATCCATTCAGTAAGGCATTGTTTAATTGAAAATTGCACACATAGACATGTATGTTCCCAGCAGATTTTCTTGTTAAATCTCCACTGGTATTATTAAACACCCAGACTATTTTTCCCTTGCAAATTTTTCTTTTTATCAAGTAAATACCAAAGAACCAGTCCATTTACATTGTAAATTTTTACAAAAGCATGCAGCATCTTCATGACAGGGAATTCGCATGAGTTTTGGATTTTTTCTCGCCACACCAAGGAGAGAGAGCTGAAACAATACAGTAGTCTTGTAGAAAATAAATCTTAAAATCAATTTAAATTCTGTAATCTTAATAACTTGAAAGCTGGTTGAAAATGTTGAAATTTTAATATATTGGTCATGTTTACAAAACAAATGAGCCACAACACCAGAAAACCAACAAAGTGGCATGGGCACCCAGTGAGGGCATAGACCAGCATGGGCATCCACCCAGCCAGAGCAGAGTCTTTTGTGTTCCCATGGAGGTAGCTTAGACCTTTAGCTACTCTTTAAGTGCAAAGCAAAGACTCCTTTCAGACTGCATGGATGCACAGGCAGATCTAAGTCTTTGCTGGATGCACATGCCACTTCGTTGTTTTGTTAGGTGGCGGCTCAATTGATGATGATCAGTTATGAACCTGTGGCCAGTATTCAGCACTACTTGACATGCACTTTCTATTTTCAGTCTCATTTCAATCACAGTTTTGTATATACTCGTGCAGTAGAATGAGAAACATCATTCCACAGCAATAAATAACCAGTATAAGGATACAGGGTAAGTGAAACAAAATCTGAAAGTGGGAAACATGTAAAATTTATTTCACTCTCCTAGCATTAATCCATGGTCGATTTAGATTAGGATGGATGGATGACTTGAGAGTTTACATCCTTTTCAATAGTATTTCAGTCATATCAGGATGATGGGACTGTAGGTGATATGGAAAGGCTGTCTGTAATGGTACCCCATTAATGGTTGAAATTTTTGAGCCTTGACATGACAAAACCAACAAAGTGGTATGGCGCCTGGCGAAGACTAACATCAGCCTGGGCATCCACCCAATCTGATCAGAGTCTTCACTACATGCATGGAGCTAGCTTAGTCTAGACCTTTAGCTACGGTTTAAGTGCACAGTGAAGAGTCTGATCAGATTGGACAGATGCCCAGCCTGATATGAGTCTTCGCTTGGTGCACATGCCATTTGTTGGTTTTGATGTGTCCTGGCTCATTTCCACCTCTTGCGGGAATGGGATTATATTTTGAAGTCTGTGAAATCTTTGTACTGTACAGCTGCTGGAATACCAAACAAGGCCCAGTTGTTCAAACCAGAGTTAGGGTAACAAGCTCATTTAGAGGTCATCCTCTTAAGTGTTTTTCAACTTTATAACCAAATACACTGATATTTTTTGTTGAAAAAATGTTGCAGTGCAAAAGCTTTTCACATTTTTCCAACAAAAAGTATTGATGTATTTAAGATAGAAATGGTTTGAAGTTTAAATGAAACATTAAGTAATGACGTCGTTAGTTTTGAACAAACAGGCCATGATATTTATACTTCATGAATCATATATATATATCTTAAATTGAGATGGTTTCTTTATTATGATGTTGTTTATTTTCCACGCTTAGAGTGCAATGAACATTGTTCATTGTTCAGTTTATTTGGAAGTTACAATTTATGTTGATGTTTTCATCATTATAAAACAAACCAGTGGGCTATAGATAGTCATATACAGAATCACTTCCTCAAAACATGGTTATAAAGAACCATGTAGAAATTTTAATGGAGACAACTGCATAAGCAGTATGTGATTTTGCTTTTACCCTATTGCACTCAGAACGGCCAAAACTCTATAGAGTTTTGGCCATTCTGAGTGCAATAGGGTTAATAAAAGATTTAATAACAGAGGTCCGGAATATGCTGAGACTTCTGACGAGAATTCTGAATGATTTTTCTGAATTCTCCTTAAAACATAGATTTTTAACCCTCAACGGAACATAGTGACACAGCTAAATTTAGGGGTCACAAAATATTTATCTCTGAAAAATGAACAGATATCAGATACCATGTTAATGTTATTGCTTGAAGATCTGTAATATACTAAAGAATAACAACAACTTTTTGGTTTAGTTATTATTATAATCACATAAATTGTGGTGGTTTTAGTAAATTTTGTATTGTATATTTACAGTGGTACAAACATTCCCTTTGTTAGTCCTATACCGAGCAGTAAAACAACAGCTCCTGTCATTGTTCCCTCACATACAACACCTCGTCCTACAACTAAAAGTAAGTATTTCTGTAATGACTTACACTTAACAGGTGCTTAATTTTGAGGAACACCATAGTAAAAAAAAAAATGCAAATGTTCTGTTTCCATACATTTACACAGCTGTTCAGATACAGTTAGCCAAGAAATATTCGGTAAAGTCTCGTTTTTGTGAATTGTGAATATAAAAATATGGTGAAATGCTGATTACGGTCAAAGAAACATTTCAAAGAACAAAAATTAATAAAAACCCCAAATCAAAACTTAACAAATATTATATTTAAGATAAAAGGATAACTTTCAGGAGAAGCAATTCTGCTATTTCTGTTTAGGCCTCCCTTCTAAATAGGGGTCAACTCTTGAAGGAAAGAGATTGCATTATTAGCAAAGTCTTTCTTCTCTAAGAGTAGACCCCATTTTGGATGAGCTTTGTCATCCAGAGAGGCAAACAGGAAGTCACAAAAATTGTTCCCCTTTGTAAAAATGGTGGAAAACATGGAGGTGTGCTCATACACTTCAAAAATCGATCTGAAGAACCATTCACGATCAAAACTTCACAAATACTTCCTCTAATATAAGCATATCCAAAAGTTGCCCTGTTGAAAGTTTCCATCATGACATTGTGAGATATTATATTTTTCAGATCCTATTTTAGGCCCTGTAAATATTAAATAGAACTGTTCCGTCTCCCAATGTGAGAGAAAATGTTGTGATGAGACAGTCTGACGGTACCGGCTACGAGCTAAGTGGCTACAAAGCTTTCAGAACAGCGATTGAAGCACAGGAAAGAGCAGCCAGTACCCATGTCTGCATGCCTTCTGTTAGCCCACCCATCGTAAGTTGTTTAGTTCTCAAGAATTATTCAAGCTGTATCTGTGGCTGCCTTTTTTTCGCATGTTCAATATCCTTTCACCCTATATAATTCTGAAACTGCCTTTTTGTTTTGAGAACAGCTTTCAGTACCATCCATGGCAGTCCAGTCGTCAGACTGGTATGGATCCGGTAAATAATTAACTGTAAAACAGATGGGCTTTGTGTTCTGGCTGACATTGATCAATTGAGCTGATACATGAGAAAACCAACAAAGTGGCATGTATGCCAAGCGACGACTCAGATCAGTCTAGGGGAATGCCCAGCCTGATCAGAGTCTTTCCTGTGCACCTACAGGGTAGCTAAGGATCTAAGCTATCTCCATGCATACAGCAAAGACTGTGATTAAACTTGGCAGGTGCTGTCTTCCCTGGGCACACATGCCACTTTGTTGGTTTGCTCGTGTTGCAGCTCGTTAATCTGTTTGAGTGAGGAAAGGCACCTGGTGGCGCATGCATGAAATCCATTCTGTATGCTGGTGAGCAGACCTGGGGCCGATTACATGCCAATGAAATCGATTACAATTACAATTACTTTTTAAAATCATGATTACAGATTACATTACAATTACATTTTCTCCCAATGTAATTGATTACAATTACAATTACTTTGCAAAGTAATCATGATTACTTTATGATTACATGTGATTACATTATACAAGTGTACAGAATGATCATGACTGTGATAGTGCAAGAACTCTATATTCAAAAAGACTAATTTATACCTAGATCAGTAAATAATTTGTGGCTTACATGTATGCTAATAGGTAAGACTGAAATAACTTCTGAAGAACTTGGCTTAATTTTTAATCTGAACCAAATTTATTTAGCAATCTGCAGTTACGTGCAATGTGCATACAATGACTGTATGCTATTTATGAAGTTAGAGAAAATCAATAAATGCTATGTGTCAGGTCCTAAATATAAAGCACATGCTTAAATATTTTATTTAACCTTTTATTTCAAACATCAGAAATATGATTTTACATTGTTTCCAATGTCATAAAATTGCTTGTGACAGACTAATTCAAAGTCTTCAAAGCAAGGGGCCACACACTTTCTATAAATTTATTCATTTCAAAACATTTTAACTATCACTGTATTTCATTTTCACCTTTTTCTTGCCCACCCTCAGTCTGGCAAAAAATTCAAAGTTAATAAGTTGGCACATAAATGAGAAAGAAGGGAATTAAAGTATTGGCTTTTTGTTGTTTGCAATACACAGGTGTCATTAAGTAGACATATATTACAGTTAGCTCAATCCACAAAGAAGGTGTGAAAATTAAAGTTAAGTCATATTGCTCAACTCTGCTCCAATAAACACAAAACAGTCAGTATGTCTGAAAAGCATCTTTTAACACTTGAACCTGCCTGTCCAAAGTAAAGATGATAAATCATGTCAATCAGTCATAATAATATAAGTCTACCAAGGCAGCTACAAATCTTAACCTCAAATACCCTGCATTCAAGAGTACCAAAATCTCACAGTTTTTACAGAATAACAAATTTATCCTTAAATATTAACCCATTAATGCCTAGCATCCCATTAAAAGACACAGGTAGACAGTGCAGACCCAGATTGGATGCCCAGAATGCACCATTTTGATTGGGATCTTCACTGCTTGCATAAAATTTTAACAGTTTGTATAAAAAGGTGTAAAAAAAATAGGAAGTGTCTCCTGCCAGCCGGCTGGCAGGAGACTTTTTGGTCTCCTGCCAGCCGGCTGGCACTAGACCTAAAAGTCTCCTGCCAGCCAGCTACTGGAATACAGATAAAGAAACGATATTTTGCATGGCATTAAGAAAAGACAGCTATATTTATAGTCCTGAACATTTAACAGATAGATATTTGCTTTCACTTTGATCAAGTTTGAAGTTAATTGTGGTAATAGCATGAAACTATTAGAAAACCATCAAGCAAATCAGATGTAAATTTTTGCTTTTTTTTTTTTTTTGTTCTTTATCCCTATTTTTATTGTCTGGAAGTCATTTAATCCTTAACAGCTCAAAGAATACATTTACATCATATATACACATAATACATATACATTGAAAGAAAAAATTGTAGACAAAATTTAATACTGGTTACCATCACAAGCTATTTGCTATTGTTGTATTTTTACTGTTCAGTCAGGTAAAATTGTTTATTTACTAATTCTTCCCACTAGGAAAAATATAGATTTATAAGATGAAACTACCATTTATCCTACAGGCAGTTGTGCTAACAGAATTTGCATATAAACAGTGAAAATTGCTAAGTAGTATTTTGAGTTAGTTCCCTTGCAAAGTATAATTTGAGTCAGTTCCCTTGGAAATCTATTTATAGAAAGTCCCTCTTATTTGTGTTTTTTCTTGTTTGATTGCAGATATTTTGTTATGGTAATTATAATATGTCATATCAACTTTTAAAAGATACATTTAACTCAAGAATTCCATGGAATAAGATGTCACCATTTATTTATTAGCATTCCAATAGCTGGCTGGCAGGAGACTTTTAGGTCTAGTGACAGCCGGCTGGTAGGAGACCAAAAAGTCTCCTGCCAGCCGGCTGGCAGGAGACCTCGCCAAAAAAATATGCCAGTCACCCTAAAACTGCTAAATTGACTCATCCAGTTTGTGAGGATAGAAGAGTCCACTAGGCATAAATGGGTAAAACAGTGCATATTTTATAACTATGATACTGCTTAAATTTTACTCCCCAAAAGATTATAAAGGGAGTTCTATCAGTTTCTGAATTTGGTCTGCTGCCTTTTGTGCACAAATAAGATCAGTGTTTCTCTGTCTTATTCAGTTTGAAGACACTTTGAATAATTTCTGTTATCATTTTGCACAAGTCTTTTCTTCAAACTATTAAAAGGAAGAGCAAGTTTCTTTTTACTGCTTCTTTTCTCACTTCTGAAAATGAATCAAAGTAATCAAAATGTAATCATAAAGTAATCATGATTACAGCCCATTTTGTAATGTAATTGATTACATTACGATTACTTGTAATCATAAAAATGCATGATTACAGATTACTTCATGATTACTCAGAAAGTGTAATCGATTACAAGTAATCACGATTACAGATTACAATTACCCCAGGTCTGCTGGTGAGAGGATGTGAGGATATTAATTTGAATAAATAGTACTGATTCTAAGAATCGGAAGACCTAACATACTGGTCAGTATTGTCAAAAAAATGAAACAGTTTGGTTTTACAATGCAATAATGTATTCAAAAGATGCAGATGAAATGGCAAATAGTGTAGACCCTGATCTGACTGTTTTTTTCAGGAACAGTCTGATGTGGGTCTACCCTGCTTGCTCAGCCCTATCTGTCATAATACTTACAAATTTTACAGTAGATATTACTGTGATTATGATACACACTTTTACAGAATTGGGGCTTCAGATGTGGTTAAAAATCAGTATTACATATTTTTCTTTTCCACAAAATACGTTTTGGCATCTAAATGGGAAGAAGCCAGTTATGATTCGAATTGACAAGGTTAGTTTTGTTTGATAAAAACATATACAAAACAGCTGAGTATCATGACTGATGGTTTCGATATTATTATTTCAGAGGTTGTCACTGGTAATGAATCAGGGGGTGATAATCAGCCGAACAGACCAGGTGTAAGTATATACTGTTAAATTTTAAGGATGGTTAAACCAACTTGTTCGAATTTTATAATAAAAACATTAAAGTACAGTGGTTCTTTTATTTTATTTTTTTTTATCTTTTACAACAGTGTTGTTTATATTAAGGTGAATGGCTACACTTTCAGGGGAAGCAACTCTGCAGTTTTCAGTTTTGCCTTCCTTCTCTACGGTTATTAGTTCAAGAACCTTTTCAAAGAACAAAAATTAATAAAAACCCCAAATCAAAACTTAACAAATATTATATTTAAGATAAAGGGATAACTTTCAGGAGAAGCAATTCTGCTATTTCTGTTTAGGCCTCCCTTCTAAATAGAGGTCAACTCTTATAAAAAAGAATTTGTTCCTTTAGGATCTAATTTGTTGTTTGTGGAAGTGGTTTCTTCTCAAGGTAAACAAACCTGAAGTCAGTAAAGTTGTTCCGCTTTGTAAAAATGGCTAAAAATTATGGGCATGTACCCAGACACCTCCAAATGAATTTGCAGTCATAGAGTCCAAAATAGCAATAGAAACATACATAAGTGATGATGAAATTGACATTATGAAGAATTTTGTAATGACCAACAACTTTGTACCGGAATGGCAGTATTTATTCTGCATCGCTTACATCATTTACAAACAGGAAGTGGTTATGCTCATTTTTCAAGTCAGTTGAAAAAGTAGAATAGAGTGAAACAGTATATATTACCTAATATGCCAAATTTCATTGTTGTGATGAATGTCATTGTTATGCCCCCGCCATTAAAAATGGGGGGGGGGGGGGGGGGGGGGGCATATAGTATCACTGCTGTCCGTACATACGTAGCGTACGTACGAAATGGATTCCGTTCAATATCTTTTGAAAGCATTGGTATATTGAATTCATATTTCATAAGCAGCTATATAATCATAAAATACAGGTCAAGTTCGATGTTGGGTAAAATCCGTCGATTACTGTGGGAGTTATGGCCCTTTTTCTACTTCATTTTGTATGAAAAATTGGTTTCCGTTCGATATCTTTTGAAAGTATTGGTGTATTGAACTCATATTTTATAAACAGGTATATACTCATAAAATACAGGTCAAGTTTGATGTTGGGCAAAATCTATCAATTATTGTGGGAGTTATGGCCCTTTTTCGACTTCATTTGGTATGAAAAACTGGTTTCCGTTCGATATCTTTTGAAAGCATTGGTGTATTGAATTCATATTTTATACACAGGTATATACTCATAAAATACAGGTCTAGTTCGATGTTGGGCAAAATCTGTGGATTATTGTGGGAGTTATGGCCCTTTTTCGACTTCATTTTGTATGAAAAATTGGTTTCTGTTCGATATCTTTTGAAAGCATTGGTGTATTGAATTCATATTTTATACACAGGTATATAATCATAAAACACAGGTCAGGTTCCATGTTGGGCAAAACCTTTGGTAGTTATGGCCCTTTTTTGACTTCATTTTGTATGAAAAACTGGTTTCCGTTTGATATCTTTTGAAAGTATTGGTGTATTGAACTCATATTTTATACACAGGTATATAATTATAAAATACAGGTCAAGTTCGATGTTGGGCAAAATCAGTTGATTATTGTGGGAGTTATGGCCCTTTTTCAACTTCTTTTTGTATGGAAAATTGGTTTCTGTTCGATATCTTTCGAAAGCACTGGTGTAATGAATTCATATTTTATACACAGGTATATACTCATAAAATACAGGTCAGGTTCCATGTTGGGCAAATTCTGTCGATTATTGTGGGAGTTATGGCCCTTTTTCGATTTCATTTTGTATGAAGAAATGGTTTCCGTTCGATATCTCTTGAAAGTATTGGTGTATTGAATTCATATTTTATACACAGGTATATACTCATAAAATACAGGTCTAGTTTGATGTTGGGCAAAATCTGTCGATTATTGTGGGAGTTATGGCCCTTTTTAGCTCGCCTGAACGAAAGTTCAGGAAGAGCTATTGTTGTCACCACGGCGTCGGCGTCCGCGTCCGCGTCAGCGTCCGCGTCAGTGTCGGCGTCCGGATTGGATGTTTTGGTTAAAGTTTTTTAAAGACCTATATCTCCCTAACCCATGGATGGATTCTTTTGATACTTGCACTGTAGTTAGATATTGGACCAAAGTTTAACATGGTACCACCCCCACCCCACTCCTTGACCTTGATGTCAAGGTCATGGACTTAGAAAATTGGGAGTTTTTTGGGACTGGATGTTTTGGTTAAAGTTTTCTAAAGCCCAGTATCTCCTTAACCCATGGATGGATTCCTTTGATACTTGCACTGTAGTTAGATATTGGTCTAAAGTTTTCCAAGGTACTACCCCCACCCCCCCTCAGTGACCTTGATGTCAAGGTCATGGACTTAGAAAATTGTCTTTTTATTGATTGCATGTGTTGGTTAAAGTTTTTTAATGACACATATCTCCTGAAACCATAGATGAATTCTTTTTATATTTGCACTGTAGTTAGATATTAGTCCAAAGTTTTACAGAGTACTACCCCAGCCCTGCTCGGTGACCTTGATGTCAAGGTCAGGGACTTAGGAAATTTGGTCTTTATTAAAGTTTTCTAATTGCGTACTGATTCATAATGCTTGGCAGAGATTTAGTTTACACTTGAACTGATGTTAGACACTTTTTTGAGTTTTTACAAAACACTATATACTTACCCGACTGGATGACCTTGATGGCAAGGTCATGGACTTTGAGTTTTGTCTCAAAGATTTTGATTAGTTTTATATTAATGAAGACATAATTTCACAGTGCGACAATGGACTCAGTTGATACTAATACTTGGACTGATGTTAGATAACGGTTAAAGGCTTTGATACATCCTAGCCCCGCCCTCCTCCCCCCTACCTCTTAGTGCTTTGACCTCAAGCTCATGGACTTTGAAATTTCATGTGGATTTTTTATTTTTTATTTTAAGACATTTCTGAGATAGCTTTTGTTTATAAATGTGTTGTCATTATGGACATGCTTGCCTGAAGTTTTATCCATAGCAGTCCACACCATCATAGCGACTGTGTGATGGGCAAGCACCTATGCAGGCGAGCTATGCTGTCAGGCGACAGCTCTTGTTCAACTTCATTTCATACAATAATGGTTTCGTTCGTTAGTTTTTGAAAAGTTTCTTGTTTCTGGGCTATTTCTTTTGGAAAGTTGCATGGCACCCATTTCTGTGATAAGATACAGAATGTCATCACATATCAGTCATGCCACCCCCCCCCCCCCACACACACACACACACACACACTTCTCTTGATCCAAGAAGCACAATACATCTGCCCAAGGAAAGCAATAAAACATGTACCACAGAAGTCTGCCTTTGTGAATCTAGTTATGCTACAAGTGCTAGTACCTTAAACAAGGCGCCATCATACTTAGGGCACTAGGCGGGGGCATCCGTGTCATATGGACACATTTCTAGTTTTTTAGCTCACCTGAGCCGAAGGCTCACAGGTGAGCTTATAGTATAGGCAGGCATCCGTCGTCCGTCGTCCGTCCGTCCGTCGTCCGTCAATATTTTCAAAAGACATCTCCTCTGAAACTACAAGGCCCATTGTTACCAAATTTCATATATAGCATCTATAGGCAGGGGGAACCAATAATACTGTTTTTTATCCAAATCGCTTCAGAGCTTTGGTTGCTATGGCAACTTAAAGTTTCCATTGACTTGTATGGGAAAAATTGAAAATTTGCATTTATTGCTATGTCACTGCAGATATTTTGACGAAACTTTTACAGAAATGTTCCTTGAGTAGTCCTCTATCAACCACATGAAATTTATGTAAATTGCACAATTAGGCTGGTTGCCATGGCAACCAAAAGGTTAAAAATAGAAAAGATATTCAAAAATCATCTCCTCAGAAACTATACAACCAATAACGCTCAAACTTCATAGAAAGGATCTAGGTACTACTGTCTATAAAAATACTGTTTTTCTTGGCAATTGCTCCAGCAGTTTGGTTGCTATGGCAACTTAAAGTTGCCATTGACTTATAATGGGAAAATTGAAAATTTGCATTTATTGCTATGTGACTGCAGATATTTTGACAAAACTTTTACAGAAATGTTCCTTGAGTAGTCCTCTATCAACCGCCGGGCCGGGTAGCGCAATCGGTAGGGCACCTGACTCGTAAGTCAGAGGTCCTGGGTTCGAATCCCGGTCTGGCCACATACTTTCGTTTCTCCTTCCGCTGATTCAAGAAGGGTAGTTGTCAGTTACTGGCGAAAGTATGTGCACTTAGTACTGGTTAACCGCTTAGGAGGTCTAAGCCTGCCCAGGAATAGTGTGGTTAGGTTAACTGACCGTCCCGACATGACCTTAGTTGTTTACCGTGGACGTTAAGCATCAAATCAACCAACCAACCAACCTCTATCAACCACATGAAATTTATGTAAATTGCACATTAGGCTGGTTGCCATGGCAACCGAATGGTTAAAAATAGAAAAGATATTCAAAAATCATCTCCTCAGAAACTATAAAACCAATAAAGCTCAAACTTCACAGAAAGGATCTTGGTACTACCGTCTATGAAAAGACTGTTTTTTCTTGGCAATTGCTCTTGCAGTTTGGTTGCTATGGCAACTTAAAGTTGCCATTGACTTATAATGGGAAAATTGAAAATTTGCATTTATTGCTATGTAACTGCAGATATTTTGACAAAACTTTTACAGAAATGTTCCTTGAGTAGTCCTCTATCAACCACATGAAATTTATGTAAATTGCACATTTTGGCTGATCACCAATGCAACCCAATGGTTAAAAATAGAAAATATATTAAAATATCATTTTTGCAGAAACTATGTAGCCGATAAAGCTCAAACTTTACAGAACGGATCTTTGTACAAGCTTCTATATAATTACAGTTTTTTTTATGGCAATTGCTTCAGCGGTTAGGTTGGTATGGCAACTTATAGTTTCCATTGAAATATAATGGGAAAAATGGAAAGCTGCAGTTTTTGCTATCTCCCTGCAGTTATTTTTGGATTTTTTATCTACAGAAATGTTGCTTGAGTAGTCCTCTATGATTCCTATTAATTTTGTCCAAATTGCAGAATTCGATTTGTTGCCATGGCAATATTAAGGAAATATTTTTGAAAAAAATATTTAAAAATCTTTTACTCAAAAACCATATAGGGGGATGAAGCTGATTCTTTGCATACATGTTCATGACATTAGCCGCTACGTAAATATTGTTTTTTATTATTGTTGCCCTCATGGTTTCATTACTATGGCATTTTAAAGTTTCCATAGACTTGCATTGGGAAAAGTGCACATTGGCATTTATTTCTGTGTTACTGCAATATTTAGGCAAAAAGTTTTACAAATATGTTTTTTTCTTATTGTAACTTCATCAAACTTGCTAATATTTACTAGGACAGGCATAATAACTCAGTTAAAGTTGAAATTAGGCCGAATTGTACAACTTACTTCAGTGTTTCTTACTCTTGAGTGCTAAGGATGAATGGACTCAGGTGAGCTACAGGACCAATGGTCCTCTGGTTTTTATCATATAACTTGAATGTTGTGTATATGAAAAAGTTGGATGACAAAAGCAAATTAGGTGCTAAATGCGGGGGGTATTTAGTAAGCCATGCTTACTACCACCTCTAGTTAAGGCAATACTTCATTGTAAAGGGCCTCTTTGGCACAGTGGCTAAGAATTTGGGCCTCACATGGTGTACAACAGCTGATGTACAAAAGAGAAAGCCAAGTTCTGCTTGTGAAAAGTAGCTGGTTTTTCTTTGGGAACTCCAGGAATTTGCCACCTGTGCTTTATGATTGGCTCAGTAAAAGTGAAACTATGAAACACATATACCATAATGACCCTAAAATTTCGGACACCCAAAAGCCTGATAATTATTGTTCAAAAAATCTTTGAACAAGGATTTTACACACATTAATGCATCCAAATGATGCACAGTGAATGGCAAACGTTGTAGACTGATGAAACTGCTCCTTCAGGAGCATTTGGATCTGGGTCTGCAATGTTTGCTCAGACCTGTCTGTCCGAATATTTAGGGTCATTATGGTAGGTATGAAAAATATATTGTAAAACAAACTGTTCCATTTTAGGACAATAAGGATGATGATTTTTACTTGACCCAGCTTTGAGAATTTTCACAAATAAACTGATTTCAGTTTATATGTAGAATGTAGCATAAACCAACTGGTTTTAGTGTATCAATAGTGTTTTTATATTTTCAGGCTAGAAAATGATGTCAAAAGACTCAAGGCTGATTTACAAATTAGTAGAAATTACGAACAAGAGGCACGATCTCAAATGAACAGTTACCTTTTAGAAGATAAAAATTGTCGCTCAGAGTTATATCAGTTACAAAAGGATAATGAAAATCTACAGAACAAGTAAGCATTTATAGTCATGTCAAATAGCATCAGAGTGTTGTTATGCCCTGCCATTTTTAATGGGGGAGGGGGGGGGCATATAGTATCACTGCTGTCTGAACGAATGTCCTGTCCTGTATGTCCGTCCTGTACTAAAATGGTTTCCGTTCGATATCCTTTGAAAACATGGGTGTATTGAATTCATATTTTATACACAGGTATATAATCATACAAATACAGGTCAAGTTTGATTTAGGGTAAAATTCGTCAATTATTGTGGGAGTTATGGCCCTTTTTTGACTTCATTTTGTATGAAAAAATGGTTTCCATTCATTATCTTTTGAAAAGATAAGTGTATTGGATTTATATTTTATACACAGGTATATAATGATAAAATACAGGTCAAGTTTGATTTAGGGTAAATTCCCTCAATTATTATGGGGGTTATGGCCCTTTTTCAACTTTATTTTGTACAATTAAATGATTTCTGTTCTTTATCCTTTGAAAAGATTAATGTATTGGATTCATATTTTATACACAGATATATAATTATAAAATATAGGTCAGGTTCAATTTAGGGTAAAATCTGCCAATTACTTTTGGAGTTATGGCCCTTTTTCAACTTCATTTCATACAAAAATGGTTCCCGTTTGTTATTAGTCTTAGAAAAGTTACTTGTTTCCGGGCTATTTCTTTTGGAAAGTTGCATGGCATCCATTTCTGTGATAAGATACAGAATGGTATAACATATTACAGTCACAAGTCTGCCTTTGTGAACCTAGTTATCCTACAAGTGCCGGTACCTTAAACAAGGCGCCATCTTACTTAGGGCACTAGGCGGGGGCATCCGTGTCCTATGGACACATTCTAGTTAATAACTGTATTTGGTTAAAGATGTCCAAATAATTATAACTGCATTTTCACAGAATTACACGTTTATTATCCTCTCGCACCACGAAGTGGCGAGGGGATATAGGTTTTGTCCAGTACATAAGTAATATGTACGTATGTTCACCTTCTGTCATCGCTCTAGCAACTTCATTTCTCAACGGATTTTAAAATAATTTCACACAAATGTAGGGTATGACAATATCTCGAGCAAATTCAACTTTCAGGGTGCTGCGCCCAAGGTTAAGGTCACTGTAGCTACCTTTAGAAAAACTATGTCATTGCTCTAGCGCCTACATTTCTCTATGGATTTTAAAATAACTTCACACAAATGTAGGGTATGACAATATCTCGAGCAAGTCTGACTTTCAGGGTACTGGACTCAAAGTCAAGGTCACTGTGGGTATTTTTAGAAAAAACTTTGTCATCGCTCTAGGGCCTACATTTCTCCATGGATTTTCAAATGTAGGGTATGACAATATCTTGAGCAAGTTCGAATTTCTGGGTGCTGGGCTCAAAGTCAAGGTCACTGTGGCTATTTTTAGAAAAACTTTGTCATTGTTCTAGCGCCTACATTTATTAATCTCATATAACTTCACAATATATCATTATACCCCCGGTATACGAAGTATATAGGGGGTATATAGTTTTTGGTTTTTCCGTAAATATGTTTGTGTGTGTGTGTGTATGTTAACATTTTTTCTGTCACAGATTTCTCAGGAACCACAATAGTTAGGATTTTGAAATTGGGTACAAACGTTGGGTATGACTAGTTGTACTGTGTAAGAGACAATCAGCCTTCTCCTGCTTATCATTCCCTTTGTTTGTCCATTTTTTCTTTCTCTCCAATTAAATTTCTGTCACAGATTTCTCAGGAACCACAATAGCTAGGATTTTGAAATTTGGTACAAACGTTGGGTATGACTAGTTGTACCGTGTAAGAGACAATCAGCCTTCTCCAGCTTATCATTCCCTTTGTTTGTCCATTTTTTCTTTCTCTCCAATTAAATTTCTGTCAAAGATTTCTCAGGAACCACAATAGCTAGGATTTTGAAATTTGGTACAAACGTTGGGTATGACTAGTTGTACCGCGTAAGAGACAATCAGCCTTCTCCTGCTTATCATTCCCTTTGTTTGTCCATTTTTTCTTTCTCTGCAATTAAATTTCTGTCACAGATTTCTCAGGAACCACAATAGATAGGATTTTGAAATTTGGTACAAACGTTGGGTATGACTAGTTGTACTGTGTAAGAGACAATCAGCCTTCTCCTGCGTATCATTCCCTTTGTTTGTCCATTTTTTCTTTCTCTCCAATTTAATTTCTGTCACAGATTTCTCAGGAACCACAATAGCTAGGATTTTGAAGTTTGGTACAAATGTTGGGTATGACTAGTTGTACCGTGGAAGAGTCAGTCAGCCTTCTCTTTCTTATCATTCCCTTTGTTTGTCCATTTTTTCTTTCTCTCCAATTAAATTTCTGTCACAGATTTCTCAGGAACCACAATAGCTAGGATTTTGAAATTTGTTACCAACGTTGGGTATGACTAGTTGTACTGTGTAAGAGATAATAGACCTTCTCCTGCTTATCATTCCCTTTGTTTATTTTTTCTTTATCTCCAATTAAATTTCTGTCACAGATTTCTCAGGAACCACAATAGCTAGGATTTTGAAATTTGGTCAAATGTTGGGTATGACTAGTTGTAGTTTGTAAGAGACAATCAGCCTTCTCCTGCTTATCATTCCCTTTGTTTGTCCATTTTTTTTCTTTCTCTCCAATTAAATTTCTGTCACAGATTTCTCAGGAACCACAATAGCTAGGATTTTGAAATTTGGTACAAACGTTGGGTATGACTAGTTGTACCGTGTAAGAGACAATCAGCCTTCTCCTGCTTATCATTCACTTTGTTTGTCCATTTTTTCTTTCTCTCCAATTTAATTTCTGGGACAGATGTCTCAGGAACCACAATAGCTAGGATTTCGAAATTTGGTACAAATGTTAGGTATGACTAGTTGTACTGTGTAAGAGACAATCAGCCTTCTCCTGCTTATCATTCCCTTAGTTTGTCCATTTTTTCTTTCTCTCCAATTTAATTTCTGTCACAGATTTCTCAGGAACCACAATAGCTAGGATTTTGAAGTTTGGTACAAACGTTGGGTATGACTAGTTGTACCGTGGAAGAGTCAGTCTGCCTTCTCCTTCTTATCATTCCCTTTGTTTGTCCATTTTTTCTTTCTCTCCAATTAAATTTCTGTCACAGATTTCTCAGGAACTACAATAGCTAGGATTTTGAAATTTGTTACCAACGTTGGGTATGACTAGTTGTACTTTGTAAGAGATAATAGACCTTCTCCTGCTTATCATTCCCTTTGTTTGTCTATTTTTTCTTTATCTCCAATTAAATTTCTGTGACAGATTTCTCAGGAACCACAATAGCTAGGATTTTGAAATTTGGTACAAATGTTAGGTATGACTAGTTGTAGTTTGTAAGAGACAATCAGCCTTCTCCTGCTTATCATTCCCTTTGTTTGTCCATTTTTTTCTTTCTCTCCAATTAAATTTCTGTCACAGAATTCTCAGGAACCACAACAGCTAGTATTTTGAAATTTTGTACAAATGTTGGGTACTACTAGATGTACCGTGTGAGAGAGTATCGGCCTCCTTCTCTTATCATTCCCTTTGTTTGTCCATTTCTTCTGTCTCCCCAATTAAATTTCTGTCACAGATTTCTCAGGAACCACAACAGCTAGGATTTATAAGGTTGGTACAAATGTTGGGTATAACTAGATGTACCGTATAAGGAACAATTAGCTTTCTTCTGCTTATCATTCCCTTTGTTTGTCCATTTTTCCTTCCTCTCCAATTAAATTTCTATGATAGATTTCTCAGGAACAACTACACCTAGGTTTTTGAAATTTATTACAAACATTGAGTATGACTAGTTGTATTGTGTAAGAAAACATCAGCCTCCTCCTCCTTATCATTCCCTTTGTTTGTCCATCTTTCTCTCCTTTGAAATTAAACTTTTTCTGTCCCAAGATTTCTCAGGAACCACTACAGCTAGGATTTTGAAATTTAGAGCCACAGTCTTCAAATTTTGTTTACATCTTGAGAATGGCCAAGTTTATTGTAGGAAAGAAAATTAAAATGCTAAGATTTCTTTTGGCCTTCTTTTGCATTTTTTCCTTTTTTCCATCTCTATCTCTAATGGAATAAATGGTAAAATTTATGTCAAAGATTTCTCAGATTGCTGTGTGACTAGGTTTAGGTATAGGTTTTAATTGACTAGTTGACACCATCTGGATGCTGCTGCTGACTTTAGGTCAAGGTCACTGACATAGAACTATATGTAAATTTGTGTTGAAATTTTGTGTTAAATTTGTATTTTCTTTAGATTACATAATTTGCATGTTTTAATGGAACCATTGTGTATTTGTCTAAAGGCCTTCCACTGGATTTGTAATAGATTGTCCATTCATATGTCTGTTATTTAACATTTGCTTTAAAGTTTTGTATTAAGTGTGTTTTTATTAGGCGGTGGCGCTGGCCGGGGGTATACGTGAGCCTCTGCTCACATGCTCTTGTTATATTAAAGCTGAACATCATAGAGATAGATTCAGTAGGTGCAAAAGTGCTGGTACCTGTCAGCATTCTAATGCTCATCATGACTGAAATATTTTCTATCATGTGAGATCTAATCCCCCTAAATGCTTACAATACTGTACCTTAATGTCAGGGTCATATACAACCTTTACAATAAGGTCACAGGCTTTTTGTGGGGGCGGTTGGGTGGTGTGATGGTGCTGAGAGTAGCTTCCAGTGCCGGGGCGTCCTACTAATTTGGATAACAGTAGGGCAAGGGCCTACTGTGCTTGCAGTAGGTGCGGGTGGGGGTTGTTTGGACATTTTTTCTCTCGTCTATCATTTAATTCTCTCTTCTTTCTCCCTCTCTCTGGGAGGTGGCCCGATATAGACTGAAATACTGTCTCAAAGGGCCGTTAAACCCAAAATGGAGCCCTGGTAGCTCAGTTGGTTAAGCGCTGGCCTACTGATCTAGCGGACTGGGTTCGAATCCCGCTGGAGGCGAGAATCTTTCCTACCGTAAACGGGGTTCCATTGCACACAGCCTTTCATTATCAACTTCCCATCGTCCTGATATGACTGAAATACTGTTGAAAAGGACGTAAAATCGCAAGTCATCCATCCATCTATAAACCCAAAACAATCAATCAATTAATCACATACTTTTTGTGGAGTGGGGTAAAGTGCAGTGGTTAGCGTGCTGGCCTTGCAATCCAAGTGTCGAGGGTTCTCCACTTCTCCAATCTTTCAGATGAGACTCACCTTAGCTGTTAGTGGGATATTAAACTCAAATCAGTCACTAAGCAATCACAGGCTTTTTGTTTTTTCATTCACATAACTATTATATGTCATGAAATTCCCCAGTTCAGTGTTTGCCCACACCAAGTAGTCTTGTGCGAGGGGATTTGTATCGCCTGCGATGCCTTGTTTACTGTAACTATTTTTCTGTTGCAGGAAATGACCACACCAAATCCTAAAATACAAGCAACAATCAACAATAATGGTCAGTATTCCGACACTGACATGGATAGACAGCAAGATAATAATAACCTTCCTGGTGGACAATATCATTACAGGAAAAAAAGGAATGCAGGTATAAATACCATAACAAGAGGCCTAAATGGGCCTGATATTGCTCACCTGGCATTTGTGCAACGGGACCATTCTGATACAAAATTGGTCCAGTTCCAAAGAGAGAGTCTCATTTTCACATTTTGCTACTTTTAGTTACAGAGGCCAACTTGTCTGGTCTTTATATATTTACTTTTGAAACACCTAAATGCAAGAATCATTTTGCCACAAATTTCATCAAAACCCATTCAGGGGTTACTGAGATATTGTCAGTTTCATGTTTTGTGCTATTTTTAGTAACGGCAGATGGCAGCCATCTTGGAATGCCAAAATGCAAAAAATCGAAAAGCTTTCATGCAAGGACCATTTTGACACACAATTAGTCCAGTTACATTGTAATTTTCTAATTTTCATATTTTGCTATTTTAAGTAACAGAGGCCAAATTGACTGGTCTATATTTGTTAATTTTTTAAACAACTAAAGCAAGAATCATTTTGGCACAAAAATCATCTAAATCGATTCAGCGGGTCAAGAAATACTGTCATCTTCATTTTTTGTGCTATTTTTAGTAACGGCAGATGGTGGCCATCTTGGAATGCCAAAATGCAAAAAATCCAAAAAGCTTAATGAAAGGATCATTCTGATAGAAAATTAGTCCAATTCCATTGAGATTTTCTAATTTTCACATTTTTCTATTTTTAGTAACAGTGGCCAACATGACTGGTCAACAGTTAATTATTTTTGAAACATCTCAATGCAAGAATCATTTTGACACAAATTTCATCAAAATCCATTCAGCGGTTACTGAGATATTGTTATCTTCATGTTTTGTGCTATTTTTAGTAAATGCAGATGGCGGCCATCTTGGAATGCCAAATTGCAGTTTCATCAAAATCCATTCAGCGGTTACTGAGATATTGTCATTTTCATTTTTTGTGCTATTTTTAGTAACGGCAGTTTGCGGCCATCTTGGAATGCCATATTGCAATTAATCAAAATGGCTTCATGCAAGGAACAATCTGACGCAAAATCGGTCCAGTTCCATTCAAGGGTTACTGAGTAATTGTCATTTTATGTTTGTGCTATTTTTAGTAACGGCAGATGGCGGCCATCTTGGAATGCCAAATTGAAATTAACCGAAACGGCTTCATGTGAGGAACATTCTGACACAAAATTGGTCCAATAGACCTTTTTCACATTGTTATCTCCCCTAGTCTAACCTGTAATTTGACGAGATTTCGCGTTACGTCACACGCGTGGGGCATAACCTTTGATATAGCAACACATATCAATAGGCTTTTTGATAATAATCGATTAATATATAAATTAAATTATTAAAAACGAGATTTATTATTATATTTTGATTTCAAAACCTAACTTGAAAGGAAAAGAATATAATTACAGTAACAGTAACATGGAAAATATTTGAAATGCACAAAAAATTAATGTTCCAATCAGCGTGTCATGCACCGGTAATCATTTTACAAATCTGTGATCTATTGTTTCTAGCATTCTTTCTTTTCCTCAAAATTTCTTACACGTTTTGATATTCATTCATAGTTTTATTTTCATTTAATCATCCGCGATTTCACACATTTAATTTCAGAAGTAATTTTATTACTAATATTTTACGTACAGAAAAATCATGCAGCTAGGCATTTTGTAATTATTACGACAGTTATGAATTTGTTATAAATATTAAATAGATGCTTTGTATTTATTTATTAATATATTTATTCATTTATTTATTTTTTCTATTTTGAAATCAAATTAGTTTTGAGGAAATAAGTTCTGCGGATTTCGATTTTCTGAAGATGAAGCAAATAGCCAGTTTCACTTTTTGGTTTCTCGAAATTCGAAATTAAATGTTTTATGTATCCTTTGCATTTATAATAATAATCTTAATGATGATGATAATAATAATAGTGAAAATATATCATTTTTTTTTTATTTTTATTATTTTTTTTCCCTGCCATTATTACATTTACTGGCTAAAAACGTGCAAATTGGTAGCTTTTAAATGTGTCTATATTATCATTGATAATTGTAGTAAAAATATCATTGTTATCATTAGTATTATTAGTATTGCATTATCAACTGACTTGCATGTAAATTTGTTCTGGATAAATGAGTATGATTTGCCTACCGATATGCAATGAAATTAATGGTTGGTTGTTGTTAGGGGTTTAACGGCCCTTTGAGACAGTCTATATCGGACCATCTCCCAGAGACAGGGGTGGGAGGGAGGGGGGGGGGGAGAAGAAAAAAAAAAGATAGAAAATGATAACCTAACAACCCAGGCCACGGCTACTGCAAGCCAAGTAGGCCCTTGCCCTACTTTTATCCAAATAAGTAGCACGCCCCGGCACTGGAAGTTATAACCAGCACTAAGTGAAAGCCATTTGGTGTGTGATCTATGTATGTATTCGAAATGTATTTTGACAGACTTGAAACTGTATAGTTTACGTCTGAATACAATTTCTGTTCTGTAAAACAAAAGAAAAGAAAAAAAAAACATAGCCCGCCAGACCACCTCCCCCACATTGAAAATAAAATTGTCAACATTAATAAGAGGTGTCAACGAATAACGTGGTCTATTGATTGAGTTAATTGTTAATAGACCCTCAGATAATTAAGTAATTGATAAACAGACTTCGGACGCCGGGAGGTGCGGCAATCGATACGTTGAGCCTCTTCAGATGCGCCACTATGACTATTGAAATAACAACAAACAATTAGAGTAATTTATGAGACAAGACAATTATTTAGGGATTATTTGATCCTTTAAGGTATCTATTTTCCTTTATTTATTTAGTAAAATATCAAACCACACATATTATTAGCTCACCTGAGCCGAAGGCTCACAGGTGAGCTTATAGTATAGGCAGGCATCCGTCGTCCGTCCGTCAACATTTTCAAACGACATCTCCTCTGAAACTACAAGGCCCATTGTAACCAAATTTCACATATGACATCTATAGGCAGGGGGGACCAATAACACTGTTTTTTATCCAAATCGCTTCAGAACTTTGGTTGCTATGACAACTTAAAGTTTCCATTGACTTGTATGGGAAAAATTGAAAATTTGCATTTATTGCTCTGTCACTGCAGATATTTTGACAAAACTTTTACAGAAATGTTCCTTGAGTAGTTCTCTATCAGCCACATGAAATTTATGTAAATTGCACAATTTGGCTGGTTACCATGGCAACCGAATGATTAAAAATAGAAAGAATATTCAAAAATCATCTCCTCAGAAACTATGCAACCAATTAAGCTCAAACTGCATGGAAAGGATGTTAGTACTGGCTTCTATAAAAGTACTGTTTTTCTTGGCAATTGCTCTAGCAGTTTGGTTGCTATGGGAACTTAAAGTTGCCATTGACTTATAATGGCAAAATAGAAAATTTGCATTTATTGCTATGTCGGTGCAGATATTTATTCAAAACTTTTACAGAAATATTCCTTGAGTAGTCCTCTATCAACCACATGAAATTTATGCCAATTGCACAATTTGGCTGATTGCCATGGCAACCGAATGATTAAAAATAAAAAAAAATATTCAAAAATCATCTCCTCAGAAACTATGGAACCAATAAGGCCCAAACTTCACAGAAAGGATCTTAGTACTGGCTTCTATAAAAGTAATGTTTTTCTTGGCAAATGCTCTAGCAATTGGTTGCTATGGGAACTTAAAGATGCCATTGACTTAAAATGGCAAAATAGAAAATTTGCATTTATTGCTCTGTCACTGCAGATATTTTGACAAAACTTTTACAGAAATGTTCCTTGAGTAGTCCTCTATCAACCACATGAAATTTATGTAAATTGCACAATTTGGCTGGTTGTCATGGCAACCGAATGATTAAAAAAGAAAAAATATTAAAAAATCATCTCTATGCAACCACAGAAAGGATCTTAGTACTGGCTTCTATAAAAGTAATGTTTTTCTTGGCAAATGCTCTAGCAATTGGTTGCTATGGGAACTTAAAGTTGCCATTGACTTATAATGGCAAAAATAGAAAATTTGCATTTATTGCTATGTCGGTGCAGATATTATGACAAAACTTTCATAGAAATGTTCCTTGAGTAGTCCTCAAGCAGCCTTATTAAATTTATGCAAATTGCAGAATTTGGCCGGTTTCCATGGCAACGGAAAAATTGAAAAATTGTTAAAAAATCATCTCAAAAACTATGAGACCAATACAGCTGAAACTTTACAGAAGGGATCTTAATACTAGCCTCTATAAAAAATACTGTTTTTCATGGCAGTTGCTCCAGTAGTTTTGTTTCTGTTGCAACTTTAAGTTGCCATTGACTTATGATAGGAAAGTTGAAAATTTTCATTCATAGCTATATGGCTGCAGATATTTTGACAAAACTTTTACAGAATTGTTCCTGGAATAGTCCTCTAGCAACCGCATGAAATTTATGCAAAGGCACAATTTGTCTGGTTGCCATGGTAACCAAATGGTTAAAAACAGAAAACATACTCAAAAATCATCTACTCAGAAACTAATTGGAGGATAAACCTGAAACTTTACTGAAAGGATCTTAGTAATAGCCTCTATTGAATTACAGTTTTTTATTATTGTTGCCCATGTGGTTTGTTGCGATGGCAACTTAAAGTTTCCATAGACTTATAATGGGAAAAATGTAAATTAGCATTTATTTCTGTGTTACAGTAGATATTTTGACAAAAGTTTTACAGAAATGTTCTCAAGAAGCAGACTTCAAAATTCTGTCATATTGTACAATTTGCCTTAGAGTTACTTACCCCTGAGTGCTGAGGATGCATGGACTCAGGTGAGCTACAGGACCAATGGTCCTCTGGTTTTCTGATTGTTCAGACCTCGTTCAAAGAAATGGACGGTAGATGTCAGGTAGTCTGGCTACAGACCCTATGTTCAATATATCCCCTGCAAAGGAACATAGGGTCTGGTTACTTGCATCTGAGATTTTTCCCAAATCTTGGTTAGCGAACTTTGCTGACCTTTTGTCCAGCCTTTCATGGTGCTGCAGTGGCAGATTTTTATGTAAGAAGCAATTTGAAGATGTAAACACAGATGGTCAATCTGATAAAGCTAATGTTCTGTGGCAACTTGTTTTTATAACTCAACAGGCGTTGAGAACAGGAAACTAAATACATTAAACCTGGGCCACCAATTTTCTGTAATGGATTATTCTATCTTTTGATGTTGGACTGGTTCATTTTATAGTTGAGGGGGTGTTTAACAGAAAAAATGAGTAAAAGCAAAAGAGTGTTTATACCTTTCCAGAGCAGTCTCATCATGGTCTACACTGTTTGCAGATTCAGGTTTGTCCAACTGATCAGATCAGTATTAGTCAAGACCTCCACCCCCCACCCCACCCCCATCCCCCACCCCACCCCCTCCGTGTTTAGAGAATATGAAGCTATCTAAAGACAATAAATTCGAGCCCATTGATTTTTTAAGAAAAAAATCTACATTTAGGTTTTGGACTAATTCATTTTATGCTTGAGTGAGTGTTTTACAGAAAATTAAGTAAATGCCAAACACTGTTCATATTTCCCCTGAACAGTCTTATCTGGGTCTACTCTGTTGAAACTTGTTTGGCCCATTTAAGAGAAGATTGACTGTGTGTTATCACAATGAAGCCTAGTCACCAAAGAATTATGACACATTGATTTGTTCAAATTAGAATAGGGAGAAAGACATATATGTAGCTCATGGTTGAAGAATTTAGAGTAAAATAAATTATCTACAAAAAATTCAAACAGCTCTGGAGAAATTTTAAGAACAGACATTTAATACATCTACATTCAAATGTATGAAAAAAAAACATATTTTGATCTGATCAGCACCAATCAAGATCCAATGCATACATGTCTGATTTAAGAGAAGTCCTACTGTCATGAATCATATCATGACTGGTGAGGACAGAATCTGTTAACATTGGAATGAAAAATGTGATACAGCTGATCGCCTGTTATTGGTTTAAGACAGCTGGCCATAATGTAAATTTGCCACTGTTGAAATAATATACTATCAGATCTTCTAATATGGCGTTGTTTAAAATGTGGAATGGAACACAGTGAACTGGAATGGTCTTGTCCACCTTTTTCCATCGATTTGGAATTGCACTTTTAAAGGAAAGAATTTTCCCTCTGAAGAAGTCATTTCTTTCTGAAGAGAACCACTGTCCCATGCTCTTGGAGCAATTGTAACCAATTCACAGTAGATTATGTCATCCATTCCATTCCATTCCACTGTGTTCCATTCCAGGTTTTAAACTCTTCCCCTAAAATTCACAGACAGATTGAGAAACCAAAACTAATTGATTTCTGAGGGTGATGGAGATAAAGATCTCTGCTAGTCTAATGGGCACTTTATGGCACTTGTAACGTTGCTTTTATTAACTTAAGAATTTGTGAGAAGAGTATCATATTGCAGAACCTCTTCTGAAAGTTACCAGGCGAATCTGACCACCAGAGTAATATACAGATTCGACTGTAGCCAGGCTAGATGTCAGGTAATAGATGAAATAATTAGGAATAAATATTTCTCTTTGCGATATGCCTTTCACTTTACATGATCTTTGTGCCAAGCTTTTCTAAAACGAAAAGAAATCAGACAGAAATGATTAAAACAATTAATTTTAACTGATTACATTGAAAGTCTCAATGCCTTAAAATCCAATTGCCCAATTTATGTAAAGTCTCGCCGATCATCGTAAAATATCGCGTTACCTAAGAGGTACACGCATGCGCAGAAACAGTGTGAAAAAGGTCTATTCCATTCAAGGGTTCTTGAGTAATTGTCATTTTTATGTTTGTGCTATTTTTAGAACAGCCCCTATGGTGGCCATCTTGGATAGTCAACTGGCACAAAATTGAAATAATTCCATTCAAGGACCATTTCTGACCAAATCTGACCAGAATCGATTTCGTTTTCTTGAGATAATGACATTTGAGCAAAATCGGTCTTGTAAGCGCTAAATATACTCAAAAAAAGGGTCAAAGTTTTACCCCGCGATTTCTGGAACATTTCAGACATTTGGTAAAATAGATCATTTCTACCTTCCATTTTATTCATTTTACAAGTTTTATACACGTGAAGCTTGAACCTATAGCCTTTGTCTTGACCAAGGTCAAGCTTTAAGTCAAACTACCCCTTGCTGACCTACTTAATGACTATTGAGCAATTTTTTAAAAAAATTTAGAATTGGCAAAATAAAAAATTTTGGTGAATTTGTTCCCTATGGACTTCAAAAAACTCTGATTTTGAGGGTAGTGTGAATTGAAGTCTGGACTTGGTCAAGATATAGGCTATATTTTCAAACTTCATGTGTACAAAACTTGTAAAATGAATGAAATGGAAGGTGGAAATGATTTATTTTACCAAATGTTTGAAATGTTCAAGAAATCGCGGGGTAAAAGTTTGACCCTTTAATATTTTTTTCGAGTATAGGTCACTCTGATAGATTTTTTATGCCCCCCGAAGGAACTTCGGGTGGCATATTAAAATCGCACCGTCCGTCCGTCAGTCCGTCTGTCCGTCCGTCCGTCTTTCCGTCCGTCCGTTACAAATCGTGTCTCAGCTATAACTTTAAAACTACTGAAGCAAATTTGATGGAACTTCACTGATAGATAAAGCACAATATGAAGGTGTGTCGCGCACAAGACTTAGGTCCCTACGCCCAAGGTCAAGGCCACAATTGGGTCAGAGGTCAAACTGTGTCTAAAAATCGTGTCTCAGCGATAACTTTAAAACTGCTGAAGCAAATTCGATCAAACTTCACAGATAGATAAAGCATAATGAGAAGGTGTGTAGGGCACAGGACTTAGGTCCTTACACCCAAGGTCAAGGTCACAGTTGGGTCAGAGGTCAATTGTGTCTCAAAATCGTGTTTCAGCGATAACTTATAAACTACTGAAGCAAATTGAATGAAACTTCACAGAAAGATGAAGCATAATGAGAAGGTGTGACACACATAAGATTTAGGTTACAACTGTCAAGGTCACAATCAGGGGTCAAAGGTCAAATCTTGCCTCTGCGATAACTTGAAACCTGCTGAAGCGACTTTCATCAAACTTCACAGAAAGGTAAACCATAATGAGAAGGTGTGTTATACACAATATTTACGCTACCAAATCCAAGTTCAAGGTCACAATCTGGGGTCAGAGGTCAAATCATGTCTCTGCAATTACTCAGAAAAGTACCAAAGCAAACATCACAGAAAGATAAAGCCTACTGAGAAGATTTGCCATTCTCAAGACATTCATTTTCACATCCAAGGTCAAGGTCATAGCCAGAGGTCAAATATCAACTCATTTATCCTCAATTACTTAAAAACTACTGAATGTCATGTGTAAGACTCAGGCTCCACACTCAAGGTCACAGTCACAACCAGGACTCAAATGTCAGTTAAAGGGGCAAAGGTTAGTTTAAGGGGCCTTCGGGGGCATTTGTTACACACTGTAACATTTCTTGTTTCATTTTTACAATTTTAATCATCCCAAGGTCCCATTCATCTTTCATGCAAACTTTCAACCAAATATACCAAACGGTTCTGGAGAAGAAGTTGATTTTGTTGTTTTTGTTATTTTTTTTGTAACGGCGGCCATCTTGGATTCTTGACCTGACCCAATTTTACAATTTTGAAACCCTGCAGTCTGGTCATGCTCCATGTGAAATTTGAGACCTATGGGTTCAGTGGTTTTACAGAAGAAGTTGTTTGAAGTTGTTTGAATAAGTCGTTTTCTGACAGTGGCATTGGAGCAAAATTACACTCGTAAACAGAAAGTAGGTCACTGTGACAAAACTCCGCTACAGATTTTTTCATTTTTAAAATTTTGAATACCAAGGTTTCACTGATGTACCATGCCAAAATTTAGACAAATATACCCAGTGGTTCTGGAGAGGAAGTTTATTTTGTTGTTTTTGCTATTTTTAGTAACAGCTGCCATCTTGGATTTTCAGCCTGACCCAATTTTACAATTCTGAGACCCTGGTGTCAGGTCATGCTCCATGTGAAATTTGAGAATCATGGGACCAGTTGTTTTACAGAATAAGCTGTTTGAAATTTTGTTTTTAGGTGTTGACGGACGATGCACGGGACGACGCACGCCGGACGCATTGGTATAACAATAGCTAACTATGGCCCTTCGGGCCAGGTGAGCTGAAAATCATAACAAATGCTCCTGCTCTAATAAACGCCCCCTGTGTCTTCTAAAAATAATGTTATATTAACTTTCATGAATTCCTGTTTGCTTCTCTGGATGGGATAGCTCTTTGAAATGGGGTTCTATTTCTTTCCTTTAAGCGGAGCAAATTCTTTGCTTTGAGAGTAGACCCCCACAGGCTTGGGAGGCAGAAATAGTAGAGTTACTGCCTCTGCAAGTTTACCCACTCACCTTTGAATTGAACAATAAAGGCTAGAAATGCTAGAAATGTTAAAAGTAATAGTGTACAATTATTGACCTTCCTCGAGGTGATAATGCAGTTTTATCGACCTGCAAACTACATTTTGACTGAGAAGAAGCGGAGGTCAGTATGCATATTCATTGAAATACAGATCAGTAATCATTTTATTACCTGATTAGTGTAAATTCAGTTTCCCATGATAAGACATGGTATTGTCTTGCGAAGTAACATCTTGAAATGTCACATTGTGAAAATACAAATAGCATCAGCTTAAAATGTGATACAGACCTACTCACTGGTCAGTTATTGAAAAATACTGACTCACGTATGACTTTAAATGAGCAAATGAAACTGTGGTCATATAATAAAGATTCTGATAAAATGTTTTATTTGTTTCAGATGACAGTGAGCATCATGTGAAAATCACTATTCCTGAACTCAACTTTACCCTCGGCGACAGAAACAAAGACGCTACTCTGTCGTACCTCAATATCTACACGTACAACCTACCATACAGTGCTCACATAGGATTTAATGCTTACTCACTGAAGTTTGAGACATTTAATAGTCACGAAGTACATATATGTTCTAACGAGAAAGCTCAACAGTGTGAACAAGCACCCGATAACGAAGGCTGGGGACATTGGAATGAAGTCGATTTTGAGGTAATTTTAGATACTGACAGTAATTTTAGATATGAGCCGCGACTCGACAAAACCAACAATGTGGTTGTGCCCTCAGCGCAGTCTCAGATCAGCCTGGGCCTCTGCCCAGTCTGATCAGAGTTTTCACTAAGTGCTTAAAGAGAAGCTTAGGGTCAGTCTGATCAGAGTTTTCACTGTTCCTATGAAGCTACATGTAGCTTAGACCCTAAGCTACCCTTTAAGCTCTTAGTGAAGACTCTGATCAGACTGGGCAGATGCCCAGGCTTATCTGAGTCTGCGGTGGGCACACAACCACTTTGTTGGTTTTCTCGTGTTTGGCCCAATTATTGTTATTCAGTAAATGTCTGCAATTGAAGCCATATATTTATCGGAACATGATCAAAATTGCTTTTAACCAGAACAGGCCCTCAGATGAGATTGAAATTCAACTATTTTGTACATTTTGCATTGGAGTTACTCGCCTTCGAATGCTTAAATAGCCCATATTTGACCTTGTTCTCGGCATAGCAACTTAATTTTATATTGAAACTTCACTAAATCTTGCTGATAACTAGGACAGGCATACAATCCTGGATAATTTAGAAATTCAGCCATATTGCAGAATTTGCTACATACGCATGAATGGTGAGGACACAGTGACTCAGGTGAGCTACAGGACCAGTGGTCCTCTGGTTTAACCTAGATTTAAACTTAAAGGGGAGGGGAAGAAAAAATGACCAAAATTCTGATGTTACGTGTTAATAAAAGTGTATATAATGTGTTTTAGAAACTTTTTAGCTCACCTGAGCCAGAGGCTCCGGGGGAGCTTATAGGATGGTAAGGCTCCGGCGTCCGTCGTCCGTCCGTCGTCCGTCCACAATTTCAAACGACTTCTCCTCTGAAACCGCTGGGCCGATTGTAACCAAATTTCATATAGAGCCTCATGGGACCTTAGGAACGAAAAGTTGTTCAAACGGTCCTGGTCACATGACCAACATGGCCGCCATGCCCATATATGGTAAAAACCTGAAAAAATCTTCTCCAGAACCAATAGGTCGATGGTCTTGAAACTTGGTATGTGGCATCGGGTACACGAGTACTACCAAGATTGTTCAAATTATGACCTTGGGTTGACCTTGACCTTTTTTACGGTAAGGTCAAATTTGCTTACTCATGCTTTTATATGGCAAAATGCTGCAACATAAGATATCTTGGAAACTGTTGAAGATTTTGGTCTAAAAATTGGTACCTACAGTCATCTTAATGACTACATGAAGATTTATGAGTACAAGAGGTCAAGGTCATTCTTTGACCTTTGACCCAGAACTCTCATATTTTGACAATATCAAACAATCTCTTCAAAAACCACTAGGCCAATTGTAACCAAATTTCATATAGATCCTCCAGGGGTTGAGGGAATGAAAATTTGTGCATACAGTCGAGGTCACATGACCAACATGGCCACCACGCCCATATATGGTAAAAACCTTTAAAAATCTTCTTCTCCAGAACCAGTGGACCGATGGCCTTGAAACTCGGTATGTAGCATTGGGTACTCAAGTACTATCAAGATTGTTCAAATTATGACCCTGGGTTGACCTTGACCTTTTTTACGGCAAGGTCAAATATGGGAAAATGCTAGAACATGAGATTTCATGGTAAGTTTTGAAGATCTTGGCCTAAAAATTGGTACATAGAATCATCTTAATGAGTACATGAAGGTTTTTGAGTACAAGAGGTCAAGGTCATTCTTTGACCTTTGACCCAGAAATCTCAAATTTTGACAATTTCAATCAATCTGCTCTAAAACCACTGGGCCAATTGAAACCAAATTTAATATAGAGCCTCGAGGGGTTGATGGAAATAAAATATTATCTAACGGTCCTGGACACATGACCAACATGGCCGCCACGCCCATATATGGTAAAAACCTTTAAAAATCTTCTTCTCCAGAACCAATTGACCGATGGCCTTGAGACTTTGTAAGTAGCATTGGGTACTTGAGTACTATCAAGATTGTTCAAATTATGACCTTGTGTTGACCTTGACCTTTTGCAGCAAGGTCAAATATGGGAAAATGGTAGAACATAAGATTTCATGGAAAGTTATGAAGATTTTGACCTGAAAAATTGGTAAAAACAGTTGTCTTAATGAGTTCATGAAGAATTATGAGTACAAGAGGTCAAGGTCATTTTTTTACCTTTGATCCAGATTGCTCATATTTTGACATTTTCAACCATTTCCTCAAAAGCCAAAGGGCCAATTGTGAACACATTTCATATAGAGCCTCCAGGGGTTGATTGAATGAAAATTTGTTCAAACGGTCCAGGTCACATGACCAACTTGGCCGCCATTACCACTTACGGGATAAATCTTTAATATTTTTCTTCCCCAGAACCAATACACCTATGGCCCTGAAACTTGGTAAATAGCATGGAGTACTAGAGTACCACCAAGACTGTTCAAATGGTGACCTTGGGTTTACCTTGACCTTTTTTGCGGCATGGTCAAATATGGGAAAATGCTAGAACATAAGAAATTATGGAAAGTTTTGGAGATTTTGGCCTAAAAATGGTATATATGGTTGTTTAATGAGTACATGAAGATTTATGGGTACAAGTGGTCATGGTCATTCTTTGACTTTTGACCCAAAACTCATATTTTGACAATTTTGGACATGATAAGTATAAGCCACCTTGCCAATTGTTCAGGTGAGCGATTCAGGGCCTCATGGCCCTCTTGTTTAGCTCACCTGAGCCAGCGGCTCCGGGGGAGCTTATAGTATTGGCATGTTCCGTCATCTGTCCGTCGTCCGTCAACAATTTCAAACGACTTCTCCCTTCTCCCCTGAAACCACTGGGCCGATTGTAACCAAATTTCATGTGTAGCCTCCTGAGGTTTTAGGAACGGAAAATTGTTCAAACAGTCTTGGTCACATGACCAAGATGGCCGCCATGTCCATATATGGTCAAAACCTTAAAAAATCTTCTTCTCCAGAACCAATAGGCTGATAGCCTTGAAACTTGGTATGTAGCATTGGGTACACGAGTATTACCAAGATTGTTCAAATTATGACCTTGGGTTGACCTTGACCTGTTTTACAGTAAGTTCAAATTTGGTTGTTGGTGCTTTTATATGGGAAAATGCAAGAACTAAAGATTTCTTGGAAACTGTTGAAGATTTCAGTCTAAAAATAGGTAAATACAGTCATCTTAATGAGTACATGAAGATCTGTGAGTACAAGAGGTCAAGGTCATTCTTTGATCTTTGACCCAGGTATCTCATTTTTCGAGAATTTCAGACAGTCTTCTCAAAAGCCACTGGGTCAATTTTAACCAAGTGTCATATAGACTTTTCAGGGGTTGAGGCAATGAAAATTTGTTAAAATGGTCTGGGTCACATGATCAATATGGCCACCACGCCAATATATGGTAAAAACCTTTAAAATCTTCTTCTCCAGAACCAATTGATCGATGGTCTTGAAACTTGGTATGTAGTATTAGATACTTGAGGACTATCAAGATTGTTCAAATGATGACCTTGGGTTGACCTTGACCTTTTTTACGGCAAGGTCAAATATGGGAAAATGCTAGAACATAAGATTTCTTGAAAAGTTTTGAAGATTTTGGCCTACAAATTGGTAAATACAGTCATTTTAATAAGTACATGAAGATTTATGAGTACAAGAGGTCAAGGTCTTTCTTTGACCTTTGACCCAGCACATTCATATTTTGACAATTTCAGACAATCTCCTCAAAGTCCACTGGGTCAATTGTAACCAAATTTCATACAGAGCCTCCAGGGGTTGAGGGAATGAAAATTTGTTCAAACGGTCCAGGTCACTTGACCAGCATGGCGGCCATGCCCATATATGTTAAAATCCTTTAAAAATCTTCTTCTTTAGAACCAATTGACCGATGGCCTTGAAACTTGGTATGTAGCATTGGGTACTCCAGTAAAATCAAGATGGTTCAAAATGATGACCTTGGGTTGACCTTGACCATTTTATGGCAAGGTCAAATATTGGAAAATGCTAGAGCATAAGATTTCATGGAAAGTTATGAAGATTTATGGCTAAAAATTGGTAAATACAGTCATCTTAATGAGTACATGAAGAATCATGAGTACAAGATTTCAAGGTCGTTCTTTGACCTTTGACTGAATTCTCATTTATTTTTTGACAATTTAAAACTTCTTCTTAAAAGCCACAGAGCAAATTGTAACCAAAAATCATGTAGAGCCTTCAGGGGTTGAGGGAACGAAAATTTCTTCAAATGGTCTGGGTCACATGATCTACATGGCAGCCATGCCCATATATGGTAAAAACCTTAAAAAAATCTTCTTCTCCAGAACCAATTGACCGATGGGCCTTGAAACTTGGTATGTAGCATTGGGTACTGGAGTTAAAAAATTGTTCAAATTATGACCTAGGGTTGACCTTGACCTTTTTTTATGCTAGACCATAAAATTTCATGGGAAGTTTTGAAGATTTTGGCCTTAAAATTGTATATTATACAGTCATCTAAATGAGGTCATCAAGAATATTGAGTACAAGAGGTCAAGGTCATTCTTTGACCCAGATCTCTCATATTTTGACTGTTTCAAACATTTCCTCAAAAGCCAAAGGGCCACTTGTAAACACATTTCATATAGAGCCTCCAGGGGTTGATTGAACAAAACTTTCTTTGAACGGTCCAGGTCACCTGACCAACATGGCCACCATACCCATTTATGGTATAAACCTATAAAATTTTTCTATTCCAGAACCAATACACCAATAGCCTTGAAACTTGGTAAGTAGCATAGAGTACTAGAGTACTACCAAGACTGTTCAAATGATGACCTTGGGTTTACCTTGACCATTTTTCCGGCGTGGTCAAATATGGGAAAATTCTATAACATAAGATTTCATGGAAAGTTTTGAAGATTTTGGCCTAAAATGGTATATATGGTTGTTTTAATGAGTACATGAAGATTTATGAGTACAAGAGGTCATGATCATTCTTTGGCTTTTGACCAAAGACACATATTTGGACAATTTCAGATATAAGAAAAAGCCACTTTGCCAATTGCTCAGGTGAGCGATTCATGGCCTCATGGCCCTCTTGTTTAGCATAGTACTTTACTCTTAGTGTCTTTAAAGTTAATTAACTAAAGATTTTGTTCACTTCAATGAATTTACTACTGTTTGAAGGGAAAATTCTCTTTATCAAAAGGAGTGCAAAATAATCTTTCAAATCATGTATATAAAGAATAAAAACATTTAGATACATTTTATTAGCTCACCTGAGCCTTTAGGCTCATGGGTGAGCTTATATTATAGCCAGGCATCCGTCGTCTGTCCGTCGTCAACATTTTCAAACATCTTCTTCTCTGAAACCACTGGGCCGATTGAAGCCATATTTTTAATATGGAGCCTACCTAGGTTGGGGAAAGAAAGTTTGTTTGGGTATTTGGGTCACATGACCAAGATGGCCGCCACGCCCATATATGGTAAAAACCCTTCAAAATCTTTTTCTCCAGAACCAAAAGGCCTATGACCTCGAAACTTTGTTCAAGAACACTGAGATTCTGTCTCCTGTGAACAGTTTCAAACATCTTCTCCTCTGAAACCACTGAGCTGTTTGAAGCCATTTTTTTAGCTCACCTGGCCCGAAGGGCCATAGTGAGCTATTGTCATACCAATGCGTGCGGCGTGCGTCGTCCCAAAATATGTCCGTCAACACCTAAAAACAAATATTCAAACATCTTCTTCTGTAAAACTACTGGTCCCATGGTTCTCAAATTTCACATGAAGCATGACCTGACTCCAGGGTCTCAGAATTGTAAAATTGGGTCAGGTTGAAAATCCAAGATGGCCGCCATTACTAAAAATAGCAAAAAACAACAAAATAAACTTCTTCTCCAGAACCAATGGGTATATTTGTCTGAATTTTGGCATGGAACTTCAATGAAACCTTGGTATTCAAAATTGTAAAAATGAAAAAAATCTGTAGTGGAGTTTTGTCACAGTGACCTACTTTCTGTTTACAAGTGTAATTTTGCTCAAATGCGAATGTCAAAAAACGACTTATTCAAACGACTTCAAACAACTTCTTCTCTAAAACAACTGCACCCATGGGTCTCAAATTTCACATGGAGCATGACCAGACTGCAGGGTTTTAAAATTGTAAAATTGGGTCAGGTCAAGAACCCAAGATGGCCGACGTTACTAAAAATAGCAAAAACAGCAAAATCAACTTCTTCTCCAGAACCATTTGGTATATTTGGCCGAAAGTTTGCGTGGAATATTAATGGGACCTTAGGATTAAAAGTTGTAAAAATGAAAAAAATCTATAGCGGAATTAGGTCACAGTGACCTACTTAGCGTTTACAAGAAAACGCAATGGATTGTGGTCAGATTTGGTCAGAAATGGTCCTTGAAAGGAATTATTTCAATTTTGTGCCAGTTGA
Source organism: Ctena decussata (assembly GCA_963989385.1). NCBI lineage: Eukaryota > Metazoa > Mollusca > Bivalvia > Lucinida > Lucinidae > Ctena > Ctena decussata. The sequence goes on along the minus strand of OZ022502.1, from coordinate 1,671,038 downwards.
CTATCCAAGATGGCCACCATGGGAGCCGTTACTAAAAATAGCACAAACATAAAAATGACAGGAACCCCTATATTTCTCAGGAACCCCTATAGCTAGGACTTTGAAATTTGGTACAAACGTTGGGTGTGACTAGTTGTACCGTGTAAGAGAGAATCAGCCTTCTCCTGCTTATCAGTCCCTTTGTTTGTCCATTTTTTCTTTCTCTCCAATCAGCCTTCTCCTGCTTATCCTTCCATTTGTTTGTCCATTTTTCTTTCACTCCAATTAAATTATTGTCACAGATTTCTCGGGAACTGCTTAGCTAGGATTTTGATATTTTGTACACACATTGGATATAATTAGTTGTATCATGTAAAAGAGAATCAGCCTCTTCCTGCTTATCATTCTCTTTGTTTGTCCGTTTTTTCTTTCTCCAATAAAATTTCTTTCAAAGATAACTAAGGAACCACTTTAGCTAGGATTTTGAAATTTGGTTCAAACGTTGTGTATGACAAGTGAATCAGTCTCCTCCTGCTTTTCATTTCCTTTGTCCTGTTTTCTTTCTCTCTAATTTTTTGTCACAAATTTCTCTGTTCTCATGAGAGCCACAGTCTTCAAATTTTGTATACATCTTAAGAATGGTAGGTTTAAACTGATTAGTTGACATCATTTGGATGCTGCTGCTAAGTTTAGGTCAAGGTTGCAAACATAGAAGTTAATGTAAACTTACATTGAAATTTTGTGTTAAATTTGTATATTTTCTCTTTGGGACTTTGGAGGTATTTTGAAAAATTTTGGATTTACCGCTTCATTTGGATAAATGATTATGGTTCTCCATGCATTGTGCATTTGCGGTTTTGTCCTAATATTTATCAAATTTTTCAAATACATGGTTCATTGTCCCAAAGAGGTTTTTCACTTGTCCTTGCTGCATCGCAGTGTATGCTTGGCAGCAAATGGTAGGAAAACCCCCAACGCCTACCATGTGCTGCCCAGTCACATATGAGTGAACAATTTAATAGAGAGATTAGACTTTAATCTTGTTTTAAATTGCGAGCGTTTATGTTTTGTTTACTTTTTATTCCCCTTGGCTCTCGTTGTATCTCGCGAGAGTCATGCTTGTTTTGCACATCGGGAGACGACACCATTCCTTTGGTTATCCACTACAACGGCTCGTGACAGTCATTGGTGGTCTTTTAGTTGCCATGGCAATCAGACATTTACTTTCCATTGGTTTCTGCAAGCATACAGCTTGTTGCACCACAGCGCCCTCCAACATTTTGCACACGGCCTGTGGTATTGTCTCGTGTGCTACAGTACAAAATCTCATCCAATCAGACGCCGTCTGCCAAGCAAAGTAACCAATGAATTTGAAGCTGATAAGCCCCTTGCTTTCAAACTTAGCCCGCACAGCAGTTCTTTGTTTGATTTCTTGTGTTAAGGACTTGCTTTGCTGTGCCAATTTTCACCCGCCCTCCCAATCCCTGTATATAGTAGATTAGGTTTTATTATGTTTAGTAGTTTAGTCTGAACCATGTTATTCTTAGGCTTATGTTATTCAGATAACATCTGCCTTAATACGCAATGCTTTTGTGGCATACGGTACTGGCATAAGTACATCGTGTATACTGGTATATTTTTGTTTGTTGTTTTTTTTGTTGTTTTTTTTATCATGTGTCCTCAGACTTTGAAGTGCAGTATCACATGAAGTAACTTTACAACAGTGTTTATGACATTATTATGTGATTATGTTCACAAGAGGAATTATTCAATGGAACTGTGTAGTGCATATTTCCAGTGAGACCTGTCTTACGACAATATAAGAACAGTGTCATTAAGTGGAATAATACAATGGACAGGAATCAGGCTGGAAATCTGAGTGAGGGAGAAGTCCTGACTTTTAGGGTGTAGTTTCTGCCCTCTAATAACTATTCCTCTGTATTGATTGCATTTTAACTTCTCCTTCAGCTCAGAACATGGCGCAGGTTGATCCTGTATAGAAACATCTTCTCCTGTCTCTTTCTAGCCTGTTTTCCTGAATTGTTGGCATTCAATATTTACTCTAATCATTATTCAGTGTGGCTCGGTGCTTAGTGTGGGCTTAGTGTGCAATCGTGTTAAAGTCTTGAAAGAGCCAAGTAGGTGACACTACTAGTGACTACCAGGATTAACATGTGACTTAATGCGTTTTGGAATCTGACTTCTACATCCTCTCGAAGATATGATTTATATGAACTTAGTCCAGTGCACTTAGATTTCTTCTCCATTATGGAGGTATTTTGAAAAATTTTGGATTTACCGCTTCATTTGGATAAATGATTATGGTTCTCCATGCATTGTGCATTTGCGGTTTTGTCCTAATATTTATCAAATTTTTCAAATACATGGTTCATTGTCCCAAAGAGGTTTTTCACTTGTCCTTGCTGCATCGCAGTGTATGCTTGGCAGCAAATGGTAGGAAAACCCCCAACGCCTACCATGTGCTGCCCAGTCACATATGAGTGAACAATTTAAATTTGTATATTTTTTGGATAACATAATTTGCATTTATTTTAATGGAACCTTTTGGTATTTGTCTATAGGCCTTTCACTGGATTTGTAATAGATTGTCCATCTGTCTGTCTGTTAGTTAACATTTGCTTGTATTAAATGTGTTTTTATTTGGCGGTGGCACTGGCCGGGGGTATATGTGAGCCGCTCACATGCTCTAGTTTCCATTAGAACTTTGTCAGTCACAAAATCGTGTCTCAGTCGTGTCTGCTCTATTATTTGAAAACCATTCAAGCTATATTCACGAAACTTCATACAAATATCAATCAACATTAGAAGAATTGCATAGTGCAAGAACCATAACTCTTGCATTTATACTTCTTGAGTTATTTCCCTTGGACCTTTGTCAGTCACAAAATCATGTCTCAATCGCTTTATTACTTGAAAACCGGACAAGCTACGTGTATATTCACGAAACTTCATACAAATGTCAGTCAACACTAGACAACCTGCAGAGCACAGCATTTATACTATTTGAGTTATTTCCCTTGGAACTTTGTCATTCACAAAATCGTGTCTCAATCGTCTAAGCTCTATAACTTGAAAACCGTTTAAGCTATATTCATGAAACTTCATACAAATATCAGTCAAAATATAAATAGACGACGTGCAGAGCACTGTAACTCTTGCATTTATATTTTTTGACAAAAACTAAATATGAATATCAGTCAACATTACATGACATGCAGAGCATAACAACTATAACTCTTGCATTTATACTTTTTACTTATTATGGATCCCTGCTTCAGGGTAGGGAAACATATTGTTTTTCCCTTGGCCTCTTAATGACTGATCCTTTTGACATCAAAAAGGGGGGAGACATTCTGTTTTTCGTAGAAAAACAATTCTAGTTAAAGTTAGACCAGTAATGTTGGTCTCTGTTACAAAAAATAGCAAAATGTGAAAATTAGAAAATCTCAATGGAATTGGACTAATTTTGTGTCAGAATGGTCCTTTGATGGAGCTGTTTCGATTTTTTGCATTTTGGCATTCCAAGATGGCTGCCATCTGCCGTTACTAAAAATAGCCCAAAACATGAAAATGAAAATATCTCAGTAACTGTTGAATGGATATTGACGAAATTTGTGGCAAAATGATTCTTGCATTGAAGTGCTTCAAAGGTAACTAAATATAGACCAGTCATGTTGGTCTCTGTTACTAAAAATAGCAAAATGTGAAAGTTAGAAAATCTCAGTGGAATTGGACTAATTTTGTGTCAGAATGCATGGTCCTTTCATGGAGCATTTTCGAATTTTTGCATTTTGGCATTCCAAGATTGCTGCCATCTGCCGTTACTAAAAATAGCACAAAACATGAAAATGACAATATCTCTGTAAAGGTTGAATGGATTTTGACGAAATTTGTGGCAAAATGATTCTTGCATTGAGGTGTTTCAAAAATAGCTGAATATAGACCAGTCAAATTGGCCACTGTTACTAAAAAAAGCAAAATGTGAAAATGAGAAAACCTCAGTGGAATTGGACCAATTTTATATCAGAACGGTCTCGTGACAAAATAGCCAGGTGAGCGATATCAGGCCTATTTGGGCCTCTTGTTAGTTTATGAATTAACGCCTTTGTTTGACTTTGGCATTACTCAACTTAGGAGCCACTTCCCCTTGTAAGCTGATGTTTGGTATACTAATAGTATTTGATGTGTTAAATATTTAAATAATGTTGCTGTCATTAATTATAGAGTGGTTTCCCCTGTTTGTCTGCCGGTCTATCCTTTTGTAAACCGTATTGGTCATTCTGTAACTCCTTTATGACATTAAAATGGGTGTATTATGCGCCGCTTGCGAAGCCCTTGTTGTAGGTGTTATGGCCCTTTGAAAATTTCTGCAATTTGACTTTGTCAGCAAGATAGCTTGAAAAGTATAAGAGCTAGGGACTTTAAACATTGTCAGCTAATTGAAATGTCTAAGTTATTCTAGGTACAAAAAAGGTATTATGAAAAATGGCTAAGTTCAACAGAGGCACTCAAAAGTTACATGGAATTTAAAATAAGACTGCAAAGGTACAAGAAAGGTACATCAAAAAATGACTAAGTTCGATAGAGGCACACAAAAATTACATGGAAAATTGCCTAAGTTATCACTGGGGTACATAAAATGTATACCTTTTTTTGTACCTTCATTCAATAGGCACATAAAAGGTACAGAAAAGATACAAAATTTTGTACCTTTTTGTCCCTTATTTCGGTATGGGATTTCTGAAACAGTGAGATCGAAAGTGATAATTTCACTGTTTGAAATAGTGAGATTATCAGTTTCGATTTCACCGAGAAATCTCTATAATTCATTGAAAATTAAAAAAGAAAATTAAATCACTTATTCTAACTTAAAACAAAAATTACCAAATTGAAATTTTCAAGAATCATAGCAAATTTATCAAATAGCTCAAACCGCTAAGTAGTTTTCTTAGCCCACGGTTAAATTATCTGTTTCCTTCATAAATAAACTTACATGTAAATGAATAAAATAAATAATTAAAATGAAAAATAAAAGGAAGAAACTAGATTTGTGGTTTAATTTCACACACATAAATCTTGGTTGGAAAAATGCAAAATCTCTTTTTTCTTAACTAAAATAATATTTTTACTATTTTACAATAACATCAGCTTTTCTATGGTTTTTCTGTAACTTCATTATCTTTCAGGGTTAGTAATCAATATATGTAGTGAACTATAAGATAGAGCTTCTCAGACAGTCATTTATTATGCAGTGACAGATATAATTTACATATATATATACATGTTTTAGTGTTTATTCATTTGTCCAAAGTACCTGAAAAACTTGGTTCAACAGGTAACTGGTCAAAGGATTACACCAGTGCAGTCCAAGTTGGACTAGTCCAAGGTCTAATGGTCCAAGTGATTTGGTGCAAGGATTACTCTTATCCTCTGAAGGAATGTTAATTTCAGAGTGTCATCAAAGGTATTCCTAGTAAGAGCAGTTTTTATTTTTGGCATTGTGTTATCTTTATGTCCGGCATTATTACTTTTTGGTAGCTATCAAGACACTGCAGGTTCTCTTTGACAAGGTCACAATTCTTTAAGTTCTTGTATACTTTATTTCAGGTGAAGCCAGTACGAAAGAGAAGAGCATGAAGATGATGGGATTAGTGCCATTGAACCAGTGACAAAAATTTAATATGGGGCAATGCTCCAGATAAGGAGGGGTAACAGGGATAATTTCCTTATTTTCCCATAAAATTATATGTTCTGAGCCATCATTAGAACCGTCTCACTGAGACGGGTCTAATAAGGGGTCACAACATATGTTGTTGGTTTTTTTAGAAATAAAAAAAAATATCTTGAATAACCCTCAGTACCCCTTCTTATCTGGAGCTCAAATGGGACAGTCCGTGCTCCAAGGGCCCTTAAAGGATGGGTATCCATAAATCTTTGTTGGGCTACAAATAGATTTTCACTACTCTCTAGATATGATGATTATGATATGTTATATTTAAAGTGATTTATAGTTTGATGTATTTAAAACAGTCTTTAGTGTGTCAAAAAAGGTGGTGGAGTACTTCCAGTCCTTTTCACAGAGACCCAGATAAAGTGGGATTTTGATGATAATTCTGAGATAATTTTTATTTCTCAATAGAAACATACGTTTTGATGCCACTATAAAACTATGTTGACGAGACAGTTCTAATGGGGGTTCATAGCATATGTTTTAATGAAAAAGTATTGGAAAAAAAAAAGAAAAAAAATACCCCTGTTACCCTTTCTTATCTTGAGTACCATTTTCCGACTTGAGCAAAAGTAGAATGACATTTTTCCTTTATCAAAAAGGATAACTATGCCTCTTGTTTTACTAACAGTACGTTGCAATAATATTATTTGTTATTAGATTTCAAAATATTTTGTATGTTGTCAGGTAAGGTTGGCCAATAAGTAAATGCTCAATCTAGTGATACAGAGGTTGTTGGTTTGGTTCCAGGTAAGGCCATGTTTCTGGTCTTGGAGCTGGATTATTTCATCTTTATCATCTGGCCCATTACACATAAGTTCTTTTGTGACTGAAGTTCTGCCAAAAGAGCTCAAAAACCTCTGATTATCCATCCAACCCTTGTAAATCAGTTTTATATGCCAGTTTGAAAAACTGGACCTATTTTAGCGCTGGGGTCCGTCTGTCCATCCATCCATCTGTCCAGCATTTTCATGTCCGAATAACTCGTACAGTTTACATCCGATGGAGCTGAAACTTGGTATATAGAAAGACTATGAAGTGGACCAGTGCATATTATTTCGAGGTTACTTTTAATCCGCTCCAATGATTTTAGGGGAGTTATCGCCATTTACTTAGACTTTTTAGCATGTTCATTCCTGGGTAACTCCTGCTATGTTTTCAATACAATTAAGCTATCTATTCTATTCTGTTCTATCCCATAACCTTACAAGGTCACTGAGGCACCACAGATGACTTCAAACAATCTTTTTTCACCTTGTCCTGTTTTCAGCTGCCTTAGTTGAGCTGACAAAGTCCATTCCTGTCCACTCTTTAATATTTTCTTCCCACCTCTTCTTCTGTCTACCGTATTTCTTCGGCTATAGGGCGAGTCGTTTATAAGACGGGGGGTGTTTTTTGGACTGTCTGGGCAAGTATTTAGCTTAGCCTTGCCTATAAGACGGGCCTATTTTCTGCCAATTCCCCAACATGGGCGGATGATCGGCGTTCCGTTACTTCATTCTGCTGAGATGCTAGATTTACTACTAAATTCCCCAAAGGTCATCACCGGTCACCGATGTCTACATATATTTAAACTGGTCGCTATGCAGTTACCGTAATGTGCATAAATATCTTGGATTAATTACCTCATTATTTTATCCAGTATGAGCAAATGCGTATTTCCATAAGTGAAATTTAGCTTTGCTTGTACACAAGTGGAGAAAACATATTCCTTTATCCCAGTTTGAAGATGGAAGAATCCATATTAAACGGATTTTGTTTTTATTCACTAGCCGAATATTTAGCATAAATACAGTCAATATCCAAATCCAACACCAGTAGGTTCAACAAACATTGTGTCACCTAAAGGTCATTGACCGGCTCACTTTTTGCGGCTTCTTTGATCTTACAATAGCTCGATCAATACTGCTCTCAAAATAATTACATAACCGACTCAGTTTTGACAGGTCACTCGGGTCAAGTCAGGATATTAATACCGACAGATAAAGAGTAAAAGTGCCTTACGTTTTTACATCTAGGTTGCAGAAAAGTTTAGGAAAAAAATAAAGATGATAATGTTACACATTGTTTGCGGATTTGGAATTCAAAAGGAGTTTAATGAGGGCACACAGTAGAGAAATTCGGTTTTGCTAGATGCAATCAGTGTTTGCATACGGTATCATTTCATGTGATGGGTACTAGAGGTATTGTTTATGTCTCAACACCTATTGGGTTTTGCGATGCACCTGGACATAACTAAATGGGAGCGCCTTGTATATTTACAAACATGGACCGTGACCAGCTGCTCAGGGACTTTGGGGAAAATAGCTAGGGTGTCCAAAGCCTCGGTTATAAGACGGGGGCAAATTTTGGCGGTCATTTCGGCAGGAAAAAATCCCCGTCTTATAGCCGAAGAAATACGGTACCTCTTCCTTTTCCTTTCACTTTGATCTGTAGAATTGTCTGCTAAACCAGAAGACCTCGAGACTTGGCCAAACCACCTTAGTTTCCATTTCTTTACCAGGGTTAGGAGTTAATCATATTCTCATATGGCTGCTTGGATCTTTCTTTGAACCTCCTCATAGGTTATATGGGCCTAATTATGTACGAAATGTTCAGTAACCTTTGGTTGGATCTCATCTCAAAGGTCCGCATTCTTTTATCTAACTCTGCTGTAACAGTAAATGTCTACGATTCACAGGCATTTTTACCAGAGTTACAGCCCTTTGAAAAAAATTGACTTGCAGTTTGTGTGGCAGTTCTTGTGCCTTCCATACCTAAGTTTCTCTTTGGAATATTATGATTAAACTTGGAAGCAATATATATGAGATTAAGACAGCATGTCTCATACAAGAATGATTGCTCCCTTCCACTGAGTTCTGGAGAAACTTCACTATTTATATAACCTGACTAATAGAAAAAAACTGTTTGTGTTTTGAAATGTTTGGGCACACCTCCATATTATCTGCCATTGTGCTGGGGAGAACAGCTTTTGTGACTTCCTGTTTTGCTTGTTTGGGTGACATAGCTCTTCCAAAATGGGCTTTGTTCTTTTGAGGAAGGAATTTGCCCTTAGAGGAGCAAATTCTGTCCTTTAGAACTTGGTTCTCTTTGGAAGGAAAAAAGAATAGTAAAGCTACTTCCCCTGAGGTGTTTCCATATTCCTTATTTTGCTGTTTCTGTATATTAAACCTTACACTGCTAGAAAACTAATTCACCTGGCCCTAAACTGGGGGTGGGTGTATATTAGAAGTCATAACTTCCACAAACTTTGATCGATTTGCTTGAAATTTTCACTCAATAACAACGATATGTACACCGCCATTTTCGGGAGTTACCAAAATCGTGTGACCTTCCATATTTGGATGTCACGTGATAGACGGGAAACGACATACACACTTAAAAAAATACAAGATATTAGCGTCAGTTATATGCTTTGTATGACAAAGTGTTTGCTTGTCTGAGGCCCTGTGTTGTTGCTGAATATTTATCAAGAGAGAAGTTTGGAAGGATGAAGTCTAGTTTTCAGAAAATCGGGATCAGCTAAGTAGGGGTAGCCACCTGAAAAGCTGATGTTTCTCTGAGTTTTAAAGTCAACAAATCAGTTAGGTGGGTAAAACTTCGCTCTAGTAGAAAGCAGATTTCCTCCTGCATGACATCTGCAAATAATGGGGTGTATACATGATGTGTAGTGTGCCTGACAGCTCTCAAAGTGACCTACTCCCTGAGGGCGACAACAGTTGCTGTAAGCAGTCTAAGGGTTAAGGCATTGCCTGTAAATAACTGTTTCAGTACACCTCCATGCTCTCTGCCATTTTATATGGGGGGGGGGGCACAGCTTTTGTGACTGCCTATTTTGCTTGTTTGGATGACATAGCCCTACCAAAATGAGTTTGTTATGGGAAGAAGGAATTTGCTTCTGGAGGAGCAAGTTCTTTCCTTTAGAAATTGCCCCCCTCTGGAAGGGGAAAACAGTAGAGCAGCTTCCCCTGAGGTGTTTCCATATTCGTTAATTTGCTGTTTCTGTATATATTATTGTATTGCTTGTAAATGTTATTTCTTAAATAATTTGGGTTGTAATACATGTCTGTATTCATGTGATTCAAAGAGGACCGCAGGGAAGATTGGATGTACATCCAACTGGACTTCCTCTTTTAATAAAGTAATTATTATTATTATTATTATTGTTAAATTGTAGTTCCGTTTACTGAAGAATGCCGCAGGCCAAATATTTAGGTAGAGTAGAACTTGTTTGTTTTGAAAATATAAGCTTTTCTTAAATTATTTTGAGTTGTAAACGTATTTAAAAGTGCATAAAATATGAATAGTTTTGTTTAATTAACTTTGTATCTGACCAAATACAGAGTTTCACGTAAAGGGAGTATTGAAGGATATTTGTTGTTTTCTGTAACATATAGGCCTTCTTTAGAAATAACTTGGAGAGGCTGTTCAAGTGAGGTTCCACATTCTAATTCAGCAGCATGGGCATATATATTTTAATGGAGGATTACTAAAAATCAAAGATAGCAGTTACGTACTGGCTTCAATAGCTGTAAAGTGCTCATTGTGTACTCATGATGAGCTGCTGTGATCAGTCATCACCCATCCATTGTCTAGCTGCTGTTCACCACCTATCTGGTGAACACCCTGAAGATTACATTTTCAAGCAATCATAACCAGATTTATATGGAATGTCAGTTGCCACCAGATCTCAGCCAGGTTTGATATGGGATAAATGAGACTGTAAAAAACTTCGTTTATTGCACCTTTTGTAGCAAAAATGGACTAAGTCTTAAGGTAAAGAGACTTTTTAGTGGAAACATCTCTGCCATTTTCAACTTTCCCGCATTCTCAGTGAGAGCAACTCTTTAAGAAAAGAGTTTTCTCCCCAAGAGTACATACAATTTTGGAATGGCTTCATAGTTCAAGACACAAAAATTGTTTCACATTTTTATAAATGGCTGAAAAATGTGGCAGTGCATTCAGTCACCTTGAAACTTTTCAGCTTTATCGAACTTTTTTGTTTGAGTTGCAGATTTCCAGTGGGTGTCCATAGCTCAAATTTTGGACATCCAAAGTTCGGCTAGACTTTTGGATTGAGGACTCAAGTTGAAGAGATACACGTTCAAGGAAAGCAATTAAGCCTATTTCAGATTTTCCACCATTTTCAGTGGGGATCAACCCTTAAGAGAAGAATTTGCTCTCTTTTGAGCAAAATCTTCTCTTCAAGAGAAGTTTACATTTTGGAAGGACTTAGAAATGCAGGGAAGAAACAGGAGGTCACAAAAAATTGTTCCCTTTTGTAAAAATGGCAGATGAACATGGAGGTCAATCCTTCAGCATGAAACGTTGTAAATAAGTCAAAACTTGTTTGAGGTGGCAAATTTTCATTGGATGCTTATATGTAAGCCCCTGAACATCCAAAATTCAGCCAGACATTTTAGCTGAAAACTCAGGTGAGAGAAACAATTCCACTGGAAGCAACTTAGCCATTTTCAATTTTTTCTTCTTCTCAGTGGGCTCTTAGTATAATGGGGATCAACTTTTTAAGGGAAGAATTAGCTTTTCTTGGAGCAAAATCTTTCCTTTAAAAGTAGTCTCCATTTTGGAAGGGCTTCATAGTCCAAGGAAGCAAACAGGAACTCACAAAATTTAATCCCTTTTGTAGAAATATCACATAAACAGAGAGGTGCCCCGGATCATCATAAAACTATAATGTAATGTCAAGACTTTCCAATTGGTAAATTTCCAGTAGGTGTCCATAGGTTGAGTTCCTTGTATTCAAAATACAACATGACTTCTGGGCTGAAGACTTAAGGTGAAGATTTACACAACAATACCATTTTAAAGTTTTATCCATTTTAAACAGAAAAGAATTTGCTCCTCATGAGCAAAATCTTCCCACCAAAGGTGAACCCCATTTTGGAAGGGCTTTGTAATTCAGGGAAGCAAACAGGAAGTCACAAAACTTGTTTTCCTATGTAAAAACAACTGGTATCCTTGAAGTACATCCATTCAGCATGAAATTTTGTAACTGCGGTGACAAATTTTCAGTGAGTGTCCATAGGTCATCTCCTTTACAACCAAAAATCAGTTATTTTGCAACTTGGCCCAACTGGAGTCACTGTAAATGCAAAGAGCAGACACCGAAAACTGACACAGTTTTCAAACTATCAGTTTGAAACTTGGCATAGATGTTTCAAACAAACAGGAGACGTGCCTGTGCCTTTTGGAACAGGTTAATTTGTTTTTGGTGAAAGTTTTAAAACTTTGTAATTTTTAGGGTTACTGATGATACAATTATAATGCCAAGTTTGTATGATCAGCTCTTTTCCCCATTTTCTAGCAGTCAATTTGACACTTTGTTAGACTCACTTAAAGGCCCCATTGCTTTATCGGTGGTATAAATTAATGAAATATTTTATTGCAAGATATTGGTGCAAGATCCTCACTGCAGTTTCAAAAATTAAATGGCCGTCATTAGCCAACGTTGAGTTTCACATAAAAATGCTGTGAAAAACGATTTGGCTCATTTACGTTGGCACTTAAGGTTGAAAGATGCTGAAAAGAAATATTGGTGGGGCATTCAAACCATCATGACGGCTAAATAACCCAACGAGCTATAGAATATTTTGGTAAGAAAAAAAATCCACCGTTTTGTTTTCCAAAAAAATATACTGAACAAAAAAATAATGTTACATAATTTATTCATGAATATTAAGCTAAAGAACAATATTTTCAAAGAATGATACGTTATTTTCCCACGTGCCAGACGTCAGGCAACTTTATGAATTAATCGTTTTTCGATTTGCATTATTTGTTACAAAATTATTCCACTTTGACTTAAAACACTTCAGACAATGTGAAAGGCTTGATGGGCATGCACAAGGGCTTACATTTTTGCACTTTTGGATTTGCCTTGTAACTGCCAATAAGGAAAGCTATGAACCTTATGATATTTAACCAGCAGCTCAAAGACATAAGATCTTAAAGATGCCGTGTCTTTGAAGTTGTCTCCCTTGCAATTAAAAGTAAAGCAAATCATTTACTCCGATTATCCAGAATGTTTCAATAAAATTTTCAAGTTAAATTCATGTAAATTAATTGCAGCTTCTCCAGACAATGGTTCATGATGAAAAAGTTTGATCAAACTGGTAAATTGTCCATGGTATATCACCTTACATTGTTCATTGGACTTTCAGTGCATAGCATGAAAGTCAGAGTTAAGTGTCATGGAACACGATTTTCCAAGCCACGTGGTTCCCTGATCAACCCTTGGAAGCGACGAAACGCACCGTTTTTGTGGCAACTAATGCCTGATCAACGTGTCGGAAGTGACTTGCTCACATGGGCTGATAACTTGAGTGAAATATGGGTCTTCAAAAAGCACCTAAAATCTGACCCACCATTAAATGAAACTTATCTGAAGACAATAATCTCGCAGCTTATGTTGTGATAATTATTTTCTGAAATGCGGATACTTTTTGTCGAGCTCGCTTGCGATCAGCCAGACTCGACTTAATGCACATATTTTCCATATTGAAATGAATATCAGGTCTCTGAATAGATAGATAGATAGATTTCAACTTAATACATAAATTTTCCGTAATAGATAGATAGATAGATAGGTAGTAGGTAGGTAGGTAGGTAGATAGATAGACAAATAGACAGGTAGATAGATAGGTAGCTAGATAGAAAGACGGATAGGCAGGGTTTTGATTTCGACTTAAAACACATATTTTCCATATTGAAATGAATATAAGGTCGCTGAAAAGATAGATAGATAGATAGATATTTAGATAGATAGATAGATTGATAGATAGATATAATGATGGGGTTTAATTTCGACTTAAAAAACATATTCCCGTAATGAAATATTTATCAGGTCGCTGAATGGACATTAAGATTACATAGATAGATATGTAGGTAGATAGGTAGATAGAAAGACGAATAGGCAGGGTTTTGATTTCGACTTAATACTCATATTTTCCACATTGAAATGAATATCAGGTCGCTGTATAGATAGATAGATGGTTTTGCCTCGACTTAAACATATTTTCCGTAACGAAATATTTATCAGGTTGCAGAATAGATATTAAGATTGCTGGATGGTTGGATGGATAAATAGAAAGATAGATATATAGATAGATAGATAGATAGATAGATAGGGTATGATTTTGACTTAAACATATTTTCTGTAATGAAATGAATATCAGGTAGCTGAATAGATTTTAAGATTGCCGGATAGATAGATAGATAGATAGTTAGGTTGGTTGTAGGAAGATAGATAGATAGATAGATAGATAGATAGATAGATAGATAGATAAATAGGCAAATAGAAAGACGGATAAGCAGGGTTTTGATTTCGACTTAATACAAATATTGTCCACATTGAAAAGAATTTCAGGTCGCTGATTATCTATCTATCTATCTATTTATCTATCTATCTATACATTCACCGATTATGAAAAATATGTGTATTAAGTCGAAATCTGTCTACTTTCTATCTATATATCTATCTATCTATCTATCTATCTACGGAAAATATGTTTATTATGTCGAAATAAAACCCCATCTATATTTCTATCTATCTATCTATCTATCTATCTGTCTATCTATCTGTTCACCGATTATAAAACATATGTGTATTAAGTCGAAATCCGTCTACTTTCTATCTATCTGTCTATCTATCTAATCTATTCACAGATTATGAAAAATATGTGTATTAAGTCGAAATCTGTCTACTTTCTATCTATCTATCTATCTTTCTATCTATCTACGGAAAATATGTTTATTATGTCGAAATAAAATCCCATCTATATTTCTATCTATCTATTTATCCATCTATCTATCTATCTATCTATCTATTTATCTATCTATCTATCTATCTGTCTATCAATCTATCTATCTATTCAGCGACCTGATATTCATTTTAATATGATAAATTTGTGTATTAAGTCGAAATCAAAACCCTGCCTATCCGTCTTTCTATCTACCTATATTTATCTATCTATCTATCTATCTATCTATCTATCTATCTATCTATCTATCTATCTATTCACCGATGACGGAAAATATGTGTATTAAGTCGAAATCTGTCATTCTATCTGTCATTCTATCTATCCATCTATCTATCTATCTATCTTTATTTTATCCATCAAATTATCTATCTTTCTATCTTTATATTTATCCATCAAACCATACAGCAATCTTAATATCAATTCTGCAACTTAATAAATATTTCGTCACGGAAAATATGTTTCAGTCGAAAGCAAAACCATTCTATCTATCTATCTATCCATATATTTTCTTTCTATCTATCTATCTATCTATCTATCTATCTATCTATCCATTTATATATCTGCCTATCTATCCATCCAATCATCCAGTAATCTTAATATCTATTCAGCGACCTGATTAATATTTCATTTCGAATAATATGTTTATAATGTCGAAATAAAACCCCATCTTTATTTCTATCTATCTATCTTTTTCTGTCTAGCTATCTATTCACCGATTACGGAAAATATGTGCATTAGGTCGAAATCTGCATCTATCTAAGTACTTACCTTGTAACCTACCTACCAGCTAACCTTCCTACCTACCTGCCTGCCAGCCTCCCTGTCTGCCTGCATGCCTGCCTACCTACCTTCCTTTCACCTACCTACCTATCTACATACTACCTAACTTCCTACTTACCTACCGCCTATCTATCTATCTATCTATCTACATACCTACCTACCTGCCTGTCAGCATTCCTGTCTATCTATCTATCTATCTATCTATCGCCTTATCTATCTACGGAAAATATGTTTATTATGTCGAAATAAAACCCCATATGTATTTCTTTCTATCTATCTATCTATCTATCTATCTATCTATCTATCTATCCTGCAAACGTCATATATATTCAGTTACCTGATATTCATTATGGAAAATATGTTTAAGGCCAAATCGAACACCATCTATCTATCTATCTATCTATCTATCTATCTATCGACCTCCCTACCTACCTACCTACAACCTTTCTATCTATCTATCTGTCCTGCAATCTTAATATCTATTCAGCTACCTGATATTCATTTCATTACGGAAAATATGTTTTAAGTCAAAATCAAAACCCCATCTATCTATCTATCTATCTATCTATTTAGTGACCTTCATTTCATTACGGAAAATATGTTCAAGTCAAAATCAAACCCTATCTATCTATCTATCTATCTATCTATCTATTATTAAAAATATGTGTTTAAAGTCGAAATCTCTATCTATCTATCTATCTATCTATCTATCTATCTATCTATCTTCCTCTCTATCTATCTATCTATCTATCTATCTATCTATCCAGAGACCTGATATTCATTTCAATAGGTCGAAATCAAATCCTGCCTTTCTTTCTTTCGATGTACCTATCTACCTATCTATCTATCTATCTTAATATCTATTCAGCTACCTGATATTCATTTCATTATTAGCTCACCTGGCCCGAAGGGCCATAGAGAGCTATTGTCATACCAATGCGTGCGTTGTGCGTCGTGCGTCGTCACGCAAAATGTCCGTCAACACCTAAAAACAAACAAAAATCTTCTGTAAAACTACTGGTCCCATGGTTCTCAAATTTCTAGGGGTGTAACAATACACTATCGATATATCGCAATAGTAACATTAGCAATAGTCACTATCGATAGGGAAAGCTGCAATGTCAATACTATTGGCAATAGTGTTTCCAATATCGCAATAGTTTCAATAGTTTCTAGACATGCATCTATTTCTTGAAAGAAGTCTTTAGCTAAAAGAATAATAGAAATGCATGTGGATTCCAAAGAATGAAAAATAATATTTTCTTGTATTTTGAAGCCAAGGTGTGCATGTTGTGAAACAACAGTCATTAAACAATGCTTTTCAGTCGTAAATTTGTGAATATACCAGATTTTATACAGAAAAGCTCAGTTTCTGGATAAAAATTTGTCCCCAATAGTTATCGCAATGCATTGCAATAGCAACCTGCAATAGTAATAGTATCGCAATGGTACTTCTTGCAATGTCAATTCTATCGCAATAGTCATTTATGGACTATCGTTACATCCCTACAAATTTCACATGGAGCATGACCTGACTCCAGGGTCTCAGAACTGTAAAATTGGGTCAGGTTGAAAATCCAAGATGGCCGCCGTTACTAAAAATAGCCAAAACAACAAAATAAACTTCTTCTCCAGAACCACTAGGTATATTTGTCTGAATTTTGGCATGGAACATCATTGAAACCTTGTTATTCAAACTTGTAAAAATGAAAAAAATCTGTAGCGGAGTTTTGTCACAGTGACCTACTTTCTGTTTACGAGTGTAATTTTGCTCAAATGCGAATGTCAAAAAATGACTTATTCAAACGACTTCAAACAACTTCTTCTCTAAAACAACTGCACCCATGGGTCTCAAATTTCACATGGAGCATGACCAGACTGCAGGGTTTCAAAATTGTAAAATTGGGTCAGGTCAAGAATCCAAGATGGCCGCCGTTACTAAAAATAGCAAAAACAACAAAATCAACTTCTTCTCCAGAACCATTTGGTATATTTGGCCGAAAGTTTGCATGGAACATAAATGGGACCTTGGGATTAAAAATTGTAAAAATGAAAAAAATCTGTAGCGGAATTAGGTCACAGTGACCTACTTAGCGTTTACAAGACCGATTTTGCTCAAATGTCAGTATCTCAAGAAAAGGCTATCAATTGTGGTCAGATTTGGTCAGAAATGGTCCTTGAAAGGAATTATATCAATTTTGTGCCAGTTGACTATCCAAGATGGTCACCATGGGGGCCGTTACTAAAAATAGCACAAACATAAAAATGACAATTACTCAAGAACCCTTGAATGGAATTCGACCAAGTTTGTGTCAGATTGCTCCTTGCATGAAGCCGTTTCGATAAATTGCAATTTGGTTTTCCAAGATTGCCGACATCTGCTGTTACTAAAAATAGCACAAACATAAAAATGACAATTACTCAAGAACCCTTGAATGGAATTCGACCAATTTTGAGTCAGAATGTTCCTTGCATAAAGCCGTTTCGATTAATTGCAATTTGGCTTTCCAAGATGGCCAACATCTGCCGTTACTAAAAATAGCACAAACATAAAATGACAATTACTCAAGAACCCTTGAATGGAATTGGACCAATTTTGTGTCAGAATGTTCCTTACATGAAGCCATTTCGATTAATTGCAATTTGGCATTCCAAGATGGCCACCATCTGCCGTTACTAAAAATAGCACAAAACATGAAAATGACAATATCTCAGTTACCGTTGAGTAAATTTTGACGAAATTTGTGTCAAAATGATTTTTGCATTGAGATGTTTCAAAAGTAACTAAATATAGACAAATCATATTGGCCTTTGTTACTAAAAATAGAAATACGTGAAATAAGAAAATCTCAGTGGAATTGGACTAATTTTCTGTCAGAATGGTCCTTTCATTAAGCTTTTTCGATTTTCTGCATTTTGGCATTCCAAGATGGCCGCCATCTGCCGTTACTAAAAATAGCACAGAACATGAAAATGACAGCATCTCATTAACCGCTGAAGCGATTGAGACGAAATTTGTGGCAAAATGATTCTTGCTTTGACGTGTTTCACAAATTAAATATTGACCCGTCAAGTTGGCCTCTGTTACTTAAAATAGCAAAATTTGAAAATTAGAAAATTACAATGGAACTGGACCAATTTTGTGTCAAAATGGTCCTTGCATGAAAGCTTTTCAATTTTTTGCATTTTGGCATTCTAAGATGGCCGCCATCTGCGTTAGTAAAAATAGCACAAAACATGAAACTGACAATATCTCAGTAACCCTGAATGGATTTTGATGAAATTTGTGGCAAAATGATTCTTGCCTTGAGGTTTTTCAAAAGTAAATATATAAAGACCAGACAAGTTGGCCTCTGTAACTAAAAGTAGCAAAATGTTGAATTGAGAAAATCTCTGGAATTGGACCAATTTTGTATCAGAATGGTCCCGTTGCACAAAAGCCAGGTGAGCGATATCAGGCCCATTTGGGCCTCTTGTGGAAAATATGTTTAAGTCAAAATCAAAACCCCATCTATCTATCTATCTATCTATCTATCTATCTATCTATCTATCTATCTATTCAGTGAGCTAATATTCATTTCAATATGGAAAATATGTATATGAAGTCGAAATCAAAACCCTGCCTATCCTCTCTAACTACCTGTCTACCTACCTATCTATCTTTCTTTCTATCCATCTATCTATATATATATTTATCTATCGATCTATCCTGCAATCTTAATATCTATTCAGCTGCCTGATATTCATTTCTATACGGAAAATATATTTTAGTCAAAATCAAACCCCATCTATCTATCTATCTATCTATCTATCTATCTATTACGGAAAATATGTGTATTAAGTCGAAATCTTTCTACTTTCTATTTACATTGTATTTATCTATCTATCTATTTATTTATCTGTCGATCTATTGATCGCCTTATCTATCTACGGAAAATATGTCTATAATGTCGAAATAAAACCCCATGTATATTTCTATCTATCTGCCTGCCAGCTTCCCTATCTATCTATCTATCTATCTATCTATCTATCTATCTATCTATCTATCTTTGTATCTATATATCCTGCAATCTTAATATCTATTCAGCTGCCCGATATTCATTTCATTACGGAAAATACATTTAAGTCAAAATCTATCTATCTATCTATCTATCCCCTGGTCCTCTTTATTATTTGCGAATAAAAATGTGTAGTCGAAGTTTATTATTTGTTAAAGTGCATATTAAGTCGAAGTGCAACTACTACCTATTTACCTACCTGCCAGCCTCCCTGTCTGCCTGCCAGACTGCCTACCTGCATGTCTATCTATCTATCTATCTATCTATCTATCTATCTATTATTGGCAAATAAAAATGGGTATTAAGTCGAAGTTAATAATTTTTTAAAATGCATATTAAGACGAAGTGCACCTACCTACCTAAGTACCTACCTACCTACCTTCCCGCCTTCCTACCTACCAACTGCCTGCCAGCATCACTGTCTGCCTGCCTGCCTACCTACCTTCCTACCTACCTACATACATACCTACCTACCTACCTACCTAACTATTATCTATCTATCTATCTACCTACCTACCTACCTACCTGCCTGCCAGCATCCCTATCTATCTATCTATCTATCTATCTATTCAGATACCTTCATTTCAATACGGAAAAATATGTGTATAAAGTCGAAATCAAACACTGCCTTTCCTTTTTTCGATCTATCTATCTATCTATCTATCTATCTATCTATCTAGTTATGTATCCTGCAATCTACCTGATATTCATTTCATGACGGAAAATATGTTTAAGTCAAAATCACACCCCATCTATCTATATATCTATCTCTGTATCTATCAATCTATCTATTTATCTTGTTTCTATGATATGTTGTAGATGCGCTAAAATGTATTTGGCAATCTGAATAAAGAATTGAATTGAATTGAATTTATTCAGTAACCTGATATTCATTTCAATATGGAAAATATGTGTTTGAAGTCGAAATCAAAACCCTGCCTATCCTTCTGTCTATCTATCTATCTATCTATCTATCTATCTGCCTGCCATCCTCCGTATCTATCTATCTATCTATCTATCTATCTATCTATCTATCTATCTATCCCCTGGTCCTCATTATTATTTGCGAATAAAAATGTATATTAAGTCGAAGTTAATAATTTGTTAAAAATGCATATAAAGTCGAATTGCCACTACCTACCTTTTTACCTACCTACCTACCTACCTACGTACATACCTGCCTGTCTACCTACCTGCTTACCTATCTACCTACCTAACAACCTACCTACTGGCCTCCCGGCCTGACTGCCTACCTACGTACCTTCCTACCTACGATCTATCTATATCTATCTATCTATCTATCTATCTGACTGCCTGCCTGACTGCCTACCTTCCTACCTATCTATCTATCTATCTATCTATCTATCTATCTTTCTATCAACTATTATTGGCAAATAAAAATGTGTATTCAGTCGAAATTAATAATTTGTTAAAATGCATATTATGACGAAGTGCACCTGCCTACCTACCTACCTAAGTACCTACCTACCAGCCAACCTACCTACCTACCTGCCTGCCAGCCTCCCAGTCTGCCTGCCTACTTACCTTCCTACCTACCTACCTACCTTCCTATCTATCTATCTACCTTCCTACCTGCCTGCCAGCCTCCCTGTCTATCTCCTTATCTATCTACTTATCTATTTATCTGACAAACGATCTGTCCGTCCGTCCGTCTATCTATCTATCTGTCTATCTATCTATCTGTTTTAGCTATCTATCTATCCATCTATCTATCTATCTATCTATTTACAGGTCTGTTTCAAAAATAATATACCCCTGCAATATGGCACAATAAATTGCATTTTTTCCTGCACTGTATGGGTTAGTGTCGAATGGTTATTGAGCTGGCTGACATGAGCCTTCTACAATTTGTTTATATGTATATATTTAATAAAATGTTAGTTGGTTTATTTAGATAATGAGGATCCTGGCCGAACCTGAGGCTGCCTTTGAAGTATACCGAATTTTAAGCAGGTTTCAACTCCATTTTTCAAGTAATTCCGATTAGTGCGCTGTATGTAATGTGAAAAATGCCAATATCTGGCATGACTGTTATGCAATGACAACTACTAAAGAGACATACAAAATTTCATTTGAATCACAAAAAATCTTAAGTATAGAAAGAATGATTAAATTCACCCATTGTTTAATGGATTTGAAAATGAATCTAGCTTATAATGGAGTAAAAGTTTAAGATTGCCCTCGAAATTCCAAGGACTTAAATCCAATTGAAGAAAGGAGGACATTATTAAAGAAAACATGAAAAAAGCCAAATTGTAAAAGAACTTTATGGACACGCATAGTCTCTGTTTGGTATTCTATTAACAGGAATATATTAATGCAACTGTACGATTTAATACAATACGCACAGTGTATAAGCGGACAGTCACCAAATCGGAAGCGACAATTGACTACACCCGAAAATCATTAGTGCGACATAAACAACTTGTGAGTTGAAACGGTCAAAAGCAGGTAAGTTCTTTGTTATTTTAGATGCGGTTTTCGACATCGGGAGAGAATTAGATGTACTTCACCTGTAGCATTGTCAATTTGACATATCACCACCCAATCTCTGTGTAAAAATCAAGTTTTCCTGCTTAATCACCAGTTTTGCTTTATCTTCTGTCGATCGACGCAGACAATCGGGACTAAAAAGACTAGAATTATGTCATAATTTCTGTTAAAACTAACATAAAATCATTGCTACATCTTTATCCTGTGATATCCAATAGCTGAATCCATCGAAACATTACTGTAAACAAATATATTGCCTCCTGAATCGCACACATTCGTCTCATTCGGCTGTCCGACTAGTGACAACTGTACCTAATCATTAGCGACATATCAAGAAACAAAAACTGTCCGACTAGTTGTGATTATATTTTCACATTCAAGACGATCATTTTCAACAAATGCTTGAAAAAGGTAATAGAAATATCGTTTTGGATCGTTTCACTGGGAAAATTATTTGGGGAGAAGGCTATCAAGCATTTCTTGATAAAAAAAATGATCATATGGCTAAGTTTTTCTCTGTCAACATTTCAATCGAAATTGTGACCTAGCCGCGTACCGCTTTTATGATGCGCTACTGGTTTTCAGAAATTCGCATTTTCTGGCTTCCGGTACCGTTTAAGAAACCATCAATGCAATCAGAATCAGAATTGTTTACTGGTGATGCGTCCAAAGACAATCATTCACCAGGACCTGTGAATCAGGGAAGCTAGTCCCTAGCCCTTATAAGAGAAGTAAACTTAGTTACTGAATCCTCTGCACCCTCAGCAGCTGAAATAAGTGTATCGTCCAGGGAATTCCAATCTTTAATAGTCTGGGGGGAAGAAACTGGACTTGTAAATGTCAGTCTCAGCCAACGGGGTTTGAAATGTCAGGGAATGATGATTCCTGGTACGCCTACTTGGGGGAACAAGGTCATTTATGGGTATACTGGCTGCACCACTCAGACCTTTGTAAAGCATTATGAGTCTACTATTTTTCCTTCTCTTTTTCAGGGATTCCCACTTAAGTTTCTCAGAATGCCAGTCATACTCCCAGTTCCATATGTGTCATTTCCCGTTACAAATCTAGCTGCCCTTTTCTGCACCTTCTCAAGTTAATCTTGAAGAAGTATACTTTGAGGGTCCCAAACTGAACTGCCATACTCCAGGACTGGACGCACCAGTCCCTTGTATGCTGACTCTTTAACATCTTGTGGACATGCTGCCAAGTTACGTCTGAGGAAGCCGAGGTCCTATTAGTATTTGTGCAAATATTGCTGACATGTATGTTCCATTTCAAATTATTGGTAATGGTCAAGCCGAGATACTTGATAGTTTCTACATTACTGAGGACCGTTCCCTCTAAGGTATAGGAAGCGTTGATCTTCTTGATCCGTTTCCTTGTAATTTGCATTATATTGCATTTAACAGGTTGAAATCTCATGCCCCAACCACCTAAATGATCTATATCCTCCTGAAGTTTCACAGTGTCTTCAATATCTCTGATTTCACGATAGCAAACAGTCGTCAGCGAAAAGTCTTAATTCCGAGTCAATATTTTCTGTTATATCGTTAATGCACAACGAGAACAACAATGGCCCAAGCACAGTTCCCTGGGGGACACAATAAAAAGTAAAGAAAGCTACATGTAAACCCCAACCACCCCATACCTGTAAAAATATATTTTGACCTTAATTATTATTAGTCGATCATCTTTCTAAGCAAATTCTGTGTCTGTGAAGACAAACTCAGTGCTATGTCTCAGAAAATCGATGGTCATTGGTCAAAACTCACACATTACATTAATTACTGTGTCTAATGTTCGTCATGGTGCATGTTTGCTTTTTGTTTCAGGATATTTCACCGCCCCGACATGACATCAGCTGTTTACTGTCAAACAAAAACAAAAAAGAATACACGTTATTTAATGATGCCTGCATTAGCATTTAAGCATTTTAAGAAATTCGGTAGTATTTAAGCAGCGTTATATTGAATGGCCAATTCTACAAAGTTCATGACGTTGTAGGTGTACACCAGGACTCTGTCGTCGGATCTATACCTTTCCTGTTTTTGTAAAGAAACTCGGATCTTTTCGGTCCTGGGTAGTTTCGGTCTGATTGGGTGATTTTGTTAGTGTAAAGCTAAATGGTAGGCTTAGGGTAGGGCAGGGCGAGGCTGGTGGGGTAGAAATGGGGAGTTTGTTTCTTTGTTTGGGTTAGTGGTCCGGTGCACAGTTAAGGTCATGACGAGCCAGTTAACTGTTCATATACAAGCTTAGACTATCTAAGCAAGTGAAACAAATAACAGGTAAGTTCTCCTCCGACAATAAATGACAAGTACCGTTGGTTATAACCTCACATATTCAGGTATATTTCTGTGGGCACGTTAAGCTGTTTCCCAAGAGATGGGGAATAAGGAAAGACAGATAGGGTAGACGTGAATTAAAAAAAAACACACACACACAAAAAGCACACAAAAAAAACTACACCCACATTACGCACCTAATGCAAGCACACGTCCTCGTTCTACATTCTACATTGTAATTTAGGTTAGGGAGAGCAAAGAGGATGTAGAAGGGTAGTATAGGGTATCAATGTACATCTAGGTAACAATATTGTGCCGTTTGTATATGTTTTCATATCTTTTAAGCTGCTAGTCTGACCATTGTAATTAGTTTACCCTGTTGGAAAACACATTCAAAGTAGATTTTCTTCACACAGAAAAATTCAGAAACACTCAGTATTTTCAATTTATTTCGAATCTTACGAATAAATCATTGAGCCTGCCATGCTAATCTGTGCAAATTTATGGTAGATATAAACAGCATACTGGACTTCTGAAATCAAACTCAATCTAGTAGAAGTTCTTACCCTCCTATTGGGTGGTGAATGTCAAACTGACAATGCTACAGGTGAAGTGCATCCAATTCTCTCCCCGATGTCAAAAACCACATCTAAAAGAACAAATTCGATAAGGACTTGCCTGCTTTTGACCGTTTCACCTCACAAGTTGTTTATGTCGCACTAATGATTTTCGGGTGTACAGTCACTTGTCGCTTCCGATTTGGCAACTGTCCGCTTATACACTGTGATACGGGTGCAAGCAACATTTAACAGTTTAAGGCAAAAGGAAGACCTACCCAATACTAACACGTGATACACAAACATTCTAATGACACGAATGACACAATTCTGACAGACAAGGTGTACACAATTTAATATCCTCTCTCTCTCTCTCTCTCTCTCTCTTGGTGTCTGAAAGTTTTAATCGAATACATAAAAGTGAGTTCCTTTAAGAGCAGTGAAAACATTCAAAAGAAAGGGTGTGGGCCAGACTGTATAATTTCGAATGATAAATTCACCTCAGTGACCCTGAATAAACTGGCAATTGCAATGAATGCCAGAGAAAGCACACTGTAATTTCCACACTGGTCTGGCATTCAACACAGGCAACGAAGACAACGTACAAGGAACCTGCTGGTTCTCCTCATCAGGATAAGTTTGTTTCAGAAGTATAGTCTCACGGACCATCCGACCCCCTTCTCTTGAAATAGGACACAAAAGTTTTACTGAATTGATATGCATATTTAAGAAACGCTTGAAAACAATTTTTGGGCTACAACGACCAGCAAACGAATTGGTGAAAAAACTTATTCAAGCACTGCATTTATACTAGACGGAATTTCTTCGAAAATCTGGTCTGACTAAGAGGTCTAACCAACTGCCGGGTCCGTAAGAATCATAGTTTGAAATTAAATGTAAGAAGTATACGACATAATCGTGTTTTAAAGTACGTTGCCTCGTTGCCTGTGTTGAATGCCAGACCAGCGTGATTTCGGGGTACAAGGCAGTCAATCTAAAGACTGTTTACTTTTACAAGTTTATTTTTCATTTTCATATCCATTAGACAGTCGGTGTAATTCATGCCTTTTCTATACTTCAGATATTTTGGAATAAATTGAATTTTTGTATGCCTCTTTAGTAGTTCTCAATGCGTGACAGTCATGCCTGACATTGCCACTTTTTACATTACATACACTGCACCCGTCGGAATAACTTGAAAAAATGGAGTTAAAATCTGCTTAAGGTTCGGTATACTTCAAAAGCAGCCTCCCATTCGGTCAGGAATTTTTATGATCTGAATTGACCAACTACAACTGTAATACACATATGCATGATAACAGATTGTAGACGTTTCATTTTTGCTAGTTTAATAAAAATTCGGCAATAACCGATGCAATGCAGGCAAAGGGTGCAATTTAATATCCAACATTGCAGGGGTAGATTATTTTTAAAACGGACCTGTATCCATCTATCTATCTATCTATCTATCTATCTATCTATCTTCTAGTCCTCTTTATTATTGGCGAATAAAAATGTGTATTAAGTCGGAAGTTAATAATTTGTTAAAAATGCATATTACGTGGAAGTCCACCTACCTCCCTATTTACCTACCTACCTACCTACCTGCCTGCCAGACTACCTGTCTGCCTGCCTACCTCCCTACCTACCTACCTACCTACCTACCTACCTACCAACCAACCAACCTACCTAATTACCTAACTACCTACCAGCCTAGCTACCTGCCTGGCAGCCTCCCTGTCTGTCTGTCTGCCTGCCTACCTACCTACCGACCCATCTATCTACCTATCTATCTATCTATCTATCTATCTATCAATCTATCCCCTGGTCCTGTTTATTATTGGCGAATAAAAATGTTTATTAAGTCGAATGTAATAATTTGTTAAAAATGTATATTAAGCCGAAGTGCCACTACCTACCTATTTACCCACCTACCTTCCCACCTACCTACCTACTTACCTACTTACCTACCTTCCTATCTAACAGCCTACCTACCTGCCCTCCAGCGCTCCAGCCTTCATGTCTGCCTGCCTGACTACCTGTCTGCCTACCTACCTACTTACCTACCTACCTACCTACCTACCTAACAGCCTACCTACCTGCCCTCCAGCCTCCCTGTCTGCCTGCCTACCTACGTACCTACCTACGATCTATCTATCTATCTATCTATCTATCTAGCTATCTATCTATCTATCCCCTGGTCCTCTTTATTATTCGCGAATAGAAATGTGTATTAAGTCGAAGTTAGTAATTTGTTAAAAATGCATATAAAGTCGAACTGGCATTACCTACCTATTTTGCCTACCTACCTACCCACCTACCTACCTTCCTACCTAACTGCCTACCCACCTTTCTACCTACCTACCTACCTACCTACCTACAAGCCTACCTACCTGCTTGTCAACCCCCTGTTTGCCTGTCTGACTGCCTATCTATCTATCTATCTATCTATCTATCTATCTATCTATCTATCTATCTATCTGTCTGTCTATAAATCTATCTATTATTGGCGAAACAATATGTATTAAGTCAAAGTTAATAATTTGTTGAAAATGCATATTAAGACAAAGTGCACCTACCTTCCTTCCTACCTAAGTACCAACCTACCCACCTACAAGCCTACCTACCTACCTACCTACCTACCTACTATATATCTATCTATATATCTATCTATCTGTCTGTAAACATGCCTACCTACCTGCCTGTCTTCCAGCCTCCCTGTCTATCTATCTATCTATCTATCTATCTATCTATCCCCTGGTCCTCTTTATTATTTGCGAATACAAATGTGTATTAAGTCGAAGTTAAAAATTTGTTAAAAATGCATATTAAGTCGAAGTGCCACCACTACTACCTTTTTACCTTCCTATCTACTTACCTACCTGCCTGCCAGCCCACCTGTCTGCCTACCTGACTGCCTGCCTGACTGCCTACCTACTTATCTATCTATCTATCTATTATTGGCAAATAAAATTGTGTATTAAATCGAAGTTAATAATTTGTTAAAATGCATATTAAGACGAAGTGCACCTACCCACCTACCTAAGTACCTACCTACATGCCTGCCAGCCTCCCTGTTTGCCTGCCTGCCTGCCTACCCACCTTACTTCCTACCTACATACATACCTACCCACCTACCTACCTACCTACCTACCTACCTATTTACCTACCTACATACATACTTTCTATCTATATATCTATCTATCTATCTATCTATCTATCTACCTGCCTGCCAGCATCCCAGTCTATATACTTATCTATCTATCTATCTATCTATCTATCTATCTATCTATCTATCTATCTATCTATCTATCTATCGACCCAACCGTCCGTCCGTCCGTCTAACAATCTATCTATTTATCTGTCTCTATCTAACTATCTATCTATCCGTCCGTCCGTCCGTCTATCTATCTATCTATCTATCTATCTATCTATCTATCTATCTATCTATCTATGTATCCGTCCGTCCGTCTATCTATCTATCTATCTATCTATCTATCTATCTATCTATCTATCTATCTACATATCTATCTATCTATTAAGCTGTCCGTCTGCTTATCTATCTATCTATCTATCTATCTATCTATCTATCTATCTATCTATCTATCTATCTATCTATCTCTAAATCGCCTTATCTATCTACGGAAATTATATCGAAATAAACCCCATCTATATTTCTATCCATCTATCTATCTATCTATCTATCTATCTATCTATCTGTCTGTAAGTCTGTCTGTATGTCTGTTTGTCTGTCTATCTATCTATCTATCTGTCTAGCTGTCTATAAGTCTGTCTGTATGTCTGTTTGTCTGTCTATCCATCTATCTATCTATCTATCT